>CM060988.1:82526064-83850564 GCA_030765065.1 Deroplatys truncata
GAGTTATGCTATTCATGATACAGGTGGATTTTTTTTCTAAAAATGCCTTTTTAGGGATCACGGGCCTCAAAACATGCATTTCCAGTAGAATCCCTATATGGAATTTTTGGGTGGAGTGCATTAATCTTCTCTAACTACTAGAGTCGGGAGCACACTCGAAGGCAAGTCGGGGAGGCTATTGCGCAGAGAAAGAAAGAAACAAAGTATACCGTCTTTTCCTTTAATTCTCGCTCTATGCGTTAGCAGATCACGTGACTCAAAGGAGCGCTACTGCGTAATCCGTCTTGGTGTGTGCTCCCGACTCTAAAGTACGTGGTAGAGAGCGCAAAAAGGCATTTTAAATGCATGCAGAACATCAAATTAAGGGGCGTTGGTTTTGTTTTGGAAATAATGTGGTAGTACTGATAAAATGTATTAGTATGAACATTTTGGAAAGTGATCGCAAAAATTTCAGGAAGCTCATAATGAAAATACCTTTAATTTTGTATCGATTTTCAACCACACATGAAATCTGTCCGGAAAGTTCACAATCTCACACTGGGAGTCTCAGAAACAGCTGACTGTCTTAGATAGTTTGCAACATAATTATATCCTTTGAATGTCACTGTATTAATGTGAATTAATTGTTGTGTGATACTTGGAGTTTTTGTGTTAACCATCTCAGATGATCGATTTTCCAATTGAATGTTAATGCGTCCGAAGTACTGAGTTGCTCGACTATAATCTGCGCATAATACATTAATCTTAATTGCACACAGGTGTCTGTTAAGCAGAAACTAATATGTTCGCTTCACTGACTCCCTCATAACTACTTGGGTTAGTCATAAATTATTTTCTGTACCTCAAGTAATTACTCGGAACACTTAGCACAGGTCTCTCCAGGGAGTGTACCTTCAGCAAGGGTCACCTTGGATCGAGAAACGCATCTGCTATTTCTCTCGATGATCCGATTATGACAAAACCGGAGAGGCGAATCTCGTTTGCTCTCCCGTGTTGACGTTCCGCTGAGGATAGAATTTATCCAGAGAATCACATTGGGCACAGTGCATGAAATGGGGAGAGCGTACCACTGGCGCCATGCCGCGGCTGGTTGCACAAGTAAATGTGAACAGGGCGACGTTCCCTAAACACCAAAATGGGCTTGCGGTTTGCCCTGTAATTATCTTCCCCCCGCTCGACCCGATTTAAAAAGCCCGCATGCCCTGCGATCGAACATGGATTTGGCAGAGCTAAATGCTTTCTGGCTGTATTGGAACGTGGCATCCTAAGCATTTGGTGGCTGCATAGCTCCAGCATTTCCTGCATTTCTGTGTGGACGTGAAGTATTTAATTGTTCTCTGATTAATGACAACTGAAGTTGGCGAGGCCGTCAAGGATATGTATCCCACACATAATCAGATAGAAACGACGCGCATTTGCACATTGATCCAACTTTATATGGAGTAGAACGTTTCTTTGAAGTTTGTTTTAGACACTGTTATTTTGGAAAGGAATGCTTTTCATGGAAATAGAAGCAACTGTGGGTCCTTGCACCGGGGCGGCGACAGAGAGGGGCTTTAGTGGGCTGAAACCCATCCAAAGGTTACGAGCTCACCCTTAAATAAAACCAGATGTAAACGAATATCAAGTAAACAATTATGTATTAATTAAAAAATATAACGTAAAATAACATCTAGTAATTACATAGCATCATGGGTGTACGAAGGGTGGGGTCTCAAGAACCCCATATATCCAAAATCGTAATATCCAAGCACTACAGCCGATTTTTGTTTTCTGTAAACTTAGAGTGTGCTAGTCGGCCACGATATAGTACATTCGGTGGGAAGAGGAACTAAACAGCTACGAAATAAGTGGGTGTGGCATCGGAAGGACAGTCAGGTAAAGAAAACATCCATAGTTCCTAGTTGCATTTACTAGGGAGGCCGAGGTCTGCAAATGTAGTACTGATTCCATTGTGCAACTATAAAATTACCCCAACTCCTCTCTCACTCCCTTGCCTTGATTGACAACAAAAACGGTGGCCCCTTCCTCTAAGCGCACTCATATCCTGGCCGACTAGTGGTATATCGCATTGTACCTGTTAATAAACAAGAAATTAAAAATAGTATATGCATTAAAACAGTAATAAATATTGGAGGTTGACAGGGAATTTAGTCCGTTCTTTTGAAAAATTATCATTCCATGCGTTTATTTTACTATCCTCACCGTTTAGTCACATGTAATTAGTGCTAGATGGTTACAGAGCACCACCTGTAGTGAGGTAAAAGTGGAACTTCTGAGTGGGTCTCCTTGAAGTCAGGTTAACACATCTGACTGGGTACGAGTCCTGGCTGGGGAGTTTAGCCTCCATGTCCTCCTGCTTGTCTTTTGGTCCTATAAATACCTAAAAAGTTGTTTGTTTGGCTTACTGACTGATCAAATCGTTTATTTAGTCAATACAGCTTGTTCAGCGAATCCATTTGGTATACCCCTCACACGGATAAATCCCTATAAGTGACCACAGAATGAAGGTATGACTGGCATTGTATCTTTTAGCTATTCCTTTTTCAGACCCGCCTCCCATGCAATCTCCGTATGCCCCTGCATGGCTTGTAATGAATTCTCCAGTTTTCAAGTATTAAATCGTAAAAAAACTCTGATGTGTACATTCACAATACTTTCTCTACAGCTATCGCATATTAGTGGGTATACAAATTATTCTTGCGAAAATTTATTTTCTAACTACAACATTTTATCAGAGATAAACCTTTCCGGAAATAGCCGAATTATACATTACAGAGGAGAATAGCGATAGTCGAATGTTTTAGAACTGGACGCTATACACTGGTCTTAAAATTCAACACTTTCCATGAAACAACTGAAAATCGACAGGAGTTTAAAATAATGTCTAGATATGAAAAATTCAAACCATTAATAGCGGGTATCTCGGAAATGACAGATGCTATTTCTCAGAAATAAATTGTTTTTCTTTTTAAAGAGATTACTTATTTTTGTGTAGTACGTTTTCGACTATCGCTTGAAGTGGTCTGAATATTTATTTATTTATTGAGCCCCACGTTTGGGAGCCAATTTGAAGTGGTATTACTTATAATGTTTGTGTATTTGTGTTTACTCCACGTGGTGAAGCCATTTTGTGACGTGATTCTTTGTTAGGTTTTTTAGCTCCATCTGGTGTTAGCAATTTGCGGCAGTATTAGTGTTTGTTTGAAAGAATGCTAGTGTTATTTTATTTAATTTTGGTTCACTGTCCTCCGGCTAGCTATGATCTTTTTGGTCGAGCACTTCTCTTTATACAGGTTGTGTAAACGGAAAGGAATCTTTTATCCAAAGATAACACTGATGAAGGAATTTGTTTTACACTTTTTATTGTCGAACACATTCACTATCACATTTACACATTGATCTTGACACTCGCCAAACTGAAACTGTTATAATAACTTATTTACTGATCACTTTTAATTCGCATACTTCAACCTTTTGTATAATTACCTTTACAACACTTGAGAATTTTCCTAACTCTGCTACGCGTAACTTGCGAATCGATAGCCGACGTGTACTTTACAAATATTTCTGCTGGACTGAGGGCGACGTGTAGCATACAAATATTTTCGGTGAACTGACGGACTCTACCTCTAACCTAGCCCTTTTTATACTCCTACACCCCGATATGCCTAAAGATTATAACTGTGCTGCTATTGGCTAATAAAACGCGCCAACATTAGCGTCTATTTTTATATCCAATGAAAATTATGAATACATATGCTCTAGGGAAAATGTTCCAGCAAATTCTAAAGAAAAATGCGCCAACATTACGTAACTTTCTCGTCTCTAATAATGATAAACAGCTCACCCCCTCGCTGCATTATTGCACGCTATTATTGTCAGTTTCAGTAAGGCAGTATAAACCCACTTCTCAACAATAATTACAATCAACAAACATCTCAAATTAATGTCACATAATAATGCATATTCATACTATAATCATTCTTTACATTTAAATAATTTATGATACAAATTACTGCATCACGCTTAACGTTTACAAGTTATACAAGATTACACAAAATTTATTCCGAATGAAGTGGCCTTCACAGACTATTCCAAGAAAGTTGAATACATTTTATTTGCCAGGTAAATATCTTGAATATATGGTATTTTAATCAAAATCATTACAGCAATTTTTTAGAAAATAAAAAGTTTCGAAAAATGTCATGTAAAGGGTGGTTTCAGTTGGGGGGATGTTCGTGAAAACGTTGTATCGCATCTTTGAAAGGTACTGAACCTAATAACAAGTTTATCCGACTCTTCATTTTTAAGTTATGTTGTTCACAGACCCACACACAGACTGACCTAGACACGCGCGCGGATCTTTTTCTAAAAATGTTTTTTGGGGAGGGGAGTTTAAGGGGCCTCAAAATATATATTTCCGTTGAAATCCCGGTATCGAATTTTTGGATGAAATACAATATCTTCTCCACCTACTATTATGTGGTAGAGAAAGTAGGTTGGAATCTTTGGTGCCAATTAGAACGCAGTGCCTTTTGAGAGACCGTGCGTGTCGTAGCCCTTACATAAGCTGGAGTGAACTATATTCTGCCGGTCCTCGTGGCCATTGCACTGGAATGTTTAACTTCGGTGTTGCACCGAGTGGTGGATCATGGGTTCGAGTCCCCTAGAGTTCGTGTAAAAGTAAATAGAAAGAAAAAAAACAAAAACCAGGAAAAATACTTGCGCTACCACAAGGTCAAATCGCGGTTTACATAGCGTAATGCAATCAGCTTGTGTTATCGGTCCCACAAGAAAACAAGCTTTCACAATTACCATTAGCTGGTTTACCGAGCGAGATTGCTCCGCGGAAACGCGCGAGGCTCGCATTCCAGAAGTCCTGGGCTCGATCCTGGTGCCGACACTCTGGCCATGGATTTTTTGGTTGAAAAGGCAAAAGCTAGTTTTTCTTATACGAGAAAATTTTCCCCTCATTTCCTACCATTTCTCTCCCCCTTTCATGTTTCAGTTCAGCTTTGGGGCTGTGATGTGTCGGTCGGTGTCGGATGGATGGCGCAGATGCTTGCTCGTGGGAAAGCTCTTCTCGGCCCCACCAACCTTCACTGAGCCACCTCAGGTGGGTCGAGTTCTCCCCGGATCCTCCAGAGGGAAGCCTTCTCTGAGGAGCTCCCCGGTGTGACCAGGTCATCAAGCGTGGAACCGTTAGGGACCTCTTGGCGTCCTTGTCGGTGGCCTGCCTGTGGCATATAGTCGCCTGCGGTTCCTACACCTCATCCATTACTCCTGGGGGTGGTAAGCACAAAAGGTCCGAGTTGGGTCGAGGTGGGAGGTTTGAACGTTTAATAGGAAGAACTGCAGCAACTTCTGTAACCATTACTGCTTCAAGTGATGGATGTAGACCATTACCGGCTATTGTTCCTACAAAATAAAATGTTGATCATGGTCTCGGCAGTCCTGTTGTTAGCAGTGAACAGGCAATTAAATAAAACATAGGTTTTATGTCTATCATTGGCGAATTTGACTAGGTGGATTAATTTCAATGAGGTAACGTTTTTAATTGTATTGTACTACCGTTCTCGAACGGTCTAGATATATTTCGACATTGTTTCTCGAGGGGCTTCCAGGTTATTTGAAATAAAGTATCTGTTGTAGAGGTCAATAGCTTGGTTCTAGTTATCTGCCAATAGCGTGCCCGATATTTACACTGGCGAGCGGCAGTTTCATTGTTTACTCCGACCGCCCGGCGCCGACCTCCGGAAATCTTGGACCACAGCCATCACAATATCTTAAACATCTGACTTTTTTAATAAAATTATTTAGCCATTTTTTATAAAATTCATAATTATGAAAATCTTCCATGTGAAAGGTAGTTTGGGGAGGAACAATCTTGTCGGAAATATTCGTGTCCATGCTTGAATGATACTTAAAACTTAAATACTAAGTTTGTTATTTATAGAACATTTCGTTTCTGAGTTGTGCTGTTCACATATACACATAAACACACTGCCCTTTTTTCTAAAAATGCTTTTTTGGATGCAGGAAGACCCAAAACATGTATTTCCGGTAAAATCTCGGTACCAAATTTTTAGGTGGAATACAATAACTTTGAAGTAGTTATGTTTATAGTGCTGCTTTATTTTATTTGCCCCACGTATGGGAGCCAACTTGAAGAAGATGGTTGCTTCACGTAATATTATTACGTAATATGTCTTTTTGAACTTTTTAAATTCACTTCTTTTATTAATTCTGGCACATTTTTATAAAGCACTACACTTTTTAAGAGCTGTGAGAATCTTCAATACTTTCACTTAGCGCATATACAAATTTTACGATTCACACGTAGAGGACACATCCTCCATCTGTTCACTACCAAAGTTTGCCAGCAACTGAGTGACTTTCAACGGTAAAAACACGTAAGCTTCGGTATTTCAAGTCCCTGATCGGCTAATTCTAGTCCAGTAGAATATCGTCATTTTACTTAAAACTTTTCCTTGCTATTGATTGCCTAATTTTAAACTGTTACTGAATTTTACATTATCGTCGCTCTAATCATGACCAGTAATTTTTAAAAAACTCTTAACTCATTATATCTACAAGGTTACCTCCTTATTACCTCATTGTTAGCAACTTGAAACTTATTATTCTCACAGCTCTTGCATTATTAAAGTATATAATGTATTCACATAACATTATTAAAACATATTTACAATAAAAATAAGCATTTGCAATGATTGTTACATACAATTCAAATAATTATTACATACATATTGTTTCAAGGCGAGCTGTTATTAAATTTACTTATTATAAAATACAATTGAAATTATTCAGGTATTAAAATACTGCCTCGACTTTTCTACCTACCATCTAAGTGTTAGAGAAAGTACACAATAATGCTACTCCTGAAAAAAACCTCCCAATAAGCCGATTATCGTTGAATCCTACTCCTGACACTCTTAACTGCTCATGCCATGAACTGATTACCCAACTCAAGGAAAACCACTCTCTTCTACCAGTTCTGATTCCAGCAGAAACAACAGTAACACCTGCAGGTGAAGTACCTATTTAATTCACTTTTTTCTCAACAACTGGATTGTCAATGTTTCAAAGCAACAACTTGCAATATATTATTCAAAGTCGAGACCATAAATCGAAGTCCACATGTGCAAAACTGCACGACCTTGTGACCTCCGTGTCATTAAAACAAGAATGACCTTGAACACAACGATGCTCTGAAACAGATTCAAAGTCAAAACTTTCCGAAGTCGCCATATTCATTCATCCACAAAAGTTTCCGTGACGCTTGTTTTCATACAGGGCCGGATATCCAATTCTATTAATTCAGTCCTGGCCAAACAAGTTCACGAGTGTCTTTGAAATTTTGGGGATATTGTTTACGTTCCGAAACTTCTGAATTATATGCGACAATGTGAGAAAGAACTGATTTTTTTTACGTCGATTTAACGTCATATCGCAACGGATCTGTAGGTGGATAACTCTTAGAACGATATGTGATGGAACAGTAGCCTTCTAGGTCTCATCCCTGTAACCACCGGTTCCGTCACGTGTCACAGAGACCCTAGCGCATAGCTACCGAATCTGCTTTCGTGCCATGCAGACGGCATTAAGGTGCCGTCCAGTCCAACCGCCGCTCTCCCATATAAAGGCGGACAGTAGTCTTCTAGGTCTCATCCCTGTAACCACTGTTTCATGCCGTGCAGTCCAACCGCCGCCCGCAAATAAAGGCGGACAGTTAGCCTTCTAGGTCTCATCCCTGTAACCCCTGCTTCATGCCGTGCAGATGACATTAGGGTGCCGTCCAGTCCAACCGCCGATCTCCCATATAAAGGCGGACAGTTACCCTTCTAGGTCTCATCCCTGCTTCATGCCGTGCACATGGCATTACGGTGCTGTCCAGTCCAACCGCCGTTCTCCCATATAAAGGCGGACAGTTAGCCTTCTAGGTCTCATCCCTGTAACCCCTGCTTCCTGCCGTGCAGATGGCATTAGGGTGCCGTCCAGTCCAACCACCGTCCCCAAACAGAAAGGCGGCTAGCCTTCTAGGTCTCATCCCTGGAAATGCTATCTTGCTTCGCCACGTCCCCACAGAGACCCTCAGCGCATGACAGCCGGATCTTCTACTTCGTGCCGTGCAGATGGCCTTAGGGTGCCGTCCAGTCTAACTGCTTATTGTCTGTAGATAGATGGCATAACATTCGCTATTAACACTTATTTTTCATTTTACTATTGTTTTAGACTTAAGATGGAACTTTGGATCGTGGTATTAAATATCCAGTCCGGTATTTATCTTGGCGACTGAGTAAAAGCACGAAAAAGTCTCAGGCAGATTGGTCGGCCCACGGGATTTGAACCCGGTACCGTTCGAATGCGGGCCACAGACTTTACCGCCTGAGCCATCCCGCTCGGTAATATTCCATTCTCTTTGCATTACCAGGACAAATAACGAATTCCCATTTGAGAAAAAGTAAGTATTGGAACATTTAAGGGAATAACAAGCAATATCTCGAAAATGGTTCACTGAACAAACAAACAAAAATGTATTGACATAAATTGTGTATTTTAACGCGATCTACATTTTTTGTGTAGTAAAATTTTGTCTCTCTCTAATGGTTTACCAGTTAAGCAAAAGTCGTTCACAATGAAAATTCAAGATATACATTTTATTTGTCATGAAAATATCTTAATCATATGATATTTTTATCAAAATCGTTAGAGCCATTTTGAGAAAATTAAAATCTTCGAAAAATGATCCATGTAAAGGGTAATCTGGGGTGGGGGGATTTTCTTGAAAACCTTCGTGTCGCATCTCTGGTAGATACTGAACCTAAATACCAAGTTTGGTGTTTATCCGACTGTTCGTTTCTGAGTTATGCTGTTCACAGACAGACACACACACACACACACACACACACACACACACACACACGGACATGTTTCCAAAAATGCTTTTTTTGATTCAGGGGGTTTCAAAACATATATTTCCGGTGAAATCTCGGTATCGAATTTTTGGGTGGAATACAATACTTCCCCTACTTACTATACCTATGTACTAGAGAAAGTAAAAAGCGAAAAAGAAAATATTATGTTCTAACAAAGAAAAAATTGATGAAATTGGTGCATCATTCGAACGCTCCCCCAAAAAGTGTCATAGACGTGTTGCACAGCAAGTAAGTGTTTTAAAAACCTGGTTCACAGAGCTGCTAAAATTTTTAAAACTGAAACCCTAGTGAGTGACTATAGGTTGTGAATTTACAACCTCTTGACGACGAAGAATGCCACAAATGTCTTAATGCAGATGAATATCACTTTCAACACAACTTATAACAAGCTTAGCAGTATTACAGCGCATGTTACTATCGCCCATAAGTAACGCGGAAGTTTTAGAACGGAAACCCCCACAGTGTAATACACAGTGCGCTAAGCACGCATACGCGCGATCCGCGGCCCGGCAATATAACGAACGTACTGTACATGACATTTTATGTAAGAAAATATCTGAAAAGAATAAAGAAACTTCCCAGCAGATACTTAGGCTCCTTTTTCTTGGAACCTGAAAATACATACAAGAAGGGCAAATATCAAGGACGTGATCCATTTTATCGGGACCAATGGACTTGACTGAAAGCCCAGTTTAAGAGGCACAAAGGGCTCTATGAGCCTACGTGCAGGCCACCATACCTATAGAAATTTGA
Organism: Deroplatys truncata; assembly: GCA_030765065.1. Classification (NCBI taxonomy): domain Eukaryota; kingdom Metazoa; phylum Arthropoda; class Insecta; order Mantodea; family Mantidae; genus Deroplatys; species Deroplatys truncata. Next base: position 82,535,778 of record CM060988.1, read on the forward strand.
AATTTACTGCTTTATTACTTTATGTAAAGTCCTGCTGCATTATAGCGAGCTAATATTACTAATATGTAGCTTGCAATAAAACCTTTGAAAGCCCTGCTGTGTTGATGCCGTTTTCGTTTACTTTACATTGGAAGCAGTAAAAACAAACAATAAAACTATCCACTACAATTCGTTCTCTTTGGCTTATCTTTTCTTAGCTAGGATGGCAAGTAAAGGTGTGTTATATACCTACCTTTGAAATCGCTCGTAATAATTTATAATCCTCCCCTTCAGAGTGGGCAGGACAGTAATGACCTCAGCAGTTGTGCGCCCTAAAGCCCCACTACTATAACTTTAGGGTAGCGTACAGATGAGTCATGAAATTATCCCTAGGTCGATTCTTCCCTGCTCTTTTTGTTTCTACGTTATTCTCTCAATTTCTGAGGTCACCCTTTTGATGTAATTTTAATGCCTTAGCTTTGTGCAGTTCGTTTTAGCCCTCTTTATACGATATCTAACATAAACTACGTCTGATTGTGTCATAAGCTTTTGCTCACAGAGGAAACCATTTTAGTTATTAAGAAAAACACAGAATAAACCTCATCCAGGGAATCTTTGTCCAGATGGAAATCTAGAACAAAACAATAACGGAACTTTAATCTAATTTACGGCGAAGAGACGGATGGCATTAGATTGTATTAACTTAGTTCTAATTATCCCTGCTGCATTATATTACATCATACAGCTAGATGGCCAAATCATATTACATCACGAGAGGCAGAGATATATAAGATGATTATAGTTGCTATGAGGTCAGGATCTCCCTGGAAACAGGAAAATTTCGAATGAATACTGTTTCCCCAGGCTAACAGTTGAACGGTTTCAAGATAAGTAACTGTTAATGTAAAGATTAAATAATAACAATAATAATAATCGTTATATACATATAAATATTATCTTTATTATATTTTACCACTGTGGAACAAAAATATCTATAAGATTATTCTTGTGTTTACTGATCCGGTTTAAATAACGGCAATTTGAAAGTATCCTCGATCAAAATTGAGGATACTTATTGCCTAGATGTGGCGGCAGCGTGTCTGGATCAAATTCAAAACGTCGGTATTTCGAATCTCGGTTTGAATTACCCGAATAATACTTATCTATATTACTTTCTCTTCTACGTATAGTAAGTAGGGGAAGTATTGCATTCCACCAAAAAATTCGATACCGAGATTTCACCCGAAATACATGTTTTGAGATCCCCTGAATAAAAAAAAAGCATTTTTAGAAAAAGGTCCGTGTGTGTATGTGTGTGTAACAGCATAACTCAAAAACGAAAAGCCGGATAATTACTATACTTGGTATTTGAGTTTAGTATCTTTTAAAGATGCGACACGAAGATTTTCAAGAAAATCCCCTCACCCCAGACTACCGTTTACATTGAACATTTTTCGCAATTTTTGATTTTCTGAAAAATGGTTAACGATTTTGATTAAAATATCGTATGTTTAAGATACTTAAATGCCCAATGAAATTTATATCTTGAATTTTCTGGGAATGTTCCCAAAAGTCCTCTTCATTCTGAATGACTTTCGCATAACTGGTAAACCGTAAGAGATAGACAAAATTTTACTACACAAAAAATGTCGATCTTGTTGAAACACACAATTTATATCCTATACATTTTTTTCAGGAGTGAACTATTTCCGAGGTATTCCTTGTTATTTGTTTGAACTTTCCAATACTTTTCTCAAATGGGAATTCGTTATTCGTTTTTTTATGTCCTTTACATACACAGAGAATGGAATGCTCCACAAAGCAACCAGCTCTTAAAACATTTGACTATCGCTTAAAGCCTACAATATTCCCCTTGCACTTATAAGAAAATTAGCAATACGATAGCTTCTGCAAATGTGTATCTCGATTAACATGAAGTAGATGGAGAATAAGCGTTTTTAAAAATAGTTTGTACAAGAGTAGAGAAATTCATGTGAGTGTAACACGTCAATTTTTTTTCATTTACTTTTCTTTCCTCGAAGTTTTCCCATATCCTCAGAAAACAAACAAATCTCTATCCATTAGAAATTGATATAAAAACATACGTCATATTATAGCACAGATTACATAAGATACGTCATTCATAATACATTTTTATACAGAAATTAATTTAACTATTCACTTATATACAGCATGGAGAAGTAAGATTTCAAATGTTTATCGGAAGCACGGAAGAATACATTCGGAAGCCATTGCAAAGAAAAATTAAAATCCGAGCATTTTCCGTGAGATGACGTGTTCTATTTCAGAAAATGTAATCATACAGCATGAAATTATTTCATATAATACGTAAGTATATTTTAATGAGCTTACTTTTTCATAGCTAAGCTTTTGGTCTATCTCTTATGATTTCCTTGTGATACAAAATTATATCGGAATGAAGGGTTTCACAGACTATTCAAGATACACATTTTATATTTTCTTATGTACATATTATGTCAAATATGTGTGATTAAAATATTTAGAGCTGTTTTTTGAGAAAAAAAATTAAGCCCTTTGTACACGATCAAGATTTTTTATATTTAATTCAAGAGTTTGCAAGAAAAAATGTCAATCTTTTTCAATATGTGAAACAATTGTACAAGACTTGACGAGACCTGGCAAGGCTTGACAATGTCATATTTACAAGTTGTCTCTTTGCCAAACTGAAACCCTTCAGAACACATTGATAATTTACCACGCGCAAAGCAATTTACTATTTGCGTCACGTATGACACTTTGCAATGAAATATTGTTCTTTACTAATGCTATGTAGCACTTTCACGTATTATATCCAATGAAATCACATTACGATTATGGAATACAATGGAAGTAACAACAACCGATAGGTTAACTACACTATTGACATTGGATTAATGCATACTTAGTTCGGAAATCTGTCTGGCAATTATTTCCTCATATCCACTTCATCTCTTCATCTTGTGGTAATCCACGGAGCCCTCGACGTGCAGACATGGTCAGCTTCGGTATAACCTAATCAGTTCGCATACGACATACCTTGGCCGGGTAACCATTTTACTTTCTCTACTACGTATAGTAAGTAGGGGAAGTATTGTATTCCACCCAAAGATTCGATACAGAGATTTCACCGGAAATATATGTTTTGAGATCCCCTGAATCCAAAAATGCTTATATCCTTGTGTGTGTGTGTGTGTGTGTGAACAGCATAACTCAGAAACGAACAATCGGATAAACACCAAACTTGGTATTTAGGTTCAGTATCTTCCAGAGATGCGACACGAATGTTTTCAAGAAAATCCCCCCACCCCAGATTACCCTTTACATGGAACATTTTTCTAAAATTTTAATTTTCTCAAAAATGGCTAACGATTTTGATTAAAACATCATATGTTTAAGATATTTTCATGACAAATAAAATGTATATCTTGAATTTTCTGGGAATGTCTCCGAAAGTATTCTTCATTGTGAACGACTTTTGCATAACTGTTAACCATAAGAGATAGACAAAATTTTACTACACAAAAAATGTAGATCGCGTTAAAATACACAATTTATATCATATACATTTTTTTTCTTGAGTCAACCATTTTCGAGATATTGCTTGTTATTCCCTTAAACTTTTCAATACTTATTTTCTCAAATGGGAATTCGTTATTCATTATTTTTTGTCCTGGTAATGCAAAGAGAATGGAATACACATAGCAACCAGTTCTTAACATATTTTACTATCGCTTAAAGTCTACCAATTCCCCTTGCATCTACGAGAAAATTAGCAATAAGATTAACATCTCGATATCTCGATTAACATGGAGAAGAAGCGTTTGTAAAAATAGTTTGTACAAGAGTAGAGAAAGTCATGTGAGTGTAACACATCAGATTTTTTGTTTACTTCTCGCTTTCAGCCATGTTGCAGATTTCCTGACGCACTGTAAATACTCGCATTTCATTGTTAAAGCCGTCAAATCTTTGACCGTTTAGAGCATGTCCTTATCTCGATGTTTATCTCGATTAACATGAAGTAGATGGAGAATAAGGGTTTGTATAAATAGTTTGTACAAGAGCAGAGAAAGTCATGTGAGTGTAACACATCAGATTTTTTATATAGTGTCTACGTACTGTTCTTACTAAAACTTCCCCCCCCCCATTCAGTTCAGGTTGATATAAACCTTGGTTGTAGCTACCCAATTGGTTATAGGTACAAAGGAGATACAGGAAAGTGAATCGATAGTCAGATGTTTGAGCGCTGATGAAGTTCCATACTTTTCCATGACACTGCACATTGCGAGAAACCACTGAGCAGCGGCATATTTTAAAGAAAGTTACAAAGGATTGAAAACTTCTAACTAATAATTACAGATGTCTCGGGATTGGCTCATGCAACAAAAAAGTTATCTGAAATAACTTGTGCGTTTCAAAAAAATCTACTTTTTTCTAATGCAGTAAGCTTTTGTCTTGAAGACTTTACAGGTTATTCCAACAAAACTCAAAACATATGCTTAGTCATGTTCATATCTTACAAATATGGTATTTTAATCAAAATCTTAGAGCTATTTTTGAGAAAATAAAGATACGTAATTTTATTCCCATAAGAAGAGTAGTTTGGGATGGAGGGACTCTTCAAAATCGTGACGTATCTTTGGACATTACTGAATTAAAATACCGAGTTTTTATTTAACCGACATTTCGTTTCTTTTTTGTTTCCACGCGCGCGCGGACCTTTTTCTAAAGTACTTATTTTCGATTCAGGAGACCTTAGGAAACCTTCCGCTGAAATTTCACAATACAGGCAACACCTATTAAGCACTGGTAGAGAAAGTAATAAAACTTTTAAAAGTAGTTTAGGAGAGGAGGGAAATTTCGTGAACATTTTCGTATCCCATTCTTGGAAGATGAAGTTAATTGTTGATATTCATCAGACTTTACGTATTTCAGCTATGCTACTTTCAGACATTTGCACGCAGACGTTTATAATTTGTTTTGGTCTCGGGGACCTCCCAACGTGTATTTTCTGGTGCAATAATATTAGTAAACGGTAGAGAAAGCAAGAATACTAGCAGTAATTAAAAAGCGTACACATTTCAGCGAATCACGGTTCTGATTAGATAACACCAAACACATTCCTTCACCTGATTGGGGCAAACTGGGTGATGTAACTATGTGAGAAACTTGGCAATATAAATTCTTCTATTTTTTTTACGGTTTTAAAGACTATGAAAAATGCATTTCTTCGAGGCTTCTGAACGCTGTATAACAGTATACTAGCCAGTTGCGAGAGGCTGAAAGTGCATTGCAGGTGGCGAGGGACATGACCTGGTAAACGTGTTTCCTTTTGTGTCGGTAGGAGTTAGATGAAGCCAAAGTTGCTTGTTGATTCAGAAATTACTGATGCAGTCCTACTATCCAAAGAATCCAAGTTATTTTTAAAATGTTATTAATAAATATATTCAAAATGGTGACTCGTTTCCTAACTTAAAATGGGATAACAATTATACAATCTGTATAATGATAATTAAAAGCAAGACCATCTTAAGTGTCATTAACAAAAGTTTTCTTAAGAGAAAACATACTGATTGCCGTGTAGTTTGTGCGATTTGCTGTAATAGTTCGTTTATTATCATCATTTAAAGATATTCTGTTCACCCAAAAATGAATTTGACTAGAAAACATTTACGGGCTATGATTTTTACGACTTTAAATCGTAATAAACACCTAAACAATATGAAGTTCGGCTTAGAAATGCATTTGGCGAAAAAGTCTCATCTAAGACAATTTGTAATCGGTACAGCGAATTTAAAAGAGATGTTTTTTCTTAGTGATGAATTTCGTGAAGAACGTCCAAGAACTGCTGTTACAATGAAAATATTGCCCCTATTCGAGCAATGGTTGGGAACATCGACGGACATCTTATGAATATATTCGGGCAACTTTGGGCATTGATGTGAGTCAAATCCAAAACATTTTATATCAACAGTTAGACGTGAGAAAACTTTGTCGTCGATGGATTCCACATAACCTGACTCTCGATCAAAAACAACAACGCATTAATTGGCGCAGAAAAACACTTGAAAAATTCCAAGGCGCACTTCAAATTTGGTTTGGAATATCATTGCTAGTGATGAATCTTGGAGGTATTGTTATGATCCTAAAAATATGAGTCAATCGGCTCAATAGGTCTTTCGAACAGAACCTAAGTCCAACGAATTCGTAGTGCTGGTAAGAAGATGGTTGTTAGTTTTATTCCCCCTAAAACGGGCCATATTGTTACTATAGCATAAGAAGATAGACGTACCGTTACTGCCGATTGGTTTATAAACGTCTGTTTACCGTAAAGTTTTGAAAAAGTTCGTGAAAATGCCCAAAAGGAAAAATAATATTGCAACATGACAAGGCATCATCCCATACAGTAAAACTACTAAATGATTATCTGGATACCCAAAAGGTCAGCACCATGGACACTCTACCATACAGTCCTGACCTAGCAGCTTGTGTGTGTGGTTTTTTTTTTCAAAAATTAAAGATAAAATACATGAAATCACATTTTTGTCATTAGACGAAGCAGTGGAACATCATATAAACCTGGTTTCTGAAGTGCCTCAGGAAGAGTGGCATCATTTCTGTAAGGACTGGTTTCATCGAATATAAAAATGTATTGGTGTTAAAGCAGAATGTTTTGAAGAACAATAAAACCATCTAAATGTTTTAAAAATAATCCTTGCTTGACTTTCTAAAAGTTTTCAGTGTCACCCTCGTAATATATTGTGACTCAGCGCCTATGGCGCAAGGTTACCGGGAGATTGACGCCGGGTAGTCGGAGATAAACAAGGATAAGTGGCGCTCGCTAGCATAACACCGGCCGGAAGCGCTATTGCTAGGTAACGAGAATCTTCTGGATGTTTCTCCTCGAATGTTCAAGAAATTGTAGAAATTTCCATTGAATATATAAGCGAGCGTTCTCGCGCTGGTACGGTATCAAGGCGATTCAGAACTGCTGTGACGTGCAGTGAGTATTGCTGCAGAGAGGTTGTAATGCCTTGTGTTCAACTCTCCAGCGAGTGAAGCGTCCGGAAGAAGTGACTACGTCGTGCATATTGTATTACGCTGCTACGTCAAGAAGGAACGTGAAATGAAGGAAATTGAACAAGTTCACATTAGCGAAGTGACAGTGTGAACTAAGTGGAGTCTCAGTGAAAGTTGAACTAGAAAAAACAGTGAAAAGACAGTGAGAACAGAGAGAAGTGACACTTGAAAAACTAAACAGTCACAACAATACACTATGGGAGAAAAACAGATAATTTTTGAAGAGGTACATAATTGAAACCCCAGGGATTTATCCCGAGGGCTTCAAATATACTGAGGGAAAACCTATTTCGATCCCGTGGTGCATATACCATTTTTCCTACGGGGCTAAATTCCCGCATTTTATTTATTTGTATGAAATTTCACTGGAACTATTTCATTTGGGTGTTTTGGAATTGTTGATAAGGGATAATGGGCTTTGAAATGATTTAAAGGATATGCGTAGCATAGCTGTTGTTTATATCGATTGAACTGTTTACATTGTGAATTTAAATGCAAAATGGATAATTTTGAAGAACCAAAAGATAAAACGTGTGTTGCTAATGAAGCAGTTAGCGGTTTGTTACCTAACAAACCAGATTATACGAAGGAGTGTACACTCGTTTTAAAAAATCTGACGTTTTAACACTCACATGGCTTTCTCTACTCTTGAACAAATATTTTTACAAACGCTTATTATCCATCTACTTCATTTTAATCGAGATATGAGATGTTAATCTTATTGCTAATTTTCTTGCAGGTCCAAGGGGAATATTGTAGGCTTTAAGCGATAGTCAAATCTTTTAAGAGCTGGTTGCTATGTGGAGCATTGCATTCTCTTTGCATGCCCAGGACATAAAAAAACCAATATCTCGGAAATGGTCCACTCCACAAAAAAAGCATATGCCATAAATTGTGTATTTTAACGTGATCTACATTTTTTGTGTAGTAAAATTTTGTCTATCTCTTACGGTTTACCAGTTATGGAAAAGCCATTCAGAAAGAAGAAGACTTTTGCGGAACATTCCCAGATAATTCAAGATATGCATTTTATTTGCCACGAAAATATCTTAAATATATGATATTTTAATCAAAATCGTTAAGAACCATTTTTGTGAAAATAAAAATTTCGAAAAATGTTCCATGTAAAGGGTAATCTGGAGCGGTGGGATTTTCTTCCCACACACAGACCTTTTATAATTTTTTTGATTCAGGGAACATGAAAACATGTATTTCCTGTGAAATCTCGATATCGTATTTTTGGGTGCAATACAATACTTCCTCTATTTACTATACGTAGTAGAGAAAGTAAAAATTTACTAAAGAATGTAAAATGTATTCAGAAAATGTCTTGTTGGTTTATTTCACGGAAACATGGAAGGAATACAAATCTTCTACGACAAGAGCACAATATTGTATGTTAATATCCTGTTTAATTGTAAATTATAACACTGATATTATCATTTACAGAAAACTTTTAGCACTGTTAAAGAGGAAACACTTGGATATCGTCCAAAAATAAAATCTAAAGTATTGTCGGATGATGTGGATACTTTGTCAAAAGCGGATAACGACTTGTATTTGTTGATTAACGTAATTAGTATCATTAAGGTTACGTCGCTGCAACACATATACAACAGTCATTAATATTTATTTCCTTTAGGGATAGAACAACAATCAATAACACACCTTCCATTGGCTATCGTATACACTTCTAACAACGGCTTTTTCTCGCGGATTACCTCATCGTTAGCACAACCAATACGTGTGAATGAACGTAAAAGCTTATTGAAGCAGCTCTACTATTTGCTACAGGGAATAAAAGCGTTATAATACTTGGTTAAAGCATACTTACCAACATCCTGAAGGCGTAATATAAAACTTTCCCTCGTCCAGCAAATGTAAATAATAATTATGCACGACATGAAACTTAGAAGGCGTAAAGTTCAGTGAGTAAATGTACAAAAATAACATGTAAAATAAATGGGAATTCCGTTTTATGACAATCCTTGAAGACTTGTTAGTACTAATTCTTTCTGTCGCACTTGCTGAAATTCTTCCCGGTACCACAATAAACACGCGCCTGTTATTGTATTACTAGTTCGAATTTTGGGTTCTTTGTCCTCCGGCTAGCTATTATTTCTCAGTCGAGCATATCTCTTAAACAGGGTGTGTAAACGGAAAGGATTTATTACTGAAAGATAACACTGATAAAAGAATTTGTTTTTACACTTTTATTGCCGTCACACTTTATTCATTTCACATAATTATTGCTGATACACGCCCGACTGAAACTGTTATATTTTTTAATGTTACTATAATCACTTATTTGCTGCACGTTATTAATTCGCGTATTTCACATTTATAACTAACTTTACGACGCGAGAGATTCTGTAGAATTGCGCGACGTATAACCCGCGAATGATTCTGATAAACTGAGCGACGTATAACCTTTGTATGATTCTGTTGGATTGCACGATGTATTACCCGCGAATGCTTCTGTTGGACTGAGCGACGTTTACCTTGTGAATTATTCTGTCAAACTGCGCGTTACCCGTCTCTGGCACAGAATTTATACTCCCTCACCCTAATATGCCTAAACATTATAACAGAGCTGTCATTGGTTAATAAAATGCGCCAACATTAGCGTCTATTTTTATATCCAATCAAAATTACGAACACATATGCTCTAGGGAAAATATTCCCTCCATTTCTACAGAAAAGCGCGCTAATCTGACGTCATTTGCTTGTCTCTTATAATTGATAAACAACTCACCCCCTCGCTACATTGTTGCCCGCTCTTATTGTCAGTTTCAGTGAGGCCGTGTAAACTTTTTTCCTAGCAATGCTTATAATTAACAAACATCTCAAATCAATGCCATACAATAATGCCTATTTACACTACAATCACTCTGGCATTTACATTGTTGTGATATAAAATACCGCCACAAGCTATAAACAAAAGCTGTCACAAAAATTGTAAATTTATATCCCACAATCATATAACAGGAATAAGATGAACAATTTACGTGAGGGAAATGACCTTACAAATTATTCACGTCATCCATTACTGAATGTTCGCGCCCATTTACTGCTGTTTACTGTAAGTCACTGCGGTCAAACACATGTTAAATCAACACGCTAGGCATTTTGTTGAAGCCCAGTGAAGGGAAACCATGAAGGATAGACACACAGACAAGCTCCGGCCCATCAGAGCACTATACTATACTTATTAACGAGGAAGATTCAGTCAGTTACAATATAATATAGTAGAATTTAACGCTTTGTCATGTTTGTGGTTAAAATCTGTAACACTTTGAATCTACCCACAAAGCCGTAAAAGCGTCTTCTTTGCCGTAACATCGTAAAATGGACTCGGCTCCCGTACATTCTACAGGAAAATCAGTAATCACTGTTAAGTATGTCTCAATTGCTTCCAATCTGTATCAATTTAATGATCTTTTGAAGTAAGATCAATGAAAATTCAAAACGCTGCTTCCTTCACTTTAAAACATAACAAATCATATCGAAATACCTCATCATTTTTTGCAATTTATATACTTCTTTTTCCAACAACCCAACGTTTTCACACTCACAAAAGGAAACAAAGTAACTGTAGCGAACAAAAACACAATTCGTTCTTTGCTACAGAGCTCTTTGTGCTGATAGATTTTACAGGAAAGAGATGCAAAAAATTTGTGTTCGCTGAACTTTGAAAAGGCGCCTTGGCGTCGTTTTCCAAACCATGTAAACAAGGGAAGCCGTTTCCCACTCTCGCAAAGAAATGACCTATAATAATTTTAGATAGCTTTTGGCCTCCAAACACGATATCAAGTGCAGTTACCACGGTCGTGGGTGAAAGCAAATAGATATCTAATCTAGGGTTATGTTGTTTCAAAACATAACCTTTTCGTTTTAAATTCGTATAGTTATTATTTTGTTCTTTCCTCTAGAAATGGAAAATTACTTGCAACACGCGATAAACATGCACTACAAGGAAAAAGTTAAAGACTTGGCGGAGATGACAGAAAGGCAGTTACACGATAACAATAAAAGTTATTTACGTAACTGTATAGAAAAGCGAGTTTTTTTCAGGATGAATAAGGTGTTTGCGGCCGAAGCGAAGCGGAGGTCAGAATACCGAAAAATGGTTAAATATGGTAACGACATTATGATGGACATGGACGCAGTCACATGTTTCATTTAAATTAAATTGAGTTTTATTTCTGGACGCACTTTAACCACTATGGTTCTTAGCGTCCCATTCTATGTTGGTTGTAAAAAGATCGAAAACGTTTGCTCAGAGGCCTCTTTATCAGGCTTGAAGTTCTTTTACGTGCCGAAAATCTACGACACGGGACCATCAGCTTAGCTTAGCTTTACTTCCCTTCCCTTCCAAAGAAAGCGATGCTAAGGATTTTATTCCCTCCACTGGGTATATGTTTCATATGAGTTGATGTAATACATGTTGGTAACATTGAAGCTTGTCGTGCCGTGGCGCCGTTTTCGGAGCAAGTATCTGCTATTTCAACGTATTGTTGAGTATGGGACTGCAGAAGTTTACTTAAGTTGAATTGAGTATTATTTATGGACACTCTTAACTACTGTGGGCCTTAGCGTTCCATTCTATATTGGGCGTTAAAGACCGGCAATTTTGCTCAGAGCCCTCTTTATCAGGCTTGAGGTTCTTTTACGTGCCGTAAATCTACAACACAGGACCACCAGCTTTACTTCCCTTCCGAAGGAAGCCATGATAAGGATTTTTACGCCCGAAAAAATCCATCGCCCTCCGCCGAGTTTAGACCCGCGACCTCGGGAACTAGAGTCTAGTATGGTAACCACTACACCACGGAAAAGCAAGTTTTTCTAGATGGAATGAAAGAAAATATTCTTTCGAAAGTAAGGTTCTGTTTTTTAACCAATTCCCGTTCATGCTGTCATGGATAAAAGCTGAATTTCCTGAATTCATCGCTAGTAATCTAAAATACCTGTGTGTTTTACCAAATTTACTGCCCGTATGTGCACGAACATCCTCTTAACTTTTTAAATATGTATTATTCCAGACAGTTTTTTTATTTGCTTTCAATTTAATACATGCAGCAACTAATAATCGCCAGTTCCACACAAATGATAAGATGGACGACCTTACTACTAGAACCACCTTATTCAACAGGTGTTGATAATTAATTTTATTTTAGCATAAGTGCTATTTCTATTATTCACTATCGTCGAAAAGAGAGTATAAAACAGGTAAATATGCGTTAAGTGCATTGGAGAGTCGAAAGCAGAAAACACTTAATTTTGTCTCGTGTTTGCAATCTTACTCGTTCTCCAGTGATGCACTTACGGTACTAGTATCGAGTATCGCGGTAAGTGCTACTACTATTACAGACGCTGCGTGACATTTCAACCAGCGAATACTTAAGACGTGACAAGGAAGGTTTCTAAAACGCCCAGTCCTACAAAAGCTTGTCAAAAAATTCATATTTCAGTGAGCTCTACATTTTTTAAAACTAAGTTTCGGTTTAACTCATGCTTAGGTTATAGTATAGATGATTCAATGGAGGAGGACACCTCGCGTGCTGCGACTGCATACATCTATTGCGGCTATCACCCGCAGGAGGAAGGGATGAAGTGAAAGAACCACAGGAGGCTAGAGGCCGTAGGCAGACAAGTCACATAGAATGCGCGGAAGTCCCTAACGGCGATAAGACCCACCAACCAAACAGTCCCCTGGTATCCACGGAGAGAGCTTTCCTTTGAGCATGCATCTGCGGCATCTGTCCGGCACTGTCATACACCACGAAACCTAGAAGCACACCTGAAACATGAGAAGGAAACCGTGGTAGAGAAGAAATCATCCCAGCATTCGCCTGCCGACCCGGGGAAACCACGAAAAACCCATCGGTTAAAGTGGGCGGTCGCCGGAGATCGAACCCAGGACCTCCGGAATGCGAGTCGCACATATTACCGCGGCGCCACTCGCTCGGTTAACTCTTATGGTTTATTTAGTTTACAAAATTATAGAAAATTCAAAGTGAATTGGGCTTCTCAGGCTATTCACATAAAGATTCAAAAAATATCTTAAACAGTGGTATTTTAATCAAAACTGTTTGCGCCATTTTTGAAGAGACTAAAGAATAACTAATATTTTTCCACGTAAACAGTAGATTGCAATGGCGGGATTTTCTTGACTGTTCCATTCATATGCCGCGTATTTGATACATACAAATAATGTTTAGCAATGCCTCGGTTATCTACCAATCGCGGTCGTTGACCTTATAATGTGCTTGCAAGGATATTTTATCAGATATAAACGTCAGCTCGATACTGAACCGGAATCAGTATGGAGGGACTAATAGGCTACTGCGTTTTTAATCATTGCACTTTCAAACAGTGTAAATTTCCAAATTAATTATATTTTTGAAAACAAAATGTGTTTTAATTGTGTTCCTATTTAAGCATAATTTGAGGTTAACCATTTTCTCATTCCCACTGTTGGTAGCATTGGTAATATTCCATCACACATTCGATTGCTCAATTCATTTGTAGAGAGAGGTACGAAAATGACGTCAAGTAAAGTAATTAGCAGTTTCTAACAGAAAATGGTTTGGAAGAGATTTATTTGGTTTTTGAAGTTTACAAAATGCTATGTTACACAAGAATGAAGAATGATTCAAAGTTCTAAAGCAATACTAAGGAGGCGTGGTAAAACTTGAAGAAAGAAATTGTCTTACATTGAAACTACAAGATTGTTTGCTTCAAGGAAAATGTTAGAAATAGTAGGATCCAAAACTATAAGGGTCATTCAAATGAAACCAGGTCACTTGTGTAAAGTAACGGTAACAATTTTATTAACTCAAAAATAGTCGCCAAAACTTCTGGCACATTTATCCCATTGCGACACTAGCCGGTCGATTCCATCTTTGAAGAAGCTAGTAGGCTGCTGTCGGATCCAGGCCTGGACCCATTCACACACTTCGTCATCCGTTGTGAATCGATGTCCGCGAATAGCTTGTTTTAGAGGTCCATAAACATGAAAGTCACACGGTGAAAGGTCTGGACTGTACGGTGGATGTTCCAGCGTTTCCCATCGAAACTGCTGCAATATCGTCTTCACCGCATTGGCAGTGCGTGGACGGGCATTATCATGCAGGAGAATAACGCCATTGGACAACATGCCTGGGCGTTTTGGCTTGATGGCTCGTCTAAGGTTCTGTAAAGTGGCTTGATAACGCTGGGCATTGATGGTGATTACCCGTTCCAGGAACTCGACAAGCAGTGGGCCCTTGTGGTCGAAAAAGGACATCATGACCTTACCAGAACTGGTGTGCACGGCCTTTGATTTCTTTGGAGGTGGTGAAGTCCCATATTTCCACTGCTTGCTCTGACTCACTCCTCGTTGTTCCTGCTTACTCGCCTTCATGTTCAGTAGTGGACGATAACTTGTGTGACCACCTTCTCTTCGGCGTGAAACCACACTGTTGCTATGCAACGTCAAACGTTGCACACGCTGTAATCGCTCTATCAATAGATGGTGCCACCATACACGCAGTTATATGGTGCCACCTTACGTGTAGTGCAAAGTTAGACACACTGATCAGGTTTCATTTGAATGCCCCTCATACATATTAATTTCCTATCGGTATGAGCTACGAATAAAAGTAAAAATGAAGTGTTAATCAATAAAAGTTATATTACTGAAGGTGAAAGTGGAGTTTTATAAAGTGAAAATGCAATATTAGCAGATAATGATATAAGGGTTAAAACTAGGGTTTTATTTTACGAGTAGGCCGAGTTTCGCAATCCTATGAGCAAAACAAAACCACTTTTAACACGTGGCATATTTTTTAGACAGCGCTCGAACTTGCAAAATTATTGTCAGTAATTTTAAGTGAAATTATTATGAAGCGATTAAATGCTATATGATATTGCTTTCTGGATTTTTTGGGTAAGTAGTTCTAGTGTTATTCCTTCTGCTGCTTCTGTAATTTCACCTGCCTCCTCGATTTCAGTTTCTTCGAATTCACAATTTCCATTTAATCTTTATGTAGGTTATGCTAGATAAAAGAATAACGCTTTAGATCAAAGAAAACTGAAGGCTGCCAATGTAAAGTAGGTATAGGTTAAGTCTACAACGATTTGTTTTGTGAGCAGATAATGAGAGCACCATGAGAAATTAATCATACAAAAAGACATAATGAAAAGTAAAACTTAATTAAACCAAGTCGAATTATTAAATATGTGCAAATACAACGGGTAATTGCCATGTAATTGGACTTGAAATCAAAGTTGGTCACAATGCAGATAATCGCTTATTATCGCTTTTAGCTCGTGTGCACTGTGTTAGAAGCTTTATTTTTAGGTCATGTGCTGTCCAAAAAGAAATTATAAACCCATTCGAAACAAAACACATATTTAACACAGTGAAGAGACAAACAAAAGAGACAAAAAGAATAGTTTTAATGATATTTAAGACAAATGAAGTGATTAGTGTGAATATAAATTAATCGACAATGAATGATTAAACATAAGGATTTAATGTAATGAATAATACGATATTGCTGGTTTATAGACGTTAAAGCTGTTTCAGGACATCATTAAATAAGAAGAAATTCATTTGTAGATATGCCATGATCTAACAGCGACACGAAGGTGATTTGATTTTAAACAAGACTTGAAAGTAATTATTATTCATATAACCTTTTACATGTTATTCATGTTATCCCATTCGAGTCCCATACTTCCTAATCGCGAATCTATGAATGATCTTGTAACCGTTCGTGGAATTACCTATGATAATCTTAGTGTGGCAAACCGAGGTTTTGGATGAAATGCAATACTTCCTTTGTCTATAAGGTGCTAGAAAAAGTAAAAGAGCGATGTTTACCTGCTTCGAACCCACATTATGTTTCAAATCCATCAACACGCTGGAGGACCCTGATGAGCAAGCAAGGTTAACAACTGGCCTTCAGACCATATTCCGAAACGAAACACACTCTTAGCTTCCCATCACAAGTTGTTTACCTTTGTGCCAGAAGACAAGTGGCGATAGACAAAAGGTGTGTGGGCTGCATGATCAGAAACTCAACGTGACACTTCTGTGTCTTTAAGGTTAGGCAACAATGTGATGTGGTGCTACATCCTTGCTCACTTCCGTTCTCCTGTCAATACCATACAGGATGTCCAAATTGCATCTTTAATATCCCCTTGTTCCAATATCGCATTATGTCTATTGAATTCTGGATGTATTATTATCGTTCCTCATTGAAAGCCATATTTCGAGGAACATGCAAGCATATTACGCAAAAATCATTCGTTTTAGTGCAGATTAAAGCATAGATGACATTGCGTGCAGCTAAATCTGCGTCTTAAGTCTTCACAAAATGTCTACCAGAGACGAATTGATGTAAGCATTTCAGTATTTTGTTATAGCTTTCCGTCAAAATCTCTACTACCTTTCCCCATAACTTTATTAAGAAGCTCTCCTGTTTTTATTAATTTATGGTTCTAGTCAGAGTTTACTTTAATTTAAATCGTACTTCAGCATCAAGTTGATTAATGATTGCTGAAACGAGTCCGGAATGAAACAACTGAGAGTTACTGACAATTTGTCTTTTCAGTGTGAGGGAAAACTTCGGGGAAAACCACTTATCGAGGCAACCTCCAACGAATATTTTAACGGGCCCTTTGGATTATTAGGTAAACACGCTACTGTACGAAGTTTTGCATTATCCATTAGTACCAGCTTAAGTTTACTAACGCGACTGGCACCCTATCTTCCACGTCTCAGCTACGTCTCAGCTATACGAACCCCTTTCCTGCAGCAGCAGTGGACCACCTGGCTATTTCTTCCCTAAATAATGTTGATACGAAACAATATATTATATTAAGCTTACCTTTCGTTATAAGAGGTGTTCGAAATTCTACCCCTCTGCATCTATACAAGCTCCGGATATTGAATACATTACTCAAAACTACAAAAACCTGCAGCAAAAATATTGAAAACACGCCCCGAATGAAAACTTTACTGCAGGAAACACAGATTGGCTTTTTCAAAATGGAGGCAGCCTGAGAAGTTGAAAGTTGCCCAAGTATCGTAGGCACACTGTATTTACCTTGATGTAATAGTTGTACCTCCAGCTTTGGAGAGGAGTTGGTAGCTCGCCAAGTCGCACTCCTGGAGGTGGACTGGCGATGTAGTAATACTGCGCAGACCGGCTTTTTGTTTTACATCACTCTCTCACCGAGTTGATCCTAGAGGAGCCGGATTTGCTAAAAACTAACCTTTACGATCCGCGAGTGATATGATCATAGACCAGAAAAAGTTGGGTGAGCTTCGCGAAAGAAAGCGTCTGTATTTATGGGATCTCTCTGCTGAACTGCCAAGCTTGTTTCCGTCCTTACGCAACTGTCTGCTTCCTCATCTGCAAAACGTAACTGCTGAAGCATTACCGACTGCACAAGAATAGCACGCCATTTCTTCGGAGCTGATCACCGGAATGCTTCTAACGACACTGAAGCAATTGTCAATGTGTGTCAATTGAATTTATCATAGAGTTGTAAAATTCTAACCATCTTGATACCCAGGTTTAAACTCAAGAGTGACTACCATTAATCAACAATGTAAATATTGAGGTAAGTTGGATAGTTTTACCATAGAAATCTACTAAGAATGGAAGTCATGGTGACATTCCAACAAAATAAAATTGTACTAGTTAAACAAGATTCTACAAGAATTTGGTGCTCGGGCATCTTTAATCTATATGCAAAGGAAGGAAAACTAAATTGCGTTTTATTTATGGACGCTCTTCAACTGCTGTGGTCCTCAGCGTCCCATTCTATATTGGGCGTGAAAGACCGGAAATTTTGCCTCTATCAGGCTTGAGGTTTTTTTACGTGCCGTAAATCTACGACACGGGACCACCGGCTTTACTTGACTTCCGAAGGAAGCCATGCTAAGGATTTTTACGCCCGAAAATATTCCATTGCCCTCCGACGGGTTTGAACTCGCAACCTCGAGAACTAGAGGCCACGGAGGACTACATCACAAAGGAAGAGTATGCTTGTCTACCTTCTGTGTTTAATTGTTGTGAATACGTCGCGAGAATCACGGGACTGATATCATTGCTGTTTTAAATCTATACGTATAAAAATTCTGATGTGTTGCATTCACATTATTTTCTCTACTCACTTTTCTGCAACAACAAAAAAGCAGAAGGTTATGCTTGTCTACCTTCTGTGTTTAATTGTGAATACGTGGCGAAAACCACAGCATTGATGTCATTGCTGTTTTAAATCTATACCTATAATAAAAATCTGATGTGTTGCATTCACATGATTTTTCCCTACTCACTTTTCTGCACAAATAAAACATTTCTAGAAAATGTTCCGAGTGTGTGCGCGTGTGAACAGAATAAGTCAAAAACGAAAAGTCGGATAAATATCAAACTTAGTGTTTAAGTTGAGTAAGATGCGACACCAACATTTTCAAGGATTCCCTCACACCAGGCTACCCTTTACATGGAAAAATTCTGAATATTTTTTATTTTCTCAAAAATGGCTACAACAATTTTTATTAAATTAGCAAACATTTAAGATATTTACATTACAAATAAAATGTATATTCTGAATTTACTTGGAATTGCCTGTGAAGTTCTCTTCATTCGGAAGGAATTTTGTATAACGGCAAAATCATAAGAGATAACAAAAGAACGTACTACACAAACAATGTAGATCTCTTTAAAACACGCAACCTGTTTCCAATAAGCGTTTTCGTATCATCTGTCGTTTCCAAGATACTTGTTATTATTGGTTTGAAGTTTTCAATAGTCGTTTTTAAAGTGTTGTAGCTATTCAGTTGTCTCTCGCGATAACACGGAAACATCATGGAATTTCAAGGCCATGTATACCAATCAACTTTTAAATACTTGACTGTCGCTATCCCCTTTGTGTCTATAATAAACCGTGCAACGAAACTATTACGCAAACGTTTGTCAGAATTAACTTCAAATAGCTATAAGAATAAACGTTTGCAACAATAGTTTGAAGAGGCTGTATAAAACTAAGTATAGTGGGTATAGAAAGTTATGTGAATTTAACGGAGGGGGACATCTCGTGCACTGCAACCTACAGAGATCTATTGCGGTATCACTCCCAGGAGTAAGGGATGAGGTGAAAGAATCACAGAAGCCTACAGGCCTTAGGCAGACAGGCAACAGACACGCGCGGAAAACCCTAACTTTTCCAAACTCGCAGATCCGTCCTACTATTGGAGCCGCTGAGCACATGCATCCGCGCCACCTGTAACCGCCATACAATACGAAACCTGAAAAATGAGAAGGAAACGGAATGAAAGAGAAATTATGGAAAGGAAATCGTGGTAGAGATGAAACCACCAAAGCATTCGCCTGCGTACTCCGGGGAAACCACGAAAAACCCATGTGTGGGCGCATCCGGGACCTCTCGAATGCGAGTCACACACTTTACCGGGGCGCCACTTCGTTAGATATAGATATTTCTGTCGTTCTCCGTGGTGTAGTGTTTACCATGCTAGCCTCTAGTTCCCGAGGTCGCGGGTTTAAATCCGGCGGAAGACCATGGATTTTTTCCGGCGTAAAAATCCTTAGCATGGTTTTTTTCGGAAGGGAATAAAGCCAGTGGTCCCGTGTAGTAGATTTACGGCACGTAAAAGAACCACAAGCCCGATAAAAATGCCTATGACCAAAATTATCGGGGTCTTTCACGTCCAATATAGAATGGGACGCTAAGGACCACAGCAGTTAAATAGCGTCCATAAATAAAACTCAATTTTAATAGATATTTCTAAAGCAACATGTCCTGGAGGGAATTAGAAACACGTGTTCTTAATTTGACATAAAATACAAACACAAAGCGATTTCTTTCATAACTTCCCTAAAGGGATAAGGGCAGCAAGGCTGCTCGCCAAATAGATAACTTTTCTTTCTTTTTTTTCTTTTTTTCGTTTGCTTTTATGACTAAAGCAATCTCTTAAGCTGCATGAAAACGATCAGCTTGAGGAAATTAAAGGGTCTTCTCTTTATAATGAACCGTGCTCCTTGCCTGAGTCAATTCCGAGGATAATAACACTACTAATGCCAGTAATGAACTCATTTTGTGACAGGAAGGCAGACCGGAGCATAAGAAGCAAGTTACGTAAATCTTACATACATACATAGTCGACTCGCTCGAGACAATTGCAGGAAATATGAAGCTCCTTCATCTCAGACAAGACAAGGAGACTTTCTTTTGTTTTCTCCCCTTATACGGACAAGATAAAGTGTGTGCCACCGGATTCTTCTTGCAGCTGAAAATAGTCATCACCGTCAAGTGAGAAATTCTCAGTGAATACAAAAGGAGCTACATAATGCAAAAATAAAAAGAAATGAAGAGGACATTTTTTACGCTTATAAGCGCTGCCCAAGAGAATAAATCATAATTACCAGCGACAATAATACTGCTGCAAGTTTGCAGCGTAGCGTTTAAGATGTGAGAATTATAAAAATATCTATTTTCCACAATTTCTATTTAAAATTCCTGAAATTTTTATCACATTCTCCAGGACAATAAATATTTTTAAAGGAAATCCACCATGGTACAGTTTATGTTTCGTAAACCTTATCATAGAATCTAACTGTTTTAAGAACTACATTCAAATTAGGAGGGCTGTCCCAGAAGTACCCAACCCAACAAAGAAAACACAAAAATTTTGGGAAAAAACATCTTTATTTCTCTACATAGTCTCCTTTCAACTCGATACACTTTCTTCAACTTTGGAAATAAAATAATCAGAGGGGGCTAAATCTGGCGAATAGTGTGTATGAGGAAGCAATTCGAACTTTAACTCGTTGATTTTGGCTGTGGCGATAATGGATGTGTAAACCGGTGTATTGTCTTAATGAAACAGAACTTTCTCTTTCGCTAAATGCGGCCGTTTTTGCTTTATTTCATCATTCAAATGTTGCAATAAGTTTGTATAATACTCGCCATTGATTGATTTTCCTTTTTGAAGATAATCAATGAAAATTATCCCACGCGCATCCCAAACAACTGACGCCATAACCTTACTTGCAGATGGAACTGTCTTCGCCTTCTTTGCAGCCAATTATCCCCTTTCTATTCACTGCTTTGACTGTTCCTTCGTCTCAGACGTGAAGTGATTGACCCATGTTTCATCCACGGTATGAATCGACGCAAAAACTCGGTTTTATTGCAGCGAAACATCGTCAAACACTCGACTGAAACCTCATGGCGCTGCTTTCTTCCATTGTGAGTAAACGCGGCAACCATCTTGCACACAGCTTTCTCATGTCTCAATTTTCAGTCAGTATGCGATGTACAGCTCTTTTTGAAATGCCTACGATGTCTGCTAGCTCACACACTTTCTGCAGACGGTCATCCAATGCCGTTTTGTGGATTTTCTTCACAATTTCTGGCGTGGTCACCTCATTTGGTCCACCACTGCGAAGTTCGTCTTGGCAGCTCGTACGGTCTCGCTTAAACTCTGCCACCCAATATTTTACTGTTGTAAACGAAGGAGCAGATTCCCCCAGAGTAGAATCTAGTTCAGCTTTAATATTAGTTGGACTAAGACCTTTCAAATGAAAGTATTGTATCACATAACGATGACCAGTTTTATCCATGTTTACAAATTCGTTGAGAGAGTTCACTATTAATAGCTGCCAAACAATTACTAAACAACGGAGCATCGTTAAACTTCAAACATATGCCTTATAAGTGTGGTACATTCTACCATAGTCATTTGTTTGAAACAACAATCGCTATATATACGTCAGGTCGGGTACTGTCCTCGTACAACAGGTTCCTTAAAGTGTTATGCAAAACTCTGATGTGGCGCACTCCACGACTTTCCCTAACCATTAAACCTGAATAAGTGCTACCAAAAAACGAGTTAACCATCATTATTTTAAAATAATAAGTTACACACTTCGATCTGCTTCATAAACTGCAATAGATCCTCTCTGAGTTCAGCTAACCTTAAGGAAATTTATGTGATGAGATATAAAGCTTGTAATTTTATGACGGTTTATTGAAAACATGCTAATTTATTTTGTTATAGCAAAATTAAGTTCACTTAGCACTTCAGATAGAAGACCGCGCAGATGGCTTAACTTTGTAAGATCACCGTATTGCTATTTTATTCCTACGTATGCTAGAATCTATGGGAGATTTGTTTTATTGGTATTTGCAAAGACTGGCTTTTCTCTGTACTATTAAAAGGATTTGTTTTTGCGAGCATCCATTTCAGCAACCACGAGAAAAAACGAATGGCTACTTACCACTTGAAAAAGTATTTGAAAATTCACAATTATAAAGAATATCTCGGAAATGGTTAACAACTTAAGCATTTTCATTTCATAAAAATTGTGCCCTTTGACGAGATCTACATTCTTTGTGAAAAAAAATGTGTCTCTCCCTCTCCCTCCCCCTCTCTCTCTTTCTCCCTCTCTCTCTCTCTCACGGCTTACAAGTTATGTAAAAGTCATTCTGTTTAAGGAGACTTTACAGCCTATTCGCAGAAATAGATATAGCTGCATTTCATTAGTCATACAAATATCTTAAAACGTGTTATTTTAATGCAAATCGTTAAGTCATTTTTAGAAAATAAAAGATTTCGAAAAATGCTCGAAAAAAATTAAATTGAGTTTTATTTATGGATGCTCTTTAACTGCTGTGGTCCTTAGCGTCCATTCTATATTGGGGATGAAAGACCGGTAATTTTGCTCAGAGGCTTCTTTATCAGGCTTGAGGTTCCTTTACATGCCATAAATATACGACATGGGACCACCGGCTTTACATCCCTTCCTAAGGAAGCCATGCTAAGGATTTTTACACTAAAAAAAAATCCATCCCCGACTTCGGAACTAGAGGTAACTACTACACTATGGAGGACGACCAAAAAGCTCGAAGTAACGGGTAGTTTGGAGTGGGGGAGATTTTCTTGAAGATCTTCTTGTATCTTTGGAAGATATTGAATTTAAAGATATTTGGTATGTATGTGACTTTTCTATTTTGGTTATGCTGTTCATGGACAAGCAGATTTTTTTCTAAAAAAAGGTTTTTTATTTGGGCCTTCAAAACATGCATTTCCGGTGAAATATATTTTTGGGGATTACAACACTTCCTCTACTTAATTAAGTACGCAAAAAGAGAGAAAGTAATAAGAATGTTACTACACATTATAACAGCAAATGTGTTGATATAACGCCTGTTCAGTGCCGTTTTAGGAAGTGGGTTTGGGTGGGGTGGCTTATTTCTCAGATAAAACTTTAGAAAAGCTACCGCGATGGATTTTGGAATGGACATCAGCAGAAAGAGGAAAGAGAGAAATGTAGGGTTTAGACGGATGAAAGAAGCCATTAAGAAATGCTATAGAAAGGATTAAAAGGAGACTGGGAAGATTTCATTTCCTTATCATGTTTCAGTTAGACGGCGGGTGAGGCGTATTGCGGTGGAATTTGCTTTGTGCAACTGTCTGTCCTGGCATTCGATCTGAGAAGGGCCACTCAGAGGGACGTAGGGATAGATAGGCCTGTGTGGGAGGACCCGCCGAGGTCAGGATATAATATCTGGAATGTCAGGGACCCTACTTGAATCCGGACCTGTCGCCGCGGATCTAGTTGCCCTGTGTCCTTCACCCCTTGCTCCTGGAAGCACAACAGACGACTATGAGCCTAAGTGCATCCCCGTTTCCTGATAACCGTACCAACCACATCGGTAAGGCATGGACTCGTGAACTCGAATCCCACTAGGATTAAGGCCATTTTCGTCCTTTCCTCGGCCCTCATAAATAACAAATGCCGGGAAGGTACCCTAAATTTAGCCCTGTAACATTTCCTTCCAAAATTGCTTTTACCAATTACAAGGGGCGTCCCTTCTTCATAAAAATCACTTACAAGTTAACATGGAATTAATTGTTCTTCCACACAAGCCATGTGTTGGACAAGGTTGGAAAGGTAGAATCAGATGAAAAATTCAATGCCATAGCCGGGGTTTGAACCACGGATCTCCCGGTCTCCGTCCGGTTGCTCTAACCACTAAGTTACCATGGCAACATGCCGGCACGACACTAAATTCTCCAACTGATTCACATTTTTCCCGGTAAACCACAAGAAGATCTCAAATGCATTGAGATGACATACCCCAAAGGTGACTTATAATGTTGTAAGTACTTTAAGTCCCGGGCTTCTTAGTTTCAACCACTATCAGGTCAATTGATGGAATTAATTGTTCTTCCATACAAGCCGTGTGTTGGGCAAGGTTGGACAAGTTAACATGTTGAAATAACTTTATTTACATTATGCAATCGTCCTGTTATTTTTCTACGCAGTTGCCATGTTTTTCCAAGCATTTTTAGTAACGCGACACAAATTTTCCAAACCAGTTTGTACCAGGTCGGGTCCTGTGCTTGTATCTAGGTGTTCACTTCTGATTTGACTTCATCATCGGTGTAATGCTATAGTATATGCCAACAAAAGAAAACATCCTGGACTTTTGTCTCGCAAAGTTGTTTTCCTTCATGACAATGCTCGGCCTCATACAGCTCGAATGACCCAGGCGGAGCTCGGAAGATTCAACTGGGAAGCCTTCTCGCATCCACCATATTCCCTAGATCACATGTTCCTCCAACTCAAAGGTAAACACTTTAACACCGATGATGAAGTCAAATCAAGTGAACAACCAGTTGCGATTACAGGACCTGACCTGATACAACACTGTTTTCCCAAAAATGCTTGGAACTATGTAGAAAAGTAACAGAAGGATTGTGCAATGAAAATAAAATTATTTAAACATGATGAAATGTTTGTAAGGTTCGTATAATCATTTCATGTATCGCCAATGTCCTGTCCAGCTAGGGAAAATTATGAGAAATTCTAATCAAGTTGATCGGGATAAGGGTTTTGACCTTATTTCTCCCAAAGAGCAGCAACTTAACTGGAAAGCCTTCAATGAATTCACCTCCGATATAGGAGAGTACATTTGCAAGCAAACAATAAAGAGACAAGTGTGAATCCAGTAAAACAGGAAGAGGAAAATAAAACCTGTTTATGCATGTATCAGACTTCCGCAATTGCAAGTCAACAAATGCAAATACTCCTGCGTTCCTAAACATGACTGAAATATTACGCAATGCCCAAGCCTACAAGAGGTAAATAGAATTCGTTTGTTCCGTCAAAGCCATGCTTCAGGGAACCTTTACCACCCATTTCCTTTCGGACTTCGGTCGTGAGGTTCACTTTCCCGTTTATTGCATAATGGCGAAACTAATGCCGTGCAGATTACGGTGGCAGACCAATCTGACCTGTAATAATGCAATTAACTTCACTTTTTTTGCAGTTTGGTAGTCTTACTTAAGTACCAGAACGGTGGAGTGGAGTTGAGAAATATCAAAACTCTGTGTTTAAAGATACGTTATAGATTCACCTTTTCAATTTTAAGCATGTTGTGACGTTGCACTATTTATACATGCACGTATGCTTTGAAGGATTACGTCGCTTGCTGTAATTGCTTATGGGCCATGTGAGTCATTCGAATTTATGGCCACACTTGTGACCTACAAACGAATTGCTGAATTGTTAATGGTGCACCTGAACTATTGTTTCAAGAAAACAGAAAAAGTACCACAAAAGGTGTATTTCACATAAATTGTGAGCTTTATCGAGATCTACATTTTATGTAGTAAGATGTCTTGTCTCCTAGGTTTAACTTATACAAAAGTCATTCAGAGTGAAGAGGATGCTATTTGCAGGAAACTCAAGATAGATATACATTTTATTTGTCATGAAAATATCGTAAACATATATTTGTATAGCCCCTTTAACTTCTGTAATCAAATCCTGGGGCTTTAACTTTAGAAACGCTAACTCGTTGACCATAGATTTCCTTTTCTGATGCTTTTTACTCATTTTCATTAAGAAACGCAAACATGCACTCGCACATTCTTATTTCAGACTATGAGGACGGTAATAACTGAAGAAAAATTCCATCCCAGCCGAGAATTACGCCAGGGGCTTCTGGGTTGAGAAGCCAGAACGCTGACCACCCAACTACAGATGCAGCAGAGTAAAATTATAGTGTAGTTTTTCATTCGTTTCAGGGCACAGAATCATTTGCTAAAAGGTTGACATTTATACACTTTCCACTGGTATAAGATGGCCGCTTTATGCATATGTAAAACCGCACACCATAACCGAAACCTAATACAAGAGTAACAAAATGGCATGTGGTTTAAATACCCAATACATTACTCAAAGGTATATGAAAGAGTGCATTTGTACTTGGCAGCATGAAAGAAACTCATGAAGCGGATTTATGAATCAGTTTGTAACTTTTTTACTACGTATAGTAAAGTATTGTATGCCATCCAAAAATTCGATGTCGAGATTTCTAATGAAATATATGCTTTGAACCCTCTTGAACCTAAAAGAGAATTTTTGTAAAAGGTCCCCACGCGCGCGCGCGTGTGTGAACAGCATAACTCAAAAAGGAGAGTCGGATATACACCAAACTTGGTATTTAGGTTCAGTATCTTCCAAACATGCGAAACGAAGACTTTCAAGAAAATCCCCCGCCCTAAACTACCCTTTAGATGGAAACGTTTTCGAGATTTTTTATTTTCTAAAAAATGGCTTGACGATTTAGATTAAAATACCATATATTAAAAATATTCACATGAGAAATAAAATGTATATATTGAATTTTCTGGGAATAGCCTGTGAAGACCTCTTCATTCCGAAGGAATTTTGTATAATCTTGTATAACCGGTAAACGTTAAGCGATAGACGAAAATGTAGTGCACAAAAAAACGTAGATCTCTTTAAAGCAACAATTTATTTCGAATAACTCTTTTGTGGCATAAGCAATTTCTGAAATACCGTTATTAATGGTGTGAAATGTTGAATATTTTGACATTCTTTTAAAGTCCTGTCGACATTCAGTCGTTTCTCGCGACTACATGGAAAGAGTAGGTCCAGTTCTTAAATATTTGACTATTGCTATTTACTTTCCATTTATAACGAAATGTGTAATATAACTATTTGTACAAACTGAAATGAAGTACATAAAAAATAAGCCTTAATAAGAATAGTTTGTATACCCACTCATAAATGATAGCGAGTAAAGAAAATCATGTGAATGTAACACATCAGATGTTTCTGTTTGGAACGCCAGAAGCACCTCTAAAGCATCGGATAATCTAGCACATCCCGAAAAGCATTTTCGGAGAAATGAAATTAAGTTTGAATTTCCAAAAACAAAACTTTAAACGCGTGGCTGAGACCTAAGCTAACATCCGATCTCATAGTCGAAATTTTAACTCTTGGGAAGATTTTGCAATATGGGATTTAAATATTTAAATCCTTGACTGGAGAGTCAAGTCTTTCAAATTGACACAAGCACCACTTTATGATTCTAGTGTAGTAAAGTGGGCAGGTACTTACCTTTTGCCCATCCGGTGAGGACGTTGCCAAGATAGGCGACCTTGTACGTGGGGTCATACTCCGTGATGGTTACCGATCTCCGCCTCCAGAGCTTCCCCAATGAAAGTTTGAGAGACCTCAGAGTGCGCTCCCTAAAGTCCTTGGCGCAGGATCCCGAGGCAGGACCGCCACCTGCTGTGCTACTTGCCACTACATCCTGACACAAAGTCAGCGCCTGCTGTTGTTGGGTCATAGTTCTTATCCTTTTCTTGCACTTTTTTGTTTCACTATCGCCTTAGTCGCTGCATTCTCATGCGCACTTTTCTGGGCAAGCTTGCCACTAACCGTTCACTTTCCATGATACTCGCACACGGAGTCAACAGTTCACTAACGATTCTCGAATGTTACTTCAGCTGCAATTAAACCTTGTTTACTTCATCGATTCTAGACTAATCGTAACGATATTTCGCAATCGATTTCCCTTCCTTGGTTTCGTAAACCACTTATTTGAAGAGCACAAACAATGCACCTCGCGGCGCTTTGACTAGCTAGCTGGATCAAAAATAGAACCAAACTTTTATAAGCTTGTTGTTGGCTTATTCTGTCTCTTAATGGAAACTGCTCGGAGAAACAGCACAAACAGAAAAACAGAGCGAGAAACAAGGGAAGTGGTCACTACTGAGGAAGTGATACGTCACTTCCTGATCCTTTTAACGTTATTTTGCAGCCGGTAGCCTTAATTGTAGCACTTACTGCTGATATCCAAGAAAAGCGCGGCGCTTAATAAATGATTAAGACCTCAATTTCAGTGTTTATTCGCTTCTACCTTCTGCTTCAGGTATCTTCCACCAAAAGGAACGTGTTCAACACAGGAGTTCTTGTTTTATTGATGACAGTAGAATTTCTGCTAAGTGAAGCACCATCCTGGGTTATAGATATTTTTGGCGCAAATATCCGTGACCTTATCTTCCTGCGAAGCGTCGATACCGCCCTATTGTTCCCTTGTTCCACTTATACGATCCACTAGGTCAAGGTGCGGTCGCCTGAAACACACAAGACAGAAAACAATACATTAGCTACACCTTGCGAACAAACCCTCCTTTCTAAGAACTGTATTTATTTGTCAGAGACTCGTTAACCACCCATAAAAACATAAAATAAACTCTTTGAGAATAACACCTAAACATAAGCCAAAATTCATTCAAAGTACACCTTCAAAATGTGTAGAAATTTCTGAATTTATATGTGATTTTATAAATGTAATGGAAAACTGGACATTATTATATATATTTATTTATTTATTATTAGGTGTTTATTAACAAAGACGACTTAGCATGGTTGATGCATTGTGACTAGCAATGTAATATATTTGTAATGCTACATTTTTGTATAAGTTTAAGATGTCATAGAAGAAGTCATGTCAGTCGTGAGGGCGAGACACGACACTTGTTTGTAACAAACACACAATGGTAAGGGAGAGAAACCCTAAGTACAAAGGAACAAGTCAAGGTCTTGCGGCTATGTCTAACAGTAAGCCACCCTCTCGAGAAAGCTGGGTGACAATTTAGTCAACAAACAAATAAATATGGAAGAACATTATTATTGGCTATATAGAGGGACACGTCATCCATAGAGCCAATCATGGTTAAGTTACAAGTTTAAATTCAAACATAGAAACGACGTTACCAGTGGCAGATGTGTATAAACAGTGCTGTATAAACATCATAACAATGGACATACATGCACGTTAAAGCTCACTACGACTCGCAGGCAAGCTTCTTTAGAATATACACATGTATAACGGTATTCATATTTTTGTGTGTAAACAACAAGAAATGTTTTTAATATATATTAGTGTTGGTAGATATATATCAAAACTAAAGAACAGTGTACCAGTAATTCAACATAACTCCTGTATCTTCCCACTCCCTGCAAGAGCAAAGTGCCTGCTTGAGCTACCGGAGCATATTAAAACAATGACGTACACTTTAATACTCCACACCCACAATAATACAAGTTGCACACACAAACTGGAATGAGAAGATTATCCCAGGGTTACCACTACGGAAATGAGCAACATGCACCACTGGATCAGAGCTTCCAATAGGTACGTGTCTCACCAGATCATCACACCACATAACAAAGATACGCGGCAGAGGATTGGCAATTATTAGCTATATTTGTTATCAAACGTGTACTCGAATAGAACGTTAACACGACATTTGGTATAATGAATAATTCATAGTTCCTGAATTCTCTACGCAGTGAATACAATATACAAATTTTAATGCTTAACTTTAATAGTTTTGAAAATAAACAATACTGTTTAACATACTTTTCACCATTCACCCAAGAAAACTACAACTTTTTCAACACAGAAATTATGTATTTACAATATAGTACATTAATATATAAAGGAATTAATAATTTATGAAACAAAATCTATCTTCAACTGCTACCCTTCTTAAATATGTATGAGATATCTCAAACATTTAAATTTAACAAGATAGTAAATTTTAGGTATAGTGTTAAATTTCAGGTGCACTCTTATGTGGCAGAAACAATGTGGGGTTATCAATAAGATGTATTATAATAATAATAATAATAAAGATATTATTTTTGTGAAAAAATTCAAAAATAGTTCATTTTAAATCCACTCCTATCTATAAATAGGCTTATATTTTGTATTAATTCCAACTAAACTTGAAATGTACTGAGAAATGATCTTCAATCCCATTATAAAATTTCAAGCGCATAATTCTAGTTTTTTTTTTTTTTACCTAAAAACTCGAGTTTTTTAATTGAAATGTGTGGATTAAATGCCCTTCAAAGTCTTGAATATTTAAACTCCTTACGTACGTCCGTACATTGTTTAATGGATACAAATTGACAAGGCGTCGCTGATAGACCATATACCGTATCTCAAATTTAAAACCTCATAATTCGTTGCTCGACGAACTTTTAATTTATTGTTCTTTTTGATAGTTCAGCAAGAGCCAAGTACTGACGCTGAATATGCCAACAGGGCGGGACTGCAAAATCACGTAATTGTAATCATAGAATTCTAGTTCCAAAATATTCGAATGATTAAAAAGTAAAAAGCAGACTTAAAACATTGCATAAACCGTAAACTTTCCTAGCACGGATGCAGTTTCTTCAGATTAAACATTTTTTATTCTCTGCTTAATACGTTTTTGGAGATAGAAGATATACGAATTAATGTGTCCAAAGAATATTTAAAACCTCTACAAAAAATATTCCAAACTTCAGTAAGTATTTAAAGCGCGGCGTCTTAAATTATCCAAATTTTACTGTTGAAATTAATCACAAAAGGCGACTGCAAGGTAAAAGTATGCTTAAAAACTGATGCTCTACTACTTACCAATGTAAGGTATAAAGGAAGTATTTCCCTGAAAATGCCGACATTATCACTTAGAATTTAGATGAAGTCTGCGTGTTTGTTCGATTATCTACTTCAAGTAAACGAATGTTACATAAATTTAATTCATTTTGTGGAACTATATAAGAATCAAATTCAATATTAGTAAAACCTGAATATTCATAACTTCAATATCATTCATACTTTATTTAAAGCATTATTATTTATATGTGCAGTGAAAATATATTAATTAATATTCCAATTTTCACTAAATATTCAAATTGTGTGCGTGCGTGTGTGCGCGCGCGAGAGAGAGAAAGAGAGAGAGAACAGCATATCACAATAACGAAAATTGGAATGCATACCTAACCTCATATTTTCTTGAAATTACCTACTCCACTGCCTTTTGCATTATTTTTTTTTTCTCATAAATGGATAACAACAGTGTTACCTTATGTTTAAGATACTGGCGTGGGGAATAAAATGTATATCTTGAACAGCTTAAGAAGCCCTCTTGTTTGCATTATGTACAATTTTGTATGACTGGAGAAACCGTAAGAAATAGATAAAAATTTACTACAGATCCTTTTAAAATATACAATTACTGTCAAATAAATAATAATTTCAGGAATAAACAATTTGCCAGAAATTCGTTAATTTATATATATATATATATATATATACACGTTTCGCCTTTGAATTCTGGGTGTTATATCTTTAAAAAATCCAAGGGACTACTATGTGGACTACCTTGCAACACGTACCATATACGTACTAATACATAAGAAAAGAATTCTTCTGCTATAGTTCTATGGAAATGATGATAATTTCACTAATTAATGTATACTAATACACATTGTGTTTAATAAATTTTATATATAATCTTACACTATGCTAATGACATTGATATTAAGCTACCCAAATTTCAGCAACTATTAGGTACAATTAAAAGACTTGTTGG
This sequence comes from Deroplatys truncata, assembly GCA_030765065.1. Taxonomy (NCBI): domain Eukaryota; kingdom Metazoa; phylum Arthropoda; class Insecta; order Mantodea; family Mantidae; genus Deroplatys; species Deroplatys truncata. Next base: position 82,567,633 of record CM060988.1, read on the forward strand.
GAAAAACAGAAAGGAGACTGTTTTAGGATTTTAAAAAAGTTCTGGTCTTCCCATCATTAATCTATGGATCAAAAACTTGGTGCCTAACAAAAAACCAAAAATAATAATAGAGTCTAGCCAGGCAAAGCATGTTAGATTACAAACAAAATTCCGAAATTTGTAAAGAACTTGAGATTACCAGTATAACAGAAAAAATCTGATGTGTTACACTCACATAACTTTCTCTACTCTTGTACAAACTTTTTTTAGAAACTCTTATTCTCCATTTATTTCATATTAATCGAGATAAACATTTGCAGAAACGATCTTTTGACATGCAAAGAGAATTACATTTTACACATATCGACCAGTTCTAAAAATATTTGACTATCGCTTAAGGCCTACTATGTTCCCCTTGTTTTGTATTTGCAAGGGCAATATAGAAATACAGTAGCCTTTAAGCATAGACATATCTCTTAATATCCGGTTGCTATGTGCAGCACCATTCTCTTTGCCACAGATTAATACTCTCTGCATATCCAAAACAAACAAAAAATGAATAACGAATTCCCATTTGAGAAAATAATTATTGAAAAATTTAAGGGAATAAAAAGCAATATCTCGAAAATGGTTCACTCAACAACAAAAATGTATATGACATAAATTGTGTATTTTAACGCGATCCGCATTTTTGGTGTAGTAAAAGTTTGTCTATCTCTTATGGTTTACCAGTTATGCAAAAGTTGTTCACAATGAAGAATACTTTTGGAGACATTCCCAGAAAATTCAAGATATACATTTTATTTGTCTTGAAAATATTTTAAACATATGATACTTTAATCAAAATCGTTAGCCACTTTTGAGAAAATTAAAATGTTCGAAAAATGTTTCATGTAAAGGGTAACCTGGGGTGGGGGAATGTTCTTGAAAACTTTCGTGTCGCATCTCTGGAAGATACTGAACCTAAATACCAAGTTTGGTGTTTATCAGACTGTTCGTTTCTGAGTTATGCTGCTCACAGACACACACACGGACATGTTAAATACCTTTTTTTGGATTCAGGGGGTCTCAAAACATGTATTTCCGGTGAAATCTCGGTATCGAATTTTTGGGTGGAATACAATACTTCCCCTACTTACTATGCGTAGTAGAGAAAGTAAAAATTGATATATACAGATTAGAATGGAATGATCATGCCAATAGAATAAATTCAAATCGTACACACAAAACGGAACGATGAGATATTGTACACCCTAGGAAGAGATGAGGAATCAATTTCAGTAGAAGTGGGGACGGAACAGGCTTAAAGGCATAATTGATGCTGCATTTGATGATGACAAAGAGAAATTCAGGGTGCTTTATTATCTTATTACGATAACTCAACGGTAGAACGCCTCTTCACAAAACCACCAGTGTGAAAGAGTTACTAAACATTATTATACTTGTTATAGGGTTTATTCTTGATGAACTGCAAATGATATCACAAAATAAACAGCGTAGAAGATCTTAACAACTATACTTTAACAAACGATAACAGTTTGATCTGACACGCTAATAAACCATCAAGAATATATTTCCAATTTATGCTATACAATTCAAATCTATATAGCTCTAGTCAGACAATGGATCGACTTAAATCTTTCGTTTTGTTCGTTTGCGGCGTTACTCCATTATTTCAAATGTAATTCCCTCTAGCCCATAATGTATGTGCTTTCATCTATGTTTCAATTAACGCGCATAACAGCTGCGGCGTTGAATTATGACGGCAAGCAGTTCTCTCCTACACAAAACAAATGAGTGGCGCTTTATAAACAACTACAGATGCAACACCAATTTTAGATGTATTGATGCGCTATTTATTTCACCATCGCATTCTCTTAATAATTAATGGATGTTTATGAAACGAATGCATATACTAATGGAACAGCTTCCCTAGATGAGTAATTCTGAATGAAATACAAGTACATTCAAAACATTTCCGGCTCAAATATAGACATTTTAGCTCCTGAAAGCAAACCTGAATTGCATGTTTCACCGTAACAGTTTATTATATGGTATCCTTATTGTATAAACATTACAGTAAATATTTTCGGGGTATTTAAGATCAATATTAAGCTCTGAAATTTAGTTACCGTTAGCTCTGAAGAAGGTTTGTTGCTGCTACGTATGGTAAGCCAGTTTGGAGAATGTGTATTATACTTCGACTGCTGGGGAGCCGAACTTGAAGTAGTTGCAACCGCACGTATGGTAAAAAGTTTCCGGTAGCCTTCGCCCCAAGCTTTAAAAAAAATATTAACTTTGTAATTTTGACTACTTCTTTAAATATTAGAAATTTAAGTTTGCCTCGGCTGCGTCAGTATTTATATATATTTCTTTTTTACAGACCTGAATGTCTTAGCAGGGAGTGGTGCGACTGAAGACTGTAGGCTTACACAGATTTTAATTTTACGTCACTCCTTTTATTAATGCTTGACACGATTTAAATAGCACTTCACTGATATAGAGAGAGAGCTGTGAGATTTTTTTTATTAATTACTGCACTTTTTAACACGTAAACTATTTTTGTCTCACACAAATATATATTAAATTTCTTGAGAACGCATCTCGCGTCCGGTTAGTAACACTGTCTGCTAGCAACTAACTTCTGAATTTGTAAATTTTTCTCCATTTTAGTTTATGGTTGGATAATACTAGTCCAATAGAATACCTTCATTTAACTAAAGCTTTTTCTGGTTGTTGATTGGCTATTTTATAAACTGTCACAAAAATTATATTATTGTTGCTCCAAGAATTACCAGTAGCATTTAAACTTTTTAATTCATTATTTGCTCAAGGTTACCTCATTGTTAGCAACGTTTAACCTATTTTTCTCACAGCTCCTACATTATTAAATTACGTAATACATTCACATAACATTATTACACATGTATTCAATAATATAAACATATACAATGACTGTAATATACACTTTTTATATATTGTTACATACACATATTACTTTAAGGCGGGCTGTTAAATTATATTTTATATTATATACTTTGACTGAAATCATTTAAGTGTTAAAAATACTGCCTCAGCTCTCACAGGTGTCAGTGTGATAGCTAATGTGTATCTCCATAAATACCCAGTAGCAGGAGACTGCAAGGTTTGGATTAATATAATAACGCACTGTTGACTGAAGATTTAAGGATGTATCTAATACTGTGACACAGCGGTTATGGCCCCAAGCTATTGGTTGTCAGAAAATGTTTATACATCGTAGACTGATCAAGATTATATCGAATATTCTTGCTGATCGCCAGTATCCCATTGCTAAAAGTTGTGGGAGCTGTGCTTCTAAACACAGATTTATAAGTTTTATACTTGATTTCTTTTGTAATGTTTTATCCCATAATGAAGCAGGAATCTTGTGTAATTTTTCCGGCTGTTTTTCTGCCGTTAACACTCAATGTTTGCGCATTAATAGTTGCTTTATTTTGTTTAAACCTCCTTTACACTTTTCTCAGTTTCTGTTATAATCACAGAAATGCTTTGTTTATATACCTTAAGCAACAGCTCAATTTTGTACAGGAAACTCCTGTGGGCCGATATCCTCTAACAGTATGATGAATTCCCCATACGTCATCATTAAATCCCCTCCAACAGACTGCAATTCTTCAAAACGGCGTTCTTACTCCCTCTAAATGTTTCCCTCATCCAAACAGGAAGCCCTATTCGAACGATAGTTCTGCCACTTATAAATAAGTATGCGATAGATGATCTCAAACACACCAGTTTGCCAACAGGCGACATTCTCAATGAAAAAGTTGAGTGAACACAGCTCATTCAAGAAGCACGCGAAACATTGAATGAAAGAAATGCAGAGTCTTGACATACTTTTACTAATGACGGCCCGAATAATGCCTAGAGCTCGCTGAATACTGTAGACCAAGGATTCTCGACCCATCGTATGTGAGTTATTGCAGGGTGATGCGTAACAGTTTTAACAAAGAACATAAATTAACATTTGTTATACAAACAAAATAGTTATTTACGTTACTGTATAAGAAATTGATTTTTTAGACCGGAATATCAAAGCGAGTCCTGAAAAAAGAACATTTTCCTGCAGTTACGTACAGTATTTTGTTTCATACTATGTCGAAAAACCTAATTTATATATTGGTTAAATGTACTGCACATTATGTTGGGCACGGATGCAGTCATATGTTTCATATGCTGCTTGCAGGGCCAATATATATTTATATTTTGGTGTCAGAGTACGGAAAGCAACTGAACGGGAAAGTTCAATTTGACGCACTGGCTTGGAGATAGAAAAACGTTTAAATTCCAGATAATATTAAACAAAATATTTGACAGTTCTTCTATAACTAAACGAAAAAAATACATGTTACATTATCATAAAAAAAACTTGTGTGTGTTAGTGTACAAAAATAATAACGAATATTAATTTCAATCCTATGACAATAAATTAAAAAATAATTGAGTTTTATTTATGGACGCTCTTTAACTGCTATGGTCCTTAGCGTCCCATTGTGTATTGAGCGTGAAAGACCGGAAATTTTGCTCAGAGGCCACGTTCTTTTATGCGCCTTAAATCTTCGACACCGGACCACCGGCTTTACTTCCCTTCCGAAGAGAGCCATGCTAAGGACTTCCACGCCTGAAAAATTCCAACGTCCTTCGCGCTGGATTTGAACCCCAACCTGGGAACTAGAGGCCAGCATGGTACCCCTAGACCATAGAGGACCATGAAGAAGGTAATTCGAATATGTGATCTCAATACAATTAGAAGCCTTTTGTCGTTTGTTTGTGTACTCATTCTCTATAATATAAACTGAAAAAAAAAATTCTAAAATACTTCACAAGACCATCCATTGGGTCGAAATAGATTCAACCGTTTTTTCTCCAATAAATATTTCATCCTATACACTGTACAGAATGTATCTTTATTGGTGTACAATATTTGGGGGGCATGAAAACAGTAAAAAAAAAAAATTCATATGTACATGGGCCTGAAAATCAACCGTTTCGTTGTTATAGGTCAAAGAAGATGTATTACATGAGTGAACAGACGGATACGCACTACATGTATGACTGTGCAGACGGCAATGCAGCACGAGCACGCAAACTTTATGCAGAAAGGTACCCTAACAGGCAATTACCGTGTGCAAGAACATTCGCACGAATTCACCAACGCTTGAGAGAGAATGGCGCATTTGATAGGAGTACTAGGGATGTTGGGAGACCAAGAGCGGTACGAGTCATTGAGCTTGAAGAACGAGTTTCTCGTGCTGTAGAAGCACAAGACGTATGGCTGTAAGGGAAAAAGTTAGTCATACGACTCTGGAGAATTCTGCATGAAAATCTTCTGTATCCGTATCACCTTCAACGTGTGCAAGGATTAAATGTGGCGGACTTTGAGCCAAGAAGACGTTTCTGTCAACGCATGTTACAGCAGTGCGCTGTATTCATCAATTTCCTAACCTGTATCTTATTCATGGATGAGGCTAGTTTTACTCGCGACGGCTTCTTCAATTTTCATAACACTCATTAACTGGATTTGAAAATCCTACTGAAGTACGACAGGGCAACCATAAACAGAGTTTCTCTCTCAACGTTTGGGGTGGAATCATTCATGACCACCTTATTGGTCCCTACTTCTTCCCTCCGCGTCTGAATGGACAATCCTGGCTGCAGTTTCTCAGAAATGAGTTGCATCACTTAACTGATAATGTGCCTCTGGACATCATCCAACAAATTGGTTTTTACACGATGGTACTCCAGCTCATTTCAGTATGATAGTTCGTAAGTTTTTGAATGATCGATTTTCGCAAAGATGGATTGGTCGAGGGGGCCCCATTGCATGGCCTGCTCGATCGCCTGATTTGAATCCAATGGATTTCTTCGTCTGGGGACATTTGAAGTCCTTAGTTTATGCGACTCCTGTACCTGATGTTGACTTTTTGAAGGATGTAACCAAACTGATTTGACCAAATACGAAACACACCAGGAATTTTCAACAAGAGTACGCCAGAGCATGGAACGCAGGCTTACTGCATGCATCGAAGCAATAGGAAGCCACTTCAAGCAATTTTTGTAACTTTCGATTTTGTGTTGTAACTCTGAAATAAATGATTTTCAGACCCTGTTAATATTAACTTTTTTTACTGTTTTGATATCAAGAACACGTCCCCCAAATATATGACACCAATATACACAAGAAATGACTGAAGAAATCATAGCGTTGCTATAAATGTAGTGAAATGCTTATTTCGACTCTTGTACCACAAAATCATGCATTTCCCCAGTAAAATTTGCTTTCTGGTACATATATCCTGCATTGAATTAATGGTACATCATGGAAAAGGTTGAGAACCCCTGACGCAGACTGAAAACCAAGTGGCGTTCTGCGGAACGTACAGCTACAAACCGGCATCCGGAGAAAACTGTGAAGAAAATGACCTAACCTAAAACAGGATTCCTGTCTTGAACTTGCCCGCGCTGACGAATCGTGTTGACATTGAACACAAGGGAGTTTTCACAGAGAACCTGTTGGCAACAAAACCGCAAAACACCCACAGCAGAAGTCTAAGGTTACCTCCACATCTTATGGGCGTAGGTCTCTCTCGTATTGGATATCTACACACATACACAAGAAGTGATTTTTATCTCCAGGAAATCCGATGACTCTTTGGCTCTTGTCAAGGAAACTCTAAACCACCTGGCGTCGTATACGAGATTCGCTCCCTGGCTCGCTTTTGCGATAGTAATCGAAGGACTATGTCGTTTTCAATAAAGGCGGTGTCGAGACGAGCCATCGTCAGTGTGACCTCTGATCTCCTTACCGCGACCTCATGAATAATGATGTCTCTCTTACAAATTGATTTAGTCGTGGCCAAAGAGGTCGCCGATATTGCTTTACAACTTCATATCCCATTGGATCCTATTACGGGGAACTGTAAGTGGTATCCCCACCATGTTAAACTTTCCAAATTTAGGATTATTACGTATTATATATGTATATGTGTGTAATGTTACTATATAAATATCCTCTGTCTAATCATTGCTAGATTTCTTGGAGTAATACAGTAAGGATATCATAAGATGGGATGACTTTGATCCAAATCTTTCTAATTGTCTCACATAGAGCTGACATCCGATCTCTGAGCCTAATCATTACTTTGCGATATCTTACATGAGAAATTTAACAAGGCATTGTCTTTGGCATTGAAAATTTTTTATAAGTTTTTTTTTTTTCCAAACCATTCACAGAAGAGAAAATACATTTTATTTATTTCAAGTTAGAGGCTGGAAAGTAAAGGATAGCTGAATAAAATCCCTATCTTTTTGGGAAAGGAGTTAAGATATGTCAAATGTATACAGCAGGTCTATATTCGGAGCTGTGTGGACGGCTGTTCTTGGGCTTCTTCAAATCCATGAACAATTTTCTTGCTTACTTACAGTGAAGTTTATGATCAAAATATAATTTGGTGGCCATAAGATAAAAGAGAACAAATCAGATCCAAAATAAAGAAATAGGAGCTTAAGACCTTAATGATGTGCTCATTCAGAACTAAATAGAAGTTATTCTAAAACTGGATAGCAATTCCCTACTTCCTTCCTAGCACAATAAGCCCAAGGCTGGAGTGCGTCTCAAGCAATGTCGGAAATCTATATCGAACAAGACCTGCTTCCTCCCTCATAAATCTTTCGCTGCTAAATCTTTATTTCATCATTTATGTCTGAGAGAAGTGCTTTCTGAAAATTTGGATCATTATTGTACTCCTCTCTCACAGTATGAGCAATGTATCGTGGACACTTATTGATAGAGTATCAAACACCATAGTTCATTCCCTAGGCATTGTTGATGGATTCATTAGCGTTTTGTAGTTCCTGTGGAGGATCTACAATGGATAGTTAGATAGCACACCCGTTTGAGTGTAAATGTTTTAACTTCTTAAACCGCTATTAAAAGGATACCCATGAAAGTAGTTTCCTTCGGCTGATTGAAGTCTAGAAGTGAAATTCACAACAATCTTTATCGCACGACAATGATAAAAAGTGAGCAAGGGAACAAAGACAATGAGCATTCCGATGACCTAAGAACATTTAAACATCATATTGATGTACAATAGCTTAATAAGACTAACAATTATTATTCTTGGTGCATCAAAATCAACAATAAAAAATCAAGAACTTACAATCTCCCTTCATGAACATGTCGGAATTCTGATAAATGAATCAGCCGATCAGGCAGCCAAACATCCCCCTCGGGACATCAAGATCCCACACACGAACTTCATCAACTTTATCAAAAAAGACTTGCATTGATCAGTGGAGACAAACATGGAAAGCCACATCTAGAAGCAAGTTACACGATGTCTACATTTCCGGGTCCAAACTTCAACACTATCATTTCAACCGCAAAAACCAAGTTGTATTAACTCGACTACGTATTGGACATACTTCTGTAACGCACAAACATCTCCTCAATCGTGACCTTCCTCCTGTGTGTGACCTCTGCAGATCCAACCTCACAGTTCATCATCTCGTCACAGCCTGCCGTCGCTATGTACAACACAGAGAAAGATGTGACATCCCCAACAGCCTACCAGACTCCCTAAATTCAGCACAACAAAGAACTTTAAACTTTATGAAAGCGACAAAATTGTATAGCAATGCATAGCACACGTATCTAGTGAATTTAATGGTGTATGTATTATTACTGTTTAAAATATTGTATTTTTATTGTAACCATGCTCTGTATTCTAAAATAGTCGCGATATACTTTAAAGTTGAGGCGACAATAAAGAATACATAATAATAATAATAATAATAATAATAATAATAATAATAATATCTAGCCGTACTAGCTACTAAAGAGCATTGGCAACGTGGTTACATTAATTAGGCGAATTAATCATCTGTGAATAATTTCTAGGATGATGCAAACATTATACCTCAGCTTCTCGCAAATTTTGCAAGCGATGCTTTCGTGTATTAGTATGAACATCGTGAATGTGCTACTGTCAAGTTAGCTTAAGAGCATGAAAGATACGTCATTCCCTGAAGTGTGTTTCAGAGAAATCGTCAAGAGGAATTAACCAAAAGTTTATCTACATATGCTCTTCCTGTTACTGCTAATGAACCAACCACCAACATGGCAGATACTAGTGTTGTATGCACTTCAACGTTCCAAGTAAAGGCAGGAAATCTGATGGCGTTTGACTGTGGATTGAGATTACAACTTGCAATACGTGAGGCTTTTCCAGACGGTGCGAATGCAAGATTTAAAACAAAACAGCTGATTGAACAAGCTTATGTCTTATAGTCCATGGTGTTCTCCACACACTATCGTTTATTTTTTATATAAATTCTACAAATTATTGTTGCAAAAGCTTGAAGTGGCTTCATTACACGTTTAATTGGAGGAACAAAGGGGATAGAGGCAACTGAAGTCATATTCAAATGATTAAAAACGATTCGCTATTTGCTGATCCTATATTCCACACTCGTTCTATGACATCGCGAGAAACAACTTGTGGTGACATCACTTGACAGTATTATAAAATTCAAACCAATAACAATGGATCCCTGTGATGACATAAAAAATTATTTTAAATAAATTGTGTTTTCAAGAGAGCAGTATTTTTTGTGCCAAGTTTGTGCAATTTTTATGGTTTACTAGTTATGCAAAGTTATAAAACAGTATTTCCAATTTGCGGGTTTTCCTACAAAATTCAAGATATACTGTTGTCATGTAAATATCCTTATATTGTTATTTTTCTTTATTTATAATCGCTTTGACTACTAGGTCATATCGTGACTTATATCCATATATACGAGTGCAATAATAGCTCATTGTATACTTTACTTTGATTAAGTAATATAATAACCATATATACGAGTACAATAATAGCTCATTGTACACTTTACTTTGATTAAGTAATACAATAATTGTATACATTGTTATAAACATATTTTACATTATTAAGTCATGAACACAGCTAGAACAGCTATTACCTATTATACATTTTAATTGATGTATTATATTTAAATCTTGTTATACAGTTTGATGTCTTTCAAGAAAAAAATGTTTCTGAAATGAGTAGGGTTGTTTAAAGCTAAAAATATATCTTCAGGGATGTTATGTCTTCTTCTCTCCATAGTATAACTTCTGCTTTAGTGATGAAGTGATACGGCAATTGCAGTCTCGCAGTGAGGAGCATTTTCTTTGGCAGTAAGAAGGAATGGATTAGGCGTGAATGGCCTATTCGTAAACGTGATATAATCAGTTCATCTTTTCTTTTTAGAGTCTGCAATGTGCAGGGTTTTGTGGAGCCTTTCCTAACTATGTGGAGGTTGCTTGATGTTTTAATGGTCCAGTCTTGCTTCCATTTGACAGTTGGTCTGCTAAAAAAATAACTTTGAGCATCTCTGTAGGACACTGTCAATTCTTCCGCTGGAGATAGTAAAGTTGCCTTTTTGGCTTATTTTAATAAAATTCATTAAGAGTCGTTTTAAAAAAGCAAAAATATCAAACGCTTTCCATGTAAAGGCTAGTTTCAGTGAGGGAATTTTTTTCAAAATCTTCGTGTCTCAACTTTGGAAGATAATGAACTTAAATACCAATTTTGGTATTTGATCGACTATTCGTTTTTGAGTCATGTTTTTTTTCTAAATATACTTCCTTTTTTGGATTCAGGGGATCTCAATACATGTATTTCCGATGAAATATCGACATCTAATTTTGGGTGGAATACACAACTTTCTCTTACCTATTATAGGTAGGGGGCAGACAAAACACAAACATCCTCGTGGCACTCCAGCTATGCGAGAATAGCATTATTCTCATTGCAAATTCTAATACCCACCCAGAAATGAAATATATTAATGTCTCAAAAAAAAACAACTAAAAGCCAGCCTATACATTTGTAAATGAATATTCATTACCGTTATGTAGGATTTATGTCACTCGATGGCAAAATCGATCAGCTCATTAACAAGTCAAATCCACTTAGTGTAAGCTTCCCTTCGCCCTATTTTCCCATGGTTTTAACGTGTTCGTTAATACACCATCCACCCGAGTTTTCAAACAACAGTTGGATGTAACCCTTATGATTTACAATGAACCAGGACATATCATATAAAACAAATATTTAAACTAAATATGACATGTGATTCCTCTGAGACCAAATTTATGGTGATAATAAATCGCCTGCAATGCTAGCGATGGAACCCACGATACATTGAACCACAGAATGCTTCTTTCTGCTTTATATTTTGTTGATAAGCGTTTTTGAAAACTTCAGCATTGCAGCAGTTCTTTGCCCGCTGTCTTTCTTGACAATATACTAAAGAAAGTTAAAACCGAATGAATTAAAGTTGTGCTGTTATGTGTTCCTTTTATGTTTTGTATCTGTGTTATACATCCAGCCAGTCACTTTACGTTGCTTGTCCCCTTGCTTAACGCACTCTTTGGTGCTCTCTTTTTTCTCCTTTCTGGTTTGCTTACGTGGCATGTGCTTTGGCCGTACGCGGTGAGTGGTGGATTTCTGTTGCATTGCAGGGATAGCTCTCTGCCCGGCAACAACTCATCCGGATTGTGGAAGTTTTTTGTAATGGATTTAAGGAACGTCTTTTGTGATTATTTGTGGATCGGCCTTATGTAAAGGTAGGCTTTGTTATCAGTTTATATCTTGGTAATTGTGAGTGAATTTCGGGGCAGAAAACGTAATGTGTGTTTTAAAACACGAATTCGTAAAGTGACTGGCTCTTGGAATTGTTCATATGTTTAGTGTGTTTTGGTTCTTTTCTAGCTGAGTTATATTTTCAGTACGTGATTTTCAGTGCATAGTTAGTTTAAAGTTACAGAAATTCTGTTATGTTAATTATGGGAGCAGTAATTGCAGTCAAAAAACCCTACCATGATGAACTTTGAAAAACTGAAAACCGTTGGGTTGTAAGGTACATCTAGCTCAGCTGGACTTTGAAGCTTGCTGTTACTAGAAATTCATAAAAGTCTGTTTGGGTCTTGATCAACATACTTAGCAAGTCTTTGACTAGATAAACATAATTAAATATATTGGCCTGATGTTTATAGTGGCCTTGTTTTATAAAGTTTCTAAATTGATTTTGTTTGTTGAATTTTTGTTTTACTTAATTTTTGCTGTACTTAAAACTTGCCTTACTGCTCTGCTCAATTGGTTTTGGTTGGTTTACTATTTAAGCCATCTTTGTTTTACAGTTATTCTTTTAAGGTTGCTTTACGGTTCTGGTTATTAATGTTTGTTTATTATTATCATTAAAGTACCAAAAAAAAACTTAAAAAAAAACTTACCAATAGTAGTATATTTTTGAGAGTTCTGGTTTCCATCTTATTTTTCTCCCCTACGGCACTCGTTAGGGCTTCCCTTTTCGCTTGGCCGGGGTTCCCTAACTCAGTCAAACCTTCTTAAGCGTCTGCATGGTTTTGCTGCCTTGCTCCAGTGTAATGTTTTGGGAATAACCAGCGAAACCATTGCAAAGTACTTTCTAAGGAAGAAGCTAACTACTTAAATTTAATAGTGCGCTAGTGTACCAAGGACTTTTATTCTACGTGCTAAATGCACCAGGAATATTTAGTACGTAGAATCTGCAGCATATGGTGAAACTTGATGCAAACAAACTTTGGAAAACTTAAGAAAATTCCTTGAAAGATGTATGAATGGTGAATGCATATCTGCAGAATGAATTGGGATACATACCCACAATACACAAAAAGGATGAAAAATTATTGTAATTATAATTATAGAGGATTGGCCTATCAATCGTACACATGGTAGAAGACTCATAGAACGTTTTATAATTAGAATATACTAACAGAAAAGCAAAACAAACAAGTTTTAGACAAACGTCTTTGCTTGAATGAGATAATTTTAATACCTTTAGCCTATACTCGAATAGCATTCTTTTCAGTAGACTTGAAAAAACTACATGATCTAGTTCCACACCTTAAACTCTGAGAATAGAGCTGAAAATTTCCGGCATTTCAGAATGTTTAATTAAAGCCATTCAAAAACGCTATAGAAACTGTTTGTCTAAAATAAAAATAACACAATATAAACACAACTTCTTCCTATCTGAAGCTTACGTCAGGCATGCTTCTATCTCCAACATGATCAAATTCAGCTAGAAGAGGCTTTCAAGAACCGTAAAAACAAATGCGCAGAAAGGGATGTTATGGTTGGTGACAGAAGAACTTATATTTCGCAATTTGAGGATGACCTTATTACTTGAAGAATATTATGATCTAGAATAACTCACTGAAGAATATGAAAAGTGTAGCCTTAAGTTTAAATTTGAGAAAAAAGTCATTAATTATATGGTTACAGGAGAGAGGCAAGATTTGATAACTGAAATTAAGAGAGTTATTAAATATAAATAAAAACAGAAATACTAGGAGTCACTATCACTAATTATGGCAGAAATGATACGAAAATTAAGGAATGTGTAAGGAAGGGAAAATGTCTAATATCAATTCTGAATACTGCATTATGGGATAAAAACATTAGGAAAGAAATCAAGTATAAAACTTATAAATAGTTTTTAGAAGCCAGCTGCCACAACTTTTGGCAATGAAATACTAGGGATCAGCAAGAATATCCTATATAATCTTGGACAGTCTACGATGAATAAACATTTTCTGACAACCAAATGCATGCCTTCACTTATAAATAACCACATATATGTCGTCACCAGTAAATATCGCGTACCACATAAAGCTATTCTGCGTTGTCTAGACCTTCCCTTAATCGCATGTTTAACCTCATGCTCCCAAGTAGCATTTTTTTTTTTTTTTTTTTTTTTTTTACTATTGAAATGTACTCATTGTGGAATTTGCCTGAAACAAAAAGTAATTTTGGTACGCTTTGCATTTTATGTAGGTCACATTGGTGAAAAGTCACTAAAATGAAATCTCCATCACTTCCAGAATATCCCTTTTCCATGTAGTCATTGTTTTTCCTCTTCTTGGCAATCCTCCTCCGTTCTTATCAAATTACATTATTATTTAGACGATACCTTCTGTACAGTTTCTTTTTACCTCCCATTCTTTGTTTAACTCGTAAGTTTAATAAAATTATAGTAACAATTACGTCCTGAATTACTTACATTACAAAACATAAGTGATAATGTTAAACAGTTTTGAAATGTATGGCTTTAAGTGTTTTTGAAATACTCACGAGGTTTTTATTCTGCATCCAATTAAGAACAATTTGTATTCTTTCTCCTAACTAGTATATGATTTTTTTTGGATTAGGGATAATCCTGCTTTCTCCACTTCTACTACTAAAAATCTTATGGCAAAATCATTGCTACTTTAATATCAACTAACAAATGCACCACAATAAGCTGCATGGCTACAATGACATAAAAACAAACCACACACATTCACAGTAATTCCTTATACAGTATTAATTCTATTACTGTCTCTACTGCTTAGCTATACTAAGTAGAATTGTAGAGTTAGTATTATATTCCACTCAAAAATTGGATACTGAGATTTCACGAAAATACACGTTTTGAGAGTCCCTGAATCCAGATAAAAGCATTTTAGACAAACGTCCGCGCGCGCGACAGGAATACTCAAAAACGAAAAGCGGTTGCATACCAAACTTGGTATTTAAGTTCAGCATCTTCCAAGAATGCGACACGAAGATATTTCAACAAAATCTCTACACCTCAAACTACCCTTTACATGACGAATTTTTCAAAAGCTTTGATTTTCTCATAAATGGCTACGAGTTTGATTAAAATACCATAGTATATTAAGATATATTCATGAAAAATTATGTATATCTTGAATTTTATGGAAATAGTATTAAAGTCGTCTTCATTCTGAATGAATTTTGGATAACTTGTAAACCGCAAGAAATAGACAAAATATTACTACACAAAGCATGTAGATCTCGTTAAAGTACATATGTGTCTTCTTACTTTCTCTATAACATACATAGTAGGTAGGGAAGGTATTTCACTCCGCCCAAAACTTCGACACCGAGATTTCATCGGAAATATGATTTGAGGCGTCCTGAATAAATAAATAAATAAATATATAAAAAATCATATTTAGAAAAAGGTACGCGCGTGCGAGCGTATGTGTGGGTGTGTGATGTGTGAAAAGCATAACTCAAAAAGGAAAAGTCGTTGAAGCACCAAACTTGGTATTTAAGTTCAGTATCTTCCAAGGATGCGACGCGAAAATTTTCAAGAAAAATCCCCCACCCCAACTTCCTTTATATAAAACACTTTTCGAAAACGTTTATTTTCTAAAAAATGGTTCTAACGATTTTTATTTACATAATATATTAAAGATATTTATATGACAAATAAAATCTTTATCTTGAATTTTCTGAGAACAGCCTGAGAAGTCCTCTTCATTCGGAAGGAATTTTGTATAATCTTGTATAAGTGATTAACGTTAAGCGTCAGACGAAACCCCACTACAGAAAAAATGCAGATCTCTTTAAAACACCCAATTTATTTCACAGTTTTTTAATATGCAGTTGCTTCTCGCGATTGCATGGAAACAGTATGGAATTTAAGGCCAGCATAGTGTCCAGTTTTAAAACATTTGACTATGGCTGTTCTCTTTGTATCTATAACAAAATGAATAATGTAGCCATTTCTGCAAAGGTTTATTTGGATTAGAACGTAGTAGATATAAAATAAGCTTCAGTAAGAGTAGCTTGTATACTCGCTAATAAACGATACAGGATAGAGAAAGGCATGTGACAGTCTCACATCAGGGTTTTTTTTCTTTTTTTTCTTTTCTTTAGAAGAGTAAGTTTTTAAAGAATAGTTCGTAGAAGAGCGAAAAGAGAAGGCCATATGAATGCAACACATTAGATTTCTTTCAAAATTCCGGTTGTATAATTTTGTTTTACAGAAAAGTAGCGTATGAAATTCATTAATAATATTACGCAATTATTACATTTGTAAACGTTATGAAACTCATTACGTTACATTTACGAATGTAAAGCTAATTTCATGACGTACATTATTAAGTGTTTTACGAGTACATATCCAAGTTGAATTCTTGAATTTAATATTTATAGCCTTTATTTTTTCTTCTTCTTTGCACTCTAAATATTTAAAATTCGGAATTTTTGCGCTGGTAACTTTTGTCTTTCAACTATTACTTTTGTTTTCTTTGCAGAAATAATGGCGCTACCATTTTGCGCTAGTTTGCTTTGTTCGTGAAAACCTTGCTGAAGCTATCATTTAATTGTCGAAAGAGGAGAGTTGTAAGAAAATAGGTATTATTATCTGTATCATAAATTCTCCTGTCATTCTTTATGATATTGCCTGTATAGGTGCTTATTAAGAAGCAGGTGTAATAAAGCTGCCTAGTCGAAGTCCTTGATTTTATAATACAGAGTGATTTATGAAGAACTGACACACTTATTTCTTTAATTGTTTCAAAACGAGTTATGTTAGCGACAAACTTATTATACCTCAAATGTAGAGGAATTTTGGGAGATTATTTATCTCTATAGCAAATATTGAAAATGTTTTCCATCCTGCAACTCAACACGTCGTTCCATGTTACTGGCAACTCACTGGAGAACTGTTGTCAATAGCTTGAATCTCCTGTGTAATGTTGTGCTTCGGATCGTGCAATGTCTGCGTACCTGTGGCATAAACCCTGTCTTTTAAGTAACCCCGTAGAAAGAAGTCCGGCGATGTCAAATCCGGATATCTCGGTGGCCACAGGTTCTTGGAAATTATCCGGTCGTCAAAGAAACTTGCAATTAGTGCCATGGATTCATTTGATGTCCTGCTGAAAATATCCTTGACTCGGCTCTACATCGTCCAGGTGCTCAGCAAACTCCATGAAAATCCGTCGGTACTCTGCAGTGTTCACATTGTTTTAAAAAAAAATTGGTCCCACTATTCTCTGTGCGGATATTGCTCCGATTTTAACCGGGGCATAGGTCCTGCACGAATAACATGTGGATTTTCGCTGGCCCAATAGTGTGAGTTATTTGAGTTCATAAAGCCGGCTAAATGGAACCATGCTTCATCTGTGAACCATGTGATGGACAATATGGCAGGATTTTGCACAATGAACGCCTGAAACCAATGACAATAATTCAGTCGTCTGTCCTTATCTGGTTCCTGTAACTGATGGACAATCGTAATCCTATACGGCTTTAGGCCTGCACTTTCACACCTCTCTGACAGATTGAGTAGGTGTACCCTGTCTCTTGCGACAAACGTCTTAATGATTTTTTGGGTGACTGATCCAGTTGTGCTCTTACGTCAACAACCGTGGGAAGCCTTTATGAACGAGTTTTGCCTTTTTCACTCATCAGAGATCCAGTTGTTTCCAATTTGTTTACCAGTCCCAGTATTGTGTTTCTTTGGGGAGGATTCCGAACACCAAATTCTTTCTGGTAAGCCCTTTGAGTAGCTGTAATTGAATTCGCAATCCTGTATTGCTTTACAAGGAAGAGTCGTTCATTTAATTTGCACTCCATTTTCACGTTGACTAGAACGAAATCTCAAAAACAGTTGCCGAAATAAGATTAATAATTACGAATAAAACATGAATATCTGCGCCTCTAGTGACGGGCAATCGAAACTCCAGAACATTCTGCTTAATTTGGTGCTAAAATTGGGGCATTGAGTGAATTTCGAACAATAAAGAAATTTGTCAGTTCTTCATAAATCACCTGTTATTTTATTTTTGCTATGTCAGCTCCATTTTCAATAATACAGGTTTCATTCTAATACCTCTCATTAAGTGTTGGAGGAAACCATTTAAATTCAATATTACCATTTTTATTAAATACTACAAGGCGTGTTTTTAAAGTACCGATATTTTTTAAAAAATAACAGAACTTTGTTTTCCAAATACTTTATAATGTTTATTTTCTGAAAAATAGCTAACAGCTTTAATTAAAATACTATATATTACAGATGAGTTCATTACAAATAAAACGTATATCTTGAATTTTCTGGGAATAGCCTGTTAGGTTTTCTTCAGACGCAAGGAATTTTATATAATCTTGTATAACTGGTAAACATTCAATAATAGAGGCAAACGTACTTAATAAAATATGTAGATCTCTTTAAACCACACAACTTATTTCAAACAACTTTTTTGTGGCATAAGCCATTTCCGAAATATCCATGATTAATGCTTCGCTTTGCTCAATACTTTGTCATTCTTTTAAAGTCAACATTCAATTATTATTATTATTATTATTATTATTATTATTATTATTATTATTATTATTATTATTATTAAAGTTCCCTATCTTTAACTGCAATGATCTTATCCGCAACCTTTCTTTTGGAACTAATTAATGCCTATAGGCAATGGTGTAACTCGTATTCGTTTGTCGTTGGGTTTTGTTCATTAGATCACACACAAACAAAATCACACCTTCATTCATACTTTTATAGTCTGAGGGGAATAGAGAATAATCTTGCTTAAAGAAAAATCCCACCCACAGCCGGGAATCTAACCCGGGGCCCCTCGCACAACAGGAAGGTGCTCTACCGACTGAGCTACGAGGTCGGCCAACATTCACTTGTTTTCGCAATTGCATGGAAGCAGAATGGTATTTTAAAGCCAGCATATAGCGTCCTGTTTTTTAACATTTGATTATCATTATTCCCCTTGTATCTATAACGTAATCTGTAATTTAACTATTTCTACAAAACTTTATCTCGATTAAAACAAAGTATATAGAAAAGAAGCTTTCGCAAGAATAATTAAGTACAACCCACAAATAAACCATAGTGTAGAGAAAATCATGTGAATGTAGCATATCAGATGGAGCCCATGATACGGATTTATGTACACGCTAGCAATGCCTATAGTGTAGCAATTAAAGATGATATGTCATCGGAATCCGGTCCTGCTAATTATGGTTCAGAACTTGGAAACACCCTTGGAAAGGGTAACTCACTTGGTCATTTATTCTCTGCTTTGGGCGGGCATGCCTCTCCTACTGTGCCTCTGAGTCGCTGCTTAAGCACTATTCGCCATAATTTCGCCTAGCCCGTGTTTTATTTTATTTTATTCTCACAAAATCGTTTATCACACTACTATTGTAGCTATCCAACTGTAGAGACAGGACTAAAGACACAAGGGCATCGAAACAAAAATGCTATGTTTGTAGATTGCTGCGACATGCCACGCCACTATGGGTGTGAAAACAAATGTTTGCATATAACTAGCGACAGTATTTCACATATATACGGTATTATCATGGGATATATTCCAAAAGTTAATTCACACTTTTTAGCGTATTTCATAGCCCTCACTCCCCATCTATCTCTCCAAGGAAAAATGTTCCTCTCTGATTGATTTTCATAATAGAAATTATTTCAATTGAAGATTTACAAATAAAACTAGCAGCTTTAATTTTTTTACAGGAAGACCAATCACACATCATCATCTCAAACTGTGCTCTTTAAAACACCTCTTACCGAACTGGAATAAGGATTTTACTTTTTTGAGCTATCACAGTGTAAGCAAGTCTTATTAAATGTTTCTATTCTATAAATTGCTGTATTCGCAACAGTGACGTGACACTTGTTTCCCGTGTATCAGCCCACTTCTTCTTAAAGACACCTCATTGGATAACTCAATAGCTAAAGGCAAAAGACAAGTAGAATGGGGGCGATTTATCCTTCTTGAATACTCGCGGTCCGTAGACCAAGGGATTTTACTAAGTTGTTATACTGTAGTAATGCACAACGCAGGAGTTCTTACACTTATTCAACAAATAGTTACATAAAATTGCTCTTTTAACACGGTTTTTGCCTTTGCTAAGAGTTTGGAGGTGTGGATTTATGTAACCCTCAAGTTATCAGAGAGAGGTACATCTTTCCCAGGAACATCCTCGTTGAATAAAATCCCTGGAGTGGCATCCGCTACTTCATCACTGTCGCCATCCGCCTGAGCTCACCCCAAAATATCACATTACGCTACATACTCTTCATTTTTTATTAACTGTATTTTTCTTCACCTGATACACGCCAACATTTTCTGCGCAAACCATTTTTCATGTCACTACATTAAAATGCATGCCACATATTGCAAAAACGGGTAGAAATCCCTAGAGAGCCAAGCTGGCTATCTTCAATCTACAGATGGGATAGTTACTACTGATTTCCTTCATCCGCTGAGTTTAGAGGATTAGAACCATGATAAAAAAATTTAGTTCAACAACTGTTCATTGAGGAATGTTGCACAGTGACTAATAAAACCTATAACTGGCTATATCATTTTATTAATTTGTATTAAGTTTTTACGCGTACAGGAATTGTGAGGACTTGGAGCAATGGTCACATTTTCAATTTTTTCAACGTACGAATACATTGATATTGCTATGCTTCCGTTGAACTTTTACTTTTAATGAACTATAGTATTGAAAAAAAGATTATGGACGACAGGAATGGTCAGAGATACTTGGTGGTTGAGTTTAGAAGTAAGCATCCAGAGCGGTCACTAACAAAATGCGGCGTTGGAAAACTTTTGAACACTATTTTTTAAATATCAGTGTTTCAGGATATGTGGCATTCTGGCAGATCATATATATTATTGCTTTCTAAATTTCATGCCAGTTGAACATATTCATGGAGGCGTCGAAGCAGGCCATTATGGGAGTACTGTGGAGAAAAATGTGAAGAATGAATGATTCCAAGTCACAGCTTTTGCACCATCTAAAAGAGAGTGATCTTGAGAGCAGAGCTGAAACACGTGAATGATACCTGTGTCAAAATAGACGTTAAATCAGAGGTCAACAAACAGAATACGAGCTTTTGATCAAATACAAATCCTAACCCTATCGACAGTAAAATTGAAGACTTTCCAAAAAGTAATGGTTTGGTTTGATTTATGCAATTATAAGACCGTTGTTCCACTTCTCTTTAATTCACCAGTAACCGAAAAAGGTGTATTTTTTGCTGAATGATGAAATGGTACCAGAACATGGCGCAATCAGAAAAAATTTCTCCTCCAAGAAGGGATAATCATCGTGGTAACTACTTACATATTGAAGACCATTCAACAGACATGGTACAACGTTTGATGAGATTGCTGGTGGACTTGGAGAATACGTTCTACAGTCGGGATGTTCCGTTCTGTTGTTTTTACCATTAATTACTAGGTTCCATGCTTTATAGCCACCCAGTAGAACACATTTCCTAACAATTCTCATAAGTGTTGACGTCATTTAGCATTTTAATTAAGCCTGTCAATTCAAATATCAGTTAACGTCAATACGATTCACTTTAACCAAAGCCTTACAGTTGTGCGTATGCCTAAGCTACGTATTTCCAATCGTACTGAGAGTATCGTCTGTAACTCAATAGATTGATCATTCGAAGAGAGTCAAAAGTTCTTAAAGATCCTGCTAATTTTTATTTTATCTACTACATATAGTAAGTAGGGGAAATATTGCATTCCACCCAAAAATTGATATCGAGATTTCATAAAAAATACATGTTTTGAGGCCCCCCTGGATCCGAAAACAGATTTTTAGAAAAAGGTCCGTGTGTGTGTGTGTGTGTGTGTGTGTGTGTGTGTGTCTGTGAACAGCATAGCTCAAAAACGAAAAGTCGGATAAGTACCAAATCTGGTATCTAGGTTCAGTATCTTTCAAAGATGCGACACAAAGATTTTTAAGAAAATTCCCCTCACCCCAGACTAACCTTTACATGGAAAATTTTTCGAAAAAATTTATTTTCTCATAAATGGCTCGAACGATTTTGATCAAAATATCATCTCTTTAAGATACTTTCATGGCAAATGAAATGTACATATATTGAATTTTCTGGGAATGTTCCCAAAAGTCGCCTTCATTCTGAATGAATTTTGCATAACTGGTAAACGGTGAGGGATAGACAAAATTTTACTACACAAAAAATGCAGATCACGCTAAAACACACAATTTATATCATATACATATTTTTTGTCGAATGAACCATTTCAGAGAGATTCCTTGTTATTTTTTTGAATTTTCCAATATTTATACTTTTTTCAAATGGGAATTCATTATTCTGTTTTTTAATGTCCTGCACATGCAAAGAGTGGCTTAATGTGACTTAAAGCCTTCCATATTTCCCCTTGCACATACAAGAAAATTAGCAATACGATAGTTTTTGTAAATTTTTATATCGATAAACATTAAGTATATGGAGAATAAGCGTTCGAAAAAATAGTTTGTACAAGATTAGAGAAAGTCATGTGAGTGTAACACATCTGATTTTTAGAAAAAGGTTCTGTGTGTGTCTGTGTGGGTGTGTATATGTGAACAGTATAATTCAAAAACGAAAATTCGGATATATACCAAACTTGGTATTTAGGTTCAGTATATTTCGAAGATGCGACTTGATGATTTTCAAGAAAATCCACCCACCCCAGACTACCCTTTACATGGAACGTTTTTCGAACATTTTTATTTTCTCAAAAACGGCTCTAATGATTTTTATTAAAATGTCATCTGTTCATGGCAAATGAAGTGTATATCTTAAATTTTCTGGGAATGTTCCCAAAAGCCGTCTTCATTCTGAATGAATTTTGCATAACTGGTAAACTGTAAGAGATAGACAAAATTTTACAACGCAAAAAATGTAGATCTCGCTAAAACACACAATTTGTCATACACATATGTTTTTGTCGAGTGAACTATTTCCAAGATATTCGTTGTTATTTGTCTGAATTTCATAGACATGTAAAGAGAACAAAATGCTCCGCATAGCAACCAGCTCTTAAAATATTTGACTATCGCTTAAAGCCTACCATATTCCCCTTGTACCAATAAGAAAAGTAGCAATAGAGTTTTATATCGATTAAGTAGCTGGAGAATAAGCGTTTAAAATAGTTTTACTAGAGCTGAGAAAGTCATGTGAGTGTAACACATCAGATTTTTAAGTAGTAGTACCGACATGGGCAGCAACAGCTAGGTATAGAAGAAAACAAGGAAGAAAAATCTGATGTGTTACACTCACATGACTTTCTCTACTCTTGTACAAACTATTTTTACAAACGCTTACTCTCCATCTACTTCATGTTAATCGAGACTCTATCTTTTTGCTAATATTTTTGTAGATGTAAGGGGAAAATATATTTACAAGGGCAATATAGAAATACAGTAGCCTTTAAACACAGACATTACTCTTAATCGCTGGTTGCTAGGTGCAGCACCATTCTCTTTACAACAGTTTAATACTCTGCATATCCAAGATAAAAAAATGAATAACGAATTCCCATTTGAGAAAATATTGAAAAATTTAAGGGAATAACAATCAATATTTCGAAAATAGTTCACTCAACAACAAAAAAATGTATATGACATAAATTGTGTATTTTAACGCGATCTACATTTTTTGTGTAGTAAAAGTTTGTCTATCTCTTATGGTTTACCAGTTATGCAAAAGTCGTTCACAATGGAGAATACTTTTGGAGACATTCCCAGAAAATTCAAGATATACATTTTATTTGTCATGAAAATATCTTAAACATATGCTATTTTAACCAAAATCGTTAGAGCCATTTTTGAGAAAATTAAAACTTTCGAAAAATGCTCCATGTAAAGGGTAATCTGGGGTGGGGGATTTTCTTGAAAACCTTCGTGTTGCATCTCTGGAAGATACTGAACCTAAATACCAAGTTTGGTGTTTATCCGACTGTTCGTTTCTGAGTTATGCTGTTCACAGACACAGACACACACGGACACGTTTCCAAAAAGGCTTTTTTTGGATTCAGGGGGTCTCAAAACATATATTTCCGGTGAAATCTCGGTATCGAATTTTTGGGTGGAATACAATACTTCCCTACTTACTGTACGTAGTAGAGAAAGTAAACATAAACACTACAGAACTGATATGTACAGCAGAGATGTAGAATGTTGAGTCTATAATATAACACAACGTAACCAAAACTTTTGTGATTATTCTAGATATTGGATGAATCATTCACAGTAGTGTATAAAGGGAGCTATTCTAAAGCCAGAAATCGCATTTTTAAATGTTGTGTATGCGTGTCAATGTTTTACCCAAGAATGGCTGAACCGATTGATATGTAACTAATGTGTAACATCATTTATAAAGTAGGACATGTGATATCCTAATTATTTTTCCCCAAGACAGGAATTTTCAATGGGACTCACAATAAAAATATCGAAGTAACTCCCTTACTATGACGGTTTTCAATGCTACATAATAAAAGCTTGTAAGCAAAAGGTTCATAGAAAGCTTTTTTATTTAAAAAAAAAGTTCAATAGGATGAATATTTAAGAAGTTGATTATTCATGTACGAGGGCTGTCCCAGAAGTACCCGACCAAACAAAGAATACACAAAAATTTGGGTAAAAAACACCTTTATTACATAGTCTCCTTTCAGCTCGATACACTTTTCCCAGCGATGCCCAATTGCTTCGATACTCTGTTTATAGTGAGAACCGTCGAGTTCTGCAAAATATCCATCAACTGCAGACTCCACCTCTTCATTCTCAGCAAATCTGTTACCCCCAATCATTTCTTATACTTCGGAAACAGAAAATAATCAGAGGGGGCTAAATCTGGTAAATAGGGTGCATGAGGAAGCAATTTGAACTTTAACTCATTGATTTTGGCCATGGCGATAATGGATGTGTGAACTGGTACATTGTCTTGATGAAACAAAATGTTCCTTTTCGCTAAATGCGGCCTTTTTTTTTTTTTTTTTGCTTGATTTGATCATTGAAACGGCAATAAGTTTGCACAATACTCCCCATTGATTGCTTTTCCATTTTGAAGATAATCAACGAAAATTATTCTACGCAACCCAAAAAACTGACGCTATGACCTTGCCTGCAGATGGAACTGACTTCGCCTTCTTTGGAGCGGATTCTCCCCTTTCAATCCACTATTTTGACTGTTCCTTCGTCTCAGGTGTGAAGTGATGGACCCATGTTTCATCCATGGTTATGAATCGACGCAAAAACTTGGCTTTATTGCAGCAAAATATCACCAAACACTCGACTGATGCAACTTCACGATGCTGCTTTTGTTCCATTGTGAGTAAACGCGGCACCCATCTTGCGCATAGCTTTCTCATGTCCAAATTTTCAGTCAGCATGCGATGTACGGCACTTTTTGAAATGCCTAGCTCGCGCTCAGTCGACGGTCATCCAATACCATTTTATGGATTTTCCTCACAATTTCTGGCGTGGTCACCTCATTTGGTCGACCACTGTGATGTTCAACTTGGCAGCTCGTACGACCTAGCTTAAACTCTGCCACCCAATATTTTACTGTTGCAAACGAAGGGGCAGACTCCCCCAGAGTAGAATCTAGCTCAGCATTAATATTAGTTGGACTAAGACCTTTCAAATGAAAGTATTGTATCACATAACGATGACCAGTTCTATCCCTGTTTACAAATTTGTTGATTGTTCACTATTGACGGCTACCAAACACTTACTAAACAACATAGCATCGTCAAACTTCAAACTTAAATCTTTATAAGGTTGGTACTTTCTACCATAGTCATTTGTTTGAAACAACAACCACTATCAATACGTACGTAAACAGGTTAGTACGAGGAATAGTAAACTTATGAACTCATTGCAAGCATTTCATTTATAACATCCTATACGGATAACCTATGGTAAACTTGCGAATTATATATTCTTGTTAGCCCATTTCCACATATTAGCTTCTGCGCATTAATTCTGAAGATTCTTCAAAATAACTGGCAATCACAGCGCGCGATTAGGTAGTCACGATGTGGAGGAGTGCCCTCGGATGTCGGCCAAGTGATAAAAGAACGTGCTCTGGCTCAAAGATTCTCCGTCACCTTGACCGTATTAGCTTTTACTTCATTCCCCACTTGGATTTCAAGACGGTGATTTAAAATTCATTGGAGATATACAGTCACTTCTGATTTGCATTTCCTTTGAGAGAGACCTCCTTCGCGCGAAAACCTCTTTGTTTACACAACCCAGGCGAGAACTGCCTTTAATTTATTCCCTTCTAAAGGATATCTTTAAGAGTTGCATATTGAATCTATTTGGTTGGAGTGTCATCAGATATATTTAAAACAATATAAAACCAAAACGAAGTCTATTTCCGGGCGTGTATTTTGTTTCCTATATGCTGAACATTGCCCATGCAAAAGATAAGTAGAGTATGTTATGAGATAAACACTTGAGCGAGAAACAGTATAGCTCAAAAACGAGAAGTGGAAGGAATAACAATATTCACTTTTAGGTCCAACATTTTTCAGCTCTGTAACACAAAAATATTCATAAAATTCCCACATCTCAAACTACCCTTAACCCTTTACTTGGAAACTTTTTGTTATTGTTTATTTTCTCAAAAAATTAAAGATTTTGATTAAAATTTAATACTTCGAGATATTGACATGAACAAAATATATATAAACATGTAAATATTTGGGAGTCCTATTTAGTCTCACTGAACTTTGAACAATCTTGTATAACAGGGAAACTATAATGGATCTACAAAAACTCCCAGGCTTCAAAGTTTCGACCACTATTAGGTCAATTAATGGAGTTCATTGTTCTTCCTTACATGCATTTTGTGTTGGACAAGGTTGGAAAGGTAGAGTCAGACGGCTGAAAAATAAGAACAATGCATTTAATTGACCTAATAGTGGTCGAAACTATGAAGCCCGGGACTTAAAGTATTACAGCATTGTAAGTCTCCATTGGGGTATGCCATCTCAATACAATTTGAGATTTCCTTGTGGTTTACCAGGAAAAATAGGAATCAGGTGGGGAATTTAATGTCATGCCGGCATGGTATCTCAGTAATTAGAGCAACCGGATGGATACCGGGAGATCCGTGGTTCAAATCTCAACGATGGTATTGAATTTTTCAGTCGTCTGATTCTACCTTTTCAACCTTGTCCAACACACGGCTTGTGTGGAAGAACAGTTAATTCAAAATAAAGGCTTGTTTATCATTTCCGAAAAATACATTGTGGTACGTTTGAATTTTACAAAAATGTAAATAATTTAAGTGATAAGTCACCATTCACTTGTTTCTTGTGAGGTCATGCGAAGTGTGTGCAACATCAAAGCTAAAATATAGAAACTTTCTTTATAAACAATTGAATATAATTTCAGCGTTTGTAAGCTTCTGTGTACCTGCAACGAAATTGTAATGAAATCATTTCTACCAATATTTGTCTGGACTAACAGAAGCAGACAGAAAAATTAGACAAATGGCAATAAAAGTAGAGCTCTTAACACGAGCCACTCATACTAGAAATTTAAGATCATAACAATTGGTGAAATTATGTTTATAACACTCATTGCTACCATCCTCGTTTCTTGTGACGGAAATAATGATTAGTAATAATAATAATAATAATAATAATAATAATAAGGTATTACAACAGCCAGCATATAACGCAATAGGCTTTTAGCAAGTCATTTTTACCTTCTCTCCACCTCAGGTAGAGAAGGTATTGCATTCCATCCAAAAATTCGATACCGAGATTTCACCATGCTTTGAGGCCCACTGAGGCCAATAAAATCGTTTTTCAGAAAACGCACAATGTGTGTGTGCGTCCGTGTCTGAATAGCATATTTCAAAAACGAAAAGTCGGATAAATACCAAGTATTTAGGTTCAGTCTTGTAAAGATGCGACACGAGGATTTTCAAGAAAATCCCCCACCACAATTACCATTACATGGAAGATTTTTCGAAATTTTTTATTTTCTAATTCTAACGATTTTGATTAAAATACCATATATTCATCATATTTAAATGACAAATAACATTTATACCTCGAATTTTCTGCGAATAGCCTGTAAAGTTCACTTCATTCGGGAGGAATTTATAATTTTGTACATCTAACTGGTAAACGTTAAGCGATAGACGAAAGCGTATTACACAAGAAACGTAGACTTTTTATTTCTAAAAAAAAAATGAGTTTTATACTGGGCGTGAAATACCGCTAATTTTGCTCAGAAGCCTCTTTATCAGACTTGAGGTTCTAAGACACGGGACCACCGGCTTTACATCCCTTCCGAAGGAAGCCATGCCAAGGATTTTTACGCCCGAAAAAAAATCCATCGCCCTCCGCCAGGTTTGAACCCGCGACCTTGGGTACTAGAATGGTACCACTAGTCCATGGAGGACGACACTTTTTATTTCTGATAACCTTTTTGTGGCATACGCCATTTCCGAGGTATCCGTTATTAAAGGTTCGAATTGTTCATTACTTGACCATTCACTTTAAGTTCTGTCAATATTCACTGTTTCTCGCAATTGCGTGGAAAGAGTTTGGAATTTTAAGGCAGCGTCCAGTTCATTTGAACATCGTTCTTCCCTTTGTATCTATAACTAAATGTATAATGTCGCTATTTCTGCAAAGGTTTACTTAGATTAAAATGAAGTAGGTATAAAAATCACCTTTAATAAGATTATTTTGTATACCCACTAATAAGCGATAGAGGGTATAGAAAGTCAAGTGAATTTAACACATCAAATTTATTTTAATAAATCTGGCCTTAGAAATAAAGGTTTATTATTTTACTACAATAACTCACATTTTTGTTAAAATACACAAACATTGAAGGAATGAAAACAAATTTTTAAAATTTAAAATTTATGTTCAAGTACTTTTGAACAGTGTAAAAATTAAATCGTTTAATCATACTTTAACTCTTATTTTAGAAGTTACATTCATGATTTGTCTTACAATCATAGAAAGTTATGATTGTGTAAGAGGTCATGCTTTCAGCATTGGTGCTTTGAAGGTCGAACAACAACGAAGGCCAAACAACAACAGACTACAGCTCACATTGCGCATGTCGGAATGTATAA
The DNA here is from genome assembly GCA_030765065.1 of Deroplatys truncata. NCBI lineage: Eukaryota > Metazoa > Arthropoda > Insecta > Mantodea > Mantidae > Deroplatys > Deroplatys truncata. Next base: position 82,596,457 of record CM060988.1, read on the forward strand.
TGCTATTTCCACACAAATTTCATCTGGATACATTAAAATTTAATACTCATGGGTGTCTAAAATAGTATATAACAACATATTAAAACTGAGTTTATTTTGCTCGTAGGATTAATACACTCGGTTTTTAGCCATGTTCCACAAACATTACCACTCGCAAAATAAAACAGCACTTTTAACACTTTATTATCAACAATTACTTTATGCGAATAATTTGTAGAAGAGATCTTAAAATGAATTATATAAAAACATGCCTATACACATGACTCTATTTCAAAAGCGTGACAAATTTCGCAAATAGGGAGAGAGACAGTTTCCCTCTAGCCTTGAAATGTGCTTTTCAGCGACAAAATTTTAAATTCTTTGTCCCGTTAAAAAATACTGACGTAACAGCGTGCTGCGGCATAGTCTTTGAGAAACGCAGAAGAAATTCTACCCTCAAGAGCAATCGCTGCCGAAGAAAGCTAAGAAAAGAAATGGTAAAGGCCAGAGACACGATCCTCTTAAGCAGTTTGTTACAGTTTTCCTTAAACATGCGAAAGCAACTCATTAAAAAAAATGGTTTTCACTGAATTCAATGTGACGCAATCCAACCTGAATCTCTTTACATAAAAGAGAATGTCTATACATCACGCTCAAATGCTTACATAATGTTCTCCGTCCAACAGATCTAATTGCTCGTGTGAATTATTCGCCATTCCCTATTCCATCGCACTTATACCTTGCTACTCAACAGTTTCATAATTTTGTTTTGTTTCAATTTCTATTTTCTTCACACTTTTTTCTTATTTTTCCTCAGTTTATTTATACGCGTTACTTTTACTCTCTCCCTCCTATATATATCTGCCTAAGAGAAAGTATTGTATTCCATCCAGGAATGCGATGTCGGGATTTCACTGGAAACATATGTTTTGAGGCTTCCTGAATCCAGAGAAAACATTTTTGGGACGGTGTGTGTGTGTGTGTGTGTGTGTGTGTGTGTGTGTGTGTGTGTGTGTGTGAACAGCATAACTCACAAACGAACAGTCGGATAAGCACCAAACTTGGTATTTAGGTTCAGTATCTTCCAGAGATGCGACACGAAGGTTTTCAAGAAAATCCCCCCACCCCAGATTACCCTTTACATGGAACATTTTTCGAAAATTTTAATTTTCTCAAAAATGGCTCTAACGATTTTGATTAAAATATCATATGTTTAAGATATTTTCATGACAAATAAAATGTATATCTTCAATTTTCTGGGAATGTCTCCAAAAGTATTCTTCATTGTGAACGACTTTTGTATAACTGGTAAACCATAAGAGATAGACAAAAGTTTACTACACAGACAATGTAGATCGCGTTAAAATACACAATTTATGTCATATACATTCTTTTTGTTGAGTGAACCATTTTCGAGATATTGCTTGTTATTCCCTTAACATTTTCAATACTTATTTTCTCAAATGAGAATTCGTTATTCATTTTTTTTGTCTTGGATATGCATATCTGTGGCAAAGGGAATGGTGCTGCACCTAGTAACCAGCTATTAAGAGATATGTATGTGCTTAAAGGCTACTGTATTTCTATATTGCCCTTGTAAATATACATTCCCCTTACATCTACAAGAAAATTAATCAAGAGTCTGCAAATGTTTATCTCGATTAACATGAAGTAGATGGAGAATAAGCGTTTGTAAAAATAGTTTGTACAAGAGTAGAGAAAGTCATGTGAGTGTAACACATCAGATCTTTTTTTATTTTCTCAAAAAATCTTGATATCACATGCAACCCTTCCTCTATATACTGTAAATGTGTGTTAACGTAAAAAAAAGAGAAAGGACCATAGAAACAGAAAAAATTAAGAAAGAAAGAAAGACAAAAAAGCGTAAAAATGCATAACTACATATTCTTGTAAGTTAATCATGTCAAAACTTAACTTAGTTCAATACTTCAACTTTTATTGGACTGTTTTTAATTTCGATATTTTTTTCGCAATTTCATGCATGTTGTAGAATATCCTTTCAAACCGCAAATTTCGCAAACCTCGTTCAAATTGAACACAAGCTGAATTTTGGAATCTTCAAGTACAGGTAAGTTATCCAGATTTGTGGATGATTACTTTAATCAAGAGAATCTACGAACTACGCTTTGCACACTGGCGTTGCAGACCAACACTGAGCGACTTCGGACCCTGTGTTGAAAAAACTAAATTAAAGGCAATAGGGATAGGAGAGAGGACAGGCAGCTTGCATGGTCTTGCGCCCCTGTTATAAGGAGTTATTCAATTAGCATATTGTCGCCTACATTCCAACTACCCTCAAGTTGCGAAGATGGTTAGCCATATTACGAAATGGCTAGCCTTATGTAAGGCACACATTAGCTTGAAGTTTCATTTTCAGCTGTCACTCTTCCATATTTTATATTTTTTAGGTGCGTTCGGTACTACGGAGTACGTATTGGCGCCTCTTTGTTTCTCCATCCGTGTGTATACATGGAGTAACCAACAACTGTAATATGTGAAGTGTTGACAGTTTACTGATAAAGCGTACACATTTCAGAATTGACTGAAATCGGAAAAAGGCCTCCAAAAAATTTAGCGCTTTTAACATCCGAAATAATAAATTTTATTGCATTTACTTCAAACATAAAACGAAAATGTCTGAAGCGTTACGTTATGCATGCATATGCAGTTTTGTTTAATATTTAATTTAGAATGTAGACACTGCAAGGTACTTCAGAAAGCCTTTTGACCTTTCCTCGTAGCGACAAATCCCCGTCCTCTGGGTGAACATTGGTTTTAGTTTGGTTACATGCCCGTACCCAGAAAAAAGTTTCGGGGGTGTTCAATAATTAGATTTAAACTTAATAGTACCTACACAGTTACCATGTAGCTACTCTGTAGCATATAGACGTAATGTGGACAAAAAATTGCTTGATGACTTTATATAGCCAGGAAAAACTCACCAGAATGAAGATATTAAATACAAAACGCCGAGACTGCATCGAAAACCAGGACGTATGGTCGGTCACAGTATCAATTTTTGCTTTTACTTCTAAATGTGATATGTACTAGCAGTAGACCCACTGCTATCTCACAAAATTTTCCATATTGGTTTGATATGAATTTAAATAAATAAAACTGTCAGAAATTTTAGAGGGGTTTGAACCCTAGAAACCCCCTCTAAATACAGCCCTCTTTTGATATGATCTTAGACTTCGCTATTTACACAATGGTGACCGTGTTTATGTGCATTTTACTCAGACATGATAACTGGAATAAACTTGAATACTTGTGTCAGAAAAATGATCTCATATTTTCGTACAGATATCACCCTCCAGCTGCGTGCGTTTTCTAAATCCACAAAAAAATTATGTTGGCAATATAGGAATAAGATACAACGCCAACAACTAACAAACGATAAACGCATACCAGAGAACGCGAAGCTTAGGTGAATTAGCAACCAGTGGTTGCGCCAAAGCGCGCGAGCGAAGCGAGTTGCGTTCCTTAACGATGCTTATGATTCTTTATTTAAATGCATTATTAACAATACACAGCCTTAGCATTTACGTTTATGTAAGCGGGAAGCGAACAGTAAGAACAAAATCAAAGCATCGTTAACCCGGCGGAGTTCGCTTCTCATTTAGGCTGGCAGTTCCGATTCGCGCATGTGCATTAGTGAGAAGATGGCCATGTTTGTTGTCCTTACACCATAAGTTTGCTATAAAAGTAAAGTGAGGGGCGGGCAGATGGGTTCCAGACTATAGAAGAGACAATATCGACTTCGAACAGGACTCCTTAGGCAATTTAATCACTTTACTTTCACTTTTAATTACAGTTTTAATTCCGTCGCTAATTGTTACGTTTAGCCGAACTCTAGATAAATCTTCAACCCCACTGAATGTTGGATTGTTCCTACTGGTTTTCTGCAAATACAGGGATGAGCCTGCACCACGCAAATGTTAACAAATAGCCCAGTTAGCACAATTACGTGCAATGTAAACGAGAGAAGTCAACGTTCAGCATAGGTCGAATGACGGCCGAGCAGCCCCACGTGATCCTTGGATGCAGGAAATATGAGGCTGCGGAAAGATTAAACGAATGCTTCGCAGCTCTTCAGTTATGAAGTTCCTTTCTATCACTTACGTAATTCTCTCAGCTTCCTCCACTTATTTTAATCTCCAAGTCATGTCCTAAGCGAGTGACCGCATAAGTGAGCCTATCTCGTGACAACGCTAGGCTCCATATTGGCGACTGGACCATATTTGCGATGTTTATCAGGGATTAACAACGGGCAGTCAAGTGTGGTGATGTGGTCACGTGGCGGGCCGCTTTTGTGAAACCTTAGAACCTGCTGCGTTATCCTCTTTCCGGCAGTACCGCTTGATTTTACGGTGATCTTGCTTCGCAAACTTTAGGCTAATAGTGCAAGAAGCAAGAAACTGCACTTTGGAGAGAGGAAATAAACTTTATTTGAACTGCGATGTAAGTAGTGTATGAAGTTTGTCAACACTACGGCTTATTCCAATGGATTTCCGAATACTGTTTTCTCTGTCTCAATTACGAAATGCTAAGGTTCCGAATGGTCTTCTTCCCAAGTGCACTGTTTTCGAGGGCCCTGTTTTCTAAAATCGTTATTCTTGGTTTCAATCAAGTTCCGTACAATGCTCTTCAGTATTCTAAGTACAAGGAATAGCTTGGAACTTTATTAATTCAAAATCTAATGTCACCAAAAATTCAAGCGGAATGGATCAGGCGGTTGCGTATGTGGTCTGCATTCGAAAGATCCCAGGATCGATCCCCAGCGACCACCCACTCTGGCCTATGGATTTTCGTGGTTTCCCCGGGTCGCCAGGCGAGTGCTGGGGTGATTCATCTTCCACAACCTACCTTCTCTCCCTGCGCCCATCATCTTCCTTGTCATCTGCTTCAGGGTTGTAGGACCAGCAGCCGGCGTTCGGCGGGTTGCGGCTGAGCGGTGGCTTGCGCTCTGTAAAGGTTTCTTCCCATGTGTCGCTGTGGTGCCGCTCAGTCTCTCCTCAGCGTGGGGCTCCGCTCCGGTAGACCCTGGAGGTTGGTGGCCTGTAGGCAGGGACCAGGCGTAGTCGGATGCGGCATATATGGAAACGTTAGGGACCCCCCATGCTTGCGCCCGTCGGCATCCGGATCTGGTCGCCCTTCGGCTCTCTTCCCTTATCCTTCCCTTCCAGGAGTCACGTTGGAAGCACAATCGGCCGACTTGCCTGCGAGCAGTGCTCTGCCCCGATTCCAAGGGCCCTTACATGATACATACCTTACCTATACGCTTTACTTATTACAAACTCGCAGTCATATCTCTAGCATTCATCAAAAAATGAATCTTCTATCCCAATAGGCTGTTCAAGATTAGTTTTCTCTCTCTAGAAATAATTACAAATTAAGGAATAAGTGCTTAGTTACGTACAACATTGGGAAACAAAGTTTAAATGTTTATAGAAAGCGCGGAGAAACAAACTCAGAAACCAGACTAACGATCTCTTACGGAGGAAAACAAAAGAATCAGAAACGTTCAAGCAGCTCTACTGAAACATAAAAGGTGAAATATTTCGAAAACGGCTAATAACGTAGCGGAGCAAACAAAAGGAAATACTTTGAAACAAACTGTGATGTAATGACCTCCACATTTTTCCTGAAGTAAATTTCTGTCTCTTGTGGTTTTCTGATTCACAAAATGTAAAGGATTTCACAATTCTCAGAGAATTCTGGTTATACGGCCAAGCACACATTATCATACAAATGTCTTATACAAGTGGTAATTTAATCTAAATTGTTGAAGCCATTCTTGAGAATGCTTACTTAATGAAAATGGTTACTTTCAAAAGCTAATTGGGAAAGATTTCTTGTAATTTCCCGGCATGATTAAATAGTGACTCATACGAGGGCTGATCAACAAAGACTGAGACTGATTTTTTTTCACAGATGTTTATTACTCAATTCAATGTTTACATGATCTTTTTCAAAGTAGTCCCCTCCTACTTCAATGCACTTTTAACAGCGTCTCTGCCAGTCCTTGAACACGTGCTGCAGACCATTCTTTGTCAGGTCCTTGAGAATCGCCTCACTTTTCTTGAGCACTGCTTCAGAGTTCTCAAATCCAATACTCCTAAGCTTTGCCTTTAGTGATGGGAATAAAAAAAAGTCACAGGGTGCAAGATCGGGGCTATAAGGTGGATGTGGTACACAGGTAATGTTGAATCGAGCCAGAAACTGCATGACTTGATTTGCGACGTGAGGCCGTGCATTGTCATGATGAAGTCGCCACCCAGTCCGAGAAAGCTCTGATCGTTTCTTTGCAATGTGCTTCCTCAGTGTAGCCAATACTGACGTGTAGTGTAGTATGCTGCTGTAAAATTAGTGTGAGGGGGAACTGCATGCTGGTAAATCATTCCATTACAGTCAAAAAATGTGATCACCATCACTTTCCCTACAGATGGAACAACCTTTGCCTTTTTTGGTGTTGGAGAACCTGGCGAGTTCCACATTGTGCTGGCTTGTTTTCCTTCAGGATCATGATGCAGCCATGACTCATCACTGGTGATAATCGATTTAAAAAATGCATCACATCCATTGTCTGGTATGCGAAATGCACGTAGGGTCTACAAAATAGAGCATTACTACCAACCTACCAATACGAGAATGCTGCCGCCTACCCAACATTATACATAAAAACTCGCTCTTTTCAAATATTTATGTTACAGATACGAAACTATCACGGAAGCTACAGGAAAAAATCAGTCTCAGTCTTTGTTGATCAGCCCTCGTATAAGAAAGTTGGTATGTTTCCGTTTTTTTTTAAATTATGCTTTTCTGGGAATAGCCTTTGAAGACCTCTCGATTCTAAATCACATTATGATTATTAAATCCTAAGAGACTGACAAAATTTTACTGCAGAAAAAACGTAGATCTCGTTAAAGCACACAATTTATGCCAAATAAAAGTGTTAATAGCGTTAAACATTTACGAGATATTCTTTTGTTACTGGTTCGAAATTTCAAAGTCACTATTCGCTTTTTCTTGATCTCAGTGCGAATAACATGGAATTTGAAAGCCATCATATAGCAATCCGTTTTAAAAATCTGCCTATCCCTTTATTCTACCGAAGTCCTCTTATACATAAAAAAATATGTGCAAATGTGTATTGAAAGGATTTTCTCTATTAACAAGAAGTAGATACAAGAATAAGCTCTTGTAAGAGTAATTTCTAGGAGAATGAGAAGAGAAAAATACGTGAACACAACACACCATATTTTTGTTTCACTTTGTTTGCAATAAGTACAATGAATATAATATTATATTATAGTAATACATTTCTTGATTATTCAGATGTTTTATAGTACCTATCAATTATTAATATTCACAATTTTAGGTAGGCACCAAATCCATTCTACGAGGCGTGGTTTTAAAGTAACCATAATTTTTTTAAAATTAACAAAATATTATTTCCCAAATACTTATTATCATTCATTACCTTACCCACACTACTTCTCCACATAGTCATCGCCGTCATTCAGGCACTTGTAATGGGAAACCATTTTTATATGCCTTCGCCAAATAATGATATTGCCTGTGACGAAAACCAAGTCTGCACTTCTTGTTTCACAACAGCTTCGTCGTTGAAATGTTTTTTCCACAAAGGAATTTATTCAGATGAAACTCTCTTAGTGCTAAATTCGGACTGTAGGAGATTGGTCGAATTGTTCCCAACCAAATCCTGCGATCAGATTTTGAATTTGTTTGGCTGTTTGTGGCCGGGCACTGTCACTCATTGTTTCTCCACAAATCTCACACAACTAGCGATGAATTTGTTGGCGTAACGTTTCTCGCATTCACTGATCGACGGGTCGTTCAATTGTTTTGAACATTTCGAAACGCTCTAACAACAGGTAAACTCAAAGTGACGATCGCTTCTGGCTTCCTAATGAATGGAGGAAGCGATTGCGCATGTTCAAAATCGCGACTGCAGCGGCAAAATATTAAAACGTTACTTAATTTAAAAACACGTCTCATTATTGGTGCTATAAAACCCAAGGGCTTTCAGCAAAACAGAAATAATGTAAAGGCATTTGATGCCTGTTAAATGAAAAACAAATTCAAACATTGGTGACAACTAGAAGTTTCTTTCTGAAAAATTTGCTATTATGGATTTATATTTTAGTACCATTTAAACCCCGCCCTTAACTGCACTGCTCTTATCGGCGACCTTCCCTTTGGAACTTATTGCCTACTGGCAATGGTGTTAACTCGTGTCTTTGCACTTTGGTTTTTAATCATTAGATCATACACACATTCACACTGCAGATTCTGGGGAGAATAAAGAATAATCTTGGCTAAAGAAAAATTCCCAACCCCACTCGGGAATCGAACCCGCGACCCCTAGCACAACAGACAAGTGCTCTACCGAATGAGCTACGGAGCCAGCCTGTGGATTTATTGTCTACTTTGGAAATATGGTTCTTAGTTATATGAAAGCATGTAAACACCGGCTAAAGCTGTTACTGTTGCCCGTTTAAACTATAACAGGCTTCTTATACCTGCATCACTGTGTGCACAAGTTATTAGAGCGTAAAAGAAACATGATACATTGCACACAACAAATATAACCTGCAGAGTGTAGTACACACTTAAAAATAACTGCAGGAAGTTAAGTACCTCTGTTAAAGTGCTGTGCAGCACAAACCGTATTCTCTTATGTAAGAAGAGATGCTATTTAGATAATAAACTTAAGTGTTCTATGAAGTAATATTTGTAGCTTCCTGTTATGTTACAAAGTCAGTATTTCACTTAAGGGTCCGGAATGCGAGACAATAAGCTGAAATGCTGTGGAAGACATTTTCATTTAAGTTTAGAGTTAGTGGCCAGACAAACGAAATTCCGATGTGTTGCATTCACATGACTTTCTCTACTTTATTACAAACTATCTTAAAAAAATCTGATGTGTTACATGACTTTCTCTACCCTTGTACAAACTAGTTTAACAAACGCTTATTCCCCATCTACTTCATGTTAATTGAGATAAACGTTCGTAGAAATTACCTTATGTTACTAATTTTCTTGTAGGTACAAAGGGGAATATGGTAAACTTTAAGCGATAGTCAAATCTTTTAAAACCTGGTTGCTATGTGGCGCATTCCACTCTCTTTGCTTGTCCAGGACGTAAAAAAAACGAATAATGAATTCCCAAGTATTGCAAAATTCAAACAAATAACAAGGAATACCTCGAAAATGGTTCACTCCACCAAAAAACGTATATGACATAAATTGTGTGTTTTAACGCTCTCCACGTTTTTTGTGTAGAAAAATTTTGTGTCTCTCTTACGTTTTACCAGTTATGCAAAAGCCTTTCGGAAAGAAGAGGACTTTGGGGGACATGTCAAGATATGCATTTTATTTTTGTCATGAAAGTATCTTAAATATATGATATTTTAATCAAAATCATTCGTCATTTTTAAGAAAATCAAAATTTTCGAAAAAACTTCCATATAATGGGTAGTCTGGGATGGGAGTGATTTTCTTGAAAATCTTTGTGTCGCATCTTTGAAAGATACTGAAGCTAAATACTAAGTTTAGTATTTAACCGTCTTTTCGTTTTTGAGTTATGCTGTTCAGAAACACACAAACCTTTTCCTAAGTACTTTTTCTGGATTTAGAGGGCCTCAAAACACGTATTTCCGGTGAAATCTCGATAACGAATTTTTGAGTAAAATGCAATACTTCCCCTAGTTACTAAACGTAGTAGAGAAAGTAAAAAGCTTATTATTCTGTCTGCTTCTTGCTAATCTTCCATTGCACATTTACACATTCGTTGTAAGTATAAGGGACAAGAGAAGGCTAAAGCGATTGTCAAGACTTTTAAAAAGAAGATTGCTATGTGATGGCTCTGAAATTCCATTCTCCTTGGTGTACCACTAGGAAAAACAAAAAGAAAAAACAAAAAAACAAACAAAGACGAATAGCCACTTCACAATTGAAGTAATTTTACGTTTTGCACTCAAATGACTTTCTCTACTCAGTTTTTTATAAACTAATCTTACAAAAACGTGTTATTCTATCTACCCATTGTTAACGCAGACTGGCTTTCAATTAACATTTGGATATTCATTGTAGGTATAAGAATTGAGTAGGCCTAAGCGATTGTCACATTTTTAAAAGAGCGTGTCGCTATGTAATGGCTTTGAAATTCCATGCTCTTTGCATGACCACGACAGACCGAGAGAGAGAGAGACAGAGAGAGACAGAGACAGAGAGAGAGAGAGAGAGAGAGTGAGAGAGAGAGAAGCGAATAACTCTTCCCAATTGGGAAAAGTATAAGTATTTAAAAATACAAACCAATAACAAGGAATATCTCGGAAATAGTTAACTATACAAAAAATTATATAACATAAATTATGTGTTTTAACGAGATCGACAATTTTTGCTAGTAAGATTTCGTCTATCTCTTACGGTTTACCAATTATACAAAATTAATTAATAATAAAGAGGACCTCAAAGACTATTCCCCAAAAAATTCAGGTATACATTTTATATGTCAAAATAACAATCCGAGTATCGTTGGATTTTTTAGAAAAAAACAAAAATAACGAAACTTTGTCCATGTAAAAGGTAGCTGAGTCGGGAATTTTCTTGAACATTTTCGTGTCGCGTCCTTGGAAAGTTCTGAACTTACCAAGTTCCATATTTGGTCGACGTTTCGTTTTTGAGTCATGCTGTTCAGGGGCCTCAAAACATGTATTTCCGGTATAGAATTTGTGTGTGGAATACAATACTTCCTCTTCTTACTGTCAGTGCGTAGCAGAGAAAGCAAAAATAAAAAATAACGAATTTTTTCCACATAAAGGGTGGTATGATGACGGATTTTCTTCATAATCTCCGTGTCATATCATTGGTAGACACCAAATTTAAATACCAAGTTTGGTACTTCACCCACTTTCCGATTTAGAGTTATACTGTTTACACACGCACACAGACCCTAAAATGTTTTTTGGATTAAGTGAGCCTCAAAACGTGCATTTCCGTTGAAATCACAGTACTGAATGTTTAATGGAATCCAATATTTTCTGCATTTAACATAGGTAAGTAAAAGAGAAAGTAAAAAACAAGTTATTTGACTGAAATTGTATATTTTAATGAGTTCTAAGTTTTTTCTGCAATAGTTTCTGTGTCTTTCGTGTAGAAAATTCAATCAAATAAAAGTGGATCTCATAAGCTATTCCCAGAAAATTCAAAGTATACACTTTGTCATGCAAATATTTAATAAAAATTGTTACGAAGCATTTTGAAAAATAGCGAAAATGTTTACATGTAAAGGGTAATCTGAGGTTGAGGTGCGTTCTTGAAACTCTTCGTGTCGTATCATTGGAAGATGCAAATCTAAAATACCAAGGTTAAGCTTAAAGTAACAATAAATAAGATTGTTATAATAATTACTGATATAATAGCTAGAATTTCAATTGTGTATTCAACTAAACTGTACCATATGCAGTGCCTATTTGGTATCCAATGCTGTCCTGTCTTCAGAAACGGTGAACGATGAATTTTAAAGCACTCTAGTCGCTGGGGAATACCGGGCCATTCTTTATAACCAAGTACGTTTTATGAATGAAGCTAAAAGCTGCAATGTCAGTTCTTTTGGAAAGCGAGGCAGCTGTCTTAATGTTATTTCACTGTATTACGTAACATGCATGAGCATGCTCAGTACGCGGATGGAAAGTTACGTATAATCCTTGACCACACGTTAACTGCACAAGTAACAGCTTACTGGGCAAGAATTACGATGATTATACAACCGTTTGTTAAAATGCACTTTTCATAGTTACCAACAGATGCAAAGGAAAAAACTCTGTGCTACATTTACATTACTTTCTCTACTCTATCCTTTATTAGTGGCTATACAAATTATTCTTACGAAAGTTTATTCTTCTATCTACTTAATTTTAATCTAGATAAACGTTTGCAGAAATAGCCACATTACACATATCCTTATACTTTATAGACAGATAAAACAACGATAGTGAATTATTTAAGAGCTGGACGCTATATAGCTAGCCTTAAAATTCTGTAGTTTCCATGAAATCACAAGAAACAACTGAAAATCAACCAGACTTAAAGAATGGCATCGTTTTAAACAAATCGAAGCATTAATAACGGATATCTCGGAAATTGCTTATGCCAGGAAAAAAGTTATGGCATAAAATGTGTGTTTTAAAAACATTTACTTTTTTGTGTAGTACGTTTTCGTCTATCAAAATTTTATTTATGGACGCCCTTTAACTGCTATGGTTCTTAGCGTCCCATTTTACATTGAACGTGAAAGACAGAAATGTTGCTGTTTATGAGGCTTGAAGTTCTTTTAAGTGCCGTAAATCTACTACACGGGACCACCGATTTTACTTCCCTTCCGAAGGAAGCCATGCAAAGAATTTTTTACGCCCGAAAAAATCCATCGCCTTCCGTTGGGTTTGAAAATAAGAATTTTCGTCTACCGCTTAACATTTACCTACCACTTATACAAGATTCTACAAAATTTCTTCTGAATGAAGAAGATTTCACAGGCTATTCCCAGAAAATTTAAGATATACATTTTATTTGTCATGTAAATATCTTTAATATATGGTATTTTAATCAAAATCGTTGGAGCCATTTTTTAGAAAACCAAAAATTTCGAAAAATTTTCCACGTAAAGGGTGATTTGGGATGGAGCTTTTTTCTGAAAATTTCATGTCACATCTTTGAAAGGTATGGAACTTAAATACCAAGTTTGGTATTTATCCGAGATTTTTGTTTTTGAGTTTGCTGTTCACAGTCATACATACAGACCTAAAACATTTTGTATTCAGGGATCCTCAAAACAGGTATTTTGGATGAAATTCCGTATTCAATTCTTCTCTACCTAAAATATACGTGGTAGAGTAAGTAAAAAGTTAAACGTTACCAGTTCTTTGTTTACGTTCACTGAGGGCTTTGTGGCGATTACAAAATTCATATTGCATATCATTTAACATTATCACTCAACTTAAGAATGTCTACAGCTTTTTCCATATACTTCTGAAACACCTGTACAATCCTTGTGACCGTGAGAAACAAAAGAATGGGTCCTTAAAATTTCCATACACATGATGCAAGGGAAAAATACTCGTGATTTGAACAAAAACGCTAATACAGTTTTGCTGCATGAAGGCCCTAATAGCTATAATTAAATATTAATCATTAGGTATTTTTCACTTGTAGATGACTATTGCACTGTTAATCTAGAATGACTGTAAAAATGCTTTTAATAAGATTTCCTTATGTTAAAGCTGCGTAATTTCATGCTACTTTGGCAACATTGTATGTGACGGGGTGGAATTCCATAGTTGCAGCACATAGAGCCTTCAAAGACACGACAAGCAACTTTGCAACCTGATTTATAAACTACATAGATAGTATTAATAATTCCAAGCTATTGAAGATAAAACAAAATTATTACAGATTTGTTATTCTCGGAATAATTTCTATGTGCTGCTAAGGGGCATATTCTAAGCCCTTTCACCCTGCATACTACTTAAAACCAGGCAGATTTTAAAAGCATAACTGTGGATATTTTGGAAATGGTTATTATCTATACACAAATGAGCATTTTGTATGTTTCAACATTTGCAGTGGATTTTATTACAGACCCAATTATATAAAATCCGTAATTAAAATGGCTCCAAAAACTACATTAATCATATAATTTAATCATGAGTTTCTAAACAAACTTGTATCTCATAACGAGACTTAAGCAAATCAGTATATAAAACTTCTTGAAATCAAAATGATTATGTACTGAATACCGGCCAATGAAAATCAACTTTGGAACACGCTTCATATCGTAATTCATTCTTCTTTATACAGTGCGGTCGTTTTATGGCGAGGCCAAGGATTGCGGGTATGCGTACTCCGCAAACTATTACACTGTACCTCCCGCCTTCACTATAATGACTACTAACCTTCTTAGAAGTGGTGTATGTAGCGCATATAGCCTGTCTGTGGCCTTACCTTAAAACGGCCGCACTGTACTTACACTTTTAACTTTGTCACCCAAAGTTGTTATATATATGCTCCTTAAGTACCAATCTTGTTATTTAAATTCAGCAGGTTCCAAAGATGCGACAAGAAGACTTTCAAGTAAATTCCCCCTTACAAGGAAAACTTGTATAGTATTTTTCATTTTTAAAAGATGGCTCTAACAATTTTTATTAAAATACTCTATGCTTAAGATTTTTCATGACAAATGAAATGTATATCTTGAATTTTCTGGGAACAACCCTGTGAAGCCCTCATCATACTGGATGACTTTTATATAATTGGCATATCGAGAAAAAAAAATGTAGATTTGTTATTTATATCGAATAATTGTTTCCACCGTTAACCATTTCCGAGATATTCCTTGTTATTGATTTGAATTTTCAAACGCTTAACTGGTAAGTCGCTAAGAGTTTCCCCCCCCCTTGTGGCCATGCAAAGAGCATGGAGTTTAAATTTTTTTAAAAAATCTGACTATCGCTTTACTAAATTCTTCTTATACCTAAAAGAAATATGTAAATGTGAAATGAAAGTTTATCTCATTTAACAAAAAGTATATACAGGCACAAGCTTTTGTAAGAATAGTGTAGGAGAGTGAGCAGAGAAAGCCATGTGAATGCAACACATCAAAACATATTAAGGGGAGTCGAAATGCCTATCTTGACAATGATAAGTGATGACCCATTATATCAGTAGCTGAATTTTTCAAGGGAAGTTCAGCAACTTTTATAGTTGACTGGTGAAAAAGCTCAATTTCTGTTTATCAGAAGCAAAGCTATAGTTTTTTAATACGAGGGCGACACTGAAAATTTGTAGAAAATCAAACAAGGATTGGTTTTAAAAAAGTTTAAATAATTTTGTTGTTTATCATCATCAATAGTCAGTTCCTTAAAGAATTGATGCCACTCCTCCTGAGGCATTTCAGAAACCAGGTTTTTCTTCCATTTCATCTGATGATGAAAAAGCGATTCCACGCATTTTATCTTTAATGTTTGGAAAAAACAAAGAAATCACAAGATTCTAGGTCAGGACTGTATGGTGTAGGGTCCATGGTGCTGACCTTTTAGGGCATCCAGATACTCGATGTTAGTTTTGCTGTGTGCGACGATGCGTTGTCATGATGTAACATTTTTCCTTTTGGGCGTTCTACCGAATGTTTTCAAAAATTTGCGGTAAACAGACCTTTGTTACCAATCTTCAGTAACGGTTAGTCTATCTTCTAATGCTACTGTATCAATATAGCTCGCTTTAGGAAACAACCACTAGCAACACCGTCTTACCAGCAGTGCAAATTCGTCGACCTTTGTAGGCTTAGGCTCTTTTCGAAAGACACCGTTGAGCCGATTGACTTTTTTTTCAGGATCATAACAATAAATCCAAGATTTATCACCAGTAACAGTATTCCAACCAAATTTGAAGTGCCGCCTTGGAATTGTATCAGAGTTTTTCTGCACCAATCAATGTGTTCTTGTCTTTGATCGGGAATTAGTTAATGTGGAATCCATCGACAACAAAGTTTTCTCACGTCTAACTGTTGATGTGAAATGTTTTGGATTTGACTCATACCAATGCCCAATGTCGCCCAAATAAATTCATAAGATGTCGATCTTCTTCAAGCATTGCTCGAACAATATTTCCATCAGTAATAGGAGTTCTTGACCGTCCTTCACGAAATTCATCCTAAGAAAAAACCTATCTCTTTTGAATTCGCAGTACCAATTACAATTGCTGCCTTAGATGGGGCTTCTTCAAATGCATTCCTAACGCGATCTTCACATTGTTTAGGCGTTAATGACGATTTAAAATCGTAAAAAATCATAGCCGAAAATGTTCTGTAGTCAAATTTATTTTTGGATGAAGATAAAATCTTTAAATGATAATTAACAAACCATTAGAGCAAATCCAACAAACTACACGCCTATCAACTCGCAAAACATTAGAAAGTAGTTGTCAAATATAGACATTTGATTTGTTTTTATAAACATGGCATTTTAAAAATTTTCAGTATCGCCCTCATATTAATGCCTAAGAAATTATTGAAAAATAATGGTATTTAAATTATAAACAAATTATGGTTTTGAGGCAGTATTTATTTTTTAAACATTTGGGGCAAAGGCCACCGGAAAGTACATTTAGGGCGAAGACTACCGGAAACATTTTACCATACGTGCGGTTGCTACTACTTCAAGTTCGACTCCCCAACAGTCGAAATATAATACATCATCTTCAAACTGACTTTCCATATGTAGCAGCAACAAACCTTCTTCAAATTGGCGCCCAACGTGGGGCAAATAAATATACAACAAACCATCTTCAGGTTATACACAAAAACTTAGAATAAATCTTATACAACTGCAAATGTGTGGTCAAAATGAGAGCACTTTGTACCAGTTAGTTTCAGAGATAGTGCGGTATTTGTGTAGAAAATTGTAGTTCTTCAGAAGTCACCGTTAAATGAGCTTAAAGAGCCTAAAAACTATATGCAGCCTTATTTTCAATAATGTTTTTAAACTATTTACAATTAACGTACTTCTATGAAAGCTATTCAAATATTAGCGGAAGATTTGAAATATGCATATGGAATTAAAACCTGAATATGAAAAAATATCACAAAAATTCACAATTTCGACTCCACTTAAATCAGTCCACGCTTACTGAGTCACATTCTTGCTGATATAAAGAGTAATGTATGTTTAAACTACAAATTTCAAATTGAAATTGAGTTTTATTTATCGACGCTCTTAACTGCTGTGGTCATTAGTATCCCATTCTATATTAGGCGTAAAAGATCCGAAATTTGGCTCAGAGGCCTCTTTATCAGACTTGAGGTTCTTTTACGTGCCGTAAATCTACGACACGGAACCACCGGCTTTACTTTCCTGGAAGGCATGCTAAGGATTTTTACGCCCGAAAAAAAATCTATCGCCCTCCGTCGGGTTTGAACCCGCGATCTCGGGAACTAGAGGCTAGCATGGTACCCCTAGACCACGGAGGACGGCTACACAAATACCAAAGCTGCCCAAAATTCCAAAATGTTATTTCCGTAATCAAGGATTTCTTGAACAGGCTGGAAGCTGGTTTCACACCAATAAAATAATTGAGAGTGCTGACGTAGTGGAACAAAGCCCCTCAATTTGACACCTTTGTCGAGTGTGCGATCAAGTAATCATTGTTTCGCAGTGCAAGGAGTGGCTGAGAGGCTGTTGGAAGTGCAGCTGTCTTATTTTTATCCAGGGAACCCCAGGAGGTGTTACTTAACACAGCTTCTTCATTATTTTCGCTCTTTGTCTTTGAAGAGATCGTCAAGGTGCGGCCGCCCATTTTCCTCCCGTTCTGTATGACTTGCCATTGTCCTCTACCTGAGAAAATGCAGAGAAGAAACAGAGGCGAGGACATGGCTCTTGAGAATCTAATGGTGTATTGTTGAAACAACTGGAGTTCCTTCCTCATGCTGGACTGCGATCGCTAGTTGAAGTACAGGTGGCGAGAATAAAGAATAGAAAGAGAAGCTAAGAGGAAATACGCGCAAAGGTAGGAGTAGCCAAGAAGATAATATGAATGTAGGTCAACAAAAAGTAGACGAAAGAATTGAATAAAAATAATCTTACGGTTGTATTCGTATGGCTTTCTACACTCAGTTTTTTACTAACTATTCCTTATCTTACTATTCTATTTCTTGTTAAGTAACCGTTTATGACACATTTAATATTCGTTGTAGATATAAGTATACAGTATGCTAAAGTGGTACTCAGATTTTTAAAAAGCGGATCGCTATGTGATAACTGAAATTCCATGTCCCTCACATGACCACGGAGAAAAAAACCGAAGTCACTCACCACTTCAAAAGTATATAAAAATTCAAACCAATAACAAAGAACATCTCGGAAATATTTAACGCTACAAAAAATTATTTAACATAAATTATGTGCTTTATCGAACATTTTTGATGCAGTAAGATTTTGTCTGTTTACCAATAATGCAAGTTGATTCAGAATGAAGAACACTTCAAGAGCTACTCTCAGAAATATCAAGCTAACAATTTATTTTTTATTTGTTTTTATTTTAATGATTTGTGGGGGACTTAAAGTTTAACGTCCTTTAACCTGGTAAGTCATGGGTGAAATGGGCTCAAACGAGCCCGGAGTCCTTAGTTAGCCGACATTCGTCTTCCGGGAAAACCCTGGAAACTACCTTATCCGGATAACTCATCCTAACCGAGATTCGAACTTGCGACTTCTTGAATATGAGGCAGACTCGCTAACCCCACACCACAATATGGCGAAAATTTTTCCAAGTAAACGGTAGTGTGGGGCAGAAGGATTTTCTTGAAGATCTTTATGTCACATCCTTGGAAGATGCTGAACTTATATTCCAAGTTTGGTATTTAACTGTTTTTCGTTTTCGAGTTATGCTCAGACAGATAGACACACATGTTTCTACAAATGCTTGTTTTGGATTTAGGGAGCCTCAAAACGTGTATTTTCGGTGAAATCCTGGTATCGAATCTTTGAATTACCGTTCCATAAAAGGTCAGTTTTCGAGCTGCTTTTATCGTTCCAAAAGATGGGTGGAGCCTAACGCTGTCTATTTTCTTGCTAGATGAACACCGTTAAGTTAACAATAATCATAACATTATTAAGCCTGACGTAATAGATCATTTATTTAAGTTTAGTCTTCAGGGTTTCACGATAAAATATCTTCATAAACTCTATACATTATTATTATATCGATTTTAATGCCCTATAAATTATTTGACAAAAATAAGAGTACAATAACTTAATACAGTAATTATTTGATACTGTCTGAGTTATATGGTGATCTTTAGAGGCGTTTGAGGAAAAAAAAAGTTCAAATAAGCGTACTTTTGATTGGCGAAATTCTATGAAAATCTTCTTGCATGCTTTGAAGACCACCAACTTACAATACCACATTTATCTGACGTCTTTTCATTACTGAGCTATATCATATGTAGATAGGAGGATACAAGTCCGGTGTTTCTATGAAATCTTAACGCCAAACTATTTTGGTCGAGTACAACGCTTCCTTCACAATAACATTTAAAAAAAATCTTCGTGCTATCCTCAGCAAGAGGGTTCAAACCCGGCGGAGGGCGATGGATTTTTTTCGGACGTAAATCTTTAGCATGGCTTCCTTCGGAAGGGCCTGTGGCCCCGTGTCATAGATTTACGGCACGTAAAAGAACCTCAAGCCTGATAAAGAGGCTTCTGAGCAAAATTACCGGTCCTTCACGCCCAATATAGAATGGGACGCTAAGGATCACAGCAGTTAAAGATCGTCCATAAATAAAACTCAACTCATAAATCTTCCAACCGAAGTGAGTACAAGACATACACTAGCAAGCAGTGTCTGCAGTAGGGTTTAACTGTCCTAATTGTTCGCGATATCAGCCTCATTATGCAGGGAATGCTGCCGTAAGTCTGAAAGTAAAGGTGACCACCTGTCACCAAGGATAACGCGCCATTAATATCTAATGTGACCGGTGGATAAATAAAAGGATAGCAAGGAAACAGAAAACATATGGAAAATATAGCTAAAGAATTTGGTATGCTAAAGACCGCGGATATACACGGATGGATGATCACAGAACAAACAAAGGTCAACCAAATCGTAAAGAAATGTGCATCATAATAAGCAGACGAAATAAGTATAAGGAAGAGGGACCCAGATAATTAAACTAGTACAAAAAAAGAACAAGGTGGGTACCTCCGGTATGACCAAAGCTACCGCAAGTGAAAACAGTCGAGACAAATGCCCGAGGCCGAAGTGGCAACACGAAGAAAAGAAAGTTATGAGTGTACAAAAAAAAAAGCGAGAGAAGTCGGTCGGCTGGCCGGCTATTTGCTTCCCACACAAAACGCTCATCATCTCCTGGCAGCCAGGTTCGGTCAACAAGCCCTCCTGGGTCAAGGCCGACATCGGCAAGTGGACACGTTGCTTCCCGTCATCCTCCACTTGTGGTTTACCGACATCTTCAGTTCACTGAAGGACGTTCCGAGGACGCCTCTTGTCACCTTTGCTGAAATCTGTTACGGAAAGCCTTTGCGTTCTCACCTGCAGCGTGTCAGAGTAACTTTGACTAGTAGTTGGAATTAATGTCCAACGCCACACTTTAGTAACTTTGGCAAAGAATTACTTCAAAAGCACATACGCTTGCATTTTTGACAAAGTACTAAATTGAAAACTGGACCAAGTTAATATTCGGCAAGAGCTTTGTCGTCTGTTTTCATCGCTTTGTTTGAGCAGAGTTGTTTCTTGCCTATGGCTCGGAGACGTTCACCAACACAGAGAAGAGTTTTCCAACCTGTGCTCCACGTGCACTTCTTAGATGCTCCGTGAAACTAAAGATGAACGAAAAGTAAAATCAGAAAGTGAGAAAATTATAAATTAGATTCCGAAATTTGCCAAATTAAAGCTCTTGCCTTCTCTAACAAAGGACACTAAGCAATTTAACCACACCTCAGTTCCGGAGTCATAATAGCAGAGGTAGTTGAAAACGCTTCTATGCAGCTTTAGCTCCAAAATTATCATAATGTGAGACAGACAACGAAGCTGAGCGAGGGACGTGCCTAATTAATAAACAATTCGAAGAATAACGAATGAATATGCATAATGGATGTGCGAGGCGTGTTTTTAAAGTAAGTACCGTTTTAATATTTTGCGTCTGCAACGCTGCAGTCGCGATTTTGAGCACGCGCGATCACTTCCTCAATTCATTAGGTAGTCAGAAGCAGTTCTGAGTGATCGTCACTTTGTGTTTTCCTGTTGTTAGAGCGTTTCGAAATGTTCAAAACAATTCATACGAGCCGCCGTCTGTGAAGTCAGATCGGTGATTCTTTCTGAATGCGAAAAATGTTACGCCAACAAACATTCGTCGGCAAGTGTGTGATGTTTATGGAAAAATAATGCGTGACAATGCTGGCCACACTCAGCCAAACAAACTCAATTAATTGAAACTGAGTTTTATTTACGAACGCTCTTTAACTGCTATGGTTCTTGGCGGCGTCACATTCTATACTGGGCGTCAAAGACCGGAAATTTTGCTCAGAGGCCTCTTTATCAGGCTTGAGGGTCTTTTACGTGGCGTAAATCTACGACATAGGACCACCGGCTTAACTTCCCTTCCAAAGGAAGCCATGCTAAGGATTTTTACGCCTGAAAAAAATCCATCGCCCTCCGCCGGGTTTGAACCCGAGACCTCGGGACCTAGAGGTAGCATGGTACCCCTAGACCACGGAGGACGACAAACGAACTCAAGATCTGATCACATCATTCGACCACCCTTCCTAAAGACCGGATTTGGCACTAAGCGATTTTCATCTGTTTCTTCATCTGGAGAGATTCCTTGGAGGAAAACCTTACGACTTTTCCTTTATAAAACTATAATTAAATACTTTAGCTTGCCGGTTTTAATTATTAAACTAATTTCTAAACCAACATACTTCGTTAATTTCTACTATCTGAGGGCTTCTGTGTTTGCTTTTGTATTTATTATGTTATAAGTAGAACTCTGACTTTTAGACCCTTAAAAACCAATTTCAAGCACCTAAAATAGGCCCTCAAATTGTTAATTAGGCACTAAAGACGCAGTTTTAGGCACCAAGAAACACAGTTTCCACGAGCTAAACTTTAGATTTATGTATGTAGAATGTATTCCCACTTTGTAAACGTTTAAAAATGCAAATAATTAGTGAACATTAAATACTGCACAATCAAATTTATTATGTCTTAAATTATGATGTTATGCTTTGTAATACATAATATGAGCTTATAAAGTTTAAAAAAAACCTCTCCAAACCAATAAGTGAGAGTTGGCAGTGGAAGTACACCATGCACTACAGATACGACCTAAATGCTCTAGAGCTGACATGTAGTCACCCACAAGGGTCAACATTAGTGTAAAAGAACGGTTGAAATATATTTGAAAAGCAACAGAGAAATCTTGTAAACGTGTTAATGATATATGTAATATCAAGAGTTAATGATGAGATATGCGAGTCACGAAATAATGGTAAATTGGAAGGGATTTTTGCCGTACTGCAGTTATCGACCATTACCAAAGGATGACAAAGAGACCTAGAGGATGCAGTATTCTGTTTTTCTTACTACAAAATGAATTAATCTACCTGCTAAAGCGATAAAATAAACCGTTATTTTTCTCAGAATGTATCACTCCTACAACTAAACTTTGAATCCAATCAACCCCATGATATCAAATACTTTCGTTCATTGCTGCATTAAAAATGGTAAAACAAAAACCTAATAAACCCTTTAAAACCCTAAAAATAAGCCTCAACGGTCAAAATAGGCATTTAAGGCACCACAAAACTTCTTTCATACATGTATATTTTATAAGAAACGTGAAGATATTTAACTAATTTTAGTTTATTCGAACATATAAACATAGGCATTTAGCCTACAATCCGAGGTCTGTTTATGAGTTACTGAACTGCAAGAGGCGTTTGCAGGATAACTAGCACTAAAAAATATAATCAGGAAATGTATAACTTTTAATGCTAGAAGGATGTATTGTGATTTTAAAGTTGTACTATTCTGGATTTGAGCTTATTCCGACTTCAGTGAGAATTACGGAAACGTTCATAGAACTCCAAAGTTATCTAAAGTAGCGAACAGTCTTGAGTATGAGACTCAAAAGGTTTCATTATATTACATCATTCCGAAAGTAATGCCTCCTATTTATTTTTATGAAGACTACAACAAATATAGAAAGCACAATAACACGGTTAAGTTGAGCAAAATTTCAGCTAGAACTGTTAGTTTTCCACATAATCACCACCATTCGTTATGCACTTTTGCCAACGATGAACCAGAGCCTGCATTCCACGCTCGTAAAAATCTGAACCAGCTGAGGCTAACACTGTTTTGGCTAGCTGTGGATGGCTGTGTCTTGAGCTTCTTGTTGGAGAAGTCGAATGTCGCCACTCCATGGACTCTCATTTAGATTATGGCTCGTAGTGGGGACACCCGTCTCAAGATGGAGTTCAGAAAATTGCCACCTTCAGCCTCGTATTGGTCCAGCAGGTACCGACAAATTTCCATTCGGTGAGTTTTTGATCTTGTGAAAGCATCCGTGGGATCCATCCCCCACACACTTTGCGATAATTAAGGTTGCGTAATATTTTGTCTAAGTCATTACAGCCGACATTCAGCTCTACACACAATTCCTTGGTCGTAATCCGCCGATCATTACGGATAAGTTGATCGAGAAACTGTTCATTATTTGCTGCCAGCAGGGTTGTCCTGCACATCCTTTTCACCACTTTTGAAACGCTGTACTCACCGCCTCACATTACTCATATCTACTGTATCGTCCCCATACACCTTTAGCAAGCGTCGATGGATTACAATTGGTGCAATTTGTTCAGCGTAAGGAATTCAATCACACCTCTCTGTTTTGCACGCACCTCAATATCAGTAGCCATTATGGAACACTCCCAGCTGCTGCTATTTGTCGCAGGACAACGAAACTACCAGGACACCAGCGCGAATGTTCAACAATTAATACTACACCAACATAATCTGGCTTGGAAGGCATTACTTTCGGATTGACCCTCGTAATTAGGATGCCAATTGATGCCACACATCTGGACGAGAAAAATGTTCGCCCACAGATGAAACTGCGTGGAGCGAGATACTCTTCTAGAACTCAGTAGATGAGGAAACTTGATATTTTAAAAGAGAAGCTTACAGTGGAACTAAAATATAGTAAAACTAATGATTTCTGATGAGTAGTAGCATGCGCCACGTGCATCGAGAGAACCTTACAGGACGACCAACGCTATATTGAACCATACACTCCCGTTTCTCCGCATAAAGAATCATCCTGATGGGATACGAAAACTGGTTTCTGAGCTGGTGCCCATTTATAGCAATGGAGTTGACTTTTCCACTATCATTTAGTAGGTTCCTTCACATACAGGCTTCAAATTATTGTTAGACCCTTTTTATTCACCAATACATCTGTGAGTTCTGTTATTGGATCACCAAACACTGACTTAGTTTAGTAAACATCTTCCAACACCTTTCCATACTAAGCAAACTAAAATGAATTCCAGTTTGGGTCACATCTCTCGGAGTTACTAAACATTTACAGACCACCATAAGAGTAGCTGGAAATCAAACTCCTTTGGTAGCCTTTTGAAGATTCTAACGTAGTTGGGTGCCCATTGGAAACATTAGTGTTTTGTTACTAGATCTATACTTCCACTTGAAGATTTTTTAAACCTCGAAGACCCATCATTTTCAGTTAAGAACATAGCCATATTTCAATTTAAGAGAACTGGATGAAAATTCTATTCCCCATAGAGCTAGAAGCTTCATTTTTGGTACACGAATTTTCCATAGCATATAATAAAGCTATTATAGTTTGATCTTTGTGGGATTAATAGTTATTAATACTTTTTAAAAAAACACGCTTTTTCAAGATCAATCTCCTACAAATTTTGACCTTAATATACTTTTTAAAAAATTCTGCAGTACCAATCACTTATTTATAATTTTCCAGATATAAAAAAAATCTGATGTATTGCACTTACATGACTTTCTCTACTCTTGTACAAACTATTTTTACAAACGCTTATTTTCCCTCTACTTCATCTTAATCGAGATAAACATTTGCAGAAACTATCTTATTGCTAATTTTGTGGTGCA
The DNA here is from genome assembly GCA_030765065.1 of Deroplatys truncata. NCBI lineage: Eukaryota > Metazoa > Arthropoda > Insecta > Mantodea > Mantidae > Deroplatys > Deroplatys truncata. The sequence goes on from CM060988.1 coordinate 82,621,201, forward strand.
AGGGGAATATGGTAGGCTTTAAGCGATAGTCAAATCCTTTAAGAGACGTTGCTATGTGGAGCATTCCATTCTCTTTGCATGCCCAGGACATAAAAAAACCAATTCCTATTTGAGAAAAAGTATAAGTATTGCAAAATTCAAACAAATACAAGGAATATCTCGGAAATGGTTCACTCCACAACAAACAAATGGATGACATAAATTGCGTGTTTTAACGAGATTTACATTTTTTGTGTGGCAAACTTTTGTCTATTTCTCACGGTTTACTAGTTATGCAAAAGTCATTCAGAATGAAGAGGACTTATAGGGACATTCCCAGAAAATTCAAGGTATACATTTCATTTGCCATGAAAATAACTTAAACATACGATATTTTAATCAAAATCGTTAGAGCAATTTTTGAAAAAATCAAAATGTTCAATGTAAAAGGTAGTCTAGGATGGGGGATTTTCTTGAAAGTCTTCGTATCGCATCCTTGGAAGATACTACAATCAAATACCAAATTTGGTATTTACTCTAATTTTCGTTTTTGAGTTATGTTCAGACAGACACACACACACGGACATGTTTCCAGAAATGCTTTATTTGGATTCAGGACACCTCAAAACATGCATTGCAGTGAAATCTCGATATCGAATTTTTGGGTGGAATGCAATACTTCCCCTACTTACTATACGTAGCAGAGAAAGTAAAAAGATGTATACTAAACATTAAAAGTGTGAACTTTTGAGAACTGTTAAATTATGGTTTATTACTTTCTCTACTACGTATAGTAAGTAGGGGAAGTATTGTATTCCACCCAAAATTTCGATACCGTGATTTCACCGGAAATACATGTTTTGAGACTCACTGAATCCAAAAAACGCATTTTTGGAAACATGTCCGTGTGTGTGTCTGTGTGTCTGTGAACAGCATAACTCAAAAACGAAGAGTCGGATAAACACCAAACTTGGTATTTAGGTTCAGTATCTTCCAGAGATGCGACACGAAGGTTTTCAAGAAAATCCCCCCACCCCAGACTACCCTTTACATGCAACATTTTTCGAAAATTTTAATTTTCTCAAAAACCGCTCTAACGATTTTGATTAAAATATCATATGCTTAAGATATTGTCATGACAAATAAAATGTATATTTCGAATTTTCTGGGAATGTCTCCAAAAGTATTCTTCATTATGAACGACTTTTTCATAACTGGTAAATCATAAGAGATAGACAAAATTTTACTACACGAAAAATGTAGATTGCGTTAAAATACACAATTTATGTCATATACATTTCTTTTGTTGAGTGAACCGTTTGCGAGATATTGCTTGTTATTCCCTTAAATTTTCCAATACTTCTACTTTTTCTCAAATTCGTTATTCATTTTTTTTGTCCTGGACATGCAAAGAGAATGGAATGCGCCACATAGCAACCAGCGTTAAAATATTTGACTATCGCTTAAAACCTACCATATTCCCCTTGCATCTACAAGAAAATTATCAATAAGAATACATCTCGATATCTCCATTAACATGAAGCATATGGAGAATAAGCGTTTGTAAAAATAGTTTGTACAAGAGTAGAGAAAGTCATGTGAGTGTAACACATCAGATTTTTTTTTAATTTTAGGAACCAAATAAGATATAACAAATCCGATACTTAGTTTTACTTAACACCATTTGCAGAATATTCCGTAAAAATTACAAGCTCGGGAATGCAATGTGTAGGAGATGGACTTTGAATGAAGCAAACTGTTTGAAAAATAGAACCGTGAAAAACGTAATCTAAAGTCTGCTTTGCAGACGAGGGCGTTGTTTTAAGATGGTATCATTTCTTAAGGTTCCAAGTATCTGGTATTGAAACTTCAGGAATATGGTTGATACAATTGCTCTTGGCACAAAAAGAAAAAAATATTTTTCACCAACATTGGAAATGTTCACGCATATCGCCCCTAAGTAAAACTTTTAAGCTATGCTAAATTGACGTCAATAGTTGCAATGCCAAATCCAGATTGCTGCATGGAGGAACATAAGCTAAATGTTATTAATAGAATGAGAAAGAAAAAGAACACCCTTCGAATTGGTAACGTTTCATTTTATTATAGTAGATATAACTTTAATTATACTGTCTTTCCTGATAAATACGTCTGAACAAGGAGTGGTTAACTCTATTTTGGGTTAGGTGAGTAATTTTCACATTCTCTATCCCTTACTTAGGGCAAAAATTTTATATCGAGACCGATGGAAACACAAGTTTTACGGTGCCTAAGCAAAAAAAGCATTTTTGAAAAATGTTGTGTGTGTGTGTGTGTGTGTGTGTGAGTGTGTGTGTGTGTGTGTGTGTGTGTGTGTGTACGTGTGCTCTCATGTGTAAAATTATAATTATATTGAATTTTATTTATGGACGTTCTTTAACTACTATGGTCCTTAGCGTCCTATTCCATATTTGGCATAAAAGACGGATAATTTTGCTCAGAGGCCTCTTTATCAGGCTTGAGATTCTTTTACGTGCCGTAAATCTACGCCACGGGACCACCGTCTTTACTTCCCTTCCGAAGGAAACCATGCTAAGCATTTTTACGCCCGAAAAAAACCTCCATCGTCCTCCCCGGGTTTGAACCAGCAACCTCGGGAACTAGAAGCTAGCATGGTAACCATTACACCACGGAGGATAACACTGTGGTGTGTGTGTGTGTGTGTGTGTGTGTGTGTGTGTGTGTGTGTGTGTGACCACCACAAAACAAAAACGAAAAGTTGGATAAATACCAAATTTGGTGTTTATGTTAAGCAACTTTTAAGTACACGAAGATTTTCACGATATTCCCCCAAAACCATCTTTTATATTTTCTACATTTCTACTACAGCTCTAGTAATTTTAAGGGGACAAGGTAGTCTGAAATGGTCAAAAAATTACATTTTTTGTTTTAGGCACTAATAAAATCTCTGTTATTCCCAGTTTCAGAAACTATATACTTTTTGGGGGTTAAAAGGTTTTTAAGACATTTGAATACAATTTAAATGCTAGTCTGCATTCCTTTAAAGCTGTCATGCAACACCACTTTTTGGAAAAAATTTGTATCTTTCAATAACGAACGACTATATCATGTCAAGCGAGCAGTTCAGCAACTCACAAAAGAGGCCAGGACCAAGAAAAGGCAATCAGAAAAGCTGAAGCAATCCAGGAATGAAGGTGTAGATTATTATGACCCTGGAATGTACTGAAGTGTGTCAGAATTTTAATGTTTAAACTTTAAATTCAGTTTTCTCAAAACAACATTTTTGTATGCTTATGTACCTTTTTCTCAGAAAGTGTAAGAGTTAGAGAGCTGAAATTTTCAGTACATGCATACAACACATAGCTATACGTTCTGAATCACAATCATAATTTTATAACGTATATTAGTGATATTAATAAAGCAACAACATTGAAAATTTTCCCCATTTTTACTTTGCAATTTTTTTTTTTCAATTTCTAGTGAACTGATTTAGATACCTAATTAATCGAGGTCCAGAAGATAGCTGATTGTACTAAGAACAAGCATGCAAAAGTGTGATTCTGTAAATTAATTCACATGTTTTAAGAGGAAATTTTATTATTTTTCTGCTGAATGAAATAGTTTTTACGGATTTAACTACATCAGCTATCAACGAAAACAACCACTTGAAATAATTCTCATGATTTATAAAATAACTCACAAAAATTTCAGAAAAAACCATTGATAACTTTAAGAGCAGTGGTAATTTAACACACTTAAGGTGTAATTTCTATGCGTTCAGACTACGTTGTGCCCTTAATTAAAATATTTTATATCGGATGTATTGGCATAAGAAATAGCTAGTAGAATGTACTATCTAGTCACTGCATTTTTCTGCCTTAAAATTATTTCACACTATTCATAGATACGCCAAAAGTTTGTTTTGCTTTCGTTTTTATGCTTTTTCTACCATTTGAAATTAATTTGCTAAGTTTTTAAACACGATGTGTAACTTTGTGGTAATCTACCTGCAAAATTCTGTGTAGAAAATTATATTATGGCAAAATCGTATCATTTTACAAAGAGTTCTAATGGCGAAATATAAAAGATAAACCCATATCTCCATCCAAATGCATCTTCAGGTGTCAATAACCGTTTTCGAAACCGTGGTGTATAAGAAACCGAATCTCACGATGTCCCCGCCCAACCGCCGCAGGCAAAAGAAACAATGACTGGAGAAAGTTCTAGAGAAAGTGCTGGCCTTGTTAAGAGCAACCCATGTCAATGTTTAAACACCATAGTCCATCGAGAGATAAGATCACAAGACCAAGAACGTCGCCGTTTATCGTCTTAAAGAAGCTTTTGACACGCTAAGTGAAGTCTGTTTCTTCTTTGATCCCCTGAAAACACTTGCTCCTACATCAAGTCATTTGCAGATATTCTTGTAGCATTCCTTGAAGTGGATGTTACATCAAATGCTATTATGACTGTGTTTATAAAGCAAAGTCGACAGTCATGTTAGTGATAAGTAATATTCAACGGCATTAACTCTGTCGTCCCCATGTCCGTTACAATAGACATTCGCCAATACATCAGTTTGCGGAAAAATAAAATATGAATGTGCAAGAAACCTGCAATATCCGAAGATTGCCTATCTTTAACCATATATCTTAGAAGTTTTGTTAAAGTTACAGCCATTCCATCCATTGCCTTAAAGAGAGAACTACCTAAAAACACTAAATTTTGTTTTAAGACAGTGTGTCTAAGAAAATCCAAAAATCCAGTTTTCTTTCAATTGCTTTAACTTTTTACTTTCTCTACCACTTACCTAGTAGGTAGGAAAAATATTGCATTTCACCCAAAAATTCGATACCGAGATTTCACCGAAATATATACATATACATTTTTTTTTTTTGTTGGGTGAACCTTTTTTGCAGATATTGCTTGTTATTCCCTAAAATTTTCCAATACTTATACTTTTTCTCAAATTCGTTATTCATGTTTTTGTCCTGGTAATGTAAAGAGAATGGAATACTCCACATAGCAACCACCTCTTAAAATATTTGACTATCGCTTAAAGCGTACCAATTCCCCTTGCATCTACAAGAAAATTAGCAATAAGAACATCTCCATATCTCGATTAACATGAAGCATATGGAGAATAAGCGTTTGTAAAAATAGTTTGTACAAGAGTAGAGAAAGTCATATGAGTGTAACACATCAGATTTTTTATCATTTATTTTCGTAATCTTTATGAAAATAAAGCTTTAGCTAAGGTTTTGTTATGGAGGTTCTTTAACTGTTGTGGTCTTTAGCGTCCCATTCTATATTAAACGTGAAAGATCGGTAATTTTGCTCAAAGGCCTCTTTATCAGGCTTGAGGTTCGTTTACGTGCCGTAAATTTACGACACGGGACCACCGGCTTTACTTCCCTTCCGAAGGATTTTTACGCCCGAAAAAAAATCCATCGCTTTCCGCCGGGTTTGTACCCTCGACCTCGGGAAATAGAAGCTAGCATGGTAACCAATACACCACGGAGGACGACCGCTGTTTATGCCTGTCAAAACTTCTCCCAATGATGTATTTCACTTTCTAAACGGTGTCAACGTGCGAAAAAAAACAGTTATTGCGAAAGGAGGATAAACAGTTATTGCTTAGACCATTCAGTGCTTCTAGCTGTCCTGGAATGCGCCTTCACTGGCCCCGTGTGTGTCTCAAACAACACAAGCCAATTAATCTACTCCTTCCTTACTTGAAAAGGAAAAATCGTAGAATGGAATAGGCGCTAAAAATAAAGACAAAAACGTTTCTGAACAATTATGCCTATGTCATCCTCTTTGTGGATGCGGGCGATTTACTGCCAGTTGTGAGTTGTGACACTGAAACCAGCAATAAATTCCAAGTTCCAGACGTTTTTGCTAACATTTCTTTTCATTTAGCCCTTTCCTGCATTACGTAAACCGCACATGACGTTCTGAAACGCAGAACGATAGTATTCCTGGGAAAATCGTTTTCCGAAATTACCTTCATTATAGCTGCTTCGCCATACGATTAATTTTACGTAACTCATTCTCTGGAACTTTTGTGCACATAGCAACAATTTCGTAACGCAATTGCGCATTCCTGGAAATGATCTGTATTTTAAAAATCAGCCAACCAAATCTTGTCAGATTCCCTTGTCATCTCGGCATTGACCTTGGTAAAGCATGGTATTTACTGTAGCTACATGTTACACTTGTTTGTCGTTTCTGCATTATTATTTTTATAAACCATATGTGGTATAATCACATGTCTATCTCTACATTTTTACAATTTTCGGTTACATACTTTTTAAATTTCATAAATCTACCACTTCAGGTAGATTAATTTGAAATTTTAATGCCGTGATCAAGGTTTAATATATAGCATGTTGACGCAGTATTTTATATCACAACACTGTGAATGCCAGAGTGATTGTAATGTAAATTAGCATTATTGTATGACAATGATTTGAGATGTTTGTTAATTATAAGCATTGTTATGAAATAAATTTACACGACCTCACTGAAACTGACAATAGGAGCGGATAACAATGAGCGAGGGGATGAGTTGTTTATTAATTAGAAGAGACAAACAAATGACGTCAGAGTAGCGCGCTTTTCTTCAGCAATGGAGGGAATATCTTCCCTAGAGCATATGTATTCGTAATTTTAATTGGATATAAAAATAGACGCTAATGTTGGCGCGCTTTATTAACCAATAGCAGCTCGATTATAATCTTTAGGCATATCGGGGTGAGGGAGTATAAATTCCGTGCCAGAGACGGGTAACGCTCAGTTTAATAGAATCATCCACGGGTTACACGTCGCGCAATTCTACAGAATCTCTCGCGTCGTAAAGTTAGTTAAAAAATGTGAAATACGCGAATTAATAATGTGCGGCAAATAAGTGATTATAGTTACATTTGAAAATATAATAGTTTCAGTCGGGCGTGTATCAAGACTAAATATGACATATTAAAGAAGTGTGACGGCAATAAAAGTGTAAAAACAAATTCTTTTATCAGTGTTATCTTTTAGTAACAACTCCTTTCCGTTTACACACCCTGTTCAAGAGATTTGCTCGACTGAGTAATAATAGCTAAGCGGAGGACAAAGAACTCAAAATTTAAAATAGTAAAACAATAACAGGCGCTCAGCAAATAAGATAACACGAAATGTAGACCAAATTTCATGCTTAGTTTTAAATCAGTTCCAGAAATATTAACTTTTTACTTTGTCTACTACGTGTAGTAGGTAAGTAGGGGAAGTATTGCATTCCACCTAAGAAGTCGATACCACGATTTCACCGAAAATACGGGTTTTGAGGTGCCGTGAATCCAAATAAAGCATTTTGGAAACATGTCTAGTGTATGTCTGTGAACAGTGTAACTAAAAAACGAAAAGTCGGATAAATACCAAACTTGGTATTTGAGTTTAGTATCTTCCAAGGGTGCGACACGAGCATTTTCAAGAAAATCCTCCACCCTAGACTAGCTTTACATGGAAGGGTATTGCCTTTTTGAAAATTTTGATTTTCTCAAAAATAGCTGTAACCAATTTTATTAAAATATCATACGTTTAAGATATTTTCATGGCAAATGAAATGTATACCTTGAAGTTTCTGGGAATGTCCCCAAAACTCCTCTTCATTCTGAATGGCTTTTGCATAACTGGTAAACCGTTAAGAGATAAGACAAAATGAGATCTACATTTTTTTGTGTAGTACAATTTTGTCTATCTCTTATGGTTTACCAGTTATGCAAAAATCGCCCACAATGAAGAATACTTTTGGAGACACTCCCAGAAAATTCAAGATATACACTTTATTTGTCATGAACATATCTTAAACATATGATATTTTAATAAAAATCGTTAGAGCTATTTTTGACAAAATTAAAATTTTCGAAAAATATTCCATGTAAAGGGTAACCTGGGGTGGGGGATTTTCTTGAAAACCTTCGTGTCGCATCTCTGGAAGATACTGAACCTAAATACCAAGTTTGGTGTTTATCTGACTGTTCGTTTCTGAGTTATGCTGTTCACAGACACACACACGGACATGTTTCCAAAAATGATTTTTTTGGATTCAGGGGTTCTCAAAACATATATTTCCGTTGAAATCTCGGTATCGAATTTTTGGGTGCAATACAATACTTCCCCTACTTACTATACGTAGTAGAGAAAGTAATAAGCGTTAGTAAGAATAGTTTGCATACCCACTAATAATGATAGAGGGTAGAGAAAGACATATATATTCAACACATCAACTATTATTCCACCTGAATACCTTAGAAGATAAGACATCTTGTCTGCAGAGGTCATGTTCCATCTCTGGAAATGACAGAGGAGCTTTTTCCTTCACTATTTTCAACCCACTCAATAAGGGGATTCGGTATAGCGGAAAATCCTCTGAAACAGAGACAGTTGGAATGTAATTTTGGCCATGTTATTTTACGGAACCCTTATCATCCTATGTACGAGCCACTGTATTTTCACATTCGCCAATGTGACCTTTGTTGCTTTCTTCAACCCAATTATATGCTTATATATCCGCGTATCATTTACATTAATATTCACTTTCATGTAATTTTCACTTTCGATATGAAACGTGCAACACAGTTGTTTTTGTTTTTGTTTTTTTTTTCGCTCAACGAAGCAGGAAATCTCTCTGATTCGTTACAGATATTTAGTTCGCTATGCAAATACGTAGCAGATAACTGAAAGCTTTCTCTACAGAAGAAAGTCTGGAGATTCCCATAAAAACATCGACAATACCGGGGTTTTTGTTTCCCACTTTCTTGCACCTGTAAGCCTACGTTGGTTTCTTGAAATGCACGAAATATCTGTGGCTAGGGAGTAAAAAAGGGTAACGTTAGGGTTAGCTTACGGTTTTAGACATGTTCACTGTGGAAGAGAACTTGTTAATTTCAGCTTGACCTCCTTCTGTACACTCCAAACAACTGAGGAACAGCTGCAAATACGGAGTTCAAAATTTGAAAATACTCTTCGAGATAATTAGATGCGTCTAAGATAGCCAACAAATTAAGGGAAGAACAGCTTCCACAAATGTTACCATATTTAGGACCAAAAGATCCAACACATATTAAAATTGCAAGTTATACTTTAATTGTTTATTTTTACTTTCCCTACTACGTATAGTAAGTAGGGGAAGTACTGTATTCCATCCAAAAATTCGATACCGAGATTTCACCGGAAATACATGTTTTGAGACCCCCTGAATCCAAAAAAAAAAAGCATTTTTGGAAACATATCCGTGTGTGTGGCTGTGAACAGCATAACTCAGAAACGAACAGTCGGATAAACACCAAACTTGGTATTTAGATTCAGTATCTTCCAGAGATGCGACACGAAGGTTTTCAAGAAAATTCCCCCCACCCAGATTACCCTTTACATGGAACATTTTTCGCAAATTTTAATTTTCTCAAAAATGGCTCTAACGATTTTGACTAAAATATCATATGTTTAAGATATTTTCATGACAAAGTGTATATCTTGAATTTTCTGGAAATGTCTCCAAAAGTATTCTTCATTGTGAACGACTTTTGCATAACTGTAAACCATAAGAGATAGACAAAACTTTACTACACAAAAAATGTAGATCGCGTTAAAATACACAATTTATATCATATACATCTTTCTTTTTCTTTTTTGTTGAGTGAACCATTTTCGAGATATAGCTTGTTATTCCCTTAAATTTGTCAATACTTATTTTCTCAAATGTGAATTCGTTATTCATTTTTTTTTGTCTTGGATATGCAAAGAGTATTAATCTGTGGCAAAGAGAATGGTGCTGCACCTAGCAACCAGCTATTAAGAGATATGTATGTGCTTAAAGGCTACTGTATTTCTATATTGCCCTTGCAAATACAAAACAAGGGGAACTGGGCACGCCTTAAGCAAAAGTAAAATATTTTTACAACTGGTCGCTATGTGTAAAATGTAATTCTCTTTGCATGTCAACAGATCGTTTATCTCGATTAATATGAACTAGATGGAGAATAAGAGTTTGTAAAAATAGTTTGTACAAGAGGAGAGAAAGTCATGTGAGTGTAACACATCAGATTTTTTTCTACACATTCCGAATTCAAAATTTTCTATTTTCTCACAAAAACAATTAATTAACTGCAATAGCTTTTTTTTGACACTCTTTAACTGCTATAGTTCTTAGCGTCCCATTCTCTATTGGACGTGAATGGCTGGAATTTTTTCTCAGAGGCCTCTTTATCAGACTTGAGATTCTTTTCCTCCCGTAAATCTACGGCACGAGGTCACCGGCTTTATTTCCCTTCCGAAGGAAACCATACTAAGGATTTACGCCCGAAGATACGATCGCAAATACCCATCGCCCGTCCGGTTGAACCCGCGACCTCGGGAATCAAGAGGCTATCATGGTGCCTCTAGACCACGGAGGACAACAAAGTATGGTGTGTTAAATTCATAAGACTTTATCTATTATCTACTCATTATCTAGATCTTTATATCTCTTCCTAAAATTATTCTTATAAAAACCTGTTTTTCTATTCCCTTTAGCTAATTCTGATAAACATTTGCAGAAATAGTTTTTCATTAAGATTTCATTGTAGGTACAAGTATACAGAAGGCTGACGCTGGCCACCATCTGCTAGCTTTGAAATTTCATAGTTTTTTTCAAGGAAATCATAAGAAACAAAACCTTGGCGGTTCAAAAAATATAAACGTATTGTAAAATTCAAACCAATAGCAACAAATACCTCTGAAATAGTTAATACCACAAAAATGTTAGTTCATATAAATTGTGTGCTTTAATGAGATCTACATTTTTGTCTGCCAGTCAGAGTTGTGCTTCGCCGCTCGCTTTTTTAACTATGAAAAATATGGCATCTTCTACGTGTGGACTGTAGGAGCAGAAATTTTCTTTCCTCTCATCCGCGTCTTTTCTTCGTATCCTGCACTCCTGGTTAATAATCTAGTGATTTTTCTAGCACTTCAAATAAAGCATTTATTGTCAGAAATATTGTTCAACACGAATTCAATGTGCAAAACACAATTAAGTGCGCTAAAACTATGCTACTTCGGGGGTATTTTCTCTTATTCTTCTATATCTAGCACTTATTTTGAAAGTTTTAGCAGATAAAGTATGTTTGAATGATTTATTGTATACTTTGTACTTACATGCAATTTATACAATGTTTACAATGCAATGGAGTTGCTTATTATTTCTCTTCCCCTTATATTTAACATTCTGTTGTATATATAATGGGGAAGTATAATATTTCACTATTTATTTTTTGTCTTGTTACCCTTTTTCCGTATTTTTTCCAATTTGTTTTACATCTCTTTTAACCATTTTAACCTAATTTTTCCTAAATATTTTCCTGTTTTCTCCATATATTCATTTGATCTTGTATTAAAAATCTTCCTAACTTTTAGCTCTATTGGTAAATTTTTCCATTTTTCTAGTATTAAATTCCCGCTTCCTTTATCCGTGTCCTGGCATTCCACAATATAATTCCAATTGTCATGTAATCCATTACATTTAGTACATCTCTACCTCTCCTTCTTCCTGTTAGACCATTTAAATTCATTACACCTGTCCTCGCCCATATATACCCCATTCTGGCCTCTTTGTGGCATACTTCGATGTATCTTTCTTTTCCCCATTCCGTTTTTAAATATCTATAATCTATTAATGACTACTTTTTCTTGAAACTACTTATAATTTCTTGCTTTTCAATATCCTCCACTCTGGTTCTAATTTCTTTCCAGAAACCCTTAATTTTGTTGTTTCTTTTTGCCCATGTTTCCCTCATTCCTATTTTTCCAATGTCTGTATCTTGTGCATCCAAGTGTCTCTTTTCCCCATTTGCTCCTGTACAATCAAGCATTGCTTTAGTATCTTATTTTCCTCCAGTAGCTTTATTTTGAACCAGTATTTGATTGCCCTTTCTACCATTTTGCCTTGAGCTCCTACCCTCCCTAGTTCTGCTTGTGCTAGTCCATTCGGTGAACTTCTTGGTAATCCCAGGCTTATTTTGCAAAAATGCCTAAGTATCGCATCTACGTTTTCCCATCCTTTTTCCAGCCCCCATATCTCTGCTGCGTATAGCATCCTTGCTTCCACCACTGTGCTATATATCCTTTCTAGCCACGTAATTTACATTTCGGTATTTTGTTCACACATGTTCTGATTATTTGTATTGCTGTTTCCCCTTTGCTAGTACTTTTTTCTTCTGTTCTCCCCAATCCCCCAGATAAAATATAGAAATCAGAAGGAAAAAAAAATATTGCATGGCTGCTATAAGCCAGAAGTATAGAGATAAAGGGTGTCTTTCCGTGATACATGAAATGAATGAAGGTGCCACACGTAAAGAATGCACAAGAATATTCACAATGCGAGTTGGTATTTAACATGATTATTAAAAGCATTACAAGGAAAAAGGAAAAGTATTTCCGTAATACTTCCTCATATCCAAACAGGAAACAGCGAGCTTCCGATTAGGTTTAGATAATTTAAATTTAAGTGGTTTTCCCTGTACGGTGCTAACAGAACACAAAGCCAGATATAACTGAATATTTCTAGATTTATTTTAAGTTGTTTTAACTACGTGGTATCGCGACGGATCTGTTATGAAGTACCTAGAAGCTCGGTGTGTGGCGGACAGTTAGCCCTCTAGGTTTAATCTCTGTACCATACCATCTTGCTTCGTCACGTGTACACAGAGGCCATAGTGCCAGGCAACTGTATCTCTGCTTCTACCCTAGTCGCGCAGACCGCTACCTGCTTTCATTATCTGTGAATATATTTTTTTAAATATGCCTCCTTTAACATCTGTCATGTCGGCAGCTTTGTCTTTGGAACAATTGCTCATAGACAGTGATGTTCATTCGTTTACTATCGTGTTAATCAATGGGTTTGTTTACTTTGAGTTTTCTATTTAAACATTTATTTCACATACACATTTACACGTTCACTCATACTTCCAGACTCTACGGAGATGGAGAATAATCCTGACTAAAGATTCCCATCCTCAGCCGAGAATCGAACCCGAGACCTCTGGATTTTTAATGGAAAATTTTTAAATGGGAACCTACAATTAGGGTCAAATTAAATAGACCCTAAAATGACCATCACAACATCCTCTAAATAAAACACGACTAATGGAATTTACTTTTCCCCATAAAATCAAGCAACTTTTATTCAAGACATTTCTTTCTACAACGCTTAGTTTTGGACATATTGTATAGTGTCAACTTAAATTGTCTACCCTGCATTATACATCATGTCAGTATATTAAACACATAATAGTTTAATCAAAACCGTTATAGCTTTTTTTAGGAAACAAATATTAAACTTTTTTTCCCTCTAACGACTGTTTAAGGGGATTGCTTAAATACCTTTGCGTTCTATCCTTAAATGGTACATCACTTAAAGTATGCGAACAGGTATTTTTTACTGTTCACCTCCTCTCTCTCTCTCTCTCTCTGCACTAGGAGGGGTTTGAAGCATCTCAAAACGTCTGTTTTCGCTGAAATCTTCAAGTCAAACCTCTGGGCCAAATGCAGTATCTCCTCTAATCTATTACTAAGTAGTGGCGAAAGAAAGAATCACAACTTTCTTGATTCTCCAGCAAAGCGATTTTCAGTGTCCGGACTTTGATAATTTATTTCTAGAAATATTGCATCTTCTGAATTATTTATATTTTGATTCTTATTACCTAACAACTTTCATGGAATAATTATTCAAGCTGCAGGTAAAAGAGGCTTTTTCAATACGTCAAAATTTTAAAAAACTTCTCTTGAAAAAAATGTTAATATCTGCTTACGGCCTTACCAATATTTTTGTTACTGAATGTTAAATCTCTCTATTTAATCAATAAATCACTAAAATTTTGTACAGGGTTTCAATGTATGCTTTTGCTCTTTGGTACCAACAGAAAATATATACTTAAATCACGTGCTTGAATCAGCGTAATTTAATTAATTTTAGTAAAATTATACGAAATAGTATTTAGCCTCCCGGTGGTACTTACGGAGTTTCCCAATAGGTGTCAACTCCTACGTCTCGGGTTTCTAAATGCACAAACAAAACGCTGGCAACATAGGAATAAGAAACACCGGCAACGACTGGCAAACGACAAACTTCACACCACAGCACGCAAAGCTTAGGTTAATTAGCAACCAGTGGTTACACCAAAGCACGCGAGCCAAGCGAGCATGCGTCCCTTAACGATATTTATGATTCACTATTCATATAAGCTTAGGTTTCTGATTCACGGGAGATTAGGTTTGGTGTGGTTTGGTTTATAAACTGAGGTTAATTAGCAACCACTGGTTACACCAAACCACGCGAGCGAGTTAGTCATTATTTGCATCCGAAGTTGTAGATTTCCCACACCCTGAAAATCTCTTAACACAGTACACAAACAATTCTCACATCCTCCACATGCCATTTTCTCAATTTTAATAGTAAATCAACGACGTGATTAACATTTATTTTCATCAACATCTTCGGAAGAATAAGAACAATGCGTTAAAACCGCCAATCTAGCTGATTTGTCTAACTACGCTAGGTTGGCAATTCCCTACGCACATGCGCACTATCGACAAAATGGCGAAGTTTGTTGTCGTTAACCATGAACTTTACTATAAAAGAAAGGATCCTTAAGGGGACAATGTAGTCTTAACACATGGAAATTACACCTTAAGTGTGTTAAATTCCACTGTTCTTAAACTTCTCAATGGTTTCTCCTAAGCGTTCCTAAGCTTAGGTTTCTGATTCACGGGAGGTTAGGTTAGGTTTAGTTTTTTTATATAAGCTATAACTACCTTTAATTATCTACCAGTGTTACTGTAAAGCAACTTCTTTATTAAACTTTTAATGCAAATAACATTTTAATATAACACAACTTTCGCTATAACAATAAAAAAATTAAACTTCTGATAGAAAGTCTTTAATAGCAATGTGTTGCGTTTTTTGTCAACGGCAATACAAAATGAAGAAGAAGTAGTAACAACAGATCACTTCTTCCGCGGATTTACTTTTCATTTAGGTTGGCAGTTCCCATTGCGCATGCGCGATAGCGACAAGATTGCTGCGTTTGTCTCACATCGTAATTTGCTATAAAAGTAAAACACCTAAAACAGGAGGGCAGGAGGGCACCAGATACAGAAGAGACATCTACTTCTAAAGTCACTCCTAAGGTAATTTATTCTCTTTCTTTTAGGTTTTATTAACGTTTTCAATGAAGACCAAAGTAATTCAACTTAACCGAATTTTGAAAGGCTGAATAGGCCTATCAAGAGCTTCATATCATAAAAGCCTTTCCTTATATATATAGACTGTAGCAACCATTGATAACCTTTAAAACAAAAAATTGTACAAAGTACATTTCTACGTACCAATAAAGCACGGCAGAGATTCTCCTGAAGTAATGTAGAATGCCCGTTAATTGTTCGGACTGTTGATTCGCAAGTAGCAGGCACCAAGATTAATCACAGAGACTATGTTTAACTTGCCATTAGCGCAGTGGAATTCACGAGCGTCATACTAAAATATTAACTGCTCCATTAAGAAATTAGCATGGCCCACTCTAACCATGCATCACAATTCATGTAACTATCCCTTGCGAAAGCTCCAACAACAGTTGACAGACACATTAGTAACGCCATTATTCTCGGCATAGCGTCTCTAGAGCAGTGGTTCTCAACCAATGTGCCGCGAGATACATTTTGCAAACGTGTCCCAAGGTTAGATTCTAACCGGCATTAAAGCAGTAACTATATCAAACCCTTGTTTTTTTCAGTAGTGCTTAACGTCCGTTCTTATTACGCAACCCACCACAGGCGGTGAATACTGATGATTAATGTTCGGAATTTGAGTACTAATCATTTTCTTTTCAACTGTCCGAACACAAGCCCCAACATAATATACGTTCATTTTGGGTCATTGCAGGCCGGAAAATTATGGGTTTTATTTGTCCTTTGTTGCCTTATTTGGCGCTTTTTCCTTACTGGTCCTTTTTTAGCCTAACTGCTTTTTTTTTTTGCAACCTCATCTTCTTTCGACTGCATTTTTAATGCTCTTTGTCGACTCGGCAAACAACAGTGCTTTATAAAGATTAACTAATCTAAAAAAAATCTGATGTGTTACACTCACATGACTTTCTCTACTCTTGTACAACCTACTTTTACAAACGCTTATTCTCCATATCCTTCATGTTAATCGAGATATCTAGATGTTAATCTTATTGCTAATTTTCTTGTAGATGCAAGGGGAATTGCTAGGCTTTAAGCCTTTAAGAGCTGGTTGTTATGTGGAGTATTTCATTCTCTTTGTATTACCAGGACAAAAAAAATGAATAACGAATTTGAGAAAAAGTATAAGTATTGGAAAATGTAAGGGAATAACAAGCAATATCTCGAAAATGGTTCACTCAACAACAAAAATGCATATGACATAAATTGTGAATTTTAACGCGATCTACATTTTTTTGTGTAGTAACTTTTGTCTATCTCTTACGGTTTACCAGTTATGCAAAAGTCGTTCACAATGAAGAATACTTTTGGAGACATTCTCAGAAAATTCAAGATATACATTTTATTTGTCATGAAAATATCTTAAACATATGATATTTTAATCAAAATCGTTAGAGCCATTTTTTAGAAAATTAAAATTTTAGAAAAATGTTCCATGTAAAGGGTAATGTGGGGTGGGGGGATTTTCTTGAAAACCTTCGTGTCGCATCTCTGAAAGATACTGAACCTAAATACCAAGTTTGGTGTTTATCCGACTGTTTGTTTCTGAGTTATGCTGTTCACAGACACACACACTCACACACACACGGACATGTTTCCAAAAATGCTTTTTGGATTCAGGGGGTCTCAAAACGTGTATTTCCGGTGAAATCTCGGTATCGAATTTTTGGGTGGAATACAATACTTCCCCTACTTACTCTACGTAGTAGAGAAAGTAAAAAAACAAAAACTATTATGTTACATTCACATAACTTCCTCTACCCTCTATCGCTTATTAGTGGGTATACAAATTATTCTTACGAAACTTTATTTTCCTATCTACTTCATTTTAATCTAGATAAACCTTTGCAGAAATAGGTACATTACACATTTCATTATACTAGGTAGATACAAAGGGAATAGCGATAGCCAAGCGTTTTAGAACCGGGCACTATATACTAGTCTTAAAATTCCATATTCTTCCCATGCAATCACGACAAACAACGGAAAATCGACGGGACTTCAAAAGAATAACTAAATATTGAACAATTCGAATCATTAAAGGGATATCTCGGAAATGGCTGGTGTCACAAAAACGTTATTTTAAATAACTCGTGTGTTTTAAAGAGATCTATATATTTTGTGTAGTGCCTTTTCGTCTATCCCTTAACGCTCACCAGTTACACAACATTATAGAAAATTTCTTCTGAATGTAAAGAACTTTACTGGCTATTCCCAGAAAATTCAAAATATATATATTTTTATTTGACATGTAAATATCTTTAATAAATGGTATTTAAATCAAAATCCTTAGTTATTTTTAGCAAATAAAAGCTTTCGAAAAATGTTCCGTATAAACGGTAGTTTGGGGTGGGGGATTTTCCTGAAAGTCTTCGTGTCGCATCTTTGGAAGATATTGAACCTAAATACCAAGTTTGGTACTTACCGACTTTTCGATTTTAAGCTATGCTCTTCATAGGCGCGCACACTTTTTCTAAAAATGCTTTTAATGGGATCAAGGGGCATCAAAACACATATTTCCGGTGAAATCTCATCAAATTTTTTGAGCAATACTTCCTCTACTTACCAACGTAGTAGAGAAAGTAAAAGTATGACTGATAGTAGCAGTTTTTATCCATAAAGTTTTTCGAACTGTATGTTTCATACCACCGGAATTTTGCATTTTTAAGCAGACATATTTAACCTTATTTCAAAGAATAATATTTGTGGTTTTGCATGATAAATTAATTGCATCAATCTCTCACTGCAAAATGTAAGTATTAATGTATATCAAGACCCCGTAAGTGTTCCAATTTGGGGGGAAATGACACATTCCATAGCTGATGTAATGATGATGCCTAATGTCAGGAACTATATTCATTATTCAAATATGTAATTAAAACTAAAATCAGTAAAGTATTAATTTGCATCCCATTTTTAAGTTCTTTTTTCCAATTATTAGACATTTTCCCTTATATTTTAGATCTTTTTATAGGCCATTAAAGGCAATTTCCGAGGCGAGGACATGAATTGATAATTGGGAAAAAAATTGGGAACGAAACGTCTCAGGCCAAGTTTAGGGTACTTTTGCAGCATTTGCCAGTTATGGGTCTGAGGAAACCCTGAAGAAAGAAGGAAAGAAAGAAAGAAAGAAAGAAAGAAAGAAAGAAAGAAAGAAAGAAAGAAAGAAAGAAAGAAAGAAAGAAAAGAAATCGGTCAGTGAGTACGGTCCTGGCGGGATTTGAACCGTGTAGCATACCATCAATATTGTTCCGCAATTCCTTCCTCCTCTTCGCTTCTGCATATTACTCGTATGTTGTTTCAAGGGACAGCCTGCGAAAGGGAGCATATTTTACTCTGCACTATAGAGGGACGAGTTGATGGCCTTTGCCCCCAGGCTTTTACAGACATCAGAAGCTCCCTATAGCAAAGTTCCCTTAAGGTAAGTTTCGAAAACTTCGACGACCTCTGTTACAAGAGTATTCTTTTCCTCCTGTTTATTATTATTATTATTATTATTATTATTATTATTATCATCATCATCCAATTTTATAAACTTTGAACACATGCTGCACGTCTCCCACGTGACAGCAACTCGGCGCTGTTAGGGGTCACTGTACATGAAGAGAAATAGATCAAGTTTTCAAGGAATCTGAATTATCACTAGGAAAATACCATGCTGATAAGAGAAATATCATCATTAGACTCTTTCCGCACTGATAACGCTCAATCACAACATTATAACGGTTATCTACATTTGTAATACTTTTATATCCACTTAACAAAAGATAAACAGCTATTATTTAGTGTTTTTCTTCACTTTAAGTGGCTGACATGTGTAAATACGTATGCGTTTTCTACTGTTATTCACACCAAGCCAGATAATTCCGCAGTAGCGTGCGAGGGTGGCCATTCTTTTGTTTCTCGTGATTTTAAGCAAAGACTATGGAATTTCAAAGCCAACAAAGTTTTGACTATCGCTTTAGCCTCGTGTATCCCCTTTATATTTATAGAAAAAAGTATTGAAACTTCTGCAAATGTTTATCTTAACATGAAGTATATAGAAAAACAAGCTTGTGTAAGAACAGTTTGTAGAAGAGAGATAAAATAAACGATACTAGGTAGAGAGAGTAATGGAGATCTAACACGTCACAGTTTTTAGGGTTCATAGCACCTCAAAATATTTATTGCCGGTCAAATATTCAAATAGCACACTTAAAATTAATAATATTTAATTTTCAGTAAAAGAAAAACTGTATGTATTTCCTTAAAAAATTCTGATGTTGCATTTATATGACTTTCTCTATCCTCTATCGTTTATTGGTGGGCGTACTAATTATTCTTACGAAAGCTTATTTTTCTATCTATTTCCATTTGCAGAAAGAGCTAAATTACATATTTCGTTATAACTACAAATGGAACAACGATAGTCAAATGTTTAAGAACTGAAATTAAATTGAGTTTTATTTATGGACGCTCTTTAACTACTATGGTCCTTAGCGTTCCATTCTATATTGGGCGTGAAACACCGGTAATTTTGCTCAGAGGCCTCTTTATCAGGCTTGAGGTTCTTTTACGTGCCGTAAATCTACGACATAGATTACGTAATACAAGCACTGTATACAAGCATCTAAATTCTGTATTTGAAAATTTTGCTATATTTCAGTTTCTGATTGGCTAATCCTAGTCCAATAGAATATCTTCATTTAACTAAAGCTTTTTCTGGTTGTTGATTGGCTATTTTATGAAGTCACAAAAATGACATTATTGTTGCTCCAAGAATCACAAGTAGCATTATTAAACCTTCTAATTCATTATTGCCTCAAGGTTACCTCATTGTTACCTCATTGTTAGCAACTTTTAACCTATTATTCTCACAGCTCCTACATTATTAATTACGTAACACATTCACATAACATTATTGAACATGTATACAATAGTATACAATAATATAAACATATATGACTGTAATATATACTTTTTATATATTGTTACATACACATATCCCTTTAAGGCGGGCTGTTATTGAATTTATATATTATATAATTTGACTGAAATCATTTAAGTGTTTAAAAATACTGCCTCAGAAGACTTTCGAAATTGGACAAAGAGGAAGAAACAATCACTACATTTTGGAATATCAAGGCTGTGATGTGAACCTCACAATCACAGTACTGATTGTTACTTAATTGGTACATGCAATGTGACGGGTTTCAATGCAAAGAACAAAACAAGAATTATATATCTAAACTTGACATCTGCTAGAGACCAGTGGCCCGTGGCCCTGGTATTGCTGTACCTAAGCCACCTAAGACAGTAGTGAACTTATTTCAGTACTACAGAAGTTCAGAACTTCAGAATCCAATATGAGTGTCAAATTACACATTCTGTTTACACATTTGGACGTCTTTCCTGACAACCTGTGGGAGAGGTAACATCAGGATATTCGAGAAATGGAGATGAGTTGCCAAGGATGATGGAATTCTTTAATGATTGCAGATTACTGCTGGATGCTGTGTAGGAATTCCTCGGAAACACACAAAAGAAAATCCAAGAGACAAAACATTCGATACCAAGCGAACAAAATATTATTGACCTGCTGTTTATAAAATGAATTTAAATGCGATATTTTGCAATAATAACTCTCACAGATTCATTTGTAGCTCTTATACAATTCATAAGTATGTACATTTTTCGAAGAAAATATGTGAATATTTCATTTTTGATTTGTAAAAATCCTGATGTGATCGAGAAAAACAGAAGTCATTTTTTAAATCAGCGTTACTGAAATATTAAGAATCACCTTTCAAATGTAAAACAGCTCAAAAAAAGAATTTTATTTCTAGACCTGTGTTATGTACGTGAGAGAGAAAAATGTAATATTATATTTCTTGGTACCACAGATTTAATTATTTCGTTAAAATAATACGAGGTTCACTGTTAGTATTGTGGAGAAAAAACAAATGAAGGGCATCTAGCTATATCAAATGACAAGTCTATAAACTTCCTAACCGCTTCTGCTTTCCCACGGCGTCTGTTTGTTTCCGCGCCCTAGTTAATGGAGTGTTACGTCAGGAAGTAAAAGTAAGAGATTCCCCCACAGTGTATCGTTTGCGTGCAGCTGACGTCGACAGAAGCTATTCTACCGCATAGAGGTCAGTCGGTTTGTTCTCACACCTGAACTGCAAGAAAACCTATACACATCGCGGTCACTGCAAGGCCAATTGTGTTTTGATAGAAGCCGAGTACTTATATGGCTTTACTTAAGGACAATTTAATGTTATGTTTAGCAAGTTCATGAGCATTTTCTCTGCAACTAATAGTTATAATCAGGGTCATAATGTGACATGTTATCTTTTAATTTGAAGCAGCATACAGTACTAGCCACGGACAAGCTAATGCTCATTAATGTAATAAGATATCTAATTCATAGCTTTGCAGCGTCAACACATTAATAATTTATTTCTTTAATATTTTGTTCTAATGTTCTATGTTGTATAGTTTTTGCTAATATTGTAGTATAATAATTAAGAGGATGTTAAAACACATATATTCATAATGTACACACGGTAGAGAACAAGTATTTAACGTTACAACATATAAAATATAATATAAGAGAGAAAGGCATTGTTAGCTATATAACCAGTAATAGAAATTGCGATATATGCAATAGCATCTACGTAAGCATATAACGAACCTTGGACTCATAATTAAGACAATGGAAGTCTGTAAACATATATATATATATATATATATATAAAATAAACTGTTAATAGAAAGTAGCACCAATCAGGTACATTAATACACACCTATAATTCAAATACGTACGCTAAGAAAACGGTTGAAGGGAACGCTAACAGAAGCTTGCCAGATTTCGAGCAGGTAGGCCGTGTATAGGCTCGTCTTTAAATAGACGCTAAAACTATGCATTTAAAAGTCTGCTAGTTATACCTATTTTAACATGACAAAGGTAATATTGATTTGTGAATATCTACATGTGCTTTATCTAAAATTCAAGTGAAATAGTTAACAGAATACGTGTGTGCAAAATAGTTTAACATTCTCCATACCTAACCCTGACAAGACACAATTGCTCTCCGACTCAAAATACAGCAGCCGTGGCATAATTATAAAACAATAATTACAACATACTAACACACATACACACAAGAATACAGATATACGATCATCAGATTCCAGTCTACGAGAACTTCATAATACATCACAAGAATACGGGCATGAATACGACCTTCAGGTACGTAATACAGCATCCATCATCTCTCTATGGATCCATCATCATCATTCACTATTCAACTCAGAAATAAGAGTAACTTTGTACATCATTACTCGCATTCTTGGAAAGAAGGAAAAAATCCTATTTAATGGTTTTAAGTCTGGAAAGCGTTACTTGCTAATAAAGGGGTGACTATTGCAAGGGGCGCACGTATCATTACAGTTATGAATTAATACCCCAAACTAGGTATAAGATAGGTCAGTTATGCCTATTTTTACGTTAATGGGTGCTTACAGTCAGGTTGCTATTGCCATAAGCTAGTCTTCTTTGTTCGCAATTTAATTTCTTTTCAGGTTTTTCAAAGAAGAACATGGAACAAATATATTTAGAATTAATTTTCTAAATTACCTCATTATTCTTATACCTGTATAGCAGTTGTATACAGAGAATAAATTAATTTATAAATTTCTGTACACTAATTTTAATAAATTAAATAAATGCAGCTTTAGATCACTTTTATAATAATCATTGCACAGTTTTAAATATTTGTAGAGTCATTTCATAGGTCATTTATCATATATCTTAGGTCATCTAAATCTGCATCGTGTTTATAATTAATTATGTAATTTTCTCTGGATTTGCGTTGAAACTTTATGCTTCTAGTGATCTACTACCAATAATTCAGCATTTAGGAAAAAATTTAAAATACTTAATAGCTTAACTTTTTCGGGATTTTTATTGAAATATTTTATTGCACTTATACAGACCCAGCTTAACTATTGTTGATCCATATTATTGTCAAAGGGTCATAAATATGTGTAGAAATGTTCAAAGCTATAGCATGAAAATCTGCTGAGAAAAATGAGTTATTGCTATTTAAAAGAACAACTTTCTACACTAACAGTAGAAACATTGATAAAAAAAAAGAAACTTAAGACAAACATAAACAGAGATAACCAGAAAATAGATGCAATGTAATTTCTCAAAATTTTAAACTAAACCACAGCCATCTATAAAAATGCTCTCCCAAATGTAAATTTTGATGGAAAAATTGCACAAAATGTTTTAAATACTAAACTAAGCAGCGAAATAATTAAAAGAGATGCATCTGCGGTCGAGTGGTCAGGGTTCTGGCTTCTTATTCCGGAGATTAAATTCCCGATCCCCGATTGGGGCGGGAGAATTTGTCTTTAATTAGAATAATTCCATCTCCGTAGAATATGCAAACATGCATATGAATGTGAATGTATTTAATGTTAAAAGTGATTAAAGCCAGGGTTAAAGAACCTTAAGTCAACGAGTTGTTTCCTAAGTCAAAGCCCCTGGTATGACCATAGAAGTTAAAGGAATAGAATACATAGAATACAAGTGCAACAAAAAATAAATACATAAAAATATACTCAATACACTTTCAATTAACTAAAATTAATACATCATTTACCATTATAATCAAACCACTCTCATTATAGATTCGACATAAAGAAAAATGGATTTTTAAACTAATTCGCAATTTAATCTCGCCGTAATAAGTCGCAGCAAGCATCGAAACCTAAGCCAGGCCGGAACTGTGAGTATAACTGGAGGTTAAGTTAAATTGAGTTTTATTTATGGACGCTCTTTAACTACTAAGGTCCTTAGCGTCCCATTCTATATTGGGCGTGAAAGACCGGTAATTTTGCTCAGAGGCCTCTTTATCAGGCTTGAGGTTCTTTTACGTGCCGTAAATCTACGACACGGGACCACCGGCTTTACTTCCCTTCCGAAGGAAGCCATGCTAAGGATTTTTACGCCCGAAAAAATCCATCGCCCTCCGCCGGTATAACTGGAGGAAAGAGCATTATTTATCCAGAAGGAAGAAGGCTTTCCGTTTAGCACAGGTATCGGCGAGCCGCGTGTCACATCCAGGAGGGAGGGTCGCGGAGGAGACGTAACATAGCTACCTCTTTATTGGAGAAGCAGTGTAATACGATGCTTAGTTTTAATAGCTAAAAATGCCTATTTATTAAAATGCAATGCATGCACTAAATGACGAAACAAAACCAGGCGCTTTATTCATTGTTATTCATATAATAATGGTTTGAAACTCAAAATGTCATACTTATCCAATTAAAAAGATAAATATCGCTTATAAAATTGCAGGAAAAATGAATAAACAACACTCAATACTTGCAGTTTTTGCAGTACTTACACGCACTGCATTCCAGCGTCTTTGTATGCCACAAAATATCAAAGAGCCCATTCTTCCTTAAATGTCCGACCTACTCTTGCGGAATGTATCTCGTAATTGCGTACAGCGTGTTCCACCTCTGGGTTAGAAGACTGTTGTTGTGTGTTGCAAACAGTAAACGAAAAGGGGAGGGGTGCTGGTGGCACGTGGTGTCAAGAATGCCCATATCTGGTTTAGCAAATAAAGAAATACGTATGCTCGAAAGAAAATTCTTCGCAAGAAAGTTTTTCAGGTTTAAATTCTGTAGGACACTACGACGTAAATAAATTAAAACCTTAAATCTGCCAAATAGAACATTTTTATAAACCAGAAAGATGGTGCTTCAAATTGAAACAAGGAAAATAAATTTTAAAATCCGGTCTTATACAGCGTATAAATAGCATGTAAGGCGACTACCAAATGGGAATGCGTGTATGTTTGTGTGTGCGCGCGCGCGTTAATCATGTGTCACTGAGGACACAATTATCTCCTGCAGAATAGACCTGAAGGCAGTAAAACAGGACGGGGTTCTGTTTATTGTCGTTGTTTTCTTTCCTCCTTGCCTTTAAGCATTGTAATTAATTGAAGTTTTTAATAGAAATATGAATCCGTTTACTCAACGAACCAGCACATGCAATTAATTAAGAAAGTAAGTCTGCCTACAATATCAAACTATCTTTGGACTACCTCTGCAATCGAGTGGTCAGCGCGGTGATTTCCCAGAGTTCCCAGATTCAATTTCCGGCAGGGATATGGAAACTTTTTAATTCAAAGTATTCCATACCCGCAGCAGCGTCTGGAAGTGTGATTGTGGGAGCGAATATGAGCTGGTCCCAGAAGTACAAAACCTAATTTAGAAAAATTCTATTCGCATAATTTTATTTTGACTATATTAATCTCAAATTCAGCAGCACTTGGTTAGATGCACAACACGAAAAAAAAAAAAAAAACACAGAAGTTGGAATATCCTAAGTCAGTTTTTTATTTCTATGTGGGAATCGTCGATGATGCTTTATAAATACTGCATGTCAGTACACTCCAGCTAAACTTAAATATGTACCAACCAATATTTCGAAAACGGGCTACACTATAAAATTTTTATTTAACATAAACTACAGATTACAACCCATCTACATTTCTGTTGTTTATGGTTTATATATTATAAGTTTATTCAAAGTGAAGAGCGATCTTCAGAGGCTATTTACAGAAAATTCAAGGTATGCGTTTGATTTATCATGCAAATATCATAAAAGATAGATGTTTGTATCAAAATGATTAGCGGAGTTTTTGAGAAAATTAAAAAGTCGAAAATGTTTCTATGAAACATTTAGAATGGGAAGAGGGAATTTTGTTGAAAATCTTCACCTGACAGTCTTGACTTGTCATTTTTAGTATGCTGTTCAGAAAAACCGACAAGTGCTAACTTTTTCATAACACTTTTTTACTTTCTCTACTACTTATAGTAAGTAGGGGAAGTATTGTATTCCACCCAAAAATTCGATACCGAGATTTCACCGGAAATACATGTTTTGAGACCCCCTGAATCCAAAAAAAGTATTTTTGGAAACATGTCCGTGTGTGTGTCTGTGAACAGCATAACTCAGAAACGAACAGTCGGATAAACACTAAACTTGGTATTTAGGTTCAGTATCTTCCAGAGATGCGACACGAAGGTTTTCAAGAAAATCCCCCCACCCCAGATTACCCTTTACATGGAACATTTTTCAAAAATTCTAATTTTCTCAAAAATGGCTCTAACGATTTTGATTAAAATATCATATTTTTAAGATATTTTCATGACAAATAAAATGTATATCTTGAATTTTCTGGGAATGTCTCCAAAAGTATTATTCATTGTGAACGACTTTTGCATAACTGGTAAACCATAAGAGATAGACAAACTTTTACTGCACAAAAATATACGTTAAATACACAATTTATGTCATGTAATTTTTTTTTGTTGAGTGAACCGTTTTCGAGATATTGCTTGTTATTCCCTTAAATTTTCCAATACTTATACTTTTTCCCAAATTCGTTATTCATTTTTTTTTGTCCTGGACATGCAAAAAGAATGGAATGCGCCACATAGTAACCAGCGGTTAAAAGATTTGACTATCGCTTAAAACCTACCATATTCCCCTTGCATCTACAAGAAAATTAGCAATAAGATTGACATCTCGATATCTCGATTAACATGAAGCATATGGAGAATAAGCGTTTGTAAAAATAGTTTGTACAAGAGTAGAGAAAGTCATGTGAGTGTAACACATCAGATTTTTAACGTGTATCTGCGATGAAATCTGGGTGAGACAAAGTAAAATGTATACGTTTATACTTCAATGAATGAAACAAAATTTCGTGTAAGTAAAACACAGAACGAGAAAATGGGTTATCTGTTTACCAGTGTTCCCTCCAAGAGAGGCTGACATTCCAGATTTAAAACCCATCAAGCTGCGGTTATCATAATGACATTCTACTAAAAGCCGTATTTAGGCTGAGGAGAAGTATTCCACTACTTAGACTAAGCTTCTCCTTTTAGTCTTCTGTGATGGATGAATACTTTATTTCCATAAGGAATCATATTTAACTGAATAGAGAAGAGAAAAATGTGTTCATGAAAATAAAATTATTATATTAAATTACTACTACTACTACTACTACTACTACTACTACTACTACTACTACTACTACTACTACTACTACTACTACTACTACTACTACTATTATTATTATTTCCAGATGTTGACTTATTTTAATAAAACCCTATTTTAATTTAAAGTTTAAGGCGGTAAATTCTAACAAAGTACATTTAAAACTGGATAGTGACATTATTTGTTAATCACTACATTACTTCATACATTTTAAGAGTTAGAGATTCGAGAACTGCCTTATAGTTTAGTAGTACTATAGAGTAACCTCACTCAACTTAGTGAATACCAACAATTTCAGAATACTCCTGTTTAAAAATATTTTTTGTCTCTAGATACTTCTGTCATGTTTGGTAAGAACACCCAATCTCAAAAAATCGTTTATTCTCCAACTAGTTCATGTTAATTGAGATAAACATTTGCAGAAACTATCTTTGTTAATTTTCTTATAGCTGCAAGGGGAATATGCTAGGCTTTAAGCGATAATCAAATCGTTTAAGAGCTGGTTGGTACGTGGAGCATTCCATTCTCTTTGGATTACAGGACATATAAAAAACGAATAACGAATTCCCATTTCAAAAAAAGGATAAGTGCTGGAAAATTCAAACAAATAACAAGGAATATATCTGAAACATATCGACAAAAAAATGTATATGACAAATTGTATGTTTTAACGAGATCTACATTTTTTGAGTAGTAAACCTTTGTCTATTTCTTACGGTTTACCAGTTATGGAAAATTCATTCAAAATGAAGACTGCTTTTGAGGGCTTTCCCGGAAAATTTAAGATAAACATTTCATTTGCCATGAAAGTATCTTAAACATAGGATATTTTAATAAAAATCGTTAGAGCCATTTTTGAGAAAATCAAACATTTCGAAAAATGTTCCAAGAAGGGTATTTTATGGTGAGGGGGATTTTGTAGAAAATGTTCATGTCGCATCTTTGGAAGATATTAAACATAAATACCAAGTTTGCTATTTATTCCAGCTTTTGTTTTTGAGTTATGCTGTTCAAAGACAGACAGACACACACACACACACACACACACACACACACACTCTCTCACGGACATTTTTCCAAAATTGCTTTATGTGGATTCGGGACCTCAAAACATGCATTTCCGGTGAAATCTTGGTATAGAATTTTTGGGTAGAATGCAATACTTCCCCTACTTACTATACGTAGTAGAGAAAGTGATAAGACAAAGCCGCCACATAATATATTTCATTCCAAACAATACTTATACATAGTCAAGATCCATCAAAACAAAGAAAACAGAATACACAGCGAACACAACAGACAACTGGAATCTGCTTATATATATATATATATGAGATTTTTTTTGTAATTTACCTTTTATTTAAGCACTGCTTACGTAACATTATTCTTAATTCCACAGATGTACGTAATGATATTTCTTAATGACAAAACCTTTTAATAATACTTTTGTAAGGAAGTTTTGCTTTATTTTCTCTACATATTCTATATTAAATAATCATATGGAAAGAGAAACGTTTGTCCAGCGTAATATCAGAAATTATTTAATCGATATTTATAATTAACAACCGATTAAGATTAATTGCGGAAATGGTTCCAAATAGACATTTGAGGACCTACAGCTTAACGTGGAATCAGAACCACGGTGGGTTAAGTTATGCTTAAGTCAGAGCTGTAGGGTAACTCCTCCAAATATGGACTAAACTCAAAGCTGCTTAACTTGAAGATCGATCGGCAAGGAGTAGCCTTGTATGTTGTGTTATTTCCAAAATGTTTAAATTAGTAACCTAAGGGTGGAGAATTTTCATATTCAGCAGTTTCGCTTCCATTTCGTTGAATTAGGTAGATGTTTGGAATTTGTTTCTTATTTGCAGAATACACTACACTTCTAGGATTGAAGGATTGCCAAAGGGAGGTTAAACTATTCAGAAATATAAAATATGCTGACATTTATTCTATAATTGTGTGAATATTAGGGAAGTTTTAGGACTCTAGTAAATTAACTTATTAGTAGAGGATTTGGGGTACAAATCTTTTAAATCTTGTACAACAATTTTATTTATTTATTCCTCTATTCGTCTCTTTAACTGCATGGTCATATCGCGACGGTTCTGTTAGTGGATAACTCTTAGATCGATGTGTGGCGGACAGTTAGTTAGCCTTCTAGGTCTCATCCCTGTAACCATGCCATCTTGCTTTTTGCTTCACGTGTCCAGAGAACTTACTGCACAGCAACTGGATCTTCTGCTTCGTGATGTGCAGATGGCATTAGGATGCCTTCCAGTCCACCCGCGTTCGTTGTGTGTGGATAGATGGCACAGCATTCGCTATTACCCGCTATTTTTCATGTTTTACTTTCTCTACTACGTATAGTAAGTTGGGGAAGTATTGTATTCCACCCAAAAATTCTATACAGAGATTTCACCGGAAATACATGTTTTGAGACCCCCTGAATCCAAAAAAAAAAGCATTTTTGGAAACATGTCCATGTTTGTGTGTCTGTGAACAGCATAACTCAGAAACGAACAGTCCGATAAACACCAAACTTGGTATTTAGGTTCAGTATCTTCCTGAGATGCGACACGAAGGTTTTCAAGAAAATACCCCCACCCCAGATTACCCTTTACATGGAACATGTGTCGAAAATTTTAATTTTCTCAAAAATGGCTCTAACGATTTTGATTAAAATATCAGACGTTTAAGATATTTTCATGACAAATGAAATGCATATCTCGAATTTTCTGGGAATGTCCCCAAAAGTATTCTTCATTGTGAACGACTTTTGCATAACTGGTAAACCATAAGAGATAGACAAAATTTTACTACACAAAAAATGTAGATCGCGTTAAAATACACAATTTATGTCATACATTTTTGTTGTTGGGTGAACCATTTTCGAGATATTGCTTGTTATTCCCTTAAATTTTCCTATATACTTTTTCTCAAATTCGTTATTCATTTTTTTGTCCCGGTAATGCAAAGAGAATGGAATACTCCACATAGCAACCAGCTCTTAAAATATTTGACTATCGCTTAAAGCCTAGCAATTCCTCTTGCATCTACAAAAAAATTAGCAATAAGATTAACATTTCGATATCTCGATTAACATGAAGCATATGGAGAATAAGCGTTTGTAAAAATAGTTTGTACAAGAGTAGAGAAAGTCATGTGAGTGTAACATGAGATTTTTTACAATTGTTTTAGACTTACGGTGGAACTCTGGGTCGTGTATTAAATATCCAATCCGGTATTTACCTTGAAGGCTGAAGGAAACCACGAAAAAGCCTGTCAGATCGGTCGACCCACGGGATTTGAACCCGGGACCTCCCGATTGCGAACCAGACGTTACCGCCTGAGCCATTCCGCTCGGTACAACAATTTTGTAAATTAAATTAATTAAATTGTCATTCCAGGTTTAAAAACCCCTCTGTGCAGCGCTGGATATACTAGCCAGGTGACTGTAAAGTATACCTGTGGTATAACTCATAAAAGTTACGCTTATTCCACGAAACTACTGCATTACATTTTTGGGCCATTTCACTCAATTTGCGATTACTTTTATGAACGCTGCATATACTTTTATTTTTATCCTGGTGCCAAATTCTACAAACACAAAGCCGACAGAGTATGCAGAAATTGCTGACCGCTCAGTCATCCAGAAAGGTCCATTGTGCGGAAACGTGGATATGGCATCTCTTTGTGCCGTTCCGTTACAATAGTGTCGATTGTGGGTTTGCAGCTGCCAGCACAAAACAAAACACTTGCCATATCACTAATGTGATGCGTTGGCACTAGTTAAGTGCAACGTGTACGTGTTTTTATATCAACTCTAAATTCATGTATACGTAAACATATTTAAGTACAACAAAATATACATTCACATGGTTTTCACCACCCAATTTTCTACAATATCTTTCTTAGAAAAGCTTATTCCTCTACCGTCCTCAAACTAATCCAGATAAACATTTGCAGAAACAATCTTTTGACATGCAAATAGAATTACATTTGACACATAGCGACCAGTTCTAAAAATATTTGACTATCGCTTAAGGCGTACTATGCTCCCCTTGTTTTGTATTTGCAAGGTCAATATAGAAATGGAGTAGCCTTTAAGCACATACATATCTCTTAATAGCTGGTTCTATGCTCAGCATCATTCTCTTTGCCACAGATTAATACTCTTTGCATATCCAAGACAAAAAATGAATAACGAATTCCCATTTGGGAAAATAAGTATTGAAACATTTAAGGGAATAACAAGCAATATCTCGAAAAAGGTTCACTCAACAAAAAAAATGTATATGACATAAATTGTGTATTTTAACGCGATCAACATTTTTTGTGTAGTAAAATTTTGTCTATCTCTTATGGTTTACCAGTTATGCAAAAGTCGTTCACAATGAAGAATACTTTTGGAGACATTCCCAGAAAATTCGAGATATACATTTCATTTCTCATGACAATGTCTTAAACATACGATATTTTAATCAAAATCGTTAGAGCCATTTTTGAGAAAATTAGTATTTTCGAAAAATGTTCCATGTAAAGGGTAGTCTGGGCTGGGGGGATTTTCTTGAAAACCTTCGTGTCGCTTCTCTGGAAGATACTGAATCTAAATACCAAGTTTGGTGTTTATACGACTGTTTGTTTCTGAGTTATGCTGTTCATAGACACACACACACGGACATGTTTCCAAAAATGCTTTTTTTTTGGATTCAGGGGGTCTCAAAACATATATTTCCGGTGAAATCTCTGTATCGAATTTTTGCGTGGAATACAATACTTCCCCTACTTACTATACGTAGTAGAGAAAGTAAAAAGTGGGTCGTATTTCGCACACAAGTGATGTCACATTCACATGGCTTTTCTCTACCCTCTATAGCTTATTAGTGGGTATACAAATTATTTTTATGAAAGTGTATTATGCTATCTACTTCATTTTAATCGAGATAAGCCTTTCTGGAAATGGCTGCATTACACATTTCGTTATAGATACAAAGGAAACAGCGATAGTTAATCGTTTTAGAACTGGACACCATGCGCTGGCCTTAATTCCATACTATTTTCATAACATCGCGAGAAACAACTGCAAATCGACTGGACTTGAAAAAAATGGCTCAGTATTGAACAATTCGAACATTAATAACAGATATCTCTTAAGTGGCTGATGCTACAAGAAATTATTTGGAAAAAAAATTGTGTCTTATAGAGATCTACATTCCCTATGTAGTATGTTTTCGCCTATGTATGTTTACAAGTTTTACTCGTACAAGATTATACAAAATACCTTCCGAATAAAGAGGACTTAAAAGATTTTTCCTAAAAAAGTCAAGATAAACATTTTGTTTGTCATGTAAGTATCTTTAATATACGGTATTTTAATCAAAATCGTTAGCCATTTTTTTAAATCAAAATTTCGAAAAATCTTCGATGGTAGTTTCGGGTGCGGGTATTTCCTTGAAAATCTTCGTATCGCATCTTTGGAAGGTATTGAACTTAAATACCAGGTTAGTATTCATCCGACTTTTATTTTTTTGCGCTATGCTGGTCACACACACACACACACACACACACACACACACACACACACACACACACACACACACACATAGACCTTTTTTCTAAAAATGCTTTTCTTGTATTTAGGAGCCTCAAAACATGTATTTCCGGTGAAATATCGGTATCGAATTTTTGGGTGTAATGTAATACCTTCTCTACCTACCAGGTACGTGGTAGAAAAAGTAAAAATAATATGTTACATTCACATGACTTTCTCTACCCGCTATCGTACGTTTTACATAGTTTCTACAAACTATACCTACTTACAGCACTCAGTTTCTGTTTACTTCATATCAATCGAGATTAATGTTTGCAGAAATAGTTCCATTACAAAATTCGTTGAAGTTACAAGGAAGATATAGGAAAAAGAAGCGACAGTCAAATATTTGAGGTAGGAGCGCTATGTGCTGATGTTAAAATTCCACATATTTCCATGACATCGTGAGAAACAATTATGGCTACTTAAAAAAACACAAGGTATTGAAAAATTAAAAAAAAAAAAAAAAAAAAGGAATATCTCGGAAATGGTTGACGCCACAAAGATTAGGTTTCAAGAGGCCTACATTTTCTGAGAAGTAATATTTTCCTTAAATATAATATATTTTAATCAAAACTGTTAGAGACTTTTTAGTAAAATAAAATATTTGAAAAATTTACCTTGTAAATGGTAGGTTCTGAGTGACTAGATTTTCTTAAAAATCTTCGTGTCTCATTCATGGAAGGTACTTAAGTAAATCCCAAGTTTGATGTTAATCTGATGTTTCGTTTTTAAGTTACGCTGTTCACACACACGCCTTTTTCCAATTTTTTTTGGGGGGATTAGAGGAGTCTCGTAATGGTAGGCGAAACCTCTCAATCGAATTTTTTGATGAATACAATATTTTCTCTACTGACTAGAGTTAATTAGTAGAGAAAGTAAAAATCTAATGTTGCATTCACATGTCTTTCTCTACCAATTTTCTACAGTTACTTATAAAAGCTTTGTCCTCCATCTACTTCATGTCAATCTGTAGTAATGCCGCGAGTGATTTCCAAATCATCAATAAATTCTCAATTTATCTAGAGGATCTGAGTGACATCTAGAGTGGAATTTGCTACTAGACTATTTTACCCTAAAATCATTATTATTATAATAACATCATAAAATATGTATAGTTATTTGCACTATAAGTGGCGTTGTTTTCGAAAACAAGTTAGAAACTGTATGATCACGTTTTGTTTGTTTTATCAGTGCAACTTGATCATAAGCGTATTATTTTCTACCATCTGGCGTGCGGAACTTGCAGTAGGAATTCGCTATTCTTTTATCTATGATTGTAAGAATGTTCTTAGTAGAGAAAACATGAAACAAATAAAACCTATATTATCAGCATTACAGGTTATGACTCTTTACAGAAAAAGGCTGATAACGTTTACTTCTTTCAGTTGATTGGTTTATTATGAACAGTATTTAAAAACACAATTATCTCGTTAATTTTATAGTGTATTCCTTATACTCTTCTCCGTTTTATTTCCTCATACTGATGTCATAAAACACTATGGAATATCACAGCTAAAATGCTGCAATAAATGTATTTTAAGGAATATCATATCAAGTTCAATTCATTTGAAGGCCAGGAGTTTCAACAGGGGAGAGATGCAAGGAACGCGAAAAGAAAACTGCTCCAAAACTTACCGAAAAAAGAAAGGTTAGTGCAGTGGTTTAAAAGTCTGAAGAATATGAAATAATGATCAATATATGTGATTGTTGAGAATGCTCGTGAAGAATTATAAATTGAGTACTTCCCACTCGCTGCTCTAGAATTGGCATGCCAAACTAATAATCTCGTTTATATCTTCATTTGAAGCGTTATCAAATCTTGTTTCTGCCATTTTTATGTTTAAACGTAGCGGCATTGATTGTTAGTAGCTGAGTCACTGCAAAATGATACTACAACCTCTTCAGAGTATTAAAAAAAAGGAGCTCAAAGGACGTGATAAAGATATTCCGATAAAATTGAGTAGAATCATGGTCGTGATTGGTTCAAAAATAACATTCCTTTAAATGGTCATTATCTCCCATTTGCAGAAATAGTTTAATTGCACATTTCTTTATAGGTATAAGAGGAACACTGTAGACTTAAGTGATAATAACACTTCAAAACATTTATTAAATGATTTAATTATTACTTCTCTACCCCTTACGATTATACAGATTGTACCCCTTGCCCCAAGTTTTCCTATGTAGACAACACCAAAATTTATACTATGGCAACGGAATTCAAGATATTCTTGTAAAGGGAGTATTTTATTATTATTATTATTATTATTATTATTATATTTATTTTACGTCGCTTTAACTCCGTGGTCATATCGCGACAGATCTGTTAGTGGATAACTCTAAAGCTCCTTGTACCAAACAAATTTTTGTTAAATTCAATACTTTACAAGAGTTTTCAAGAGTTGTCACAACTTCACAAATTTTCCTGTCAAGTTGCTTTCAATACTTTTAAAGTCTTTGAAAGTCTTGAACACAAATAAGGACATGCGCTAAACGGTTAAAGATTTGACAATGATTTGATGGTTTTGGCCAATGAAATGCGGGTATTTACAGTGCGTCACATCTGCAACATGGCTGAAAGCAAAAAATAAACAAAAATGGTAATCGATTAGGTTATACGTACATAAGCTGGGCATGTCTCTACCTCGGGGGCTCCGTGGATTACCACAAGATGAAGCAGATGAAATAATTGCCAGGCAGATTTCCGAACTAAGAATACCTACCTTGATTCAGTGTTCTATAGGTGGTTAACCTATCGTTGGTGTTATTTCCATTATATTCCATAATCGTAATGTGATTTCATTGGATATAATACGTGAAAGTGCTACGTAATATTAGTGTAAAGAACAATATTTCATTGCAAATGGTTATACCGTGACGCAAATAGTAAATTGCTTTGCGCGTGATAAATTATCAATGTGTTCTGAAGCGTTTCAATTTGCCACAGACAACTTGTAAATACATATTTATGACATTGCCGAGTCTTGCCAGGTCTTATGTCTTGTCCAATCTTGCCACATATTGAAAAATCTGATGTTTTACACTCACATGACTTTCTCTACTCTTGTACAAACTATTTTTACAAACGCTTATTCTCCATATGCTTCATGTTAATCGAGATGTTAATCTTATTGATAATTTTCTTGTAGATGCAAGGGGAATTGGTAGGTTTTAAGCGATAGTCAAATATTTTAAGAGCTGGTTGCTATGTGCAGTATTCCATTCTCTTTGCATTACCAGGAGAAAAAAATGAATAACCAATTCCCATTTGAGAAAAAGTATTTGAAAATTTAAGGGAAAAACAAACAAATATCTCGAAAATGGTTCACTCAACAACAAGAAAATGTATACGACATAAATTGTGTATTTTAACGCGAGCTACATTTTTTTGTGTAGTAAACTTTTGTCTATCGCTTATGGTTTACCAGTTATGCAAAAGTCGTTCACAATGAAGAATACTTTTGGAGACATTACCAGAAAATTCGAGATATGCATTTCATTTGTCATAAAAATATCTTAAATATATGATATTTTAATCAAAATCGTCAGAACCGTTTTTGAGAAAATTAAAATTTTCGAAAAATGTTCCATGTAAAGGGTAATCTGGAGGGGGGTATTTTCTTGAAAACCTTCGTGTTGCATCTCTGGAAGATGCAACACCAAGTTTGGTGTTTATCCGACTGTTCGTTTCTGAGTTATGCTGTTCACAGACAGACAGACAGACAGACACACACACACACACACACACACACACGTCTCCAAAAATGTTTTTTTTTTTGGATTCAGGGGGTCTCAAAAGATATATTTCCGGTGAAATCTCGGTATCGAATTTTTGGGTGGAATACAACACTTCCCCTACTTAACTATACGTAGTAGAGAAAGTAAAAAAGTTTGATCGTGTACAAGGGTCTTTAGAACGACAGGTGATGGACAGTTAGCCTTGTAGGTCTCATTCCTGGAACCACCCGCTCCGTCACGTGTTACAGAGACCCTAGCGCATAGCTACCGGATCGTCTGCTTCGTGCCGTGCAAATAGCATTAGGGTGCCGTCTTGTCTTACTGCCGCTCTCATTAAAGGGAGTAATGGAGTGTCGCATGAGACAATATGCGTATCGGGCAGTTCAAGTCCGAATCCCTGTGAGAACAGTTCAGACATTAGAGCTCGGATTGTGATGACGTCATATTTTAATTGCTGCATCATAGCCATTGCTAATCTGTACATAAGTCCTATCACGGGTCCAAGAATCATGAAAGTGCAGACTTATTTGGACGTTTCTTATTATCTTGCGACATTATCTATTTTAGGGTATTTTTTTCGATTTTACGTCATTATTTTCCCATTTTCTTGTCCTTTGCGAGTTTATTTAGTCATTTTCTTACATTTACATTGAAAAAATTAAAGAATTTTATATTCCTAGCATTTTACATAGGGATAACTTTTCAAA
Source organism: Deroplatys truncata (assembly GCA_030765065.1). Taxonomy (NCBI): domain Eukaryota; kingdom Metazoa; phylum Arthropoda; class Insecta; order Mantodea; family Mantidae; genus Deroplatys; species Deroplatys truncata. Next base: position 82,658,546 of record CM060988.1, read on the forward strand.
CAGAAAAAAATTTCACTATTCGATTGAGAAATAAGAGTAACTTTGTGCCTTTAGTATTTTTGGGTGACACACACCACACTTCTATTTCATTGTTAGTCTCAAAAGGGTTATTGGTTAGTGGAGGCGTGGCTATTGTCAGGGAAGCATGTCCCATACTAGAGGTCTGAAAGGTCATTTTCCTCTTTTTTGTGTTGAGTGCATACATTCAGGTTTCCTTTGTCCTTGTATCTTTTATAGGCTGTGGATTTTGTATAATCTGAAAACTCAAAAAGAGTAAATGCTATAGTTTCGTAAATTCTGCTTCAAAATCAATTTTTTGTTTTAATTTTCTCTTCAGATTATTGAAACAAGAACTTAGAACAGATAGATAGGTATTTTAATTAATTTCTAAATCATCTCATTATTATTCTTGTATCTATATTTTCTGCTTGTCTGCTATAGCAGTTATATTGATTTATAAATTAATTTATAACTTTCTATGCACTAAATGTAATAGACTAAATTAAATTTTAATTCTTTTTGTAATTATTGTCATTTTTAAAAATGTTAAGTGATAGTTGATAGATCACCTTTAAAACATTTTTAGGTAATCAAAATCCGGGACCTGGATATTACCATATTTCCTTTTTTATTTCATAAGTTTTCTGCAAGTTTCCCCCCACCTCCGAAACCCTAGATATAAATTGTGACTATGACTACAAATTTGAAAGTATGGCCTGTTTGTAAAGCATGTGCATTTCCATTACACTTTTGGTAAAAAAAAAGTTGTGTTACACTTTTAGATTACGTATTAGTTATGAAATCTACCCGATCCGGTGGGAAATTTATGTTGGCAAGGTTTACTGCCCCAAAAGTTTTCATGATCCACAGTTAGGAACCTGAACAATTTTACAGTATTATTTATTCATCTCTGTTATAAAGCTCTACGTTATGGGAATTTAAAAACATGTTAATACATAATGTTGCAGTATCCCTACTTCCGAAACACACCACAAAGTTAGCAGAAATGTCAATCTGCCTACGCGGGTCGTTACATACCACCACTAGAGAGGCAAATAAAAAGCGAGTGTAAATGTACAGAACTGTGTGTGTAATATGCGAAGACATCGTGCAATGCTTGCCAAAAGGTTGAAAAACGTGGGAAGCCCATTTATTATTAACTGTTTCCATGGTTACCGATTGAGAACTGTGTGGTACGTGGCCCAAATAAAGACACACAGAAAAGCGTACGTCATTTGCTTCCTTTGTGTAAGCCACAAATTTTGCTCGCAACTTTACTTCGCTCAGTTCTATTGGCCAAATGTTGAATATTTTATTTCGGTTGTAACACATAAAAGAGTTATCGCTCGAATGCACTGTTTGCTGTTCATAGGAACGTGCTCATTTTATATAATGTAAATACTTCTGAATGTTTCTGTCAGCGCGGCCGATTTTCGTTGCGCTTTTCATCCTCATGAAAGAGACTGAGGTCATTGCTGACAACCACCAACCGCTTCGTATTTACTCACTCCATTTGCTTACACACAAATTTATTATCCCTGATAATCACAAATGCAAACTTATTAAATTCGCTCTGAATGCGGTCAAAGCAAATTAAAGCTTCCCGTACAAATGGCTATGACGCACTTTTGATCAGAGAAAATTAATCCCAAATATTAAAATACGGTTGTTCCATTAACAATAATAATAATAATAATAATAATAATAATAATAATAAATCCTCTAATATTCCAACCAAGCAACTTGGTCTAACATTCTGGCTAGTTTTAGATGCATTTCGGTGCTGAGAAGCAATACTCCAAAAAATAACTCGTGAACCTCTGCAAATTTAAATTCAATAGCAACTCAAGAGTTTCAAAACAAAACAAATTTCTGATGTGTTACACTCACATGACTTTCTCTACTCTTGTACAAACTTTTTTACAAACGCTTATTCTCCATATGCTTTATGTTAATCGAGATGTTAATCTTATTGCTAATTTTCTTGTAGATGCAATGGGAATTGCTAGACTTTAAGCGATAGTCAAATATTTTAAGAGGTGGTTGCTATGTGGAGTATTCCATTCTCTTTGCATTACCAGGACAAAAAAAATGAATGACGAATTTGATAAAAAGTATAAGTATTGGAATAACAGGCAATATCTCGAAAATGGTTCACCCAACAAAAAAAATGTATATGACAGAAATTGTGTATTTTAATGCGATCTACATTTTTTGTGTAGTACAATTTTGTCTATCTCTTATGGTTTACCAGTTATGCAAAAGTCGTTCACAATGAAGAATACTTTTGGAGACATTCCCAGAAAATTCAAGATATACATTTTATTTGTCATAAAAATATCTTAAACATATGCTATTTTAATCAAAATCGTTAGAGCCAATTAAAATTAAAATTTTCGCAAAATGTTCCATGTAAAGGGTAATCTGGGGTGGGGAGATTTTCTTGAAAACCTTCGTGTCGCATCTCTGGAAGATACTGAACCTAAATACCAAGTTTGGTGTTTATCCGACTGTTCGTTTCAGAGTTATGCTGTTCACAGACACACACACACACACAGACAAACACACGGACATGTTCAAAAATGCTCTTTTTGGATTCAGGGGGTCTCAAAACATGTATTTCCGGTGAAATCTCGGTACAGAATTTTTGAGTGGAATACAATACTTCCTCTACTTACTATACGTACTAGAGAAAGTAAAAAAATATTATGGAAACATTTAAAATGTTGTTGAAATGACAAAAATAAGAGAGTACGCATAGGTGAAAATTCACCAAAATACTTCAAAAAGTAAAATGTTTGTTTCTGTTCTTATTTACGAACTATTTTAGTTTCATTATCTGTATCAGTTGTTTGCACAGAGCAGGCGTCACATCCCTCAACAAGAGATTTAGAATTTGAACTACCTTTCTTCATTTACTGTTTTTGCTACAAATTTGAAACTGCTATTTACATTGAAAGTAATTTTCTCTAGTGAAGAATAATTACTAGTATATTTATTGTGTCCAGAAACCTTCATAGGTATACTATAAAATACCATTTGCAAAGTTTATACCTTTTTCAAAAAATTAAAACAGTAATATAAAGTTCTGTTTCCAACATTCTTCCTGTAATATTGTCTGCATCACAATACGCGTTTATATTAATAAATTTTTTTCTTCATCGTATGGATTAATATAGATGATTAATGAAATAATTATTAACAATAACAATACTACGATTGACATTTTCTATTCAGAAACTTCACTTATGGGTGCCCTTGAGACTAGCTCTTTACGACGGCCTCCTGAAAATTTGTGAATCTAACGATAGTTTTCGAAAGCGTTGAACAGCATTTGTTGGAAACATAATCGGTCAGATAGTATTTATTACAGCAATAACAATAGTTTTAATATTTTTGCAGATTTAAGGAAATTTCATTTTTGGGTTGAACATTTTTATTGTTGAAAATGTTTGTTTACTTTCCATATGAAGTGAAGAATGGGATGAAATTACAGTAATTGCTTCGCGACTGATTTAATATCATCCGGCCAAGATAAAACATCATTTTGGAGCAAAACAGGATGCTAATCAGTGAAAATTCGGTAATGTCCTATTTCTTTATTTGATTCTTCAAAGAAACAATAACAGTTGCATAAATCATTTCATTTTCTCTCAAATTGTTTGATACATCATTGCTCTTATATTTAGTATAGTTGCCATAATGGTAATTTTTGCAAGACGGTGCATTTTCTTTTAAGTTGGAACGCTGGATGGAAGTGGATATTAAAATCTGATGTTATATTCAGTAACCTTCTCTATTCTATCGTATATTAGTGGGTATACAAATTATTCTTACGAAAATTTATTTTTCTATCTACTTCATTTTAATCGAGATAAACTTTACAGGAATATCTGCATTACACATTTCGTTATAGATGCAAAGAGAACAGCGATAGTCAAATGTTTAGGGACTAGACGTTATAGACTGGCCTTAAAACTCTATACTGTTTTCATACAATCGCGAGAAACAACTGAAAATCGACGGGACTTAAAAAGAATGACAAAGTACTGAACAAATCGAACCATTAATAAAGGATATCTCGGAAATGGCGGATGCCACAAAAAAGTTATTTGAAATAAATTGTATGTTTTAAAGAGATCTATATTTTTTGTGTTGTACGTTTTCGTCTATCGTTTAACGTTTACCAGTTATACAAGATTATACAAAATTCCTACTGAATGAAGAGGGCTTCATAGACTATTCCCAGAAATTCAAAATATAATTTTATTTGACATGTAAATATCTTTAATATATGGTATTTTAATCAAAATCGTTAGATCCACTTTTTAGAAAATAAAAAATTTCGAAAAATGTTCCATATTAAAGGGTAGTTTGGGGTGTGTGGTTTTCTTTAAAATCTTTGTGTCGCATATTTGGAAACCCTAGTGAATCTAAATACCTAGTTTGGTATTTATCCGACTTTCGTTTTTGAGTTATGCTATTTACACACACACACACACACACACACACACACACACACACACACACACACAGACGCGGCCTCTTTCTAAAATATTTTTATTCAAGGGGCCTCAAAACATGCATTTCCTGTGAAATTTCGGTATAGAATTTTTGGGTGGAATGTAATACCTTCTCTACTACTATACGTGGTAGAAAAAGTAAAAATTCTATAAAACCTATTGTTGTCAGCTTACACAATGATGCATATCTCCTTGTTATTCATTGTTGCAAGTGAAATCGCTACCTTTGTACATGCTGTCACGAGCTTTTTAAAGACTTCACTTACTTGAATCTCTAATGGTATCAATCTTGGTTGGGAATGTCATTTCATATTTGGAGGTTATACGACTGCACAAAATATGCGACCGCTTCGCTCATTTTACCACAGTAGGTAAGGGAAGTATTGTACTCTCCAATCAGTCCTCCTCCGTGGTCCAGGGGTATCTGCTAGCCTCTGGTTCCCGAGGTCGCGGGTTCAAACCCGTCGGAGAGCGACGGATTTTTTCGGGCGTAAAAACCCTTACCATGGCTTCCTTCGGAAGAGGGGTGCCGTGTCGTAGATTTACGGTACGTAAAATAACCTCAAGCCTGGTAGGCCTCTGAGCAAAATTTCCGGTCTTTCACGCCAAATATAGAATGGGACGCTAAGGACCATAGTATTAGCGTCCACAAATAAAACTCAATTTCATTTGTACTCCCGAATCAAAAAGTCCATACCGAGGTTCCTCAAAACGCCCAAAAAACACTGTAAATCAAAAACGAAAAGCCGAATGAAGAGAACACTTGGTATTTTAGTTCAGCACCTTTCAAGGGTTCGACACAAAGATTTTCACTCAATTTCCTCATCCCAAACTCCACTTACTTTTAAAAATGTCCTTAGCTTTAAATGTCTCTAAAACTGCTAAAGCGATTTTGATTAAAACATCAAACATCTCAGATACTGAGAACAAAATGTATAATCTTGATTTTTCTGTAAATAATGTGTGTGATTCTCCTTATTCTGAGTGAATTTTATAAAATGTTGTATTACTGGGAAACTGCAATGAATCCACAGGAAAAATGTGAAGTTCATTAAAATATATCCTTCTTTTGAGATTTAGCGTTTTTCGTCATTTTTCGCTTATGTGTTTGCCTCGTCTGATTTAACATGTTTGAAAGTTTTCCATTCTTCTTGTTTCTGTTCCTTCACAAAAACTCGTGTGTATGAATTATGACATACACACACTAGGTTACCAAGATCCCGTTGCTTTATTTGAAATCATTTCAAGGCAAACGCTTATCGTGAATAACGTAACGTAGATAGACTCGCGTTACGTTGGTAAAACCAGTTCTTCGATATTATTTCTTTAATAAATAAGATCTGAAAAGGAATCGACAGTTCTCTAGTTCGATTAGTGTCCTCTACGTCTCATGTGTTCCTTAATGCAGGGGAGGCCAACCTATTTTGAGCTTGGGCGAGTCAGTGAATGGGACATATTTGAAGGACCATCTAACTAAATTTATATCAATAACTATTCTGAATCTGAACTAAAGTATTATATAAAGTATTCAGGTAAGTTTAGCTGTAGGCCTATGTGTAAAACACAATATTTAAAAGTCATTCTGTTGTTGTTCAGTTTTTTATTTTAATCAATGTCATATACTTTTACACATTCTTTAAAAATATCATAAAAGGAAACATTGAATTATAATAGAAATACTTCTTATTACACTATTTAATAAGAACATTTTAATGAATTCTGAAGACTCAAATGTTAATGTGACTTTTGAACTTGATTTTCATTTACTAATTTTTAAATATTAGGTGTAATCTTTAATGTGCACAGGATAAGTATACTGGCAACATATGCACCTGTAATAGTTAAACCTTATTTATTCTTAATAGCATTAATGGCAGAAAAAGTTTGCTCATAATGTAAAGCTAAATCTGCACACGAGCCTTAGAGCAGGAACGTGAATTTCAGAAAACCGGTCTGAAGTGACACATTTCCCCAAAATTCAGTCAAATTAGGAAAAGTGGGTGATCCACAATGCTCTAAATTTAGCACCAAGTCCTAAGTGGTTTCGAATTTCTATTATTTCCTTGGGGAGCATTTATGAAATCTCAGACTCTGAAATACAAAATGGATTTATGAATAAATAAATGTATGTTGCTTTTTTCAGATTCCAATTTACAATCATAAATAGGTTCACATAGGATATTCAGCAGTCGTCCAATCTTTTAAAATGGCTCTGCGGGTCTAGGATTGGACGCCCCTCCTTATATTCTCAACAAAATACAAAAATAGAATTAATTGTTTTTCCACAAAAGCCGCGTTTTGGACAATTTTGGAAAGGTAGGATCAGAAGACTGAAAAATTTAATGCCTCCGCCGAGATTTGAACCACGGATTCCCGGGTTTCCGTCCGGTTGCTCTATCCACTGAGCTGCCATGGCAACAAGCCGGTATGACATTAAATTCCCCAACTGATTCGCATTTTTTTTTCCGGTAAACCACAAGATCTCAAATTGTATTGAGATGACATACCCCAATGGCGATTTACAATGCTGTAAGTAATTTAAGTCCTGGGCTTCATAGTTTCAACCACTATTAGGTCAATTAATGGTCCATTAATAAAAAATGGTTAGAGCAACCGGACGGAAACCGGGGAGATCCGTGGTTCAAATCTCGGCGATGGCATTGAATTTTTCAGTCGTCTGATTCTATCTTTCCAAAATACAAAAATAATTAATTTCTTTTCATGTTCCCGCATATAGTTTTCCGTAAGTATAAGAAAAGGACACTATCACTAAGTGTTTTAGTAAGACTTCGAAAACCTCTGCATCAAAGATCTAGTTATTCTCTTATCTTAGCATGACCCTGGATTTCGCAACATTCAATGCAAGATGATATGCACAAAACTGTCCATGGAAAGTTCACGAGCCACTACAGAATAGTTTGCATACCATGGCATTTGAAGGTCATATTACAAAACAAAGGAATGCCTATTTGCCAACTAAAAAAGGAGTACTTGTGCTTCAGTCCTGGAGTATTAATTGTAATTCCGTAGGCGTATGGGTTTTGGCCAGGGCCTTGCTAACTATGTCGGCAATATCATCCATTAAAATGTTCCTTAAACTCTAGCCGCAGTAGTGTTTAATAACAAGACACAAAATATTTAATGTTTGCAATTTTAGAAGCAGTGAAAAAAAATTTAAGTAAATATAGATTTTAAAAGACTGCATTAGAGACATCTTTTCCTAAATAATAACAAGAATTAACAGATTCTGAAAATTTAAGATAATTATTGTTATAGTAGTACCTAGCATTTAAATTAATAAATGCTGTTCGTCTCATCTTTAACTAATTTAGGCTCCAAAAACGACATTTATTCCATTTCTAAAGAGTTTAACTAAAACTGAAGTAGGTTATTTATTAGCTCCACATATGGACGCCAATTTGAAAAGATGGTTTGCTACGTTATTTGGGCGTCAATTTTAAGCAGTTTGTATTGAAGGAGTTGTATTATAGTTCTTATATTGGGCAGCCGAACTTATAGTTGCAACCGCACGTATAGTAAACAGTTTCCTGTAGCCTTCGCCCCAAGTTTAAAAAAATTATTAACTTTGTAATTTGACTGTTTTTTTAAATATTATATTTATGTTTGCCTCGGCTGCGTCAATATTATTGTTAGAGACACGTTTCTCTAAGCAGGGTTGTGATGCGACAAGAATGTAGGCTTACACAGATTTTTAATTTTACTTCACTCCTTTTATTAATGATTGACACGATTTAAATAACACTTCACTGATATAGAGAGCTGTGAGATTCTTTTTATTAATTAATTACACTTTTTAACACGTAAACTTATTTTCGTCTCACACGAATACATATTATATTTCTTGAGGACACTTTTTGCGTCTGGTTAGTATCGCTGTCTGCAGGCAACTGAACTCTAAATTTGTAAAATTGTCTCCTTTTCAGTTTCTGATTGGCTAATCCTACTCCAATAGAATACTTTCATTTAACTAAAGCTTTTTTTCTGGTTGTTGATTGGCTATTTTAATACATACATATAACATTATTACACATGGATACAATAATACAAACACATACAATGACTGTAATATACACTTTTTTATATATTGTTACATACACATATTGCTTTAAGGCGGACTGTTATTGTATTTATGTATTATATAATTAGACTGAAATCATTTAAGTGTAAAAAATACTGCCTCAAAACCAACATGGATGCGTTTGTCTCGTTACAATCACTGGTGCGATTTAACCTCTTTTGCAGCAGAAGTTTCATTAATCAATGACTTTAATCTGACTGCGTAATTGGTTCGCAAATCGTATTTGAAATGCGTCCAGCGGCGCTTCATGTTTTATTTCCGATGTTCATCTTGTTTGATAATAGAGTATCGACATAACCTCGTAGCTTAAATATCGATTGTCTGGCTTCTGTTCTCTTTGCCTCTTCCCAGTTACAACTAACTTTAGTGCACCGGCTGGTATTAAACGTGTGTGTACAGTTCATACAATGCAACGTAAATCTTGGCTCAAACCCAGCGCAAGCAACTTCATTACAGGAAAAATTATTAGCAATTTTTCTTCCTTGCTCCACGCTGTTCGCTAAATTAGGGGCATGTATGAAGGAATATTGCACGCATATATTGTAAACTCTGAAATTTTGAACAACGTTCCCTGGTGCAGCTATTACCCCCTCATCAACATGAGTTATTCCCCTGGGTTCGAATCTCCCGCTAGATCCAAATTACATGTCCCTCTACCCGTTACAAACCAGATTTGCCACGCAATTTGTCATTTTAAGCAATCACTGGAGAGAGATTCAGCAGGTAATGTACTTAAAAGGACTAAAACATGAAATGTTTATGATTTTGAGTCTCTCATAAATAAACCTTCGTTGAACAGGCAGGCACCTGCAAATTTATGAAAACTAGATCCAGATTACAACGTATGCAGTTTGTCACATTCTCACTTCGTTCATCATTGTATTATGTCAGGTAATTAGGGAAATAACACTGCTCGAAGTATATAAACATTAGAATAGTATAATTTGCTGAAAATAATGTTATAGGCAAACAAACAAGGTTGGAAATGCATATTATCACTCACGCGGGTTTAGCTACCCATTGAAAATTTCAAAACAAGATGTACAAGCATCTTTACTGCTCAGAAAGGCGTTTTTCACATGATGGTCTGTGGGAATAAATACCATAATTTGTACCTATTTAATCAGCATCTCCCAAGAGTGCGACACGAAGATCCACAAGAAAATTTCTCCCCACACAAGCAAGTAAAATTCTTCCCTTATTTATTTTCTCAAAAATAATTCCAAGATTTTGATTAAAATGCCATACTTTTATGATACGTGCATGACTAAGAAACGTATACATTGACTTTCTGTAAATAGCCTATGAAGTCCTCTTTACTCTGAATGAATTTCTGGTAAACCATTGGAGAAACACAAAACTACACAAAACATGTAGCACTCATTAAAATACACAAGTTATATCTAGCTTTATTGTAGCATTGGCCGTTTTCGAAAAATTCGTTATTACACCTAAAGGTTTAGCAGGTGAAATTGGCGAATATTGACATTGACATTTATTAAGTGCAAACAGATGTGTTTTGTTTTCCATATTGTACCCACAACCAACTTCATTATGTCTATATGAAATTAATTTTAGTAAAAAATGTATCGTGAGTAACGTAGAACGAATAGAAGCATTTTTATATAAATATTATGATATGCAGAAAATTGTGGGATTTTGTAATAGGTAAAGAAAGGCATGCGAGGGTGACAGAATTTTAATTCTTAAACAAACCGCTCACTAAAAGAGGTTTGAAGTTCAACCAGGTCTACCTAAAAATACAGACAACAAAATCTATGAAATTTTGCTTGCACAATTCAAATGATTCTTAAAAACTATAAATACTGAGCTTCGATGCTAAGGTATATAAAGGTCTGTAAATATAATAATAATAATAATAATAATAATAATAATAATAGTAATAATAATAATAATAATATAAAAACACTTGTTTACTTTCTCTACTACGTGTAGTAAGTACGGGAAGCATTGCATTCCACCCAAAAATTCGATACATAATTTCATCGAAAATACATGCTTTGAGGCCCCCTGAATCCAAAAAAAGCATTTTGTAAAATAGGGTCCGTGTGTGTGTCTGAACAGCATAACTCGAAAAAGAAAAGTCGAATAAATACCAAACTTGGTATTTGGGTTCAGTATCTTCCAAATATGCGACAAGAAAATCCCTCAGCCCAGACTACCCTTTACATGGAACATTTTTCGATTTTTTTTTATTTTCCCAAAAATGGCTCAAACGATTTTGATTAAAATATAATATTTACCTAAGATATTTTCATGACAAATGAAATGTATACCTTGAATTTTCTGGAAATGTCCTCAAAAGCCCCGTTCACTGTGAATGGATTTGGCATAACTGGTAAACCGTAACAGATAGATGAACTTTTTGTACACAAAAAAAAATGTAGATCTCGTTAAAACACACAAATTATGTCACATATGTAGATGTTTCTTTCAGTGAACCATTTCCAAGATATTCCTTGTTATTTGTTTGAATTTTACAATACTTATACTTATCTCTGGTTATTCGTTTTTTATAAATGTGCTGAACATGAGAAAATAAAAAAAATAGAAGAATTTTACTTGTAAAGGGTAGTTTTTGTGTGGGGAGAGGTTTTCTTGTGGATCTTCGTGTCGCACTTTTGGGAAATACTGATTATATAGGTACAAAGTTTGGTATTTATCAGACATTTCGTTTTTTTAGTTATACCGCCCCCCCCCCTCGCCCACAGACCTTGTGAAAAATGCTTTCTGTGCAGTAAAGATTAGGGAATCTTAACAAAGTAGGCAGTTCAGTTTTATATGCTCCGACTTCTTGTTTTTAAATTTCCAATGAAATGGAATGCTCCACATAGCAACCAACTCTTAAGAGATTTGGTTATCGCTTAAAGGCAAATATTCCGCTTGCACCTACAAGCAAATTAGCAATAAGATTAACATAGGATATTTCGATTAACATTAAGTATATGGAGAATAAGCGTTATCTAAAAATAATTTGTACAAGAGTAGAGAAAGTCATGTGAGTGCAACACATCAGTTTGTTTTTCAAATGTCAAACCAATAGTTGTTCTAATTTAATAGAGCAGCAAGGGAGAGATTTACAACGGATTGACTGTACTACGGTACTGGCAAAACATTCCTGACAGGCTTGAACACTCTAAAAGCAATGCACTTCGAGCATTCGTTATATGAGTAGAGACTAACACGTCAATGTTTTGTAAATAATAAACATTCGCTTTGCACGAAAATGAGAGTACGTTTTAGAACCTACAAACTGTGTATGTATTGCCGTTTATGAAAAATATGCCTTTTGACACACCCTGTATTCCTGACAAAGCAAATTTTTCAAACAAATGTGTCGTTTATTTCTTTAAGTAGTATTCAAATTATAAGAAATGTTTAATTAAACATTTGGAAAACTCAATATTCTGTTCTATGCCCAGAAATGCAATGTTTTCGAAGTAAATAGGTGTTATCCGAGTGAAAAGCTTTTATGTTAAGAAAACTAGCCGAAGTTCCAAATGGAAACAATAACATTAATGCCTTATAGCGCTGTCATTGTTTTGGTGGTAAAACTTTAAATCAGCATTTGAGAGTCCAGTTCAATCCAAAATCACTACCACTAGAGGGCGACCTTCGAAATGTTATTGTATGAGACAGCGAGAAAGACTCCATTTTGGCTTACATTTTAATAATGAAAACATTCTTTTAACAATGAGGTCCAATTGGGAAAATCAAGGTATTACACTATAAGGTTCAATAATTAAGAATAGGTATTAATTAACAAAATATCTAATGAGGAAGTTATTCCACATTTCTGAACGGTATCTTGTTTAAATGTCACCCTTGTCTACTTAACTCAGCTTGTTCAACAAATAAGTTGACAATACTTGCTTCACCATTATTAGGAAAACGCGCATTTGTATTTTGTTTTCTGGATAGTTTTAAAACTATTCCGAGAGTCTTGAAAACTAAAATAGACACACTCGACAGAATGCTGCGATTGGTAAATTTGCACTGCGGGTAGAGATTCCTAAAAAGTAATTCATATTCAATATGATAATTTCCAAAACAACTTTTTGCTATCAAATTTCGCGGGAAGTCAAACCAACACGGACACTTACCTGTCAAGGCACGCGACCTGCAGAATCTTGCATTTGAAGCCACATCAAAGACGCCGGTAGGTTCAACACTGACACTAACATCACGTGGATTCTTAGGCGAATTCACGCTTTTGCTCTCAAGAACGTATCCTCAATTCACGGTCATCAACACGCCGTGTTGTCCCAAGGATGCCAAACGAGCCAACAATTGGCATTCGCTTCTAAAAACAAATGACAACACTTCAGTCTCTGGGATGTTTGCACAGTTTACTGTTCGTTCTTGTTGTTATAACGGAGAAATTGTACCGTGATGATACATTTGATGTTCACGAACTTGTTTTCGGTCTCACGTTGACAACAAATATAACCTCTTCTCTCTTCGACACTCGCAACCTGACTAAACTCCTCGCTTGTTGGCTGGACGTAGAGAGAGGGCTGGCTAGCCGGGCCGGGTCTGCCCCACCACGCGCCTGCGCAGGTTCCGCGGGGCAACAGCTCTGTGTATACACCGATAAATAATCAACATTATCAAGAAATATAGTTACAGGAGCAATAGAAATTGCAAGTAAGTCGATTTCTCTTTCATTTCGCGAAAGCTGGTGGTTTAATTCTGCTTGTTAAGAGCGGACTTGTGGTTAATACATGTGCAGTTTTTCATTTATTCTTTAAGCTGTCAAATGCTTTCTAGAAAATAAACCTGAACTATTACTGTCCAGTGTTACTTATTACGATTCTCCCAGGCTTTGACTCCCAACGTGTAATAAGAAGGTGCGTGTATCTGAAAACCCAGTTACTAATCAAACCAAATGGATTTATTAAACATGTGCAAATACAAAGGATAATTCCCATGTAATAGATTTCAAAACAAATTGTTAACAATGCGATAAAGTACAACTTTTAATTCATGTGTCCTGTGTTAGTTTTAGCTCCAGCTGCCTTAAAAAATAAATAAATAAATAAATAAATAATAATAATAAATAAAAACATCACACAATCTGCGTATTTTATGAAATACAATTAATAGTATTTCTGCGTTACTTAATTGTGATTTATCTTTGAGAATGTCAGAAGGTAGTTATTATTTACACAGCATGTGCTACTATAATTATTAGAACTATTATTTTTTTGAAACCAGAACACAAAAGTTTATTTTATTCTGAGTAATTTGGATGATTTACCTTTGTATAAAAATGCATTTCCAGTGATATCTGGATATGAAGTTTTGAATCGAATACGCTTCCACTATTTTAGGTACCTACCTAAGGTGTAGATAGAGTAAACAGTCCGAAATCTACCCAATAAAGCAGCCGAGATTGTATACGAAGTATTTAAATGCATCAATTTCTAAATTTTCTAAATCCTAAGCATTAAGCCTCTTAAAATGCGTAGCAAGTCTCAAGTCTGCATAAAGCAGCGTTGTCGTAGAGGGTACCTTTTTCACTATAAGCTGAAAGGAGAAGTAAACAAAACCACGTGACAAGAGAGCACCTCATTGGCTGGTGGGCAAACTACAACCTTTCCCGCTTAGCATGTCATTTCTTCCTCTACAAATCGTAACATTTTGTGGTTATTCTCGTGCTGAGAAATTTAAAAATTCCATTATTGTAATAGTTCAATTTATGAAACTAAATGTATTTGTTAAGATTCACCTATAACTAAATGAACCGTTATAGCAAGGGTTTAAGAGGTTATGCGCAGGCGCTGCAGTTCGTTTCCGGTTTCCGGATGATTCGCCATGTAATTTTGCAACGTGTTGAGAAAATCACTACGTTTCCATGGGGAACTGAAATCGAATTTAGTCCAATTCCATACTGAATGCGATCCGCATTTCAATGTTAAATTCAATACGTACTGAGATCGATTTGGATACACAAAGTTCGAGAATAAAATAATTCAAGCCTTTATGTTGGTCAACTTGGAATTAGGTTACCGAACCTGTTAAAACATATGGTAATTTGTTTTCTTGAATATTTTAAGTAGTTTTTGAGGTTATGAATGTTTTTGAGAAGAATAAATTGCGAATTATGGAAGCAATAAAAAGTGGCTTTGCTGTGTGCTTTATCTCACACGTGATTAGCGATTTTCCCTAATAAAAACAAAATAACGAGTGTGCAGCGTGTTACAACGAGAATAGCAGAGGATAGTATCTTTGGCGTATTCAAAACGATTTGATTACGGTAGGAGTTTCCATGCAACAAATTTATCTGATCCTACTTTCTAAGAGTTGGCCATTGTTTAGCAATAATTAAACTTCTTTGTTAGATGCAGAATTGTTCGGATAGCTTGAGTCGCGTTTGTTTTCTGTTGGGTTTTAACCTATAGTGCTAATCATTTTTAACTTGTTGATTCATAAAAGGTTTAAGCAAAAGTGGTGTATTGATATTAGTCATTAAATAAATGATTTCTAAAGCCTGAAGTTAAGAACAGTTTTAGCCAATACCTTTAATCACAGATGCCGAACAGTTCAGGTACAACTTTTATTTGTCTACTCTTAGTATTATGTGTTAGAAGTTTAGGATGTAAGGCAAAATATAGGAATAACGATCTTCAAGTTGCGCAATATACTGTATTCGCATTCTCTCTGAAGCAATTTCCTCTCACGGGTACGTCATCCTCCACGTGGTGCTGCTATGTGCTCGGCGGAGTGATACATTTAAGTTTTGTTTACTTCTCCTTTCAGCTTATAGTGAAAAAGGTATAGTTCCCGAGGTCGCGGGTTCAAACCTGGTTGGGGGCAAGGGTTTTTTTTTTTCGGGCGTAAAAATTCTTAGTGTGGTCTTTCACGCCCGATATAAAATGGGACGCAATGGGCCATAGTAGTTAAAGAGCGTCCATAAATAAAACCTTTTTTTGTCGTAGAATCTGATGCGATTGTATGTTAAGCACTGTCTGAATTATGTACTGAAATCGCAAATTTAAACTAGTTTATAAAAATGGTGCTTAATATAAGGTTTTTCTAATTTTTAAACAAAATTTCAGATTTTTGTTGATTATTGAGGTACAAAACAAGTATGTTAAGACTAAACTTCTAAGATTCATTTTTGTTCAAATGTCACTTAACAATATTTGTAAAATACATTCACTTATCAAATAATTAGTAAGATTGGTATTAAATGCCTTTCAGTAATAACTGTACAACAAATTTTAGTTAGCAAGTATTAGGTAAACTACTTCAACATCACTGCGATTCCTTAAGGCAGCGGTGGCGAAAGTGCGACTCGCATTGTGACTCGCAGGAGCAACTCCTTTTCTAGCCGTCTATTCATTTCTTTTTCCATGTGCTGCGGAGAGGTGTAGTGCGTGTTGTATATTTGATGACTCGGGAGAGAAAGGCATTCTCGCCACCCTTGCCTTAAGAGGTCCAAAATTATATAACTTGGACATTTTATTTCTTAAGCAACTGCTTGTACTTCTTTGCCAGATATTGGTGGTAGTAGTAGTGTTTAACGCCCGTTCATAGCGGATATGACACCACAGGCGGTAAACACTGATGACAGGTGAAATCAAGTAATTGGTAAAGAAAATTTTGTAAGGAAACGTCCAAGGCCTAAGTTTAGAATGACTCACTGGCATTTTTCAGCTATGAAGGCTGAGATAAACCCGAAAAAATCTCGGTCAGTGAGGACGGTCCTGACGGATTTTGAATCGCAGAGCTCCCGTTAACGAGGTTGTACTTTAACAACCTGGACTACCCGAGTCGGTGTAAATATTGGTGATATAATATTCTATAACACACTTCCAAATTTTCCATTCAATTCCTTGGATAGTTTCTGGGGGAAAAAATAGTTTCTGCTTTTTGATTACCCGACAGGAAGAACTCCATACAGTGCAGTTTTCAAAATTTTGGAATCAAGTTTCAAGTTTGTGTTCCAAACATATCTCTCTTACAGACTAATCACATGATTTGCTAATAAAGCTAGACTTACTTTATAAAATAAATTCAAAAGTATATACTTCTTAATATTTATACTTTTTAGTTAATTTCTAAATACATGTACTTCATTTTTATCTCCCTGAAAACACAGCTACAGCTTTTATTTATTACGATATTGTGACTTTTTGGTGAAATGGTGAAACTTTTTTGGTGAAAAAGAAACTGCAAGGAGCAATTTGAGGGATAACGAACAGTGAAAAAATAATGAATAAAAGATTTTTTTCAGGGTAGATAGGTGATTTTATACCTCAAAACTGCACCCCTGTGTTGGCTGGTACTTTAAATGATTTTAAGTGTCAGTGCGCTAAAATTTATTACTACACAAAATCTGTATTTTCTGAAGTTTTTAATGAATCGTAAGGAGCATTTTAGTGCTGAAAATATTTAAAATATATGACCGAAAAAAAACATTTAAAAGTTCACATAAATAAACTTACCTGAAATACTCTATGCATTCTTCATAAAATAATTTAAATGTTTATTTCAAGACGCAAGTAGGTACCATAATTCTTAACTAAAGCAGCTCTGCTTCTATAACTGATTACCCTCACCTTTGTAGGACTTACACTCCCAAAGACTTACAAGCCAATGCCTTGGGTCAGTAGCCTGTCGAGGAGCAAGCAAACTCTGGATCATAGCATATCCAGGATGGGTGATCAGCCCAATGCCTAATATAACAGTGAAGAAGGACATTAAATGTAGTGATTAAAGGAATATAAGAAAATTCGCGGATCAAATTATCCAGCCCAGCATTCACCTAGCAAACGAGGAAAACCGCGAACAAAAACTTCGCTGAGATTGGTCGGCCCCCGGGGGTTTGAGCCCGGAACCTCTCGAATGTCGAGCCACAGAACCTACCTGAACCCCTCGGTCACTAAAGTATCAATTTCAATAATAATAATAATAATAATAATAATAATAATAATAATAATAATAATAATAATAATAATAATAGTGAGAATATATTTGCAAATACGATGTGCAACACACTCCCTTTCAGGATTATTCAAATTGTCGCGTAACTCAACCAGTTTCCTCGTTTAATAACAAATTTCTAACGTGATACATTCACATGACTTTCTCTACCATCTATCGTTTATTAGTGGGTATACAAATTATTCTTACTCAAGCTTATTTCTTTATTTACTACATTTTAATCCAAATTAACCCTTGCAGAAATAGCTACATTACACATTTCGTTAAAGATACAAGTCATCCTCTGTGGTGTAGTGGTTACCATGCTAGCCTCTAGTTCCTGAGGTCGCGGATTCGAATCCGGCGTAGGGCGTAAAAATCCTTAGCATGGCCTCTTTCGGAAGGGAAGTAAAGCCGGTGATCCCGTGTCGTAGATTTTCGACACATGAAGGAACCTCATGCCTGATAAAGGGGCCTCTGAGCAAAATTACCGACCTTTCATGTCCAATATAGAATGGGACCACAGCAGTTAAAGAGCATCGATAAATTAAAAAAAGCTGATGTGTTACACTCACATAACTTTCTCTACTCTTGTAAATCTATTTTTACAAACGCCTATTCTCCATATGCTTCATGTTAATCGAGATATCGAGATGTCAATCTTATTGGTAATTTTCTTGTAGATGCAAGGGGAATATGGTAGGTTTCAAGCGATAGTCAAATATTTTAACGCTGGTTGCTATGTGGCGCATGTCCAGGACATAAAAAAATCTGATGTGTTACACTCACATGACTTTCTCTACTCTTGTACAAACTATTTTTACAAACGCTTATTCTCCATCTACTTCATGTTAATCGAGATAAACATTTGCAGACTCTATCTTATTGCTAAGGTTTTTGTAGATGTAAGGGGAATATATATTTACAAGGGCAATATAGAAATACAGTAGTCTTTAATCATATACATATCTCTTAATAGTTAGTTGCTAGGTGCAGCACCATTCCCTTTGCCACAGAGTAATACTCTTTGCATATACAAGATAAAAAATGAATAATGAATTTGAGAAAAAGTATAAGTATTGGAAAATTTAAGGGAATTACAAGCAATATCTCGAAAACCGTTCAATATGACATAAATTGTGTATTTTAACGCGATCTACATTTTTTTGTATAGCAAACGTTTGACTATCTCTTATGGTTTACCAGTTATGCAAAAGTCGTTCACAATGAAGAATATCTACTTTTGGGGACATTGCCAGAAAATTCGAGATATAAATTTTATTTGTTATGAAAATATCTTAAACATATGATATTTTAATCAAAATCGTTAAAGCCATTTTTGAGAAAATTAAAATTTTCGAAAAATGTTCCATGTAAAGGGTAGTCTAGGGTGAGGGGATTTTCTTGAAAACCTTCGTGTCGCATCCCTGGAAGATACTGAACCTAAATACCAAGTTTGGTGTTTATCCGACTGTTCGTTTTTGAGTTATGCTGTTCATAGACACACAGACAGACACGCAGACATACACACCCACAGACACACACACGGACATGTTTCCAAAAATGGTTTTTTTTTTATTCAGGGGGTCTCAAAACATATATTTCCGGTGAAATCTCGGTATCGAATTTTTGGGTGGAATGCAATACTTCCCCTAATTACTATACGTAGCAGAGAAAGTAAAAATGAATAACGAATTTGAGAAAAACTACAAGTTTTGGAAAATTTAAGGGAATAACAAGCAATATCTCGAAGACGGTTCACTCAACATAAGAAATGTATGACATAAATTGTGTATTTTAACGCGATCTACATTTTTTTTGTAGTAAAATTTTGCCTATCTCTTATGGTTTACCAGTTATGCAAAAGTCGTTCACAATGAAGAATACTTTTGGAGACATTCCCAGAAAATTCGAGATATACATTTCATTTCTCATGACATTATCTTAAACATATGATATTTTAACCAAAATCGTTAGAGCCATTTTTGAAAAAATTAAAAATTTCGAAAAATATTCCATGCAAAGGGTATTCTGGGGTGGGGGATTATCTACAAAAAAAACTTCGTGTCGCATCTCTGGAAGATACTGAACCTAAATACCAAGTTTGGTGTTTATCCGACTGTTCGTTTTTGAGTTATGCTGTTCGCAGACACACAGACGCACGCACACACACACACACACACATATATATATATATATATATATAGACACACACAGACACACACACGGACATGTTTCCAAAAATGCTTTTTTTGGATTCAGAGGGTCTCAAAACATGTATTTCCGGTGAAATCTCGGTATCGAATTTTTGGGTGGAATGCAATACTTCCCCTACTTACTATACGTAGTAGAGAAAGTAAAAAATCTGATGTGTTACACTCACATGACTTTCTCTACTCTTGTACAAACTATTTTTACAAACGTTTATTCTCCATATTCTTCATGTTAATGGAGATATCGAAATGTCAAACCTATTGGTAATTTTCTTGTAGATGCAAGGGGAATATGTTAGGTTTTAAGCGATAGTCAAATATTTTAACGCTGGTTGCTATGTGGCGCATTCCATTCTCTTTGCAAGTCCAGGACATAAAAAAAAATCTGATGTGTTACACTCACATGACTTTCTCTACTCTTGCACAATCTATTTTTACAAACGCCTATTCTCCATATGCTTCATGTTACTCGAGATATCGAGATGTCAATCTTATTGGTAATTTTCTTGTAGATGCAAGGGGAATATGGTAGGTTATAAGCGATAGTCAAATATTTTAACGCTGGTTGCTATGTGGCGCATTTCATTCTCTTTGCATGTCCAGGACATAAAAAAAATGAATAGCGAATTTGAGAAAAAGTATAAGTATTGAAATATTTAAGGAAATAAGAAGCAATATCTCGAAAACGGTTCACTCAACAAAAGAAATGTATATGACATAAGTTGTGTATTTTAACGCGATCTACATTTTTTGTGTAGTAAAATTCTGTCTATCTCTTACGGTTTACCAGTTATGCAAAAGTCGTTCACAATGAAGAATACTTTTGGAGACATTCCCAGAAAATTCGAGATATACATTTCATTTCTCAAGACATTATCTTAAACATATGATATTTTCATCAAAATCGTTAGAGCCATTTTTGAGAAAATTAAAATTTTCGAAAAATGTTCCATGTAAAGGGTAGTCTGGGGTGGGGGGATTTTCTTGAAAACCTTCGTGTCGCATCTCTGGAAGATACTGAACCTAAATACCAAGTTTGGTGTTTATCCGACTGTTCGTTTTTGAGTTATGCTGTTCACAGACACACACACAGACACACACACAGACACACACACACAGACACACACACACACAGACACACACACGGACATGTTTCCAAAAATGCTTTTTTTGGATTCAGTGGGTCTCAAAACATATATTTCCGGTGAAATCTCGGTATCGAATTTTTGGGTGGAATGCAATACTTCCCCTACTTACTATACGTAGTAGAGAAAGTAAAAAATCTGATGTGTTACACTCACATAACTTTCTCTACTCTTGTACAATCTAATTTTACAAACGCCTATTCTCCATATGCTTTATGTTAATCGAGATATCGAGATGTCAATCTTATTGCTAATTTTCTTGTAGATGCAAGGGGAATATGGTAGCTTTTAAGCGATGGTCAAATATTTTAACGCTGGTTGCTATGCGGCGCATTCCATTCTCTTTGCAAGTCCAGGACATAAAAAAATGAATAACGAATTTGAGAAAAAGTATAAGTATTGGAAAATTTAAGGGAATAACAAGCAATATCTGGAAAACGGTTCACTCAACAAAAAAAATGTATATGATATAAGTTGTGTATTTTAACACGATCTACATTTTTTGTGTAGTAAAATTTTGTCTATCTCTTATGGTTTACCAGTTATGCAAAAGTCGTTCATAATGAAGAATACTTTTGGAGACATTCCCAGAAATTTCGAGATATACATTTCATTTCGCATGACATTATCTTAAACATATGATATTTTCATCAAAATCGTTAGAGCCATTTTTGAGAAAATTAAAATTTTCGAAAAATGTTCCATGTAAAGGGTAGTCTGGGGTGGGGGGATTTTCTTGAAAATCTTCGTGTAGCATCTCTGGAAGATACTGAACGTAAATACCAAGTTTGGTGTTTATCCGACTGTTAGTTTTTGAGTTATGCTGTTCACAGACACACACACACAGACACACACACACACAGACACACACACACACATACAGACACACACACGGACATGTTTCCAAAAATGCTTTTTTTGGATTCAGGAGGTCTCAAAACATGTATTTCCGGTGAAATCTCGGTATCGAATTTTTGGGTGGAATGCAATACTTCCCCTACTTACTATACGTAGTAGAGAAAGTAAAAAGAAGTTATAGATACAAAGTTAACAGCGACAGTCAAATACTTAAGAACAGAGTGCTATATAATGGCCTAAAAATTCAACACTGAATGTTGACAGGACTAACAGAGATTGACCAAGAAATGAACAATTCGAACCTTTAATAATGCATATCTCAGAAAGGCTTAAGTCACAAAAAGCTTATTTTAAACAAACTGTGTGTTTTAAAAAGATCTACATTTTGTGTGTAGTGCGTTTTCGTTTATCGCTTAAGATGTGCCAGTTATACAAGATTATACAAAAAACCTACCGAATTAAGAGAACTTCATAGGCTATTCTCAGAAAATTCAAGATATACATTTTAATTGTCATGTAGATATCTTTAATGCATGGTATTTTAATAAAAATTGTTAGAGCTATTTTTTATAAAATTAAAAATTTCGAAAAGTGTTCCACGTAAGGGATAGTTTGGATTTGGGGATTCTGTTGAAAATCTTCGTGTCGCATATTCGGAAGATATTGAACCTAAATACCAAGTTTGGTATTTATCGGACTTTTTGTTTTTGAGTTATGGTGTTCACAGATGTACATGTTTCCAGAAGGCTTTATTTGGATTCGGGGAGTCTTAAAACTTGCATTTCCGGTAATATCTTGGCAACTAATTTTGGGTTGGAATGCAATACTTCTCCTGCTTACTATACGTAGTAGAGAAAGTAAATACAAGCACCTAATTTCTGTTTTTCCCCCAATTATCACCGATCACTGACCTTAAAACTTCTGTCCTTAACCGGTTATAGTAACCATCCTGCAAGTGTCTGCAGTTTACATTACAGCTGCAAGGAGCTATCTGATCTTTATATTTGCGGTTTACGACCGGACGCAGCGAAACCGCAGAAAAACCGATGATACGCGTATGATTGACACTGCCTAGAAGATTACATGTGATTTGTTACATCCACATGACTTTCTCTACCCATATCCGTTATTTTTATACAGCTTCTAAATACTAATCTTACGAAACCTTAGTTTTCTATCCACTTCATGTACATTTTTGCAGAAATAGTTACATTTCGTTGTACTCATAGATACAAGAGGGATAGAGAAAACCGAATCGATAGTCTGCTGGCCTATAAAGTCCAAACTATTTCCATAACATCGAGAGAAACAACTGAACAGCGACATCACTTTAAAAGAAGAAAGTATTCAACAATTAAACCAATAATAACGGATATATGAGAAATGGCTGTTGCTACAGGAAAGATTATTTGAAATAAATAGTGTGCTTTAAAGAGTTCTACAGTCTTTTAGTAAGTTTATGTCTACTTAAGGTTTATCAGACAAACAAAGATATACAGAATTTTTTCGGAATGAAAAGGACCTCACAGGTTATTCCCAGAAAATCAAGATATACATTTTATTTGCCATGTAAATATCTTAACTATATAATATTTTAATCAAAATATTTAGCCATTTATTAGAAAATATAACATTTCTAAAATTTTTCCATGTAAAAGGGTAATTTGACATGGAGGGATATTCTTGAAAATCCTTGTGTCACATCTTGGAAAGATGTCGAACTTAAATACCAAATTTGGTAGTTATCCGATTTTTCGTTTTTGAGTTATACTGTACACAGACAGACACAAACACATATACACCTTTTCCTAAAACTGTTTTTTTCTTATTTATTTATTTATTCAGCGGCTTAAAAAGTGAAATTATGATATAGAAAATTTGGGTGGAATGCAATACCTTCTCTACCTACTATATACGTAATAGAGAAAGTAATATCTACTTTTTTTATTAAGGGGTTTCAAGGCATGTATTTCCGGTGAAATATCGGTATCGAATTACTATAGATACGCCCCTCAAGAACTAGCTTCTTGTTCCGGAGGACGATGAATTTTTTTTTTTGAACGTAAAAAATTTTAGCAGAGGCTACTTAGGAAGGGAAGTAAAGGCGGTGGTCCCGTGTCGTAGATTTACGTCACGAGAAGAACCTCAAGCCTGATAAATAGGCCTCTGAGCAAAACTTCTGGTCTTTTCACGCCCAATATAGAATGTAACGCTAAGGACCATAGTAGTTAAAGAGCGTCCATAAATAAAAACCGAATTTTAATTTCCCCCTCAAGAAAGTATTCGTTTGCACTTTAATTCTAGCAGTCAAATTATTGGAGGGAAAAATCTAATTTTTTGGACATAAAGTTCAAATGGTAATACAGTGTACGGTTTTTCAGACCTTTCATTTTATCAGTTTTATAAATTTTCGTAACATATAGCACAATTGCAAATTTTTTGCACGTGGTTGTTTTCAAAATTAACTTTCATGCATTAGGTAGAGCACTTTTTTTCTGCATACATCTACACACTTTTATCGACATGTGACCAACTGGTGGAGAAATAAATTCGTGAAGTGGTAAAATGTGAGCCGAAAATGAGGAATTAAAGAAAAAACGTTGAGAATAACAAGTCTGACATTTTATTCCTCCATCAAATAACATCCTATATTCACCGCAAAATCAAGTAATACACGAAAAATTGCGCTACTCAAAGCATGTGAGATAATTTTGAAAAGATCATGTACAACGGAGTTGCAATTTTTGCATTTTTTCCAAAAATTTATAAAACTGACAAAACGAACGGTCTGAAAAACCGTCAAAACACGTAACATGTATTACCATTTGATCTCTTTGTCCAAAATTATTTAAGATTTTTCCCTCCATTAATTTGGCTGTTGGAATTTTTTAAAGTGCAGACGAATACTTTCTTGAGAGAGTGTACATATGTAGTAGAAAAAGTAAAAACGAAATATGTAGATAGCAAAGTTTGTTTCGAAATCAGGATTTGTGAGATAATATGTTATGCAAATTTATTAACGATGTTAATAAATAAACTCTATCCGTTGGTACGAAAGAGTACAAAATACGAAGGTCATAATGAAAGTCGTGAGCAACCTATTCTTAAAATTCAAATTCTACAATGTAACAAAAACGACTACAGGATCGTAATCTACAGACTTTACACCACATTTTGCCAAATTGTGACCTCATTAGCTTCTATCACGTGACTACGGCAACTTTTCGCAAATGGCGGACATCAATGCTTCTTTTCGACAGCGTGTTGTCATTGAATTCCTTCTTAAAGAGGAAATATCTGTTGCTGTCACCTCAGACTTCAACGTATCTATGGAGATGTCTGCAGGGCGCCAGCGGTGTTAGGAGATGGGTGAAACATTTCAAATATGGGAACACGAATATCCAACCTGGGCCTCGTAGCGGTCGTCCTCCAATGTCTCCATGGAACGCAACAAGGAAAGAGTTGATGGGCTCATTAGAGAAGACAAGCATGTCACTGTGGAAGAAATCGCTGCAAAACTTGCAGTAGGACATAGTGTAGTGCAAGAAATTATTGAATGTTTAGGTTAGCGAAAAGTTTGTGCTCATTAGGTCCCACGTTTATTCACCGAAGACTACAAACTTCAGAGAAGAACCACTGTGGAGAAGATCAGGACATTTGGGTGGAAACTCTTCCACATCTTCCCTACGGTCCCCATTTGGCACCCTCTGACTGCAATCCTTTCGGTTCTGCTAAGGAACAGATGTGAGGCCAACGCTAAGAGACGGTAGAGGATATGCGGAGAGCACTGCGTCAGTGTCTTCGGGCAGCTGGAATGGAATCCTAATGTAAGGGTATTTTCAAACTTACAGAAGATGGCAAAATGTGTGCAAAGAAATGGAGACTATGTTGAAAAGTAACAGAAAGGTATGTAGATTAAGATAATGTACTTTGATGCAGTAATTTGTATCACAAATTACTTAAATGTAAATAATGATTGTAGTATGAATATGCATTATTATGTGACATTGATTTGAGATGTTTATTGATTGTAATTATTGTTGGGAAGTAAGTTTATACGACCTTACTGAAACTGTCAATAATAGCGTGCAATAATGCAGCGAGGGGGTGAGCTATTTATCATTATTGGAAACGAGGAAGTTACGTAATATTGGCGCGTTTTTCTTTTAGAATCTTCTGGAACGTTTCCCTAGAGCATATGTTTTCATAATTTTCATTGGATATAAAAATAGACGCTAATGTTGGCGCGTTTTATTAGCCAATTGCAGTTCAGTTATAATCTTTAGGCATATCTGGGTGAAGGAGTATAAAAGAGTAGGTTAGAGGTAGACCCCGTCAGTTCATCAAAATTCTTTGTACACTACACGTCGCATTCCCGTCTGTTCGTCGAAAGTATTTGTACGGCACACTTCGGATATCAATTTGCAGGTTACGCGTAACAGAGTTATGAAAAATCTCAAGTATTATAAAGTTAATTATACAAAAAGTTGAAGTACGCGAATTAAGAATTATCAGTAATGAAGTTATTATAATAGTTTCAGTTTAGCGAGTGTCAAGATCAATGTGTAAATGTGTTAGTAAATGTGTTCGACAATAAAAGTGTAAAACAAATTTCTTCATCAGTGTTATCTTTGGATAAAAGATTCCTTTCCGTTTACACAACCTGTATATAGAGAAGTGCTTGACCAAAAGGATAATAGCTAGCCGGAGGACAAAGAACCAAAATTAAATTAAATAACAGTAGCATTTTTTTTAAACAAAAAGCTAATACTGCCGCAAATTGCTAACACCAGATGGAGCTAGCAAACCTAACAAATGAATGACGTCACAAGATGGCTTCCACGCGTGAAGTAAACACAAATACACAAACATTATAAGTAATACACTCCCAACTTAGTTTGTTTAAAAATATATTTTTCTTTCAGAAGAAAATCACCAGATTCAGATTTGAGTCATCTCACCTACGAGTTTTTTTGGCTTGTTGATTGGCTTACGTTTTGATTTATTTTACCACTTGAACAACAGCTCTTGCAGGGTGTGTATACCTCCTTTACAACTGGTACAGAATGAAACTGAGGTTCTTAAAACGGCTTGGTTTCAGTAAAGAAACTGACACTACAAACAAGTGTTTATTTCAACAATTTGAGAACAAAATTCTGCTTCCGAGTGAACTGACAATGAAATGAAAGCAGCATTCTTGAAAGTTGATCACAAACATTTAAATATGCCTTCAAAATGCTGGATTGGAGACCTTACATTCGCCTTACCAGAAAGGATGACCCGATCACGTTTAATTGTACAGGCAGTCCTAGAGGATCAAGGACTCTGAAAGACCTCTCCGTGGCAGAAAGAAAGGTTTGTTGAGGGTCACACCGGTGTCAGGATGTAATAGCTTGGGGACTCTAGAGACCCCGCCGATGTCCAACCCTGCCGCCCTGGATCTGGTCGCCCTCTATGTCCTTCGATTCACCCCTTCCTCCTGGAGGTTTCCAGAAGCAAGCAGCTGACTGTGCGCTTAAGTGCCAAAATCCTTAGCCCCTTCCTCATAATCATAACCATAACCATAGAGAATCGAGAAGATGGATTTAGCAGACTTTTGGTTGACAGAAAGAATTAGCAATAATTTCAGAATTTCGGTTAGAGCGCGTTACCTGCATAAGTTTCTTCAGGGACGTTTCCTTATCCTGTGAAAACAAATATAGGGTAACTGTAACCGCTGTGGACGTCCGGCAGATTTGAGCATTCGTCATTCATTCCTCGGCCGATATGATCATGTCCCAGTTAGAGGACGTTAAACTTACTCAAAAATATTTCATAAAAGTCTATAATACATTCACATGAATTTCTCTACATTCTATCGTTTATTAGTGGTATAAAATTATTCTTACTCAAACTTATTTTTCTATCTACTACATTTTAATCCAAATAAACCTTTGCAGAAATACTACATACACATTTCGTTATAGATACAAAGGGAACAGCGATAGTCAAATGTTTAAGAACTACATGCTATACGCTGGCCTTAAAATTCCATACTGTTTTTCCATGCAATCGCGAGAAACAACTGAATGTTTAAGGACTTTAAGAGAATGACCAAG
The DNA here is from genome assembly GCA_030765065.1 of Deroplatys truncata. Taxonomy (NCBI): domain Eukaryota; kingdom Metazoa; phylum Arthropoda; class Insecta; order Mantodea; family Mantidae; genus Deroplatys; species Deroplatys truncata. Next base: position 82,686,434 of record CM060988.1, read on the forward strand.
AAATGAACGATTCGAACCTTTAATAACGGATATCTCAGAAACGGCTTATGCCACAAAAAAAAACTATTTTAAACGAATTGTATCTTTTAAAAGAGATCTAGGTTTTTTGTATGGTGCGTTTTCCTCTACGTTTATAGTTTAACAAGGTTATACAAAATTCCTTCCGAATGAAGAGGTTTCATATGCTATTCTCAGAAAATTCAAGATATACATGTAGTTACCACGTAAATATCTTTCATATATGCCATTTTAATCAAAATTGTTATGGCCATTTTTAGAAAATAAAAAATTGCGAAAAATCCACCATGTAAAGGTAGTTTGTGGTGGGGGATTTTGTTGAAAATCTTCGTGATCTTTGAAAGATGTTGAACCTGAATACCAAGTTTGGTACTTATCCGACTTTTCTTTCTGGTTATTCTGTTCACAGGCACACCTACGGACATGTTTTCTACGGACATCTTTTTAAAATGCTTTATTTGGATTCAGGGGGCCTTAAAATATTTATTTCAGATGAAATCTCGGTATCAAATTTTTGGATGGAATGCAATACTTTCTCTACCTACTATGTCTAATAATCCAGTCTAATACGTTAAATCGTCTCTGAGATTACAGGTCATGGCTTTAGTAAATTTAGGATTGATGTGAGAGGGCTTTTAATCTCCCCTTTAAGGGAAGCAATAAGAAATCAGGTGACTCAAAGATGTCAGACTCAGGGGCGAGTTCAGCTTTTTGTCGAAGCTAGCACGAAGTTTCACGGCTGAATAGAGGACCAGATGAGAATGGAATCGACATCAAAGCCCTGAACGTAGTCAGTGCTGCCACCACCAGCAAGACTATCATTTTCCGGTGCAACGTCCGATAAAGGCGACACGTGCACGCACCCTTCTTTCACCCTCTTTACTTCCTATTGAGGCAGTATTTTTAACACTTAAATAATATGTCTAATTATATAATATATAAATTCAGTAACAGCCCGCCTTAAAGCAATATGTGTATGTAACAATATATATAAAAAGTGTATATTACAGTCATTGTATATGTTTATATTATTGTATACAATGTTATGTGAATGTATTACGTAATTTAATAATACAGGAGCTGTGAGAAAATAGGTCAAAAGTTGCTAACAATGAGATAGCAATGAGGTAACCTAGAGGCAATAATGAATTGGAAAGTTTAATAATGCTACTAGTAATTCTTGGAGCAATAATAATGTAATTTTTGAGACAGTTTATAAATAGCCATTCATCAATCAGAAAAAGCTTAAGTTAAATGAAGGTATTCTATTGGAGTAGGATTAGCCAATCACAGACTTGAAATACAGAAATTGAGGCGGTGTTTTATATCACAACACTGTGAATGCCAGAGTGATTGTAGTGTAAATTAGCATTATTGTATGACAATGATTTGAGATGTTTGTTAATTATAAGCATTGTTAGGAAATAAGTCTACACGGCCTCACTGAAACTGACAATAGGAGCGATTAACAATGAGCGAGGGGGTGAGTTGTTTATCAATTAGAAGAGACAAACAAATGACGTCAGATTAGCGCGCTTTTCTTTAGAAATGGAGGGAATATCTTCCCTAGAGCATATGTGTTCGTAATTTTGATTGGATATAAAAATAGACGCTAATGTTGGCGCGTTTTATTAACCAATTAGCAGCTCGATTATATTCTTTAGGCATATCGGGGAGAGGGAGTATAAATTCCGAGCCAGAGACGGGTAACGCGAAGTTCTACAGAATAATTCACAAGGCAAACGTCGCGCAGTTCAACAGAATCATTCATGGGTTACACGTCGCGCAGTTCTACAGAATCTCTCGCGTTGTAAAGTTAGTTAAAAGATGTGAAATACGCGAATTAATAATGTGCGGCAAATAGTTACATTCGAAAATACAACAGTTTCAGTCGGGCGTGTATCAAGAGTAAATATGTGAAATCAATAAAATGTGACGGCAATAAAAGTGTAAAAACAAATTCTTTTATCAGTGTTATCTTTTAGTAACAACTCCTTTCCGTTTACACACCCTGTTCAAGAGATTTGCTCGACTGGGTAATAATAGCTAGCCGGAGGACAAAGAACTCAAAATTAAAAATAGTAAAACAATAACAGCGCTCAGCAAATAAGATAACACGAAAGTTACCGCGACAAAATTTACAAATTCAGGCGGTAGAATTCAGTTGCTTGTAGAAAGTGTTCCTAACTGGACGCGAGACGCGTCCTCGAGAAGTTTAATACGTATCCATTGAGAGACAAAAATTCATTACGGCGAGGATATTATAAAGTTTACGTGTTTAAAAAGTGCAATTAATTAATAAATTATCTCACAGCCCTCTATATCAGTGAAGTGTTATTTAATCGTGTCAAGGATTAATAAATGGAGTGAAGTAAAAATTATAATGTGTGTAAGCCTACATTCTTTAGCCGCATCACCCCCTGTAAAGAGAAAATTGTTTCTAAAAAGTAATACAAACATAAATATATATAATATTTAAATAAACATTCAATTTACAAAGTTTTTTTTAAACTTTGGGGCAAAGGCCACCGGAAAGTAAAGTTGGGGCGAAGCCCACCGGAAACTTGTATCGCACGTGGTTGCAACTACTTCAAGCTCGGCTCCCCAACAGTTGGATTACAATAGAACCTACTCCAAATTGACGCTCAAAGCGTGGTGCAAATAACGAAATAATACAACTTCTTAAAATTGCCTTTCCATACGTGAAGCTACAACCTTCTCACTATCACATCATAAGCTGCTCTTAAACCTTCAAGTAAATAATGCGTTTAAATGGTTTTCTATAAACGAGTGCCCCATTTTAATACTAACTGACCCCGCCTTGCATAGCTGGTTTTAAAAGCCTTATGTGTTACATTCACAACCTTCTCTACTCACTAAGGGCGTATGTAGGGGGACCGCGCTCAGGGGCTGAAGTCCCCCACTCCAAGTTACTGAAGTACTGCAAACTCAATTTTAGTTTCTCAACTACATGGAGTAAGTAGGGGAAATACTGCAATTCACCCAAAACTTCGATGCTGGAATTTCACAAAAAATACATGTTTTGAGGCTCCTTAATCCTCCACAAAAACATTTTTAGAAAAGGTCCCTGTGTGTGTGAGAGAGAGAGAGAGAGAGAAAGAGAAAGAGAGAGAGAGAGGAGAGTGAACAGCAAAACTCGAAAACGAAAAAATTAGGTTCAGTTTCTTCCAAACATGCGGGAAAACGATTTTCACGAGAATGCCCGACCCCAAATTACCCTTTAAACAGAAAAATTTTCCATTTTTTTTTTTTTAGTTTCTAAATAATGACTTAACGATGTGATTACAATAGCATATGTCAAAAGATATTTACATACAAATGGAGTGAGAATAGGCTGTGAAGTCCTTTTCATTCGGAACGAATTCTGTATAATTTTATAAAACTGGTAAACGTTAGGCGATAGACGAAACCGTACTACACAAAAAAATCCAGACCTTTAATACACACAATTTATTTGAAATAACATTTTTGTTTTTGTGGATCAGCCATTTCCTAAATACCCATTATTAATGTTTCAAATTGTTCAATACTTAGCCATCCGTTTAAAGTCCTATCGATTTTCAGTTGTTTCTCGCGATTGCATGGAAACAGTATGCAATTTTAAGGCCAGGATATAGCGTTCAGTTCTTAAAATATTTGACTATCGCTGTTCCCTCTGTACCCTAACCATATGTGTAATCCAGCTGTTTCTACAAAGGTTTATCTCGACTATAATGAAGTAGACAGGAAAATAACCTTTAGTAAGAATAATTATTAATAAATATACCCATTAATAAACGATAGAGGGCAGAGAAAGTCATATGAATGTAACGCATCAGATTTTTCACCTGTAGGTTTCAAATGTAGCAGATCAATCCGCAAACTACAGAAAATGTCTCATTAATAAGACCCTATTCACAATGAAAGTTAAGCATAAGCATAACTTAAACTTAAAAACAAGATGATATGAAGTGTAATGGAACCATTCATAAATAATCACGTAAATATAAAAATAAACGTTAAATTAAACGTTAGAATTTTGCAAAGTCCAAGCTTTCAAGTTTATATCCATGTCAAATATAAGAATCAAATGATCTCGTCAGGTGATCATTCTGTCATCTCTCATTAGATTTTCGGTCGCCATGTGTTGGCTCGCTAACAACCCTTCTGTGTTAAGATCACGGGCCAGGAATCGCTGGGATATCTCTAAAAAAAATCTGATGTGTTACACTCACATGACTTTCTCTACTCTTGTACAAACTATTTTTACAAACGCTTATTCTCCATATGCGTCATGTTAATCGAGATATCGAGATGTCAATCTTATTGTAATTTTGTTGTAGATGCAAGGGGAATATGGTAGTATTTAAGCGATAGTCAAATCTTTTAAGCGCTGGTTGCTATGTGGCGCATTCCATTCTCTTTGCATGCCCAGGACATAAAAAATGAATAACGAATTTGAGAAAAAGTATAAGTATTGGAAAATTTAGGGGAATAACAAGCAATATCTCGAAAAGGTTCACTCAACAAAAAAAATGTATATGACATAAATTGTGTACTTTAACGCGATCTACATTTTTGTGTAGTAAAATTTTGTGTATCTCTTATGGGTTACCAGTTATGCAAAAGTCGTTCACAATGAAGAATACTTTTGGAGACATTCCCAGAAAGTTCGAGATATACATTTCATTTCTCATAAAAATATCTTAAACATATGATATTTTAATCAAAATTGTTAAGTGCCATTTTTGAGAAAATTAAAATTTTCGAAAAAGTTCCATGTAAAGGGTAATCTGGGGTGGGGGAATTTTCTTGAAAACCTTCGTGTCGCATCTCTGGAAAATACTGAACTTAAATACCAAGTTTGGTGTTTATCCGACTGTTCGTTTCTGAGTTATGCTGTTCACAGACACACACACATGTTTCCAAAAATGCTTTTTTTGGATTCAGGGGGTCTCAAAACATATATTTCGGTGAAATCTCGTTATTGAATTTTTGGGCGGAATACAATACTTACCCTACTTACTATACGTAGCAGAGAAAGTAATAGTAGCAAAACAACATTGATGGTATATTATGCTTTATTATGAGTTTAAGTCGAGTGCATTGAATCGTGTCGACTTAATGCGCACTGATTTATGTTGGTAAGGAAATACTAAACCGCCTCTGTCACCTCCAGACCCCAACCATTACTGGTTCTAGCACTCCATTTAAGACGACAAGGTACTCTGAAATGGTCAAAACTCACATTTTTTTGTTTTAGGCACTAATAAAATCTCTATTTTTTCCAGTTTCAGAAAATATATACTTTTGGGGGGTTAAGAGGTTTTTAATACATTTAAATACTCGTGTGAATTCCTTTAAAGCTGTCTTGCAACGCCCAGTTTTAGAACATTTTTGTATCTTTCAACAATGAACGACTATATCACGCCCTGCGAACAGTTCAGCAATTAACAAAAGAAGCCAAGACTAAGAAAAGGTAATCAGAAAAGCTGAAGCAATCCAGAATGAAGATGCAGATGATTATGATCCTAGAATGTAATGAAGGGTGTTAGAATTTTGATGTTCAAACTTTAAATTCAGTTTTCTCAAAACAACATTTTTTAATACTTATGTACCTTTTTCTCAGAAAGTATGAGAGGTAGAGAGCTGAAATGTTCAGTACATGTATACAGCACATAATTAAACTTTCTGAACTACTATCATAATTTTATAATGTGTATTACTGATATTAAAAAAGTAACTACGTCGCAAATTCTCCACATTTTTACTTTTTTTGTCGTTGCAAATAATTGTTTTTTGAATTTCTAGTGAACTAATTTTCATAACTAAATAATTGAGGTTCAGAAAACAGCTGATTATACTAAGAACAAGCATGCAAAAGTGTGATTCTGTATTTCCAGTAGTATCAGAGAAAAAGGTACATGAATCCACATGTTTTAAGAGTAAATGTTATTATTTTTCTGCTGAATGAAATAATTTTTATGGACTCAACTACATAAACTATCAACGAAACAACCACTTGAAATAATTGTCATGATTTATAGAATAATTCATAAAAATTTAGGGAAAATCATCGAGAACTTTAAGAGCAGTCGTAATTTAACACATTTAAGGTGTAATTTCCATATGTTCAGACTACCTTGTCCCCCTAAACCGCCTCTGCCATCCCCAGACCCCAACCATTACCTGATTCTAGCACTCCACTTAATTTGTCGTACTCCCCTCCCTTTTCCTTCGCTTCTGAGCCTCAAGCCGGTCCATGTTCATAGGGAAGGTTTGAGTGCCAGGCTCTTGAACATCAAACCAATACGACAGGACTCATTCAGAGTCTGGTGTGGACCGTCGTTGCGAAGCATGCCTCCAGCTACTCAGGTGAAATGTTTCTGTAACTCTCCCATTTCTCCACTCACCTTAGGCCTGACGCTTGTTCAGAGGCTAATATGCATGTGTCGGAATTGAATTCAAACCAATATAAGATTGGCTCACCCAAGACTAGTGTGGAACACATGATAAAAGTATTTGACAACTTAAAGGAAAACACTATAGAAAATTAGAAGCATCGCAATTTTCCGTGCCCTCGACTGTACATAACCTCTTTTGTCGTATATGCCGTCGGTGGTCGCTTCGCAGGTAGTCATGTTAGCTTAGCTGTTTCACACTATTTGCGATTGGCTCATTAGGTTTATGCTTAAAGTTTTATGTCTTTATGTTAATGCTTAATATTCACTGTGAAGGCCCTCAACAGTGAAGTCAAAATACAGTGGTTAACGGCGTACTTCATCTAAACCAGCTGTTATGTGTAAAGAACGCAAGAAGCGTGAGTCCCATTGCCATATCTGGGTGTCGGCTATTACACGAAATGTCAGTAAGACACCGTCCCTGACCATGTACTCTGGCGGCAGTGTATTACCGCTTTCCTTTTGTCCCAGAAATGAAAAACAAAACATGATCGGAACCTCCCTCACAGCACGCGACCGCCATTCATCAGCTCGCGCCTTCGAAGCCCGCCTCAAAATTGTTGTAACTACTCTTTTCCGTGGAGTGCAAGTTTTGGGTTCTTTTTTTTTTTAAATTCTTTAATTCTCCTCTCACCCTGTCTAAGAGAAGGCCTCAGCGTAGATCAGAAGACCACATTTTCTGTACCTAAAATTATGTTGACCGTTGTCTAAAAATTCTGATGTGTTACATTCACATGACTTTCTCTGCCTCTATGATCTACTAGTGGTTAAGCAAACTATTCTTACTAAAGCTTATTACTTTCTCTACCACGTACATAGTAGGTAGTGAAGGTTTTGCATTCTAACAAAAAATTGCATATGGAAATTTCACTATAAATACATGTTTTGAGGCCCCCTGAATCCAAAAAAAGCGTTTTAAGAAAATGGTCCGTATGTGTGTCTGTATATGTGTTTTCTTTGTGTGTGTGTGAGTGTGTGTGTCTGTGAGAAGCATAACTCATAAATAAAAAGTCGAATAAATATGAAACTTGTTAATACTGGTTCAGAATAAAGCTCCTAGAGGAAAATGAGATACTACAATGCTTGGTTGTACAGAAGAAAATGGAGAAAAAAGAAAACTTGGACGCGCAAGATACAGACAGCACTGGAAGAAATAGGAATGAGGGAAACATGGGCAGAAAGAAACAACGAAAGTAAGGTTTTCTGGAAAGATATTAGAACAAAAGTGGAGGATATTGAAAAGCAAGAAATTATAAGTAGCTTCAAGGAAAAAAGGTTATTAATAGGTTATAAATATTTTATAACAGAATGGCGAAAAGAAAGATACATCGAAGTATGCCACAAAGAGACCGGAATGGGGTATGCATGGGCGAGGACAGGTGTAATGAAGGGAGAAGAACAGATGCACTAAATGTAATAAATTACATGACAATTGACATTATATTCTGGAATACGACGTCACGGATAAAGGAAGAATTTAAAACTAGAGAAATGCTAAAATTTACCAATAGAGCTAAACGTTAGGAATATTTTTAATACTAGATCAAATGAGTTTGTGGAGAAAGCCAGGAAAATATTTAGGAAAAATTAGTTTAAAATGGTTAAAAGAGACGTGAAGCAAATCGGAGAAGACACGGAAAAAGGGTAACGAGGCAAAATAGTAAATAGTGGAAAATTATATTTCCCCATTATATATATATATATACAACGGAATGTTAAATATAAGGGGAAGAGAAATAATGAGCAACTCCATTGCATTGTAAGTATTTTATAAATTGTATGTAAAGTTTAAAGTAGAGAATAAATCATTCATTCATACTTGTTATTTAGGTTCATTACCTTCCGAAAATAGGACACGAGATTTTCAAGAAAATCCCCCACCCCAAATTACCCTTTACATGGAAGAATTTTCGATATTTTTTATTTTCTAAAAATTGCTTTAAGGATTTTGATTAAAATACAATATATTAATGATATCTACATTACAAATAAAATTTACACTTTTGAATTTTCTGGAAATAACATGTAAAGTCTACTTCATTCGTAAGAAATGTTTATAATCTTGTATACCTTGTAAATGTTATGTGATTGACCAAAACGTACTGCACCAAAAATATAGATCTCTTAAGACACACAATTTATTTTAAATAAACTTTTTTGTAGCATCAGCCATTTCCGAGACATCCGTTATTAATGGTTCGAATTGTACGCAAAGAATATGGAATTTTGAGGCCAGTACATAGGGTCCAGTTTTAAAATTTTTGACTATCCATATGCTATTTAAGTCTTTAACGAAATGTGTAATGCAGCTATTTCCGGAAAGTTTTATCTCGATTAAAATGAAGAAAATAAGAATATAAACTTTCGTAAGAATAATTGGTATACCCACTAATAAGTGCTAGAGGGTAGAGAAAGTCAATTGGATGTAACACATTAGCTTTCTGATCTATTTAATTTTAATCCAAAATAACCTTTGCATTAATAGTTACATTACGCATTTCGTTATAGATACAAAGGGAACAGCGATAGTCAAATGTTTAAGAACTGGACGCTATGCTCTTGCCTTAAAATTCCATACTGTTTCCATACAATCGCCAGAAACAACTGAATGCTCAAAGGACTTAAAGCATGACCAAGTAATGAACAATTCGAAACATTAATAACGAATATCTCGAAAATGGCGTATGCCACAAAAAATTATTTAAAATAAATTGTGTGCTTTAAAGAGATCTACACCTCTTGTGTAGTCCATTGCTAAATTCCTCCCAAATGAAGAGGAACTTCAAAAAGTATTCCCAGAAAATCCAAGATACATATTTTATTTGTCGTGTAAATATCATTAACATATGATATTTTAACCAAAATCGTTAAGAGTCGTCTTTGAAAAACTCAATTTTTTTTTAAAAATGTTTCATACAAAAGATGGTTTAAAAAAGTCTACTTAAGGTAGATTTTCCTTAAAATCTTCGTATCGTATCTTTGGAAGATACAGAAATTCAATACCAAGTTTGGTATTTATCAACCAAAAATTTTCCTTTTTGAGTTATGCGAGTAGGAATATTTGCGAAACGAAGACCGTAGACCTTTTGCTCCGAAGAGCAAAATAAAACCACTTGTAACACGTGAGGCATTTACTATCTTTAGACAATGTTCGAATTTGTAAAACATCAATAATATTATATTGATACCTGAAACTGACAGAGATTAGTTTAGAACGTTGCTCTTAAAACAAGAAAAATGGGTAAAAAAAGCGAGATGTCAATGTTCTGATGTTTTGTTGATTCGCTAGCAGTCATTTTCAATGAAATTATTTTGAACGTGTTTTGTCTTACAGCAGCCAATGAGTGTGTAATTAAATTGAATTATGTTTTGAACTGTATGTCACACTGGTTTAAAGCTAACAAATTATCTGTAAATCTAGACAAAACAAAAGTTGTTAAATTTATAACCCATCGATCACTACACACTCCAATAGAAATTGGGATTAATGACATGTCACTAGAACAAATAGACAACATTAAATTTCTGGGCCTCCAAGTAGACAGATATTTAGATTGGAAAGTTCACATTACGTATATCATACCCAAACTCAGTTCTGCATGTTATGCTATCCGAGCATTGGTAAATGTCAGTTCTATAGATACACTTAAATTAGTATACTATGCATATTTTAACTCTATCATTGAATATGGAATATTATTTTGGGGAAATTCGGTAGAAAGTAAACGAATATTCCTCATGCAAAAGAAGGTTATAAGAATCATTTCCAGCACTCATAGCAGACACTCTTGCAAACATCTTTTTAGAAGACTAAAGTTATTAACCCTACCTTCCATGCATATATTTTTAATCTTAAAATTCTATGTATGCAATTGAACCACATTTATTAAAAACATGGAAATTCATGAGATAAACACTAGACAAAAGGGTAACATCCATCATCCCAGTGCAAAGCTTTCTTGCTTCCAGAAAGGTGTATATTACGAGACCATAAAAATATTTAATACTCTCCCTAATGATCTTAAGAGAAAAGTTGACAATTTCAATGTCTTTAAAACTGCTGTTAAAGAGTACCTATGCTCAAAAGCATATTATTCTGTACAAGATTATGTGAATGACAAATTATCCTGATGATAATACTTATATAGCTCTGTAAGTAGTATTAGTAAATATTAATGACAATTGCCAGTCATATTTGATGCCTGCTCTAGAATTAATGAAGCTATTTAAATGTATGTATATTAAGAACTGACAGTAAATACTATGCATTACAAATAAAATAGAACAAAGGTAAAATCATAGTGAATGTTAAAATAACTGTTCTTGCCTAAACGTATGTTAACCTTATAACAGTAAGGAGGTATTCAACTCTGTACAAAATTACACTTGATTTGTTTCATTTTGTATATAGTATGTCTTTATTTTATTTTAAATGTTCTGTATACTATGTAATATTTATGTATATATGTAACTTTATTGTACATTTCCTTAACACGCATATAATATGTGTATTTTATTTCAAATGTTCCATATTCTATGTAATATTTATGTTTATATATAATTTTTGTACATTTCCTTGACATGTTCTATGTTCACAAGCCTTTATGGCTGCTAGTGAACTCACAGAATGCAATCTAATCTAATCTAATCTAAGTAAGCACTTTTTGGGTAAGTGCTTCGAGTGTTATTCTTTCTGCTGCTTCTGTAATTTTGAGGCAGTATTTTTAACACTAAAATATTATACAATTAGACTGAAATCATTTTAGTATATATATATATACACTTCAATAACAGATCGCCTTAAAGCAATATGTGTATATAACAATATATAAAAAAATGTATGTAACAGTCATTGTACATGTTTGTATTATTGTATCCATGTGTAATAATGTTATGTGAATATATTACGTAATTTAATAATGTAGGAGCTGTGAGAATAATAGGTTAAAAGTTGCTAACAATGAGGTAACCTTGAGGCAATAATGAATAAGAAAGTGTAATAATCCTACTAGTCATTCTTGGAGCAACAATAATGTAAATTTTGAGACAGTTTAAAAAAAGCCAATCAACAACCAGAAAAAGGTTTAGTTAAATGAAGGTATTCTATTGGAGTAGTATTAGCGAATCAGAGACTTGGATTGCAGAAATTTACAAGTTTAGGCGGTTGAAATCAATTCAGTTGCCTGCAAACAGTGTTCCTAACCGGACGCGAAACACGTCCTCGAGAAGTATAATACGTATTCGTGTGAGACAAAAATAGTTTACGTGTTAAAAAGTGCAAGTAATTCATAAAAGAATCTCACAGCTCTATATCAGTGAAGTGTTATTTAATTCGTATCAAGCATTAATAAAAGGAGTGAAGTAAGATTATAATCTGTGTAAGCCTACATTCTTAAGTCGCACCACAATCCTGCCAAGACATCCGTGTCTCTAACAATAATACTGATGCAGCAGAGGCAAACATAAATATAATATTTAAAGAAACAGTAAAAATACAGAGTTAATATTTTTTTTAAACTTGGGGCAAAGGTCACCTGAAAGTACATTTGGGGCGAAGGCTACCGGAAACTGTTTGCTATATGTGCGGCTGCAAACAAACTTGAAGTTCGGCTCACAACAGTTGAAATATAATACAACTTCTACAATACAACCTACTTAAAATTGACGCCCAAGACGTGATGCAAACTCCTACAATAAAATATCTTCTTCAATTTTCACCTGGCTCTTCCATTTCAGCATCTTCTGAATTAACAATTTCGGTCATTTAATCTTTATGTGAGTTATAATAGATAGAAGAGTAACGTTTTAGAAAGCAGAAGGCTGCCAGTATAACGTTTAGATTAACTCTACAACGAATTGCGATCAATTGAAGTATGGCTATTTGTATTATGAACAGATAATGCGAGCGCCATGAGAAATTAATCGTGTAAAAAGACAAGGAAAAAGTGGCGATGCTGTCTAAAAATTCTTTTTGAAGCAGTATTTTATATCACAACACTGTGAATGCCAGAGTGTTTGTAGTGTAAATTAACATTATTGTATGACAATGATTTTAGATGTTTGGTAGCCATAAGCATTGTTAGGAAATAAGTTTACACGGCCTCACTGAAACTGACAATAGAAGTGGGTAACAATGAGCCGATTGGGTGAGTTGTTTATCACTAAGAAGAGACAAACAAATGACGTCAGGTAGCGTGCCTTTCTTTAGAAATGGAGGCAATATCTTACCTTGAGCATATGTGTTAGTAATTTTGATTGGCTGACAAAACAGACGCTAATGTTTGGCGCGATTTGGTAACCAATAGTAGCTCTATTATAATGTTTAGGCATTTCAGGAAGGAGTATATATTCTCGAGCCATAAGCATGTTTCACGCAGTTCTAAGAAATCTCTCGCGAGGTACACATCAGGCAATCTTGAATAATCATTCGTGAGGTACACATCACGCAGTTCTAATGAATCTTTCGTGGAGTGCATATCATACAATTTGGAAGAATCTCTCGCGTCGTAAAGTTAGTTACAAAATGTGAAGTACGCGGCAACTAATACGCCGGTAATTACTTTCGGAAATATAACACTTTTAGTCAGGCGTGTATAAAGATTAAAGATGTAAACTATTAATTAAATGTGACGGCAATAAAAGTGTGAAAATGAATTCTTTTATCAGTGTTATCTTTTAGTAACAACTCCTTTCCGTTTACACGCCCTGCTCAGAGATATTTGCTCGACTGAGTAATAATAGCTAGCCGGAGGACAAAGAACCCAAAATTCAAAATAATAAAACAATAACAGGCACCCAGTAAATAAGATAACACGAGCAGATTACCGCGACATATTATTCTTATTCAGGGAGCCGCAAAACGCGCATTTTCGGTGAAATCTTCATATAGAATTATTTTGTGGAATACAATACCTTAAATTGAATTCTGAACAATTCATTCTAAGAATTGACTTCAGTTTTAACACACCATCACTATCTGCTCTGTAAAGTTGTCCAAATGAGATAATCGCACTCTATCAAACCATCGCATCAGATCTTCAATAAGTGTTCGTAGTCGCCATCATCATTATAATTATCATCCCAAAGGACTAGACTCAACTTTCCTGTTCCTCTTCCAGTAATTATTGTTATTGGCATCTCTTCCTTCGTCTTCCAATAGTCCTCCTGTGTTGTAACGAGTACAGACCTCGCGATATTAAAGTACAATATTCGCCAGGTCCAGTTGTACCTATAATCTACCTACCTGAACTAGAGGAAGTACTTATTTTACTCAAAAATTCGATATGGAGATTTTGCCGCAAATACATGTTTTGAGGCCCTTGATCCACAAAAAGCATCTTTAGAAGAAATTCCCGCCGCTCGCGCCTGTATGTTGATCTTCTGTCGTAAACAGCATAACTAAAAATGAAGTGTTGGATATACCAACTTGCACCTTCTAAAGATGTGTTGAGAACATTTTCAAGTAACCCACCTTCCCAAACTACTCCTTATGTGCAAAATACAGCCTTAACAGCCTTGTATGGCCACAACATAATGTATCTTGATATCATTTGTCAACATTTGTTGGAATTAACGGAAAGTACAAAAGAGGCTCCTTTAGAATAATTTGTGAAAATAAATGATAATATATAGAGAAAGTTGTGTGTTTGTAACGTATCAGACGTTTTTTGCATGTTTAGTTTCTCTACTACTTACCTATAGTTAGTATTGTGACATTCAGTGGGTTTTTAGGGATTATTCTAATGTATTCGGGGGAGTTATACATTCAGGGGTTGGTTGTATTGGCCAGCTGTAACGTAATGGCTATTCCACACGCGTGTACAGTTATCTCTCTCTTTCCGTATGCTTCGTGGGACAGTCAACATGGGGTGAGTGCAAGCACCCCTTCTTCCGACCACCAGGTGCTGACTTTGCATGTGCATTTTTATAATAAACTATCTTAACTGTTCTCTTGGAATCTGAGTTGAGTTTTTGAACGCATTTTCCTTTCCCTCCAGTTTAGATAGACGCTAGGAAATTTGTAACAATAATGCAATGCTTCGCTCCATTTGTCGCCACGATTGTGTTGAAATTTTTAAGACTATTCCTGGAGCTTAGGCTCTACCGTCTAAATTATTTTTGGAATATGACAGTATTGAATTCCATCCAAAATTTCTATACCGAGACTTCAACGGAAATACACGTTTTAAGACTCCCTGATTAAAAAACTCTAAAAGGTCTGTGTGCGAGAGCGCTTGTCTCTGTCTATTAACAGCATAACTCAGAAACGAAAAGTTGGTTAAATGTCAAACTTGGTATCTGGATAAATACTAACTTACCATTTAAGTTCAGCATCTTCCAAGGATGCGACACGGAAATTTTCCAGAAAACCTCCCTACTCTTTATATGGAAAACTTAAACATATACCATATTTTTAAGATATTTGCATGATAAATAAAATGTGTATCTTGATCTTTCTGCGAATAGGGGTTAAGTCCTCTTCCTTCTCAATGACTTTTGTATAATTGGTAAACCGTTATAGATGAAAAATATCACTAAACAAAAATTTAGACCTCGTTAAAGCAATTTATGTCAAATAAAAAATTTTGAGACTTTAACAGTATCCGAAATATTCGCAGTTATTGATGTAAATTTCCAAATGCTTTTTTCAAGTTATAAGTCGCTATTCGGTTTTTCTCGTAGTCGTTCAACACATAGCGACTCCTTTTTAAAAATTGGACTATCGCTGTAGTCTACTGTATCCTTCTTAAAACGAATGTGTAAATGTTTAATGAAAGCTTATCTCGATTAACAAGAAGTAGATAGAATAATAATTGTTTGTAGAAAAATGGGTAGAGAAAGTCATGTGAATTTTAATAAACCCTGTTGCTAGATTGCTGAATTAAATGCAACTTTCTAAAGGGAATTTTTTGAGTACGTAACACGCTCGTTTTCTTGTAGGTGTCACATTAAATAGTAGTAACTTTACTGACAGTCAGTGGCGGCTCCGGGGTATGTCTCCCTGTCATGGCACTACTTAATAAAACGAAGAAATACGTATTTTAAATTTTTTGTAAACTCCACTGCAGTCATGCTTATTTTTCTTCAAGGCGCAAGGAAACGGTTGGCCTGACAATAGAAAACAATAGAAGCTGAAAGAAGACATGAAATTGCAAGTTTGCAACATTATTAGATTACCTGTTATCAGTAGCGCCTCGTGAATATGCATTTTGTACGTCCACAAAATTTTAGTCGGACAGCCCTGAAAATGTGCAATACCATCTACTGCATAACAGCTATGATTATGCACAAATTTATACTACTACCTACTACCTACTACCTACTAACTACTAACTACTAACTGCTAACTACTAACTACTACTGCTACTACTACTACTACTACTACTAATAATAATAATATTAATAATAATAATCCATAACTCATTTGACGAAAGAGCTTTTTATGTTTGTTATTATGTCTATAATCAAGTACACACTTAATTGTTAGGGCAAAAACGAAATAATGTGTAAATTAAATTGTAGTTGAAATTATGGATGGTATGAAGAAACCGAAAGAAGTTTCCGAGCTTGTGCACATTCTCTACTTCTGCTACATTTACTCCAACTTCTGTCGTAGTGTGCTACCACCTAGTGGCATTAACGTAAATTTAGTAACAGTATGAAAACAGATTGCGAGAAAAGTTTCGCGTGCTAGTGTGTTTCTTCACGTACGTATTTGGCCCCATAAGGTAATTACGTCATACCAGTTGCGCATGCGCAGAAGCTCCACAAGTCAAGATGTGTCACCGATTGTGTTACCATGTCTCATTGAGTTTAGAGCAATAGGATGGTAGATATTAATGGCGTAGATTACTGCATATACGTTACGTTTAATAGCATTCAAAGAAAAACTAACCAATAAATCCGCAAGGTGTCAAAATTTGCATTCGTGTGCTCTTATGCAGCAGCCACCACTGATTATTATCCTATGAAATTGTGCTATTTCTTCCCAGGCATGGATTCATAGTATTCTGGCCTTCAGTCTAGACTCTAGCGAATACTGGAGGTGTAAGACCGTAACCCACATTTGTATCAATTAGCACCTACTTCGGCTTATCGTTGCCAGCACATACGAATCCTAAGTACCAACATTATCGTACACCTAAGACAAAGTATGCTATACTGAGAAGTGAGAAATAATGTATTAATCACTACTTTTCAGTGTAAAAGTTAGCGGAAAATCGTGTTTTGCTATATCATATTCGTCATTCATTTTCTACTGCTCATGCTTAAAATAAAATTAGTCATTGTCTTCTAATAATGCTGCTTGCACTGTCAGCAGTCCAGCAGACGATTGAAAAAGTGTGCTAAGAGCAGTAACTGTTGAGTGCATAAGTGTTCACGTGTGCGGTGTGCGTTTTCTTTCAATTAGTAGCCCATTCTCTACATTATCGTTAGTATATAAGCTGAAAGTAAAATACATGCGGAGACCTACTCCTGATCTGCAGAGCGAAAAGTGCAAAAGTTAACCTATTTTAAGTTCAAAAGGGACATTTACATGAAAAATCAAATGGATCTGTAGACGTAAATCAAAAAGTGTTTTATTTTGCTTTCCATGCGTTCTGTTTGGTGGCCACAACCACGAATCAAAAAAGGTGTGATGGATACACGAGCACCTTAACTGACGTGATGCTTTGTAAGTGTATTTGTAAAATTTTCGGTAGCTCGAAATTTCAATCTGCTTGAGAAATAAGTCGTCAGCTGCAGAAGCAGCAGCAGTAGACATACGAGTATTGCATCATATATCAAATAATTTGGGGTGTAAGGGGATATGCCACACAATCAATAAATCAATATCTACAATAATTGTACATAATAATATAATTCTGCAAGAAATATGTTAGAATATTGAAATGGACAAAAGAGATTGTAACTTAGATAAGTAAGGGACGGGCGAGCTAGCTAATTCCAGGTAAAAGTAATTCTAGGTAGAGTCGACCATCTTTCACCAAGCTAATGAGCAAGGAACTTGTAGGAATAACAAGAAATAGAAAGAGACAGATGTAGAGATGAAAGAGACAGAGGTATTGAGTTTGCTTCCGGATGCGTCACTGGAACGCATGTGCGAAAAGTTTTGATGCAGAATATTTTCATACATAATATGGTCTGTATGGTCTGAGGACCAATTAGAAATGTTGCATTTTAAGGCGCGAAGATGAGCTTAGGTATAAAAGGGGGAAGCAGGCACTAGATTTTCACTCTCTTATACAATCTCTACGGCACTCTCTGGACAAGAATGCACGTGTGCGTGTGTGTGTGTGAGTGTGTGTGTATGTGTGTGTGTGTGTGTGTGTGTGTGTGTGTGTGTGTGTGTGAATATGGGTGGGAAAGCGTGTGCAGTTAGATTAGGCTCCTAATATACTATTATGGTGGGAATTGTTAAGGATGGGAAAAGCTAGCCGCCCATAAGTATCTTATTCATAATAGATCACGTTTTAAGGGAAATGCAGTGTATTTTAATTTGCCTCACCTACGAGAACCTTGAGACCAGTGAAATTAGTTAGATAGTTAATTTATTAGGAATGGAGAAATCATCAGCCGTTGAGCATAGATAGCCGGAGACCAGAATACTCCAGCAGAGGGCATGAACCCAGAGGACCAACGTTTTCCCGCTACAGAGGGGAAGCAATGCTGGTACTACCAGTGCATTTATGCCTCAGCCGCCACTGCTGAGAGGGAATTCGTGGACAGCCTGTATGTAAGCAATTCAATTCTTTCTCACAACTACCCGTACGTGAGCTGTCAGCAAAGCAGTCGATAAATTGTTTAACCTTGTGATTACAGCGTCAGTCACAAGGGATTAGCTTGTAGAGCTCCACGTTCACGTTATTGTTTCAGCAATCATAACCTTGTTATCTTCCGCTAAGTGCGGTAGTTCCCCCACGATTCATTTCCAACCTTAACCGAGTCTCTGACAAAGGGCTTCTTTTACAACAAAGTCCACAAATATTCTGACCATACATTAACACAAATCGACCACGTCGCTCGGGGTAGCATGAGCATGTTTTACAAGCAAATTCAATACATTATTAGAAGTGTATCAACAGAATTAATTTAAATATAATAAAAATGTTTGGGTTTGAATTACAGGATGTCTACTGCTTTGTAGGTTTAAAATTCCAGTATATTTTCAGTGAAAGTTTTGAAAAAATTCCAGTATTGCATCAAGCCATTGCAGTAAAAATGCAGCAGTAATGTTTTTTAATTTATTTGTTTATGGTCGCTTAAACCAGGGCCGTATTTAGAGGGGGGTTTCTAGGATTCAACCCCCCCGAAACTTCTGACAGTTTTATTTATTTAAATTCATAGCAAACCAATATGGGAAAATGTCGTTAGATAACAGTAGGTCTATTGCTAGTAGCACATTTACAAGAAAAGGTGAAACTTAATATCATCATAAGTAAGGTGACCATACATTCCGGTTTTCGAAGCAGTCTCCATGTTTTGTGCTGTAAGGTGGAATATCCTCATTCTGGTGAGTTTTTCTTGTCTATATGTCTCCAAGCAATTTTCTTATCCATGTAACGTTTATATACTACGGAGTAGGTACATGGTAACTGTGTGGGGTACTGTTAAGTTTAGATCTACTTCTGGAAAACCCTCCCCGAATTTTTTTCTGCGTACGGGCATGGCTTTAACAAACGCCATAGCGTGACCAGCACTTTTCAATTAACATAGCACATACATAGTTTACAGTAGAAACAATGATTAGTATTCACATTCATATGTTAATGTCAACAATTAATTTTTCTTAGACAAAAACGTAACTCAACTGAATCAACAGTTCATAAACGTTAACAGTTTGCAGTGTTAATTATTTACATTAACCTTTTTGGATTAAACCATAATAAAATTATTGACAGAGCTACAGCCTATGCTACAGTTACAGGTGTATATCCTCAAAGAAGTCAGGTATTTTCGGGTGCCTGTGCGCTGTAACCAAACTGTGAAGATGCCATGAAATTTTCTTTTTCTCTTAAAATTGGAGCATTTGGTGATGGCATGTTTGATTGTGAGAGGAGTATTGCAGTTTGAACAGATGGGTGTGTCTTCTCTGCGTAGCAGGTATTAATGTGTCAATGAGCTGTGGGCAATACTAGTCTTGTCAGTGCCTCTTGTTCTCTTCTTACGGCAGGCATCACAGTTGAGATTGTTTCAGGGTAAGTTCTGATTTCGTGATGTTTGGTGGATGGTAAATTTGTCCAATGTAGTTTCCAGCGTTGCCTCAGACGGTGCTTAATATGATAAAACAGATCGGTGTGTGTCACTGACTGGGTGTTTGGTGACTTCTTTCGCAGCTGCGTCTGCAGTTTCATTGCCGGTTATACCCTACATGGGATGGTAACCAGCAGAACCTCACTTCTTCGCCACGGTGTTGCAGTCTGTATATATGTTGCGAACATCCAGTACTAATGTATGGGGTGTATATCTGTTCTGAAAGCTTGTAATACACTTAGAGAAACTGATAAAATTAGGAAAAGTTCGTCATTGGAGAAGGTTATGTATTGCAAAGGCTTTTTAACAGCAAACATTTCAGCAGAGAAGATGGAGGAATTGAGGGAGCCTGTATAGCATTATGTGATTTGGATAGACAACTGTACATCCGCATTTATCTTCTAGCAGGGAGCTATCAATGTATGTTTGTGTATAATTGGAGTAATCTGATACGAGTTCTTTGAAGAGTTTCAGAGAGGATTTACTATCTATACATGATCTATTTAGTTCTGTATTGATTTGCAATTTGATGGTCTCCCAAGGAACACAGTGTGTTAGACGAGGTAGTTGATATACATGAGGTAAGGTGATATTAAGATCATGAAGGTAGTTAGAAATTCTTAGATGGAAAGGGATACTATGAGATCGATTTGAAGATGTCTCTTGATGAAATATATAGTTATACATATTCAAATGCGTGTTGTGGCTAGCTTAACATCTTTACTGTTTTATTTGTTTCCACAGCCATAATATGTGTTTATTGCCAGTTGCCACACCCGGTGTTGAAATGGTGGCTTTTTTTAAATTTCGAGTGACGATTTAATTAAACTTACTCTCTGTATTCGATCTGGAATATTTTTATGCTAATTTCTCCCCATTACTTCTTAGAACTGCAATTTCATAAAACTTCATTGTTAGTTATAATAATGGACCAAAACTTCACTGATATTCACAGAAACGGGAATGAAGTATGAGCAGATATTGTATTTCTTATCTTAGCCTATCCGACCCTCCTCTGCAACAATCTTGAAAATTCTGGAAATGTTGTATAGTCTGTAAAAAATGTTAGGACTGAAATAATATCCAGTGTTTTTCACATAAGATAAAAAATTATGTAACAATAGATATAATGAAACATGATAACATTTTAAAAAAATGTTGTGTTACACTCATATGGCTTTCTCTGCTCTTGCACAAACTATTTTTACAAACGTTTATTCTCCATTTACTTCATGTTAATCGAGATAAACTTTTGCAGAAGCTATCTTATTGCTAATTTTCTTGTAGGTGCAAGGGAAATATGACAGGTTTTAAGCGATAGTCAAATCTTTTAAGAGCTGGTTGCTATAGCATGTCCTCCATGAAAATACGAATAACGAATTCCCATTTGAGAAAAAGTATAACTATTGGAAAATTCTAACAAATAACAAGGAGTATCTCGGAATTGTTTCACTCGACAAAAAAGTATATGACATAAATTGTGTGTTTTAACCGGATTTACATTTTTTGTATAATAAAATTTTGTATATCTCTTACGGTTTATCAGCTATCAAAATTCATTCAGAATGAAAAGGACTTTTGGGGACATCCCATAAAATTCAAGATATGCATTTCATTTACCGTGAAAGTATCTTAAACATATGATATTTTAAACAAAATTGTTAAAGCCAGTTTTAAGAAAATCAAAATTTTCGAAAAATGTTCCATGTAAAGCGTAGTCTGGGGTGCGGAAGCTTTCTTGAAAATCTTCTTGTTGCATCTTTGAAAGATACTGAACCTAAATACCAAGTTTGGTATTCATCCGACTTTTCTTTTTTGAGTTATGCTGTTTACAGACAGATACACATACGGATCCTTTTCTAAAAATGCTTTTTTAGGATTCAAGGGGCTTCAAAATATGTATCCTCAGTAAAATTACGGTATCGAATTTTTGGGTGGAATACAGTACTTCCCTTACTTACTCTACGTAGTAGAGAAAGTAAAAATGTCGTCCTCGTGGACTAGTGCATTTTTTTCGGGCGTAAAAATCCTTAGCATGGTTTCCTTCGGAAGGGAAGTAAAGCCGGTGGTCGTAGATTTACGTAAAAGTACCTCAAACCTGATAAAGAGGCCTCTGAGCAAAATTACCGGTCTTTCACTCCAATATAGAATGGGACGCTAAGGACCACAGTAGTTAAATTTAATTTATGAGAGTAAAACTAATTCTTCCGCCTCCACGTCCAATAACAGTTGACGCATATGGACTCGCCGTTTGTATTGTGCAGGTAACTTATTTGGAGCTAACCTTGCTGTTTGTTTACAACTCCAAATAGGCACAAGAGTGCTTGTGACGACTTATGATCATTGTGTCCTTCAAACTGCCAGGGATTACCAGCAGTTTATAGCTATCAGAATGCGCTGTAATCTAGCTGCGAGAACGACCTCATCCACGTGCCTGAATAGATAAAGGCTCCTGCTTCACCGGATACCGTTTTGTGCTCGCTTATACTTATACTTTGGGTGTGTATTTCTTTTTCTTCTTCAAGTTACCCTGCTCGTTGTAGGACTTGCACCGCCAAGGACTTAGAAGCTAAATGAAGATATTCTCGGTGCGAAAATTTTGATGCCGCTACCTCCTTCAAATTTTTATAGCATTTAATGTTAACTGCTCTGTTGATGAGCTTTATGCAGCCGTCTTCTCGTGGCTGGTTCTGTTCTGTGACGTGCGCCAGCTGCGCTAGTGATATAGCTATGAGTTCTTTATCTCAGGGTACGCGTGAGTGTATTTTGTAAGGATAACACCAGCTGAGATATTTTAACGTTGACTAAAATGTTCAGTTTGAGAAGAATCGCCGACTGTTGAATTTACAATTACTTCTATAAACATAATTAATCGAAGCTTCAGTTGTCGCAAGGCGTAGAAATTTTGCTTGGAAAGATCCCTTTCAATAGCCGCTAAATATTTTTAATGCCGGCGCGTTCATATGTGTTACACAACTTAAAAATTACACACGAGAGTTAAGAATCTCAGGAGAGTCACAACACGTCATGAATGTGTCTCTGGTTTCAGGTTTATTTTATTGAGACAAAATGACCTGGTGCCGGTACATGGGGCCCCGCTTACAGGCATAAATTTACATTAGGTTACATTACAATTGGCTTGTAATGTGTTTGATAGTAGTTTCGGTTCCACCAAACCCCATACAGTGACCATCGTTAGGTTGCCGAGAAAAGTTTCAGTTTGTATTTTGTGTCTTTATGTTTCTATTTGTAAGAAGACATTTATTGAACATAAATATATCCTACATACCCGCACGCACGCGCACTCCTGGCATTTGTTACTGATTTAAAATACACAAACTTTTCTTATCTTAAGCTCCGTCCAAATATCGCTATCTCTGCCAACGTTACTATTCACGCGGTCCAATCTTAAAGCTCTAAGTATGTTCTCTTAACTTGTTGCTATGCTGTACCTGCCTCGAATCTTAGAATTTCATTCCATTTCTAATTTACAGAATTTCTGCCTACTTGACTTTGCAAACTTACTGAACTCAAACTAACTGCATTGCAGGATCTTTTATGCTAACGCGTTCGTTATTCGGCTGTTGCTAATGTCTTTTTTCTCCGGACGAATATTTCAACTTAGGCTTATTATTGGAATTATTTCTCTATCTTACTATCATTTATTTAATTATTTATATCTTCCTGCCAATAATTACGGCATCACAATGCATTATGTCAGTAGCCTGTCGAGGAGAGAGCAAACTCTGGATCACAGCATCCCGGTTTCTCCAGGATGAGTGATCAACCAATGCATGGTATGGCAGTGAATAAAAGCAAATGAGCTGTAGAGATGATAGGAAAATTCGCGGATCAAATTATCCAACCCAACATTCTCCTGGCGACAGAGGAAAACCGCGAAAAAACCTTCGATCAGACTTGTCGACCGCAGGGTTTGAAGTCGGGACTTCTCGAATGTGGTCCACAGACGTTACCACCTGAGCCATCGCGCTCATTTTGGATGTATGCACCATATTAAATTTTGAAATAGGATTAAAATCGTACTTCCACAAGGGTGAATAAACAGCTGAACGAGTTACACTTTTCTAGAGAGGAAACTTTCGAGGTTGTCGTTCCCACATGTTTGTACTCACTGTTTTTGTTCCTGACCAGTTAACATTTACTTTAGTCATTATTAGCAGTGGCGACTGTTGTAGAGCACGTGGAGACCTTGGTTATTTTTTACTTCGAATGCTATTAAACGTAACGTATATGCGATAATTTAAAGTCTATTGCGTTTAAACCTACCGCGCTAAATCTACCTCTGAATTCGACGAAACATGGCAACACAGTGCTAGCACATCTTGACTTGTGTACGTTTTAAGCAGCTTCTGCGCATGCGCAACAGCTAAGATGTAATTACCTTATGGCGCCAAATAGATACGAGTTGTGCGCACGTGAAGAAGTGCACTAGCGCGTAAAGCTTTTCCCCCATTTTGTTTACATACTGTAACTATAGTATTATTACGTCAATGCCACCAGGTGGTAACACACTACGGCAGAACTTTAAAGTCACTGTAGCAGAAGTAGATAATGTGCACAAGCACGGAAACTTTTCCCGGTTTCTACATCCATAATTTCAACTACAATTTAGTTTACACATTACTTCGTTCTTACCCTGACGACAGAACACCAGAACGAGAGTACAGTACATGCTACGCACCGGGAATGGTGACGTAATACGACCATTCTGTTATGTTTCTGCGCTAGCTTCCTCTGCCTCCCGTCCGCACTTATTCCTCATACAGGTAGTAAATTATGTCCACAACAATAAAATTCACCCCCAAAAAAGCTTTCATTCGCTGACAAGCGATTCATTATGATGATTATTATTGTTGTTGTTATTGCGAGCAGCTAAAGTTGTACCAATTTGTTCATAATCATAACTATTAAGCAGGAGATGGTATTTCACATTTTCAGCAGTGTCTGACTAAAATTTCGTGAACACCCAAAATGTATACTCACGAACCGCTGTCGTCCACTGTGGTCTAGTGGTACCATGCTAGCCTCTAGTTCCCGAGGTTGCGGGTTCAAACCCGGCGGAGAGGGATGGATGTTTTTGGGCGTAGAACCTTAGCATGGCTTCTTTCGAAAGGGAAGTAAAGCCGGTGGTTCCATGTCGTAGATTTAAGGCATGTAAAAGAACCTCAAGTCTGATAAAGAGGCCTCTGAGCAAAATTCCCTGTCTTTCACGCCCAATATAGAATGGAACGCTAAGAGCCATAGTAGTTAAAGAGCGTTCAAAAATGAAACTAAATTTGCTTTAATTTCACGAGCTGCTACTGATTAATTATTAGGTACTACGTATGTTTATTCAGATACTAAGTCGTTATCTATTTGGCTTGGTTAAAGCCCTGCCTCTTTTTCTCCTAGGCCATGAAAATCTACCCTAGCAATAAAGATTCACACCTTACATCCATTAATGCAATATTCCTGATTATTATACAATTCAGAGAAATTAGCAATGCAAATCACAATTGATCATCTATGCTCATTTGTTTTTGGATGGATACAGATTTTTCCTAAATTCCGTATTTGCGATTTGTCTTCAAAAGTTTGCTTTACTGCTACCTCAGATCTTAAAAGAAACTCCTTTTTTTACTTCCTCTACTACGTATAGTAAGTAGGGGAAGTATTGTATTCCACCCAAAAATTCTATACCGAGATTTCACCGGAAATACATGTTTTCAGACCCCCTGAATCCAAAAAAAGCATTTTTGAAACATTTCCGTGTGTGTGTGTGTGTCTGTGTGTGTGTGTCTGTCTGTGAACAGCATATCTCAGAAACGAACAGTCCGATAAACACCAAACTTGGTATTTAGGTTCAGTATCTTCCAGAGATGCGACAGGAAGGTTTTCAAGAAAATCTCCCCACCCCAGATTACCCTTTACATGGAATATTTTTTCGAAAATTTTAATTTTCTCAAAAATGGCTGTAACGATTTTGATTAAAATATCATATGTTTAAGATATTTTCATGACAAATAAAATGTATATCTTGAATTTTCTGGGAATGTCTCCAAAAGTTTTCTTCATTGTGAACGACTTTTTCATAACTGGTAAACCATAAGAGATAGACAAAATTTTACTACACAAAAAAATGTAGATCGTTAAAATACACAAGTTATGTCATATACATTTTTTTTGTTGAGTGAACCATTTTCGAGATATTGCTTGTTATTCCCTTAAATGTTTCAATA
Source organism: Deroplatys truncata (assembly GCA_030765065.1). NCBI lineage: Eukaryota > Metazoa > Arthropoda > Insecta > Mantodea > Mantidae > Deroplatys > Deroplatys truncata. The sequence goes on from CM060988.1 coordinate 82,712,406, forward strand.
CTTATTTTCTCAAATGGGAATCCGTTATTCATTCTTTGTCTTGGATATTCAAAGAGTATTAATCTGTGGCAAAGAGAATGATGCTGCACCTAGCAACCAGCTATTAAGAGTAATGTCTATGCTTAAAGGCTACTGTATTTCTATATTGCCCTTGTAAATATATATTCCCCTTACATCTACAAGAAAATTAGCAATAAGATAGAGTCTGCAAATGTTTATCTCGATTAACATAAAATAGATGGAGAATAAGCGTTTGTAAAAATAGTTTTACAAGAGTAGAGAAAGTCGTGTGAGTGTAACACATCAGAGTTTTTAATCAGCTGGCTCCTGAGTCTTTTGTACCCGAACATTCAAATACGATATAGATGACATGGTAAAACTACACATTGGACATAAATTCTGTTGCAGATTTCTTCTTATTCTTTACTTTACTTGCTCTTAGTCTAAACTATGTTAATCCCTCTTTTTCTCTAGCAGCAAGGAACTCTTCTCACTTATGGCAGCAAACAAATTGCTCCTATCTGTGTTCTCAAATCTAGATCTAATCATCCACCAAAATTAATTTGGAAAATTCTCTTTACTTACAACCAATCCTCTCCCGTGATATGCCCATATGCCAATGAGGCATTTATTGCAATCAAAACCAGCATTTCAATACTTTCTCCATCACCAATCCTTTCATGCAATAAGAACAAGCGTTAAAAACACTACTAAAATAAAAAGAAAGCAAAAAATGTCCTCTCATGCTTACTTTCCCCATATTATCAGGTAATATTACTAATTGGTGTTTAACTGACCTTTCGTTTTTTAATTATCCTGTTTACATACACACCGGACGTTTTCTTAAAAACACTTTTTGGGTTCAGGGGCCCTTAAAACATGCATTACTGGTATCGCTATCGAATTTTTTGGTAGAAAACAATACATACTTCCACGTAGTAGAAAAAGTAAAAATTACAGAGACCAAATTAACAGGGATAAAATTCTTATTTTTAATACACTCAAAGAAAAATTATATTACAGATTATATGGGTTACACATGTTTGCATTTGTCAAGCTTTTTCATTTCATTAGTTTTATATTTATTTTGCTTTATATATAGGGTGTTTCTGTGACCTTGTTACAAACTTTCAGAAATGATTTAGGATGGTGGTTGGATCAATTTATCATAGAATCCCTGGTCCGGAAACATGCCTGTTACAAGTTAATACACCAAATCCGTTTTGGGATTATTTATTAATGTGGAATAACAATAATACAGTATACTGTTGGTTAATCAGTATTTTTATAAGAGGTGTTGAAAATAACGTCCCTCAGGGTCAATACAGGCCTGCAAACGCCGTAAGAGATTTCCTCGCATCCAAAAGCATCCTATATGGAGTGAACAATCCTTGGAGGGACCGGTTTCGCGACTTGCGGCTGGCCGGCGTAGCTGGTCTCTGTGTCGGCAATGCGGATGACAGGAAGTCCGCTGTAAATATAGTACGGTTTGCCCCATAAGTTGTTTCCAACACATACAACATAACCACTTAAGAAGAGAAGCAAATTACTCACGTCTATCAAGCAAGGAGATGTTGGAACTGCCTCCCTTCACTGTTCAAGCATTTCTGACACCTGTTTAATCATCACACTCTGCAGCCGAGTTCCCTCCGAGAAATGGACATTTCTTGGCGAATGTCATTTTAAGTTAATCTAAAGTGTGCGGATTTGTTTTGTAAACTTCTTCTCTTAATTCTCCGCAGAAATAAAAGTATCAGGGCTTAAAACCAGGGGAACGAGTGTGTGTGTGTATGCGTAGTAAAACTACTTTTGAAAATTGAAACATTCATGTGGAGGTTAATGCACTGCATTCCACAAGCTAATTGTAGATTATGAAGCACTGCACTCGTCCGGTCGCTGAGGTAAATGACTCGAGCTATCATGCAGTCTATTGTTGCCAGTCCTCTGGTCATTGCTAGGATAAGCCCAATAGTTACTATCCAAGTGTGTATGCTCACCCCCTACAGTGCCATTTAAACAACCTGAGACTCCTGTCATTTCACTCTAAATAGAGAAGTGGGAAACCTGCGTTGCCAGTTGTATTACAGCATGCGTCAGCTGTTTAGTAGCGCGCCGAATAGCAAACAGCTCGCTGGGACGTAACGCTAGTGAGCAATAGTAAACCGCGCCAACATGGCAGCGTGTTACCCCTCAAAGTTCAGCTTTTAGGCGAAGGGAAAAGAGGGTGCTAGCACCTTACTGGCTAGAGCAACAGTGGAGGTGACGTTGTCATGGAAATATACTTCTCCAAGAAGTGTCAGAAGTCTCATGTTATTTAAATTCAACCGTAGCAAAATCATTGGTGACATATGTATTTAAGGTGGAAGCAAGTTTAATTTTGTTAAACAGAAGCAACTTTGTAAATAGAGGGGGCCCTTCCTTAGCACCTACCTGAATCCTCTATTACCATTATATAGAAAAGAAAAGTTTTAGCTACGAATTTCTCTCAGTTAATGACTTGATCAGTCATGGAACCCCCCCCCCCCTACAACCTCCGACTTCAGCTCATCTTGTCTTGCATGCCTTTCGATAATAAGCTTTAATATTTCGAACAAGTCGTGAGCACAAAGTATTTTCCATCTGTTGCCGGTCAACAAAAACCACGCAATTCTCGTTACAGCAGGAAAGGCGGCGAAATGCGACTTCCTGATGTATCCCGCTGAGTACAAAGGCTGTATATAACAATGTCTGCACCTGCTGCAGCCTAAGGCACTCCATTCCAATCCAGATGCGTCCTTCAGGGCCTCGGAAGGACGTGTGAACTGCGCGAGTTCTTGACCGCCGCACGATTCAACCCGACCTCACTTTCACAACGCAACTCTACAAATTTATCGCCATTCATAGCGAGAGATACGCTCCAAACCGGTGACGCAAGTATTGCCAAATATCCTGGGTCTGTTTATGGCTGGAACTGTACAAGTATTACTTTTGGGCGTTAGCAGAAAAGGAAGTAGTACAATTTTACTTTCTCTGCCCGTTAGCTTCAGATTTCAAAAAGTGCATGCTTTGGGGCCCATGAATCCAAAAGAGGTCTCAAAGCATATGCCAACATAATGCAAAAACATTTTATGATTTGTTACAGTCACTAATTTTCTCAACCCATTCTTCAAAGCTATTCTTTGAAGTAGGGTTTATTTTAGGAGTAGTTGTATTGTATTGCTGCAGTTGGAGAGCAAAACTTGAAGTAATTGCCGCACGTATGGTACAAACTTTCTGGTAGTCTACGCCCCAGGTTGAGGCAGTATTTTTAACACTTGGATGATTTCAGTCAAATTATATAATAAAAAATTATAATAACAGCCCGCCTTAAAACAATGTGTATGAAACAATATATAAAAAGTGTATATTACAACCATTGTATATGTTTATATTATTGTATACATGTAATAATGTTATATGAATGTATTACGTAATTTAATAATGTAGGAGCTGTGAGAATAATAGGTTAAAAGTTGCTAACAATGAGGTAACCTTGAGGCAATAATGATTTGAAAGTTTAACAATACTACTTGTGATTCTTGGAAGCAATAATGTAATTTTTGTAACAGTTCATAAAATAGCTTTAGTTAAATGAAAGTATTCTATTGGATTATGAATAGCCAATCAGGGACTTGAAATACAGAAATTTACAAAGTTAGGCGGTAGAAATCCAGTCAATTGTTTGTAGACAGTGCTCATAACTGGACGCGTTGGTTGTAGGCAGAGCGAGACACGTCCTAAAGAAATGTAATACCTATTCAGTGTGAAACGAAAATAGTTTACGTGTTAAAAAGTGCAAGTAATTAACAAAAGAATCTCACAGCTCTCTATATCAGTGAAGTGTTATTTAAATCGTGTCAAGCATTAATAAAAGGAGCGAAGAAAAACTTATAATCTGTGTAAGCCTACATTCTTCAGTAGCACCACAACCCTGCTAAGATATCCATGTCTCTAACAACAATACTGACGCAGCCGAGGCAAATATAAATATATAACACTTAAAGAAACAGTCAAATTACAAAGTTAATATTTTTTAAACATTTTTGGGGGCAAATAACAATACAACAAAATAAACCTATTTCAAATTGGCTCCCAAAACGTGGTGCAAATAATTTAAAAATAACAATACAACAAACCATCTTCTCAAAGTTGACTTTCTGGTGGCCTTCGCCCCAAGTTTAAAAAATTAACTTTGTAATTTGAATGTTTCTTTAAATATTATATATATACATATAATGCGATTAAATAACATTTCGCTGATATACAGAGCTGTGAGATTATTTATTAATTACTTGCACCTTTTTTTAACACGTAAACTTTATAATATTCTCGTCTCACACTGAATACGTGTTAAAGTTCTTGAGGACGCGTCTCGCGTCCAGTTAGGAACGCTGTCTACTGGCAACAACTTCTACCGCCTGAATTTACAAATTTCATCTATTTCAAGTCTCTGATTGGCTAAATTTACTCCAATAGAATACTTTTGTTTAACTTTCAGGTTTTCTGGTTGTTGATTGGCTATTTATAAACTGTCTCAAAAATTACATTATTGTTGCTCCAAGAATTACTAGTAGCATTATTAAACTTTCCAATTCATTATTGCCTCAAGTTTAGCTCATTGTTAGCAACTTTTGACCTATATTCTCACAGCTCCTACATTATTAAATTACGTAATACATTCACGTAATAGTATTATACTTGAATACATTAATATAAGCATACATTGTTACATTTTATATGTTATTCACACACATATTGCTTTAAGGCGGGCTGTTATTGAATCTATATATTATTCAATTAGACTGAAATAATTTAAGTGTTAAAAACACTGCCCCATCTTACAAAAGCTTATTCTTTTATCTACCTCATCCTAATCGAGATAAACATTTGCAGAAATGGCTTTATTGTATATTTCCTTGTTGTACAAGGGGAATAAGGGAATACATCAGGTCTAAGCCTTAGTCAACTTTTTTAAGAACGGGTTGCAATGTGATAGCTTTAAAATTCCACTCTCTTTGCATGACCACAAGAAAAATCTGATGTGTTACACTCACATGACTTTCTCTACTCTTCAAACTATTTTTGTAAACGCTTATCCTGCATCTACTTCATGTTAATCGATATAAAAGTTTGCAGGAACAATGTTATTGCTAATTTTCTTGCAGGTGCAAGGGAAATATGGTAGGCTTTAAGCGATAGTCAATTTCTTTAAGAGCTGGTTGCTATGTGGAGCATTCCGTTCTCTTTGCATGACCAGGACATAAAAAGACGAATAACGAATTCCCATTTGAGAAAAAGTATAAATACTAGAAAATTGAAACAAATAACAAGGAATATCTCGGAAATTATTCACTCCACAAAAAAATAAGTGGGATATAAATTGTGTGCTTTAACCAGCTCTACATTTTTGTGTAGAAACATTTCTTCTATCTCTTACAGCTTACCAGTTATGCAAAAGCCATTCAGAATGAAGTGGACTCTAGGGGACATTCCCAGAAAATTCAAGATATACATTTTATTTGTCATAAAAATATCTTAAATTTGTGATATTTTAATCAAAATCGTTACAGCCATTTTTGAGAAAATCAAAATTTTCGAAAATGGTCCCTCTAAATCGTAGTCTGGGGTGGGGGAGTTTTCTTGAAAATCTTCGTATCGCAATTTTGAAAGATATAGAACCTAAACTCCTAGTTTGGTATTTATCCGACTTTTCGTTTTGAGTTATGTTGTTCACAGACACACACACAGATCTTTTTCTAAAAGTGATTTTTTTTGGATTCAGGGGTCCTCAAAACAACGATTTTCGGTGAAATCTCCGTATCGAAATTTTGGGTGGGATGGAGTACTTCCCCTACTTATTCTACGTAGAAGAGAAAGTAAAAATAGCGATTTAGCGGTTAAAAAGTATAGAGCTTTGACAATTCAAACCTATAACAAAGAACATCTTGGAAATGGTTAATGCCACAAAAATTTGTATTTGACATAAACTGTGGGACTTAACGAGACCTACATATTTTGTGTAGTAAGTTTTTATCTATCTCTTACGGTTTACATGTTAAAAAAATTAATTCAGAACGAAGACGACTCCGCATGCTATTCCAAGAAAGTTCAAGAAAAAATGTTATTTGTCATGTAAATATTGTACACATTCTAATCATAATCGTCAGAACCAGTTTTGAGAAGATAAAAAATACCGACAATTTTTACATCTAAAGCCTAGTTTGGGGTGGGGGATTTAAAATCTTCGTGTCTCACCCTTGGAGCTTACTGAATATAAATACCAAGTTTGGTATTCAAGCGACTCTTTGCTTTTCAGTTATGCTGTTCAGAGATTCAGAAACGCACGCGCGAGGGCGTACCTTTTTTCTAAAATGCTTTATTTGTGTGCTGGGGCCTCAAAATATGTAGTTCTGGTGAAGTAACATTTTTGGTTGGAATACGATACTTTAAGCACCTATGTAATAGGGAAAGTAATAAAAAGCCGTATAAGCTTTAAATTTTATATTTAATTCCAGCATCTTTCGAGGACACAAAACGAAAGGCTTTATCTTCGCTTCAGCTAGCATTTTAATTTGAATGTATCCTGTAATTTGTTATTTTCATTAAACATGTTTTCAATAGTTTTGATTAAGATAGGTTTTTTGAGGTAACTGCAAAAAAAAAAGGTCTTATGCTACGACTTCTACAGGTGTTGATGCATTCTTTATAATTTTATATAACTTCCTAAATCTTCTGAGATACACAAAACGTATTAAAGGAAAAGCGTTTAATAACAGATAGGCTTGTTATGCAAAGAAAATAATGTAGTAGTATTGATAAAATTAGCATTAATTACCTTTAAATTCGTTCCTATTTCAACCAAATTTGAGATGTGTTGACGCGGTACTTATCTCTTAGGTTTACTTGTTACTGAAATTGCTAACTTCTACAAAGTTGAATCAAATTTAGTCTATATTTTTACTTTCTCTACTACGTACAGTAAGTAGGGGAAGTATTGCATTCCACCCAAAAATTCGATACCGAGATTTCACCGGAAATACATGTTTTGAGACCTCCTGAATCCAAAAAAAGCATTTTTGGAAACATGTCCGTGTGTGTGTCTGTGTGTGTGTGTGTCTGTGTGTGTGTGTGTCTGTGTGTCTGTGTGTGTGTGAACAGCATAACTCAAAAACGAACAGTCGGATAAACACCAAACTTGGTATTTAGGTTCAGTATCTTCCAGAGATGCGACACGAAGGTTTTCAAGAAAATCCCCCCACCCCAGACTACCCTTTACATGGAACATTTTTCGAAAATTTTAATTTTCTCAAAAATGGCTCTAACGATTTTGATGAAAATATCATATGTTTAAGATAATATCATGAGAAATGAAATGTATATCTCGAATTTTCTGGGAATGTCTCCAAAAGTATTCTTCATTCTGAACGACTTTTGCATAACTGGTAAACTATAAGAGATAGACAAAATTTTACTACACAAAAAATATAGATCGCGTTAAAATACACAACTTATGTCATATACATTTCTTTTGTTGAGTGAACCGTTTTCGAGATATTGCTTGTTATTTCCTTAAATTTTGCAATACTTATACTTTTTCTCAAATTCGTTATTCATTTTTTTATGTCCTGGACATGCAAAGAGAATGGAATGCGCCACATAGCAACCAGCGTTAAAATATTTGACTATCGCTTAAAAGCTACCATATTCCCCTTGCATCTACAAGAAAATTACCAATAAGATTGACATTTCGATATCTCGATTAACATGAAGCATATGGAGAATAGGCGTTTGTAAAATTAGATTGTACAAGAGTAGAGAAAGTCATGTGAGTGTAACACATCAGATTTTTATCACATATAATTAGAGCATAAAACTGGTTTTCATGATTCGGTGGTACCTAACTTTCCAAGAGAATAAATTCCAAAAAATGGAAATCGAATTACATGCTCTAGTCGCAAAAATTTGGAAAATTCAAACTTTTAAGTATTGCATATTATTCCTCGAATATAGTTATGTACAATAAAAGTTAAATTTTGTATAAAATTAAAACTTTCCTGAAAAAGTAATGACAGTTTTTTATTTTCTAAAAATAAAGCATGTATAAAATTAGCAAAATCACGAATCCAAACAATACTTGACATATAGAAAAGGCCCTTATGTATCTTCATGAGCTTTTAAGGAACATATACTAAAAAATCGGAAAGAAATGAACCAAATTTGATCATGGGAAGATTTTACAGTAGTAAAAACTTTAGAAAACAAGATTACAGGTAAATTAGTTTTAAAAATTTACAAGTCCATTTAATCGTCACGTTTAAGTATTTAAACGATCGGAAGAGCGAAACTGCAATTAATCCTGATACCACCTTATATGAGTATTTTTTCATGAAAATTTTAAAAGGTGATTTTTTTCGCAATTTTATCGAAAATTCAGTGTGGAATGCCCTTAAAAAGGTTCCGTAGCTTCATGTAACTGCGACGTTTCGCCTAAAAGTAGTATATTTTAGATGGCTCTTTAGTAGTACTCTTAATTTTTCTTGAAATTTAAACCAGTAGCAATGATTATGTTGTAAATTGTTATTGCCAGAAAAATATTTGACTTAATTACTTTCTCTACAACATATAGTAAGTAGGGGAAGTATTGTATTCCACCCAAAAATTCGACACCGAGATTTCACAGGAAATACATGTTTGGAGGCCCCTGAATCCAAAAAAAGCATTTTTAGAAACATGTCCGTGTGTGTGTCTGTCTGTGTCTCTGTCTGTGTGTCTGTCTGTCTGTGAACAGCATAACTCAGAAACAAACAGTCGGATAAACACCAAACTTGGTATTTAGGTTCAGTATCTTCCAGAAATGCGAAACGAAAGTTTTCCAGAAAACCCCCCACCCCAGATTACCCTTTACGTGGAACATTTTTCGAAAATTTTAATTTTCTCAAAAACGGCTCTAACGATTTTGATTAAAATATCATATGTTTAAGATAGTTTCATGACAAATCAAATGTATATCTCGTATTTTCTGAAAATGTCTCCAAAAGTATTCTTCATTGTGAACGACTTTTGCATAACTGGTAAACCATATGAGATAGACAAAATTTTACTACACAAAAAATGTAAATCGCGTTAAAATACACAATTTATGTCATATACTTTTTTTGTTGAGTGAACCATTTTCGAGATATTACTTGTTATTCCCTTAAATTTTTCAATACTTATTTTCTCAAACGGGAATTCGTTATTAATTTTTTTGTCTTGGATATGCAAAGAGTATTAATCTGTGGCAAAGAGAATGGTGCTACACATAGCAACCAGCTATTAAGAGATATGTATGTGCTTAAAGGCTACTGTATTTCTATATTGCCCTTGCATACACAAAACAAGGGGAACATAGTACGCCTTAAGCGATAGTCAAACATTTTTAGAACTGGTCGCAATGTGTAAAATGTAATTCTCTTTGCATGTCAATGGATCGTTTCTGCAAATGTTTATCTCGATTAATATGAAATAGATGGAGAGTAAGAGTTTGTAAAAATAGTTTGGACAAGAGTAGAGAAAGTCATGTGAGTGTAACACATCAGATTTTTTTTGTCCTGGTAATGCAAAGAGACTGGAATACTCCACATAGCAACCAGCTCTTAAAATATTTGACTATCGCTTAAAGCCTACCAATTCCCCTTGCGTCTACAAGAAAATTAGCAATAAGATTAACATCTCGATTAACAGGACGCATATGGAGGAATAAGCGTTTGTAAAAATAGTTTGTACAAGAGTAGAGAATGTCATGTGAGTGTAACACATCAGATTTTTGTGTGTTTAAGGGTCCCGTGATTGAAATGTTGCCCCCCCCCCAGAAAAAACCTCACAAAATTATCGATGTTATATTTTATTTGTAAATACACTTGGAAACGATATCCATCTTGTGGCAATGGGTTTTTTCGCATTTCTGCCATTTTTAAGGTGTTTTATAATTTAAAACAGGTAGTGAGCACCTGCAGGTAGAAGTTGGTCTTACAGGATGCCTTCTTTCGCGTTTTCCTCCAATAAATATTTTTCAGTACGTAAATTATTTTTGCCGCCATTTGCGATCCAATTTTAATAAACAATTTTATGTTTGATCTTCATAAGCATATTCACAACTTCAGACATCATTATTTTCCGTAACAATACTGCTACACAAAAGAAAATTTAAATTATAGAAAATATAGCAATTTTAAATGAAAAATCGGAAAGGAAAGATATAAATATCGGTGGTTTAAAAACTAACAATTAGTCCCGTTCCTTTAATCTTAAAGAACAAGAAAATTGCTTTATTACTCTATTTTTAAGCTGCAAGGAATCTTCAAAATAAAATTATACCACTATATTGTATCACATTTTATAAAATATTTAATGTCACTACAGCCAACAACATAGTTCTAACGGCAATGGAGTTGGACTAAACTTTGATGAAAAGAGTTACGTGAAAAAACAAGTAAGGTTTAAATTTTCTCAAGGACTGGTTCACCTTGGGAGTTTACACTGGCTACCCTACCTAAGATAGGACGCTATTGCCCTTATGGAATGTAGGCTATCTCTTATCTTGCAAAATAGTTACCATATCGAATTAAAATTTTGCACTCAGTTATCGCTAGTATAAGAAATACGCGCAGAAAACTTAAATTGAATAACTTCAAAAGTATACAAATGGTTCAGTTCAGTTCCAGGGTCCCGTAAACGATACTCACAGTTTTCGTGAGTAAGTTGTTATTAATTATGCTAATATCATAAATATATGGTACTTTAAACAAAATCAATAGACATTTTGAGAAAGTAAAATGTAACGAAAAATGTTATGTGTTACACTCACATGACTTCCCTACTCTTGTACAAAATATTTTTACAAACGTTTATTCGCCATATGCTTCATGTTAATCGAGATATCGAGATGTTAATCTTATTGCTAAATTTCTTGTAGATGCAAGGGGAATTGGTAGGCTTTAAGCGATAGTCAAGTATTTTAAGAGGTGGTTGCTATGAGGTTCTCTTTGCATCACCAGGATAAAAAAAATGAATAACGAATTCCCATTTGAGAAAAAGTATAATTATTGGAAAATTTAAGGGAATAAAACGGAAATGGTTCACTCAACAAAAAAAATGTATATGACATAAATTGTGCATTTTAACGCGATCTACATATATTGTCCAGTAAAAGATTGTCTATCTCTTATAGTTTCCGAATTATGCAAAAGTCGTTCACAATGAAGAATACTTTTGGAGACATTCCCAGAAAATTCAAGATATACATTTTATTTGTCATGAAATTAGCTTAAATATGAGATTTTAATCAAAATCGTTACAGCCATTTTTGAGAAATTTATAATTTTCGAAAAATGTTCCATGTAAAGGGTAATCTGGGGGAATTTTCTTGAAAACCTTCCTGTCGTATCTCTGGAAGAATACTGAACCTAAATACCAAGTTTGATGTTTATCCGACAGTTCATTTCTGAGTTATGCTGTTCACAGACACACATACGGATATGTTTCCAATTTTTTTTTTTTGATTCAGGGGGCCTCAAAAATATATTTCTGGTGAAATCTCGATATCGAATGCTTGTGTGGAATACAATACTTCCCCTACTTACTATACGTAGTAGAGAATGTAAAAATATTCAACATAAAGGATGGTTTTGAGTGGAGGAGACTTTCTTGAAAATCTTCGTGTCGCATCCTTCGAAGACGCTTAACTTAAACACATAGTGCATTTTCAGTTTTTGAGTTATGCAGTTCACACACTTGCGCGCGCGGACATACTGTGACTTTGTCCAGTTTTCACTGCCATTTCACTAATGTGATCTAGATCAACTTTCACTATCACTTCACTTAGTTCACACTATAACTACACTATTGTGCTCTAGTTCAATTTTCATTGTCATTTCACTTAATTCACGCTGTCATTTCACTAATGTAAACGAGATCAATTTTGAACGTCACTTCACTTAGTTCACGCTGTCAGTTCATAATGTGAACTAGTTCAGTTTTGACTATCTCATCATTTAGTTCTCACTGTCACTTCACTACTGTGACCTAGTTCAATTTTCACCGTCACTTCACTAAGTCCTCGGATGTAGCTGCGTCATGAAATACGCCCGAAGCAGCCTATTCTTCCTTCCACTTCACTCATGGGGAGTTGAACACAGGGCCTCTCTAATCTTAGGCAGTAGCAGCATTCGCTGTACGTCATAAACATCACAAATTCACTCGTAGAACCGCAATTAATCTCGCATCAGAAACACACTCATTAACTGGTGACTGATGTGAGAGCACATCCACTTATACAGCCGCTGGAATTTTCGAGAGAGTTCTAGAATGTTCGTGGGGCGGGGACAAAGAAGCTACCAGAGCAGTCCCTTATCTCTCGATAGCACCTCTGATGTTTACGCTGGACAAGAGCATTTATCTCTTCAACCTCCCCGTCAGTCAGCCGATAACTGAGGTCCATAATGATACTGCATTTAGGGGATCTCAAAATGTTAGGTAGCGAAACTGGTAATACAGGATGGGACATAAAGGGAGAACAAAAATGAAAGAAACCTGAGAGCATATGACATTAAAGAGCAAAGGGAATAAAAGAACGCAAAACAGAATAAGGAAAATAAAATACAAAGACAGCACTCTAGAAGGAATTCCAGGGAAGACAAGAAGAAGAGGGCAGTGATAAATAGAAAGTGTAGAACGTAATGAGTATTAAGGAAAGAACAAAGAAACAAAATAAAAGTATAAAATATAAGATATGGCCCTAGCTAAGTACTGCTTTTTATTCAAAGACATGTGTGTTACAATTCTGGATAATTCCTGTTTTATTACCCACTGTGCCCGCAAGCAATATTCGCTCGTGATATCCATGAAATAATGTTGACATACATTCTCCTTCAGGTTTTCTCTTATTTTAATCTCCTTTCCCTCTCTCCCGGCAGCAGAGAGGTTCGGATTCTTGGCCCTATTGTCAGTCCGAAATCGACTCCTGGGGATCTGAACACTTAGCATTTTCTCACGCGTATGAAAACTGCCGCAAAAACTCTATCATTGTAGTACACATAGTATACAGATACATTATACGATACTGTGAGGGTTATAGTTTTCTTTAAAAAAATGTGATACATATGATTTTATAAAGATGGGGATATTCAGGACAAACTTTGTTTAAGTAAATCCCGGAAATTAGTTTTAAATTGCCTGTGAGTCATTTCCCGGATGCTGAAGTAAGCAGGGATTTGATGGCTTGATATTTTGGGGAAAGATCGCTTCATGTCAGACACGTAAGTGAGTTTAATTTCTGCTGGCATACGCTTACGTCAGTTACTGGCTAGACACTAATCAGCATTCTGTCGGATATTTAAAATTAGCATTTTTTGACGGCTGTCTCTCGGTCGATCACTTGTCTAGGAGCCTGTGATGGTCAGTTCCTTAAATTTACTTAGTGCTAACTTGCAACATCGATGTAGGCACGACGAAGGTGGAACGCCGGATTTCTATTCAGGTAAATCCACAGTCTGTCTAACTCTCTCACTCTGAAATGTAGTTTAGTTTGCTATTAGAAAAATTAAAGTCTCTTTTGGGAACAGAAATTGCATTTCTGATAGTGTCACCACCCTTCCAGCTACCACAACCTGTTACCCTCTCGATGATATCCTATACGTGACGTCTGATGAAGGCGCTGATGGCGTCGTCGCCACCATAACGTCACAATATGTTATGTATATGCATAAGAGTAATCCCGTGTATTAACAAACTAATTATAGAGATTTATAAACGATTAATAAAAAAGGTTATGTTGAATTCACATGAATTTCTCTATTCGCTTTTTACAAACTATTCTTACAAAAGCTTATTCTTCCATCTACTTCAATACAGATAAACCTTCATTACCCATTTACACATTACGTTGTAGGTATAAGAAGAACACATTAAGCCAAAGCGATAGTCAAATCTTTTCAAAACCAGTTCTATGTGATAACTTAAAAATCCTGTTCTCTTTGCATGAATATGAAAAAGAAATAAATAAAAAAAATAAATAAATAGCGATTTACAGTTGAGAAAACTTGTAGATGCGACCTAAGTGCTCTACGGCCTACATACAGGCACCCCAAAGAGTTAACAACATCTAACATCATTGCAAAAGAACTGCTTGAAGTATATTTGAAAAGTAACAGAGAAATCTTGTGAACGTGTGCAAATCAACAGTTAATGACGAGATATGCGAATCACAAAATAAAGGGAAATTGCTCTTTGGAAGGGATTTTTGCCGTACTGCAGTCATCGACCAGTACCAAAGGATGACAAAGAGGCCTAGAGGTACGAGTATTCTGTTTCTCTTTCCACAAAACGAATAAATTTACTTGCTAAAGTTCTAACATAAACCAGATATTTTCTCAGAATGTCTCATTCCTTCAACAAAAGTTTGAATCCAATCAACCCTATGATATCAATACCTTAGCTTTTATTGCTGCATTAAAAATGAAAAAATAGGCACTTTCGGGCTTTAAAATATTAAAATAGGCATCAACGGTCAAAATAGGCATTTAAGGCAACACAAAACCCCTTTTATATATGTATATTTTATGAGAAACGTGAAGATATTCAAATAATGTTAGTTTTTTCGAACATATAAAAACAGCATTTAGCCTAAAATCCGAGGTATAGTTATTATGTTGGTAGGAGCTGTGTCCAGTAATAAGTTAACTTAACTGAAAGGTTCCGAAGAACGTTAAGATATGAAATTCGACACAGTATGAAACAAATTACATTTCCTCTTTGTGTACAGATAGTAAATATTAACATTACTAGTAGTTGGCCACAATATGAGTGCGTGCGGTGGGAGGAGAAACTAAACAGTTACGGAGCAAGTGGATGGGGACATCGGAAGGACAACCAGATAAAGAAAATATCCGCATTCCAGATGTATTAGCTTAATTCATACATTATGAAAATGTAAAGTTACAATTATCTTAAGCTAAATGATCATGCTAAATAGGGAACTGTTTTGTATCACATAACAGCTTATTTCACGACAGCAGCCAATGCGAGGTGACTGGTGCATGTGACCATTAACAGATGCGGGGCAAAGTTATATGGAACAGACCTTAGTGGGGCTGAGGCTTGCAAATGCAATACTGTCTTCACTGATAAACTGTACATCCCCCTATCGCATTGTCGCTCACTCTCTTTTGATCTCAAGCCTTGATGACGTTCGCATTGTCAACAAAAACAGTGGCGTCCTCCTCCAAGATCAGTCATATCGTGGCCGAGTTATGCTTATTAAATCAAAATTAATGCTGTAAGTAAGTAAGCAGGCATAATTAGACTTTTGTACTGTTTACCAAGAATGAAAATAAACATAAGTAAGAAATTACAGTTAGAAGTATTCACTAATAAAAGGAACAAGAAACGTTTTTTCTACTTTACACTAGGTACATATGTGACTATTTTCGTATAAGTTCCACTAATACAGTGAGACCTGCTCAAATTGGACACTGAATAAGCCGGAATCTTTTCTGTTTCAGGAAATGTGTGTTCCGGATGGGAATCTATTACTTTATGTGTAATTTTTCCTGAATAATATGGAAACTGTTCAACATCGAAATGGAAATTGCTTCCAGCTGCTGTAAACGGAAATAAACAGTATTGCAAACTTTTACTTCCTCTACCACGTACATAGTAGTAGAGAAATTCAAATTTTCAGTTTTATTTATGGACGCTCTGTACCTGCTATGGTTCTTAGTGTCCCATTTTATATTGGGCGTGAACAACCAGAAATTTTGCTCACAGGCCTCTTTATCAGGCTAGAGAATCTTTTACGTGCCGTAAATCTACTACAGGGACGACCGGCTTTACATGGTACCCCTAGATCGCGATGGTCGATGTAGGTAGAGAAGGTATTGTATTCCAACCAAAAATACGATACCGAGATCACCTGAAATGCATGCTTTGAGGCTCCCTTTAGAAAAAGGTCCGTTTGTCTGTGAACAGCATACGAGGGACACTGTTTATATTTTGAGCCTCGGCAACCCTGAATGCTGTAGGTGCCATCTGACGTTTCCAATGGAAAATTTGACATGTTTGACCATAATCTACTTCAAATATTTTGTCAATAGAACGTCATTTCTTTTGTTTACACTAACTTGAAAATTATGTGTCAGCAAAAAAATGGAATTAACTCGTGAAAATATTCGTGCAATAATTTATTACGACTTTCGACGTGGATTATCAAGACAAGAGTGCATCGATCAACTAACTTCCACATTTGGCGAAGAAGTTCCATCCTTTGCCACTGTGAAACGCTGGTATAACGAATTTAATCTTGGCCGCCGTTCGCTCAATGATGAAGTTCGTGAAGCTCGTTCAATATCTGTTGTTTGCCAGAAAACATTGATACTGTGCAAATCCTAATAATGAAAGATCGTCGTGCGACATATTGTGAGATTGCGGCAATCCTAGGCATTAGTTCCACCAGCATGTATAAAATATTGCATAATTATTTAGCCGTGAAAAACGTTTGCTCTCGTTGGATCCCACATAATTTGACGCATTCTCAAAAAGATGCTCGTGTCGATTGGTGTACAAAAATGCTCAATAAATTCAATGACGGTGCCTCAAAAGACACATATAAGATTGTAACAGGTGACGAATCATGGATCTATGCGTATGACCCGGAACGTAAACAGCAGTCGACTGTATGGGTGTTTCAAGATAAAGCAAATCCAACAAAACTGTTCGCACTCGAAGCACTTCGAAGCAATTGATGCCTGCTTTTTAAGCAAAACTAGCCATGTGGCAACAGTACCTTTAGAGGAACGTAAAACGGTCAATGCCGAATCGTACGCAACCATTTTTTTGCCGGAAGTCTTCGGTGAAGTAAGGAAAACCAACAAGAACCGTAGGATCGTTCTTCATCAAGACAATGCAGCGCGCACACATCTCGTCTAACAACAGAGTATTTGAAGGCTCAAAAAATCGAATTGATGGGTCATCCGCCATACAGTCCTGATTTGGCTCCCAATTACTTCTTTTTGTTCCCGAACATCAAGAATAAATTTCGTGGGCAACGATTTTCGTTGGCAGAAGAAGTCGTTGATGCCTTCAAAAGCCATGTTTTGGAGGTGTCTCAAGAAGACTGGAATAAATGCTTTGACAAATGGTTCAAACGGATGCAAAAGTGTATTGATCATAAAGGATAATATTTTTAAAAACAATAAAGCAGTTTTCAATCAGAAATTACTTTTTTTAATCATTAGGCTCAAAATATATATAGTGCTCCTCGTAGTTCAAAAACGAAAAGTCCATGAACACCAAACTTGGTATTTAAATTCAATATTTTCCATAGATGCGACCTGAAAGTTTTCAAGAAAATCCCCCCGCTCCCAACAACCCTTTAAATGGAACATTTCGAAATTTGTTATTTTCTCAAAATGGCTGTAACGATTTTGATTAAAATACAGTCTATTAAGGACAGTTACATGACAAATAAAATGTTTATCATGAATTTTCTGGGAATATCCCATGAAGTCCTCTTCATTCGGAAGAAACTTTGTTTAATCTTGTATAACTGGTAAACGTTAAGCGATAAACCAAAATATACAGCACGCGCGCGCGCGTGCACACACACACACAGACATACTCCAAAAATGCATATCTCTTTAAAACACAGAATTTATTTCAAATGACTTTTTCTTGTGGCATCAGGCATTTCCGAGATATTCGCTATTAATGATTCGAATTATTATATTCTTTGTCATTCTTTTAGAGTCGTGTCGATTTTCAACTGTTTCTCCTATAATATAGAAGTAGTGTGGAATTTTAAGGCCAGCATATAGCGTCCAGTTCTTAAACTTACTATTTCTATTCCGTTTGCATGTATAACGAAATGTGTAATGTAGCTACTTCTGCAAAGGTTTGTCTCATTAAAATGAAGTAGATAGAGAAATAACCTTTCGTAAGAATAGTGTTTATACCCCTTAATAAATGATAACGGGTAGAGAAAATCGTGTGAATGTAACGCACAAGATTGTTGGGATATGCTCTGCTTCCAAAGAAACTGCAAATGTTTATATTTTATTATAGAGCACACTGTACTTCCGAGGAAACTGCAAATGTAGGTCAATGAGATTTCTTTGTAAACGTAATACCTGAGCGGAGACTGCAAAAAGAACGAGAAAAGGGGATTACAGTTGCAAATAATGTGTATTTTTCCTTGAGTATTGCCTGTTGCTTGGAACGATGTATTGTGAGAAAAGCTGTGCATTTTGTGATAAAGAAATTTGCGTAAAAATCTGGCACTTTCTCAGATATGTGCAGTGTTAATACTCCTAGTTAGTGTTGTGATACATGCGTTGTTCAAGGACTCAAATATATAGCGTAAAATTTCCTAATTAGTGTTGTGATGAATGTGTATTGTAAAAAGGATAGACAGAATGAAATAATGTAACATAGATGATATGTACTGGATATGCAATGGATAAACATTACGTTTACTTCCCTCTGCGGCCGGGCGATCGCATGCAAGCGCGGAACAGCAGTAATATAGCCTACATATGTGCTGCCTCACGGTAGTGGTTTCCGTAAAACAGCAATTTACGCTTGTCTGTGCAGTATAGAAGACGCAGTCAGTTTTTTCACTTTATCTCTACAGTTTATAAAACGTAGTGCAGTGTATAAGACGTGTCATAGGTGTATTTTAAAATCCATTAATAAGGCAATCGAGAAATTCACGCTTGAACAAAGAGTTTTCATGTATGACACTTACGAATGTAAAAACCGAGTCATGCAGAGCGGAGTGTAGGCAATTTCAAGATAAATTTCCTACCGTTCAGTTCCAAATAGAGAGACCGTCAGACGTCTTGTTACTAAATTAAGAACAACGGGATCCCTAAACGCTAAATGTCCTAAGCCAAAGAGAAGGTCCTTACTGAAGAAACTCTCCTTGAAATTAATGCATCATTTACTCGCTCTCAAATCAAGTACAGAATTTTTGAATTTTGAAAACCAATGAGGAAGAACTTCAGCGGGAGAAGTATAATTTCATCAAAAGGTGTCAAGAATGCGTCAATGCAGATAGACGCACTTTCGACTTCTTCTGTGACAAGGTTAGTACTCAAGTGATAAGAATAAATAAACAATAAATGAGTAGGATAAGCTTGAGGGTTGATACACATGCTATCTAATGCCCGGCGCTTACATGCGATTGCTCACCCGGCCGGCCGCAGGGGGAAGCAAACGCACTGTATAACTACAGAGAGAGTCAAAAAACTACGAACCGGCTGCGCGGTATCTTTCCTGTCCGCGCCCTCGGCGCTCTTTGCCGTCTGCCGCTACTCATATCACAGAAAAGTGCGGATGAAACCATACCTTTTTAAAACTACTTTTAAAGGCTTTATTTACCAACTTTAAGAAAGGCAATCTGAAACTGGCCACCGTCGTTATCCATATATGTTTGGCACCTCTTTAGGAAATTATCCATCATTCGCCGTAGTTCCCGTTGAGAAATGCTGGCAATTTCCTGGCGGGTATTTTGTTTTAATTCTCCATGGCGTGTGGGTTTGTCATGTACACTTTATGAATTAAGTTACCCCAGAGATAGAAATCGCAGGGGGTTAAGCCGGGGGCCCGAGGGGGCTACAAATCTCTACTAATAATTCTATCCTCGAACATACTTTCAATTGTTCTCATCCAAAATTGGCCGTATGAGCTGCTGCAGAGTCTTCTTGAAAAAAGGCAAAATCACGCTACCTGTCTGTTAATTATCTAAAAAAGGGGGAATTATATTCACGTATGTATGGGCGTTAACTGTTGACTCCAAAAAGATTGGCCCTATAACTCTTTCTCCGCTCATGGCGTACCTACACCATTTTTTTCGTAATGAAGGGGTACTTCATGAACAATATTGGGCTCTGACAAGCTGCAACAACAATTATTTTGTGTACACACAAATCCATGAAGGCGGAACCAATCCTCGTCCGTGAAAAATATTAAATATGGGTCTATTTCGCCATTCTGTACACTATTGAGATTCCACTCACAAAATGTGCGCCTAATTACAGGATCACCTGGTTGAAGAGCATGTGCCACAGTTATTTTATATGGTTTTAACTTCAGCAATTTGGTAGCTTTTCGCGCAGAGCCATAAGAAATGCCTGCCTGTTTTGAAAGACGCCTAATTTGTTTTTGGGCGGAATTCTCCAAACGATGACCGATGTCGTCTAATGTTTCTTCGGTAAGAACCGTACGCCCTCTTTTAGATTTCTTAACTAAACACTTCCTGTGGCCTGAAATTTGTTGTACAGTTCATGGTTTGTTGTAGGGTCTGGAACTTTCTGCAAATCGTACTTTCACTTGGCGAGCTGACTGAGTTAACACATACGAATCATAAATAAATACACGCTATACAGTAGAAAACATATACTGAGCCATAATATACTTTGTGGCTAAGTACAGGACAAAATAATAAATAACTTGTAATAACTCAACATCACATAACCGTCAACTCAGTACTGCACTTCACACTGCAGAGCAAAACCACGTCAACAGCGTGACCTTGTTTATAGCAGCAGTGCGTTATCATGTTTCCACACGCCCAGTGGAAAAACACCGCGCAGCCGATTCGTAGTTTCTTGGCTCTCCCGTTACATATGTTCTAAGGCGATTGCTTTTTAATAAAAGACGGTTGGCATGGTGTTTGCGATTAATTTCAAAACTAGGCATAGGGGGAAAAACTGAGTATCTCAACAATACTGAAACCTTGCCAAAGCGGAAAGAGATTTAGAATCATGACACTTCCGTGTTGAGCAGGTTTTGCTGTATTACATAAAACCAAGTCCACTGAATTAACTTCAGTTCTTTCTTCAAGCTTATGCCCTTTTTGCTAAATATTTAACATGTCGTTGTAAGCGCTGTATACAGCTTTAACTCATTGGTGAAAATAGAGCATCGGGTTAAATTACACTCATTCTGCTCGTGATGCAGGTTTGTTATGAAACTGTGAAAATATGTTAAGTGCTTCAATATACGAACTAAACGTCGGGTGTGTATGATAGATGACGGCGAAATTTCTATTTTAGAGTAAATCTATGATGTTTACAGTGTTTTGCTTGTAGTGCCTGCTTGCGCAGCTGGTGGTTTGATCTTGCATGGGTATCAGAGACATGCATTCTGTTTCTATATTTATCCTAATGGCAGAGCATCACATTTTATCGCTGGCACGATAGTTCTGCAGCATGTTCTTAGTGAATGAACGGAACGGTTGGGGGTCTATCCCAGCAGTAAAAACATGGCATTCTGCACGTGAGTCAAATACATGCGACAGAGCTTAGTTTATACCCACCTGAGGGTACTTGTGCACCAGACATGCGAAGGTTATATCCATGTTCCCTAATTGGATGACGTTCATCATTTCCTTTATAGAATGCATTTGTGTGCGTCGCAGAGAATAAACTAGACTGCCCTTACGTGTACAGCAGCGCTAGGAATCTAGAATAAACTTCCAAGTTGTGAAGAATATATTTTTGAGCTATCGTGTGTTTTCCCTATAATATTTACAAGAAGGAGATTTAGCATTCTAATATATGAATTCGTTTCCAAGAAAACTCGTGTCTACCAACATAAATCCGGTGGCTGTAACAACATAACAATATGGACTACTATAAAACACAATCCAACTTTCCATGTCGCTTCAATTTCTGCATGTTCATTAAGCACATCCCCGACTTCAAATTCTTCTTGAAATATTGAGTCTCTGTTTCGTCCAAATTATTATTTTCAAACCCCCCGCTTCAAGTCATGGCATCAAACAATTGAAGCCGTACTCCGTGCGACCCTTGATGCCACTCCCTGCCTCAAACTTGTATACCATTGTTATTCAGTTAAGTTGGCTATCATGATAAACAAGTCGAGAAATTAGCGCTTTTGTTAATCAAAACTGCGTGGATACGAGCGCCATTGCAATTAAATGAAGGAAAAATGCAGGTTGCCATCTGTTGTTGTGTTCCGAACTAAATTATGGAACAGATTGTTATCCAAGGAACTGAAACTCTTTGAGAAACAGATACAAATTATCTCTCTGATAAAGTTTATCGAAGAAATAGCAATCAAATAGCTATCTAGAGCTTTATGCAACCGGGCCTTAGTGTTACCTACACTGTTGATGAAGTTTATGTCATCTCGTAGCTCATTCTACGTTGTCTCGTGCGCCAGCTGCTCTAGTGGTATAGCTATGAGTTCTTATTTCTCAGTGTATTTTGAGCGTGAGCGTGTTTTGAAAGAACAACACCAGTTTAGTTCGCTGATAAGTTTTAATGCTGACTAAAATGTTCAGTTTGAGAAAAATCGCCGACTATGGAATTAACTAATTAAATTATTTTTTAGAATAATTATGTGAAGCGACAATTGCCGTAAGTCACAAATAATACTACTCGGAAAATTCCCTTACACTAGCCGCTAAGCTCAAGCGCGTCACTAGGCGCTACGCTACTTAAAATGAAACTCGCATTCACAGGGGTCATCGCCAAGTAAGTCACAGAATTAAATAAATAAGCTACTTTAATTTAGAATGCACGTCATTTTTTTAACTTTCCGCTTACTATCGTCACCCCTACCACTGTTCGTTCTCTAGAGGTTCAATCTTAAAACTCTTAAGTATGCGTATTTGACACTGTTTCTATGCGGAACCTCCTCCCTAATCTCAGAATTTCATTTCCCTTTCTAATTTACAGAATTGCTGCCTACATGACTTTGCAAACATACTGACCTAAACTCCAGTTGAATTCCAAGGATCTTTAAGCTAATGTGGTCGATCCTCGGCTGTTATTAATGCCATCCTTCCATGACTTGCTAATTACTTTTTCTTTCCGGACAAATATTTCAACTCACGCTTATCACATTATATCTACATTTATTTGATATACGGAAATTATTTCTTTATCTTACTATCATTTCTTATTTAATTATTTGTATCTCATGGCAATAATTATGGCATCACATTTGACGCAAAGCCTCCTAAATAATAGTATCTTACCAATCAGGGGAGTACGCAGTGTTCATTTGGGGTGGGACTGAAACAGAAACACTGAAACTCATGATGTCAGTCATACCTTCATTCCATGGTCATTCTTAGGGAGTATTCCAAGTGGGGAATATCAAATGGATCACTTGACCTTAAAAAAGGATTTGGTGGGTCAGCGTGACGAAAAACAACCTCCTAACAGGAGAACGCACAGACGACCCTCCCCAGCCAGGACTCATACCCAGTTAGGTGTGTTAACCTAGGGAGACCCATTCAGAAGTGCTACAGGAGATGCTATGTCACCATCTAGTACTAGCTACATGTGATTAAGCGTGAGGATAAAAATGAACGGGTGAGCCGTGTAATCTATGTTGTCAATCAACGTATGGAATAATGTTCCAAAAGTACGGACTAAATTCCCTGTCACCCCTCCCCAATATTTACTGTTGCATTAAGATATAGTGTGTTTTAATTACTTGTTTTTAACAGATACATTGTGGTTTATTAAACCTAAAAGTATATAATACTTACAAAAAATGAGACTGCACTATATGGTTTTGGATATCTGGGAGGGAGGCCTCAGCACCCTGAACCCCCTGCGTACGCCCCTGTTACTAAGTAATCGCATTTGCTGTTGAATTGGCAATATCGAGTTACAGGAAATCAGAGATAATGTTTAAGTTTATTAGAAATGTATTGCTTTCCCTACTATGTAAAGTATTGAGGGGAAGTACTTCATTCCACACGAATATTCTATATGGAGATTTAATATGTTTTGAGGGCTGTGAATATAAAAACTATTTCTTTAAAAAGGCGTGTGAAAAGTGTAAATCAAAAACAAAAAATTAGATAAATACCAAACTTGCTATTTGGATTCAGTACCTTCCAAATATGAAACACGAAGATTTTCAAGACACCCCCCACACCAGACTTCCCATTACTTGGAACATTTTTCGAACTTTTTGATTTTATAAAAAAGTCTAAAGATTTTGATTAAAACACCATATATTAAAGATATTTTCTTAAATTTTCTGGAATAGCCCATGAAGTCCTCTTCATTCGGAAGGAATTTTCTATAATCTTACATAACAGGTAAACGTTAAGCAATAGACGAAAACATACTACACAAAAAATGTAGTTCTCTTTAAAACTCACAATTTATTTCAAATAACTTTTTATGTGGCATAAGCCATTTCAGAGATATCCGTTATTATGGTTCGAATTGTCGATTACTAGGTCATTCTAAGCCCTGTTAACATTCAGTAATTTCTCGCGATTTCTTAGAAGCACTATGGAATTCTAAGGCCAGAGTATAGCTTCCAGTTCCAATACATTTGACTATCGCTAATCCCTTTGTATCTATAACGAAATGTGTAATGCAGCTATTTCTGCAAAGGTTTATTTAGATTAAAATGTAGTAGATAGAAAAAAAGCTTTAGTAAGAATAGTTTGTATACTCATTAATAAAGATAGAGGGTAGGGAAAGTCATGTGAAACTGTTACACTAGAATTTTTTTATATCTGCTTCATGTTAATCGAGGTAAAGGTTTTCAGAAATAGTTTCATTATACATTTCGTTGTAGGTACAACGAGGAAATCGAATCTATATTCAAGATGCCAGGCAGTATTTTTAACACTTAAATGATTTCAGTCTAATTATATAATATATAAATTCAATAACAGCCCGCCTTAAAGCAATATATGTATGTATTAATATATAACAAGTGTATATTACAGTCATTGTATATGTTTGTATTATTGTATACATGTTCAATAATGTCTTGTGAATGTATTACGTAATTTAATCATGTAGGAGCTGAGAATAATAGGTTAAAATAGCAGCTGTGAGAATAATAGGTTAAAAGTTGCTAACAATGAGGTAACAATGAGGTAGCCTTGAGGCAATAATGAATTTTAAAGTTTAACAATACTATTGTTGGAGCAGCAATAATGTAAATTTTGAGACGGTATATAAAATAGCCAATCAACAACCAGAAAAAGGATTAATTTAAATAAAAGTATTCTATTGGATTAGGAATAGCCAATCAGAGACTTGAAATACAGAAATTTACAAATTTAGGCAGTATAAATCAAGTCAGTTGCTTGTAGACAGCGCTCATAACAGGACGCTTTGCTTGTAGACAGTGTTTCTAACCGGACGCGAGATGTGTCCTCGAGAAATTGAATACGTATTTTGAGCGAGACAAAAAATAGTTTTACGTGTTATAAAGTGCAAGTAATTAATAAAAGAATCTCACAGCTCTCTATATCAGTGAAGTGTTGTTTAAATTGTGTCAATGATTAATAAATGTAGTGAAGTAAAAATTATAATCTGTGTAAGCCTACATTTTTCAGTCGCACCACGCCTTGCAAAGAAATTCATGTCTCTAACAATAATACTGACGAGCCGAGGCAAACATAAATATATAATATTTAAAGAAACGGTCAAATTACAAAGTTAATATTTTTTAAACATTTGGGGCAAATAACAATACAACAAAAGAACTTTTTCAGATGTTTAAAAGCAGGTTGTTATATGCTGGTCATGAAATTCCATACTCTTTCCATGACATCGCGAGAAACAACTGAATAACGAAAACACTTTAGAAATGACAAAGGTGTTGAAAAATTCAAAACAATAACAATGAATGTTTCCGGAAATGGCTGATGCCACAAAAACGTTTGAAATAAATTCTGTGTTTTAAAGAGCTCTACACTTTTTATACACTTATACAAAATTGACGGCAAGTGAAAAGCGGCACATGCCTCCAGAGTGTGTTTTTCTTCAGGAAAGGGGAATTAAAAGGTAATTAAGGAAACCTAATTTTGTATGGAAGTTATCGAATGAATGAAATGGGTGAAATGTTGCCCAAATGAGGGAAACCCCAGAAATAACCTTATTCGGATAGCTCGCCTATAACCTAGATTCGAACTCGGGACCTCTACAACACAAAGGCGGGCTTCTAATACATGATACATATACTAGATTTAAAAAAAATATATTCAATATAAGTAATACTGGTTTGGTGTTATGTAATTTTATAATAGTTTAAAATAAATATTTAAAAACAGCCTCAGAGTGGTCTCATATTTGTATCATTGTTTGCAAGTAAGGTTTCAGGATACAATACTGGCAGATAAATTGGGAATTAAAGAGGTTTAAACATTTTGTAAATTCACATTACTTGGATCTGATAAATGGGTATTACTCTATACATTACATGTACTTCATACAGAATCAAATTCTTCATAAATGTTTTCCAGTTTCATTGGAGCTTCACTATTATTACTTCTCAATGACTGATTAAAAATGTGAATATATTGGAAGCACACATTTCAGCATACTTTGAATTACCCTGAACTTTTCTGCCTTATTTCACGTCCATTTGGATACTGACCGTCCATAAGCCTAGTAAATCGTCCACGAGACTTATAAACAAACTTTGAAAAATACTTTCTGATCGGTTGTCTGAAACCAAGCTGACCAATGAGAAGCATCGACTCATAAAACCTGGAGAAATGAATGACATGGGCTTCTTTTCCATTAAGAATGTATTAGTAAGTAAATTAGTAATTATATAACGCTCTCTTTCAAAGAATGGGCAGGTGCCATTCTGGTAGTTATGATATTAAATGGCATCGGCTGTCTCTTCGTACAATATCACAAAATCACTATATAGGTGCAATGTGCCCCCTTTTCACTCGGCCTCTCAATTATACAAAATTTCTACCATATGAAAAGGATTTTACAGGCTAGTCCCAGAAAATTCAAGATATACGTTTTATTTGTTCATTTAAATATCTTAAATGTATGACATTTTAATAAAAAATTTTGAGATAATAATATAGTAAAATTTTCCATGTAAAGGGGAGTTAGGGGTGGGTGATTTTTATGAAAATCTTCGTGTAGCATCTTTGGAAGATATGGAGCTTATCCACATTTCGCTTTTGAGTTCTGTTTCCTCTCTCTTTCTCTTTCTTTCTTTCTTTCTCTCTCTCTCTCTCACACAGAACGTTTTCTAAAAATGCTTTTTATTAAGGGGCCCACAAGTATGTACATCCGCTGGATGGAATACAATGCTTCATCTACCTAACGTGAGAGAAGAGAAAGTTCAAATCAGTTTCCAAAATACTAATAGGGAAAGTCCTACAATATTGTAAAATCAGGATATGCATGCGGTTTTACCTTTTCTGGCCACGTTTAAATAGATGTGGATAGCTGTGAGCGAAGAATGTGTGAAATTTCAAAACTTGATTTTTTCATCTAGTTTACATAAATTTTTGCCACATTAAAATTCTTTTCATTATGAAACTTTTTCCATTTTCTTTCAAACTGTCAGTCCTATACGTCCTATGAAGGTAAATGAGCAGATCCAAAGAGCCTTTTCTTGATAATAAGTATATTGTTTTGGATTTAGGATTTCAATTATGTAATACAGTGCTTTTTCTTCACACTGTGGCCATCTCACGGCTTCTTGCGCGCCGGCTACGGCAGCTCGGACTTCCGCCGAATCAGTTATAATATCCCCGCTACCGCCTCACGTTCTCATAATTACAGTTACAATTGCTATGATAATAAGCACATACCTTATTATATGAGATGTTGGAAAGCTGTCCTTCTCTATTCACACATTACTGGCATCCTCTCAGGAAATTCTTATTCACACTGGAGAGTTCAATATCCGAAATTGGGTGAATTTCTCGACTGATATTTTCTTTCAGTTCTTACAATGTATGGGGTTTGTTGCATACACCTTACTTTTCGTGTTTTCACCAGAGTTGCGTAAATTTCTGTAATTGGATTTTGTGAAATGATAGACTAATTGACCAAGCTTAATATCATTTTCTAACGAAGCATATTTTCATTCATATGGCTATGTTTCGTGCAGAATATTAGATATTGGAGGACAAAGAAACCCGATTTAACACACCAAATTCTCTTGATGGACCCAAAAACTGGTGTGCAGTAAATGCATACAGAATAAAAGACCTATATTTTTTAACAATCAATAAATGCAGATACAGTAATCACTTATACCATTGTTGAATAGCTGACCGACAATGAATGGCAGTCTGTATTTCTCCAACGCTCATACAGCTGATAGGTCATTAAATTTAAGTGTGTACATTTTTGAAGATGGGATAATTATATCCGTCTCAGCTTCCAATTTATTGTCACCTTGCGAATGATACATCACAAAATAGTGAAATATCTGCACTGCTATTTAAGGCAATTGTAAGATATTTAATTTTCACCTGCACTTTAATCTCCTCTTTGTACTTTTAGAACTTCAAAACAAGATTTACAGACATAAAAATAATTGCATATAAAAAATCTGATGTGTTACACTCACATGCCTTTCTCTACTCTTGTACAAACTATTTTTACAAACGCTTATTCTCCATATGCTTCATGTTAATCGAGATATCGGGATGTTAATCTTATTGCTAATTTTCTTGCAGATGCAAGGGGAATTGCTAGGCTTTAAGCGATAGTCAAATATTTTAAGAGCTGGTTGCTATGTTGTAACGGTATTGCTTACTTAATATTTGTAGCGTAAGTTATTAGAACTTGGAGATCTTATATTGTGTTTACTTCATGTGAGTGGAAGCCATCTTGTGACGTCATTCTTTGTTAGGTTCGTAGCTCCATCTGGCGTTAGCAATTTGCGTCAGTCTTAACTTGTGTTTGATTTTATTTCAAATGTTCTCCGGCTAGCTGTTTGGGTCGAACATGTATCTCTATACAGGTTGTGAAGCGGAAAGGAATCTTTTATCCAAAAATTACACTTAATGAAGAAATTTGTTTTATAATTTTTATTGTCGAACACGTTCACTAACACTTTTACATATTGATCTGGATACTCGCCAAACTGAAACTGTTTGTAATAACTTTTTACTTATCACTTTTAACTCACGTACTTCAACTTTGTGTATAATTAACTTTATAATACTTTAGATTTTCGTAACTTGTGAATTTATAGCCGACGTATCTCATACAAATATTTTTTGACGAACTGAAGAACTTAAGACGACGTGTATTGCACTAAGAATTTTGATGAACTGGGCGACCGACGTGTAATGTATTGAGAATTTTGATGAACTGGGCGACCGACGTGTAATGTATTGAGAATTTTGATGAACTGGGGGGCAAGCTACCTCGGACTTGGCTTTATATACTCCCACTCCCCGACATGCCTAAAGATTATAAATGAACTGCTATTGGCTAATAAAACGCGCCAACATTAGCGTCTATTTTAATATCCAATGAAAACCACGAATACATATTGCTTTTAGGGAAACATTCCAGAAGGTTCTACCGAAAACGCGCCAACATTACGTAACTTCCTTGTTCCCAATAATGATAAACAGCTCATCCCCCTCGCTGCATTATTGCGCTATTATTAATAGTTTCAGTAAAGCCTTATAAATTTACTTTCCAATAATAATTACAATTAATAAACATCTGAAATCAATGTCACAGAAAAATGCATATTCATATTACAATCATTATTTACATTTAAGTAATTTGTGATACAAATTACCGTATCATATGCCCCACTAGAAACATAATTATAAATATTTACAACTTGTTTGGAAATTTTATAATTGTGTTTTTAGTCTCCTAAATCTTGGAACACACGCTATCACTTTCACTTAACACTTCACACGCATTTAACACACGACATATGTTTTATCTCGCCACTACTTACTGGCTCTGGTTTAATTTGTTTTGACATTAATCTGACGTTACAAATTTTTTTTTATAGCAAATACTTTACCCTAAATTATTTAATTACTGTTACCAAATTGTTTACTTTCTTAAGTTGTTGACAAAAATTTGTACATTTAAGATTTTTTTGTAATTATTACACATATTTACCAAAATATTCACCCTGTACTAAAATATTTACATCTCTTAAATCTAGGCACTGTTTCACATGTTCTATTTACTACATAAATATATATACATTTTTTTTATTATATTTACCAATTTTTGTTATTTTGTACTTTATCTTAACAATACTCTTGGAATAGTATTTATGTACTTTACTTT
This sequence comes from Deroplatys truncata, assembly GCA_030765065.1. Classification (NCBI taxonomy): domain Eukaryota; kingdom Metazoa; phylum Arthropoda; class Insecta; order Mantodea; family Mantidae; genus Deroplatys; species Deroplatys truncata. The sequence goes on from CM060988.1 coordinate 82,742,510, forward strand.
AATATAACATCATGCTTTATTTCACATGTTCAGTTACTAATAAAATGTTATTTTCCTCTCAAACATTTAGTCATGTCCAAAATTTATTTCTCCTTTCACATGACGTACATATTTATTTAACCCTCTTACGTTCCATCTGCTTTTCGTCTTTAACTATCCAGCATTTACTATTTATCATCTTTGTCTTTTGTTTCACCTTGATCTTCATGGTTGTATGGTTTCAGCATCTCAATATGGAACTTTCCTATGCTTTTTCGAGTTGTTGGATTACATAACTCATATGTATTAGTTCCATATACTTCAACAACTTCATATGGTCCATGGTATTTGAGAAACATTCGCCAATAAAGTTTATTTGCTTTATCCGACAATTTCTTGGTTTTAACCAAAACTAAATCTCCTATTTTGATCCTCCATTCCTTCCTCTTCTTTTCTTCATGTTTAATTTTTCTTTTTATGGCCTTTTTCTTCATCCTCTCGAATGCTTTTCGGAACATCTCTTCTTCTGTTTGTGGTATTGAATGCGCATCTGGAATGGCTTCTGGAATTTTTTTACACATTGTATTGATCTTCTTTCCTAACTTAAGTTCACATGGTTTGTATCCTGTCACATTGTTTACGGTTTCATTTAGTAGATTCTGAACGAAGTTCACGTATCCATACCATTGGGTGTGTTTTCGATGACATAACACCCTTAAATAATTTGAAATTTCCTTAATTTCCCTCTCCACTGGGTTGGAGTTCGGTCTGTATCTTGACGAAAAATATTGTTTAATGCCATTTTCTTTCAGTCCATCCATAAATTTTTTTCCTGTGAAGTACGAAGCATTATCGCTCAATACAGATTGAATAGGTCCTTCTTCTATCACATATGACTTGAGTAGTCTATTCAAACATGCTAAACCTGTAGGTTTTCTCAAAGGGTAAATTCTTACATATTTGCTGAATATATCATAACAGACAAATATATATTTGTTTCCAAATTGACTTGGAGGCATCGGACCATGAATATCAATACTAATTACACATCTCGGCTTATCCCTTATAACCGAATTAGTTTCAAATGCATATGCTGCATTTATTTGCTTTGCCTTCTGGCACAGGTTGCAGCACGATATAAATTTCCGAACTTTCTGACGCAATTTGGATATGTATAAATTCTCTAAAATCATAGAAGTTGTTCGGTCGGTCCCTGAGTGTGCTAACCCTTCGTGAAAATTCTTAATTAGTTCCTTTTCCATGCTTTTCGGAACCATTACCTTCCAACTAGGCATTTCTTTTCCATGCTTCTTGTATAATGTCCCATCTCGAATTGCTATAATTTCTTTCTTTGCCTTTTCAATTAGTGGTGCCTTTTCTTTAAGTTCTAACAATTTTGCGTCCTCTTTTTGAGTTTCCCCCATATTTTTCAATTTTCTAATCATTTCTTTGCTTAAAGGAATTTCAATTGTCAAAATTTTGACTTCATTTCTAGGCCTTGAAATATTTTCGGGAATTTGTGGGTTGTAGTTCAATCTTGATAGCAAATCACTGAAGGTATTATTTTTGCCAGGAATGTGGATAATCTCAATATCGAATGCAGATATTGCATGAATGTATCTAGCAAGTTTTCCACTACATAATCTACACCGTTGTATGAAAGTTAAGCTGATGTGGTCTGAATATACTTTCACCTTTTGCTGATAAATATAGGTTTTAAAACGAATTAATGAGAAATATAGTGCTCCAATTTCTAACTGAGTCACTGAAGAATTCCGCTCAATATTTGAAAGTCCTCTAGAAGCTGTACTAATGACGTGAAAGTCATTGTTGATGACTCGCTGTCCTAAAATTCCGGCGTATCCTTGCATTGATGCGTCGACATAAATCTCATATTCCAAATCTTCTCTGGGCCTCTCGAGTAATATGGACTTAGCAAAGAGTTCTTTTACTCTTTCAAAACATTTTTGATGATCCTCTGTCCATTTCCACTTATTGTTCTTTCGGAGTAGCTGCCGCAGTGGTTCTATTTCAGCCGAATATCTTGGTACGAACTTACTCTGAAAGTTCAATACCCCTAAGAGACGTCTAATTTGTTTTACGTTCCTTGGTGATGGAATTTTCATTATTGCTTCAATTCTTTTCTGATCAGGTCTTTACCTCGTTCATCCACTACATAACCCAGAAAATTTATTTCCTTGACACAAAATTTTGATTTTAGTATGTTCACAGTCATACCATGTTGTTGTAGTTTATTTAACACATAATGGACATTATTCATGTGTTCTTCAAATGTTTGACTAATGATTAGGAAGTCGTCAATATACTTTATTAAAAAGTCATCTGCAGAACTTCCAAAGATACTGTGAATGGCTCTCAAAAATCCACTTCCTGAGTTTTTTAAACCAAAAGGATTTACACAAAAACGATACTGGATCCCCGAGTATTGAAATGAAGTGTAATCACGCACTTGTGGATCTAATTCCACTTGCCAATATGAAGCAGTGAGGTCAATGGATGTCAAAAATCTCCCTCTTGAAAGTTTCGTAATTAATTGTTCAATTCCCTCACTTTGAAAATGATCTGGTTTCATATACCTGTTGACATATCTACCGTCTAATGTTAATCTCAAACTACCATCTCGTTTAATACTCCAGCAGATTGAATTTATATACTGAGAATTACTTTGCTCAATAATCCCATTTTCTAACATGCTATTTATTAATTGTCTAGCTTTGTCCCGAAGATTTATAGGTAAATTGTCATACTTGTGCCTATATGGTGGTACGTCTTCTACTTGAAATGTATGCTGATATACATTACATCTGCCTGGGATATTACTAAATACTGAACTATTGTTCATCAAAACATCATGAAGGATTTGTTTTTGCGTTTTCTTAAGGTTATAAGCTTCTTCACACTTGTGTATTATTTCCTCATTTCTCTTCTCTTCCCAACTGTTGTCTGTCTCGCTCACATGGTCGTCTTTTGTTTGGATTGTAAATTCCTCTACTTCTTCTGGCATTTCTGCTAGCTGTTGAAAATATGGCGTGGTATTCCCTTCATATTCTGTGACTACCTGCTTTATCTGACTATTTCTATCAGTTTCTGTTATTTGCACAAAAAACTCTTGGTCACAACGATTCTTCTCATCCTTTGTCATCTCGATTACAGAAACTTTCTCTTTTATAAATGGTACCCTTATTTCTCTATCATCTTTTGTCATTCTTAACTCTTCATGTTTAAAATCTATACTTGCTTCATATTCATGTAGGAAGTCACATCCTATAATTATGTCACAAATCAGATGGTTTACAATTAGAAACATAACCTCAAAATTCTCTCCGCCGATAAGTATGCTAAGTAGAGCTTGTGTTTTTATGACCTGTGTCGTTCTTCCGATTGCAACACGACAAACTAAATTACTAGTGGGAAGAGCCATAATTTTGTTACCTTCATTAATCAAATTTATGTAAAATTTCTGTGAGCAAATTGAAGCTGAAGAACCAGAATCTATAGTTGCAATGATCTCTTTCTTCGCAATTTCCATCCTAACATGAGGTGACTCAAAATTTTCTCCCTTATCTTTTGTTGCTGTAATCTTATTACAGGGTGTATGTGTAGGCATATGATTTGTATTGGTAATGGATACTGAATTATTAAAGACGTCCTGAGAACCTACTACACAGGAGTCTGTTAACAGTTTTCCTGGTTATTTCCCTGTTCACGTACGGGACTGCCATTCCTAACAGGCGCTAAATCTATCTCATTGTCGCTACCATTGTTTTGAGTTCCCCTTCCTCGAGTTCGAAATCCTCGATTTCTGACATTATGTCCCCTTGGCACGTAATTTTCTTGCCGTTCCTCAGATCTTTCCCGGTTATTATTTTCCCTCCAGTGAGTGAAATTTCCCCTTTGTCTAATGTACCTCCTTCCATAATTTTGCCCTCTTTCAGGCAATCTTTCTGTTCTGACATAATTTATTTGTTCCTGTCGACCTGGTCTCCTATCTATCCTTGATCTTTCAAATTGTGGAACGTATGATTGATACCGTTGTCTGGTATTAATTTCATTATGTCTGTCTTGTCCTCTAATTTGCTGATAACTACCTTGGTAATTTCTTCTATCTCGCACATCTAAAAATCTATGTTCCCACTCCCGAGACATATCTTCTTCCTGTTGTTCCAAAGCTGTTATTAATTCTGTCATCTCATAGATGTTCCGTGGTTTTGCAATTAATAAGTAATTTTGTATCCTTAAAGGATAATGCCTTGCGAGTAAACTCACAAAATCTTCCTCATTGATTGGAGGTGACAAGTTTCTAACCTGACTTGCATGTTTTAGTAAGTAATCAGTCATTGATATTCCCTCTCGTGGATTAAATTGACCATGACTAAGCATTGCTCGAATTCTTTGCTGTACCGTAACATTCCAAAATCTGTTCATGAATAATCTCTTAAAGGATTCATATGAAATTTCACCCCCTGATACCATTTGTAACCAATCTAAGGTTTTCTGGTCCAAACATCTTTTGACAACTATCATTTTCAATGCTTCAGGTATCTTTTTAATTTGAAAATACTCTGATAATTCTGCAATGAACTGTACTGGACTGGAGTTTTCATTAAATTTTGGAAGTGGAAAATCACTTAAGATATGATTGTAATTTTGCAAATTCCCTGCTCCCATATTTAAATTCTCTAATCTTACTTGTGCACTCTGAGTTTCAGCATTAGCTATAGATGAAGCTGCCGCATCACTCACATTATTTGTTATACCTGAGGAACTACCTCTATCATTATGTTGTACATCTGATACATTCACATCACATATATTTGCCCTTGAATTCAGTTCTAATCTATTTACAGTACCTTGCAGATTTTCTATTGTCTGTTCCAATTTTTTATTATTCTCATTTTGAACAGTTTGGTGTTTGTTAATTTCAGAAGTTAGCTTTTGATTCAAATCTTTAGACAAATCTTTAACTTCATCAGACAATTTATTTCTCTGTGTTTCTGACTCCTTCTGAATTTCAGATATTTCCCCTCTGAAATTAACTTGCACCTGTATTAAATCTGCATTTGTAGCCTCCATCATTTCTCTTAACTCACTTGAAATGCTACTCATTCGGCTACCTAGCTCTGTACATTTTACATTAACATGCTCTATTTTATTGTTAACCTCACTTTTTTGGTTAGATATTTCCCTGCTCATGTCTAACATTTTCTTTGAAACTTCACCTATTTCATTTGCTATCATTTCTTGATTTTCATTTTTCATTCTAATCATACTACTATCTAGCTCCATGAATTTCTTTTCAATTTCTTCCCTGTTTTGTTCTAAGCTTTTACCAATATCTTCCCTCAATTCTCTCTTATTCTGATCTAGTTTTGTTCTAAACTCCTATCAATATCTTCTCTTAATTCCCTATTATTCTTTTGCATATCTTCCCTTAATTTCTCATTACTCTGAGTTAATTTTTCTAATTTCTCATTATTCTTTTGCATATCTTCCCTCAATTTCTCATTATTCTTTTGCATATCTTCCCTCATATTTCTCAGCATTTCAATCATCATACTAACATCAAAATTATATTTCCTGCTATTCTATTCTCACTTTCTGCACTAACATTTTCATCCTCAAATCCTAAAAAGTCTGGGCTGTTTTCTGTAACCTGTATTGAATTACAGCTAACTGTTACATTATCTCCCTCCATAATTATTTCTTCTGTATCATTAGTAGCCATTGTTTTCTTTATCCTACCACTCCTAAGGAACATTTAAATTTGTTTACCCTTTTTTTTCTAAAAAAAATTACGATACTCTAACCTTTGTGATGCTGTCTGTTGCTGTTACTTTGATGTCCAGTTTCCTGCCCCTCTCTCCTAGGTTTGTATGTCGTTTCTGCGTTGTGTTATGATGAATCTACGTCTTGTAGATTATTTCACTGCTGCATTCGCCCCTTCCTGGTCATCTCACTTCTTCCTGGTTAATTCTGCCCCTTCCTGGTTATTCTGATCCTTGCCTGGTCATCGTGTTCCTTTCCTGGTCACTATGCTTCTTTCCTGGTCATCGTGTTCCTTTCCTGGTTATCGTGCCCCACGTTCTGGGTGCCAATTTGTAACGGTATTGCTTACTTAATATTTGTAGCGTAAGTTATTAGAACTTGGAGATCTTATATTGTGTTTACTTCATGTGAGTGGAAGCCATCTTGTGACGTCATTCTTTGTTAGGTTCGTAGCTCCATCTGGCGTTAGCAATTTGCGTCAGTCTTAACTTGTGTTTGATTTTATTTCAAATGTTCTCCGGCTAGCTGTTTGGGTCGAACATGTATCTCTATACAGGTTGTGAAGCGGAAAGGAATCTTTTATCCAAAAATTACACTTAATGAAGAAATTTGTTTTATAATTTTTATTGTCGAACACGTTCACTAACACTTTTACATATTGATCTGGATACTCGCCAAACTGAAACTGTTTGTAATAACTTTTTACTTATCACTTTTAACTCACGTACTTCAACTTTGTGTATAATTAACTTTATAATACTTTAGATTTTCGTAACTTGTGAATTTATAGCCGACGTATCTCATACAAATATTTTTTGACGAACTGAAGAACTTAAGACGACGTGTATTGCACTAAGAATTTTGATGAACTGGGCGACCGACGTGTAATGTATTGAGAATTTTGATGAACTGGGGGGCAAGCTACCTCGGACTTGGCTTTATATACTCCCACTCCCCGACATGCCTAAAGATTATAAATGAACTGCTATTGGCTAATAAAACGCGCCAACATTAGCGTCTATTTTAATATCCAATGAAAACCACGAATACATATTGCTTTTAGGGAAACATTCCAGAAGGTTCTACCGAAAACGCGCCAATCATTACGTAACTTCCTTGTTCCCAATAATGATAAACAGCTCATCCCCCTCGCTGCATTATTGCGCTATTATTAACAGTTTCAGTAAAGCCTTATAAATTTACTTTCCAATAATAATTACAATTAATAAACATCTGAAATCAATGTCACAGAAAAATGCATATTCATATTACAATCATTATTTACATTTAAGTAATTTGTGATACAAATTACCGTATCAATGTGGAGTATTCCATTCTCTTTGCATTACCAGGACAAAAAAATGAATAACGAGTTTGAAAAAAGTATAAGTATTGGAAAATTTAAGGGAATAACAAGCAATATCTCGAAAATGGTTCATCCAACAAAAAAAGTATATGACATAAATTATGTATTTTAACGCGATCTATATTTTTGTGTAGTAAACTTTTGTCTATCTCTTATGATTTACCAGTTATACAAAAGTCGTTCACAATGAAGAATACTTTTGGAGACATTCCCAGAAAATTCGAGATATGCATTTCATTTGTCATGAAAATATCTTAAAACTTATGATATTTTAATCAAAATTGTAAGAGCCATTTTTGAGAAAATTAATATTTACGAAAAATGTTCCATGTAACGGGTAAACTGGGGTGGGGGATTTTCTTGAAAACCTTCGTGTCGCATCTCTGGAAGATACTGAACCTAAATACCAAGTTGGGTGTTGGTGAGTTATGCTGTTCACACACACAGACACACACACAGACGGACATGTTTCCAAAAATGCTTTTTTGGTATTCGGGGTTCTCAAAACATATATTTCCGGTGAAATCTCAGTATCAAATGTTTGGGTGGAATACAATACTTTCCCTACTTACTATACGTAGTAGAGAAAGTAAAAATATGATAAAAACTATAATTTGGAGGATATCATCAGTATTTACTCTTGACAAAATCGCATACAACGTGGGTGGAGTGTTTCCAAACAGAAAATAATGAGCGATACACCACTCTCCGCTTTGAGCCATTTCATTATATTGCTTAAATCTAGCTGTTTTTGTTTCCCCCATCCTTTTTGCATTCTTTTTTATGGATCCTTAGAGGTCCTTTCATTTGTTCCTTTTATCCTATACCCTACTGTTTCTGGACACCCGGTTGTCCTTAACTGTTTCTTTTACTGCCTTACTAACACTCATTTTATTTGAATAATAATCTAACACATTCATTACTACTCTTCTTAGTTTATCAACATTTCGTCTCTTCCTAGCTTCTCTCTCCATAACTATAAATATTTACGTAAAATGTAAAAATAAATAACGTACATAACACTTCACACTATAAACGTACTCACTTCCTTACAACTGATGTTAAGCTTTATTGAATTCTACGTCGCATCTGGCGGCCAGTTAGCTGAATAGATGGATGACTTTTGTTTATCATACACAATAAACATACAAAGTTACAGGATTCCAGTCTCATTTAAAAACTGCCTCCAACCTTCTGAACGTTCGTTCCGGAAAAACACAACTAAAAACGGTGGACATGTAAATTTCTCCAACGCGGTGAAGAATATACTAAAATATTTTAAAAGATCTTAAATTAAATGATAGTATTGGATTTAAAAATTTGGTCAAAGTGACAAATGTTTTTAAGTACTGATGCAAATGATAGCACTCAAATATTCACTTTTCTTGAAGATGAGTAGCATGTCAGCCATACACTGTTGAAAATAAATATCAAGATTTCTTCATTGTTGTCATCAACACATTTATCAGACAATCTGCTTCGTCTAGACTCATAGCCTTAGGACAAGAACTCAGTATGCTTTTTTGAGGAAGGAGGAAACCCACTGCGTTGAGAATCCATTAATTTCTTTTGTTCACGCTGAAATTAACTTTTTAGTGCTTGATTGTTCTTCTCCATGTAATTACACTAACTTCATATTTTCTTGACAGTTTTCGATTTTCTTTGCCCCACTCTCATAATCCTCATTCTGCACGTCGCACAAGCATGCAGTAGAATGTACACTACATGATCAAAAGTATCCGGACACCTGACTGAAAATGACATACAAGTTCGTAGCGCCCTCCATCGGTAATACTGGAAGTCAATATGGTGTTGGCCCACCCTTAGCCTTGATGACACGTTCACTCTCGCAGGCATACATTCAATCAGGTGCTGGAAGGTTTCTTGGGGAATGGCAGCCCATTCTTCACGGAGTGCGGAACTGAGGACAGGTATCGATGTAGGTCGGTGAGGCCTGGCACGAAGTCGGCGTTCCAAAACATCCCAAAGGTGTTCTATAGGATTCAAGTCAGGACTCTGTGCAGACCAGTCCATTACAGGGATGTTATTGTCGTGTAACCACTCCACCACAGCCCGTGCAGTATGAACAGGTGCTCGATCGTGTTGAAAGATGCAGTTGCCATCCCCGAATTGTTCTTCAACAGTGGGAAGCAAGAAGGTGCTTAAAATATCAATGTGGGCCTGCGCTGTGATCGTGCCACGCAAAACAACAAGGAGTACAAGCCCCCTCCAGGAGAAACATGACCACACCATAACACCACCACCTCCGAATTTCACTGTTGACACTATACACGCTGGCAGATGACGTTCACCGGGCATTCGCCATACCCACACCCTGCCATCGGATCGCCACATTGTGTACCGTGATTCGTCATTTCACACAACGCTTTGCCACTGTTCAATCGTGTAATGTTGACGCTCCTTACACCAAGCGAGGTGTCGTTTGGCATTTTCCTGCGTGATGTGTGGCTTGTGATCAGCCGCTTGACCATGGAATCCAAGGTTTCTCACCTCAAGCCTAACTGCCATAGTACTTGGAGTGGATCCTGATGCAGTTTAGAATTCCTGTGTGAAGGTCTGGATAGATGTCTGCATATTACTCTTTACAACCCTCTTCAAATGTCGGCGGTCTCTGTTAGTCAACAGACGAGGTCGGCCTGTACGCTTTTGTGCTGTACATGTTCCTTCACGTTTCCACTTCACTATCACATCAGAAACAGTGGACATAGGGATGTTTAGGAGTGTGGAAATCTCGCGTACAGACTTCTGACACAAGTGACACCCAATCACCTGAGCACGTTCGAAGTCCGTGAGTTCCATGGAGCGTCCCATTCTGCTGTTTTACGATGTCTAATGATACCGAGGTCGCGGATAATGAGTAACAGGCAGTAGGTGGCAGCACAATGCACCTAAGATGAAAAACTATGTTTGGGGTTATCCGGATACTTTTGATCACATAGTGTATGTCTTCGATCAAGTGACAATGTTGTTACAATTTACGTTTTTCAAAACTGTTTAATTGTTTCTTGATTTTATCCGTACACAACTGAAAGGAACTGTTGGCGCCGTATTTATCTGCCCACAAACACATCCAGACCTGTGTGTTTATACTTGCTGTTGCACTTGTTTTCCATCTCCATTGGAATAAAAAATAATTATAAATAATACAAAAATAAATTATAAAAAGTGATACATTCACATGACTCTCTCTACCGTCTATACTTTATTAGTTTGTGTACCGTTATCGTACACAAACTATTCTTATTAAAGTGTATTTTTTGTCTACTTCATTTTAATCCAAATGAACTTTTGCAGAAATAGCTACATTATACATTTCGTTATACATACAAAGGGAAGAGCGAAAGTTAAATGTTTCAAACTGGAACGATAAATGCTTGCCTTAAAATTTCACTCTCTTTCCATGCAATCGCAACAAACAGCTAAAAATCAACAGGACTCTAAAAAGAATGATAAGTGCTGAACAATCCAAACCATTAATAGCTGATCTCAGGAGTGGCTTATGCCACAAAAGAAGTGATTTAAAAAAATTATGTTTTAATGAGATCTACATTTTTGTGTGTTTTGTACGTTTTCGTCTATTGCTTAACGTTTACCAGTTATATGATTACGCAAAAATCCTTTCAAATGAATAGGACTTCACAGGCTATTCCTAGAAAATTCAAGAAGGACATTTTATTTGTCTTTTAAATAGCTTTAATATATGGTATTTTAATCAAAATCCTTAATGCCATTTTTTAGAAAATGAAAACTTTCGAAAAATGTTCCATGTAAAGGGTAGTTTAGGGTAGGGGATTTCCTTGAAAATCATGTCGAATTTTTGGAAGGTACTGAACCTAAATTTCAAGTTTGGTGTTTATCCGAATTTTCGTTTTTGAGTTGTGCTGATGACACACAGACACACACACACACACACACACACACACACACATACACTTCACTGGAACTTTTACACCCGGAAATCTTTCTGCAAATCGCACTTTCACTTGGCGAGCTGACTGAGTTAACACATAAGAATCGTAAATAAATACACACTGTGCAGTAAAAAACATATACTGAGGCATAATATACTTTGTGACTAAGTAGAGGACAAAATAATAAATAACTCGTAATAGCTGAACTACATCACATCACCGTCAACTCATTACTGCATTTTACACTACAAAGCAAAACCACGTCAACAGGTGACCTTGTTTATAGCAGTAGTGCGTTATGTTTCCACACCGCGCAGCCGGTTCGTAGTTTCTTGGCTCTCCCGTTATTAGGATAGAGTAGGATCTAGCCTAATGCAGTTCAACATCCCACCTTCATTAGCAAGATAAGACAATTACCGAGACAATCTACCTGGACATACTCCAGTTATTCTTGGAGCCATAGTTACGATGGTATCCTTGCCTCCGTCAATTATCAATAAGATGAGGCACCATCACACTATGCAATCATTGTATAGGACTACCTGAATGAGACGTTTCCTAACCTGCGGATCGGAAGAGCGGCGCAATGCGTGTGGACTCCCCGCTTCCCTCGACTTTTTTACTTTCTCTACTACGTATAATAAGCAGGGAAGTATTGCATTCCGCCGTAAAATTCGATATCCAGATTTCACCAGAAATCATGTTTTGAGGCTCCCTGAATCCAAATAAAGCATTTTTGGCAACATGTCCGTCTGCGTGTCTGCCTTTGAACACGATAACTCAAAAAGAAAAAGTCGGACAAATACCAAATATGGTATTAGGTTCAATATCTTCCAAAGATGCGACAAGAAGATTTTTAACAAAATCCCCCACCCCAAACTACCATTTACATGGAACTTAGCCTAACGATTTTGATTAAAATACCATATGTTTAAGATATTTTTATGTCAAATGGAATGTATATCTTGAATTTTCTGGGAATGTCTCCAAAAGTCTTCTTCTTTCTGAATGGTTTGTGCATAACCGGTAAACCGTAAGAGATAGACAAAATGTTACTACACAAAAATGTAGATCTTGTTAAAACAAAGAATTTATGTCATATACTTTTTTTTCGATTGCACCATTTTTTATGTATTCCTTGTCATTTGTATGAATTTTCCAATACTTACACTTTTTCACAATAGGGAGTTCGTTATTCGATTTTTTACTTTCTCTACTACGTATAGTAAGTAGGGGAAGTATTGTATTCCACCCAAAATTTCGATACCGAAATTTCACCGAAAATACATGTTTTGAGACCCCCTGAATCCAAAAAAGCATTTTTGGAAACATGTCCGTGTGTGTGTCTGTGTGTCTGTCTGTGTGTGTGTGTCTGTGAACAGCATAACTCAGAAACGAACAGTCGGATAAACACCAAACTTGGTATCTGGGTTCAGTATCTTCCAAGGATGCGACACGAAGGTTTTCAAGAAAATCCCCCCACCCCAGAGTACCCTTTACATGTATGATTTTTCGAAAATTTTAATTTTCTCAAAAATGGCTCTAACGATTTTGATTAAAATATCATATGTTTAAGATAGTTTTATGACAAATAAAATGCATATCTTGAATTTTCTGGGAATGTCTCCAGAAGTATTCTTTATTGTGAACGATTTTTGCATAACTGGTAAACCATAAGAGATAGACAAAATGTTACTACACAAAAAATGTAGATCGTGTTAAAATACACCATTTATGTCATATACATTTTTTTTGTTGAGTGAACCATTTTCGAGATATTGCTTGTTATTCCCTTAAATTTTTCAATACTTATTTTCTCAAATGGGAATTCGTTATTCTTTTTTTTTTTGTCTTGGATATGCAAAGAGTTATAATCTGTGGCAAAGGGAATGGTGCTGCACCTAGCAACCAGCTATTAAGAGATATGTATGTGCTTAAAGGTTACTGTTTTTCTATATTACCCTTGTAAATATATTTTCCCCTACATCTACAAGAAAATTAGCAATAAGATAGGGTCTGCAAATGTTTATCTCGATTAACATGAACTAGATGGAGAATAAGCGTTTGTAAAAATACTTTGTACAAGAGTAGAGAAAGTCATGTGAGTGTAACACATCAGATTTTTTTAATTATGTTCTGGACATGCAAAGCGAATGAAATTCTCCACATAGCAACCAGCTCTTAAAAGGTTTGACTGTTGCTTAAAGCCTACCATATTCCCCTTGTGCCTACAAGAAAATTAGCAATAAGATAGTTTCTATAAATGTTTATCGAGATTAACATGAAGTAGATGGAGAATAAACGTTTGTAGAAATAATTTGTACAAGAGTAGGGAAAGTTATGTGAGTGCAACACATCATATTTTTTTATTTGAATGGGGTTTCATCAAGAGCAGAGTTACTCTATCAGGATGCCAGATGTACATAGCTGAAACGTGTAAGACCGGCATGCTTGCCAATAACCCCTCAAATTTTACGGCGCGTGTTCCGTATAACCTCAAGGCAATGGAAAAAATGCGTTGACAATGAAGGTGGACATGTTGCATTGCATTATGCTTTATTAGGTCCTACTCTATCCCAATATATTTATTGTGTAGTAGCAGACTGGGAACATAAAAACGTACAGGGGCTTTATGGGCACCCTGTATATTAAACTGAAAGTGTATGCCATTTTACGTTGAATTTGAGAAAGTGTTTCCCTTCCGCGGAGCCAACAGAACGTTAATATAACGTCTAGTGTTTTAACCACAACAGCTGCGGCTTTAAAACACCAAAATTGTTTTTTTACCGCACCGTACAACTTCGACCGTTAAACCTCACGTCACTTCTTGCATATGTTGTATATTAGTCAGCAGAGCGTAAGAGAGCTGGACATACAAGGGGGCCCCAAGAGGGAGGGGGCGGACACGAGAATTACTTCCGCAGTTATCAGCCTTCAGCATATGTTGGAACTTCCTTCGTCTCTTCAGGAAATACTACGCATCTCTGCACGGTAAACAATCGAGTGTTGTAAAAGCTATTCCATCGGACAGGTTTATTGATTTATTTATTTTTCAATTCATATGCGACCTTTAACATATAAGTTGGAAGGCGAGTTGCAAAGAATTGCACTCCACTCAAAAATTCGATATCGAGATTGCACCGGAAATACATGTTTGGAGGCCCCTGACTAAAAAAATCTTATGTGTTACACTCACATGACCTTCTCTACTCTTGTACAAACTATTTTTACAAACGCTTATTCTCCATATGCTTCATGTTAATCGAGATATTGAGATGTTAATCTTATTGCTAATTTTCTTGTAGATGCTAAGGGAATTGCTAGGCTTTAAGCGATAGTCAAATATTTTAAGAGCTGGTTGCTATGTGGAGTATTCCATTCTCTTTGCATTACCAGGACAAAAAAAATGAATAACAAATTTGAGAAAAGGTATAAGTATTGGAAGATTTAAGGGAATAACAAGCAATATCTCTAAAATGGTGCACTCAACAAAAAAATATATATGACATAAATTGTGTATTTTAACGCGATCTACATTTTTTGTGTAGTAAAATTATGAATATCTCTTATGGTTTACCAGTTATGCAAAAGTCGTTCACAATGAAGAATACTTTTGGAGAAATTCCCAGAAAATTCGAGATATACATTTCATTTGTCATGAAAATATCTTAAACCTATGATATTTTAATCAAAATCGTTAGAGCCATTTTTGAGAAAATTAAAATTTTCGAAAAATGTTCCATGCAAAGGGTAATCTGGGGTGAGGGGATTTTCTTGAAAACCTTCGTGTCGCATCTCTGGAAGACACTGAAGCTAAATACCAAGTTTGGTGTTTATCCGACTGTTCGTTTCTGAGTTATGCTGCTCACAGACACACACACGGATATGTTTCCAAAAATACTTCTTTTTTTATTCAGGGGGTCTCAAAACGTGTATTTACGGTGAAATCTCGGTATTGAATTTTAGGGTGGAATTGAGGCAGTATTTTATATCACAACACTGTGAATGCCAGAGTGATTGTAGTGTAAATTAACATTTATGTATGACATTGTTTTGAGATGTTTGTTAATTAAAAGCATTGTTATGAAATAAGTTTACACGGCCTCACTGAAACTGACAATAGGAGCGGATAACAATGAGCGAGGGGGTGAGTTGTTCATTAATCAGAAGAGACAAGCAAATGACGTCAGAGTAGTGCGCTTTTCTTTAGAAATGGAGGGAATATCTTCCCTAGAGCATATGTGTTCGTAATTTTGATTGGATATAAAAATAGAAGCTAATGTTGGCGCGTTTTATTAACCAATAGCAGCTCTGTTATAATGTTTAGGCATATCGGCGTGAGGGAGTATAAATTCCGTGCCAGAGACGGGTAACGCACAGTTTAAGAGAATCATTCACGCGTTACACGTCGTACAGTTCTACAGAATAATTCACAAGGCAAACGTCGCACAGTTCAACAGAATCATTCGCGGGTTATACGTCGCGCAGTTTAACAGAATCATTCACGAAGTACACGTCGCACTGTTCTACAGAATCTCTCGCGTCGTAAAGTTAGTTACAAAATGTGAAATACTAGAATTAATAATGTGCGGCAAATAAGTGATTATAGTTACATTCGAAAATATAACAGTTTCAGTCGGGCGTGTATCAATAGTAATTATGTGAAATTAATTAATTGTGACGGAAATAAAAGTGTAAAAACAAATTCTTTCATCAGTGTTATCTTTTAGTAACAACTCCTTTCCCTTTACACACCCTGTTTAAGAGATTTGCTCGACTTGTAATAATAGCTAGTCGGAGGACAAAGAACTCAAAATTAAAAATAGTAAAACAATAACAGGCGCTCAGCAAATAAGATAACACGAACGATACCGCGACAGAATACAATACTTCCCCTACTTACTATACGTAGTAAATAAAGTAAAAATATTCTGTGATGCACTCACATAACTTTCCCATATACTATAGTTCATTAGGAGTGTACAAACCATTCTTACTAAAGCTTATTAGTTTCTCTATTACGTACAGTAAGTAGGGGAAGTACTCGTATGTATTGCATTCCACGGAAAAATTCGATACTCAGACTTCATCTGAAATACATGTTTTAAAGCACCCTGAATCCAAAAAAAAGCATTTTTGGAAATATTTCCATGTATGTGTCTGTGTGTATGACAGTGAACAGCATAATTAAAAGACCAAAAGTCGAATAAATACCAAACTTAGCATTTTGAGTTTAGTGTCTTACACGAATGCGACATGATGATTTTCAAGAAAATCTCCCCATCCGCAAATTTGTAAACGTTAAGCGATAGAGGAAATTGTACAATTCAAAAAATCTCATTTCTTTAAAACACACAATTTCCTTTCATTAAATTTTTTGTGGCATACGCCATTTCTGAGACATCCTTTATTAAAGATTCGAATTGGTGAATTCTTTTAAAGTCCCATCGATTTTCAGTTGTTCCTCGTGATGGCATGGAAAAAGAATGGGATTTTAAAACCAGTATATAGCATCCAGTTGTTAAACATTTATCTGTCACTGTTCTCTTTGTATCTATAATGAAATGTGTAATGTAGCTATTTTTGCAAAGGTTTATTTGGATTAAATGTAGTTAGAAAAATAAGCTTTAGTAAGAATAGTTTGTATTCCCACTAGTAAGGAGAGAGGGTAGGGAAAGTTATGAGACACAAACACGCATACGGACATGTTTCCAAATATGCTTTATTTGGGTTCAGAGCGCCTTAAAACATGTATTTCTGGTTAAATCTCGGTTTGGATACAATGATGCAATACTTCCCCTATGTACTATACGCAGTGGATAAAGTAATAATAGTGGGCAGAGAAAGTCATGTGATTGTAGCGCATTAGATTTTTTTGCTATGTTAAGAAGGGTTTGCTCGATGTATTCCATCAAGTTTGCACTCATTTTGTTTGGTCCATCTCACTGTGAGTATCTGGAAGTGATTCCAAACCCAAAACCCCCAAATTGTTGAGATACTGCTTCATGGCCTTCATCTTTAATATAATCTAAAACAAAAGCCTATCTTTTAAACCATAGTCAAATATAACTCTCAATTTAACTTTAGGTATATACCAAGAATTGCTAAGATTGAGAGCCAAATGGGCAAACAAAACACTGGAGACAAAGAAAGGGCGGGAGGTAAGAAGAAGCTATGTATATCGCTGTTGCAAGCTTCAGCATCGTTTGTTTGTGTAAAAGACTAGCACATTTCTCTCAAGGCAATCCACCTTCTCTGAATTCCTTAATAGAAAAACATCTAGAGTCATTTTAACCCATTCTCTGCAAGAGTTCTCCTGAATACGATTTCCGCTCTTTAGAATCCTTTTTCTCGCTCCTAGTTGGATTTGCATTCCTTCTTAAAAACTTCAAAAAAAACAAAAAAAACACTGGTTCTCTGGGTATAAAGTTTGACTGTTCTTAAGCGTTTCTAACATTTCCGTGTCACTGAAACTGCACCTTGCCCATTGTCGTTTTATTGCAGTAGGGACCATATTTTGCTTTGGGCTTACTTTCTATCTCAAAATAAAATCGCTTTAACTATTTACCAGGGCTCGGATTTTGATGCCCGAAAATACTTAAAAGGAACTTTTAAAACTTAGACAAAATATGACAAAATAATTGTCAAAATCCGATGTGTGCACAAGCACATGACCTTCTCTACCCTCTATAGTTTATTACGGCCTAAAAAGCTATTCTAAGTAACTGTGCTTACTTTTCTACCTACTTCAGTTTTAAACCAGCTGTACGCTGGCCTTAAAACATCATAATGATTCCATGGCATAGAAAGAAACAACTGAAAATCGACAGGACTTTAAAAGAATGATAAAAGTATTGAACTATTCAAACCAACATTAACGGATATCTCAGAAATGGTTTATTCATCCATTCATTATCTGTTTACCCTCCTCTTATGTAGGACTTACACCCCTCAGGACTTACAAGCGGGTGCCTGGGGTCAGAGGCCCGTCAAGGAGCAGACACTCATGGATCAGACAGAGCATCCAGGATGGGTGATCAGCCCGATGCCTGGTATGGGATGAAGGAAGTAGATGAAACGAAATGTTGGTGAAATGGATGAAAGGAAAGGTGATGATGGAGCAGTTGGTGGAATGAATGGCGGGGGAAACCGGAGAACCCGGAGAAAACCCGCCCAGACGCCGCTTCGTCCACCACAAATCCCACATGCAGGTCACTGGGATTGAACCCGGGCCGCCTTGGTGGGAGGCGAGTGGTCTAACCACTCGGCCACGGCGCCGCCACCAGAAATGGTTTATGCCACGCAAAAATGTATTTTAGATAAATTGTGCATTTTAAAGAGACCTATATTTCTTGTGTAGTACGTTTTCGTCTATCGTCCAGCAATTACCAGTAACACAAGTTATACAAAATTCCCTCCGAATGAACAGGACTTCACACGCCAGAAAATTTAAGATATACATTTTATTTGTCATAAGCGAGCGGAATGCCTCAGGCGGTAACGTCTGTGGCTCGCATTTGGGAGGTCGTGGATCGATTCCCGCGGCCGACTTTCCTGGTCATGGGTTTTTCGGGGGTTTCCTCGAGCCGCTAGGCGAATGCTGGGAAGGTTCATTACATCCCCTGAATTTCCTGTCCCTCCATTTCACCTCCATTCTCATTTCACTTTACCTTTCATCTCTTTGGTCTTTTTCAGGGTTGAAAGTATCGGCGGGAGTCTCGGCGTTGTATGGCAGGGGAAAAAGGTGCCTTATATATAACCCTGGGGGCAGTATCCGAGTATCGGGCCCTCCCCCAGTGGGATGTGCAAGCCTGCAGTAGGGAGGGGAGCCGGTTGTACCACCTGACATTGGGGGTGTTTCAACCTGTAAAATGTAGGGACTCTGCCTTCTTCCCTGTCGTGTCTCCTGGTCCAGCCGCCTTCTGTCTCCCCTCACCTCACCCCTACCTCCCGGGAGCGCTGCGTCAGAGGCTTAGACACAGAAGACCTTGTACGTGGAGGCGCTTAGTCCCCCTCCGTACCAAGTCCTACTCCTTATATGTCATAAAATATACTATTAAAATGTGGTGTTTTAATGTGAATACTTAAGAGACATTTTTGAAAAAATAAAAAATTTCGATTAATGCACCACGCTAGGGTACTTGGGGTTTTTCTTGAAAATCTCTGGGTCGCATCTTCGTAAGATACTGGTCTCAAATACCAAGTTTCGTGTATTTATCTGACTTTTCGTCTTTGAGTTATGCAGTTCATAGACACACACAGACAAGGACCTTTTTCTAAAAATGCTTTTGGGAAGTTAGGAGCTTCAAAAAATAAATTTCCGATGAAATGTCGATATCGAATTTTTGGGTGGAATGCAATACTTCTTCTACTTACTATACGTAGTAGAGAAAGCAAAAATGACCTAGAACTGAGATTTAAAAGTAATTGTGCAGAAAGTTCTAAATTAATTTACACATGGATGTAACTGGTATGCAAACAAAAAAGGTATGTATAACAATAATGATGGATCGGATTGGATTAACTACGGAAGGACTCTTCACCGATCCAGAGTGGATATTGTCGCCGGGAGGAAGAATGAGGCGAGAGGACACCGCGCGATCGGATCCAGGAGCAACGTTACAGCAATGTCAGAGTCCCCAAGGTTACAGATAGAGACCCCACTTCACACAGAGAGGGTCCAGTGCCCCTCAAGGAGGTTCGGATACCCCGGCAGCCAGCCGAAAGCCGAAGGATGGAGAGAGTCACAAAGCGCATCCTTTTCCCCTACCACGCTGCACCGAAACACCTTCGCCGACACTTCTGACCCTGAAAGAAACAACGAGATCAAAGATGAATCAAGTGAAGAATAGAACGAAATGGAGAGACAGGAAATTCGAAGGATGAAAGAAATCAATCCAGCATTCGCCTGACGACCCGGGAAAACCCCCGGAAAAACTCATGGGTCAGAGTGGGCTGTCACCGGGGATCCCGGGACCTCGCGAATGCGTGTCACAGACCTAACCATCATCCTCCGGACTAGTGGTACCGTGCTAGCCTCTAGTTCCCAAGGTCGCGG
The DNA here is from genome assembly GCA_030765065.1 of Deroplatys truncata. NCBI lineage: Eukaryota > Metazoa > Arthropoda > Insecta > Mantodea > Mantidae > Deroplatys > Deroplatys truncata. Next base: position 82,762,632 of record CM060988.1, read on the forward strand.
GTTCAAACCCAGATGAGGGCGATGGACTTTTTCGGGCGTAAAAATCCTTAGCATGGCTTCCTTCGGAAGGGAAGTAAAGCCGTGGTCCCGTGTCGTGAATTTACGGCACGTAAAAGAACCTCAAGCCTGATAAAGAGGCCTCTGAGCAAAATTATCGGTCTTTCACGCCCAATATAGAATGGGACGCTAAGGACCATAGTAGTTAAAGAACGTCCATAAATAAAATAAAATCTGATGTGTTACACTCACATGACTTTCTGTACTCTTGTACAAACTATTTTTACAAATGCTTATTCTCCATATGCTTCATGTTAATCGAGATATCGAGATGTTAATCTTATTGCTAATTTTCCTGTAGATGCAAGGGGAATTGGTAGGCGTTAAGCCAAAGTCAAATATATTAAGAGCTGGTTGCTATGTCGAGTATTCCATTCTCTTTGCATTACCAGGACAAAAAAATCTTATGTGTTACACTCACATGACTTTCTCTACTCTTGTACAAATTATTTTTACAAACGCTTATTCTCCATCTACTTCATGTTAATCAATATAAACATTTGGAGACTCTATCTTATTGCTAATTTTCTTGTAGATGTAAGGTGAATATATATTTACAAGGGCAATTTGGAAATACAGTAGCCTTTAAGCACATACATATCTCTTAATAGCTGGTTGCTATGTGCAGCACCATTCCCTTTCCCACAGATTAATACTCTTTGCATATCCAAGACAAAAAATGAATAACGAATTCCCATTTGAGAAAATAAGTATTGAAAAATTTAAGGGAATAACAAGTAATATCTCGAAAATGGTTCACTCAACAAAAAATATGTATATGACATAAATTGTGTATTTTAACGCGATCTAAATTTTTTGTGTAGTAAAATTTTGTCTATCTCTTATGGTTTACCAGTTATGCAAAAGTCGTTCACAATGAAGAATACTTTTGGAGACATTCCCAGAAAATTCAAGATAAACATTTTATTTGTCATGAAAATATCTTAAACATATGATATTTTAATTAAAATCTTTGGAGCCATTTTTGAGAAAATTAAAATTTTCGAAAAATGTTTCATGTAAAGGGTACTCTGGGGTGGGGGGATTTTCTTGAAAACCTTCGTGTCACATTTCTGGAAGATAGTGAACCTAAATACCAAGTTTGGTGTTTATCCAAATGCTCGTTTCTGAGTTATGTGTTCACGGACAGACACACAGACACACACACGGACATGTTTCCAAAAATGGTTTTTTTGGATTCTGGGTGTCCCAAAACATGTATTTCCGGTGAAATCTCGGTATCGAATTTTTGGGTGGAATACTTCCCCTACTTACTATACGTAGTAGAGAAAGTAGAAAAAACAGACCTAACCGCCTGAGCCATTCCAGTCGGTAGAATAATGAGACAGTCTGTGAAAATTAAATAAAATATACTTGTTCCATGCTTTTGTCTGAAGAATCTGAACAGAAAATTAAGAAAACTATTTTTGGAATAGATCTTACAAAACCGTAGCATTAACTCTTTTGAGTTCTCAGATTATATAAGTGCACTGCGAATGAAGAGGACTTCACAGTCATGACACGATACAAGGACAACAACGATAGTAATATTGTGCGCACTTATTAATGTGGAAAAGGGAAAAGTGATCTGTTTCATCTCTAGTTTGGAACATAAATTTATAACTGTAATGATACTAGATCTCATGACAATAGCTACCCCTCCACCCACAAGCAACCCTTACCAAACTAACCATTGAATAGGAATGTGATTATTTCACAAGAATATGAGTAAAGGCTGTAAGTTATCCCATTTCTTAGTTAAATAGTAACATTTTTTATATTTGAAAACTATCCTTATGAATGAATGAATAAACTTTATTTGTACATCTTTTTATACACAATCCGTTTTAAAATATTTCTTGTAAACTAACTTAACCTATGTACAAATTTTCTTGCCACCTATGTTCTACTTATACTGCTCATGTTGCCTGGCACCCTGGCCTTATGGCTCAGCTGAGCAGCCCTTGCTACCCTTAATCACCTATGATCCATTCTCTTCCTCCTCCGTTTTCTCTTCTACCTTTCTTATCTCTCTTACTTTTCTAATCCATTTCTCCTTTACTTTCTTTAAGAACTCCCCCATATTCTTATTTTTCTTTTCTTCTTTTCTTGTCAACATTTTAATGTCTACTATCTTTCCATCCACTTTTTCCCATTTTTCCCCCCATACTTTTTGTCTCCATTCCGCTAATTCTTTGCATTCTATCATATAATGCTCTGTGCTTTCGTTGCCTCCGCATAGTTCACAAATTCCGCCTTTTCTGCCTCTTAGTCCTCTCAGGTACATCGATCCTGTTCTCATCCATGCAAATGCTTCTTTTTTTCGCTCTATTACAATAATCCACGTACTCTTTTCTTCCCCATTTTCTTTTTACTAACCTATAGAACCCTAGTGATTCTTTTATTCTCTAAGCTTCCCCAAATCTCTTGTCCTTCTGTATCCTCCACTCTGTTTCTTACTATTATCCAGAAACCGTTGCTATTTCTTTCTCCTGCTCTCCAAATATCTCCCATTCCTATCTTCTCCATAATTTTTTCTACCCCTGTCCACCAGCTATTTTTATTTTTCGTACTCTTTTGTTGTTCCATACATATCCTTAAAATTTTCCCTTCATGTTTTTTCATCATCTAAACCAAAATTTCAATATCCTTTCCAGTATCACTTCCTTTCTTCTTGTTCTTCCTAATTCCGCCAACGCTACTTCCCTCGGTGCTGATCTTGGTAACCCCAATAGTTCTTTACAGAACGTTCTGTACCCCTGGTCTATTTTTCTACTTAATTCAGATCCCCCAAATTTCAACTGCATAAAGTATTCTAGCTTCTACCAATGCCTCATACATTCTTTCTATCCATTTAGTTGGCATTTATAATTTGTATTTCACATCCTTACTCCTGTCATTGCCGCTATCCCTATATAAAATGGCCATAATATAAAAGTCTTTATATACTCTATGTAAATGAAAAAGAAATGACTATAAGGCATTTGCTTTAAGTTGAAACATGGAAAGTAGAAACAGCTAGCACTATATTCCACACGACAGTTGATAATCCTAAACTGCCTAATCTCAAAACTTTTATTATTGAAAGTTTTATTTAAAAGCTGGGTTAGGTTCAAACATAAAATTTAGAAAAGAACAACCATCACCCGCTTGGAATGCAAAAGCCAGCGAAGCAAGGACGGCCGAAGAGAAACTAAGCAGTGAAGATTGACTGTGGCAGGTTTCTCAGCACTCGGACCATCATTAGCATACACCCCTCCTAGACCGGTCAGGTAGCGTCAAAATGGTCATCTTCAATTTAAACCTTACGTACTGTAAATAAAGATGCAAAATGCAAGAAAATGACAAAAAATGACGTAAAATCGGAAAAATCTTCCTAAATGGAAAATGGAAATATATGACAAAAAGGTCTAATAAATATGCATTTTGATAAGCCAGGATCCACTATGAGGATTTATGTATACTATTTTCATTCATTCATTCATTATCTGTTTACCCTCCTCTTATGTAGGACTTACACCCCCCAGGACTTACAAGCGGGTGCCTGGGGTCAGAGGCCCGTCGAGGAGCAGACACTCATGGATCAGACAGAGCATCCAGGATGGGTGATCAGCCCGATGCCTGGTATGTGATGAAGGAAGTAGATGAAACGAAATGTTGGTGAAATGGATGAAAGGAAAGGTGATGATGGAGCAGTTGGTGGAATGAATGGCGGGGGAAACCGGAGAACCCGGAGAAAACCCGCCCAGACGCCGCTTCGTCCACCACAAATCCCACGTGCTATCCCTGGGATTGAACCCGGGTCGCCTCGGTGGGAGGCGAGCGGTCTAACCACTCGGCCACGGCGCCGCCCATTTATGTATACTAGCGTGCATAAAAAGTGGCCCATTCTCCTATACCGCAATAGTTTACACCTTCAGGTAACCAATCTTTGAATCTACCCAGCTGGTATCACTTCTATATATGACTGGCCTGAAAAACAAACCAAAGACATGAAATCCAAACAATGAACGAGATTATAATATACCGAAATGAAGGGGTGATTCGGATACCGCCTCCATGAAAGAGTTTCAATACAATTAGTACGAGGGGCACTATTTATATTTTGAACCTTGGCAACCCTGAATGTTATAGGTGCCATCTGACGTTTCTAATGGAAAGTTTGACATCTTTTACCATAATCTGCTTCAAACATTTTGTCAATAGAGCGACATTTCTTTTGTTTACACTAACTTGAAAATTGTGTGTCAACAAAAACATGGAATTAACTCGTGAAAATGTCCATGCAATGATTTATTACGATTTTGGACGTGGATTATCAAGACAAGAGTGCATCGATCAACTAACTTCCAAATCTGGCAACGAAGCTCCGTCCCACTGTGAAACGCTGGTATAACGAATTTAATCCTGGCCGCCGTTCGCTCAATGATGAAGTTCGCGAAGGTCGTCCAAAATCAGTTGTTGTGTCAGAAAACATTGATGCTGCGCAAAAACTAATAATGAAAGATCGTCATGCGACATCTTGTGAGATTGAGGCAACCTTAGGCATTAGTTCCACCAGCATATATAAAATATTGCATGATTATTTAATAGTGAAAAAGGTTTGCTCTCGTTGAATGCCATATAATTTGACGCAATCTCAAAAAGATGCTCGTGTCGATTGGTGTATAAAAATTCTCAAGAAATACAATGGCGGTGCCTCAAAAGACATATATAAAATTGTAACAGATGACGAATCATGGATCTATGCGTATGAGCCGGAATGTAAATAGCAATCGACTGTATGGGTGTTTCAAAATGAAGCAAATCCAACAAAGTTGTTCGCACTCGAAGCACTTCGAAGCAAATTGTCGCTTGCTTTTTCAGCAAAACTGGTCATGTGGCAACAGTGCCTTTAGAGGAAAGCAAAACGGTCAATGCTGAATAGTACACAACCATTTGTTTGCCGGAAGTCTTCGGTGAAGTAAGGAAAACCAACAAGAACCGTAGGATCGTTCTTCATCAAGACAATGCGAGCGCACACACATCTCGTTTAACGACAGAGTATGTAAAGGCTCAAAAAATCGAATTGATTGGTCATCCACCATACAGACCTGATTTGTCATCCAATGACTTCTTTTTGTTCGCAAACATCAAGAATAAATTGCGTGGACAACGATTTTCGTTGGCAGAAGAAGCCGTTAATGCCTTCAAAAACCATGTTTTGGAAGTGTCTCAAGAAGACTGGAATAAATGCTTTGAAATATGATTCAAACAGATGCAAAAGTGTATTGATCATGAAGCAGAATATTTTGAAAAACAATACAATAATTTTCATTTAGAAATTACTTTGTTTTAATTATTAGGCTCAAAATATAAATAGTGCCCCTCGTACACAAGAAAACGCTAGAACAATACGACATAATAATGTCGTCCTCCGCGGTGTAGTGGTTACCATACTAGCCTCTAGCTCCCGAGGTCAAAACCGGTGGAGAACGATGTATTTTTTCGGATGTAAAAAGCCTTAGCATGGCTTCCTTCGGAAGGGACGTAAAGTCTTTGGTTTCGTGTGGTAGATTTACGGCACGTAAAAGAACCATAAGCCTGATAAAGAGACCTCTGACCAAAATTATGGTTTTCACTCCCAATATAGAACGGGACGCTAAGGACCACAGCAGTTAAAGAGCATCCATAAATAAAACTCAATTTAATTTATTTAATACGACATAATTCGCTCTTTTGTAGGAATGGATGAAAATTTATTTACATGTGTCATAAGCTGAAGGATACCTATATGAGAGCATGAGAACATGTAGCGTGTAATGGTACCCTTCGGTAGTTCGGCCATACTTTGGGGGAAGTAAAGCGCTTTGCCAATCCAATGGCTTTATTATGCTCGAGGAACAGAGCAGCACACGTTGGCGGAGGGTGGGGCTACATTTGTCATTACCAACATAATCAGCTGCGTTTCATTATGGGCCACTTGTATGCACGTCAGTATACTGGTTAGTTATGACTATGGTGCAACAATTAAAAAATGGCATGTAATCAGAATCTGAGCCCTGTTCATTACTAGGCTTTAAATCACAGGACTTAATAAAAACATGCAGTTTCAAACGAACTATAACCTACTTTCTTGCAGTGTTTCACGAAGAGGAAGAAAGCTATATTTATATTGTCGTGACCTCTAAACACACTAGCTCAATGGGGGGTAGAGCGACTCGCAACTTGGGTACCGAAGTATCTAAAAGTTAATACTTTACATTATGCGAGGTCACGACGAGGGACGCAGCTAAGAGAAATGTGAAAAATATTAGGAAATACCTAGTAAAAGGATTACTACATGGTGTAGATGAGAGAAGGGATCTATCTACTATGATAATTTAAACATAAGGACGATGGATGGTAAGTGGGTTTATTGATGTAAAGGGATACAATACCTCCTTGTTTCCATGTCTGTCGGTGAGGACACCATGCTTGGACGCATGGGTAGCGCGCACACTACACAACCTGCCTCTTCCAGTAACTAGCCACGACTATCGTCTACTGACTGACTCAACCCAGCTAACTCGGCGTGATGACGCTATCTAAAACTCGTTTATCCCCACTACTCTTACGCAATACCCGATCTGGGCAGCCAAGTCACGTACGCAACAATACTTGTACGTCACAGTATGAACACTTACTATAAAGACATATGCAGTATTCTTTATATTTAAATAAACTACATAAAAGAGTACTTTTAGAGGTAGTACAAGGTTACTTATACTCGTATTTTGTTGTTTATGAAATATTGATATTTTCTCGTTCACTTGTAACTAATAACAAATATTTATATCACGTAATGTGAATCAAATCTACTTTATTAGTAAAACATTGAATTAATCGAAACATTAAAAATCAAATGAATTTTATGAATACACAATTATTGGACAAGGTGCAAAACACAACCATACATTGAAATTACTGCGTTTTTAAACTAAATATCTTTCTATATTGACCTACGAATAAGCCAAACAAATTTACACTCATTCTGTTGAGAGAAACAATCTGATTTACTGTATTCTGTGCCCGTTAAAGGTTTATGTATACACACCTTATTGTAACTCAGCGTCTATAGCCCAAACTTATCGAGAGGTCAAGCCGGCCAGTTGGAGAGATAAATAGAGATAAGAAGACGCGGTAGCGCTCTCGCCCAGCGTACACACTGTAAGCACTATCGACAGATAACCAGAATTTTATGGAAGTTTCCCTTCTTCCCTCCTCCAGAACACTCTAGAATGCCATGTGGAAATTTCCAACGGCTATATAAGCCAGTGTTCTCGCGGGTGATCAAGTTAGTAAGTTGCTAAGTCAGTTTGTGACGACAGTTGTAACGTCACTGAGTGCTGCTTCAGCGAGAGATTAGAGACGTATTGCGTTCGATTCCCCAAGAGTGAATCATCCGAAGAAGAGGCTGCTTTGCGCACATTTCACTACCGGCTACGTCACGAAGAAAAGTGAAGTCACATTAAAAATTGAACTAGATCACGTAGTGAAGTAACAATTAAAAAATTGGACATAGTCACATTACATATTGTAGTACTGAAATAAAAAGTTATTCTTCTAAACAAGTTATGCAATTATCTATAATTGTTTGCCTAGACGTGGTTTTAAATTAAATAAACATTTACAGCATGAGAAACAGCATTATGGAACTCTTACAAAAGAATCTTGCCCCAAAAAATCGGGAAGTTTATGGTTTCCCAGATATACAAAATTATACAAAATGGAATAAAAATCAAGAATAATTTATAGACCATTTACAAATAATTCAGGAGCAGTATTTCATTTTTCATATCAATATCAAAAACATACAATATTTTGATTAAAATCGTTGAAGTCGTTTTTGAGAAAATAAAACAAATTTAAATTTGTTTCATATAAAAAGCAGTTTGGGGTATGATTGTTTGTTAATACATTCGCGCTGCAGCGTTGAAAGATGCTTGATTTAAGTAAAAACGGACCTTTTGCTTTTTTGTTGCTTTCTTTGTGGTTCAAGGAACCTCAAAACAGTATTTTTCGATGAAATATTAATGTCGAATTCTAGGATGGAATACCTGAGTGAACTTACAAGGCATGGATCTAGATTATGTAAACATTTTAGTTTGATATCTTAATTAGTATCCGATAATGTATCATTAAAAGCACATTTACACGGGTCGAGAGGACCGTGGTGATTTTTCGCCTCTAAACCGAGTCGAGAAAAGTAGTGAGAGAGCGCGTGCGTTAAAGTGTTGCACAGATTCGAGAGAACGCGACCATTAGTCAACATGGAGTCTTGAAGGTGTTGCTATTGTGAATGATTTGCTTTGTAAGGAACTGTGTACACTTCTACAGAAACGTAAGAGGAGAAGAAAAGTGTGGTTAAGGATTGGATACTACGCCGCAATATATTAAACGCCTCTAGATCTCTTCGCAAAGAGCTAAACACAGAAGATCCAGCGGCATATCATCATTTCTTTAGACTAAGTGAAATGTAGTTAACTTACTTGATTGGAGGAATTGAAAATAATATTAAAAATCCCATGTGTTACACTCACATGACTTTCTCTACTCTTGTACAAGCTATTTTTACAAACGCTTATTCTCCATATACTTCATGCTAATCGAGATATCGCGCTTTTAATCTTATTGCTAATTTTCTTATCATGGTTTTCTTCGAAAGCCGGTGGTCCCGTGTCGTAGATTTACGGCACGTAAAAGAACCTCGAGTCTAATAAAGGGGCCTCTGAGGAAAGTTAACGGTCTTTCACGCCCAATATAAAAGGGGACGCTAAAGACCACCACATTTAAAGAGCGTCCATAAATAAAACTCAATTTAATTTATTTTATACGACATAATACGACATGTGTCGTTAAGCTGAATGACAGCTATATGAGAGCACGAGAACTGTAGTGTGTAATGTTACCCTTCAGCAGTTCGGCCATATTTTGGGGGAGGTAAAGTACTCTGCCAATCCATTGGCTTTATTGTGCTCGAGGAACAGAGCAGTACACGTTGGCGGAGGGTGGCTACATTGGACATTACCAACATAATTAGCTGTGTTTCATTATAGGCCACTTTTATGCACGTCAGTATACTGGTTAGTAATGCCTGTGGTACAACAATTAAAAATGACAACATAATTCGAGCCCTGTCCAAGGGGAAATGGTAGGCTTTAAGCGATAGTCAAATATTTTAAGAGCTGGTTGCTACGTGGAGTATTCCATTCTCCTTTGCATTAGCAGGACAAAAAAAAAATGAATAGTGAATTCCCATTTGAGAAAAAGTATAAGTATTGGAAAATTTAAGGGAATAACAAGCAATATCTCGAAAACGGTTCACTCAACAACAAAAATGTATATAACAAACGGTGTATTTTAACGCGATCTACATTTTTTGTGTAGTAAAATTTTGTCTATCTCTTATGGTTTACCAGTTATGCAAAAGTGGTGCACAATGAAGAATACTTTTGGAGACATTCCCAGAAAATTCAAGATATACATTTTATTTGCCATAAAATGTCTTAAACATATGATATTTTAATCAAAATCATTTGAGCCATTTTTGAGAAAATTAAAATTTTCGAAAAATGTTCCATGTAAACGGTAATCTGGGGTGTACGTATTTTCTTGAAAACCTTTGTGTCACATCTCTGGAAGATACTGAACCTAAATACTAAGTTTGGTGTTTATCCGACTGTTCGTTACTGAGTTATGCTGTTCTCAGACACACACACCGAATGTTTCCAAAAGTGCTTTTTTTGGATTCAGGGGGCCTCAAAACATATATTTCCGGTGAAATCTCGGTATCGAATTTTTGGGTGGAATACAACACTTCCCCTACTTACTATGCGTAGTAGAGAAAGTAAAAGGTGTGACACAAATGTAAGAGAAACTCTTCCCAACAAAATAAAATTGGAAACGAGTATATGTTTCGCGTGCCAAGGAGTACTATTTGTCGTTTTATAACTGCAGTGTGTGATGCCATTTATGAAGCTTTGATAGGCATACACGAAACGTATTACTGTCTCGTCGTTCCACCCAGATGACATGTTCCTCTTTGTATGCAATCAAACCACATTTATTACAAACATGGAAATTCATGAGATAAACACTAGACAAAAGGATAGCATTCATCATCCCAATGCAAAGCTTTCTTGCTTCCAGAAAGGTGTATATTATGAGACCATAAAAATATATAATACTCTCCCTAATGATCTTAAGGGGAAAATTGACAATTTCATTGTCTCTAAAACTGCTGTTAAAGAATACCTATGCTCAAAAGCATATTATTCCTGTACAAGATTATCTGAATGACAAATTATCCTGATGATAATACATATATAGCTCTGTAAGTAGTATTAACAAATATTAATGACAATTGCCAGTTACATTGATACCTGCTCTAGAATTATTGAAGCTATTTAAATGTATGTATATTAAGAACTGACAGTATTTGCTATGCATTACAAATCAAATAGAACAAAATGATGAGACGAACAAAGGTACAAGCCTAGTGAAAGTTAAAATAACTTTTCTTGTCTATAAATATAATGTTAGCCTTATAACGGTAGGGAGGTATTCGATTTTGTATAAAACGACACCTGATTTGTTTCATTTTTTATATAATATGTCTTTATTTTATTTTAAATATTCTATGTAATATTTATGTATATATGTAAGTCTATTGTACATTTCCTTGACATGTTCTATGTTCACAAGCCTTTATGGCAATCCAATCTAATGTAATCTAATCACGACGCTCGGTTTAGTCCTCACACGACTGTTCACGACCGCTCAGATCTAACACTGCTGGATTTTATAAACCGGTTCGAGAAACGACTGGTCTTGATCGTGATTACGTGCTCGGACAGTTTACAACGGGCAAGAACAGCTTCGTGGCTATCAGTGCGTTTGCTCTCGACCGGTTTCTCGACCCGTGTAAATGTGCGTTAAATCATGGGTCATTAGCTAATTTAACATAGGAAGGATGATTAGACCCATCCTATTTATTCAGATTCCCCTTAACTAAAAGCGCATACGGATATCTCATCAAGGTATCTCAGGAAATGGCTAACTAGCCATCAAAAGCCCAACATCCATGGTTCTACATATCTCAAGATACACCTGCTTCTCTTCAGAAACCTTTATTTCCTGTTTATTTCGAAGCATTAAAATCTCCTCGCTTTGTTGTTCTCGAAGTAAAGCTCTTACCAATTAAGATACATTCTAGACAGACCTGGTGCCAAACGGTTAATGGGAGTGATAGAAATGTGTACATTAGTAGCTATTTTAGGGGGAAAGAGATTGGATAAGATAAGAAATGAAAAGAAGAAATACAACAAGAATGTGTCGTAATGGGCGCGTTGTATCCAGATAAGAGAAGAAAGGAATATTCTTCTACGTGGTACAAAAGCTATAGGATTTTAATTCAAGGTTTTCGTCTGAACGACCGAGAATCACCTTGAAGCAGCATAATTTTCCTCATGACAAAAGCAATGCTTAAGTGCGTGATGTGAGGATAACGTGTCTGCCTCATATTTTGGAGTTCGAATCTAGTTCCGGTAAGTTGTATAGAGGTTTTCTTCTACGGTTTTCCCTTATCCATAGGATACAATACATGCTAAATATAAACATTAATAAAGAACATATCGAATGAATGAATCTCCCTTCAAAGAAAAATAAAATGAAATTATATTATATTTAATCCACGAAAGGTACAATATAGTATTAACAGCAACATCATAACTATAAATAAAAATAAATTATTACAAAACGTATCGAATTACAAAATAACTAGCTAATATTATTAAAACTCAAATTCCAATGACGGATAGCTCTGAGTCTGGATTCATTTAAGCATAATTTCATCAAATTCGAGTTTGATTTCGCTTTTAAAAGCTACAAGTTACGCCGACCTACATTGCTTATTTATGTTGTATTCTAAATTCAGCGATTTTCTGGGTAGGATATCAAAGATAAAGAATGAAAAATACATATTTCCTCAAAATTGTACGAGGTTTTACTTTCTCTACTACTTACCTATAGTAGAGGAAGCATTGCGGTCCAACCAAAAATTGTATACTGAATTTCACTTAAAGTACACGCTTGGAGGTCCCTTAAATAAAAAAAAGCATTTCTAGGAAAATGTCCACGTGTACGCGAACAGCATAACTCCAAAACGAAAAGGCGATTAAATGCTGAATTTGGTATTTAAGCTCGACATATTACAAGGATGCAACAATAATATTTTCAAGAAAATCCTTCACCCCAAACCATGCTTTATATGGAGAAAATTTCGTTATTTTTTATTTTCTCAAAACATGACTAACGATTTTGATTAAAATACCTCATATTTAAGATATTATGGATTTGCAAGGCATATAAAATGTATATTGAATGTTCTTGGAATAGCCTTGAAGTCCTCCTCATTCTCTATGACTTTTGTATAATTGGTAAACCGTAAGAGATAGACTATATCTTACTACACAACAATTTTGATGCCGATTATAGCACACAATTTATCTCAAATAAAACTTTCTGTGTCATTAACCATTTCCAACATATTCTTTGTTATTTGTTTGAATTTTCAAACACTTAATTTTTTCAAGTGGTTAGTCACAACTCTTTTCTTTTCTTTCTTGTGGCCATGCAAGCAGCATGGAGTTTCAAAGTAATCCCACAACGCTTTTTAAAGATCTAAGTATACTCTTAAATTAATTTAGTCTTTTATACCTAAAATGAAAATATATGCAAACGTCTAATACAGTTATATCTCAATTAACAAGATAGAATAATAAGCTCTCACGAGAATATTTTGTAGAAGAGAGAGAGAGAGAGAGAGAGAGAGAGAGAGAGAGAGTAGCGAAACTAATTGAAGCAGCACATCAGATTTTTAATTATGAACTGACTGTCATAAAAGTTACCTGTAGTTGTTTTAATATACAACCCAATAGTATTTTCTCACTTCTGTGATGTCCATCAAGTTATAAGCATGCTGCTCACCGTTGACTCTACGTGGGTCCTCCCGGTACATAACACCAGATTTTAATAATAAACTAGGGAGCGGATTCAAATTCTAGAGGCGTTTAGATTTACAGTGCTGTTTTCTTTCAATATTGTTATTCTCCATGTTTTATAGTCTGCTTCTCTAAGTACCTCGGCCAAGTATAACAAGAACTTATCGATACTGAATAGACACTTTACTTCCTTTAAGAGTTAAAATCTTTATTCCTTTGCATTTCCTTCTTATATTTAATTCCAAATCAACGATTTAATCAGAAATTCAGCTTTGTTCCGTTTCTTAAAATGTATTGTGCATATTTTGTTTCATACAAAAAACCGCTTTTTTACTTTCTCTACTACGTATAGTAAGTAGGGGAAGTATTGTATTCCACCCAAAAATTCGATACCGAGATTTCACCGGAAATACATGTTTTGAGACACCCTGAATCGAAAAAAAGCATTTTCTTTGTATGCAGTTATACAGAGAGAGCCAAAAAACTACGAATCGGCTGCGCGGTTTTTTCCTGTCCGCGTCCTCGGCGCTCGTTACCGTCTGGCACTATCATAGAACGGTGCGGATGAAACCATACAACATTTTTAAAACTACTAGTAAAACTTTACTTACCAACTTTATGAAAGGAGATGCTGAAACTGGCCACCGTCGTTGTTCATACATTTTGGCACCTCTTTAGGAAACTATCCATCACTCACTGTAGTTAACGTTGAGAAATCCTGGCAATTTCCCGGCGGATATTTTGTTTTAATTCTTCCAGGGTGTGTGGGTTTGTCTTGTATACTTTGTTTTAAGTCACCCCAAAGATATAAATCACAGGGGGTTAGGTCGGAGGACCGAGAGGTCCACAAATCTCTATTAATAATTCTGTCCTCAAACACACATTCAATTGTTCTCATCGAAATACTGGCCGTATGAGCTGTTGCACAGTCTTGTTGAAAAAAAGGCAAAATCGCGCTCCCTGTCTGTTAATTCTATAGTACAAAGGGGACAAAATTGTAATCATGTATGTATGGCCGTCAACTGTTGACTCGAAAATAATTGGCCCTATAACTCTTTCTCCCCTCATGGCGCACCATACACCAGTTTTTTCGTCATGAAGGGGTACTTCATGAGCAATATTAGGTTTGTCAGACCTCCAATAGCAATTATTTTGTGTATACACATATCCATGAAGGTGGAACCAAGCCTCGTCCGTGAAAAATATTAAATATGGGTCTATTTCGCCATTGTGTATATACTATTGAGACTCCACTCACAAACTGTACGTCTAATTACAGGATCACCTCGTTGAAGAGCATGTGCCATAGTTATTTTATGTGGTTTTAACTTCAGCAATTTGCTAGCTTTTTACAGAGCCATAAGAAACGGCTGCCTGTTGAGAAATACGCCTATTTTTGGAGGCAATTCTCCAAACGATGACCGATGTCGTCTAATGTTTCTTCGGTAAGAACCGTACGCTGTCTTTTAGATTTTTAGCCTGAACACTTTCTGTGGCCTGAAATCTATTGTAAAGTTCATGGATTGTTCTACGCCTTGGAACTTTTATACCTGGAAATCTTTCTGCAAATCGTACTTTCACCTGGCGAATCATAAATAAATAGACGCTGTGCAGTAGAAAACTTATACTGAGCCATAATATATTTTGTGACTAAGTACAGGACAAAATAATAAATAACTCGTAATAAATGAACTATATCACAACACCGTCAACTCGATACTGCACTTCACACTACAGAGCAAAACCACGTCAACAGTGTGACCTTGTTTATAGCAGCAGTGCGTTATCATGTTTCCACACGCCCAGTGGAAAAACACTGCACAGCCGGTTCGTAGTTTTTTAGCTCTCCCGTTATTTTACCTTTCATTCTCTTCTTTCATATAAACTTTTCTTCCATCCCTTATCAGAGTGAGATGCCTCACTTAAAAGATTTTTTCCAAGCTGATATCAAATTCAAGGGGTGTCTCAATGAAAATTTATTCGGAAATGGTAGCAATTCTGAATCAATGTCAACTATTTACCATTTAAATACTAGCTGCTTCTTTTTCTTATTTATTTCTTTGAATCTTCTCTCGGTGTTTTACACAAAGTTCTATATTGATACATCCTATACGTAGAACAATGTACGAGTAATATTTCTGAGGATGTTAAACTTAGGGATCCTAAGTACGAAGCTTTGCCCTGTAACGTTCGTGGAGAGAGGGGTGTTTATAGAGCTTCAAGTAAATTATGAATCAACAAATAAAAGAATATATACCCATCGCACCTTTTTTGGATGCGGAAGACCACTTACTAATTCTCTTACAGTCAGAGAAACTACACTTACTTCGTGCTTGCAAGGTGTGAGCAGTGCGTGTTTTCTGCACTCCTGTGTCTGGTAATATCGTTTTATGTTCCATTTTTTTGTTTTTAAAACGTTAATTTGACATTTATTGGCTGTAATAAAGTTGCATAAACTGTTATCTTCGTCATGTTTAGTCACACACGTTTCCACAACAGTAAATACTGGTATAGGGGTGACAGCCTAACTCAGGTTACTAAGAATCAAAGATGGCTAATGCCGCATATCAGGACCGTCAACGTTCTAACTTGAGGCACTAGATATATAACCACATACATCACCAAACAACCTATTTAAAACAGAATCAAAATTTTGGTCTTCTGCTAGTATTATGATCGATTGTCATATTATACATACTGCTCCTAATATTCTTTTCTTCGGTGCAAATGTTTGGTCATCGCCTTCCTTCTCTGCAATAATAGCTGATTATCTAAAATCTGGATACACTCTAAGTGTTAAATTACGCACTGAACCGTGTAAGGCAGTATTTTTAACACTTAAATAGTTTCAGTCTAATTATATAATATATAAATTCAATAACAGCCCGCCTTAAAGCAATATGTGTATGTAACAATATATAAAAAGTGTATATTACAGTCATTGTATATGTTTATATTATAGCATATATGTTCAATGATGTTATATGAATGTATTACGTAATTTAATAATGTAGGAGCTGTGAGAATAATAGGTTAAAAGTTGCTAACAATGAGGTAACAATGAGGTAAACCTTGAGGTAATAATGAATTAGAAAGTTTAAATGCTACTGGTAATTCTTGGAGCAACAATAATGTAATTTTTGAGACAGTTTATAGAATAGCCAATCAACAACCAGAAAAATGTTTAGTTAACTGAAGGTATTCTATTGGACTAGGATTAGCCAATCAGAAACTAAAATGGAGCAAAATTTACAAATTCAGAATTTAGTTGCTTGTAGACAGTGTTCCTAACCGAACGCGAGATGCATCCTCGAGAAATTTAATACGTATTTTGTGTGAGACAAAAACAGTTTACGTGTTAAAACGTGCAAGTAATTAATACAACAAATCTCACAGCTCTCTATATCAGTTAAGTATTGTTTAAATCGTGTCAAGCATTAATAAAATGAAGAAAAATTATAATCTGTGTAAGGCTACATTCTTCAGTCGCACCACTCCCTGCTAAGACATTCATGTCTCTAAAAAAATATAAATACTGCCGCAGCCGAGGCAAAGGTAAATATATAATATTTAAAGAAACAGTCAAAATTACCAAGTTAATATTTTTTTTTAAACATTTGGGGCAAAGGCCTCCAGAAAGTACATTTTTGGGGCGAAGGCTACCGGAAACTTTTTACCATACGTGCGGTTGCAACTACTTCAAGTTCGGATCCCCAACATTTGAACTACAATACAACTCCTAGTTCAAATCGGCTTTCCATACGTAGCAGCAACAAAACCTCTTCACGGTCTATGCAGTTAATTTATAAAACACGCGTATGTTATTAAACGTTGCAAATTACTGTAGTGTAATAGTATGAAGAACAACTTATAGTTACGTTCTAATATCATTTCGGCGTAATTACCTAAACAATTAAATGTCTCCATTTTCTTCGACGCACATCTTCTTCGTCTAAAAATAAAATCCACACTCAAAGACACGCTTACTGCAAAAATTGGAAAAAGGATTAACATTTCTAGTAACTTCAAAGGTAAGACCTAATAATAATTAATAATGATAATGGAAGAATTATAATTATTCGCATAATTAGTCGAATTATAATAACTATCACTAATATAATATAAATAGTAACATAATTAATGTTATAATCAGTGCATCGATGCCACTAAATGGCCGGCATGCTAAGTTGAACACCTGCGAATATAAGAACAGGATGCCAACATAACAGATACAATACAACTAACCATCCCACTGCGGAGGAGTTTTGGTTACGAATGGAGCCTAACAGCCCGAATATCACCAGATTCTAGTGACTTATCCCATAATGGTGGAAAAACTTCAAAGTTACAAAGCAACCTCTCGTGTACTGTAACCTCTATATATTTCTGGCAAGTATGTAACTACTGTTCTGTTTCGGTTTAAAGATACATGCATATATGTAGCTTTTATGTATTCAGGACATTGCAGTTTGAGTTTTATTTTATGAAAGCTCTTTTACTACTGTGCTTCTTAGCGTCCCATTCTATACTGGGCGTGAAAAATCGGAGGCTTGAGGTTCTTATACGTGCCGTAAATCTACATGGGACCACCAGCTTTACTTCCCTTCCGAACGACATTGCAGTATTGAATATCTAAAGAATTATAAGGGAATCATACACAAAATTGAATTATCTAAACCAGAAATCGCAACTTCTTACTGTGTCATTAGCGACACTCGATTACTCAACTATTTCGAAATGGGAACCTTCATTAGGGAAAGCAAAAATATGAGTTTACCACAAAGGAAAAGATGCATCTATTTACCTTATAGACGAGGAACGACTTCCACTAAAAGTTTCAAATTGGTGTGTTTACGTACCTGTAAATAGAAACAACATGTATTAGAACAAACAAGCTGAGAGCAAATAATTATCTTCTTTAACTGGCCTTAATTAAACGGTTCACCATGGGCGTGACATTGCGTGAGCAAACATAATGACATATACTGGAAGCAACCTGTTGCAGAATTCGAACACATTTCATCATTTCTAACAAGTATTCAATAAACTGTCTACAGTTTTAAGTTCGCCACCTGAAGGAAGAAGTCTGCGATAAAAACATATTATGCACTTTCAGAAGCTACAATTAAGGCATGCATGCGCGCGCATGTGCAACGTAGGTGCCGTGTGATGTTTTATAATCCAGTAATAGAAGTGCCTTTTATCCGGGGTGTTAATGAAGTACAACAGATTGAGTCTGCAGTACTTTTCCTTCACACTGTGGCCATCGCCCGGCTACTCACTCGCCGGCCGCAGTAGCTCCATCTCCCGTCGAAACTTATAACGTCCAAACGCCTCAAGTTGTAGCTACAATTACAATAACAATAAGCACATACCTTATCGTAAGAGATGTTGGAAATGTTCTTATCTGTCCATATATTTCTGGCATTTTCTCAGGAAGTGTTCGTTCACACTGTAGAGTTCAATATCCAAAATTGGGTGAATTTCTCGCCTGATATTTTCTTTTAGCTCTTACAATGTATGGAATTTGTTGCACACGCCTTATTTTTCAACATTACCCATAAATAAAAATTATACACAGTTAAACCAGGGGATGGTGAGGGCCATAATTCTTTACTAATTATCCTATATTCCAAAACTTCCTGAATTAAATTTAATGGCTTATCAGTTTTATGAGCCATAGCAAAGCCTTGGGAAAATCCAGACAGACATTCAAGTCCGGCAGCTATTAAAAATGATGTGAATAAGTGATTTCTGTATCTCTATGCAGTTTTTGTTTGTTCAAAAAAACATAGGTCCTAATATTCTATGTGCATATACTGCACATCAATTTTACCGTCATGCAAGGAAATCTCGTGTGTAAAATCGGGTTTCTTTGTACTCCAATATGTGTTATTTTACGACGAAACATAGCAATATATTAAATATAATTTATTCTATAATTTCGTAAACTCCATTTACAGAAATTTACTAGATCTGTTGATCACGTGGTAAATAAAGTGAATCCCCATCCAGTATAACGATTAAAAGAAAACGTCAGGTGAGAGATTCGCTCAATTTCGAATATTGAACACTCGAGTGTGAATGAAAATTTCCAGTTACCAGAAATGTGTGGATAGAGGACAACATTTTCAATATCTCATATTAAAGTATGTGCTTATTATCATTGTAATTGTAATTATGAGAATGTGGGCGTTGCAGGGATCAGGGATATTATAAGTTTTCAGCGGAAGTCCGAGCTGCGGCGTTTAGCACGCGAGTAGTCACAGTGTGAAGGAAAAGCATTATATAATGTATGCGTACATGTAATAATACTGTAGTCGAACATTTCTGATGGGCGAAGCAAAAAATCATATTTTAAAAAAATCGGATGTGTTGCATTCAGATGATCTTCTCTTCTCACTCTTCACCATGAGGCAGTATTTTTAACACTTAAATGATTTCAGTCTAATTATATAATATAAAATATAATAACAGCCCGCCTTAAAGCAATATGTGTATTTAACAATATATAAAAATGCATGTGACAGTCATTGTATTAATGTTTATATTATTAAGTACATATTCAATAATGTTATGTAAATGTATTACGTAATTTAATAATGTAGGAGCTGTGAGAATAATAGGTTAAAAGTTGCTAACAATGAGGTAACAATAAGTTAAATTTGAGGCAATAATGAATTAGAAGGTTTAATAACGCTACTGGTAATTCTTGGAACAGCAATAATGTAATTTTTGAGACAGTTTATAAATAGCCAATCAACAACCATAAAAAGCTTAAGTTAAATAAAAGTATTCTATTGGAGTAGGATTAGCCAATCAGAAACTGAAATGGAGCAAAATTTACAAATTCATAAGTCAGTTGCTTGTAGACAGTGTTCATAACCAGACGCGAAACGCGCTCTCGAGAAGTTTAATATGTATTCAGTGTGAGACGAAAATAGTTTACGTGTTTAAAAAGTGCAAGTATTTAATAAAAAATCTCACAGTTCTCTATATCAGTGAAGTGTTATTTAAATCGTGTCAAGAATTGATAAAGGAGTGAAGTAAAATTTATAATCTGAGTAAGCCTACATTCTTAGCCGCACTACTCCCTGCAAAGAATTCCATGTCTCTAATAATAATACTGACGAAGCCGAGGCAAACATAAATATATAATATTTAAAGAAACAGTCAAATTACAAAGTTAATATTTTTAAACATTGGGGCGAAAGCTACCGGTACCATACGTGGTTACAACTACCTCAAGATCGGCTCCCCAACATTCGAAATACAACACAACCTACTTCAAATTGGTTTTCCATACCTGAAGCAACAAACTTACTTAAAATTGGCGCCAAAACGTGGGGCAAATAACGAAACAATTCAACAACTTCAACCAAACTACCCCTACAAACACTTACCATTCTATCTACTTCTTGTTATTCGAGTTTAATGTTTGCAAAAATACGTTCGTTACATATTTCGTTGTAGGTACAGCTGAAATACATTCATTCATTCATTCATTCTCTGTTTAACCTCATCTTATGTAGGACTTACACCCCCCCAGGGACTTACAGGCGGGTGCCTGGGGTCAGAGGTCCGTCGAGGAGCAGACACTCTCATGGAGCAGACAGAATGTCCAGGATGGGTAATCAGCCCGATGCCTGGTATGGGATGAAGGAAGTAGATGAAACGAAATGACGGCAAATTGTATGAAAGGAAAGGTGATGATGGAGCAGTTGGTGGAATGAATGGCGGGGGAAACCGGAGAACCCGGAGAAAACCCGCCCAGACGCCGCTTTGTCTCCACCAACAATCCCACATGCAGGTCCCTGGGATTGAACCCGGCCCGACAGCTGAAATACTGGGAACAAAAAGCGATATACAAACTTTAAAAAGGGTCGCTATACGCTGGCTTTGAAATTCCATACTCTTTCCATGATAACGCAAGAAAAACCTGAATGGTGACAGCAGTTAAAAATGATAAATTATTCAAAACTTCAAACCAATAGCTACGGATACCTCTGAAACCGCCGTTTCAACTAAGAAAATAAATAAATAAATGTTATTTGAAATAAATTGTTCAAAGAGATCTACGCTTTGTGTGAAGTAAGTTTTTGTCTATCTCTTATGCCTTGCCAGTCATACAAAACTCTTTCCAAATGAAGAAGAATTTAAAGCTCTTCAGAAAACTAAAAATATGTATTTCATTTGCCACATAAATATTTTAAATATGTGGTGTTATAATAAAATTCATTTTAGCCACTTTTAAGAAAAAAAATAATGAACATTTTTCTATGTAAACGGTAGTTTGGGGTGAGTATTGTTTTGAAAACCCTTTTTTTGTAGCTTAAATACCAAGTTTGCATTTATCTGAGATTTACACACACACACACACACACACACACACACACACACACACACAAGGACCTTTGCCTAAAAATGCGTTTTTGGGTTTTTTTTCAGAGAGCCAAGAATATGAAATCTAGATACTAAATTTTTAGGTGGAATGTAATTCTTTCACTCTCTACTAGGTATGCGGTAGAGAAAGTAAAAAATCAAAACCTCAAAAATGTTACATGACCAAAGTTTGTAAGCATAATCTTTCCGATAAACATTCTGACTTACAACATTTCAGTAAGATGTCCAATTTTTAAGAACAACAAAATTTTATTTCTTATTATTTGTGTTTATAAACCACTTAGCAGGAGAAATTGTACAGTTCTTTTGATTGCTATCAAAAGGGGGGGCACAGGTTTGTACACTGTAAACTTTTGACTACTTACGCTTTAATTATCATCACACCAGAAAAATTAATTTTATTACCGGTTTTCAAAACGTCACATGATACGTACATTTCAAAGAGAAAGAGAGGGAGAGACAGAGGGGAAAAGCACAAATATTAGAAGGATAGAGATAAAGAGAGAGCTTTATCTAAATTTTATGGTATATTAGCTATAAGAAGCATATAAATTCATTCAGAATGAAGAGGACTTCACAGCCTATTTCTAAAAAGGCCAATATACATATCGTATTTGTCGTAAAGGTATGTTAAACGTGATATTTTAACCAAAATCTATAGAGACTTTTTGAGAAAACATAAAATAACGAAATATTTTCCATACAAAGGCTAGTTTGGGGTAGGAGATTTTCTTGCGTCCATTCTTAGAAGATGCTGAACTTAATTGGCAAGTATAGGGTTTATCCGACATTTCGTGTTTTAGTTATGCTGAACTCTCTCTCTCTCTCTATCACACACACATACACATACACACACACACACACACAAAACGCCCTTCGTAAAAGGTTTTTTTTTATTCAGTGATCTCAAAATATGCTTTCCATTAAGATATTCGATCGGATTCCCCTCTTCAGTAGGATAGGACTAAAGATTTGGCTCGAATTTATTTTCTGTTTACATGTGTGGAATACGACAAGTGTAGAAAAATCTATTTTATTGCATGTAAACACTGTATTGTATTACAGAGTAATGTATTTTAAATTGTACAAAATAACAGCAAAAGCTAAGAATGCTATGCTATTACTTGAACCTGTTTACAAAATTGAAAAAAGAACGGATCCGTTTGTTGTCTTAAGAAATTAGATTATCCTTCTGTCGTTTTATGTTTCTGCTTTCGTTTTATCTGCCAATGCAACGACAGACACTACTACAATGCCTTTTATTCTGATCTTACGTTCTCCAGGTCCTTTATGATGTAATTGAATTTCTTTTCACTCAGACTGCACCTCCTTTTACACTACCCCCGTAGCTTTTCATCTTCTGTTCGGAGATGTTAGATAAATTCCTGCGCAGTCTATATTCTCAGCAGTGAAAGAAACAGACGAGTTAAAATTAAACATGTGAACTAACTTCATTTAGAATCAACGGTGGCTTATTTTCTGTTTATTAGTCAATCGTTAAGAATGTTGCAATAAATAAGGTTGTCTGCAGAAATTTGGTTCTGGTCGTCCATTCAGCATACATATATTTACATTCCACATATGCTTCCGTATTATAGTGGCTTCAATTTTATTTTCCTCGTCTTACTGTTGAGGCAGAGTTTTAACACTTAAATGATTTCAGTCAAATTATATAATATGTAAATTCAATAACAGCCCGCCTTGAAGCAATGTATGTAATAATTTGTAAAATGTATGTAACAGTCATTGCATATGCTTATACTATTGTAAACATGTTCAATAATGTTATGTGAATATAGTACGTAGTTTAATAATGTAAGAGCCGTGAGAATAATAAGTTAAACGTTGCTAACAATGAGGTAACAATGAGGTAACCTTGAGGCAATAATGAGTTTGAGAGTTTAAATGTTATTTATGATTCTTGGAAGCAAAAATGCAATTTTAGTGACAGTTTAAAAAAATGGCCAATCAACAACCAGAAAAAGCTTTAGTTAAGGCATTCTATTGGAGTAAAAATCTGATGTGTTACACTCACATGACTTTCTCTACTCTGTACAATCTATTTTTACAAACGCCTATTTTCCATATGCTTCATGTTAATTGAGATATCGAGATGTCAATCTTATTGGTAATTTTCTTGTAGATGCAAGGGGAATATGGTAGCTTTTAAGCGATAGTCAAATATTTTAACGCTGGTTGCTATGTGGCGCATTCCATTCTCTTTGCATGTCCAGGACATAAAAAAATGAATAACGAATTTGAGAAAAAGTATAAGTATTGGAAAATTTAAGGAAATAACAAGCAATATCTCGAAAACGGTTCACTCAACAAAAGAAATGTATATGACATAAGTTGTGTATTTAAACGCGATCTACATTTTTTGTGTAGTAAAATTTTGTCTATCTCTTATAGTTTACCAGTTACGCAAAAGTCGTTCACAATGAAGAATACTTTTGGAGACATTCCCAGAAAATTCGAGATATACATTTCATTTCACATGACATTATCTTAAACATATGATATTTTCATCAAAATCGTTAGGGCCATTTTTGAGAAAATTAAAATTTTCGAAAAATCTTCCATGTAAAGGGTAGTCTGGGGTGGGGGGATTTTCTTGAAAACCTTCGTGTCGCATCTCTGGAAGATACTGAACCTAAATACCAAGTTTGGTGTTTATCCGACTGTTCGTTTTTGAGTTATGCTGTTCACAGACACACACAGACACACACACACACACACAGACACACACACGGACATGTTTCCAAAAATGCTTTTTTTGGATTCAGGAGGTCTCAAAACATGTATTTCCGGTGAAATCTCGGTATCGATTTTTTGGGTGGAATGCAATACTTCCCCTACTTACTATACGTAGTAGAGAAAGTAAAAATAGGCAATCAGAGACTTGAAATACAGAAATTTACAGGTTTAGACGGTTGAAATCTAGTCAGTTGCCTGCAGACAGTGATAGTAACCGGATGCAAGATGCGTGTCCTCGAGGGATTTAATTACGTATTCGTGTTAGACGAAAAATAGTTTTACTGGTAAAAAGTGTAATTAATTAATAAAAAGAATCTCACAGCTCTCTATATCAGTGAAGTGCTATTTAATTTGTGTCAAGGATTAATAAAAAGGAGTGAATTAAAACTTAAAATCTGCGTAAGCCTACATTCTTGTCGCATCACGCCCTGCCAAGTCTTCCATGTCTCTAACAATAATACTGACGCAGCCGAGGCAAACATAAATATAATATCTAAAGAAAGAATCAAATCATAAAGCTATTATTTCTAAAATTGGGTCAAAGGCCACCTGAAAGTACATTTGGGGCGAAGGCTACCGGAAACTGTTTATTATACGTGCTGTTGCAACTACTACAAGTTCGGCTCCCCAACAGTTGAAATATAATACAACTCCTTCAATACAAACTACTTCAAATCGGCTTTTAACACGTAGCAGAAAACAACGTAAAGACAATATCTACTTCACTGTCCATTTCTATTGCTGTCCCACACCTCTGTAAGGAGGGGTCCGACATCTTCAGCTGCCGTGGTACGGGCACTGCGGACCCTGAGCACTCGTGGTACTTTTGACATTACTAGAAGTACGCTGGGCCAAACGTCCGAACCCTACAGGGATGTCATTTGGATTGAGTTGGACTCGGCGGGACAGTGGTTGCCAATACCCATGGGAGATTAGGGACGTCTGGGCAGTTTTCCGTCCAGACGGGGTTATGAGATCCCTCAAGGTCCCTCGGTACCGCCCTGGATAGGCGGTAGACAGCTGCTACATTGCTGTAGGCCCCACCGAGGTTGTTCGGAGTCTTTCCCTTTTTGAGGTTGACGCGTAAGTGGCGTATCCACTTCCGGGGGGCAGTTTTCTGGTGCCTTATGTCCCACACTGCTTGTATTCCCAAGTAAGTATCCTTTTCATCATTGTTATTTTGTTTAGTTTAAGCTGGTAATTAATGAATTCATTCCTCAAGTTTTCAGTTTCTTTGCATTCAAACATAATACAGTGCTTTCCTTCCACACTGTGGCCACCGCTCGGTCTCCCGCAGAAACGGTTATAATATCCCGCAATCACCTCACATTCTCATATTTATAGCTACAATTACAATGATAATAAGCACATACCTTATCATAAGATATGCTGACAACATGGTCCTCTACACACATATATCTGATATCTAATCTGGATCTTTTCATTCACCCTGAAGAGTTCAATATTCGAAATTGAGTGAATTTCTGGCCTGATGTTTTCTTTTAGTTCTTCCAAAGTATAGGGTTTGTTGTACATAGTTCCATCTGTTCCTCCACAGATAAAAAAGCACACAGTTAAATCAGGGGGTCATAAGGGCTATAATTCTCTACTAATTACTCTATCTTAAAAATTATTTAAATTAAATTTAATTACTCATCAGCTTTGCGCGCTAGCAAAGTCTTGTTGGAAAAATCGGGGTTGACATTCTACGCCGGTCAGGTGTTCAAAAACAATTGTACACGTTATTCCTGTACCTCTCTGCATTTATTGTTTTTCACAAAATACAGATGCTATTATTCTGTATGCATTTACTGTTTTCGCGTCAAACAAAGGAATCTCGTGTGTAAATTTGGGTTTCTCTGTACTCCAATATCTGTTATTTTGCGACGAAACATAGCTATATAAATGGAACCATGCTTCGTCAGAAAAGAATATTAAGAATATGTTATTTACTCATTTCACAAAATCCATTTACAGAAATGTACCCCGTTCTGACGATCACATGAAAAATAAGGTAAGATACATTGTAAGAACTAAAAGAAAACATCAGGCGAGAAACTCATTCAATTTCGTATATTGAACTCTCCAATGTGAATGAAAATTTCCTGGGAAGAGGCGAGAAATGTGTGGGGAGAGGACAGCATTTTTAACATCTCTTATAATAAGGTATGTGCTCATTATCATTGTAATTGTAACAATTAGAATATGAGGCAGTTGTGGAGATATTATAGCTGTCTCGGCGGGAGCCCGAGCTACGACGGCCGTCACGCGAGCAGCCGTGCGTTGGCCACAGTATGAAGGAAAAGCACTGTGTGTTTCAAGTCTTCTTGCCCACCATACAATGGACACTCACTCTAAGTAAAACCATGTCTATAACTTTTCAACTAACACACTCCTGTTCTTGCCCATGCCATGCCCTCTCTTTCCTCCCTTTTCTCTTTCCCATGCGCATTTCAACCTAACATTACATAGCAGTTATTTCTTCTCTATTAAATCACTAAACAATTTAGTATTTCTATATCCTCAAAACGCCTTCTTGCCTCTTTCCAAAGGTCTTTATCATTTGTTTTTCTTTTCTTCCAAACATTCCCTCTCTAACTTATTTCTTAAACTGCTGAGCCACCCTTGGTTAAGGATGATTCTTGATATATTAAACATTGCTTTAATAAACACCCTTCATTTAAGAACCTGTGGCAATATTTTAAAACTCTCTACATAGGCAAACTTTTTCATGCTATTCGCTCCATTTCTATTTGAGCAATGGGTGGGCTAAAAATGTCTTTACAGAATTGTAGGGAAACATACACCCGACAGTGCAAGGAATGTAAATAACAGGAATCAATAATTAAGATAGGAATATAACCAATGATGTAATATAACACTGTAAAATAACTTGTATCATAAAATGTAGGCATATGTAAGGAAACAGTGTAATTAGCAGGGAAGCGAGCTAGCGCAGGGTTAAAAGTCTACCAACAAACACACGCTAATGAGCACAGGATTAGGCCGAAATGCGTCAAACAGAGAGAGACAATGACGGAGATAGAGCGACAATTCCAGAAAAGTCAAGGGAGTTGGATAAGAAGTCAACAATTAGAAAGAGAAACTAGAGTTGTGAGTGAGATCGATATAGTGGGTTTTATCAAAGGAGTCAGAGGCTTGACTTCCAAAGTTGGACGATTTCGTTCTGAAATAAGAACAGAGATTAAGTAAAAGGTCGCGAATGTTAGCGTCATAGCAGCGGGGTATAAAAGAAAGCTTCGCTCCAGATTTCAACACTTATTCACTTATTCAGTCGCTCTCAATCTTACATTTTCTCTCATGTGAAAGTGTCGTAACGCGTGTGCGTGTAGTTGGCAGATAGCGTGTGACGTAGATATCTAGGTCCACCGCAACATCCAAAGTAGTGGGAAGATGTAAAGTGTAGCTTATAGATTACTTAATTATTAGTCAAACGGGAACATTTGCTAGCCGCTACGATTATTTGTTGTGTTAGAACAAATAAAATAGTTAAAGGAATTCAGCTTATTGATTGCCTTCACCAAGATAAGTAGCTACATAGGATAGCCATTTATTCGTAGCTGCAGGTCTTCTCCTTCAGAGAACTTCTGAGATCTTCCAGCTTGAGACCTCATCCAGGTGAGATAGTTCATGAATACGTGAAGCGCTACAACCCCGCAAGCTTTGTCATAGAATGATCGGTACAGCGCATCTTATGATTCCTATGAGCTTTCTAGTCCCTAAAGTTCAGTACCGTATAGCATTCGTCCTTCCATGGCGGCGTATACAGTGAAATAAGTTAAAACTGCAGATCCTCAATCCTATATTTCAGTTTAGATTACAAGTTGCTAAACTGAAATTATTGAGTTGTCAAATGTGTTAAGGAAAATATGCAAAAAGGCAAAACATTAACAGAATTTTAAAATATGAATATTTAGTACTAGTAAACACTACAAGCCTTCTGCTTTAGTTCTATGTAGCTTTTATTAGCTGTACGAAAAGCATGTTATATAGCGATTTATATACCTACTCTAAGCCAAGATTCTTACTAAATTGTAGTAAAGAACGATAAGTCCTGCGCCTTATAACTGTGGCCTAGAGCGTGAGCGTGAGCGCCCGGGTTCGGTTCCACCCATGCGGTGCGGATTTTAAGTACCAAATATAGCTCCGGTGCCTACACAGCATCATGAGGAAAGTGAGGAGCTGCGATAGGCAGCGATCCCGGCCACGGAGGCGAACATTTTAGCTGAGGATGCGTGATGCTGGTCACATCACCTCTCCGTATCGGTTGATATTCGCCCACTTCTGCTGTGCGTACGTGGGCATGATGTTGGCATGTTAAGGCCCGTCATGGGCTGTAGCGCCACGGGATGATTATTATTATTAAAGAACGATAAGTTTTGCCTATTAAAAAAGTGAACAAACCATACAAAAGAGACCTCGGAAACCTTCAAATACTAAATTAGTTAGAGAGGAACAGAAAAAGACGAAGGAAGATCTATAGCTGTATGCACTAACTGATTTTTTTAACACTATAAAGTCACTAAACATGTTATTTTAGGTTATAATTTTTAAACTCCCTTTTCTTGTGTTACAATTCTCAACACATCCTGATTTTCAAATTGTTCCACAGGAAGTACTTTTCGATATAAACAAATGCCATTTTGTATATCTCCCCGTAAATAACAGGATGAATAATCGCTTGTGTTACATTCACCTGACTTTCCCTACACATTCTTCAACAAAAACTACTTTTAAATCGAGATAAACATTTGTAAACGTAATTTTATTATATATTTCCTTTTAGATACAATAGGCTTAAGCGATAGCCCAAACTTTTAAGAGTCTGTCGCTATGTGATGGTTTTTAAATTCCGTTCTCTCTGCATGACCAGGAAAACAAACCAATAACGACTTCCCATTTGAGAAAATTTTAAGTATCAAAATTCAAACCAATAACAAAATGATTAACTCCATAAAACAATTGTGTGCTTTAACGAGGTCTATATTTCTTGTGTAGTAAGATCTTGTCATACAGTTTACCAGTTATGCAAAAGTCATACAGAATGAAGAGCACTTCAGAGGTTATTCCCAGAAAATTCAAGAAATATATTTCATTTATCAAGAAAATATTTTTAAACATATGGCATTTTAATCAAAATCGTTAAAGCCATTTGTGAGAAAATAAAAGTTTTCGAACAATTTTCCATCTATAGGATAGTTTGGGGTGATAGAATTTTCTTAAAAATCTTCATTTAGTATCCTTGGAAGATGCTGAACTTAAAATACCAAGTTTGGTATTTCACCGACTTAACGAGTTATTCTGTTCACAGACACACAGCTTTTTCTAAAAATACTTTCTTTAATTAGGTGAACTCAAAATGTGTATTTCAGGTGAAATCCCAGGATCTACTTAAGTATAGGTAAGCAGTACGTATAGTAAGTAGGGGAAGTATTATATTTCACCCAAAAATTCGATACCGAAATTTCACCGGAAATACATGTTTTGAGACCCCTTGAATAAAAAAAAGCATTTTTGGAAACATGTACGTGTGGTGTCTGTGTGTGTGTCTGTGAACAGCATGACTCAGAAACGAACAGTCGGATAAACACCAAACTTGGTATTTAGGTTCAGTATCTTCCAATGATGCGACACGAAGGTTTTCAAGAAACCCCCCCCCAGATTACCCTTTACATGGAACAGTTTTCGTAGATTTTAATTTTCTCAAAAATAGGTCTAACGATTTTGATTAAAATATCATATGTTTAAGATATTTTTATGACAAATGAAAATGTATATCTCAAATTTTCTGGGAATGTCTCCAAAAGTATTCTTCATTGTGAACGACTTTTGCATAACTGGTAAACCATAAGAGATAGACAAAATTTTATTACACAAACAATGTAGATCGCGTTAAAATACGCAATTTATGCCATATACATCTTTTTTGTTGGGTGAACCATTTTCGAGATTTTGTTTGTTATTCCCTTAAGTTTTCCAATACTTATACTTTTTCTCAAATTCCTTATTCATTTTTTTTGTCCTGGTAATGCAAAGAGAATCGAATACTCGACATAGCAACCACCTCTTAAAATATTTGACTATAGCTTAAAGCCTAGCAATTCTCCTTGCATCTACAAGAAAATTAGCAATAAGATTAACATATCGATATCTGGACTAACATTAAGCATATGAAGAATAACCGTTTGTAAAAATATTTTGTACAAGAGTAGAGAATGTCATGTGAGCGTAACACATCAGATTTTTTGATTCAGAGAGTGTCAACACGTATGTGTCTAGTGAAATTTCCATATCGATTTTTTTTTTTAGTGGAATACAATACTTTGTTCTAATTACTATAGGTTAGTAGTAGAGAAAGTAAAAATGATATAAACTTTTGTTTACATGTTTAGTTGTGAAGTATTAAACAGTAATATTAATACTGTATAAATTATTTAGCAAAAAGTTGGTCTCGTGTTTAAAATGTATTCTCTGCAAAACTAGTAGGATGTTTAAAAGGTTATCAGTACAATTTATTTATATACTATAAAGAGTTTAAACATATATTTTTTTCAAAAAATAATTGTATCTTACGGAGCAATTTCTCAAAATAATAAAAAACACAATAAAATAATATCTCTGGAACTAATTTTAAAATAAAGCCCTATGTGATACATTCAAGTGGCTTTTTCTATCCTCTATCGTCTATTAGTAGTATACAAACCACTCTTATTAAAACTTATTTTTCTATCTACATACTACATTTTAATCCAAATAAACATTTGAGAAATAACTACACTACACATTTTGTTATAGATACAAAGAGAACAACGATAGTCCAATGTTTAAAAACTGGACGCTATACGCAGGCTTTAAAATGCCATACTGTTTCCAAGCAATCGCGAGAAACAACTGAATGTTGACAGGATTTTAGGAGAATGACCAAGTAATGAACTATTCGAACCATTAATAACGGATATCTTATAAATGGCTTAAACCACAAAGAACTTATTTGAAATAAGTTGTGTGTCTTAAAGAGATCTACATCTTTTGTGTAGTACGTTTTCGTCTAACGCTTAACGTTTATCAGTTATATAAGATGAGGTATATAAAATTCCTTCCGAATGAAGAGGTCTTCACAGGGGCTATTCCCAGAAAATTGAAGATATATATTTTATTTGTCACAAATATCGTTAATATATAGTATTTTAATAGAAAGCGTTAGAGCCATTTTTTAAAAAAAACATTTTCGGAAAACGTGTGTAAAATCTTAGTGTCACATCCCTGAAAGATACTGAACTTAAATACCAAGTTTGGTACTTAACCGACTTTTTATTTTTGGGTTATGCAGTTGCAGACACATAGGCACACGGACATTTTTTCTAAAAATGTCTTTTTTCGGTTCAGAGGTACTCAAAACATGTATTTCGGGCGAAATCAAGGTATGGAATTTTTGGGTTGAATGCAGTGCCTTCTCTACCTACTATGTACATAGTATAGAAAGTAATAAACATGAAATTTGGTCTATATATTATACATCAAACACTGATTGCTATATTAAAATTTCACAGATAAGTATCCTTAAGCCATGAGATGCATTCAGTAGTAGGTAAATACTATACGCTGCTCTTCGGCACTTAATCTGGAATTTTCTTCAAAACAAAGAAAGGAAGAAATCCTCCATTTATTGATACAGGATTGTTAAAAACATCGTATGTTTAGAATATCTTGCAAGTGTCCTAAATTGGAGTGGTTTTGGTCCAACTTGGATAACAAATTTCTGTTCTATCTGTTTATAACGTTACCACTTGTTTCAGATTGCTTTCTTTATTTCGTTAGGGATTTTTATTAGAATTAGACGTTAAATTATAAAATTATTGATAACGCTCCACCTTCTGTGAAAATTCTTCTCCAATATTCGGCGAGAATATTAATTAGGTGTTCAGAAAGTACGAGATTTAATTTCGAAACCAGGATGCAAGTACAACAAAAATAGCCAAGGACTTTACATTCACGGTTCCTTTAACACTAGGCTTGAATTACCAGAATAGCATAATGTTTTTCTGCGCAGAGTAAAATTATCAGTGGCGAGGTACAAAACATCGCGTCATGCAGTAAGCAAACACTTCATTACTGATTTATAACGATAGAGCGGCTGCCTCTTTATCTACTGCCAGCTCAAACATGGTGGAAATGGCTACACTGTTGCAGCTTTTTTATATTAGTGATAGAGCCCGCTTTCCGTTTACATTATAAGCGGTGCTACAAAACACTGTTTGTGCTGCTCATAATGGTCGATTTTACGCACATTGTCACAAACTTTTAAGATCGATACCATGTACGTCAACAAACTACAGCTGTAGCGTTCCATTCAGATACGCCGCGTTGCTTGCGCCCCTCCCGGAGTTAATCATCACCATCTGCTCGGTAACAATTCAAGCTTCCACCAAATAAGTTTATCTGATTCAATAATGTTGTAGCGTATGTGTGTGTATTGTCGCGTCGGGCACATTATTGCTGTGTATAATGACATTGTTGCACTAATTATTTCGTTTGTAACTTTGAATTCTTGTCCGGCACGGCACACTTCCCTCCAATTCCTAGTTAAGGGGGGTGAAGGCAGGTTGAGGGAAGAGCCTCTTTGTCTGATAGCGTGGATCTGTGATTAGCGTCAGTCTAGAGTAGGTCTTCTGAGTGTTTGGTTTGTATATAGGAGTGCTTGTTGCCGTGTGTATGCGTAGGGATCTCCCCTAGTGTTTGCCTGTAACCTTTTGTGTACAATGTAGGATATCTTATTAATTATAATAAATCTGAGTTAAATGTGAATTTAGATGTATTATTTATAAATATCCCACGTCCGCTTTAGGTTTGTGCAGCAAGTTCTTGGTATCTCTTTGTGTGCTTCTGAGTCTACGTCCCCCAATGTTTATGCCGTGGTAACTAAATTTAATAGCTTTTGGCCTCACTCCAGCGTATAACAATATGCTAATAATGACATTACATGAGCCATCTTCCTGCAATTATCTATTTGTTGGTCCTATCTACATGAAGAAATGACTCGCGAGTCATTTGTACTGCGGGTTCAAACCCGGTGGAGCGCGTTTGATTTTTTTTTTTGGCGGGGGCGTAAAACATCTTAGCATGGCTTCCTTCGGAACGGAAGTAAAGCCGATGGTCCCGAGTCGTAGATTTACGGCATGTAAACGAACCTCAAGCCTGATAAAGAGGCCTCTGACTAAAATTACTGGTCTATCACGCCCAATATAGAATGGGTCGCTAAGGACCACAGCAGTTAAAGGGCGTCAATAAATAAAACTCAATTTAATTTAGTTTAGCAGATGCTGCTCCTCTCTGCCTAGTTGTGCATTTATACATATTTAACATACTGCAGAGTGGTGTAACAGGTATTGTACGAGGTGTATTTTTAAAGCTAGTACCGATAATGTTTTAAAAAATAACAACATTATTTTCCAAATACTTTATTATTAATGCTTTATTATCTTACACCACTTCCGCACAAAGCACCAGGTACTTGTAACTGGAACAAGTTTTTGTAGGCCTTTGTCAAATAATGATGCCGCCTGCGATGAAAGGGAAGTTTGCACTTCTTGTTTCACAACATCATCGCCGTTGAAATATTTTCAACCAAGGAATTTCTTCAGATGAACAGATGAATATCGCTTGGCCAAATCCGGACTTTAGGAAGTGTGGTCGATTTGTTCCCAACCAAATGATGCGATCAGATCTTGAGTTTGTTTGGCTGCGTGTGGCCGGGCATTGTCACTCATTATTGTTTCCCCATAAACCTCGCACAATTGGCGATGAATGTTTGCTGGCGTAATATTTCTCGCATTCAAAAAAGCGAATCACTGATCTGAATTCACAGCCGGCGGGTCCTACGATTGAACATTTCAAAACGCTCTAACAACAGGAAAACACAAAGCGACGGTCGCTCACAGCTACGTCTGGCTTACTAATGAGTGGAAGAAGTGATCGTGTGTGCTCTAAGTCGCGACTGCAGCGGCAAAATTACTTTAAAAGACACGCCTTGTATATTTGGTAAACAGCAGAAACGCTGCCTCTGTGGTCTGGTGGTTAATGTGCTAGATTTCAATTCCCGAGGTCCCGGTTTCGATTCCCGGCTAGAGGATGGGAAGTTTTCTTTAGGCAGGATTGTTCCCCATCCTCCCCAGAGTCTGGAAATATTAGGGAGAGTGTAAATGTATGTATGAAATTAATGTTAAACTCCGAAGTAAATAAGCCCAAAGATTAAAACCATAATAAACAAGTGAACATTATTGCTGATGAGC
The DNA here is from genome assembly GCA_030765065.1 of Deroplatys truncata. Taxonomy (NCBI): domain Eukaryota; kingdom Metazoa; phylum Arthropoda; class Insecta; order Mantodea; family Mantidae; genus Deroplatys; species Deroplatys truncata. Next base: position 82,797,181 of record CM060988.1, read on the forward strand.
TGTTATTCCTAAGGCAAAGTCGCCGATATAGCTAAGATGTTAAGGCGGCATATAAATGGAAAAGGAAATCTGTGGAAGAAAGACATTTTTGCCATCCTTGCATAAGACAGTTTGTCAAAATATGCAAGCTTTGGAATTCATTATGTCAAAATATTAGGAAAATGTGAAAATATATAAATAAGAATTGCACGTTTAACTAATTCCGGGATCTGTGTTTTATGAAGGTTGCCATTAGATCGTGGAAACCGTAAAATCAGCGTTATTGTGCCTATTTATAATTAGTTGCAACGAACTCTGCACTCTTTAGTACTCTTTAGTGAAATAAAAGTGAGTTACACAATAATTTATCCCGCTGCAAAATTTCGGAGCAAGTGCATCTCTCGAATACCCTGCCCATTAGACAACCTAACTTCCTCCCTGTTTTTATGCGACTTAACCTTGTAAGAGGCCGAGCATTTGACTAGGTCCTGGGAGCGGAAACCATGAAGCTAAATGGCATAGAAGCTAAATGGCATAGCATTTCCTGCAAATTGCAGCAGACACATAATTTGGTTACGTAGTATACTTGTGCTGAACCTCGTAACTTTTTATACTATTAATACGCCGGTTTGTGTGTGTCAGGCAGGTGAGTGAGTGAGTGAGTGAGTGAGTGAGTGAGTGAGTGAGTGAGTGAGTGAGTGAGTGAGTGAGTGAGTGAGTGAGTGAGTGAGTGAGTGAGTGAGTTGTGGCAGGAGTACACATAGGCTCATGTACCTCCTGCATCTCCGTTGTTTATTAGAGGTTCTTGCCGGCTGCCAGTCGAAGAGCTGAGAAAAAATTCCTATCCTATCTAGTTGAAGAATAACTCTGCGATTTTGTGGGTGAAGTCAAAATAATAACAGATTTTCCCATAACCTTGATTTATTGAAGAAAATTATTTCTATTAGCACCTTTCTAGCACCTTTCCCTTATGAACTGCTTTTTAAAACCTTATAGCTTAAACCTTCCCGCTACCATTTTATGATATTCTGTGGACCTAGCTAATTTGTCACACGATCTTCCCACCCACATCTTCCCATCTTCCACCTGGTTGCACAATTTAATTACATTACAAATTCTAATATCGGTTGCTACGGTAGTAGCACGCAAACTAACGCCAAGAGAGTATTTGAGAGAATCGTCTAAAATCCTTCCCTCCCTATTTATCTGTTTTCCTATGACGCCAAAATTAGTGCCTTTATTTGTTATAATTTCCATTGGTTCTTGAGTAGCGTTACATGGCACGCTATGACAATAAAATGTGCCAAATTTCTGAAGTCACGCATCCTGCTGACTTAGCCGGTAAAACCCAATGTCTCTGTCCTTCTCTTAAGTGCATGATTCCTTTTCTATTTTACCACCTCCTTCGAGTTTTGGGAGATGGACTACTGTTTCTGTCTCTTTTTATTCTTTGCTCTCTCTTTCTATTTTCTGAAGTTTAACCTGAACCCTGTGCACATTAGCGCGCATGTTAATCTACTTTCACTCTCGTTTGCTAGCTTGCCTGTTCTAATTACAGCTATGTTACAAGTTGGTTTTACACGTTTTAAATTATTCCCAATATTTTAACATTGATTCTTAATACTCTTTCCAATAGTTTATGTGCTATTATTTCCTATGCTTATTTGTTATCAAGTATGTCTGCTTACAGAATGAGTGAATGAGTGAGATTTTTCAGAAGCAAAAATAAAAATAAAATGTGATTTTAATCACCTAATAGAAAATATTCAAATAGTATATGCAGTCGTTCTATAGAGTTTGGGTATTTGTTTGCTTCCAATTATACCATTATAATTTCATGATAATAAACTTTGTCACACATCAAAAATGACTGTGGTACATCTTAAACACACTCAGCTAGAACATATGGTACTTGTTCCTGGAAGATAATTTAAAAACCTTGACAATGTACCTTTTCAAACACTTCAGAACAGCTAGGAGTATATTTTTTGTTACTTGTTATCAAAAATTAAAGTAATAAAGTGAATAATTTAGAATCCTCATTACTTTATTATAAACATATATTTTTTGAAAACTACAAAAAGTTATTCATCTTCAAGACAATGCACTACAGAGTATACAAAATCTGAATTACTCGGATTGTTTTAATATAAATAAAGAAACATCTAAGGCATCCAGGATATTAGAACTAATAATTTTTAAAGAGATACCTTATATGTATGAAAAATAAGTTTGTGAAAAACGGCAAAATAAAAGGCAAACTAAATAGCAACAGTATTACTGTCTTTGAATTTTCTAATAATGTTTTTAGTTATTTTCTGCTTAGTTGTTAAAAGAGCTATGGTTCTGTGATATAAGCAAAACATAAAAATCCCTTCTAATATGCTATCAAATTATAAAATTTATAGTGCGTAAAGATAATGGTGGAAAAAGAATTTGTGTAGTTTGTGATGGTACCTGTTCAATTTCTTTTTTCAGGAAATTAAACATCTATTCTATTGCATCTGTTATATAAACACGAAAGTGAGTCTTTTAAGGAAATGGGGTTAGAGATGTCGCTCTCTCAGGAGTCCTGATATTAAAATTGACCTTGAGTAAAGCAAGAAGGAGTAGCATTAAGCTGTTGCAACATTTAAATAGAATGGAAGACGACCTGCTGAAGGTTAATTTTGTTGAGCGAGTCTGGGAACAGGAAATGTTTTGATTACCAGCATTAGGAGTGGACAAAATAAGCAAGTGGCAGAAAGAACATCTTTCATAACCGCACTCTCGAGCAATAGAATTCGCAACTATCTCGAATGTTCGAGTCTAAACTCTTCACTAAACCTTCAGGGTCTTCATTGATCCTGAACGTTGAACGAATAAAACTCTGGAAACTCCTGAGAAAAATTTGATGTGGCTTACAAAGTGCTCAAAGGATAGCTCAGGAACACGATCCAGAGTATAACGGCATTAGACCAAGATGCAAAAAGTTTTTCCCCTTGGGTGAATGTACTATTGTTTTAGAAGAGAAATTTGTGCTATTTTCAATGCATACATGAAAACATAAGGAGAGCTTTCACTTGTAAACAGATCCTTATCTTCTCAGACAGCCAGGCTGCACTTAAGGCTCTAAGTATTCATAAGTTAACTGCAGGACTGGCTATAACCTGCCTAAACATGCTCACAAGCACGGCAGAACAGAATGAAGTTCAACTCATCAGGGTGCCGGGCCATTGTGGCATAGAGGGAAATAGAAAAGCTGGTGAACTTGCAAGATGAAGTAGTAACGTCTCTTGTGTTATTTGCCCCAAATGTTTAAAAAATATTAACTTTGTAATTTGACTGTTCCTTTAAATATTATATATTTATGTTTGCCTCGGTTGCGTCAGTATTTTTGTTAGAGACATGGATGTCTTAGCAGGGCGTGGTGCGACTGAAGAATGTAGGCTTACACAGATTATAATTTTAATTCACTCATTTTTATTAATTCTTGACACAATTTAAATAACACTTCACTGATATAGAGAGCTATAAGATTCTTTTATTAATTAATTACTTGCACTTTTTAACACGTAAAACTATTTTCGTCTCACACGAATACGTATTAAATTTCTCGAGAACGTGTCTCGCGTCCGATTAGGAACACTGTCAAAAACCAACGCGTCCAGTTATTAGCGTGGTCTACAAGCAACACGCCCAGTTATGAGTGCTGTCTACAAGCAACTGACTTCTACATTTGTAAAGTTTGCTATATTTCAGTTTCTGATTGGCTAACCCTTATCCAATAGAATACTGTTATTTAACTTAAGCTTTTTTCTATTGGCTATTTTATAAACTGTCACAAAAGTTACATTATTTTTGCTCCAAGAATGACTAGTAGCATTATTACACTTTCTTACTCATTATTGCCTCAAGGTTACCTCATTGTTGGCAACTTTTAAGCTATTATTCTTACAGCTCCTACATTATTAAATTACGTAATACATTCACATAACATTATTGAACATGTATACAATAATATAAACATTTACAATGACTATAATATACACCTTTTATATATTATTACATACATATATTGCTTTAAGGAGAGCTGTTATTATATTTATATTACATAATTTGACTGAAATCATTTAAGTGTTAAAAATACAGCCTCAAAGACAAGGAGCAGCTTCACAGTTGGACCAGAGCCGGCTCTAGGAACATCTCGATGTTTAGTAAGAAAGGCTTTTAAGAACTGTTCTAAAGTAGATCATCACAAAACCTGGCTTAAAACTCCAGGAAACATGTTTATTAGAAAACCATGTAAGAAAAGAGCTGAAAGCTTACTTAAACACCACAGAGTTCAGTTGAGAACTCTGTGATTGCATTTCTTACAGGACATGCATCTTAACACGATGAGAGTACTTCAGGATAACTTATAATGCGGATTGTGCAAGTAAGAAACTGAAGAGATATATTGCTTTTAGGGAAATGTTTTTAGAACCGGAAGAATTTGAACCATATCTGTTATGAGACGGGTATTTCTTGGTAAAGGGTGCAGGCATAATGAACTGGCTTTAAAACGTTACAGGTAGTACAATAAGCCCGAGGCTGAAGTGCGTCCAGAGCAATGACAGAAACCTGTATCGTATAAGACAGGACAAGAAGCTCTTTGCTAGAGATATGAGTGAGAGGGCTCCGCGGTAACGTGTGAGGCTCCCATTCGAGAGATCACGGTTTCGATTCCTTTCGAGTCGACCACTACGTTTTTTTTTCCTGATTACCCTGGATCGGCCGGCGAATGCGGGAGTGGTTCCCGTTCTACCACCAATTTCCTGTTTACATAATTTCATTTTGTCTATTTTAGGGTTGCAGGAGCAGGCGATGGCGGTGGGTGTGTTGCGGCAGGACCGTGAAATTTGTGCTCTGGAAAGATTTCTCCCTGGCGCTTGACCCCCTTCTTTCCTGGAAGCTGTCTCCTCTACAACCGGGACCTCAGATTGCGAGTGACTGTAACAGGGCTAGCCGGTGTCGTTTAGGAAACGTTAAAGACCCCGTTCTTTCTAACGCACGTCGTCGGATCTGGTCGCCCTTCGATTCAGCTTTTCCTCCCAGGAGTCACGTTGTAGCATAAAGGATTCACTGCTGTGCGCCAGTTACTGGAGACCTCTCCGTCAGATTACTTCTTACTCCTTCACTAGAGATAAGTTATTATTTTTGCGCAACGGTTCTGGGAATCTAACTTAGGTACAAAGAGCAGTTCCAAAAAAACGGATATCCACTCTAAATACTCATATTCCAAACAGGCCATTCCCAATTTTACAGCAAACAATAAGGGTCACTGATATAACAAACGAGTTATGCATATTTGCGGTTGTTCAGCATTTTTACTTTCTCTACCACGTACATAGTAGGTAGAGAAGATATTGCATTCTATCAAAAAATTCTCTACCGAGACTTCACCGGAAATACATGTTTTGAGGCCCCTGAATAAAAAAGGAATTAAAAAAATATCCGTGTGTGTGTGTGTGTGTGTGTGTTTGTGAACAGCATAACTCAAAAACGAAAAGTCGGGCAATTACCAAACTTGGTATTTAACTTCAGTAACTTCTAAATATGTGACGTTAAGATTTTCAATAAAATCCCCTCTACCGCACCTATTCTTTACATGGAACAATTTTCGAAATTTTTCATTTTATCAAAAATGGCTCTTAACGATTTTGATTAAAGCACTATATATATTTATACAAAAAATAAAATGTATATTTTGAATTTTCTGGAATAGCATGTGAAGTCTTCTCATTCGGAAGGAATTTTGTATAATGTTGTATACCTGATAAACATTAAAGAATAGACAAAAACGTATTACACAAAAAATGTAGATCTCTTTAAGACACACAATTTACGTCAAATAACTTTTTTGGACATAAGCAATTTCAGAGATATCCGTTATTTGTGGTTCTAATTGCTCAACACTTAAGTCATTCTTTTAAAGTCCTGTTGATTTTCAGTTGTATCTCGAGATTGCATGGAAAAAGTAGGATGAAATTTTAAGGAAGCATATAGCGTTCAATTCTTAAACATTTCATTTATCACTGTTCCCTTTGTATCTGTAACGAAATGTGTAATGTAGCTATTTCTGCAAAGGTTTATCATAATTATGTAGGTAGAAAAGTAAGCTTTCGTAAAAATAGTTTGCAAACCCACTAATAAACGATAGAGGGAGAGATGGCCATCATCAGATTTTTGTTTTTTAGCTTCTACTTGTGTTTAAACTTGAGAGTTAGGTCAGAATCACTGAATTCAAACGGATGTATATGCTTTACTTTTTCTGCTATGTATAGTAAATAGAGAAAATATTGTATTCCGCGCAAAAATTCGATGTCGAGATTTCAACAGAAGTATGATATATATTTTGAGGCCCCTTGAACCCGGGGGGGGGGTTCACATAACATTCGCTATCCTCTTATCATTTATTAATGGGTACACAAATTATTCTTACGATAGTTTATTTTTCTATCTATTTCATTTTAATTCAGATAAACCTTTGCAGAAATAGCTACAACACAGATTTCGTTAGACTACAAACGGAACAGTGATAGTCAAATCGCTATATGCTGACCTTAAAATTCTATAGTTTCCATGCAATCACCAGAAACAACTGAAAATCGATGGAACTTAAAAAGAATGACAGAGTATTGAACAAATCAAACTATTAATAACGGATACCTCGGAAATGACTGATGCCACAAAAAAGGTATTTAAAATAATTTCTGTGTTTTAAAAAGGACTACATTTTTGAACAGTATGTTTTCGTCTATCGCTTAACGTTTTCCAGTTATACAGCATTATACAAAGTTCCTTCCGAATACAGAGAACTTCACAGGCTATTCCTAGAAAATTCAGAATATACATTTCATTTGCCAGTAAATATCCTTAATATACGGTATTTTAACCAAAATCTTTAAAGGTATTTTTAGGAAACCAAAAAAAAAATGAGCAATTCGAATATTTAATAACAGATATATCAGAAACGGTTTATACCACCAAAAAGAAAGCTTATTTGAAAAACATTGTGAGTTTTAAAGAGTTCTACATTTTTTGTTTAGTACGTTTACGTCTATCGCTTAACGTTTACACAAAACTGCTTCCGGATGAAGAGAATTTCATAGGCTATTTCCCGAAAATGCGAGATATATATTTTATTTTTCATGTAAATATCTTACATATGCGGTATTTTAAACAAAATCGTTAGCCATATTTTAGAAAACCAAAAATTTCGAAAAAAATAATATATAAAGGGTAGTTTGGGGTGGGGATTTCGTTTAAAATCTTCGCGTCGCACCTTGGGAAGATACTGAACCTAAATACCAAGTTTGGTATTTATGCGACCTTTCGTTTTGGGTTATGCTGTTCACAAACACACAGACAGACACACACGGACACGTTTTCAAAAAGCTTTATTTGGATTCAGGGGGCCTCAAAACATGCATTTCCGGTGAAATCTCGGTATCGAATTTTTGGGTGGAATGCAATACCTTCTCTACCTACTAGGTATAGAAAGTAAAAACGAGTTAAGTTCCAAACTTGGTATTTAAGTTCACCATCTCCAAGGAAGCGACACGAAGTATTTCAAGAAAATCCCCAACCACTACCGTTTACTTGGAATATTTTTCGAAAATTTGCATTTTTTTCAAAATCTTCCTAATGATTTTTAATAAAATGGCATATTTTAAAGATATTTTCATGGGAAAAGTATATATTGAATTTTATAGGAGTAGTCTGTGAAGCGTTTTCATCTAAATGAAGATAAGAGACAGATAAAATCTTATTACATCTTGTTAAACACACAATTTATGTCAAAAATATATATATATATATATATATATATATATATATATATGAACATATGGCGGCGCCGTGGCCGAGTGGTTAGACCGCTCGCCTCCCACAGAGGCGGCCCGGGTTCCCAGGGACCTGGATGTGGGATTTGTGGTAGACGAAGCGGCGTCTGGGCGGGTTTTCTCCGGGTTCTCCGGTTTCCCCCGCCATTCATTTCACCAACTGCTCCATCATCACCTTTCCTTTCATCCATTTCATCATCATTTCGTTTCATCTACTTCCTTCATCCCATACCAGGCATCGGGCTGATCACCCATCCTGGATGTTCTGTCTGATCCATAGGTATCTGCTCCTCGACGGGCCTCTGACCCCAGGCACCCGCCTGTAAGTCCTGGGGGGTGTAAGTCCTATATAAGAGGAGGGTAAACAGATAATATATATATATATATATATATATTGGTGCTAAGCATTTCCGCGATATTTTTATAGCAGTTTTTAAGTGTAAAATCGCATCTTTTTCTCTTTTTTATGCAAAGAGAACGAATTTCAAAGACATTACATAGCGATATTTTGTTGAAGAATGGGTGGAGAAAGTCCAGTGAATGTAATGCATATGATTTTTTTTTATTTTGTGCTTTGAACTGTATTCTAGTAGACTGTGGTACTTTCTCTGGGCATGGTAGCATGCAATGAGTGTGCTACAGAAATATACTTTCATACATGTGATGCGAGAGATGCGAGAAAAATTTTAAGTCCAAAGGTTCTACAATGCGCATGCGCAAGCAGACAAACGACCGATGACTTCAGTGTCATTTAAACAACTTGAGTATCCTGACATTTCACTCTAAGCGAAGTAGGAGAGCAGCGTTACCAGTTGTATTAGACTATGTGTCAGACGTTTACTAGCCCGCCGAAAAGCAAACAGCTCGCTGGGACTTAACGCTAGTGAGCAGTAGTAAACCACGCCAATATGCCAAAGTATTACCCCTCAAAGTTCAGCTTGTAGCGAAGGGAAAGGAGGTTGACGGCATCTTAGTGGCTAGAGCAACAGCGGAGGGGACATTCCCATGGAAACATACCCCTCCAAGAAGTGTCAGAATTCTCATGTTATTTAAATTCTATCGCACCAGTTTTATAGCTTCTCGCATGGCAGCAAACACGTGCTTCATTTGTAATAACCATAGCCAACCTATGAAAGCAATTCCTATACATGTGCACAACAGTTGTATACTATCTGGAAGGATTAGCAACCGGTCAATTTTGAAAAGTCCTGACCAAATTTCTCTCAGGTTTTATTGCTTTAAAATCACGGTCCTGCACTGGAGTAGACTTTATTTTAGTGCGAGAAGCAAAGTTTGTATGTTATTGGAGATATTTTGCAAATAATGAAACTTTTAGAAATGGCTCGTCCGATTAATAAGACACATCTATAGGTTTGCCTCAGCAGCACAGAGAACATCTAGATGCTCGCATTTGTCAGTATTTGTGGCATGCTGACACCAAGAACCGTTTGGCAGACCCTATCCAGGAACTATAGAAGACATTAGGCAGGCTTAACCTGTGGTGTAGCGATTAGGTTTATTAAAGTTTAGGCTAGGCATAGTTAAGTTAACGAGTTAGTGTTTAGTGTACATAGCTAGTCAGCGTAATTTAGGGACAATGTATATAATTATATAGTTATTTTAATATAGTGACAGAAAGGAGTGTTGGCTGCATTGCTTTTAGTAATGCAAGATGGAGAATTTGGCTGTCTTGCATTCTGTGAAGGTTGAATGCCTCACTGTTGGTAAGCCAATTTGAAGAAGTTGTATTATAGTTCTACTGTTGGGGAGCCAAAACTTGAAGTAACTGCCTCACGTACGGTAAAAAGTTTCCGGTGGCCTTCGCCCCAACGTTTAAAAAATCATTTTTTAATGTTTATTTAAGCATTATATTTTTATTTATGTTTGCCTCGGCTGCGTCAGTATTAATTTGTAGAAACATGTATCTCTTATCAGGGGGTAGTGCGGCTGAAGAATGTAAGCTTACACAAATTATAATTTTTACTTCACTGCTTTTATTAATCCTTCACAAGATTAAATAACACTTCACTGATACAGAGAGCTGTGAGATTATTTATTAATTACTTGCACTTTTTAACACGTAAGCTTTATAATATTCTTGCCGTAATGAATTTTATATGTCTCACACTGGCATTTACTGGAGTTTACCGCTTAAATTTGTAAATTTTTCCATTTCACGTCTCTGATTCGCTAATTTTACTCCAATAGAATACTTTTATTTAACTTTCAGCTTTTCTAGTATTTGATTGGCTATTTATAAACTGTTTTAAATATTACATTATTGTTTACAAGAATTACTAGTAGCATTATTAAACTTTCCAATTCATTATTGCCTCAAGGTTACCTCAATGTTAGAAACTTTCGGCCTCTATTCTCACAACTCCAGCATTGTTAAATTACTTAATACATTCACATAACATTATTAAACATGTACACAATAATATAAACATAATACAATGACTGTTACCTATATTTTATATGTATTGTAGTATATAGATATTGCTTTAAGCGGGCTGTTATATTTTTTATATTATATAATTAGACTTAAATCACTTAAGTGTTAAAAATACTGCCTCAATTCTTCAATACGGCTACATAGTAAGTAAATAAATAATTATAAGGCTTAAGTTATGTCAATAAAACGTTTTCCAATGAATAAATAAATACTTATACATATTACACAAAAGAATGTGAAATTGTACTTCGACCACTGACGCTGGACAGAAAAATCTCGCGTCACGTGCTGGAAAGTCGAACCGTACTAAGTCTGTTGCACTGACCATAATCAATTAGGTCCTGTAAGCCGGTTCACTTCCGTGAGGCTCGAGAAGATATGCCTGCGGACTATTCAGTAAAAGAGAATTAAGTCAAACTTCGCGTGTTCGATGTGATTCATCACTTCCTCGTAATTCAAGGGCGAATGGGAAGAAGTATATTCATGAAAATCCAGCGGTGACTCATACATTTAAACTCAAGTAGTCATAGCAGATGGTAATGGGAATGTCATAAGTTGCGCAATATGGTTTCATTCAACTCAGGCTGTCCTGAGAAAGTCTTTTGAGAGAAAACTATATATTCAAGGTAAAGCAAAATCTATGAGGTGCGCTTACCGCAAAACCCATAAATAAAAGTGATTTAAAGATATTTCATTATTAGCACTGTTATTTCAATTCCCGCCAAAGCAGGGGCGGTTCGCGCTGAAGGGCACAATGGCACCTCCCTTTAATTTTGAACTATAATAGTAAATTATGATACAGGGGCTAAAAGTAGGGTTTTATTCTGCGAGTAGGAATGTTTGCGAAACGAAGGGCATAGGTCGAAACGTATCTTGAAACAAGAGAAATGACGTTAAAAATCTGAAATGTTACACTCCCGTCACTTCCTCTACTCTTTTACAAATTATTTTTACAAAAACTTGTTCTCCATATGCTTCATGTTAATCGAGATGTTAATTTTATTGCTAATTTTCTTGTAGATGCAAGGGGAATATGGTAGGTTATAAGCGATAGTGAAATCTTTTAAGAGCTAGTTGCTATGTGGAGCATTTCATTCTCTTTGCACGTCCAAGGGAAAAAAACAAACAAACAAACAATAACGAATTCCCATTTGAGGAAAAGTATAAGTATTGGAAAACTCAAACAAATAACAAGAATTATCTCGGAAGTGGTTCACTCAACAACAAAAATATAAATTGTGTGTTTTAACGAGCTCTGCATTTTTGTATAGAAAAATTGCGTCTATTTCCTACGGTTTACTAGTTATGCAAAAGCCATTCAGAAAGAAGACTTTTGAAGACATTCCCAGAAAATTAAACACATAGATGTTATTTGTCATTAAAATATCTTAAATATACGATATTTTAATAAAAAAATCTTTGAGCCATTTTTGAGAAAATCAAAATTCTTGAAAAATGTCTATGTTAAGGATAGTCTGGATTGAGGGATATTCTTGAAAATCTTCTTGTCGTATCTTTGAAAGATACTGAATCTAAATTCTCTTTTTACTTTCGCTAATACGTATAGTAAGTAGGGGAAATATTGTATTCCACCCAAAAATTCGATACCGGGATTTCACCGGAAATATATGTTTTGAGACCCCCTGAATCCAAAAAAATAATTTTTGGAAACATGTCCATGTGTGTCTGTGTGTGTGAACAGCATAACTCAGAAACGAACAGTCGGATAAACACCAAACTTGGTATTTAGGTTCAGTATCTTCCAGAAATGTGACACGGAGGTTTTCAAGAAAATCTCCCCACTCCAGATTACCCTTTACATGGAACATTTTTAGAAAATTTTAATTTTCTCAAAAATGGCTTAACGATTTTGATTAAAATATCATATGTGTAAGATATTTTCATGACAAATGAAATGTATGTCTCGAATTTTCTGGGAATATCTCCAAAAGTGTTCTTCATTGTGAACGACTTTTGCATAACTGGTAAACCATAAGAGATACACAAAATTGTACTATACAAAAAATGTAGATCGCGTTAAAATACACAATTTATGTCATATACATTTTTTTGTTGAGTGAACCATTTTCGAGATATTGCTTGTTATTTCCTTAAATTTCCCAATACCTTTTCTCAAATGGGATTTCGTTATTCATTTTTTTTATGTCCTGGACATTGATGCAGTAATTTGTATCACAAATAACTTAAATGTAAATAATGATTGTAATATGAATATGCATTTTTATGTGACATTGATTTCAGATGTTTATTGATTGTAAATATTGTTGGGAAGTAAATTTATAATGCTTTACTGAAACTGTCAATAATAGCGCAATAATGCAAAGAGGGGGGTGAGCTGTTTATCATTACTGGAAACAAGGAAGTTACGTAATGTTGACGCGTTTTCGGTAGAAACTTCTGGAATATTTTCTCCCTAAAAGCATATGTATTCGTGGTTTTCATTGGATATTAAAATTGACGCTAATGTTGGCGCGTTTTATTAGCCAATTGCAGTTCAGTTATAATCCTTAGGCGTATCTGATTGCAGGAGTATAAATAGGCTAGGTTTGAGGTAAAGTCAGTCAGTCCTTCAGTTCGTCGAAAGCATTCATACATTACACGTCGTATTCAGGCCAGTTCATCAAAAATCTGTGTACACTACACGTCGTCTTCAGTCAGTCAGTTCGTCGAAAGTATTAGTTCGTCATACATCGGATATAGATTCACAAGTTACGCGCAGCAGAATTATGAAAGATCTAAAGTATGGTAAAGTTAAATATACAAAAGATTGAAGTACGTGGATTAAAAGAATTATCAGTAAGAAGTTATTATAACAGTTTCAGTTTGGCGAGTATCTAAATCAATATGTAAAAGTGATAGTGAACGTGTTCGACAATAAAAATTATAAAATATATTTCTTCATCAGTGTTCTTTTTGGATAAAAGATTCCTTTCCGTTTACACGATCCTGATCAAGACACATGTTCGACCCAAGATAAGATAATAGCTAGCCGGAGGACAATAAACAAAACTTCAAATTCTTTCGAACACTAACACTGATGCAAATTGCTAACACAAGATGGAGCTACAAACCGAACAAATGAATGACGTCACAAGATGGCAACGCGTGAAGTAAACACACATACACAAACATCACAAGCATCAACATTATAAGTAATACCGTCGCAAATTGGCTCCCATACGTGGGGCAGTTAAAATTATGTAACCAAACCAAACAAAAGCATCACAATATAAGATCTTCAAGTTCTAATAATTTACGTAAAAACATATTACGTAAGCAAATAATGTTACAACAAATTGTCTACCACAACGTGGGGCTACAAGAATGTTACTTCAAATTGGCACCCAGAACGTGGGGCACGATAACCAGGAAAGGAACACGATGACCAGGAAAGAGGCATAGTGACCAGGAAAGGAACACGATGACCAGGAAAGGATCAGCATAACCAGGAAGGAGCAGAGTGACCAGGAAAGGAACCAGGACGTGGAACGAATGCAGCAGTGAAATGATCTACAAGACGCAGATTCCAAACTACAGGACAACAAAACGACGTGGACTCATCATAACACAACGCAGAAGCGACATATAACCTAGGAGAGAGGGGCAGAAAGCTGGACATCAATGTAAAAGCAACAGACAGCATCACAAAGGTTAGAGTATCGTAATTTTTTTTTAGAAAACAAAATTGTAACCTACAAATGTACTTAAGGAGTGGTAGGATAAAGAAAACAATGGCTACTAATAATACAGAAGAAATAATTATGGAGGGAGATAATGTAACAGTTAGCTGTAATTCAATACAGGTTACAGAAAATAGCCCAAACTTTTTAGGATTTGAGGATGAAAATGTTAGTGCAGAAAGTGAGAATAGAATAGCAGGAAATGTTAATTTTGATGCTGGTATAATGATGGAAATGTTTAGAAATTTTGGTGAAAAATTAGATCAGATTTAGAAGGAATTAAGGGAAGATATTGGTAAGAATAATGAGAAATTAGAAAAGAAAATAGATCAAAACAGGGAAGATATGCAAAAGAATAATGAGAAATTAGAAAAATTAACTCAGAGTAATGAGAAATTAAGGGAAGATATGCAAAAGAATAATAGGGAATTAAGAGAAGACATTGATAGGAGTTTAGAACAAAAACTAGATCAGAATAAGAGAGAATTGAGGGAAGATATTCGTAGGAGCTTTGAACAAAACAGAAAAGATATTGGTAGGAATAATGAGGTATTAGAGCAAAAAGTAGATCAAAGCAGTGAAGAAATTGAAAAGAAAGTTATGAAGCTAGATAGAGTATGACAAAAATGAGAGATGAAAATGAGGAAGTAATAGCAAATGAGATAGGAGAAGTTTCAAAGAAAATGCTAGACATGAGCAGGGAAATAGGTAACAAAGAAAGTGAGGTTAATGTAGAATGTACAGAGTTAGGAAGTCAATTGAGTAGTATTTCAAGTGAGATGAGAGAGATAAAAGATGTTATGAATGTAGATGTGAATCAGGCGCAGGTTAATTTCAGAAGGGAGATATCAGAAATACAGGAGTCAGTAATGCAAAGAAATAAATTGTACCAAGATGTTCAAATTGAAAACTCCAGTCCAGTACAGTTTAGTACAGATTTGTCAGAGTACTCTCAAATTAATGATATAGTAGAAGAATTGAAAATGAAGGTTGTTAAAAGATGTATTGTTCAGGAAACTTTAGATTGTTTTCAAATGTTACCATGGGATGAAATTTCATATGAATGCAAGAGGTTATTCATGAACAAAAATTTTAAGGTTAGGATACAGCTACGAGTAATGTTTAGCCACACACAATTTGATCCAGGAGGGTAAATAACAATGAGATGTAAAGTAAATGCTGGATAGTAAAAGATGACTTGCAGAGAAATGTATTGGAATGTAAGAGGGTTAATTATTTATATGTCATTTGAAAAGAGAAATAAATTAAAAAAAAAGAAAAAAGAAAAATGTTTAAAAAAAAAATTAAATTTTTAGTAACTGTAACAACATTTGAAATTAAGAATGTAAAGATTGAAACTTAATATGATATTAAAGTAAAAGTACGTAAATACAATTCCAAGAGTATTGTTAAAATAAAGTACAAAATAACAAAAATGGGTAAAAACAAAAAAACAAAAAAACAAAACAAATACTTATGTAGCAAACAGAAAAGGTGAAACATTGTCTAGATTTAAGAGATGAAAATATACTTATGTAAAGGGTGAATATTTTGGTAAAAATGTTAAACAATTACAAAAATCTTAAATGTATAAATTTTTGTCAACAATATAAGAAAGTAAACCATTTTTTGTAACAGTAATTTAATAATTTAGAGTACAGTATTTGCTATAAAAAATTTTGTGATGTCAGATTAATATCTAAATTAATTAAACCAGAGCCAGTAAGTAGTGGCGAGATAAAAAAAAATATGTAGTGTGTTAAATGCGTGTGAAGTGTAAAGTGAAAGTGATAGCGTGTGTTCCAAGATTTAGGAGACTAAAAACCCAATTATAAAATTTCCAAACAAGTTGTAAATATTTATAATTATGTTTCTAGTGGGGCATATGATGCAGTAATTTGTATCACAAATTACTTAAATGTAAATAATGATTGTAATATGAATATGCATTTTTATGTGACATTGATTTCAGATGTTTATTGATTGTAAATATTGTTGGGAAGTAAATTTATAATGCTTTACTGAAACTGTCAATAATAGCGCAATAATGCAAAGAGGGGGTGAGCTGTTTATCATTATTGGAAACAAGGAAGTTACGTAATGTTGACGCGTTTTCGGTAGAAACTTCTGGAATATTTTCTCCCTAAAAGCATTAGTATTCGTGGTTTTCATTGGATATTAAAATTGACGCTAATGTTGGCGCGTTTTATTAGCCAATTGCAGTTCAGTTATAATCTTTAGGCGTATCTGATTGCAGGAGTATAAATAGGCTAGGTTTGAGGTAAAGTCAGTCAGTCCTTCAGTTCGTCGAAAGCATTCATACATTACACGTCGTATTCAGGCCAGTTCATCAAAAATCTGTGTACACTACACGTCGTCTTCAGTCAGTCAGTTCGTCGAAAGTATTAGTTCGTCATACATCGGATATAGATTCACAAGTTACGCGCAGCAGAATTATGAAAGATCTAAAGTATGGTAAAGTTAAATATACAAAAGATTGAAGTACGTGGATTAAAAGAATTATCAGTAAGAAGTTATTATAACAGTTTCAGTTTGGCGAGTATCTAAATCAATATGTAAAAGTGATAGTGAACGTGTTCGACAATAAAAATTATAAAATATATTTCTTCATCAGTGTTCTTTTTGGATAAAAGATTCCTTTCCGTTTACACGATCCTGATCAAGACACATGTTCGACCCAAGATAAGATAATAGCTAGCCGGAGGACAATAAACAAAACTTCAAATTCTTTCGAACACTAACACTGATGCAAATTGCTAACACAAGATGGAGCTACAAACCGAACAAATGAATGACGTCACAAGATGGCAACGCGTGAAGTAAACACACATACACAAACATCACAAGCATCAACATTATAAGTAATACCGTCGCAAATTGGCTCCCATACGTGGGGCAGTTAAAACTATGTAACCAAACAAAACAAAAGCAGCACAATATAAGATCTTCAAGTTCTAATACATAACGTAAAAACATATTACGTAAGCAAATAATGTTACAACAAATTGTCTACCACAACGTGGGGCTACAAGAATGTTACTTCAACACACAAAGAAAATGGAATGCGCCACATAGTAACCAGCTCTTAAAACATTTGACTATCGCTTAAATACTACCATAATCCCCTTGCACCTACAAGAAAATTAGCAATAAGATTAACATCTCGATTAATATGAAGCATATGGAGAATAAGATATTGTAAAAATAGTTTGTACAAGAGTAGAGAAAGTCATGTGAGTGTAACACATCAGATTTTTTAGGTATGCTGTTCACAGACGCACACACAAACGGACATTTTTCTAAAAAATGTTTTTTTTTTATTCAGAGGGTCTCAAAACATGTTTCCAGTGAAATCTCGGTATCGAATTTCTGGGTGGAATGCAATACACCCCCTACTTACTATACGTAGTAGAGAAAGTAAAAAGCGAGATGCCAGATGTCTCGATGTTTTGTTGGTTCGCTGGCAGTTATTTTCGAAGAAATTATTTTCAGCATGTTTTGCCTTATACTAGCCAATGAAATGAATAACTACTATATCATATTGCTTTCTGAATTTTTGGGTAAGAAATTCTAGTGTTATTCATACTGCTGCTTCTGTAATTTCACCTCCATTTCAGTTTCTGCTGAATTCATAATTTCCACCATTTAAGCTTTATGTAGGTTAGATAAAAGAGTAACATTTTAGGCCAAAGAATGCTGTCAATATAACGTAAAGGTTAACTCTACATTTAATTACGATAAATTGAAGTATGGCGACCAGGGCGCAGTTTTCTTGTGTCCGGCTTTAGAAGGCTAGAATCTTTGGTTCAAGAGGAAATTTTAAGCTGGTAGGGTCAAAATTATAAATATGTTTGTTTTTTGGTGATTTTGCAAGCTTAAACCTTATTTTATCTCAAAGCAGTGTTTTATCCAATGATAAAATACCAAAAGGTCTTTAAAATAAATGCAAATATCCAATGAAATGGTTTGTTCTAAGGTGACTATAAACGTTAATTTAGGTTTATCGCAACTAATTTTTCTGCATCGAATTTTACCATTTTCTCAAGAACCACTTGTCCAAGAATTATGAAATTTATACTACTCTTTCCTGGATTAGTTTTGGTGGTACTGAGTTTTTTATAACCCTAGCATTACATTCATGGATACTAGAAACATTTCATTTTAAAAAAATCTGATGTGTTACACTCACATGACTTTCTCTACTCTTGTACAAACTATTTTTACAAACGCTTACTCTCCATCTACTTCATGTTAATCGAGATAAACATTTGCAGACTCTATCTTATTGCTAATTTTCCTGTAGATGTAAGGGAAATATATATTTACAAGGGCAATATAGAAATACAGTAGCCTTTAAGCATATACATCTCTCTTAATAGCTGGTTGCTAGGTGCAGCACTGTACTCTTTGCCACAGATTAATACTCTTTGCATATCCAAGACAAAAAATCTGATGTGTTACACTCACATAACATTCTCTACTCTTGTAAAAACTATTCTCCATATGCTACACCTTATCGAGAAATCGAAATGTCAATCTTATCGGTAATTTTCTTGTAGATGCAAGGGGAATATGGTAGGTTTCAAGCGATAGTCAAATATTTTAACGCTGGTTGCTATGTGGCGCATTCCATTCTCTTTGCATGTCCAGGACATAAAAAAATGAATAACGAATTTGAGAAAAGTATAAGTATTGGAAGATTTAAGGAAATAACAAGCAATATCTCGAAAACGGTTCACTCAACAAAACAAATGTATATGATATAAGATGTGTATTTTAACGCGATCTACATTTTTTGTGTAGTACAATTTTGTCTATCTCTTATGGTTTACCAGTTATACAAAAGTCGTTCACAATGAAGAATAATTTTGGAGACATTCCCAGAAAATTCGAGATATACATTTCATTTCTCATGACATTATCTTAAACATATGATATTTTCATCAAAATCGTTAGAGCCATTTTTGAGAAAATTAAAATTTTCGAAAAACGTTCCATGTAAAGGGTAATCTGGGGTGGGGGGATTTTCTTGAAAACCTTCGTGTCGCATCTCTGGAAGATACTGAACCTAAATACCAAGTTTGGTGTTTATCCGACTGTTCGTTTTGGAGTTATGCTGTTCACAGACACACAGACACACACACACACACACACAGACACACACACACACACAGACACACACATGGACATGTTTCCAAAAATGCTTTTTTGGATTCAGGGGGTCTCAAAACATATATTTCCGGTGAAATCTCGGTATCGAATTTTTGGGTGGAATGCAATACTTCCCCTACTTACTATACGTAGTAGAGAAAGTAAAAAATGAATAATGAATTCCCATTTGAGAAAATAAGTATTGAAAAATTTAAGAGAATAACAAGCAATATCTCGAAAATGGTACACCTAACAAAAAAAAATGTATATGACATAAATTGTGTATTTTAAAGCGATCTACATTTTTTGTGTAGTAAAATTTTGTCTATCTCTTATGGTTTACCAGTTATGCAAAAGTCGTTCACAATGAAGAACACTTTTGGAGATATTCCCAGAAAATTCGAGATATACATTTCATTTATCATGAAAATATCTTAAACATGTGATATTTTAATCAAAATCGTTAGAGCCGTTTTTGAGAAAATTAAAATTTTCGAAAAATCTTCCATGTAAAGGGTATCCTGGGGTGGGGGGATTTTCTTGAAAACCTTCGTGTCACATCCCTGGAAGATACTGAACCTAAATACCAAGTTTGGTGTTTATCCGACTCTTCCTTTCTGAGTTATGCTGTTCACAGACAGACACACAGACAGACATACAGACACAGAGACAGACACACAGACAGACAGACACACACACGGACATGTTTCCAAAAATGTTTTTTTTGGATTCAGGGATCTCAAAACATGTATTTTCGGTGAAATGTCGGTATCGAATTTTTGAGTGGAATACAATACTTCTACTACTTACTATACGTAGTAGAGAAAGTAAAAATGAATAACGAATTCCCATTTGAGAAAATAAGTATTGAAAAATTTAAGAGAAAAACAAGCAATATCTCGAAAATGATTCACCTAACAGTAAAAATGTATATGACATAAATTGTGTATTTTAACGCGATCTACATTTTTCGTTTAGTAACATTTTGTCACTCTCTTATGGTTTACCAGTTATGCAAAAGTCGTTCACAATGAAGAATACTTTTGGAGACATTCCCAGAAAATTCGAGATATAAATTTCATTTGTCATGAAAGTATTTTAAACATATGATATTTTAATCAAAATCGTTAGAGCCATTTTTGAGAAAATTAAAATTTTCAAAAACTGTTCCATGTAAAGGGTAATCTGGGGTGGGGGATTTTCTTGAAAACCTTCGTGTCGCATCTCTGGAAGATACTGAACCTAAATACCAAGTTTGGTGTTTATCCGACTGTTCGTTTCTGAGTTATGCTGTTCACAGACAGACCGACAGACACACAGATACACACACGGACATGTTTCTAAAAATGCTTTTTTTTGGATTCAGGGGGTCTCAAAATATATATTTCCGGTGAAATCTCGGTATGGAATTTTTGGGTGGAATACAATACTTCCCCTACTTACTATACGTAGTAGAGAAAGTAAAAATGGGTGAAGAAATGGTATATTCATTAGACAATTAAACAAATCAGGAAATCATATCTACGTAATATAAAAAGCCTGTGGAATCAGAAACCATTGATTTATATGTGTTGTAAATTTCACACAGCAAATAGTTTCCCTGAAAAAAGCAATTAAACTTCTTAAATTTAACACTGTAAGCATAACGATTACAACGTCCCCTTAAAAGCAGTTCTTATGATGGGCAAGTGGATGACAGGGGTGTCACAGGGAGGCTTCATGAAGAGTACATAAGAGTCTGTGGAGTTTCCTCGCAAATGCGGAATCAGGCTGTCCCTTTCGGAGCACTAGGAGTTTTCTTCCTTCTTTCTGCGGTTTGTCTTGAGGTCAACGTTATTACTTCCCATCAGCTGTTTGTCCTTTCGCGTCAATGGCTTATGAGGAAATTTGAACTATAAGATGTTCTTCCAATATCAAGACAACTCAACTAACTGTATATATCCTTAAGTAACACTACATTTTAAAAATATCCAGCATTATCATAAGAGTAAATCAACTTCAATGGTTAGTCGAATTCACAGAATTCAGTCTGTTCACTGAATGAAATTCACAAATCTTTAAATACGAGGCATGCTTTTAAAGTACCAATAATTTTTACTTTCTCTACTACGTATAGTCAGTAGGGGAAGTATTGCATTCCACCCAAAAATTCGGTACCGAGACTTCACAGGAAATGCATGTTTTGAGGTGCACTGAATGCATATAAAGCATTTTTGGAAACATGTCCGCGTGTGTGTGTGTGTGTCTGTGAACACCATAACTCAGAAACGAACAGTCGGATAAACACCAAACTTGGCATTTACGTTCAGTATCTTCCAGAGATGCGACACAAAGGTTTTCAAGAAAATCCCCCACCCCAGATTACCTTTTACATGGAACATTTTTCGAAAATTTTAATTCTCTCAAAAATGGCTCTAACGATTTTGATTAAAACATCATATATTTAAGATACTTTCATGACAAATAAAATGTATATCTCGAATTTTCTGGGAATGTATCCAAAAGTATTCTTCATTGTGAACGACTTTTGCATAAGTGGTAAACCATAAGAATAGACAAACGTTTACTGCACAAAAAATGTAGATCGCGTTAAAATACACAATTTATATCATATACTTTTTTTGTTGAGTGAACCATTTTCGAAATATTGCTTGTAATTCCCTTAAATTTCCCAATACTTTTTCTCAAATGGGATTTCGTTATTCATTTTTTTTATGTCCTGGACATTGATGCAGTAATTTGTATGACAAATAACTTAAATGTAAATAATGATTGTAATATGAATATGCATTTTTATGTGACATTGATTTCAGATGTTTATTGATTGTAAATATTGTTGGGAAGTAAATTTATAATGCTTTACTGAAACTGTCAATAATAGCGCAATAATGCAAAGAGGGGGGTGAGCTGTTTATCATTACTGGAAACAAGGAAGTTACGTAATGTTGACGCGTTTTCGGTAGAAACTTCTGGAATATTTTCTCCCTAAAAGCATATGTATTCGTGGTTTTCATTGGATATTAAAATTGACGCTAATGTTGGCGCGTTTTATTAGCCAATTGCAGTTCAGTTATAATCCTTAGGCGTATCTGATTGCAGGAGTATAAATAGGCTAGGTTTGAGGTAAAGTCAGTCAGTCCTTCAGTTCGTCGAAAGCATTCATACATTACACGTCGTATTCAGGCCAGTTCATCAAAAATCTGTGTACACTACACGTCGTCTTCAGTCAGTCAGTTCGTCGAAAGTATTAGTTCGTCATACATCGGATATAGATTCACAAGTTACGCGCAGCAGAATTATGAAAGATCTAAAGTATGGTAAAGTTAAATATACAAAAGATTGAAGTACGTGGATTAAAAGAATTATCAGTAAGAAGTTATTATAACAGTTTCAGTTTGGCGAGTATCTAAATCAATATGTAAAAGTGATAGTGAACGTGTTCGACAATAAAAATTATAAAATATATTTCTTCATCAGTGTTCTTTTTGGATAAAAGATTCCTTTCCGTTTACACGATCCTGATCAAGACACATGTTCGACCCAAGATAAGATAATAGCTAGCCGGAGGACAATAAACAAAACTTCAAATTCTTTCGAACACTAACACTGATGCAAATTGCTAACACAAGATGGAGCTACAAACCGAACAAATGAATGACGTCACAAGATGGCAACGCGTGAAGTAAACACACATACACAAACATCACAAGCATCAACATTATAAGTAATACCGTCGCAAATTGGCTCCCATACGTGGGGCAGTTAAAATTATGTAACCAAACAAAACAAAAGCATCACAATATAAGATCTTCAAGTTCTAATAATTTACGTAAAAACATATTACGTAAGCAAATAATGTTACAACAAATTGTCTACCACAACGTGGGGCTACAAGAATGTTACTTCAAATTGGCACCCAGAACGTGGGGCACGATAACCAGGAAAGGAACACGATGACCAGGAAAGAGGCATAGTGACCAGGAAAGGAACACGATGACCAGGAAAGGATCAGCATAACCAGGAAGGAGCAGAGTGACCAGGAAAGGAACCAGGACGTGGAACGAATGCAGCAGTGAAATGATCTACAAGACGCAGATTCCAAACTACAGGACAACAAAACGACGTGGACTCATCATAACACAACGCAGAAGCGACATATAACCTAGGAGAGAGGGGCAGAAAGCTGGACATCAATGTAAAAGCAACAGACAGCATCACAAAGGTTAGAGTATCGTAATTTTTTTTTAGAAAACAAAATTGTAACCTACAAATGTACTTAAGGAGTGGTAGGATAAAGAAAACAATGGCTACTAATAATACAGAAGAAATAATTATGGAGGGAGATAATGTAACAGTTAGCTGTAATTCAATACAGGTTACAGAAAATAGCCCAAACTTTTTAGGATTTGAGGATGAAAATGTTAGTGCAGAAAGTGAGAATAGAATAGCAGGAAATGTTAATTTTGATGCTGGTATAATGATGGAAATGTTTAGAAATTTTGGTGAAAAATTAGATCAGATTTAGAAGGAATTAAGGGAAGATATTGGTAAGAATAATGAGAAATTAGAAAAGAAAATAGATCAAAACAGGGAAGATATGCAAAAGAATAATGAGAAATTAGAAAAATTAACTCAGAGTAATGAGAAATTAAGGGAGGATATGCAAAAGAATAATAGGGAATTAAGAGAAGACATTGATAGGAGTTTAGAACAAAAACTAGATCAGAATAAGAGAGAATTGAGGGAAGATATTCGTAGGAGCTTTGAACAAAACAGAAAAGATATTGGTAGGAGTAATGAGGTATTAGAGCAAAAAGTAGATCAAAGCAGTGAAGAAATTGAAAAGAAAGTTATGAAGCTAGATAGAGTATGACAAAAATGAGAGATGAAAATGAGGAAGTAATAGCAAATGAGATAGGAGAAGTTTCAAAGAAAATGCTAGACATGAGCAGGGAAATAGGTAACAAAGAAAGTGAGGTTAATGTAGAATGTACAGAGTTAGGAAGTCAATTGAGTAGTATTTCAAGTGAGATGAGAGAGATAAAAGATGTTATGAATGTAGATGTGAATCAGGCGCAGGTTAATTTCAGAAGGGAGATATCAGAAATACAGGAGTCAGTAATGCAAAGAAATAAATTGTACCAAGATGTTCAAATTGAAAACTCCAGTCCAGTACAGTTTAGTACAGATTTGTCAGAGTACTCTCAAATTAATGATATAGTAGAAGAATTGAAAATGAAGGTTGTTAAAAGATGTATTGTTCAGGAAACTTTAGATTGTTTTCAAATGTTACCATGGGATGAAATTTCATATGAATGCAAGAGGTTATTCATGAACAAAAATTTTAAGGTTAGGATACAGCTACGAGTAATGTTTAGCCACACACAATTTGATCCAGGAGGGTAAATAACAATGAGATGTAAAGTAAATGCTGGATAGTAAAAGATGACTTGCAGAGAAATGTATTGGAATGTAAGAGGGTTAATTATTTATATGTCATTTGAAAAGAGAAATAAATTAAAAAAAAAGAAAAAAGAAAAATGTTTAAAAAAAAAATTAAATTTTTAGTAACTGTAACAACATTTGAAATTAAGAATGTAAAGATTGAAACTTAATATGATATTAAAGTAAAAGTACGTAAATACAATTCCAAGAGTATTGTTAAAATAAAGTACAAAATAACAAAAATGGGTAAAAACAAAAAAAACAAAAAAACAAAACAAATACTTATGTAGCAAACAGAAAAGGTGAAACATTGTCTAGATTTAAGAGATGAAAATATACTTATGTAAAGGGTGAATATTTTGGTAAAAATGTTAAACAATTACAAAAATCTTAAATGTATAAATTTTTGTCAACAATATAAGAAATTAAACCATTTTTTGTAACAGTAATTTAATAATTTAGAGTACAGTATTTGCTATAAAAAATTTTGTGATGTCAGATTAATATCTAAATTAATTAAACCAGAGCCAGTAAGTAGTGGCGAGATAAAAAAAAATATGTAGTGTGTTAAATGCGTGTGAAGTGTAAAGTGAAAGTGATAGCGTGTGTTCCAAGATTTAGGAGACTAAAAACCCAATTATAAAATTTCCAAACAAGTTGTAAATATTTATAATTATGTTTCTAGTGGGGCATATGATGCAGTAATTTGTATCACAAATTACTTAAATGTAAATAATGATTGTAATATGAATATGCATTTTTATGTGACATTGATTTCAGATGTTTATTGATTGTAAATATTGTTGGGAAGTAAATTTATAATGCTTTACTGAAACTGTCAATAATAGCGCAATAATGCAAAGAGGGGGTGAGCTGTTTATCATTATTGGAAACAAGGAAGTTACGTAATGTTGACGCGTTTTCGGTAGAAACTTCTGGAATATTTTCTCCCTAAAAGCATTAGTATTCGTGGTTTTCATTGGATATTAAAATTGACGCTAATGTTGGCGCGTTTTATTAGCCAATTGCAGTTCAGTTATAATCTTTAGGCGTATCTGATTGCAGGAGTATAAATAGGCTAGGTTTGAGGTAAAGTCAGTCAGTCCTTCAGTTCGTCGAAAGCATTCATACATTACACGTCGTATTCAGGCCAGTTCATCAAAAATCTGTGTACACTACACGTCGTCTTCAGTCAGTCAGTTCGTCGAAAGTATTAGTTCGTCATACATCGGATATAGATTCACAAGTTACGCGCAGCAGAATTATGAAAGATCTAAAGTATGGTAAAGTTAAATATACAAAAGATTGAAGTACGTGGATTAAAAGAATTATCAGTAAGAAGTTATTATAACAGTTTCAGTTTGGCGAGTATCTAAATCAATATGTAAAAGTGATAGTGAACGTGTTCGACAATAAAAATTATAAAATATATTTCTTCATCAGTGTTCTTTTTGGATAAAAGATTCCTTTCCGTTTACACGATCCTGATCAAGACACATGTTCGACCCAAGATAAGATAATAGCTAGCCGGAGGACAATAAACAAAACTTCAAATTCTTTCGAACACTAACACTGATGCAAATTGCTAACACAAGATGGAGCTACAAACCGAACAAATGAATGACGTCACAAGATGGCAACGCGTGAAGTAAACACACATACACAAACATCACAAGCATCAACATTATAAGTAATACCGTCGCAAATTGGCTCCCATACGTGGGGCAGTTAAAACTATGTAACCAAACAAAACAAAAGCAGCACAATATAAGATCTTCAAGTTCTAATACATAACGTAAAAACATATTACGTAAGCAAATAATGTTACAACAAATTGTCTACCACAACGTGGGGCTACAAGAATGTTACTTCAACACACAAAGAAAATGGAATGCGCCACATAGTAACCAGCTCTTAAAACATTTGACTATCGCTTAAATACTACCATAATCCCCTTGCACCTACAAGAAAATTAGCAATAAGATTAACATCTCGATTAATATGAAGCATATGGAGAATAAGATATTGTAAAAATAGTTTGTACAAGAGTAGAGAAAGTCATGTGAGTGTAACACATCAGATTTTTTAGGTATGCTGTTCACAGACGCACACACAAACGGACATTTTTCTAAAAAATGTTTTTTTTTTATTCAGAGGGTCTCAAAACATGTTTCCAGTGAAATCTCGGTATCGAATTTCTGGGTGGAATGCAATACACCCCCTACTTACTATACGTAGTAGAGAAAGTAAAAAGCGAGATGCCAGATGTCTCGATGTTTTGTTGGTTCGCTGGCAGTTATTTTCGAAGAAATTATTTTCAGCATGTTTTGCCTTATACTAGCCAATGAAATGAATAACTACTATATCATATTGCTTTCTGAATTTTTGGGTAAGAAATTCTAGTGTTATTCATACTGCTGCTTCTGTAATTTCACCTCCATTTCAGTTTCTGCTGAATTCATAATTTCCACCATTTAAGCTTTATGTAGGTTAGATAAAAGAGTAACATTTTAGGCCAAAGAATGCTGTCAATATAACGTAAAGGTTAACTCTACATTTAATTACGATAAATTGAAGTATGGCGACCAGGGCGCAGTTTTCTTGTGTCCGGCTTTAGAAGGCTAGAATCTTTGGTTCAAGAGGAAATTTTAAGCTGGTAGGGTCAAAATTATAAATATGTTTGTTTTTTGGTGATTTTGCAAGCTTAAACCTTATTTTATCTCAAAGCAGTGTTTTATCCAATGATAAAATACCAAAAGGTCTTTAAAATAAATGCAAATATCCAATGAAATGGTTTGTTCTAAGGTGACTATAAACGTTAATTTAGGTTTATCGCAACTAATTTTTCTGCATCGAATTTTACCATTTTCTCAAGAACCACTTGTCCAAGAATTATGAAATTTATACTACTCTTTCCTGGATTAGTTTTGGTGGTACTGAGTTTTTTATAACCCTAGCATTACATTCATGGATACTAGAAACATTTCATTTTAAAAAAATCTGATGTGTTACACTCACATGACTTTCTCTACTCTTGTACAAACTATTTTTACAAACGCTTACTCTCCATCTACTTCATGTTAATCGAGATAAACATTTGCAGACTCTATCTTATTGCTAATTTTCCTGTAGATGTAAGGGAAATATATATTTACAAGGGCAATATAGAAATACAGTAGCCTTTAAGCATATACATCTCTCTTAATAGCTGGTTGCTAGGTGCAGCACTGTACTCTTTGCCACAGATTAATACTCTTTGCATATCCAAGACAAAAAATCTGATGTGTTACACTCACATAACATTCTCTACTCTTGTAAAAACTATTCTCCATATGCTACACCTTATCGAGAAATCGAAATGTCAATCTTATCGGTAATTTTCTTGTAGATGCAAGGGGAATATGGTAGGTTTCAAGCGATAGTCAAATATTTTAACGCTGGTTGCTATGTGGCGCATTCCATTCTCTTTGCATGTCCAGGACATAAAAAAATGAATAACGAATTTGAGAAAAGTATAAGTATTGGAAGATTTAAGGAAATAACAAGCAATATCTCGAAAACGGTTCACTCAACAAAACAAATGTATATGATATAAGATGTGTATTTTAACGCGATCTACATTTTTTGTGTAGTACAATTTTGTCTATCTCTTATGGTTTACCAGTTATACAAAAGTCGTTCACAATGAAGAATAATTTTGGAGACATTCCCAGAAAATTCGAGATATACATTTCATTTCTCATGACATTATCTTAAACATATGATATTTTCATCAAAATCGTTAGAGCCATTTTTGAGAAAATTAAAATTTTCGAAAAACGTTCCATGTAAAGGGTAATCTGGGGTGGGGGGATTTTCTTGAAAACCTTCGTGTCGCATCTCTGGAAGATACTGAACCTAAATACCAAGTTTGGTGTTTATCCGACTGTTCGTTTTGGAGTTATGCTGTTCACAGACACACAGACACACACACACACACACACACACAGACACACACACACACACAGACACACACATGGACATGTTTCCAAAAATGCTTTTTTGGATTCAGGGGGTCTCAAAACATATATTTCCGGTGAAATCTCGGTATCGAATTTTTGGGTGGAATGCAATACTTCCCCTACTTACTATACGTAGTAGAGAAAGTAAAAAATGAATAATGAATTCCCATTTGAGAAAATAAGTATTGAAAAATTTAAGAGAATAACAAGCAATATCTCGAAAATGGTACACCTAACAAAAAAAAATGTATATGACATAAATTGTGTATTTTAAAGCGATCTACATTTTTTGTGTAGTAAAATTTTGTCTATCTCTTATGGTTTACCAGTTATGCAAAAGTCGTTCACAATGAAGAACACTTTTGGAGATATTCCCAGAAAATTCGAGATATACATTTCATTTATCATGAAAATATCTTAAACATGTGATATTTTAATCAAAATCGTTAGAGCCGTTTTTGAGAAAATTAAAATTTTCGAAAAATCTTCCATGTAAAGGGTATCCTGGGGTGGGGGGATTTTCTTGAAAACCTTCGTGTCACATCCCTGGAAGATACTGAACCTAAATACCAAGTTTGGTGTTTATCCGACTCTTCCTTTCTGAGTTATGCTGTTCACAGACAGACACACAGACAGACATACAGACACAGAGACAGACACACAGACAGACAGACACACACACGGACATGTTTCCAAAAATGTTTTTTTTGGATTCAGGGATCTCAAAACATGTATTTTCGGTGAAATGTCGGTATCGAATTTTTGAGTGGAATACAATACTTCTACTACTTACTATACGTAGTAGAGAAAGTAAAAATGAATAACGAATTCCCATTTGAGAAAATAAGTATTGAAAAATTTAAGAGAAAAACAAGCAATATCTCGAAAATGATTCACCTAACAGTAAAAATGTATATGACATAAATTGTGTATTTTAACGCGATCTACATTTTTCGTTTAGTAACATTTTGTCACTCTCTTATGGTTTACCAGTTATGCAAAAGTCGTTCACAATGAAGAATACTTTTGGAGACATTCCCAGAAAATTCGAGATATAAATTTCATTTGTCATGAAAGTATTTTAAACATATGATATTTTAATCAAAATCGTTAGAGCCATTTTTGAGAAAATTAAAATTTTCAAAAACTGTTCCATGTAAAGGGTAATCTGGGGTGGGGGATTTTCTTGAAAACCTTCGTGTCGCATCTCTGGAAGATACTGAACCTAAATACCAAGTTTGGTGTTTATCCGACTGTTCGTTTCTGAGTTATGCTGTTCACAGACAGACCGACAGACACACAGATACACACACGGACATGTTTCTAAAAATGCTTTTTTTTGGATTCAGGGGGTCTCAAAATATATATTTCCGGTGAAATCTCGGTATGGAATTTTTGGGTGGAATACAATACTTCCCCTACTTACTATACGTAGTAGAGAAAGTAAAAATGGGTGAAGAAATGGTATATTCATTAGACAATTAAACAAATCAGGAAATCATATCTACGTAATATAAAAAGCCTGTGGAATCAGAAACCATTGATTTATATGTGTTGTAAATTTCACACAGCAAATAGTTTCCCTGAAAAAAGCAATTAAACTTCTTAAATTTAACACTGTAAGCATAACGATTACAACGTCCCCTTAAAAGCAGTTCTTATGATGGGCAAGTGGATGACAGGGGTGTCACAGGGAGGCTTCATGAAGAGTACATAAGAGTCTGTGGAGTTTCCTCGCAAATGCGGAATCAGGCTGTCCCTTTCGGAGCACTAGGAGTTTTCTTCCTTCTTTCTGCGGTTTGTCTTGAGGTCAACGTTATTACTTCCCATCAGCTGTTTGTCCTTTCGCGTCAATGGCTTATGAGGAAATTTGAACTATAAGATGTTCTTCCAATATCAAGACAACTCAACTAACTGTATATATCCTTAAGTAACACTACATTTTAAAAATATCCAGCATTATCATAAGAGTAAATCAACTTCAATGGTTAGTCGAATTCACAGAATTCAGTCTGTTCACTGAATGAAATTCACAAATCTTTAAATACGAGGCATGCTTTTAAAGTACCAATAATTTTTACTTTCTCTACTACGTATAGTCAGTAGGGGAAGTATTGCATTCCACCCAAAAATTCGGTACCGAGACTTCACAGGAAATGCATGTTTTGAGGTGCACTGAATGCATATAAAGCATTTTTGGAAACATGTCCGCGTGTGTGTGTGTGTGTGTCTGTGAACACCATAACTCAGAAACGAACAGTCGGATAAACACCAAACTTGGCATTTACGTTCAGTATCTTCCAGAGATGCGACACAAAGGTTTTCAAGAAAATCCCCCACCCCAGATTACCTTTTACATGGAACATTTTTCGAAAATTTTAATTCTCTCAAAAATGGCTCTAACGATTTTGATTAAAACATCATATATTTAAGATACTTTCATGACAAATAAAATGTATATCTCGAATTTTCTGGGAATGTATCCAAAAGTATTCTTCATTGTGAACGACTTTTGCATAAGTGGTAAACCATAAGAATAGACAAACGTTTACTGCACAAAAAATGTAGATCGCGTTAAAATACACAATTTATATCATATACTTTTTTTGTTGAGTGAACCATTTTCGAAATATTGCTTGTAATTCCCTTAACCTTCCAATGCTTATACTTTTTCTCAAATAGGAATTCGTTATTCATTTTTTTTGTCCTGGTAACGCAAAGAGAATGTAATACTTCACATAGCAACCAGCTCTTAAAAGATTTGACTATCGCTTAAAGCCTACCAATTCCCCTTGCATCTACAAGAAAATTAGCAATATGATTAACATCTCGCTATCTCGATTAACATGAAGCATATGGAGAATAAGCGTTTGTAAAAATAGTTTGTACAAGAGTAGAGAAAGTCATGTGAGTGTAACACATCAGATTCTTGAAAAACTAACAGAACATAGAACATTATTTTCCAAATATTTTAATATCAATCATTACCTTATAGCTTACACTACTTTTCCACATTGTCAACGCCGTTATTTAGATATTTGTCATAACGGTAAACCAGTTTCTATGTGTCTTCGTCAAAGAATGATGCCGCCTGTAAGGAATGTCAAGTCTGTCATTCTTGTTTTACAACATCGTCGCCGTTGGAATGTTTTCCACCAATAATTTCTTTAGATGAAGAAAGAGATGAAAATCGCTTGATGCCAAATCCGGAGTTTAGAGAGAGGGTCGAATTGTTCCCAACCAAATGAATGCGATCAAATCTTGAGTTTATTTGGTTTCAAAAAGCGAATTACTGATCTAGCTTCACAGTCGGCAAGTCCCTCATTGTTGTGAATATACCGAAACGCTCTAACAACAGGAAAATACAAAGTGACGATCACTCACAACTGCTCCTGGCTTCCTAATAAATGGAGGGAGTAGTCGCGCATGCTCAAAACCGCGAATAAAGCGCTGCAGCGGCAAAATATTAAAACGGTACTTTAAAAACACGTCTCCTAAAGAGTTAGTGTTTATTGCAACCTTTAACGTTACATTTTACTATTTTAAATGCATTTTACAGCCCTCCTCCCAAAGGAACGTGACGTCGCGAACACTAATATTGTTTAAATATGTTCTTTCATTTAATTTATTACTGATAATTATTGCATGTAAATCCTGATCAGGAGTACGTAGCATAAATATTAACAAAAATTAAAATGCATGAGAAACTTAAGTGAAGGGGAATTAGTTTAATAAACGTGTAGTGTGTAGTGAATATTCTATATCAAATAAGTGAATAACGGTACATTAAGTTTCTTTTGAGTATATTTTCGAGAAAAATGAGTTTATGTTCGTGGATTTTATGCAATGTTATTTTTAGTTTCTCTACTACGTATACTAAGTTGGGGAAGTATTGCATTCCATCCAAAAATTCGATGCCGAGATTTCACCGGAAATATCTGCTTTAAGGCCCCTGAATCCAAAAAAATCATTTTTATAAAAAGGTCCGTGTGTGTTTGTGTGTGTGTGCTGTCTGTGAACAGCATAAATCAAAAACGAAAAGTTGGATAAATACTAAGCTTGATATATAGGTTCAATACTTTCAAGGATGCGAAACAAGGATTTTTCAAGAAAATTTCCCCACCCCAGACTAATCTTTATATGGAATATTATTCGAAAATTTGATCTCCAAAATGGCTCTAACAATTTTGACTAAACTATCACATATTTAAGATATTTATATGGCAAATGAAATGTATATCCTGAATTTTCTGGGAATGTCCCCAAAATTCCTCTTCATTCTGAATGGCTTTTGCATAACTGGTAAACCGTAAGAGATAGACAAACTTTTTATACACAAAAAATGTGGAGGTTGCTAAAACATACAATTTATGTTATATACATTTGTTTTGTGGAGTGAACCATTTCCGAGGTATTCCTTGTTTATTTGAATTTTCCAATACTTATACTTTTCTCAAATGGGAATTCGTTATTCGTGTTTTTTTCACATAGCAACCAGCTTTTAAAATATTTGACTATCGCTTAAATCCTACCATGTTACATCTACAAGAAAATTAGCAAAAATATAGTTTCTGCAAATGTTTATCTGAATTAACATGAAATAGATAGAGAATAAGCGTTTGTAAAAATAGTTTGTGCAAGAGTAGAGAAAGTCATGTGAGTGTAACACATCAGATTTTTATAAGTTGTGCCCCAGGAACTAAAATATGCATGCGCCCTGCCACTGTGTAGAAATAGTCAAATGTTTTCCGTCGCTTATTATTCGGAAATAAAGGGAAAAAATTTGGAGGACTTTCTGTATTTTCTAATTAATGCAGCACATTACATTCCAGGCATTGTTCGTGTCTTTCCTTTCTTCAGCACCTGGTTTCCATATTGTCATAAGCACTATACATGCAATAACAGTATGGTGTAATAAAGCTATCGAATCAAAATCTAATTAAATCATGTAAACAAACACATCTGCGGATAGGTTCAGCGCTAGAGATCACTCGATGTATTGCAAATATGTACTTTAGGCAGCGATGTCTTTGGTGACAATAAAATAACTTGTATTAGCTGTTTGCCTATAAAATGTTTGGGTGGAGTTGAATGCTTCCTATACTTACAATAGGTAAATAGTAGAAAAGTAATAAACGAATATTGGGTAGAGGAAGTTGTTCGAAATTAGTATTTTATCTTCTATTGGAAGCATAAAACATGGAACAGTGAAAATAGTAGGAGAAGAAGAAGAAGAACATCCAACCAGTTATTCTACAGATTAGTGTATTCATTCAGACAAGCAGAAAGGTGAAGTGGAATAAGCTCATTTCCTTTTGTACTAGTCGGCCACGATATGACTGCCACTGTTTTTGTTTACAATACGAACGTCATCAGCGCTAGGGATCAAAGAGGATAAACTAAGTCGAGTTTATTTATGGATGCTTTTAACTACTATGATTCTTAGCATCCCATATTATACTGGACATGAAAGACCGGAAATTTTTCTCAGAGCCTCTATATCAGGCTTGAGGTTCTTTTACGTGTCGTAAATCTACGACACGGGACCACCGTTTTACTTCCCTTCCAAAGGAAGCCATGCTAAGGATTTTTACGCCCGAAAAAAATCCACCGCACTCCGCCGGACTTAAACGCGACCTCGGGATCTAGAGCCTAGCACGGTACCCCTAGTACACGGAGGACGACTTCAGAGGGGAGTCAGGGGCAAGGTGATAGGGGAATGTACAGTTGTCCAATGAAAATACTAGTAGATTTGCAGGCCTCAATCTCGCTAGTAAATGCAACTCAGTACTGCGGATGCTTTTTCTACCTGACTTTCCTTCCGATGCCCCGCCCTCTTATTCCGTAACTGTTTAGTCCCTCTTCTCACCGAACCCTTTCATATCGTGGTGGACTAATGCATCTATAGAATAGCTATTTTGTTTTTGTACAAAGAGCACCAAAGAAAATCTCACTGTACCTCGCGTCTATGTCACATTATTTATCGTTGTACGTGGCAATTTCATTGGTTGCTTTAGGCCACGGTGCAACAGTGCACCACTCCTTCTGCTAAATAGTTACACCAATAACCACAACAAAGGTTACAAAATGGCGTAGAAACGAAATATATGTTTACACTCTCGATCGTATTGGCTAAAAGAGAAAGAGCTAGACTGAATGCATTCAGTTTGTCATACAGACCTCTTATAGTAATTGGTAACCCATACCTCATCGACTAGTGCAGGACACTCCTTTGAAAGGGTTAAAAGTTAAGAGGAAAACTTGATGAGCGCCCAGTTAGCGAAATGTAGAATGTGTAGTGTGAGAAGATTTTCAGGGGTGAACATTAAAGCTTGGATGGTATTAATTAAATACATAGCAAGGCAGCACTTTATAACAAAAGAACTGTATTTTCCCAGTGATATCAATGCTTGTTGCTGCATAGAATAACTAAATAATAAACAAATAAACACGTTTTCGCTCTAATTCAAACTATAATTGGTTAATATACCTTTACTAACATATTGCTGATCATAGGAATGACAGGATTATAGAAAAAAATATAACCCAATTTTATTGCCATAATATGTATCTCATATTGGGTGAACCATATAGGTATTTACCTCTAGTTTCTAAACATGATCGGTCAATTATAACAAAAGAGTAATTTGCATTTAGTAAACGAATATTATCATCTGCAGATGTTTTACGAGGAGGGCCCACTTTTTGACGAGAATGTAGACTGTCTTCCCCACTTTCCTGAAATATTTTTATGCAGTAATTCACTATAAAAACACTTTTATGCCTGCCGTTGCAATTGCTGTAACAGTGCGACCAGCCTCCCACATACCCACAAGTAATTTCGCTAGTATACGGCATGGCAGGTTCTGAGAAAATAAACATGTTTTGGTTTCAATAACACCAGAAGAAGCAAAGGCAGCAACCTCCACTTTTACCCCTTGATGCTATGTTAAGAAACACCACGCTCTGCTATACGTAAGGTGAAGGACACGCCTCAAAAGATCCTAGAGAACGATACAAAATCCGCCGAAGAGTTTCTTTGGCGCTCTGTGTACAAAGGAGTGAAGGAACTGAAGACAGTTCCTGCACTATTTCTGCTGTCCTTTCCGTTTAATTTAAATCTTCAGTTCTCTCTCTCTCCCTCTCTTTCAGGAAGAAAGAAAGACAGAGAGAGAGAGAGAGGGGGGGAACAAAATAAAAAGAAGAAGAAATTAGCATTACATCCTGAAGCGAAGGAGTGGGATAGCGGTTTCAATTAGTCCAACCGAAGCTGATGACCGCGATCGGCAACACTTCTCAAGCAATGGAGAGTATGTTATTTCAGCTAAACCCCTTGGTGATTGGCACCTACGAACACGCCCCAAAACCACGTAGTTCGTGCTGTTCCTGCCATGTCATTCACTCAGCCTGGAGTGCCGGAACGGTAAATTCTCATTTCGGCCAAGGATATTTGATTCCTTTCTTATTGTACTCGTTCGCATTCCAGATCCACCCACACCCAACTTGCCCCGAGAGATAACACTATCCGTCGCATTTCTGTGTAAACAAACAAATCCCTTCTGCATCACAACAATGAAACTTTCAGTTCAATTGCACTTTTTATGTTTGTTTGTTTGTTTCTTTTGTTTGTTGTTTTACTACGTACCTATAGTACGTAGGAAAATTATTGTATT
Source organism: Deroplatys truncata (assembly GCA_030765065.1). Lineage (NCBI taxonomy): Eukaryota > Metazoa > Arthropoda > Insecta > Mantodea > Mantidae > Deroplatys > Deroplatys truncata. The sequence continues at coordinate 82,833,472 of CM060988.1, forward strand.
CCACCCAAAAATTCGATGTCGAAGATTTCACCGGAAATATGTGTTTTGAAGCCCCATGAACCAAAAAAAACACAGTTTTAGAAAAACGTGTCTGTACGTATATATGTATGTATTTATGTATTTATGTAAACAGCATAACTCCACAACCAAATGTCAGACAAAAATGAAGTTGGTATCTAAGTTTTGCATCCTCCAAAGATGAGTCACGAAGATTTTCATGAAAATCCCCCAACCTCAACTTTCCATCACACGGAAGATTTTTCGAACTTTTTTAATTACTCAAAAATGGCTCTTAACGATGTTGCTTAAAGTACCATATATTAAAGATACTTACATCACAAATAAATGCATATATTGAATGTCCTGTGAATATCCTATCATTCTCATCATTCGAAAGGAATTTTACACAATCTTATATAATTAGTATACGTTAAGCAATAGACGAAAACGTTCCCACAAACAATGTAGATCTCTTTAAAACACACAACCTATTCCAAATAATCGTTTTTGTGGTACAAGCCATTTCCAAGATATTCGTTATTAATGTTTCGAATTGATCACTTTGTTATTCATTTCAAAACCTGCCGACATTCAGTTTCTCGTGATGTCATGGAAACAGTATGGAATTTTAAGGCCAGCATATAGCGTCCAGTTCTTAAACAGTTCACTATCGCTGCTCCCTTTGTATCTATAACGAAATGTGTAATGTAACTATTTCTGCAAATGTTTATTTCGATTTAAATGAAGTAGATAGAAAAATAAGCTTTAGTAAGAATAGTTTCTATAACTACTAGTAAAGGATAGAGGTTAGAGAAAGTCATATGAATGTAACACAAACTTGACAATTGTCAATTACAGTCTGGAATATCCAAATTTCTGTGATTGGCTGCATGATCTATAATGCTCACACTTCCCAGTCCCTTTAAGCAGCTGGTATAGGAAAGAGATTATGTAAAAAAACTGTGTGTTTGCATCACACTTTGTGTATATATATAAAAATCTGATGTGTTACACTCACATGGCTTTCTCTACTCTTGTACAAACTATTTTTACAAACGCTTATTCTCAATATGCTTCACGTTAATCGAGATATCCAGATGTTAATCTTATTGCTAAATTTCTTGTAGATGCAAGGAGAATTGGCAAGCTTTAAGCGATAGTCAAATATTTTAAGAGCTGGTTGCTATGTGGAGTATTCCATTCTCTTTGCATTACCAGGACAAAAAAATGAATAACTAATTCCCATTTGAGAAAAAGTATAAGTATTGGAAAATTTAAGGGAATAACAAGCAATATCTCGAAAATGGTTCACTCAACAACAAAAAAGTATATGACATAAATTATGTATTTTAATGCGATCTACATTTTTGTGTAGTAAAAATTTGTCTATCTCCTATGGTTTACCAGTTATGCAAAAGTCGTTCACAATGAAGAATACGTTTGGAGACATTCCCAGAAAATTCGAGATATACAATTCATTTGCCATAAAAATATCTTACACTTATGGTATTTTATTCAAAATCCTTAGAGCCAATTTTGAGAAAATTAAAATTTTCGAAAAATTTTCCATGTAAAGGAAAATCCGGGCTGGGGGATTTTCTTGAAAACCTTCGTGTTGCATCTCTGTGAGATACTGAACCTAAATACCAGTGGTGTTTATCCGATTGTTCGTTTTTGAGTTATGCTGTTCACAGACAGACAGAAAGACACACACACGGACATGTTTCCAAAAATGCTTTTTTTTTGGATTCAGGAGGCCTCAAAACTTGTATTTCCGGTGAAATCTCAGTATCGAATTTTTGGGTAGAATGCAATACTTCCCTTACTATACGTTGCAGAGAAAGCAAAAAACCAAAGAATAGCGTCCCCATGATCCTCTTAAGTCCATAGCAACAAAGCAGATGACACAGGAAGGCGACTACGCAAATTGTCATCTGTCTGGCACAGACTTTGTGTATCAAAGAACATACAAACGATACAATCTCGCAGTTAAAGTGATATTAATAAGCACGAAACAGAAAAAGAAAGCGAATATCCAAAGTTTGCTTTATGTTTTTAGCTCCGAACATACCACTACTTATAGGGTAGAATATTGATTTAGGTTACAGAGCGGTTATATATAAGCAATGAGAATTAATGCAACTTACCATTATCATTTATGGAATTTTTAAATAATAAAATTTGTCAGAAACATTATTTTAGTAAGGTGTAGCCAAATATTTTTCTAAGAGCTCCCATTTCAATCTTATAGTCCTGAAAACAACAAAATAACATAAAACAATCCCAATAAGCTAACTTAATTACATAACAAGATTCATAGTAATGTAATGGAAGAGAAGATTTGTACCTAATTACGTCTGTTGTTTTCAAAGAGCTCAACATCATAAACTAATAAATCTATTACACCACGTTCAACTTATCAGAGACAGTTATATTATCGCCTTTTTCGTATTTTAAGAAAAAAGGAATCACACCACTTTCCTAAATTCACGTTATCTCATATACTCATACAGGGGTTATTCAAAAGAACTAGTGGATTTTAACTTTATATATCAAAGAAGCTGAAGGGCAGAAACACATTCTGCATGACAATTAACGAGGAAAGCTTGAAGATTTATGATCTTTGAGGCTATATGCATTTAACAAAAGCACCATTTGGTGCACGAAACATCAAAACAATAGCTCATTTCTCGCCACAAGCAAATCAATTGGTACCAAGTTATTATTAGAAATGCATAAAAATAAGTTATTATAAACTAGAAAAAATGGCTAAACACTAACTCATTTTTACTCTAGTAATCTTTTTATGTAAAAAAGCACGTATAGACTTGCTTTAATTTTAGTATCTATTTTATGCATGTATTATTTTATTACTTTCTCTACTACGTATAGTAAGTAGGGGAAGTATTGTATTCCACCCAAAAATTCGATACCGAGATTTCACGGGAAATACATGTTTTGAGACCTCCTGAATCCAAAAAAAGCATTTTTGGAAACATGTCCGTGTGCGTGTGTCTGTGTGTCTGTGTGTGTGTCTGTCTGTGTGTGTCTGTCTGTCTGTGAGCAGCATAACTCAGAAACGAACAGTCGGATAAACACCAAACTTGGTATTTAGGTTCAGTATCTTCCAAGGATGCGACTCGAAGGTTTTCAAGAAAATCCCCCCACCCCAGATTACCCTTTACATGGAAGATTTTTCGAAAATTTTAATTTTCTCAAAAATGGCTCTAACGATTTTGATTAAAATATCATTTGTTTAAGATATTTTATGACAAATAAAATGTATATCTTGAATTTTCTGGGAATGTCTCCATAAGTATTCTTCATTGTGAACGACTTTTGCATAACTGGTAAACCATAAGAGATAGACAAATTTTAGTACACAAAAAATGTAGATCGCGTTAAAATACACAATTTATGTCATATACAATTTTTTTTTGTTGAGTGAACCATTTTCGAGATATTGCTTGTTATTCCCTTAAATGTTTCAATACTTAATTTCTCAAATGGGAATTCGTTATTCATTTTTTTTTGTCTTGGATATGCAAAGAGTATTAATCTGTGGAAAGGGAATGGTGCTGCAGCTAACAACATCTATTAAGAGATATGTATGTGCTTCCAAATTGCCCTTGTAAATATATTTGATTTTCTCCAAAATGACCTTGGTTATAATATCATATACTTAAGATATCTGCATGACAAATAAAATTAATGTCTTGAATTTTCTGGGATATCCTATAGTGACCACTTCGTTGTAAATTATTTTTGTATAACTGGTAAACCGTAAGATATACAGGCTGGACCATTTAAGTTAAGACTGTACAATGTCTCAAAACTAAGCGTTGTAGAAAGAAATGTATTTCATAAAAGTTGCTTGAAATTACGGGAGAAAGTAAATTATATTAGTCGTGTTTTGTTTCAAGGACATTATGATAATCAATTTAGGGCGAATTTAGGTTTCTAAAAGGGGCACCTATATGTTGTATGTTGTTTTTTCATTAGAAAATGGTTTATAAAAACTGTTTATTTTGTAATGAGGAATAAGGAAACAAAATAAAAAAACTGTTGGTTCCCAATTACGAAACGTAATTTGACCCTCAAATGACCATCCTTGAATGGTTCAACCATTCATTGCGCTCTTTGTACACAGCCATTCAGAATTCGTTGTTATTTAGGCTGGTGCAAGAAAAACTACAAAGTGGTTTATACAAATGAGCAAAGAGAAAACAACATAAGAAATCTTATGTGTTACACTCACATGACTTTCTCTACTCTTGGACAAACCATTTCTACAAACGCTTATTCTCCATCTTCTTCATGTTAATCGAGATAAACGTTTGCTGACTCTATCTTATTGCTAATTTTCTTGTAGATGTAAGGGGAATATATATTTACAAGGGCAATATAGAAATACAGTAGCCTTTAAGCACATACATATCTCTTAATAGCTGGTTGGTAGGTGCAGCACCATTCCCTTTGCCACAGATTATAACTCTTTGCATATCCAAGACAAAAAAATGAATAACGAATTCCCATTTGAGAAAATAAGTATTGAAAAATTTAGGGGAATAACAAGCAATATCTCGAAAATGGTTCACTCAACAAAAAAAAATGTATAGGACCTAAATTGTGTATTTTAACGCGATCTACATTTTGTGCAGTAAACTTGTCTATCTCTTATGGTTTGCCAGTTATGCAAAAGTCCTTCACAATGAAGAATACTTTTGGAGAGATTCCCAGGAAATTCAAGATATACATTTTATTTGTCATAAAAATATCTTAAACATATGACATTTTAATCAATATCGTTAGAGCCATTTTTGAGAAAATTAAAATTTTCGAAAAATGTTCCATATAAAGGCTAATCTGGGGTGGAGATTTTCTTGAAAACCTTCGTGTCGCATCTTTGGAAGATAATGAACCTAAATACCAAGTTTGGTGTTTATCCGACTGTTCGTTTCTGAGTTATGCTGTTAACAGCAGACACACAGACACGCAGACATACACACACGGACATGTTTCCAAAAATGCTTTTTATGGATTCAGGGGGTCTCAAAACATGTATTTCCGGTGAAAAATCGGTATCGAATTTTTGGGTGGAATACAATACTTCCCCTACTTACTATACATAGTAGAGAAAGTAAAAAGATGGGTTCTCATTTCAAAAAATTAAATTGATCCTAAAATGTCATCACAACGTCCTCCATCACAACATTTGCTTTCCCCCATAATATCAAGCAACTTTTATTCAAGACATTTCTTTCTACAATACTTAGTTTTGGAGATATTGTACAGTCTCAACTTAAATGGTTCACTCTGTATATGTCTTTAAAGCACACAATTTATGTCAACTATTTTTGTGGCGTTAAGCGTTTCGGAGATATCTTTGTTACAGTTTGAACTGTCAAATACTTTATAATTTTTCAAATGAAGAATCGTTATCTTTTTCGTAGTCTTACAAAGAGAACGGAATTTCAAAGCCACTAGATAGCGGCCCGTTCTTAAAAGATTTGCCCATTACTTAAGCCTACTGTATTCCTTTATTACCCTTGTACCTTCAAGGAAATGTGCAATAAAACCATTCTTGCAAATGTTTATCTCAATTAGCAGGGAGTAGGTGAAAGAATAAGCATTTGTAAAAATACGTTGTTGAAGAATGGTTAGCGAAAGCTATGTGAATGTAACCACGTCAGATTTGTTCCAAATGGTAGGTCTTTTACTTTATCTATTACATATAGTAAGCAGGAGAAGCACTGCATTCCGCCCAAAAATTCGATACTGAGGTTTCACCGGAAATACTTTGAGGTGCTCTGAATCCAAATAAAGCATTTTTGGAAACATGTCTGTCTGTGTATCTGTGAACGGCATAACTCAGAAACGAAAAGTCGGATTAACACCAAGCTTGCTATTTATGTTCAGTATTTCCCAAGGGTGCGACACGAAGATTTTCAAGAAAATCCCCCACCCCAGACTACTCCTTACATGGAACATTTATCAAAAATTTTTATTTATTCAAAAATGGTTTTAATGATTTTGATTAAAATATCGTATGTTTAAGTTATTTTTATGAAATATGAAATGTATATGTTGAATTTTCTGAAAATGTCCCAAAAGTCCTCTGCATTCTGAATGACATTTGCATAATTGGTAAACCGTAAGAGATTATACAAAATGTTACTGCACAAAACATGTAGATCTCGTTAAAACACACAATTTGTGTCATATACAATTTTTTGTTGGATGAACCATTTCCGAGATATTCCTTGTTATTTGTTTGAATTTCCAATACTTATAATTTTTACCAAATGGGGATTCGTTATTCGTTTCTTTTTTATGTCCTGGACATGCAAAGAGAATGGAATGCTCCGCAAGCAACCAGCTCTTAAAGATTTGACTATAGCTTAAGGCCTACCATATTCCCCTTGTGGCCACAAGAAAATTAGCAGTAAGAAGTTTCTGCAAATGTTTATATCGATTAACATGAAATAGATGGAGAATAGGCGTTTGTAAAAATAGTTTCTACAAGAGTGAGTGCAACACATCAGATTTTTACTTTCTCTACTACGTATAGTAAGTAGGGGAAGTATTGCATTCCACCCAAAAATTCGATACCGAGATTTCACCGGAAATATATGTTTTGAGACCCCCTGAATCCAAAAAAAGCATTTTTGGAAACATGTCCGTGTGTGTCTGTGTGTCTGTGTGTCTGTGTGTCTGTCTGTGTGTGTGTGTGTCTGTCTGTGAACAGCATAACTCAGAAACGAACAGTCGGATAAAAATCAAACTTGGTATTAAGGTTCAGTATCTTCCAAGGATGCGACACGAAGGTTTTCAAGAAAATACCCCCACCCCAGATTACCCTTTACATGGAAGATTTTTCGAAAATTTTAATTTTCTCAAAAAAGGCTCTAACGATTTTGATTAAAATATCATATGTTTAAGATATTTTTATGACAAATAAAATGTATATCTTGAATTTCCTGGGAATGTCTCCAAAAGTGTTCTTCATTCTGAACGACTTTTGCATAACTGGTAAACCATAAGAGATAGACAAAATTTTACTACACCAAAAATGTAGATCGCGTTAAAATACACAATTTATGTCATATACATTTTTTTGTTGAGTGAACCATTTTCAAGATATTACTTGTTATTCCCTTAAATTTTTCAATACTTATTTTCTCGAATGGGAATTCGTTATTCATTTTTTTTGTCTTGGATATTCAAAGAGTATTAATCTGTGGGAAAGGGAATGGTGCTGCACCTAGCAACCAGCTATTAAGAGATATGTATGTGCTTAAAGGCTACTGTATTTCTATATTGTCCTTGTAAATATATATTCCCCTTACATCTACAAGAAAATTAGCAATAAGATAGAGTCTGCAAATGTTTATCTCATTAACATGAAGTAGATGGAGAATAAGGGTTTGTAGAAATAGTTTGTACAAGAGTAGAGAAAGTCATGTGAGGAACACATCAGATTTTCTTGGATATGCAAAGAGTATTAATCTGTGGCAAAGGGAATGGTGCTGCACCTAGCAACCAGCTATTAAGAGATATGTATGTGCTTAAAGGCTACTGTATTTCTATATTCCCCTTACATCTACAAGAAAATTAGCAATAAGATAGAGTCTGCAAATGTTTATCTCGATTAACATGAAGTAGATGGAGAATAAGCGTTTGTAAAAATATTTGTACAAGAGTAGGGAAAGTCATGTGAGTGTAACACATCAGATTTTTTCTGGTAGTTATGCAAGGAACATGGAATTTCAAAGCCATCACATAGCGTTCATTGTGTAATGAACGTTTATCTCTGTTAAAAAGAAGTAGATATAGCTGGCCCCGTAGCTCAGTCGGTAGGACACCTGTCTGCTGGATTCCCGGCTAGAGTGGGAATTTTTCTCTAGCCGAGATTATTCCCTATCCTCCTCAGAGTCTGAAAGTATGAATGAGAGTGTGAATGTGAGATTGTGATCTATCGTAGAAAACCCAAAGAAACAACCAGAAAGCCACTGACAAAAGGTATACAAGTTAATATCATTGCCGATAGGCAAATGTTCCAAGGGTAAAGGCCGCCGATATGCAGTTAAAGGCGGGTATAAACGGAAGATTGAAAACAAAAGATAGACAGATAAGGTATCTTTATTGGTTTCAAATTATTGAAGTTATTTCACAAGTATTTGGTCCATGGGTTATTGACCGTACATGCATATTTAAGATACAATAGTGTGACAAAATAAACAACAGAGAAAGAAAACACAACAAAAAGAACAAGAAAAAGGGAAATAGAGATAAATTACCTTAGTCCAATGAACAAATTTGACCTAGCTTCGCGCACTTTAGTCAAAAATTTGCCCATGTTTTGCCAGTTCCTCTGGTCAGCCAGTAGATCCCAACATGCCAATCTCTTTCTTGAGAGACTTAAAGAATTTTTCTTTCAGTTTAATCGTTCGCTGGTTCTCCCACTGTGCACATTCCGCCAAAATATGTACCCAGTCCTCATCCAAATCACAGAATGAGCAGATTCTCCTGACGGAATCGTCAGTCATTTTGTGTGCCCTCTAGCCCCCCATGCCATTCCTGATATTTCCTTTCTTCCTAAATTAAGTATGTGTGCCTCTTTACCCCAGTTAAATTATATTACATTTGCTAGACTTAGAGAAGGTTTAATTTTACAATCCGAGTCCATTTCCTGTTGGTTGATGTCTCTTAGTCTTCTTTTAACATCTTTCCATATGTTTTTGTCATTTGTTTCAGCTCTTAGCCATACTGACCCCATTCCTATTCTCCTCAAACCCCTTTCCAAATCAGCTGCCCAAAACTTAGGAGACAAGTTTTCTCGCTGGTATTTATAACATTTGGATCGTAGTTTGGAGTTATCTCCATGCATCAGCCTTAGCCAGTACTTCACTGCTCTTATTTTGCAGTGTATTGTGTCTTCATAATATCATACCTCCCTCAATACCCTCGAATTTGATGTGCCTTTTGAAACTCCAAGAACTCTTTTCCAAAATGCTACCTGTGTTTTATTTACATGCTCTGCACTTTCCCATCCCCAGATTTCACTTCCGTTTAACAAAACCGGCCTTATCAGAGAGTTATACATCTTTTCTAATGTATCTACAGGTATATCCGGTATCCGCGAGAGGGTACGTATAAACAAAAATAGAGTGAGTAGAGAAAGTTATGTGAATGCATCACATCAGGTTTTAGAGTAAGGGAAAATGTTATTTTAGCAACTCCTGCAGGTACGAGAGGTTAAAATGCTGCAACAGAATGGACGCAAAAAATTCTGCTTAATTCAGAGGCGTTTATCTTCCTCATTTTGTTCTATATCCTGCCATGGTGTACATTTCGGATAAGTGTGTTAACAAAATAACTTGCTACATCCTCAGAGCTAGTATACCAGCCGGAAGAATCCTATTGTAGCCACACTACAATATAACACAGCAGGTTAGCATGACAAAGCTTTCAATATGTGATAAATGTTACCACCACTTGTACAGCAGGCATGTCACGCATCGGGTATGCCAACTTTGGTGCAAAACAAGCAACAAAATTGTTGGGAACCACGAAACATGACATTGGGAACATATCTCGGAGGCCATCGATGTTACGTTTGGGATGATATCGTGAGAACGCATCACAGTTTTCCTCAGGAAACACGTGACAACTATTTCACGAGACATGTGCAGCGTATTCACGTGCAGATGTCAATGGTAAAACGTTTGTCATAATCTTATTTCTAATTAAAAATTTATATAAAAGCATTGAACAGAGGTATTTTGAAAATTCTAAGATATAAAAATAACATCCAACAAAGAAATACCAAATTAAGGAACTTTAAAGTATATAAACGACTTAGAACCAGACCCCAAGCCCTGTCCCATAAAATACTTTTGGGGTCCTCTAATGTTTAAGCATTCAGAAAAATGATATGCTTCAATTACCGCACAAATTTTCTAATAAACGCTAACAATAATAGTCCCAAAAATGATGTGTTAATTCACATGGAGTTCTCTACTCACTCTTCTGCTTTTAATGCAAAAGATTATTTTTAATCAAGATAAACTTTCATTAGACATTTCGTTGTATGTATAAGAAGAACACAATAGGCTAAAGATATAATCATATGTTTAAGAAGTGGAGTGATGGCTTTGAAACTTCGTGCTCTTTGTGTGACCACGAGAAAAAAAGAATAACAAATAACCACTTGAAAAAAGTATAAATATATGAAAATTCAAACCAATGACAAACAATATCTCGCAAATCGTTAACTCACTAAAAATATTATCCCACATCAACTATATGCTTTGACAAGGTCCCATTTTATGTGTAGTAAGATTTTGCCTAATTCTTAGGTTTATCAATCATTCAAAAGTGATTCAAAATGAAGAGGACTTCACAATTCGCAAAAAATTCAAGATGTACAGTTTATTGTCGTTTTAACCCTCCTACTGTTACGTGGGATCCAGCTGACCCCAGTGTTATTATTTTGATTTTAAATATGATTAATAATTAGGGTAGAAATTCAGGAATTTTTGTAATGCGTGGCACATTTAATACTGTTTTTTATCGTGTCAGGTTTCCTGAAACAATTAATTACACATAACTAAAAAAATAAAATAAAACCTGGGATATACTTGGACCGCGCATAACAGTTTGTGTCATGTTCTTACTTCAAAATCTTTTAGGTTTTATGTTGGTTTCCTTGCACTTTCTGTTTTTTTTAGCTTAAAACGTGTGAAAATACATTGTTAATTAATACATTGTTGAAGCCGTTTAGAACTCGAGCTAGAGTTTTTTAACCTTCCTCAAATTTTATAAACTTATCAATTAACTGATCAAGAACGATAATCTCTTATTTGGTTATTTTTATTACTTTAATTATGATTATAATATTTGTTATTTAAGGAAGAATTTTATTTAAATATAGATTAAATTATTATTTTAAATTATATACATATTGTGAACTGCAGACGTGCCAAAGTGGGAACGCGAAACCTATGATTTGAATAATCCTAAAGATTTGGATAAAGCGATGAGAATTATATATGATGATAGTAGTGAAGACAAAACTGCAATAAACTTTGAATATGATTCGAATTCAGAGACTGAGGATACTGTAGAAGTAGAAGAGAAAATTCCTGTTGTTCTGAGGCTTGAGGCTTGTTATTAGGCTTGAGGTTCTTTTACGTGCCGCGGGACCACGGGCTTTTGTTCCATTTCGAAGGAAGTTATGCTAAGGATTTTTACGCCGAAAAAGTCCATCACCCTCCGCCGGATTTGAACCCGCAACCTCGGAACTAGAGGCTAGCATGGTACCCCTAGACCACGGAGGACGACAGCTGATCCACGAAAGAAAATGCGTTGCACCTTGCACGATTTAATTTGCTCTTTAACTGCTCTTAGCGTTCCATTCTATATTGGGCGTGAAAGACCGGAAATTTTGCTCAGAGGTCTCTTTATTAGGCTTGAGGTTCTTTTACGTGCCGTAAATCTACGACACGGGACCGCGGGCTTTACTTCCCTTACGAAGGAAGCCATGCTAAGGATTTTTACGCCCGAAAAATTCCATCGCCCTCCGCCGCATTTGAACCCGCAACCTCGGGAACTGGAGGCTAGCATGATAACCACTACACCACGGATGCATACAGGTTTGATCGCCTTATCTCAAACAGTACAATCGGTGAGTAAATCTTTAAAATCGTTTATTGATGAGCATATATACAAATAACTGTCGATTTCACTAATAAGAAAGACCAAATCTTTAATGATAGATGGGATTCAAAAACTGCAAATAAAAACAAGAATGGCATACAACAAATATTGTTGAAATATATGCCTTTTTAGGTAGTTTTATCGCCATGGGTTCCTTGAAGGCTAAACAGAGAAACTATTAAATTTATTAAAAAATTAAAACGTAGATTTCCAATTGTTCTTTAAACTTGTGTCATAAGTTCTAAATAAAAAAGTTCTAAGTTCAAGGTAAACAGAGTAATAAAGGAGGTGGTGTTAAAATTTTTGTATGAGGTCCACACAGATCCGCACAGTGGTTTAAGGAGGTTAAAAAGCATAGCAATTGGAAGGTTAATACCTTAAACATGTGTTATTTTTAGTGATGGGACTGTATCACTGTTTTCGATACTCGATACGATACTAATTTCTGAACAGCGATACTCGATAAACACTTTCTAAAAGACTGTAAGGACGATAGCTTGTTTACCGAATTATGTTCTTATTAGTAATTTTCTGTGTATAAACTCGTGTAACCAGTTTTGTATCGTGTGCTAATTCCGAAATCGTTCCTGTTACACATTTTCCATTCGGCAGCAATTTTTACTTTCTCTACTCCGTATAGTAAGTAGGGGAAGTATTGTATTCCACCCAAAAATTCGATACCAAGATTTCACCGTAAATACATGTTTTGAGACCCCCTGAATCCAAAAAAAGCATTTTTGGAAACACGTTCGTGTGTGTGTGTGTCTATGACTCAGAAACTAACAGTCGGATAAACACCAAACTTGCTATTTAGGTCCCGTATCTTCCAGAGATGTGACACGAAGGTTTTCAGGAAAATCCCCCCACCCCAGATTACCCTTTACATGGAACATTTTTAGAAAATTTTAATTTTCTCAAAAATGGCTCTAACGATTTTGATTAAAATATCATATGTTTAAGACATTTTCATGACAAATAAAATGTATATCTTGAATTTTCTGGGAATGTCTCCAAAAGTATTCTTCATTGTGAACGACTTTTGCATAACTGCTAAACCATAAGTGATAGACAAAATTTTACTACACACAAAAACGTAGATCGCATTAAAATACACAATTTATGTCATATACATTTTTTTTGTTGAGCGAACCATTTTCGATATATTGCTGGTTATTCCCTTAAATTTTCCAATACTTTTTCTGAAATGGGAATTCGTTATTTATTTTTACTTTCTCTACTACGTATAGTAAGTAGGGGAAGTATTGTATTCCACCCAAAAATTCAATACCAAGATTTCAGCGGAAATACATGTTTTGAGACCCCCTGAAACCAAAAAAAGCATTTTTGGAAACATGTCCGTGTGTGTCTGCGTGTGTGTCTGTCTGTGAACAGCATAACTCAGAAACGAACAGTCGGATAAACACCAAACTTGGTATTTAGGTTCAGTAACTTCCAGAGATGCGACATGAAGGTTTTCAAGAAAATCCCCCCACCCCAGATTACCCTTTACATGGAACATTTTTCGAAAATTTTAATTTTTTCAAAAATGGCTCTAACGATTTTAATTAAAATATCATATGTTTAAGATATTTTCATGGAAAATAAAATGTATATCTTGAATTTTCTGGGAATGTCTCCAAAAATATTCTCCATTGTGAACGGCTTTTGCATAACTGGTAAACCATAAGAGATAGCCAAATTTTACTATACAAAAAATATATATCGCGTTAAAATACACAGTTTATGTCATATACATTTTTTTGTTGAGCGAACCATTTTCGAGATATTGCTTGTTATTGCCTTAAATTTTTTAATACTTCTCTCAAATGGGAATTCGTTATTCATTTTTTTGTCTTGGATATGCAAAGAGTATTAAGCTGTGGCAAAGGGAATGGTGCTGCACCTAGCAACCAGCTATTAAGAGAGTTGTATGTGCTTAAAGGCTACTGTATTTCTATATTGCCCTTGCAAGTATATATTCCCCTTACATCTACAAGAAAATTAGCAATAAGATAGAGTCTGCAAATGTTTATCTCGATTAACATGAAGTAGATGGAGAATAAGCGTTTGTAAAAATAGTTTGTACAAGAGTGGAGAAAGTCATGTGAGTGTAACACACCAGATTTTTTTATGTCATGGACATGCAAAGAGAATGGAATGCGCCACATAGCAACCAGCTCTTAAAAGATTTGACTACCATATTCCCCTTGCACCTACAAGAAAATTAGCAATAAGATTAACATCTCGATTAAAATTAAGCATATGGAGAATAAGCGTTTATAAAAATAGTTTGTACAAGAGTAGAGAAAGTTATGTGAGTGTAACACATGAGATTTTTTTATCTTGATAATGTCACAGGTTATATATATATCCCCTATTTTTAGTCAAGTATAATAATAATAATAATAATAATAATAATAATAATTATTATTATTATTATTATTATTATTATTTCTTGACTAGCGTAAACACAAACTAACAGATAGAAGGAAAGAACAATTACTTACATGCGCTGTATTATCTCACGTATTAAATTCTGATTTGTTTCTGCTGGATTCACAGGTTTTAGTCGCCTGAATAGGTAAACGTAATGGCTGAAAGTGAGTCACCAAGCCAGGCTGTTGCAGAAACGCGATTTAGTACGTCAGCCATATCAACTTCAATCACTTCTCACAATAGTTAACACATGTTATGTTAGCACCTTCATTGTTTTGCATGGTTTCATTTAAACACAAAAATCTTTAAAATGTTGCATTAATTCACCCACAGGAAACGCAGTCAAGGTCTATCAAGAACTATAGTCCAGCAATTCTTTGGGGAAAACGTGCGAGGCAATAACGTGAAGTTTCGACTCCTTTCATTCCTTATCTAGCATAAAGTTAAACGCAACAACTTTCAATTACGCATATCTTAAACATTTATAAGTATCGAAAAGGTATCGAAGGTTTATCTCAAAGTATTACACATACTTCGATACCAGCGAGTATCGAGAGTAACGACGGTATCGAGGTGCCATCCCTAATAAATACCCAAACCTCTCTTATTTGTTTGCCATTCTGTCTCTTCTAGTACATCTAACGACTCGTAGAAGTTTCCTTTCTGCTACTTGGATGGGGTTTTCATCTCTTTTCTTGTGAATCTATAATTCATTTCCATACAGAAGGGTCGGCATAGCCGTCACTTTATTAAACTTCAGTTGTGTGGGGACATTTCCATAAAGCAATCTCCACCGTCATAGTCACATCACATCCGCCGTCCATTCGCATGATCCTTCGACCCTGAAAAAGGAAATGAAATGACAGGAAGACGGGGGAGGGGTGAAGCTCTAAAATTCGCCTACCAACCAGGGAAAACCGCGAAGAAACCTAAGGCAGAGTGGCCGGCCCTACAAGAATCGAACCCGGGACCTCCAGATTGCGAGCCTCACACATTACCGTGGAGCCATCTCGTTGGATATTTGTGGAACCAACATAATGCCCGAGGCATACTCTATGCCGTAGCGGATTTCATGGAACGTGTTTCTAAAACGGATCCGCCTAACGGAGACAAAGTTCATAAAATAATTAATGAATCAGAGGTATAGTATTGGTGCTGGAACAGCAGAACGCGAAAAAATTAGTGAGCCTTGTACAGAAGTACAAATTCACAATTTTAATTTGCAAAAGCCTCATCAATACGGTACGTTAACCTTGTCCGTTCGTCCGATTTATCTTGATGCATTAGAATGTGTGCATCGTACCGACTACGTGGAAATTGGAACTACTGCAGGCGAGCAGTGTGTGCCGCAGGTATGATGCCGCGTAACAGCCAAAACTTTTAATCTGATGATAGTGTATTTATATTGGTAAATATGTATTTATAATTATTTATCTATAATATAAATAATTATAAGAAATGTATTTTGATATACACATATTATGTAATATGAATGCATGATTTCTTTATAAAATGGAAATGCTCAACTACTGTTTCATACACACTAACCCTTAGATTTTGTCAGACTTTAGTTACATAACTTGGCTAAATGGTGTAAAACTTTCATAGCTGTGAGTGTACTGTAACGACCCTGCGTGGATGTCAATCCATGACCGGGAAATTGCGTCAAGTTTCAAAAAGTAATGTAATGGGGAAGTGTTGAAATGAGGTCTACAAAGTGCTGATCTGTCCCTCCGAAACGTACATATTGGCCGCGTAAGTCGGTCAGCTCGCTCAATTCTTCTAGTGACCAGTGAGCGGCTAAAGAAGCTACGTCAGTTTTGGATTTCACACCCCCAACCTAATTCAGTCTACCTTTACACTGTGCTTCAAGTCTTTCCAGAGCCATCCAGGTGCGCAATGGTTATGAATGGCTAAGCCCCTGCACAATAAATTTCCCTTCGGAGGGTCTACATCTCTCAATTCTATTTTATTCATTAATATAGAAGACAGCTTTTATAGAATCCGTTGTGCTCATTTCACACCCTAGCTTCCCAATAACAACCCATCATCCCGTTACCGACCACCTCTAACCCCTGAAACTACTACCTCCTGTTGTTAGCAACCACAATACTTTTTACTTTCTCTACTACGTATAGTAAGTAGGGGAAGTATTGCATTCCACCCAAAAATTCCATACTGAGATTTCACCGGAAATGCATGTTTTGAAGCCCCTTGAATACAAAAAAGCACTTTCAGAAAAAGGTCCGTCTGTGACTGTGAACAGCATAACTCAAAATCGAAAAGTCAGATAAATACCAAACCTGGCATTTAGGTTCAGTATCTTTCAAAGATGTGACTTGAGGATTTTCAAGTAAGTCCCCTCACACTAGAGTTACCCTTTACATAGAACATTTATGGAAAATTTTTAATTTTTCAAAAATGGCTCTAACGATTTTTATTAAAATATCATATATTTAAGATATTTTCATGACAAATAAAATGTATACCTTGACTTTTCTGGGAATGTCCCCAAAAGTCTTCCTCATTCTGAATGGCTTTTGCATAACTGGTAAACCGTAAGAGATAGACAAAACTTTTTATACAAATAATGCAGAACTCGTTAA
The DNA here is from genome assembly GCA_030765065.1 of Deroplatys truncata. Taxonomy (NCBI): domain Eukaryota; kingdom Metazoa; phylum Arthropoda; class Insecta; order Mantodea; family Mantidae; genus Deroplatys; species Deroplatys truncata. The sequence continues at coordinate 82,850,235 of CM060988.1, forward strand.
AGCACAGAATGTATGGTTTTTTTTTTCTTTGTGGAGTGAACCATCTCCGAAATATTCCTTGTTATTTGTTTGAATTATCCAATACTTATACTTTTTTTTTTCTCAAATGGGTATTCGTTATTCGCTTTTTTACATCAGGATATGCAAATATAATGGAATGCTCCACATAGCAACCAGCTCTTAAAAATATATTTGACTATCACTTAAAGCCTACCATATTAGAAAATTAGATATGAGATAGTTTCTGCAAATGTTTATCTCGATTAACATGAAGTAGACGAGAGTAAGCGTTTGTAAAAATAGTTTGTACAATTGTAGTGAAAGTCATGTGAGTGTAACAAATTAGATTTTTTCAAATTATACCTATGGTATGCTAAATTTAACGTAATCTTATGATAGTTACTTAGGCTGCCGTCTTCCCAACAGCCGTGGAAATGGAATAAAATTACAAAACAAAAGACCCCTATCCCAGAGCGATGAAGAATAACAATCGAAACAGGTTTATTGTTGTTTAGGCAATGTTTCACCGTAGCATAGTGTAACGTGAGTGGAACCAAATTGCAGTGAGTTGTGGGTTAGGCTTTGCTCTTCCCATAACATTCCAGGTATGCAAATGAGCGTTCGTTCCCCCAAAGAGTAAAATTCAAAACATATCTGGCACATAGAATGCGAATTGCCTAATTAAATACACCAACTTTGCATACTAAAAGCTGTTCAGGAGAATTCGTTATATGTATACAACTCGCTTCACATTTGAAGCCTATCCTTCAGTAAAACAAGCTGTTGAAATCGGCTCATGCATTTAAACACTTTATACTGGGATGAGAATTTTATAGTGCAAGTTAGCTACATGTTTAAATTTCTTTGTTAAAAGAAAGAGCGACGCAAATGTTCATTACCATAATGAGCGGAAACTTTATGTTAAAGCATGAGAGACGGAATGTTTCTGTTGCTATTATTAAAGAAAATGACTAGCAAGTAGCATTGTCGACCAGCCTGCATGCAAACAAAGTAACTTACGTAATAAAGCTGAGAAAAATAGGCTTATTCTTAAATAAGGGCATATTTCACATTTTATATATTTAAGAAACAGTTATTCGGAGCCTTTATACAGAATGAAAAAAATATGAAGTGTTACATTCACACGACTTTCTCTCTCTTGCACAAACTATTTTTACGAACGCTTATTCTCCATCACTTCATGTTAATCGAGATAAACATTTGCAGAAACTACATTGTTGCTAATTTTCTTGCAGGTGCAAGGGAATAAGCGATAGTCAAATCTTTTAAGAGCTGGTTGCTATGTGGCGCATTCCATTCTCTTTGCATGTCCAGGACATAAAAAAAACGAATATCGAATTCCCATATGAGAAAAAGTATAAGTATTGAAATTTTCAAACAAATAACAAGGAATATCTTGGAAATGGCTCACTCGACAAAACAAATATATATAAATATATAAATAAATTGTGAGTTTTAACGAGCGCTTGTATAGAAAAATTTTGTCTAACTCTTACGGTTTATGCAAAAGCCATTCAGAAAGAAGACTTTTGGGAATATTCCCAGAAAATTCAAGATATACATTTTATTTGTCATGAAAATATCTTAAATATATAATGTTTTAATCAAAATCGTTAGTCACTTTTTGAAAAAAATAAAAATTTTTCGAAAACTGTTACATGTAAGGGATAGTTTGAGGGAGGAAATTTTATCTAAAATCCTTGTGTCGCATCTTTGAAAGATACTGAGCCTAAACACCAAGCTTCGTATTTATTCGACTTTTCGTTTTTGAGTTATGCTCAGACACCCACATGGATCCTTTACTAAAAGTGCTTTTTTGGATTCGGGAGGCCTCAAAACTTCCCCTACTTAGTATACGTAGTACAAAAAGTAAAAATACAAATAAGAAGTGGTGATAAAGGAAGCAAAGAAAATATTTTAATAGATTTAGGGGTTCAATAAGAGTGTCCATTATTACCCACGCTGTTTAGCTTATACACTGACCAAATCATCATTGGCTAGATTCTACAAAGATGTTCTATAAAATTGAATTAACAGCCCTTCTATTCGCTGATGATCAATTAGTATAGCTGCTTCAGAAGCTAGTTTTTAGAAATTAATATATGAATTACAAAGCATAGCTGCGAATAATATAATCTTATTATCTCCAACAACAAAAAGTTATAGTCACCACCTCGCCTTCAGAAACTAACTCCTATCGCCTACCAGATTACTTCTCATGTTTTCATGCAAAATCTGGGCCGTCCTAAAAGCAATTGAAATAAGTACTAAAAGGCACAAAAATCCCCTAATTATGATCTTCTCAGACTCCATGTCAACACTTACTTCTTTTGCTAACATATTTTCTAAGAATACACTCATTAAAAGCATTCATGAATGTTTATTTTAGCTCTACAAGAATGGCTGCCAAATCTCATTTACATGGCTTCCGTTGCATAAAGGTATTACCGGAAATAATAAAAAGCAGATGTGGCAGCTAAATCTGCTACGAAGCTGAAACACACTGAAGCTGATATAGATGGTATACTTCAGGATATGAAAAAAATGTTTAAAACCTACATTGTGGATCAGTGGGACAAACAATGGAAATCCACACCCTCAACACTGCAACCCATTAGGAAATTTATTACAGAACCGGCTATATCAAACTTTAATTTCCGAAGAAAATATATGTTTGTATAATAACTTAAGTTTTACACTCATATGACTGTATTTATCCACTGTCGTTTATTTTTATATATATTCCACGAATTATTTTTACAAAAGACTATTTTATCCACTTCATATAAGGCATGTAAAATATGCAGAAATTGTTTCATTATACATTTTATTATAGGTAAAATTTTTAAAAAGGGATCCACTATATGCCAAGTTTTCCATGACATCACGAGAAACAAAAGTATTTTCAAGCTAGCACTTCAAAAATTAGGATCAAAATATTGGACAATTTAAACCAAGAGCAACGAATATCTCGATAGTAGTTAATGCCACAAAGCAATGACATAAATTGTGTGTTTTAATGAGATCTGCAATTTTTACTTTCTCCACCACGTACCTAGTAGGTAGAGGAGGTATTTCATTCCACCCAAAAATTTGATACCAAACTTTCACCGGTAATACACGTTTTGAGGCTCCCTAAATAAAAAATCTGATGTGTTACACTCACATGACTTTCTCTACTCTTGTACACACTATTTTTACAAACGCTTATTCTCCATATGCTTCATGTTAATCGAGATATCGAGATGTTAATCTTATTGCTAATTGGAGAATTCGTAGGCTTTAAGCTATAGTCAAATATTCTAAGAGTTGGTTACTATGTGGAGTATTCCACTCTCTTTGCATTATCAGGACCAAAATAAAAATATTAACGAATTTGAGAAAAAGTATAAGTATTGGAAAATTTAAGGGAATAACAAGCAATTTTTGAAAATGGTTCACTAAAAGAAATGTATATGACATAAATTATGTATTTTAACGCGATCTACATTTTTTGTGTAGTAAAATTTTGTCTATCTCTTATGGTTTACCAGCTATGCAAAAGTCGTTCACAATGAAGAATACTTTTGGAGACATTCCCAGAAAAGTCGAGATATACATTTTATTTGTCATGAAAATGTCTTAAACATTTGATATTTTAATCAAAATCGTTAGAGCCATTTTTGAGAAAATTAAAATGTTCGAAAAATGTTCCATGTAAAGGGTAATCTGGGGTGGTGGGATTTTCTTGAAAGCCTTCGTGTCGCATCTCTGGAGGATACTGAACCTAAATACCAAGTTTGGTGTTTATCCGTCTGTTCGTTTCTGAGTTATGCTGTTAACAGACACACATACACACACACACACGGACATGTTTCCAAAAATGCTTTTTTGGGGATTCAGGGGGTCTCAAAACATGTATTTCCGGTGAAATCTCGGTATCGAATTTTTGGGTGGAATACAATACTTCCCCTACTTACTATGCGTAGTAGAGAAGGTAAGAAGCATTTTTAGAAAAAGGACGCGCGCGGGGATAAAAGTCGGATAAATACCTACTTGGTATTTAAGTTCAGTATCTTCCAAAGATGCGACACGAAGATTCTCTAGGAAATCCTCCCACCCCAAACTATCCTTTAAATGGAACATTTTTATAAATGTTTGATTTACTAAAAATTTACTAATGATTTTTATTAAAATACCATATATTAAATATATTTACATGACAAATAAAATGTATATCTTGTATTTTCTGGTATGAGACTGTGAATCCCTCTTCATTCGTAGGGATTCTTGTATAATCTTGTATAAATGGTAAACTTAAGCGATAGACGAAACCATAGTTCACAAAAAATGTGTATCTTCTTAAAACACACAATTTATTTCAAATAAGTTTTTTATGATATAAGCCATTTCCGAGACATCCGTTAGTAATGGTTCTATTTGTTCAATATGTAGTCATTCTCTTCAATTCCTGTCGATTTTCAGCTTTTTCTCGCGATGTATGGAAAGAGTATGGAATTGTAACGCTTATATGTCCTGCTTTGCAGATATGCAAAGTGCATGTTAAGAATTTATTTTTGGAATATTTGAAATGTTTTGTGTTATTTTCACTTTATACTGACTTTAAGAATAAAACGCAAGTATTTGTGTCTATTTCATATCATAAATGTATGCATTTATAAACTTCAATAATACTGTAGTGCTTTTTTTTGGAACAAAAGCAAAATCCAAACTGCAGCCAAATGTAACCCCGTCATCATCCATGCATGCCAATAAACCTGTTATTTTACATGGGCCCTCCCATTTCTTTACCACAGGCATATTTGACTGCAATTACTGGGACTCGAACTCACAACGTTCGGCTTTGAATGGATGGCCAGATCATTTCGTCTCACCATAATGATCATGGCTATTCGAATCTATTTCATTAAAGTGCCTGTGACAAAGATTTATAAACCGGTTTAAGAATTAGATTAAGAGCGGCATATGTAGAAAAATAATTTGTGCAATTAAGGATTAAGGTCAATGTACAGAGTCAATTGCGTCCATAGCTACCTGCTTAGGTTTTTTGATAAGACACAGCCAAACACTGTTTAGAAGACTTTCTAAAAGTGTAAAGATCAAGCTGAACATACGTAATAGTTCTCATTCTGAGTTGTGCACGAGCCATGGAGTCGATGACAAGTGAGAAGGGGAAGCCTTTATTTGTGATCGATAGTTACAAATTTAGGCATCACAATGGGGCAGTATTTTTAACACTTAAATATTTTCAGTATAATTAAATAATAAGTAAATTCAATAGCAGCCCGCCTTAAAGCAACATGTGTATGTAATAATTTGTAAAATGTGTGTAACAGTCATTGTATATGTTTATATTATTGTATACATGTCCAATAATGTTATGTGAATATATTACGTAGTTTAATAATGTAGGAGCTGTGAGAATAATAGGTTAAAAGTTGCTAACAATGAGGTAACCTTGAGGCAATAATGAATTTGAAAAGTTTAATGTTACTAGTCATTATTGGAGCAACAATAATGTAAATTTTGAGACAGTTTATAGAATAGCCAATCAACAACCAGAAAAAGCTTTAGTTAAATAAAAGCATTCTATTTGATTAGGAATAGCCAATCAGAGACTTAAAATACAGAAATTTACAAATTTAGGCGGTAGAAATCACGTCAGTTGCTTGTAGACAGCGCTTATAACTGGACGCGTTGGTTGTAGACAGTGTTGCTAACCAGACGCGAGATGTGACGCGAGAAATTTAATACGTATTGAGTGTGAGACGAAAATAGTTTGCGTGTTTAAAAAGTGCAAGTATTTAATAAAAAAATCTTACAGCTCTCTATATCAGTGAAGTGTTATTTAAATCGTGTCAAGAATTAATAAAAAAAATCTGATGTGTTACACTCACATGACTTTCTCTACTCTTTTACAATCTATTTTTACAAACGCCTATTCTCCATATGCTTCATGTTAATCGAGATATCGAGATGTCAATCTTATTGGTAATATTCTTGTAGATGCAAGGGGAACATGGTAGCTTTTAAGCGATAGTCAAATATTTTAACGCTGGTTGCTATGTGGCGCATTGCATTCTCTTTGCATGTCCAGGACATAAGAAAAATGAATAACGAATTTGAGAAAAAGTATAAGTATTGGAAAATTTAAGGAAATAACAAGCAATATCTCGAAAACGGTTCACTCAACAAAAGAAATGTATATGACATAAGTTGTGTATTTTAACGCGATCTACATTTTTTGTGTAGTAACATTTTGTCTATCTCTTATGGTTTACCAGTTATGCAAAAGTCGTTCACAATGAAGAATACTTTTGGAGACATTCCCAGAAAATTCGAGATATACATTTCATTTCTCATGACATTATCTTAAACATATGATATTTTCATCAAAATCGTTAGAGCCATTTTTGAGAACATTAAAATTTTCGAAAAATGTTCCATGTAAAGGGTAGTCTGGGATGGGGGGATTTTCTTGAAAACCTTCGTGTCGCATCTCTGGAAGATACGGAACCTAAATACCAAGTTTGGTGCTTATCCGACTGTTCGTTTTTGAGTTATGCTGTTCACAGACACACAGACACACACACAGACACACACACACAGACACACACACAGACACACACACGGACATGTTTCCAAAAATGCTTTTTTTGGATTCAGGAGGTCTCGAAACATGTATTTCCGGTGAAATCTCGGTATCGAATTTTTGAGTGGAATGCAATACTTCCCCTACTTACTATACGTAGTAGAGAAAGTAAAAAGAGTGAATTAAAAATTATAATCTGCGTAAGCCTACATTCCTCAGCCGCATCATGCCTTGCAAAGAAACCCATGCATCTAATAATAATAATAATAATAATAATAATAATAATAATAATAATAATAATAATAATAATAATAATACTGACGCAGCCGAGGCAAACATATATATAATATGTAAAGAAACAGTCAAATTACAAAGTTAAACTTGAGGCAAAGGCCACCGGAAAGTACATTTGGGGCGAAGGTTTACCGGGCACCATACATGCGGTTGCAACTACTTCAAGTTCAGCTCCCCAACAGTTGAACTACAATACAACTCCTACTTCAAACTGACTTTCCATACGTAAAAATACAACTACATTCTCAACAAGGTTGTGCAGAACAATATTTTGCTTTGGGCGTTATGTATGAAATCTTGTTTTTAAAGTTAAATGTTAAAAATGAAATAGTTTAAATCAATCAAGAACATGACCACAACAAACCAGATCAAGTGTTAATAAACAGACAAAAAGTAAGTAATAAGCTTAAGGCAAATCTATTGAAAATTTAAGTGAGAGCCCAAATAAAATCTGCATACTGAATTTAAAACCAGAGACTCAGTGACATTGATGAGTGGAGATGCAACATTAATAAAATAAAGTATTCAACGTGCACGACGATCACTGCTTCCGTAGTTACCCCAGAATATTTGTGAGGCACGTCAAGCGATTGGTACTTTATCTATATCTATATTGATATCTATAAATAATGTCTGCAGGTCGATTCATTCAAAACTTTATAGTCTGGTTTACACTGCTCATCCCAACATTTACCATTTTATAGAAGCTTTGAAAGAAATACAAAGCGAAACATACTTAAAGCTATGTAATAATAGAGCTCGTCATTTAAGCAGGCAAGAACAGGAAGCTTTTATTCGTAAACACATGATTGCTTTATACAATGTCATATAACAAAATTGGATTTTATCCGGAATATGTCATTCGGATTTCAACGAGACAACTGTACCTAAAGATTTTAATAATAACTGCCAACGTTTTATAGCGAAAATGCCACAAACAGCATTTTAACCCACCTGTAATGTTTCAATCATACTAATTCTCTTTTGTTTTGTTTTTTGTTAACTCGTGTTCACTTCTGAGATTTTTATGCATTACATAATGTAATATAACAAAACATAACAAAATTTCATCCATTCATGGGTTTAAATTGAAAATGTTACAGACAGTCCTAAGTCGGCAAAATGGGAAGTGAAAAGTTTTGTCAGAAATTGAAAATATTGGGACTAACCATTCAAATCTTTCAGAAACGCAACTGACATATGAACCAAAAAGTCCAGGGACGCAACTGACGTATGGCCCAAACAATCCAGAGACGCAACTGAGTATAAAACTGACCCCGCAATCGCGCTGTTATCTTTGTATCTGTAACGAAATGTTTAATGGAGCTATTTCCGAAAAGTTTTAACTTATTTAAAACGTAGTAGATAGAAAAATAAACTTTCGTAAGAATATCTCTTATACAATAAGCGATAAAAGATAAACAAAGTCATGGAATGTAACACATCGGACTTTTTATCTAGGGCCGGTTTGACAATCTGCCGATAAAGCAGTTTGCTGTATTTCTTAACGATTGGCGTTCTACAAACTCTGGATAGCAATACTTGGAAGATATCCCTGACAATAAGTTTTCGGCTAGTTGGAGTAGCCGATACGTCCATTATCCGACAAATAACGTTTCCACTTTCATGACTAAAACAATTCTTATCACTAGCAATAGTAATCACGGCAGAATTGTATTTATCGGACGAGGAGGAAATGATGTTTCTACATAACAGGAGAAAATCTAAGGTCACAAGACAGAGACAAAATTAATTCCAAACATTGAACGAAGATAAATTTTTAAGCTTGCTTTTATAAAACACTAGCAGGCTCACCTGACGTTTCACGGGTAGCTTTTTAAGCACGAATGACGTTTCATATACCCCCGCAATCATACAGAGGATTTTATGGTTATGCCTTTTCTTTACCTCTTCTCGTAATTGTAATTTCCTAAAACCCTGGCTATTCCTAATAATGGATTAAAAAAGAACCGATATTCAAGTAAGCGGAACGTTCCTCTCCCCCGAGAGTCTTTCTAGGTATGTGTCTTCTTTTACAACTTCAATATGTTTATACTAATACACGAGCTTTGCAAAAACTTATTAATATTTTAGTAATATATACATTAAAGTTATAAGGTACTTTATAGTTCATATCCATGAAGCCGTTCTCGATGGAACAACTTTGATGCCGCTCCCTGCTTCAAATTTTTACTTTCTCTACTACGTATAGTAAGTAGGGGAAGTATTGTATTTCACCCAAAAATTCGATACCGAGATTTCACCGGAAATATATGTTTTGAGACCCCCTGAATCCAAAAAAAAACCATTTTTGGACACGTCTGTGTGTGTGTGTCTGTGAACAGCATAACTCAGAAACGAACAGTCGGATAAACACCAAACTTGGTATTTAGGTTCAGTATCTTCCAGAGATGCGACACGAAGGTTTTCAACAAAATCCCCCCTACCCAGATTACCCTTTACATGGAAGATTTTTCGAAAATTTTAATTTTCTCAAAAATGACTAACGATTTTGATTAAAATATCATATGTTTAAGATATTTTCATGACAAATAAAATGTATATCTTGAATTTTCTGGGAATGTCTCCAAAAGTATGCTTCATTGTAGAACGACTTTTGCATAACTGGTAAACCATAAGAGATAGACAAACTTTTACTACACAAAAAATGTAGATCGCGTTAAAATACACAATTTATGTCATATACATTTTTTTTGTTGAGTGAACCATTTTCAAGATATTGCTTGTTATTCCCTTAAATGTTTCAATACTTATTTTCTCAAATGGGAATTCATTATTCATCTTTTTGTCTTGGATATGCAAAGAGTATTAATCTGTGGCAAAGAGATTGGTGCTGCACCTAGCAACCAGCTATTAAGGTATATGTATATGTTTAAACGCTACTGTATTTCTATATTGCTCTTGCAAATACAAAACAAGGGGAACATATTACGCCTTAAGCGATAGTCAAATATTTTTAGAACTGGTCGCTATATGCAAAATGTATTTCTCTTTGCATGTCAAAAGAACGTTTCTGCAAATGTTGAACTCGATTAATATGAAATAGATGGAGAATAAGAGTTTGTAAAAATAGTTTGTACAAGAGTAGAGAAAGTCATGAGTGTAACACATCAGATTTTTATAACATTTAATGTTACCTTCCCTGTTGATGAGCTTTATGATGTAATCTCGTAGCTCCTGCTGCGTTGTCTCGTCCACCAACTGCTCTAGTGATATAATTATGAGTTTCTTTATCTTAGGGTATGCGCAAGTGTATTTTGAAAGGATACCACCAGTTTAGTTAACTAAGAAATGTCAATGTTGGCTAAAATGTTCAGTTTGAGAAGAGCCGCCGTCTGCTGAATTTACGAATTAATTACTTCTATAATAACAATTAAGGGAAGCGTCGGTTGCCGTAAGTCACAGAAAGTTTCTCGGAAAGATCCCTCGCACTAGCCGCTAAATCTTACTCATTCAAGGGCGTCACTACGCTACACTACTTAAAATGAAATTCACATTCACCAGGGTCATCACAGGAATAAGCCACAGAATTAAATAATAAATAAATGACTCTGATTTAGAATGCACACCTTTCTCTTAAGTTAAGTTCCGCCTAGGTATAGCTACCCCTACCAATGTCCCTTCTCTTGCGCTCCAATCTTAAAACATTGCGGATGCGTCTGCTGTACCTTTCATTGTTCTAATTTACAGAATCGCTGCCTACGTGATTTTGCAAACGTATTGAACTCAACTTCTAACAGCATTCCAGGAACTTATGTACTAAAGTATTTCCTTAGGATTAGGATTAGGAGTACGCTATAGAGGGGACACCTAGCACCTCGACCCGCACAGGGTTCTTTTGTGCATACACCCCCGGGAGGAAGGTTGAGATGAAGGAACCGAAGGTGACGTATAGGTGCAGGACCGGCCAACACAGGCGACAGAGACGCACAGAGATCCCTAAAGGTTACAGACTTGACCACCCTACTGGAGAGCGCTCAGGGCACCCTCCCAAGTCATCGGAGGGTGCTAAACAGGCTGCCCTCCAGCGAGACCGGGGAAAGCTCGATCCAGCAGTGGAGATTAGAGCGGCCGAGAAGAAGTTCCAAACGCAAATAATCTGCGCCATCTGTCCGCAGTCGTCCGACTCACAGCCCCGGAGTCAACCTACAACGTGAAAGAAGAAAGTGAAATGAGAGGGAATGAGGAAGAGAAAAATTCGGGGAAGACATTGATTCCTTCCAGCATTAGTCTAGTGACCTGGAGAAACCCTCGAAAAAACCCATGGATCAGGAAGTTCGGCCGTGATAAACGAAATTACGACCTTCCGAATGCGGGCCAGAGACTCCAACCAACTGAGCCATCCCGCTCGGTTATGCGTTTCCTTAACATGATTCACTAATGGCTTCTCCGGAAACAACTTTCAACTCAGGTTTATTACATTATACATTGATTTAATATATAGAAATTATTTCTTGTAATTATTTCTCTTTCTTAATATCATTTATTTAATTATTTATATTTTCCTTCCAATAATTGCGGTATCATCGTCACAGAGAATTGTGCTTTTCAAGTGACAGAAGTATAAAAATGTCCTGGAAGGCTAACTATCAGCCTTTCTATATGAAAGCAGCAAGTAGATTGGACGGCACCCTAATTCCAACTGCACGACAAAAAGCAGAAGACCCAGTTGCTATGCACTAAGGTCTCTGTCGACTCGTAACGAAGCAAGATATGCCAGGGATGAGACCTACAAGGCCAACTGTCCGCCTTTCTATATGAAAGCAGCAGGTAGACTGGACGGCACCCTAATGCCATCTGTAGAAGATCCAGTTGCTATGCACTGAGACCTTTGTGGACACGTGACGAACCAAGATGGCATGGTTACAGGGATGAGACCTACAAGGCCAACTGTCCGCCTTTCTATATGAAAGGAGCAGGTAGACTGGACGGCACCCTAATGCCATCTGTAGAAGATCCAGTTGCTATGCACTGAGGTCTTTGTGGACACGTGACGAACCAAGATGGCATGGTTATAGGGATGAGACCTAGAAGGCCAACTTCCGCCTTTGCATGTAAAAGCAGCAGGTGCAATGGACGGCATCTGCACGGCATGAAACAGAAGACCCAGTTGCTATGCACTAAGGTCTCTGTGGACACGTCGAAGCAAGATGCCATGGTTAAATGGATGAGACCTAGAAGGCCAACTGTCCGCCTTTCTATATTTATTTATTTACTTATTTGTGCTAGCAATCTTCCTTAGAATATGGCTATACATCAGCCCAAGCTGTTATCTTGCCATATTCTACCCATATTACATTCTTTAATTATGACATAAAAATGGTAATAATAATAATAAAATAATAGTAGTAATACCAAATTAATAATCTAATAATACTAGTATTATAATAATGATAATATAATTACATAGCTTAACATCACATGATGAAACTAATTCACATCTCTTTTTATTGTCCATAAACACTTCTTTTTTACTTTGGGCAGGTACTCTCCTACCTTTTTACTGTCTTTGTTAAAAATCTTGCTTAAGGCTACTTTCCTGTCCAGTTTTAACCATTTCCCATTTATAGCTTGCTTTCTACAATGCTGCGTACCTTTACAATAAAAAACGATATGTTCTAAATCTTCTCTTTCCCCACATATTGGACACTGGTTCGCCTTTCTATATAAAAGCAGCAGGTAGACTGGACGGCACCCTAATGCTATTCTACAGAAGATCTAGTTGCTATGCACTGAGGTCTCTTTGGACTCATGACAAAGAAAGTGGTTACAGGGATGAGACCTAGAAGGCTAACACATCAATCTAAGAGTTATCCACTAACTAATCCGTCGCGATATGACCATGTAGTTAAAGCGAGTAAAATAAATAGAGTAACAAATAAATAACCATAAAAATCGGTTGAGTGGTTTTTAAGATTAAACCACATACACGTACATACTCAGTTTCTCCGTTTATAATATTAGTATAGCAGACATTCCGGACTAACAGAAGCAGCATAAGGAAATGAAGAATACACCAGGAATATACCAACAAAGAAGTAAGGCTACGTGAAATCTCACGCGATTCTTCCAGTATTTCCACCTCCACGTTAGCACATTAGAATTTTTATCCTTGTGCAATTTTATACGTTTCTACTAGGTTTAACGGTAATTTGCAGTCGTTATGAGTAAAGCTTCGAGCCCTGCTTCGCTTCGTCCCTTCCATTTTATTCTAAAACGATGGCAAAAGAAATCATGCGATAAACACCAACTTTCATTTGTTGTTCTTTGCTTCGAAGGCAATTCACGTTTGTTTTCTGTTTACAAATTCCCCACTGGTGGCGTTTCCTTCGAATTCAGAATGGCAAACTTAACACATCATAGGTTATTCTATAGGATTGCTATCCAGAGGAAGGCGTGGGATTGTAGAACGAGCGCGTTACTTATCGACCAGAAAAGTTTATTTAGAGAGTAACTATAGGCAAGCTTATAATCGGCCCTTAGCTCTTATAGTTTACCAGATAAACAAAATTATACAATTGTTTTCAGAATGAAGAGAGTTTCACAACTATACTCAAGACATACGAAACCCTTTCCTGTATCAGGTAGTTTAGTTTATATGATTTTCTTGAAAATCTTTGTGTCGCATCGTTGGAGGGGTTTGGTATATTTCGAACATTTCGTTTTTGGGTTATGCTGTTCACGTCTGCATTCGGGAGGTCGTGGGTGTGATTCCCGTGGCCGAACTTCCTAACCCACGTTTTTTTTCGGGGTTTCTCCGGGTCGCCAGGCGAATGTTGGGAAGGATTACTACATACCCCGAATTTCCTGCCCCTCCATTTCTTCTCCATTCTCATTTCACTTCACCTTTCATCTGCTTGGTTTCTCTCAGGGTTGCAAGTGTCGGCGGGAGATCACGGCTTGTGCATGGCAAGGGAAAAAGATGCTCTGAGGAAATCCGCGTCCGTCGGCTGCAACAGCTACACCCGGGGAGTTCAAATCTGTAAATGGTAGGGACCCTGCCCTCTGCCTGTCGTGTCTCCTGGTCTGGCCTCTGTCTTCTCTCACATCATCCCTCCCTCCCGGGGGCGCCCCATCAGGAGCCTAGGTACAAAAGATCTGCTTAGGTGGAGGTGTTAAGTTTCTAATCCTATCCTATGCTATGCTGCTCACGCGGCGCAGCAGGCTTTTATGTTTACGTCAACTCAAATATAAGAAACCAGCGTGTTTAAACGGTGTAACCACTGGAACAAAAGCGTCATTCGACGAAAAGTAATTTCTTCAAGCCACGTTATATAATAAAAACACAAAGGTACAATCCTTCTCTCCTGTAGGTAGCGCGACCGATTTTCGCTGAGAAATTGAATATACCAAAGAACAAGTTTCATTTCGAATTCTCCTCATTAGCGACTCACAGATTAACTCACTATGCAGTCCCAAGGACCAGATACATGAAGTGAAATAATTGGGGAAGAATGTTTAGTAAGGAAATGCACCAGGCCTAACTTTAGGACACTTCCACTTCGTCAATTATGAAGACAGGAAAACCTGGAGGAAACCTCAGTCAGGCAGGCTGATTGGGTCGGTTCCAGATTTAAAAAATGGGAGATTTATCGAAAAACATTTATCTATTGTGAAGAGCGTAACTCAAAAACGAAAAGTCGGGCACAATAAATTTCACACTTTCAAGGAACTTTCCTTACTCAAAACTACCCTTTACACGAAAAGAATTTGCGTTAATTTGTATATTCTCAAAAATGGCTCTAACAGTTTTGATTAACGTAACAAATACTTGAAACTTAACAAGAAAACGCATATTTTGAATTTTCTGTGAATAGACTTTGAAGTTTCGTTTATTCTTATAAAATTGTATTCAACTAGAAAACCATTAAATATATACAGACAGTTGCCCAAGAAAAAAATTAGTTTATTAAAATATACAATTTTTGTCAACTTTTTGTTTTCCTACAATTAAACAAACAATTGTTTCTCAAGTCAAAGCCCCCATTATGACCACAGAGGTGGTCAATTGTTTCATACAAATGAAACAATAAAAAATCAACAAAATAGGCTACTGCCCTGTCTCCAGCATGCTCTTATGTTACTGCTGTAAACTTTGTATTGAAACTGTTTTTGCCAATCTTTGTCGTGATTTGCAGGAAGTAGTTGAAAAGGATTTCTGTATATATTTTATACAGAATATATGCATGTGTAAATGATAATAGGCAGAGACTGTTGTGTGATTATAATATATTATTTCCTGGACAACAAGAGTAGACGAGAAGTTTATTAGGAAGAACAGTTTACAATAATCCTGGAGTAACAGAACGTATTATTTTTGCCCATGTTTCACATGAGGAAAATATGAATGGAAAATTTAAAATATGAACAGAAATACAGGATTATTCAGAAACAGGTTTTTAGTTTAAAAAAATGCTCTTGAAAAAATTAAATCGTTGGTTTGAGAAAAGTTCAAAGCGTTTAACCGCTTCCATTCAGTGGCATAAAGGAGTGCTGGTTGTTATATAAAAATTGTGAGCAAGGAAAAACAATTTTTTGTACTGCATTTTGCTGTGAATTCATTGCTCAACTGCATGCAACTTCTGCATTAGATTCAACTAATAGCCGCCTCGTTATAAGCAAGTTTGTATGTGGCATAAACGTTTGATTATTACAGATGAATTGATTTGCTGTGGCAAGAAATATATTACTGTTTTAATCAGGGATGGGATCTCGATACCTCCATACTTGGTGGTATCGAGGTATGGTAATACTTGAGATAAACTTTCGATACTTTTAAAGTTTTAAGTTTTGCCTTATTGAAAGTTGTTGTGTTTAACTTTATGCCCAGATAAGGAATGAAAGGAATCTAGACTTTATGTTATTGCCCCGCACGTGTCCCCAAAAAGTTGCTGCACTATAGTTCTTGATAAACCTTGACTGAGTTTCCTATGGGTGAATCAATGGAACATTCCATGGATCCTTGTGTCTAAATGAAAACACGGAAAACAATGGGGGAAGGAGTAGGGGTACCTCTGTAACATGCAGCGTTAACCGAGTTGTGAATGAAGCTGATTTAGCCGACGTACTAAATCACGTTTCTGCAATAGCCTGACATGGTGACTCACTCTCAGCCATTACATCTCCTACTCCGGTGACCAAAATATATGAACACAGCAGAAACAAATCAGAACTTAGGACGTGAGGTAATATAACGCATGGAAATATTTTAGTTGTTTGAGTTTAATGTGAAATATATTTTGTTTATGTTTTCAAGATTGCAGAACAAAGAACAATTTCTAGTATTTTTTCTATGGATAGAAAATCCTTAAAAAGAACGTTTTCAGCAGAAATAAAAAGGGAAACAAATAAATAAAAGTATTATTATTATTATTATTATTATTATTATTATTATTAGTCTCGACTAACAATAGGGGATATGCAACCTGTGGCATTATCAAGATAAAAATAATGCTGCCAATTGACTAATTTCAAACGGGAAGAATTTCGGAATTACATAGCTTACAATAGAAAATTGGTTACATGCTTTATACATAGAAAATTACAAGAAAGCGATAATTCAGTGAAAAAGATATCTTTGTGTTGCATTTTTGAAAGGTACTAAACCTAAATACAAGGTTTGGTATTTATCCGACTTTTCATTTTTGAGTTGTGCTGTTAGAGAGACACACATACGGAGTTTTTTCTAAAAATACATTTTTGGATTAAGGGAGTCTCAAAACATGTATTTTAGTTGAAATCTCGATATCGAATTTTAGGGTGCACATTCTCTACCTGCTAGAGTATATGGTAGAGAAAGTAAAAACACTATCGTCCAGAAATATTATTGTATTCTTGTGTTCACGTTATCACGAAGAATTTCCCTTGTAAGGGGCGAACAGTCGCAGATGACAAGAACTAGCAACAGCACTATATAAATATTTGCTACTCCCTTCATGTAAACACATAATTGGGCTTGCCAGCGAAATAAGCTAAGAGTTCTGCAAGAGATCTGCATATTCACAGCAATAAAGAAACTCTCAACGTGATCAGATAGATTCTCCTGGCCCCTCACCCCGGAGTAGCATTCTTCTCTTCTGTCAACTAAACTATATTCTCTTTCAGCCTGTATAGACAGCAGTTATAACAATGAAATGTGGACAAGGGTAGCCATTTTGATACATATTTCTCTGTTATATTTGTACCAATTGTACCCCTTCCTTTTGGGCCGACCATTCTGACCATGTTCTTTGTGGTTTTCCTGGGTCAGAATGTTGGGATGTTTCTCTTCTACCACAAATTCCTTGTCCATTATTTCCTGTTCCCATCATTTCCTTTCGTCTGCTTCAGGGTTTTAGGACCAGACGGCGGCGTTGGTGTGTTGGGGAGGGACGGTGAAATTCGCGCTCTGGAAAAAGATTCTCCGTGGAATTTGACAGGACTGCTGGGGCCCCATTCCTTCCCAGGAGTGTCTCGTCTATTCCCAGAACCCCGCAGGTTCCGGGAAGCTAAGGCAGGGCTAAGCGCCGTCAGGTTTAGTGTCATATTTGAATCGTTAACGACTCCTCCTTTGCTATCGCACAACGTCGTCCAGATCTGGTCTCCCTTCGGGTCTCCCTTTCATCCCTTCCTCGCAGGAGCCACGTTGGAAGTACAAAGGGCCCATTATGGACTACGTGCGGTTCTGTGTTCCTGGCTCAGGCGGTAACGTCTATAGCCCACATTCGAGCCTGAAGATGGAGTAGGGATATGTGCCCTAACATTGAAACCCGAAGATCTATTGTATTATTCTCCATCTTTATTGTTTCTAGTTAAATAGACAGTACCTTCAACAAGGAGTTGTACACTTTTAACTACCTGTGAGGTCTACCGTTTAACTCTTACCTGGGAGGTCTTTTGAACCAGTCACTCCCAAATACATATGTATATCTTTGTCTGGCTAACGCCTTGCAGTCGAATGTTATGTGAGAGGTAATTTCTTCCTCTTCACACACAAACTAAAATTGGATTTTCCTTATAGATATCCATAGTGTTTCCTTAATCTGCAGTGGCCTGTAAAGAGGCCTGTTATCAGCCTCATTTGTGTCCTACTGATTTAAGGCTTATTTAGTAAGAGCTAAAGTTGGTTTTAACAGCATCCTCTTACTATGTCTTTCCACTTGTACCCATTGTTGCTAGTGGTTGTTTCCAAATACTGGCTCAGGGCCAATAAATTCTTTAGCAGAACCTTTCTTTGATAAGGTGTGAGCTCTCGTTGCCTATAATGCCTGTATGCCCTGCTACCCAACCAAGTATTACCTTGTGTTTTCCAGTTGTATAAGATTTTGTAGGCAGTTTCAAACCAGCTTAGATCTTATCTGTTTACTTGCAATTGCTTTTAGAGCGGTCTGGCTATCAGAGAAAATTCTTATAGTGCTATTTTTACAGCCCTTCGGAGATTCTCCCCAGCACAGGTTCGAAATGCATAAACTTTAGCCTGGAATATTGTGGTATTTATTCCTAGAGGGATAAAAATATTACATCTAGGAGATTCCCCAAAAATTCCAGCTCCTGATCCACTGTCCATCTTTGAACCGTCTATATACCAGATCCGTTCTTTAGGTGATTGTCTTTTATCCTGATCCCATTCAAATAAAATAATGGCTGGTTTCTTAAATGATAGTTTGGAAGGCATATAATCACCGCCCATCTCAAAGGTTAGGTTTTTTATTATATTTGTAAATCTGGTATGCCCTAAGGGATTACGGTTGCACCAGCTACCATTTTTTTCCGGTCTGTATGCACCCAGCCTTGCTCTTCCTTTGATATAAATATCTAAAGGTAGCAGGTTGGGAAGGGTTTGCTTTGTGGCTGTAGGGGTTCTTCCCATTGCCCCTGTAATACGCAGGCATGTAACCTCTGTACATTTGATTGAGAGTTTTTTTTTCATTTTTTTATGTTGTCTGTTTCTGATGCACTTTTGGCTACCATATTGAGTAGCCATAATTATTGTGGGTCTTACCACTGCTTTACACAACCAGTACATTATCCGAGGTTTAAGCCCCCATGATTTCCAAAAATTTCTTCTGGCCACCATAAGTGCCATTTTTCCTTTGTTTATTACTTTCTGCAAATGTAAATTCCAGGTCAGTTTATTACCTAGGATTAGACCAGATATTTAACACTGGAACCAATTTGCAATTGATTGTTAAAGAATATGGAACTTTAAGGCCAGCATATGGCGTCCAGTTTTAAACATTTGACTTTCGCTGTTTTCTTTGTATCTATAACTACATGTGTAATGTAACTATTTCTGCAAAAGTTTGAGTAAGAATAGCCACTTTTTTGTGGAAGAAACGAGAGTGGTTTTTGACGGTTTACCCACAAATTTCTTCCACTGCGCACTCGGGAGGTCCCTGGAGTGGTTTCCTTCACCCCCTGAATTTCTGTCCCTCCATTTCCTTCCATACTATTTCCATGCAGTCACGAGCAACAACTAAAAGGGTTTTAAAGAATGACCAAGTAATGAACAATTGGTCCATTAATAACGTATATTTCAGAAACGACTTATGTCACCAAATCTTTGTAATCAATTGTGTATTTTAAAGAGATCTACATTTTTTGTACAGTACGTTTTCGTCTGTCGCTTAACCCCGTTTGGTCTCTTTCAGGGTTGAAAGTGTTGGTGATGGAGTTTCGGTGCAGCGTGCTAGGGGAAAAGGATGTTCTCTGTGAACTTTCTCCATCCCTCGGCCTACGGCTGGTTGCCGGGGTATAAGGACTGCCCCCGGAAGGGACGTTAGACCTATGTGGGACGGGGTCCCCGGTCTGTCTGTCCGACTCCGAAGCGTGTATATCTGGAAATTGTAGGGAGACTGTCATTGCTGTGCCGTCACTCCTGGTTTCGGCTGGCCGGCTCTCTTTTCACCTCATCCCTTCCTCCCGGGGACGCCGATCTTGGGGCGTCGGTACAATATCCTAATCCTGGATCGGTGTCGTATTCTCCCCTCCGCTTATCAATCCTAACCCTACACCTAACTCCTAAGCACCTCCTTTTTATATCTTCATATAAACACATAATAATATGTGGGACTGCCATTCGGGAGATCCCGGAACCGATTATGACCGAAGATCTTTTCACGATTATCTTGGTCGCTAGGTGAATGCTGAGTTGGATAATTTGATCCGCAAATTTTCCTTTCATCGCTACATTCCATTTAATTCTTCATCAAAATTGGACTATCACCCATCCTGGATATGCTAAGATCAAAAGTTTGCTTGCTCCTCGGCGGGTCATTTACCCAAGGCTTTGGGGTACAAGTCCTACAAAGAGGTAAGTAATCTGTTAAAGAACAAGATATTAACACACAATCTTCAACATTTTACAAGCAGCTCTTCAAGAAGGTTTTTCTTTCACTGCTGGAGATTTTCTGAACCAATGAAATTAACATTCAAGGTATCTTTTGTTTACCCACTTATCTTAAGCAGAGTTTAGCCCAAGAATTCCCATTGCACACTGGAACATAATTGCATTATTCCACTTAGAAAATGGAAACCTCTCACGCCCTCTGCGCTTAGGAGCAGAGTGCGCCTAATTTGCAAATTGGATTGTTACTGAAAGCAACGAGGTGTGTGATATAATCTGATATTAAATAATGCAAGTGTTGCTGGTAGCCTCCATTGTTCTACTGTGTACTCTCTTAAAACGCGAACCCCAAGCCATGTTGTGAATGTTGCATATAGCTTGTAGCATGTTATGAAGATAATACGCCGACAAAAGACAATAGAGAAAGCAGAGTTAAAGACCTCATACCTGTCACATTCAATTTGCTATCCTACTTTAAGAGAACAATGTGCAATGTGTTCCGCTTATTTTGCTCTGCAGTTTTATAAACTTTATATGTGTAGTCTTCTGCTGAACTATTAAATATACAGAGTGGACCATTTAAGTTGAGACAGTACAATATCTCGTGTTGTAGAAAGAAAAAGCTTGAATAAAATTTGTTTGATATTATGGGAGAAAGTAAATGTCATTAGTCGTGTTTTAGTTGTTGTGTTGTGATGGTCATTTTAGCGTCAATTTAAATTTATCCTAATTGTGGATTCCCATTTAAAAAAATTAAATTGACCCTAAAATGACCACCATAACATCCTCCAAACAAAAAACTACTAATGGCATTTACTCTCCCACATAATATCAAGCAACTTTTATTCAAGACATTTCTTTCTACAACACTTAGTTTTGGAGATATTGTACAGTCTCAACTTAAATGGTTCACTCTGTATATGAAAATTTCGTCATGCTTTACTTCTTACATTTGTACTTTCCCTAACACGTACCTATTAGGTAGAGAACGTATTGCATTCCACCCAAAAATTCGATATCGAGATTTCACCGGAATGCATGTTTTGAGGCCCCCCGAATCCAAATAAAGGATTTTTGGAAAGATGTCCCTGTGTGCGTGTGTGTCTGTCTATCTGTCTACACAGCATAACTTAAAAAGGAAAAGTCGGATAAGTACCAAATTTGGTATTTAAGTTCAGTATCTTCCAAGGATGCGACAAGAGGATTCTCAAGAAAATTCTTCCACTCTTTACATGGAACAGTTTTCGAAAATTTTGGTATAAAAATGGCTCTAACAATTTTGATTAAAATACCATGACAAATAAAATGTATATCTTGAATTTTCTGGGAAACTCCTGTGAAGTCTTCATTCAGAAGAAATTTTGTATCCTCTTGTATGACTGGTAAACGTTAAGCGATAGACGAAAACGTGCTGCACAAAAAAAGTAGATCTCTTTAAAATACACAATATATTACAAAGATTTGGTGACATAAGCCGTTTCTGAAACATACGTTATTAATGGACCGAATTGTTCATTACTTGGTCATTCTTTAAAGCCCTCTCAGTTGTTTCTCGTGACTGCATGGAAATAGTATGGAATTTTAAGGCCAGCATATGGCGTCCAGTTTTAAACATTTGACTTTCGCTGTTCTCTTTGTATCTATAAGTACATGTTCTCTGCAAAAGTTTGAGTAAGAATAGTTTGTATACCCACTAATAAAGACAGAGGGTAGAGAAAGTCATTTAAATATATCACATCATATTTTTAAAATATTTTCAATGTTATTTATTTTTATATCTCTCTTTATATTAATAAATACAACTCAATTAAATATTTTAAAATATTTCAATGTGCAAGATAAAGTTGATTACACCAATGTTTTAAAATAACAAAGCCTTAATAATTGTGATATGCAAGGCATACATAACCATACAATGTATGAAATTTCTTAGCTCATAGCATTGTATTTCTGTTTACCGTTTTTACAAATTATTTACTGTCATTTTACTAAGTAACTACTTCAAAGTGGATTATAACATTATCGACGAAAAAGAAACAGATACTGCTGAGCGCTCATCTCTTTGTTTTCTATGATAAAAAATCTTTTCTGTGAAAATTAAAAGACAAAAGTCAAATAAATATATTGCAAAAAATGTTGTGGGAATGCTTAGTAGCCACTAATGACCCACTACATGCAGGAAATTGCTTTAAAATGTGTGTAAATTTAAACTATATTTCTTCCCTTAGAATTAACTCCTTGTTCCATCTGCAGTTCTGCATTTTTGTGCTTAAAACTGCTTTAATGATTTTTCTCCGCAAATGTATTTGTCCTTTTCTCTAATCGTGCAAATCCTTCGGAGAAGGATACATTCTCTTTCAGCTCTCAAATTCCACTCACGTTACTTTAGATCCTTCTTAGAGATCGATGACGTCCTTAAGGGTTAAGGCACGAAAGGCAGGTTGCCTGATACACGGCTTTCTTTTATTCACTAAGGATATCCTATTATACAGTCTTTGCCGTCGATAGGTAAGTAAAAATTCGAATTTCGCATTCCTCCCCCTCGTTATTTCTACCCACAACGTTTCCCAGTTAACGATATCCAGCACACAAGAGCTTTTGAAGATTTAACGGAAACGATGAATTAAGCCTCTGTCTGTCTGTCTCTCTCCCTCTCCATTCAAAATAGCTGCATATAGGTAAATAAATATCGGGAAAGTATTCTAAACTAAGCTGCTTGACTTTTACAATTTGCAATGTGTATAATTCGGGTGTTAAAATGGCTATGTTTTGGTAAATGCTTATATTTAATGTAAATTGACATATGTCTTCATATTTTTCAATCTCACCATTTTTGCTTTTAAAAATATAGTTTATTTTCACATTTATCACGATTCTTTTCTCCATCCTTTAGGGGAACTGGAAAATGTAAAATGGCAAACTTTTACGCTTCCTATTTTAATGGATTCTTTTGTTTTAGAATATATAGGGTTTATTGATCATTTAAAACTTCTAATTCTTAAAAAATAAATAGATAAATGTATTTGTGTCGGTTTAAATTTTGGAGCTCCACGCCCTGTTGGCTATAAGCTTTTAAAATCTCCACGTGTTTTCTGCTAAAGGGTATCACAGGCTTCAAAGGATCCCAGGACAAAAGGCATAGAATTGCACATCAGGTTGCAACATAGGATGCGTCTAATGATGACTTTACTCCTGTAATGCCCTATCAGACATACGTGTGAACTTAACTTTCAACTACAATTATGTCAAAACTAAATTTTTCCAAACACATGTTCCTTTTTCTCATAAACGCTTCCAGTCTGAAATTTGGCACACATGTGCAAAATAATATATTGCATGCACTGAACTAGAGCTATTTTTAAGTACGAGGCGGCTTTTAAACTAAGCAGCGATAATTTTTTAACAAATAAGAGAACATTATTTTCCAAATACTTTATTATCATCATTACCTTACACCGCCGTTATTCAGGTACTCGCTGTAACGGGAAACCAGCTTTTGTATGCCTTCCTCAAAGAATGATGCCGCCTGTGATGAAAGCCATGTTAGCACTTCTTGTTCCACAACATTGCTTTCCAATAAGGATTTTCTTCAGATGAAGAAACATGAAAATCACGTGGTGCCAAATTTGGACTGTAGGTAGAATTGTTCCACCAAATGATGCAATCAAGTCTTGAGTTTGTTTGACTGTGAGTGGCCGGGCATTGTCACTCGTTATTATGTCCTCATAAACCTCACAAATTGGTGATAAATATTAGCTGGCGCAACATTTCTCGCATTCAAAAAACGAATCACTGATCTGACTTCACAGTCAGCGGGTCATTCGATTGTTTCGAACATTTCGAAACGCTCTAACAACTGGAAAACACAAAGTGGTGATCGCTCACAGTTGCGTCTGGCTTCCCAATGAATGGAGGAAGTGATTGCGCATGCTTAAAATCGCCACTGCAGCGGCAACATATTTAAACGGTACTTACTTTAAAAACACGCCTCGTATTTTTGAAAATTGAGAATTTTATTTTAGAAAATTAGATGTAAATTGTTATTCAGCTTCTTCATAGAGAAAAAAGGTGTAGAAATACTATTGGCATCTTTATTTTCTTAGTTCAGTCTTATGGGGTAGAATTTCTTCATATGTAGTAAAAATCTGGGCTGTTGTTTCAACTGATTTCTGAGAAAAAGGTACCTAAATATATCCAATTTTTGTACTTTATCTAGCTATTTTTACTTTCTCTTCTACGTATATTTTGTATAAATGTAATTTACTCGGAATCTAAGACTTCGCAACAACGGCTGAATAACCAACCACCCACCCACACAGACACACATACACACACACACACACACGCACACACACATTCCACAGGTGTGGCTATCTTTTGGCTGATCGCTGCTACCTGTTTCAGTGGTGGCCGGTGGTAAAAAAAGAGGTGAAGTGATGGCATATTGCACAACAAAAATTATTAATAGCACCACCACCACCACATATCTGCTACAAAGGAATATTAAACACTACAATTTAAAATACTTTAATAAGACTATCTAAGCCCGCCCTATTTCTTGTAAATTAAATCTATCCTCCTGCCCTTCAGGGTGGCACATTTATCAATAATGTCCTCGTAAAAAGGTTGGCTCACAAAGAACCTCAAGCCTGATAAAGAGGCCTCTGAGCAAAATTTTCGGTCTTTCACGCACAGTATATAATGGGACGCTAAGGACCATAGCAGTTAAACAGCGTCCATAAATAAATAAAACTCAATTTAATTTAATCTCGATTAGTTTGGACAATAACTCCTGGTGTATTGAAATGCTAGCCAATGAAGAAAGCCGACACTTCGATGTTGTACTGCGCGAAAATGTTTTCAGTCTTTTCACACAAGAGAAACTGCGTTCCACAGATGCACTTGTTGAAGATATACTCAACACTAAACTAAATAATTTATAATCTTCTTCAAAAACATCGCTGTTTACTTGAAGGTCTCAAAAATTTGTTCTGAACTCTTACTTCTAAAACTGTCGTCGTCATAGAAAAATGATAGTTAATTTCGTAATCGAGATATATTGCTAAAAATATGTGATTAGCATTGTTCCAAATTTACTAGAAAATTTGCAGAGAACTCTTTGTTAAAGCTTTCGAATTGAGTTGTAAGACTTAGAAAGTGTAATTTCTCGCTATCTTTGAACCTCAAGTACATTTCCACTAGAATATTGTCTAATATTTCATAACAAAGCAAGCGATAGGTCTGGGCAATATCACTGTCTGTCAAGGAACTGTTTAAAGGTGTCTCTTGTAATATTAATACTTTGTCCCTAAACAGATACATATTTGGCTTTCATAACTCAAGTAAAGGTATGCTTCTAAATAACCTTTAAATCAAACTGACGCCAAATTATAACATGTTAAGAAACCAAACTTAAGTTTCGCCAACTCCTCCCGCTAAGACGATTGACGAGTTAAAAAGAAACCACTAGCTACTCTTCATATCAATTGCTACAAGTACATGCCATTATATACTCTCACTATATTACGTCACTGTTGTCATGGCAACAATGAAGAGTTGCACCAAAGCAGTTCAACGCCAAAGATATTAACTTTTATTTAAAACTGTGATTTCGTTCACTGCAGCCAGAGCTCTAGCGAACAAAAAGTCAACCATTAGAAACGTGAATAGCAAGCTATCGGCAACACAGAAAAGCGTAGAGGGATCGACAACGGCAAGATGGTCATTAAATTGTCACAAAAAATGATAAGGAAACTGTGTCTGATGAGGTGTACTCTAATGCCTTCGAAACGTTGTTATTAAATAATATTTACATGATAATAAAAAAGTTCTGATTATAAACGATAACAGTCCCGAAAGCCTATGCGTCACATGCGGCGCCAAAACTAGCGAAATCACAAGAAGACGTCTAGCATCTGAACCACATAACGAAGGTGACGTTTTAATGCCGATGCTGTAGAAGAAAACCTAACAGAAACACATGGTATCAATGACATAAGATAGCGGTAACAGATGATAGGAGCCATCTGTGACGACGATACCATCTGTAGCAACAGCTTGATTTCCTTTCCTCCTCTGCAGAAAATTACTTGCATAACCTAGTTTTCTATTCCTGTAATGTCAGCCATGCGCGATATTTCCAACTCCTTGCAGGTTTTCATTTTCCGCATAATTTCATGAGTTCTACAAGAATCTCTCTGGGCGAAGACCATAAATTGTTATAACAGGGGTAACCAAACAGTTGGATCCTAATAGCTGGGTTAAGTACAGAAATCAAGGTTTATTATTAATGGTATAGGGGTGAAACTTATACTTTGAACTTTTACAGGACTTTATGCAGTGAGGTCGCAGATAACAAACCTCGTACAAACTGTTGGCGTTTTAAGACAGTACTCGCCAGACCGTGTTTACCTGCCGTCGGTGACCCTTGGCCGCTGGTTTGAGTATAGATAACTTGAACCCAACTACTTAAGAACTCCTATGCCTGAATATTGGTGGGTGGTGGTGATTGTTGTTGTTATGCATCGGTGTATATTATGTGGCAGTTTTCCTGATTATTTAGTGGATGATCGGGGTTTAATGCCAGACAGTAAAACCGTCGATGTGTTATGTGTCCTGTAATTCGGAACATATTCACTCAAAAAGTATATTAATATTTCTTTGCTTAACTTAAGAAAGACAAACCCTTTCTTTTGGGTGTATCTAATTATTCCTAGCTTTTTGTATGGCAGCATTTTGTTTTAACTATTTGAAATCTTGATTTTGCCGTATATGTAGTTTTGTTTTTGTTTTCGAACGCTTTCGGAATAAAGATATCTGTAGCGTCCATTCCCAACTATTTGTTTTTATTACTAGGTTTTGTTAATGCAAGTATTCCGGAAATAGATATAGTGTTTTTCCTTTATACTGTGGCTCGCCGGCCGCCGCAGCTGGGACTCCTGCCGGAACTGTTATAATATCCCCGCAAGCGTCTCACGTTCTCCTAGTTATAGTCACAGTTACAATATAATAATCACATACCTTGTCATAAAAGATGTTGGAAATGTCCTTCTCTATCTGCATATTTCTGGCATTTTTCAGGAAATTTTAATTTACACTCAAGAGTTCATTATCCGAAATTGAGTTAATTTCTCACCTAATGTTATCTTTTAGTTCTTACGATGCATGGGGTTTGTTGTACACACTTTATTTTTAATGTGATCATCAAAATCGGGTAAATGTCTGTAATTGGATTTTTCGAAATGATAGAGTAATTGACACATGATTAATATTCTTCTCTGACGAAGCATGGTTCTATTTACAGGGTGGACCATTTAAGTTGAGACTTTACAATATCTCCAAAACTAAGCGTTGTAGAAAGAAATGCCTTTAATAAAATTTGCTTGATATTATGGGGGAAAGTAAATGTCATCAGTCGTGTTTTGTTTGGAGGACATTATGATGGTCATTTTAGAGCTAATTTAACTGTTTAAATGGGAACCTAAAATTAGGGTCAAATTAAATGATCCTAAAATGACTACCACAACGTTCTCCAAATAAAATACGTCTAATAGCATTTACTTTCCCGCATAAGATCAAACAACTTTTATTCAAGACACTTCCTTCTACAACGCTTAACTCTGGAGATATGGTACAGTTTCAACTTAAATGGTCCAACTTGGATATGCTCATATTTCGTCCCAAAGTAACAGATATTGAAGCACAGAGAAACCCGATTTTATACGAGATTTCCTTGCATGACGCGAAGATTGGTGTGCAGTAAATGCATATACCTAAGAACAGGCAATAAATGCAGAGGTACAGGAATGACAATTTTTTCAACAGCTGACTTATACTGAATGCCAGTTTGGATTTCTGCAACAAGAGTTTGCTACCGTGCATACAGTCGATGAGTCATTAATTTGAATTTGGGAAATTTTTGAAGAGGGGTAATTAATAAACTATTATTACCCTCAAAGTCCCCTGATTTAAGCATGCGATTTTTATCTATGGGGAACTTAAAAAATAAGGTGTGTGTAACATAATCCATACATTAGAAGAACTAGAAGAGCACATTTAGTGAGAAATTCACGCAATATTGGATATTGTACTCTCCAGTGTGAATGAAAATTTTTCGAGAAAATACCAGAAATATGTGGATACAGAAGGGCAATATTTCCAAAATCTCTTATGATAAGAAATGTGCTTATGATCTTTGTAATTGTAACTATGAGAACGTGTGGCGTTTGCGGGAATATTATAACTTTCGGCGGGAGTCCGAGCTGGAGCGGCGGCGCGTGGGTCGTCGCGCTTTGTTCAAAGTGTAAAGGAGAAATGCTGTAGGTAGGTATTCTTTGAGCCGATTTCATCAACCGATGTTAAAAATACTCTTCTTTGCTAGCATAATATTAAAACTCTTCTGCGTCATCAAGCTTTTACAGCAAATTGTTAGCTACCATCTTGCTAACGTCAAAGAAAATTGTGAGCAACAGCTTTCGAGAAGGCGAGGGCCGAACTACATGGCTTCTGAATGCGCTCCGATGTACTTTTGTCTACACATCGAGATGCTCTTTTCAGTAACTTCGATAGACAATTATGCTGTTGAAAGGGGATATCTCACATACACACACACCCATATATATAAATCAATATTAAACAAGAATTGTACATAATAATATAATTCAGCAAGAAATTTGTTAGAATATTTAAAAATTAAGAATTGTACAACAGCAGATTGTAACTTAGATAAGTAAGGATCGGCTAACTAGCTAATACCAGGTAAAAGATAATTCTGGGTAGAGCCCCTCACACCAAGCTAATGAGCAACGAACTGGTAGCAATAAGGAGAAATAGAAAGAGAGAGAGATATTGAATCTGCTCCCGCGTCATTAGGGCGCATATGCGAAACATTTTGGAGCAGAATATTTTCATACATAATAAGGTAACGCGGTCTGAGGACCAATTTTAAATATCGTTACATTTTGAGGCTCAAAGGTGAGCGTCACTAGGCTTAGGTATAAAAGGGGAAAGAAAGCCCCAGATTTTCACTCTCTTATAGAATCTCGTCGACACAAAGTGATACTCTCTGGACGACGGATGCACGTGTGCGCATATAGGTGGAAAGCGTGTGCAGCTCGATTAGGCGCCTTATTATTATTATTATTATTATTATTATTATTATTTTATATTATTAATAATATTATTATGGTGGTGGTGGGAATTGTTACAATGGGAAAAGCTAGCCGCCCGTAAGTACTTATTTGATTATAAATCACATTTTAAACGAAATGTAGTGTGTTTTAATTTGCCTCACCTACGAAAGTCTGAGACCAGATAAATTAGTTAGATAGGTAATTTATTAGGAATAGAGAAATTAGCAGCCGCTGAGCAACAATACCCGGAGACCAGACACTGCAGCAGAGGGCATCACCCAGAGGAACAATGTTTTCCCGCTACAAAGACACACAACGTTTTCCCGCGGCACTGTGGTTTTCCTGATTGTTTGAGGTTAGAATCGCCATGTCAACCAAAAAGTCTAGATGCAGAGGAATTAATGTTTCACCGTTCGAAAAGCGTTACTTATACGAGAAATTGTTGCTAAGTATAAAGGAATTATCAGTGCAGAAAAAGACCGGCGGATTTAAATTAAAGGAAAAGAATGAAGGCTCAGAAAAAATCGGCGAGGAATTTAATTGCGATGCATGCATTTCTCCGCGGTCCAGTAAGCAGCTACGGGAATTTTGTATTAACCTAAAACGCAGTACAAAATAAAACGCCCTCTAAAATCCTGCTCAGGGCCGCTTTGGACAATTTACATCACTTTAAACATTCCTCCTTTTCAGGTTTTCAAATTCAATATGACGAACGCTCTGCTTCGAATAGGAACGACAGTCAAAAACTTAAAATACAGCAACTCCGTCTCTACAGCTTGTTTTGCGGCAGCCATCTTCCAAATTCTAGCATTTGTTAAATACCTTAAACAAAAAATTAAAATTAAATCGAGTTTTATTTACAGATGCTCCTTAACTGCTATGCTCCTTAGTGTCCCATTCTGTATAGGGCATGAAAGGCCGGAAATTTTGCTTAGAGGCCTCTATC
Organism: Deroplatys truncata; assembly: GCA_030765065.1. Taxonomy (NCBI): domain Eukaryota; kingdom Metazoa; phylum Arthropoda; class Insecta; order Mantodea; family Mantidae; genus Deroplatys; species Deroplatys truncata. The sequence continues at coordinate 82,880,564 of CM060988.1, forward strand.
AGGCTTGAGGTTCTTTTACGTGCCGTAAATCCACCACACGGGACTACCGGCTTTATTTTCCTTCCGAACGAACCCATGCTGAAGATTTTTAAGCCCGAAAAAGAATCCATCGCCCTCCGCCGGATTTGAACTCGCGACCTCGGGAATTAGAGACTAGCATGCTACCCCTAGATCACGGAGGACGACGCCTTAAACACGGCGTTGTTAACTTAACGCGAAGTTTAAAACAATATTGCAGCTAACATTGTTCGGTGAAACAGAATCGCCCTCCGTTGGGTTTGAAAATTTGTCTAACTTCAATGTTAAGCCATTTAACATTGTGTTAAAATCTAACATTAGTTGGTTAAATTGGCCCTTGTATTTTTCCTTAATTTAATGTGATTATTTTAAAAATCGGCTAACTGTTTATTAAGTTACTTAATTTAATAGGTCCAGGTATTTTAAATTGCATTAAAAGATTGTTATTACATGTACTATTTAAGTTACAGAGCATATCCAGAAACAAGAGTATTTAGCGAATAAGAAACAAGAGTATTTAGCGAATAACAACAAAGTTAAATATGTAGTGATAATCAAAGTAAATAAATACAAAATAAATCTAATACATACATGATTCCATTGAATCCACCGCTGGAACTAGAAAGCGATACAATTCTTGGTTAGTTGTGATTAATTGAAAATGTTTATAGTCCCATACTGTGAGTCCAACGCTAGGCCAGACCGATTAGACAGCGACCGTGGACTGAGTGACAGTTGCAGTAATTGCCGCTAGCTTCGTTCTCAATTTCATCACAAACGCAGGCATACTTAATTACAGCTTAAGGTTCCAGACACCTGCGTGTAATTTTCATGGGTAAAGAACGCTAAAGCCTAGAGCGTAGATATACAGGGTGGATCATTTAAACTGAGACTGTAGAATATCTCCAAAACTAAGCTTGTAGAAAGATATCTCTTGAATAAAACTTGCTTGATACTGTGGGGGGAAAGTAAATGCCATTATTCGTGTTTTGTTTGTAGGACGTTATGATAGATATTTTAGGGCCAATTTAACTTTTTTACTTTCTCTACTGCGTATAGTAAGTAGGGGAAGTATTGTATTCCACCCAAAAATTCGATACCGAGATTTCACCGGAAATACATGTTTTGAGACTCCCTGAATCCAAAAAAAGCATTTTTGGAAACATGTCCGTGTGTGTGTCTGTGTGTGTGTGTCTGTGTGTCTGTGAACAGCATAACTCAGAAACGAACAGTCGGATAAACACCAAACTTGATATTTAGGTGACACGAGATGCGACACGAGATTTTCAAGAAAATCCCCCACCCCAGACTACCCTTTACATGGAAGATTTTTCGAAAATTTTAATTTTCTCAAAAACGGCTCTAACGATTTTGATTAAAATATCATATGTTTAAGATATTTTTATGACAAATAAAATGTATATCTTGAATTTTCTGGGAATGCTTCCAAAAGTATTCTTCATTGTGAACGACTTTTGCATAACTGGTAAACCATAAGAGATAGACAAAATTTTACTACACAGAAAATGTAGATCGCGTTAAAATACACAATTTATGTCATATACATTTTTGTTGTTGAGTGAACTATTTTCGAGATATTGCTTGTTATTCCCTTAAATTTTTCAATACTTTTCTCAAATGGGAATTCGTTATTCAATTTTTTGTCTTGGATATGCAAAGAGTATTAATCTGTAGCAATGAGAATGGTGCTGCACCTAGCAACCAGCTATTAAGAGATATGTATGTGCTTAAAGGCTACTGTATTTCTATATTACCCTTGTAAATATATATTCTTTGTACAAGAGTAGAACTTAAATGGTTCACCCTGAATAACAAATCCACGCACCTGAATATCTGAAGGCAACATTAGGATATAAATACGGACAATCATTCAACAAGATGTTCGAGTAAACCAGGTATAACGAATGCTTCGCGATCGAGGTCGACATTTTCAAAAACTGCTGTAATGCATTTGAGCCAAGCTATATGTTCATACAGTTTTTACTTTCTTTAGTACGTACGATACATAATATATAGAGAAGATATTGAATTCCATCCAAAATTCTATACCGAGATTACACCGGAAATACATGTTTTGAGAACCCTGAATAAAAAGCATTTATAGAATGAGATCCGTGCGTGCGTCCGTGTGTCTGTGAAATTCAAAAACGAAAAATCGGATAAATTACCAAATTTCGTATTTAAGATCAGCATCTTCAAAAGATACAGCATGAAGATTTTCAAGAAAATGCACTCACTCCCAACTTTCCTTTACATGGAACACTTTCGAAATGCTTGATTTCGTCAAAAATGACTAAGATTTTATACAAATGGCATATATTAAAGATATTTGTATGACAACTAAAACGTATATTTTGAATTTTCTGGGAATAGCCTATGAAGTCCTGTTCATTCGAAAGAAATTTTAAACACAGCTTTTTGTAGCACAAGCCATTTCCGAGTTATTCATGATCAATGGTTTGAATTGTTGAGTATTGTGTCATTCTTTTAACGTCTTGTCGACATTCATTTGTTTCTCGCGGTTGCGTGGATAGGGAGTGAAACTTTAGGACCACCATATAGTGTCCAGTTCTTAAACATTTGGCTAGCGCTATTTCCTTTGGATTTATAACGAAATGTGCAATGTAGCTACTTCTGTAAAAGTTTTTCTCGATTAAAATGCAGTATATAGAAAAATAATGTTTGCCAAGAATAATTTTTATGCGCATTAACAAATGATAAGTGGTAGATAAAGTCATGTGAATGTAACACATTTGACTTCTTGTGTGAATTTCAGTTGCATTGCTCGTAACTTGCCGGCTGTTTACTCGCAATTTTGACGCCGAGCGCCGCAACTGTCATCCAGCTATGCAGCCGGTCTAGTCTAACACTGCACTGACTGTTATTATTATTATTTTTTTTGTCACTGATTCATAAGTTCAGTAATCAACAAAGCTGAATCGACTTAAAAAATACAGTGTCACGGCTGGGACTCGAACCTTGGGTATTCAGCTCTCCATGACGATGCTCTTACCGCTGTAAAACGGGGGCTAGGTAGTCATTTGCGTATTACACCTCAAATTACTCAACGAGATGACTACGCGGTAATGTTCGAGGCTCGAGGCTCGCATTTGGAAGGTCCAGAGTTTGATTCCCGGTCACTGACTTTCCCCCCCCCAATTTACCACGTAGGTAAATAAAGCTGGAGTGGTTTCTGAAACGCTGAGAATTTTCCTATCCCCCATTTTTTGTTATTTCATTTCCATATTTCATAGTCGGAGGATCAGGCGAGTGGACGGCGCGGCGAGGTGTGTGATGGTGGAGTGTGCTTGAGTAACTGTTAGTGTCAGATGTGGCGAAACCTCAGCGAGACCTCTCTTTACGGAGGGAGCCTTGAGTAGGTGGTCTCGTAGGTGATGGGATCTTGAATCTGGAGACGTTACGGACCCCGCCTGCGGCTGAGCCTACCTGCCCAGATCTGATCGCTCTCTGTGCCCTTCAATTTATTCCTTGCGCCGGAGGTTCGTTAGTTACAATAGGTCTTATGTGCCTCCGTGCCGAAATCGCCCTCCGCACCTAATTTACTCTATTCACCTCATTCAGATATCCCCATAAACTTTTAAATACTCAAGATACTGTTCGTCAAAGGCGACCTGCTATGTTTCCAAGAAAGTCCTTCTAGGGGAGCAACCTAACTCAGTGTACTAAAAATAAAGTTGACCGATACCGCATGTCAGGACGGTCAACGTTCTAACTTAAATCACCAGACAACCGGTTTACAAAAGACGTACTTTTTCAGTGTTCTGATTATATTGCTCTGTAAAATTATTTTCTTCTTTGCAAAGGTTTGGTCATCACCTTTCTCGCCATAATCGCTGATTATCTATAACCTGGAAAATACTGCACTGTATGAAGAATAACCTATAGTTGCGTTTTAATATGATTTCGGGTACTTACCTAACCCAATTAAATTTCTTGGTTTTCTTGTACACAGATATTCTTCCTCTACATATAAAACCTCACACAAACAGACAACGCTTACACCAAATTCAAATTTCCATTTAACTGAAAAGGTAAGCCGCATAATTAGTAAGCCGAGCAGGGTGGCACGAGTTCGATTTCCGCGGTGACCTTCCTGTCCCGTGGATTTTCTCTTGGTTTCCCCGTGTCACTAGGCGAATGCTGGGAAGGCTCATTTTCTCCCCCGAATTTCTCTTCCCTCATTCCCTCTCGTTTCATTTTCCTCTTTCGCGTTACAAGTTGGCTCCGGGGCTGTGTATTGGACGACTGCGGACAGATGGCTTGCGTGTTGGAACTTCTTCTCGGTCCTGTCAGATGGAGGCCGCTCGAATCTCCGCTACTGGGCTTTCCCCAGTCTCCGCTGGAGGGGGTCTGTGAGTCCCCCTCCGGTGGTTTGGTAGGGCTGTTTTGAGCGCTCTCCGGCTGGGTAGTCAGGCTTGTAACTGTTAGGGAGCTTTGCGCGTCTTTGTCATTTGCGGTGGCTGGTCCGGCAGCCCATGCGCCTCCTGTGTTTCCTTTATCTCATCCGATCCCCCCGGGAGTGTGTGCACAAAAGATCCCTGTGTAAGTCGAGGTGCTAGACGTCCCCTCCGTGGTGTAATTCTAATCCTCCTAATAATTAGATATCCTAATAGCCAGTAGCCTATCCTAATAACAATTAATAATTAAGTAATTCAATTCTGGTATAATTATCCTAATTAATGCAAGTATAATTTAACATAAATAGTAGTACAGGATGATTTATGCAGAACTGACACATGTATTTATTTCTTTAATTGTTTCAAAAAGTTAGCGACAACTTATTATACCTGAAATGCAGAGGAATTTTGGGAGATTATTTACCTCTATAGCAAATGTTGAAAATGTCCTCCATCCTGCATAATGCACAACTCAACACGCCGTTCCATGTTACTGGCCACTCGCCGGAGGACTCTGATGTCAATAACTTGAATCTCCTGTGTAATGTTGTGCTTCAGATCGCCCAATGTCTGGGGACGTGTGGCATAAACCTTATAATTTAAGTAACCCCATAGAAGGAAGTCCGACGATGTCAAATCCGGAGATCTCGGTGGCCACAGGTTCTTGGAAATGATGCGGTCTTGCAATTAGTGCCATGGATTCATTTTTATGACATGTAGCGCCGTCCTGCTGAAAATATCCTTGACTCAGCTCTACATCGTCTAGTTGCTCAGCAGACTCCATGAAAATCCGTCGGTACTCTGCAGTGTTCACATTGTTTAAAAAAAGAATTGGTCCCACTATTCTCTGTGCGGATACTGCGCACCAAACTCCGATTTTAACCGGGTGCATATGTGATTTCACATAGCCGGATAAATGGAACCATGCTACATCTGTGAACCAAGTGATGGACAATATGGCAGGATTTTGTACAATGAACGCCTGAAACCAACGACAATAATTCAGTCCTCTATCCTTATTTGGTTCCTATAACTGATGGACAACCGTAGTCCTGTACGGCTTTAGGCCTGCACTTTTCACAGCTCTCTGACACATTGAGTAGTCTGCGACAAACGTCTTAATGATTCTTTGGGTGACTGATCCAGTCGTGCTCTTACGTCAACAACCACCGCGGGAAGCCTAGATGAACGAGTCTTGCCTTTTTCACTCACCAGAGATCCAGTTGTTTCCAATTTGTTTAGCAGTCCCAGTATTGTGTTTCTTTGGAGAGGATTCCAAATACCAAATTCTCTCTGCTATACCCTTTGTAAAGCTGTAATTGAATTCGTAATCCAGTATTGCTTTACAGTCGTTTATGTGTACTCCATTTTCACGTTGACTATAATAAACTTTCAAAAACAGTTGTCAACAATAAAACTAACAATTATGATTAAAACATGAGCATCTGCGTATTTAGTGACAGGCAATCGAAACTCGAGAATATTCTGCTTAATTTGGTGCTAAAACTGGGGCATTGAGTGAATTTCAAATAGAATTGTTAAAGAAAGAAATGTGTTAGTTCTCCATAAACCACCCTGCATAATTAATGTAATATAATAATATATAATTTATATAATATAACTAATATCGTAATCGGTGCATCACTTGATGGCTAAATGGTCGGCGTGCAAAGTTTGTACACCTGCGAATATAAAAACAGAGCACCAGCGTAATAGATACAATATAACTAACCTTCCTAATACATACATGTAATAAGAGCGTATTTGCGGAGAAGCTGTAGGTTATGAATGGAATATCACCAGATTCTAGTGAATTACTCCATAATGGTGGAAAAATGTCAAAGTTTCACTTTAGTAATCTCTAATACATTGTAACCTCTATACACAGTTATTGTAAAAGAACTAATCATTGTCAAGACATAAATGATCTCTTAAAGAGCGTTACCTATTATGCCGGAAATTAACGTTAGCTAATTAATATTAGCCCCAAGAAATATTTGATTGGCCATCTTCTGGAAACAAGTTTAAGTTACGTAACGTTCAGCTTCACAAGGACAGAACGGAGCAAAATCACACATTAAAATTTTCGCGGAATATTTAATCGTAACCTTCACGAGTTTTGAAGTAATCCTTTTAATTTATCTACTACGTATAGTAAGTAGCAGTATTGCATTCCACCCAAAAATTCAATACCAAGATTCCACCGGAAATAAATGTTTTGAGGCCTCCTGAATCCAAAAAAGCATTCTTAGAAAAAGGTCTGTGTATGTGTCTGAGTGTCTTTGAACAGCATAACTCTAAAACAAAAAGTCGAACAAATAACAAACTTCCTATTTAGGTTCTATATCTTTCAAAAATGCGACACGAAGATTTTCAAGAAAATCCCTTCACTCCAGACTACACTTTACATTTTCGAAAACGTTGATTTTCTCAAAAATGGCTTTAACGATTTTGATTAAAATATCATTAGTTTAAGATATTTGCATGACAAATGAAATGTATATCTGGAAATTTCTGGGAATGCCCCTAAAAGTTCTCTACTTTCTGAATGGCTTTTGCATAACTGGTAAACCGTAAGAGATAGACAAAGTCTTTCTACACAAAAAATATAGAGCACGTTAAAACACAGTTTGTATCTTATACATTTTTTGTCGAGTGAATCATTTCCGAGATATTCCTTGTTATTTGTTTGAATTTTCTAGTAATTATCCGTTTTCTCAAATGGGAATTCATTATTCGCTTTTTTATGTGCTGGAGATGCAGAATGAAATCTCCACATAGCAACCAGCTCTTAAAAAATTTGACTGTCGCTTAAAGCCTACCATATTCCCCTTATACCTACAAGAAAATTAGCAGTAAGGTAGTTTCTACAAATTTTTATCTCGATTAATAGGAAGGGGATGGAGAACAAGCGTTTGTAAAAATAGTTTGCACAAGAGTAGAGAAAGTCATGTGAGAGTAATGCATCAAATTTTTAAGTACAGATACAACCTGCTGCCCACATTGTGAAGCGGTATTTTTGCATTACATACAATTTATTTTTCCAGCATGTAAAAAGCGGAAGAATGGAGAAGCCTCTACGCAATAAAGGCTCTTTATTTTTGGAGTCCAGTTTTTGTTAACTGGACTTTTTCATTACCACTAACTCCGCCGCGCAGAAAAACCGGTTAGAGTTACACAAACATGCGACCAGTTAAAATAAACATATTTCTCTGCTTTAACCTTTGTGTTTTTAGCAGAGCGGACAGTTACTAGGACCCTTTCTGTTTTGTTATGTTCGAGCGACCAGTTAGTAGTTAAATTGTAACAGTTGTAAAATTACTGAAACTGAGAAAAATACAGAAGAGGCTTTGTTAATTTTTGGCATTTCTTATCATCATTGACATCAACACTTTCGTTCATCTTTGCTGCATATCGTAAAAAGTCATCATTAACCTACAATTTCCGCTGGGACTTAAGGGACACTTGAACTGAGTTTTTAGGTGAAAATTATACAATTTTAACTTTTTTTAATTGTCATTTTGGCCAAACAGTTTTCACGATCTGCCTTTCTAAACGCCCAGCGCCATTTTTAAACCACCCTTGCGCTTCCTTTTAACCACCGGTCCCTTTCTATACGTATTTTTTCTGTTTTGTATTTTTTTGCATGAAGTTTATTCCTAAATTTCAGTTTTGCCCTGATTTGTATGAAAATTTGCACACATAATCTAAAATATGTTATATAAAGATTCAATCATGCATTTTACGGTTGCCTTATTCATTGGCTAACAAAAAATTAATTTATACTGAAAATTTTAAAATTAAAACCTCATAAAAACAAAAATTTATTTCTTTACAACTAAGAACATCAACTTTAATCAAATACTTGCATGTATTTTCACTGTAATAGATAAAGTGATTAGAAAATGTCACTGTCATACTTCTCTGACAAATTTGAATGTGCAAGGCATTTTAGAAAAATTGAATTTTTTCCTAATTAAAATATTTAGTTGTGTTATATGATAAACTGTTTGAGCTAAAGCTTTGAGGTTTTGCAAATAATTTCTTTACTTACTCAAATTAAGTCTGTCAATTTTAAAGTGAATAGCTTTAGAATTAAAATAAGATAGAAAATTCAATCCCAGTGTCTCTTAAGCGGACTAAATAGCGAAAATGTCAAAAGAAATTAATTATTTTGCTGTCTATGTAGTCTTAAAAGTTAGAATTATCTTTAATTTGATACATACTTTACGATTATAGGTGCAAAACTTTACACATACTTACAATCACACACACACACACACATACACATATACATACCGCGTGAGTCTTCTCATCCTGCGGATTGGTAACTAGGCAACCGTACATTTTACAGACGATGCGAAATGCAATTGATGATGACACCGCAATCACCAGCCCGCTGATTAGGGCTAATATGGCGCTCGTTGTTAACGTGCCCCAGTAGCGCAATGGTTAACATCCTGGAAAGTCATGGTGAAGGTCGGAAATGAATTTTCTGTTCATGTTTCGAGAACGTTCTAGCAAAGCACGATTTCTTTTCGAATGCACTAGAAAGTGGGTTTGCCTATAAATACGAAGTTACAGCCGTTCGTGCTCACTGTGGAACAATGTTTTCGAATAGAGAGCATCTGGACATGCTGTTAGTATACGGGGAAGCACAGTAGCGAACCGCCTTCTGGAATCAGGAACAGATTAGATACCACAAGATGCCACATGCACGAAGAGATGACCCTGTCTGTAACCAAGAGGATCGTGTGACTATGCCATTCAGCATCCGCAATGTAGTACGAGGGACATTCACAGCATTTTATATTAGCCAATCTTCCGCGTGGAGAATACTACATCATGCAAAGTTTCACCCGTATCACCTTCAACTACACCAGAAGCTACTGCAGCCGGACCATGGATGGAGAGTGGCGTTGACTAGATGAATCATACGACAAACTGAGCAATATCCACCACATCTTTTGGCAACTGTGTTATTTACAGACGAAGCAGGGTTCCACAACACAGGTCATGTAAATCGCTACAGCATGCATTACTGGAGCACTGTAAACGCACATTGAATGCAAGAGGTGGCCTTACAAGTCGATGGGTTTTCAAAGTTTGGGCTGGTATATTCGGTAATCATCTAATAGACCCGTAATTTTATGATGGCCAACTCACTGGGAATCCCTACATGCTCCAGCTGCCTACTCTACTGGATGAAGTGCCGTTGCAGAACCGACTAAGTATATGGTACCAACATGATGGGGCGCCAGCTCATTCGGTTTATCTCGACGCCACCTACCATGGATTGGACAGCATGGTCCAATAGGGTGGCCAGCACGCTCACCAGATCTAACCTCCTTATATTTCTTCTTATGAGGTTATCTTAAAGATATCGTGCACCAGGAGCGGCCAATGACCCTTCAACAGCTCAGAGAACTTGCCCTAACATCTTAGCTTGCCGTAACATCACACCGGCCATGTTGCGCCGGGTTAGGCTAGTGATAATAGTTAGATTGAGATCTTGCATCCGCCGGCAAGATGGCCAGTTCGAACATCTATTACAACCACATGGAGGAAATGGGTAAATTGTAAAGGTTTATCTGTGCAATGGTCCAGCATGATGCCATAGTCACTGTTAAATGCACTACCAGAGAGGTTCACAACGATCATAATATGGTTTTGTAAACGTTATCTAGTTTGTTTGTACGTACTGCATTTTGTAAATTCTTGAGTAGGTACAATTTATTGGCTCTCTTTTGTATGAAAGAATAGCTTTAAATAGTAAAATATTTAATGATACCTTATGTTTGTAAGTTATAATTACAATGTTATATGTATTTATTTATGATGTTAATTAAAGTATATTCTAACAAGTAACAATTTGTGTTAATGAAATTCACATAATTAAACTAATTAAACGAAACAACACTTCCATGCCAAGCTATCAATTCTTGTTAAATTTACTAAACATAAAAAGTACCTTCAAGTGGCAGTATTTGAACCTGGCACTTTTACCACTGAAGGCCAACGCGCACACTGTTGTGCTTCGAGTACAAGTCACTGCACGTACAGCGGTGCAAAGCAGTCATTTCGGCCGAAATTGATACGACGCGATGCAGTGGACAGTGTTTACAGCATAGCCTGCACATCGCCGAGACTGCATAACTTCTCAATCCGCAGGCTCAGAAGACTCACATATATTAAATGGACTGCATTTGCCATTTCGTATTGTAAATTCTGCACTTCACAGAAAAATTGGCTGGTTAAACCGAATGAAAACTACTATCGTTTTGAAGCACGGCAAGTATAATCGGTAAACGTAATGAAACATCGAATGCTGACAGAAACTAGGAATAATTCGGTTGCTTGCGACTATCGCATTGTTTGATAGTTTTCATTCGGATTGCCCCACATTACCTATAACAATATTTTACATCAGGCGGCATTGGTTTTAAAGTAAAAGTGTTGGTTATTAAAGAAGTAACTACATGAAATAATTCTTCTTGTTCCCAATAATACAGTTTGTATCTGCCAGATTTTAAACAAACGTATTATATAGTATCTCTAAGTTTAGCCGTAGTTTTTGATACAACTGAGTATTCGTAATATTCTGGTATTATTAAAATGAAGAAGAATGCACTACTTCATTATACATGATCTTAATAATAACCTTAAAAATGAAGACTATGAACATAACAGAGGAACAAAATATGATATAATTTATTATTGCTTGTCTATATGTACTAACAGAAACAAACAAGGAAAAAGTAGCAGCAGAAACTAAGGCACCAATTTTATTTAGGTAACATTAATTTTAATAATTATGGAAGGGTTTAGCAGAACAAAAATTAATACTTCTTTTTGTGAAATGTACAACAACGGGTAGATTTTAATTATAAATAAATTAAGTGTCACTCTTGTAATTAAGACTACATTTATGAGTATAATTTGTATATATGTAAATAAAATATATAAATTTTCACTTTTCTTCCGTGCATGTGCTGTTAGTTAACCGAGGCGCCACGGTCAACCGGTTATCTCGGTCAAGAGAGGTGCCTCGGAAGGAGAAACAAGGGAGCAGAGTTGCACCTGATAAGTATGCAATCATCTGCACATTTATTTCGGTGGTCGATCATAGCAAGCCAAATTAATCTTAGTTTGTTGTTTTTACTGAAATGCAGACTTCTATTGCAAATGCGAGGTGTGTTTTTAAAGTATCGTTTTAATATTTTGCCGCTGCAGTCGCAATTTTGAACATGCGCGATCACTTCCCCCATTCATTAGGAAGCCAGACGCAGCTGTGAGCGATCGTCACTTTGTGTATTCCTGTTGTTAGATCGTTTCGAAATGTTCAAAACAATCGATCGACCCGCCGACTGTGAAGTCAGATAACTGATTCGTTTTTTAAATGCGAGAAATGCTACACCAGCAAGAATTCATCGCCAAGTGTACGAGGTTTATAGGGAAACAATAATGAGTGTCAATGCCTGGCCACACGCAGCCAAACAAACTTAAGATCTGATCACATCATTTGCTTGAAAACATTTCGACCACCCTCCCTACAGTCCAGATTTGGCACCAAACCATTTTCATCTGTTTCTTCATCTGAAGAAATTCCTTGGTGGATAACATTTCAACGACAATTATATGAAACAAGAATTGCAGACTTGGCTTTCATCACAGGCGGCATCATTCTTTGACGAAGGCATATAAAAACTTGTTTCCTGTTACACAAGTGGCTGAATAACTGCGGTGACTATCGAGAAGTAGTGTAAGGAAGATAATGAATGGTGATAAAAGTATTTGGAAAATAATTTTCTGTTATGTTTTTAAAAAAATTATCGATTCTTACTTTAAAAATCTGATGTGTTACACTCACATGATTTTCTCTACTCTTGTACAAACTATTTGTACAAACGCTTATTCTCCATATGCTTCATGTTAATCCAGATATCGAGATGTTAATCTTATTGCTAATTTTCTTGTAGATGCAAGGTGAATTTGTAGGCTTTAAGCGATAGTCAAATATTTTAAGAGCTGGTTGCTAGTGGAGTATTCCATTCTCTTTGCATTATCCGGACAAAAAAAATGGATAACGAATTTGAGAAAAAGTATAAGTATTGGAAAATTTAAGGGAATAACAAGCAATATCTCGAAAATGGTTCACTCTACAAAAAAAATGTATATGACATAAATTGTGTATTTTAACGCGATCTACATTTGTTGTTTGATAAAATTTTTATCTATCTCTTATGCTTTACCAGTTATGCAAAGTCGTTCCCAATGAAGAAGACTTTTGGAGACATTCCCAGAAAATTCGAGATATACATTTCATTTGTCATGAAAATGTCTTAAACATATAATATTTTAATCAAAATCATTAGAGTCATTTTTGAGAAAATTAAAATTTTCGAAAAATGTTCCATGTAAAAGGTAATCTGGGGTGGGGGATTTTCTTGAAAACCTCCGTGTTGCATACTGAACCTTGAAGTATAATATTTTTAGGTAGTTGGTAGTTGCTTCATGTTTATCTGCACCACGTATGGGAGCCAATTTGTCGCGGTCACTTCGTGTTATCTTATTTCTGGGCGCCTGTTATTGTTTTACTACTTTGAATGTTGGGTTCATTGTCCTCCGGTTAGCTATTGTTTCTCGGTCGAGCACATCTCTTGAACAGGGTGTGTAAACGGAAAGGATTTGTTACTGAAAGATAACACTGATAAAAGAATTTGTTTTTACACTTTTATTGTCGTCACACATTATTCAGTTTCACATATTGACTTTTGATACACGCCAGACTGAAACTGTTATATTTTCTAATATCACTATAATCACTTATTTGCTGCACATTATTAATTCGCGTATTTCACATTTATAACTAACTTTACGACGCGAGAGATTCTGTAGAATTGCGTAACATGTACTTTAAGTATGCTTCCGTTGAACTACGCGACGTGTAACCCGCGAACGATTGTGATGAACTAAGCGACGTTTAACTTCTGAATGATTCTGTTGGACTCAGCGACGTGTAACGCGTGGATGATTTTGTTGAACTGTACGACGTATTACACGCGAATGCTTCTTCTGGACTGGGCGACGTGTAATGAACAAATGTTTCTGTTGGACTCAGCGACGTGTAACGCGTGGATGATTTTGTTGAACTGGACAATACTTGCCTCTGGCTTTAGCTTTTTATACTCCTACACCCTAATATGCCTAAAGATTATAACCGAGCTGCTATTGGTTAATAAAACGCGCCAACATTAGCGTCTATTTTTATATCCAATCAAAAATTACGAAAACATATGCTCTAGGGAAGAAATTCCCGCCATTTCTAAGAAAAGCGCGCCAATCTGACGTCATTTGCTTGTCTCTAATAATTGATAAACAACTCACCCCCTCGCTCATTGTTACCCGCTCTTATTGTCAGTTTCAGTGAGGCCGTGTAAACTTATTTCCTAACAATGCTTATAATTAACAAACATCTCAAATCAATGTCATACAATAATGCTTATTTACACTACAATCACTCTGGCATTTACATTATTGTGATACAAATTACTGCCATAACCTAAATACCAAGTTTGGTGTTTATCCGACTGTTCGTTTCTGAGTTATGCTGTTGACAGACACACACATAGACACACACACGGACATGTTTCCAAAAATGCTTTTTTTGGATTCAGGGGGTCTCAAAACATGTATTTCCGGTGAAATCTCTGTATCGAATTTTTGGGTGGAATACAATACTTCCCCTACTTACTATACGTAGTAGAGAAAGTAAAAACACGATCCGTATATTTGAGTTCGCTTTCTCCATTTTTGCTATGAACAGCTTTCTCTGCGAATTACATTTTCTGGTATAAATGACCCGTTTTTTCAAACTGTAGCTAAATTAAATTTTAGGTTGATAAAAACCAAGCTTTAAGTGCTTTCTTGGATCCACTTTGGTGTTAATAACATGATTTGTTAGTTTTAAAAGAATGATTGCTGATGCATTTTAATCCAAAGATGGTATGATTGATAAAAATATCTTATCTTCCTTAGCAAACAAACTTATCATATAAACATATATCAATGTACTAAGAAGGCATGAATCTACAGTCTGTAAAAATGTCAGTCTAATATCTTAAATAGTTTCTGAGATAATGGGTCATGAATTTAGCAGATTAAACATTGGCGGGATGGGACTTTAATCTCCCCTTAAAGCGCAAGTGCCCATAGTTTTATCCATATTGCATAAACGATGCAGGTTTCTGCAAAAGGGGATGAAAATGTGGAAGCGATAGTTTTTTTAATTTGTAAGGAAATCTGAAATTTTATTTGGGTTCTGTAGATAGGTCAATGGGTGTTGAATTTTATGCAACGGGTTAAAAATAAGGATAACGCAACTTTTTGGAAGTTATAAGTCAAGAGTGACCACTTCCATAAGAGGGACTGGATTGGCTACGCAGGGGACTCCGCACTGATCCACAAGGGGGCGTCCCTGGGAGGAGGGATGAGGCGAGAGGAGACACCGGGCGGCCAGAACCAGGAATGACGGCACAGGAATGACAGGATCCCTAAATTTCCAGATAGAGATTCCCTGGCAGAGGACAGGCAGATCTGGGGACTAACTCCGCACAGAGGGGTCCAGCGCCCCTCAAGAGGGTTCGGATACCCCCGGCAGCCAACCGAAAGTCGAGGGACGGAGAAAGTCACAAAGAGCATCCGTTTCCCCTGCCACACTGCACCGACACACCATCGCCGACACTTTCAACCCTGAAAGAGATCAACGGATGAAAGATGAAGTGAAATGAGAATGGAGATGAAATGAAGGGACAGGAAATTCTGGGGATATGAGAATCCTTCCCAGCATTCCCCTGGCGAGCCGGAAAATCCCGAAAAAAATCATGGGTCATGAAGTTCGGCCACGGGAATCGAACCCACGACCTCCCGCATGCTAGCCGCAGACGGAAGTACCTGAGCCATCCCGTTCGGTCTTAAGAGAGGAACGAGGGACAAGAGCGCCAAAAAAGAGAGGGACATTTCAGGATTTTAAGACACAGGGCAACGTAAAAATACCACTATTTCAGCTTTCATATAGGGTGTCTCAATGAAACCAACGTTTCTTCATTCCTTTAGGAAATTTTGTGGGCTAAGGTTACCAACATAAAATAGATGTCAATTGTTCGCTCATGTTATGCTATTGTTATTGATATAGAAATGTGATCCACTCAACGTGTCACACCTGTGAAATTGTTTTCTAAGAACAATGATAATCCAACTGCAGCAAGAAGAGCATTCCAACGTTTCTACAATTTTACAGTGCCGTTAGCATATGCTATCAACGCATTGGTGAAAATGTTTGAACAAACAGCTTCAGCACAAAGAAGAAGTCACCAGGTAAGCAGAGAACCATTAGATAACAAGCAAACATTGAGGCTGTAAGAACTGCTGTTATTCGGAGTCCTAAAAGTTCACTGTGACGGTTTTCAGCGCTGTTGTGCATATTTCACAAATATGTTAACAGAATATTAATAAAGGACTTGCGCTGCCATCCACACAAGTTGCAGAGTGTCCATTAATTTAAACCCAGGGACAAAATTAACCAGATTGAATTCTGTGACCAGTTTTCAGCCAAATTTGATTATGATAACCAATATCTAAGCAAACTATGGATGTCCGACGAAGTCCATTTTCACTTAAGTGGTTTTGTAAATAAACAACATTTTGCTACGGTACCCAGAAAATCCTCAAAAGCTAAACGAGAGACCCTTACATAGTCGGAAAGAACAGTGTAGTATGCAATCTCATCACAAAGGGTTACTGGGCCCCTATTTTGTTGAACAACAACAGTGACTTCTAATCAATATGAACATATGCTTGAGACTTGTCTCACCTCGGAACTTGCAAGATTTCCCTTGGAGGAGTCAACATGTTCCAGCAAAATAGCTCTACAGCACACACAGCTAGAATTTCTATGACAGCTGTGCATCAACTCTTCGGAAACCACGCAATCTCTAAATACGAGGTTATTACTTGGCGTGTCAGATTCCCAAGTCTGTTTGTGTGCGACTATTTTCTGTGTATCTGAAGAGTGTGGTATATTCAACTCGTCCTCTAAACCTTGAAGAACTAAAGGAAAGGAGGATTTGCTGAGAAATTACTGCTATTCCTGTTGAAATGCTACATCTATTTCACGATCTACATAGGAGGCTGGTGAAATGTCATCGCACAAACGGAGGCCATTTAAGGGACATAATCTTCAAAAACTAAAATAATGATCTTTATAATATAAAATGGTCTATTGACATTAATGTTTTAATATTTGTTGATTTCCTTATTTAATATTTAACAAGTATTGTTTAATACTTTAAAATTTTCCTTTCATTGAGACACTCTGTATATCAACAGGTTGTTCTACTACATAGATTTATAATAAATTGTCGAATTAGAAACCACCAAGGAGAATATTTTGTAATAACCAGAGCTAATATAAATATCCTTTGGATTACAATGTGTGCACGCAACGACTTAGTGATAGAGGGTAGAGAAAGTTATGTGAATGTATCATATCAGATTTTTTGGTTTTGTTTTGAAATGGTATATAATAATGTACAGTCACTTTCGTAATGGCACGGGTTCAAAGGGCGTCTAACTAGTGTCAGGATTCCGCGATGTTCCTTTAGATAGGAAATAAATAAACATCAGAGCGAAGTCAATGTAGTAATGTAATTTATGTCGCACTTCTATTCAAATTGAATGCATATATTTCTTTTCCTCGTAATAGTGAATTTAAAGATAGAAAATTCAGGCCTCCACACGTGGTTTTGCGGCTCGCTAAGGCCGGCTGCTCTCCCCACTCACGGCTGGATCCCTTGTTAGAGGATAGTGCTCAGTGCGAGTATGACCTTCTCGCTCTAACAACTTGAATATGCAGGATGTAGGATATAGTAATATGTAGTTATCGGAGGAGGGCACTTCACCGCTGCGACCAACTTGAACTATTGTGACTGAAGCGAAGCGAAGGAGCCGCAAGAGGTCGTAGGTCCCAGGCACATAGGCCCACAGAAACGTGCACAAGTCCCAGGTAAAACATTAGCTCACCAGTAGAGGCGAAGTAGCCCGAGAGAAGGTGGCGAAGCAACCTTAGCGGCCAGGACAACGCACCCTAGAGTTCATGGGGAGAAATCTTTACAAAGCGCAAGCAACTACGCCATCTGTGAGACAGCGCCAGCACCGCAGGACCTGAAGACGCATCTGAAATATGAGAGGGAGAGAGATGAAATAGAAGGAAATAAGAGAAAGGATAAATTGTGATAGAAAACACAGCATTCGCCTAGTCAACCAGAGGAAAACCACGAAAAACCCTATGGTCAGAGTGGGTGGCCACCGGGAATCGAACCCGGGACCTCCCGAATGCGGGTCACTGACTTTGCCGCTTGAGCCATCGCGCTCGGTATCTGTGATATGTATTTGTGGAGCCAGCCTAAATTATAAAGTTTAGGAGTTAGGAGTAATCAGATGGACATGCATCCAGTAACTGGAGCACAGCCCCCCCCACTTAGATCATATTGAGCCCTTTGTGCTTCCAACTTGACCCCTGGGAGGAAGGATTAAAGGGAAGACCCGAAGGGGCGACAGATTCGACAACGATGTGCGCTATCAAGGACGCAGTCCATAAGGATTCCAACATGACACCAATCCTGACGCCGGCTACCTCCGCCAAGAGCCTCAGAGAAGTCTTTCCAATGTGAAAACTCCACCGTCCTGCCGCAAAATACTCGCCGTCGACTGATCCTACAAACCTGAAACAGGTGAGGGGGAATAGATGAAACGAAATTATGGAGGCAGGAAATGGATAGGAAATTCTAGGTAGAAGAGGAGCTTCCAGCATTTGTCTTCCGACCCAGGTAAACCACGAAAAAGCTCATGGTCCGAGTGGCCGGCCCAACGGAAATCGAACCCGGGGCCTTCCGTATGCGAGCCATCTCTCTCCGTATGCAAGGTTTGCAAAACAAATAATTATTGGAAGAACCCGAGGACATTAAAAATGAAATCAGAAACGTTGCATTCCTCCACTAAAGTGTTGTTAAACAAAGGTACTTCCCCGTGCAATGGCTGTTTAACTGAGGGAGGACGATCTTTCTTGCAGTTGGTATAAGGTAAAATGTTGTACACTCACTTCCATTTAGGCCGTCACCGCAGTTTTGAGGGCATTCGGTTGGAGTATGTTCTATAACAAGGAGAAGGTTTGTGCATATGTTTACGTTTTCCGCATGTAGTGGCGTTCAGTTTTACGTACACATTTCTACATTATTTACATATGAATATGGAACTTTAAGCAATAGCTTTACTCGTCATCATTTGTAATAACCATGTTTAAAATATGTAACTAAATAAAACCCCGTTTATCTCTACGAAAAAATATTTTTAATGTCAACATAATTTAAAACTGAAAACATTTTTTTTTTATTTTTTTATTTACTGTCTGCTTTGTTTGTGTAAAAATGAAATTAAATTGAGTTTTATTTATGGACGCTCCTTAAACTCTGTGGTCCTTAGCGTCTCATTCTATATTGGGCGTGAAAGACCGGTAATTTTGCTCAGAGGCCTCTTTATCAGGCTTAAGATACTTTTACGTGCCGTAAATCTACAACACGAGGCCACCGGCTTTACCTCCCTTCCGAAGGAAGCTATGCTAATTTTAATTTTGTTTGTGTGTTTTTTGTTGTTAGTTTGTCTGATTTTTTTCTATTTCTTGTAAACATCATTAGCTTTAAAGTTCAGGATGATGAAAATCGTCTGAAAAATAGGAACTACAGCGTATTATATAAGCACGTACGGTCTATCTGACCCGTGCGATGTACGTGTTTGAACGTGTAGAGTGTTTAAGACCAATAAATGTACTACTCTAGTTTTTATTCTCAAAGAGGACACATATACCAGACATTATTTTAATAATCTCTCCAATCTCCATTCTTGTCAAGCACCTGATTTAGCCACGTAGGCACTTGATCACTCGTCGCCCTCTGGGAACACTTGTCATGAAACGTAGGAACATTGGTGTTTAAAGCCAGTCCAACAGCGAAGTGATTCAGTGAAGCATAGTAAAATGCCTTTCAAAGCTACGGTGATGGCATAAATGGAAGCGAGTGTACGTAATTACTTTCTCTACTACGTATAGTAAGTAGGGGAAGTATTGCATTCCACCCAAAAATTCGATAACGAGATTTCAACGGAAATACATGTTTTGAGACCTCCTGAATCCAAAAAAAGCATTTTTGGAAACATGTCCGTGTGTGTGTGTGTGTGTGTGTGTGTGTCTGTGTGTGTGTGTCTGTGTGTCTGTGAACAGCATAACTCAAAAACGAACAGTCGGATAAACACCAAACTTGGTATTTAGGTTCAGTATCTTCCAGAGATGCGACACGAAGGTTTTCAAGAAAATGCCCCCACCCCAGACTACCCTTTACATGGAACATTTTTCGAAAATTTTAATTTTCTTAAAAATGGCTCTAACGATTTTGATTAAAATATCATATGTTTAAGATAATGTCATGAGAAATGAAATGTAAATCTCGAATTTTCTGGGAATGTCTCCAAAAGTATTCTTCATTGTGAACGACTTTTGCATAACTGTTAAACCATAAGAGATATACAAAATTTTACTACACAAAAAATGTAGATCTCGTTAAAATACACAACTTATGTCATATACATTTCTTTTGTTGAGTGAACCGTTTTCGAGATATTGCTTGTTATTCCCTTAAATTTTCCAATACTTATACTTTTTCTCAAATTCGTTATTCATTTTTTTATGTCCTGGACTTGCAAAGAGAATGGAATGCGCCGCATAGCAACCAGCGTTAAAATATTTGACCATCGCTTAAAAGCTACCATATTCCCCTTGCGTCTACAAGAAAATTACCAATAAGATTGACATCTCGATATCTCGATTAACATAAAGCATATGGAGAATAGGTGTTTGTAAAAATAGATTGTACAGGAGTAGAGAAAGTCATGTGAGTGTAACACATCAGATTTTTTTAGAAGTGATGTCAGAGCACGTACAGGCGCAACCAGCTGTTGCTTGTCCAGCCGCCGAGACGATAAACCCATGCTAGCGGTAAGGATATATTCTGGAAGCTCTGTATTAACAAAATATGAAAATTTCCAATTACATGCTATTTAATAAATAATAATAATAATAATAATAATAATAACTTATATAGCTCCCATCCGCCAGGAATAAACACTTTTTTCTGGCCAACTTGAGATTTCTCGTGGTTTTGCCTAACGTTAATTCAATCTCCGATTAATACTTCCTGAAACTCACATAACACACGTGGCAGTGAAACACAATGAAAGTAACGTGAATAGCATATAAGGCAACTCGGAGGCCACATATTTGCATAAATCTAAACCTGCCAGCAAATAAATGGGAACAAACACCTGGGTATGTCGCAATAATAAACTGATAATTTAGTGACAATAAACACAAACTTCAGAAAAAAGTTGTGTGTTGCAATCACATTGTTTTCTTTGCCCGCTCTCTACAAACTTGTCTTACAAAAGCTTATTCTTCTATCTGTTTCATGTTAATCCAGATAAACATTTGCAGAAACGGTTTTTATTACACATTTCTTTATAGATACAAGATTCTGGATAATGAATCAGATGATCAGGTAGCCAAAAAGGCCACCAAACATCCCCCTCAGGACATCAATATCCCACACACGGACTTCATCAACTTTATCAAAAGACTTGCATTAATCAATGGAGATAAACATGGAAAGCCACATCTAGAAGCAAGTTACACGATGTCTAAATTTTGAAGTAGTTTTATTGAAGGAGAAGTTGTATTGTATTTCGACTGTTGGGGAGCCGAACTTGAAGTAGTTGCAACCGCGTATGGTACAAAGTTTCTGATAGCCTTCGCCCCAAATTTACTTTCCGGTTGCCTTTGCCGCAAGTTTAAGAATCAACTTTGTATTTTGAATGTTTCTTTAAATATTATATATTTATGTTTACCTCGGGTGCGTCAGTATTAATTTGTAGAGACATGTTTCTCTTTGCAGGGAGTGGTGCGGCTGAAGAATGCAGGCTTACACAGATTATAATTTTTTACTTCACTCCTTTTATTTATCCTTGACATGATTTAAATAACACTTCACTGATATAGAGAGCTGTAAGATTATTTATTAATTACTTGCACTTTTTAAACACGTAAACTATTTTCGTCTCACACTGAATACGTATTAAACTTCTCGAGGACGCGTCTCGCGTCTGGTTAGGAACGCTGTCTACTAGCAACTGAACCGATTTCTACCGCCTGAATTTATAAATTTCTGTATTTCAAGTCTCTGATTGGCTATTCCTAATCCAATACAATACTTTTATTTAACTTTCAGGGTTTTCTGGTTGTTGATTGGCTATTTATAAACTGTCTAAAAAATTACATTATTCTTGCTCCAAGAATTACTAGTAGTATTATTAAACTTTCTAATTCATTATTGCCTCAAGGTTACCTCATTGTTACCTCATTATTACCTCATTATTAGCAACTTTTAACCTATTATTCTCACAGCTCCTACATTATTAAATTACGTAATACATTCAATAACATTATTACACATGTATACAATAATATAAACGTATACAATAACTGTAATATACAGTTTTTATATATTGTTACATACACATATTGCTTTAAGGCGGGCTGTTATTGAATTTCATATTATATATAATTTGACTGAAAGCATTTAAGTGTTAAAGATACTGCCTCAATTTCCGAGTCCAAACTTCAACAGTATCATTTCAACCGCAAAGACCAAGTTGTATTAACTCGACTACGTATTGGACATGCTTCTATAACGCACAAACATCTCCTCAACCGTGACCTTCCTCCTGTGTGCGACCTCTGCAGATCCAACCTTACAGTTCATCATCTCGTTATAGTCTGCCGTCGCTATGTACAACACAGAGAAAGATGTGACATACTCAACAGCCTACATACGCCCTAAATTCAGCACAACAAAGAACTTTAAACTTTATGAAAAGACAAAATTATATAACAAAGAATAGCACGCCTATCCACAGAATTTATTATGTACTGTTACTGTTTAAAATATTGCATTTTTATTGTAATCATGTTCTATATTCTAAAGTAGTCGCGATATAACTTTAAAGTTGAAGCAACAATAAAGAATATAAAATAATACAGTAGGCAAACGTTTTAGTCAATTCCTTTAAAAGCGAGTTGCTTTTTGGAATTTGGTCGTTTTTGCACGACCACGAAAAAAACAAAAGGAACAAAACAAAACAAAAATCCGAAAATTCAAATCAATAACAAAAAACAGCCCGCCTCTCTTGTGTGCTGTTAGCATGTTACCTCACATTCAAGAGGTCCCGAGTTCGAATCTCGATAGGGTGAGTTACCTGGATAATATTTTTTCCGGAATTTTTCCTTATCCTGATAAGACAAATGTCGGGCACTGTCTGTTTAATGACAGTTTAGCTAGTGGGTAGGGGAGTCCTTCCAAGCAGATAGCGCTCCAGCTCCTGGAAGGAGATAGTGTTTACTTGGTATGAGGCAAGTGGGAGTAAAGCCCGCTTTGTGAAAGACTGTTGGCTGTTTTCCACTGTACATGCCACGCGCGGTAGGATTTCAACATAATGTGTACCCCTCCCACCAGCTAAATCTTTACCTGAGAGATAAGCCACCCCATTCCACTAGCTAAAAAGTCACTGAACAGTCAGTAACTCAAAGGTCTAGGGACCCTGGGCTCATTTGAGCATCATTTCAACCATTTCGTTCATTCACCGTCCGATATGAACTACCCAGTTAAATGACGTTAATTAATCATTAAGAACATCTCCAAAATAGCTAACGCCACAAAATAGTTATTATACATAAATTGTATACTTTAATGCGGTCTACATTTTTGTACAGTAAAATTGTCTATTTCTTACGGTTTACTAACTATACAAATCCATTCAGAATGAAGAGGACTTCACAGACATATTATACATATGACTAAAATATCTTAAACATGTATTTTAATCAAAATCACTAGATCCGATTTTGAGAAAATAAAAAAACAACTAAACATCTTCCCTGTAAAGCGTAGTTTTGGGGGCGAGAGGAATTTCCCTGAAAATCGTGTCGCATCCATGGAACATGCTAAAATATTAAGGTTGGAAAAATAGAACCACACTGAAAAATTCAGTGCCATAGCCGGGATTTGAACCATGGATCTTCCGGTTTCCGTTCGGCTACTCTAACCAATTGAGCTACCATGCAACATGCCAGCACAACATTAAATTCCTCAACTGACTCATATTTTTCTCGATAAACCACAAGGAAATCTCAAATTCATTTTAACATTATATACCCCAATGGCGACTTACAATGTAACAAGTACTTTAAGCCCGGGCTTCATAGTTTAACCAACTATTAGGTCAATCAATAATTTATAGGGGGAATTTATTGTCCGTGCCGGTAGCTCAGTTAAATACAGCAACCGGACGTAAACCGGAAGATCCGTGGTTCAAATCTCGGCTATGGCATTGGATTTTTCAGCCTGATTCCACCTTTCCAACCTTATCTTATACATGGATTGCGTAATATAACAATTAAATACCATCAAATATCAAATTTGGTATTTAACCGACTTATCTTTTTAAAGTTCTGCTGCTCACAGATATACATACAAACAGAGAAAATTTTCTAAAAATGCATTTTAATCCGGCTTCTATTTATAATTTCTGGTAGAAATATTCTGTATACCTACAGCTTTAATATTTTAGAATACTGCTTTAGCTTTCTTTGCTACGTTTCTACCTGTATCATCACCATGCAGGCATGCCGTGCCTCCTTTGACCTGAATTGGTACGCAGCCCATTCAGAACCAGTGCGAAATAGAGTCGTACTGCGCTCTGCTACATAGCATCCTCTAATGCTACATCTGAGTGTTTATACACTAGTTATAGAGTTCTACAACTTCAAATTATAAAGCTGCTCTCTGAACCATTTACATGGCGATGAGCGTTTAGAGAAACTATAATCAGACTGAAATAAGAGAAGAAGAGGCTGGTCACTGTATGACAGCTGCGTCGATTTCAGCTTTCCTGAAGAGAAAGAAAGAAAGAAACAAACAAACAAACAAACAAACAAAGAAGGAAAAAGTAAGAGGAAGGGGGAGGGAGAAACCTGCAGCTTCACTTCTAAATGGGTTTATGTGTCTGTTTGTCTATCTGTGAATAGCATAACGCAAAAACAAAATTTTCAATAAATTGCCGTACGGTTTTGATCCCTTCATCTGTCTCAAAACATGTATTCATATAGAATTTTTGGGTGGAATGCAATAACTTCCCTACTTATGAATGAATGAATTTATTGTACAATTTGTTTTACAATTTGGTTTAAAATTTTGTATACAATATATACTATCACTCGCACCCCTACACCTTATGTACGATTTGTCTGGTACTTATATTCTTATTGAGCAGATTGCTTGGATCCCGGGCCTTATCGCTCACTGAGTGGCCCTTCTTTCTTTGCCTCTCTTACTTTTCTAGACCATTCTTCCTTTACCTTTCTTAAAAATTCTGCTATGTCCTTGATTTTCTTTTCTACTTTCCGTGTCAACATCTTTATATTTACTATTTTCCTAACCATATTTTCCCATTTCTTTTCCCACACGTTTTCCTTCAAGCTCCTTATTTCCTTACATTCTGTCATATAGTTTTCGGTACTTTCTCTTCCTCCACACAACTCCCTCTTCCACTACCTCTCATCCCTCTTAAATACATTGATCACGTTCTCATCCATGCTAAACCTTCTCTTTCTTGTCTATTACAGCAATCAACGTACCTCTCCTTACCCATCCGTCTTTATCAGTTTATAAAAGCTTAATGATTTTTTTATCTTCAAGGCTTCGCCATATCTCTTGTTCTATTTCTTCCACTCTATTTTCCTTACTACTTTCCAAAAGTTGTTTGTATTTATTTCCTCTAGCCCCCATATATCCCCCATTCCAATTAACTCCATTATTTTTTCGGTTTCTTTCCAGCAGCCGTTTTTTGCTTATTAGAACCTTTTTGCTGAGTCATGATTATCTTTAAGATTTCACCTTCCTTTGTCATATATCTAAACCAAAGTTTTAAAATTCTGTCTACTATTATACTACCTTTCCTCCTAGTTCTTCCTAGTTCTACTAATGCAACCTCACCTGGTGCTGCTCGTGGTAGCCCAATTAATTCTTTACAAAACATTCTACACATTTGGTCAATTTTCTTACTTAATTCTCCTCCCCCACATTTCCACCGCATACAACATTTTTTATTCTACCAATGCCTCGTACATTCTCTCCAATCATTTTCTCACATCTCTAATTTATATTTGCATACTATTATTTCTGTCAAACCGCCTTCCCTTTAGCTAACCTCTTCCTGCCATGTGATCCCCATTCCCCAGTATTACTCAATCTTACTCATAAATAGTCATATTCTTTGACTATCTGCAGTTCTTGACCATCTGGAAACCATTTTTCTTCCTACCTCAGTTTATTTCCTTTTTTAAACACTATCACTTTGTATCTATTTATATTTACCTTAATTCCCCATTTTTCGTAAAATTCTTGAACTTCATTTATTGCTTTTTGTAACCCTATTATAGATATGGCACCTACCATAAGGCCGTCCCTTCGCTACTTATAGTAGATAAGTAGTAGAGAAAATAACAATATAGCGGTTCTATTTGCGTTAAGAAAGACGAAAATAATAACATACTGTTAATCCAGTACAGAAATAATATAATATATATATATATTTAAATTTCTGAAGGAAATTACAATTAATCTAACAGATAATCAAAACATACTAATTAATATTCCAATTTCTACTAAACATTCAAATACTCGTAATAAACCATAACCGCCTAATACTTTTCTTCATAACGCAACGACACTCTTTGAGAATATACTTTAATAAAGAGCGAGCGCCTTTTGAGATATAACGTTTATTCTCTAAGGGCGAATAATCTGAAATGTTGAAGGGGTTATTCCCCGTCTTTCACGACGGAACACTTTCTCAGGTCACTGGTAATTTTCGGGAGCATCTGCTTCCTAGAGATCCTGATTGCTATACTACCCGACCTAAATCCGCTCGATTAGTTTCCCAAAGCACATGGGACTGGTGATCAAGGAAATGGAACTGATAGGATTATAGCCTCCTATAAGTGATTCAGACACACCAAGGATCTTCACTGTGCTGTAGGCTCTTGTAAAGGTTGCACTAAAGATGTTTTCGCAAGTTGTAAGACACAAAATTAACTTATTAAGTCTTTAAATAGAGAAATAAAAGTATGAGACGGGTAAAAAGAAAGTTATTTCTTTTCAAAGCCTCGTTTTGATATTCGAGTTCACTTCGCAGAGCTTAATTTTCATATTTCAAAGCTTTGAGTGCTGTTTTTAAACAGACATACGGAAATAATGAAAAACCGTTTCGCTGAAAGTTCTAATTTAATAACATATACAGGGTGAACCATTTAAGTCGAGACCGTACAATACCTCCAAAACTAAGTGTTGCAGAAAGAAATGTCTTTAATAAAAGTTGCCATTAGTTATGCTTTATTTGGAAGATGTTTTGATAGTCATTTTAGGGTCAATTTAATTTTTTAAAATGGGAACCTACAATTAGGTCAAATTAAATGATACCACGATGACTTCAGATTTCAGACTTTGGCACTGACCTCTTCAGGTTACCGGATTCCTATATCTGTGCAATTAATGTACCTAATATTCCTGAAAATGTACTAATTGCACTAAATCCATTCATTACTCCCCTTAATTCTCCTTGTTCTTGGAACTATGCTTCCACTGATTATATGTAACGCCGTGATTGTGGATTTTCGTTACTCTTGGGTCAGGATATTTAAGGCACCTGTCACACAAAAAAAGCCTTAAAGCATTACAAATTACATTAAAGTAGCTTTATCAGGACGTATTCATTGGCGAAAATGGAGCGTATCTATTAGTTGGAAGTTCTAACCTATACCGTACCGCCATTTTAACATTTCAGCATAGGCTGGAAATAATTGACGAAAACCGGCCCTTCAGAGCCGGTCAGATTTAACCTCGGTAAAATCCTCGATAAACTTCTACCGGCGTCAATGCACCACAAATGACCGTCCACCGCGGTAAAGTTCATATTTTACCACGGTAAAATTTTGATCTAGAATGGTGCACACGGTCATTAGTTTTGGAGATATTGCACAGTCTCAACTTAAATGGTTCACCCTGTATAATAGTCACACAACTGTCTATCCATTAGTATATCACTATCATTTATATAAGATTTTATTACCATAAATACGATTAATATCCGCCTAGAATATTTTTGTGTTCAATATCATAATTAATGATTCTCTTATATGCAGAATCCTTATCATCATCATCATCTACACGGTTTAGTCCATCACTGAACTGTTCTATCCTCACGACTAATGCAGAAAATCCTGGTCTCTCCGTCTCAGATATGGGCTTTCTACTTTTCTTTTCTGTCTTGGATTGTTTTCTAAAATCTTTCTTGTCCCATTCGTTGTAAATGTTCTTTCCAGTTGTTTGTGTTTTCTACAATTTTTTCATTAATCTAAAAATATTTAATTCCTCCCTAATTTTTGTGCTTCTCTTTTTATCCATTCTTCTACATCTCGACAGGTCTTAGTAACATTATTATTACAATTATATGCACAATATGAGGAAAATACTGTCACTAAGAAATGTGGTCAATATTATAGGAAAATGAATTATTTTATTTGTGGATGCTCTTTAACTGCTATGGTTCCTAAGGTCCCATTCTATATTGGGAGCGAAAGATAAGGAAATTTTGCTCAGACGCGTCTTTATCACGCTTGAGATTCTTTTACGTGCCGTAAATCTACGACACGGGAGACCATCGGCTTTACTTCCCTTCCGAAAGAAGCCATGTTAAGGATTTTTACGCCCGAAAAAAGTCCATCGGCCTCCGCCGGGTTTCATCTTGGGAACTTGAGGCTAGCATGGCACCCCTAGACTACGAAGGAGACAAATAATATTATAGGGGCATAGGGTATACAACAAAGCGCAACCTACAGAGATCTATTGCGGTTAGCTCACCCTAGCAGGAAGGGATGAAGTGAGGGAACTGCAGGAGGCAGACAGGCCCCAAAGACGCGCTGAAGTCCCTAACATTTTATGGATCGAAGACCCAACACACTACGGGATCTGCTCAAAAAGCGATGAACGTGCAATCAGACAGCCCAGCAAATACTCTTTCCTTGCAGCAAGCATTCGCGCCATCTATCCAGCACCGCCTCACGCCATAAAACGTAGAAACACACCGGAAACATGAGAATAAAATGGAATGAACGGGAAATGAGGGAATGGAAATCGTGGTAGACGAGATACAACCCCAGCATTCGCTCATCGTCCAGGGAAAACCACGGTAAATACAAGGTCAGTTGAGTTGAATGAACCCGGGACTTCTCAAATGCCAACCTCACACGTTACCGTGGAGCCAATTCCCTCGGTTCTGAGCAATATTAGTGTTTATTACAAACTCTTTTATACTGAAATTTTAGATTAAAAGTGCTACAAAGGGGAGGTAGAGGTTAATTTTAAGGGGAGTGGTGCGGGTGTGAGGGGGAGACGTTCCTCTCTCACCCGCACCACTCTCCTTACCGACAAATTCTACTTCCCTTTTGTACCACTTGTAGCCTACAATTCAGTATAGCTGGTTGTGCAAAAAATGATAATCGCCCATTTTCAAATTTTACTTTCTCTATCACGTACATAGTAGGTGGAGGTATTGCATTTCTCCCAACAATTCGATGCCGAGATTTCACCAGAAATTACACATTTCAAGCCCCTCGAATCCAAAAACAATCCATTTTTGGAAAAAGGTCCATGTGTGCGCGTTCCCTTTTGAACAGCATGTCAAAAAATGAAAATTCGGATAAATACCAAACTTGGTATTTTGGTTCAATACCTTCCAAAGATGCGACTCGAATATTTTTAAGGAAATACCTCCACATCAAGCTACCCTTTACGTTGAAAATTTTTCGCAATTTTTTATTTTCTAAAAAATTGCTATAACGATGTTGGTTAAAATACCATACATTAAAGATATTTACATTACAATTAAAACATGTATTTTGGATTTTCTGGGAATAGCCTGTGAAGTTCAATTTATTCGGAAGGAATTTTGTATAATGTTTTATAACCGGTAAATGTTAAGCGATAGACGAAAACATACAACACAAAAAATGTATATCTCCTTAAAACACACAATTTATTTCAAATAAGATTTTTGTGGTATTAGCCATTCCTGAAATACCCGTTACTAAAGGTTCAAATTGTTCATTTCTTCGCCATTCTCTTAAAGTTCTGTTAACTCTCAATTGTTTATAACGGTTGTTCTTAAACATTTGAGCTATCGTCGTTTTCTTTGTATCTATAACGAAATGTGAAATTGTTTAAAAGGTTTATTTGGATTAAAATGTAGTGGATAGAAAAAAATCTGATGTGTTGCACTCACATGACTTTCCCTACTCTTGTACAAGCTATTTTTACAAATGCTTATTCTCTATCTACTTCATGTTAATTGAGATAAACATTTGCAGAAACGTATTGCTAATTTTCTTGTAGGTACAAGGGGAGTATGGTAGACTTTAAGCGACAGTCAAATCTTTTAAGCGCTGGTTGCTATGTGGAGCACTCCATTCTCTTTGCATGTCCAGGACATAAAAAAAACGAATAACGAATTTCCATTTGAGAAAAAGTATAGGTATTGGAAAATTCAAAAAATAACAAGAAGTACCTCGGAAATGATTCAGTCTACACAAAAAAGTATGTAACATAAGTTGTATGCTTTAACGAGATCGGCATGTTTTGTGTAGTAAAATTTTGTCTATCTCGTACGGTTTACCAGTTATGGAAAAGTCATTCAGACTGAAGAGGACTTTTGGGGACATTTCAGAAAATTCAAGATATACATTTCATTTGCCATGAAATATCTTAAATGCGTGATATTTTAATGAAAATCGTTAGCCATTTTTGAGAAAATCAAAAATTTCTAAAAATATTCCATATAAAGGGTAGTTTGGGATGGGGAATTTTCTTAAAAATCTTCTTGTCGTATCTTTTGATGATATTGAACTTAAATTTCAAATTTGGTGTTGATCCAACTTTTCGTTTTTTTTAATTATGTTGTTTATAGTCACACATGCACGATCCCGCGCGCCTTTTTTGGATTCAGGGGGCCACAAAACCTGTATTTACGGTGAAATCTCGATATCGAATTTTAGGATGGAATGCAATACTTCACCTACGTACTAGAGAAAGTAATATGCTCTAGTAGGAATAGTTTGTACACCCACCAATAAGCAATAAAAGGTAGAGAAATTCATGTAAATATATCACATATGATTTTTATTTTCTCTACTAGGTATAGTAAGTAGGGGAAGTATTGTACTCCACCCAAAAATTCGATACCGAGATTTCACCGAAAATACATGTTTTGAGACCCCATGAATCCAAAAAAAAGCATTTTTGGAAACATGTCTGTGTGTGTATCTGTCTGTGAACAGCATAAATCAGAAACGAACAGTCGGATAAACATCAAACTTGGTATTTAGGTTCAGTATCTTCCAGAGATGCGACACGAAGGTTTTCAAGAAAATCCCCCATCCCCAGATTACCCTTTACATGGAACATTTTTCGAAAATTTTAATTTTCTCAAAAATGGCTCTAACGATTTTGATTAAAATATCATATGTTTAAGATATTTTCATGACAAATGAAATGTATATCTCAAATTTTCTGGGAATGTCTCCAAACGCATTCTTCATTGTGAATGACTTTTGCATATCTGGTAAACCATAAGAGATAGACAACATTTTACTACACAAAAAATGTAGATCGCGTTAAAATAAACAGTTTGGCATATACATTTTTTTTGTTGGGTGAACTATTTTCGAGATATTGCTTGTTATTCCCTTAAATTTTCCAATACTTATACTTTTTCTCAAATGGGAATTCGTTATTCACCTTTTTTGTCCTGGTAATGCAAAGAGAATGGAATACTCCACATAGCAACCAGCTCTTAAAACATTTGACTATCACTTAAAGCCTAGCAATTCCCCTTGCATCTAAAAGAAAATTAGCAATAAGATTAACATCTCGATATCTTGATTATCATGAAGCATATGAAGAATAAACGTTTGTAAAAATAGTTTTACAAGAGTAGAGAAAGTCATGTGAGTGTAACACATCAGATTTTTTAAGTAGGCTCAGATCTTTCATTTAGTGACATAAAGTAGTGCTGGTGTTTGTAAACGAATGGTAAGTGCAGAAAAATAGTTCTCTGTAGTATAGTATTAATCCATTGTTCAATATATTCTGCAGCAGATTGCACAAATAGCCGCCTTGTCATAAAAAAATTTACACGGGACGTAAAAGGTTTGTCAGCCAGGGATCACTAATGGATTTGCTGTGACAAGAAAACCTGACCTGCGGTTCAAATCCCGGTTATGACATTGAATTTTTTGTCTTATTCTACCTTTCCTACCTTATCCTACACATGACTGGTGTGAAAGAACAATTAATTACCATAGATTGACCTAATGGCTGGTTAAATTATGAACCCCGGACTTAAAGTAATTTGAACATTGTAAGTCGCCATTGGATCTCAAAATGAATTTTAGATCTCCTTGTGGTTTACGGGAAAAGTGCGAGTCAGTTGGGAATTTAATGTTGTGTTGGTATGTTGCCATAGTAACTCAGTTGGTTAGAGCGCTATTCTCAAGTACCGAGGAAAACGACTGGGAGCTTACCTGCTCAGTACATAGGCGTGATGGGAGCAACTGAATGAGGAGCAAAGGGGAACATGTTGATGCCATTTATACCATCCCTCAGCGCAGCGGCGGTTCTGTCGGGTAGCTTTCATTTACCATAGAGGACAGTATGTCAACAACACCAACTAGGCTCAATCCTGCTTGGGAGGAAACATATTTTATTACAGAACAAGATAATGGTATAAAGTGTTTAATTTGTCACAAGATGCTTAACAACATAAACAGTTAAATCTACAGCGCCATTATTCGTCTTGTCATGCGAATCAGTATGAAAAATACCAAGCGGAAGAAAGATCACATTTAATGGAACAACTAAAAGGTACAGCGTTTGCGGATGTAAGTACAGTATATTTTACAGTACTGTAATTTATTTCTGTTACTGAATTTGTTCGTATTGGTCACACAAATTGTTTATTTTGCCTTTGAACATACGAATTATCTGTTTTTATTAAATAATTTAGTATTCCTTGCTTGTATAATTGAACATTGCTAGTTGTGTTATTTAATAACAATAATTATATAAGCAATATTCTTCGCTAAAACAATATAATAAATTTGTATCGCAAAGTTACCTCCGTGCAATTACAGGAAACGCCACTGAGTTTACAAACCGGCTTGCTGTTCAGTTTTACTGTGGCAGGCGCTAACGGGAACGGAGGAGGTAAAGTCGGCTACTTAGAGCTACACATTAATGATGCCTGGGTTAGAGCAACCGTATGATCCATGGCTCAAATTCCGGTTAGGAATTGATTTCTTCAGTCTGATTCTACCTTTCTAACATTGTCCTACACATAGCTTGTATGAAAGAATAATTAATTACCATGAAAAGAAGTGTTTTCATACTACAAATGGCTTCTGAGAAAGGTATATCAAGTCACTCAGAATCTGAATCAGTGTTTTCTCCCTATAAGAAACGCAATTACTACATATAAAATAAGAAACAAAATAACCTTCAGCTAACATTTTGAAGTAACATTTTATTTAGGGAATTATTTTGTTTTCATATATGTATTTCCCAGACATTGTTGTAATTATAAGATACTCTATGGGAATCTTTCATAATTATTTACTTTACAAGCTCATGTGTGAAGTAACTAAAAAATTCTGATGTGATACATTCACGTCACTTTCTTTGCCCTCTATTGTTTATTAGTGAGTATACAAATTATGCTTACACAAGCTTATTTTTCTATCTACTACATTTTAATAACTACATTACACATTTCGTTATAGATACAAAAGGAACAGTGATAGTCAAATGTTTAAGAACTGGACGCTATATCCAGGCCTTGAAATTCCATACTGTTTCCATGCAATCGCGAGAAACAACTGAATTTTTAAAGGACTTTTAAGAGAATTGCCAAAAAAAAGAACAATTCGAACAATAAATAACGTATATGTCAGAAACGGCTTATACCACAAAAGAGCTGTGTGTTTAATAGAGAGTGTTTTCGTCTGTGGTTTAGCGTTTACCAGTTATACAAGATTATACAAAATTTCTTCTAAATGAAATGGAATTACCTGAAAATTCAAAATATACATTTTATTTGTCATGTAAATATCTTTCATAAATGAGTATTTTAATCAAAATCGTTAAGAGCCACTTTTTAGAAAATCTAAATTTTCGAAAAATGTTCCATGTAAGGGATAACTGGGGGTAAGGAGATTGTATTAAAAATCTTCGTGTTACATCCTTGGAAGATACTGAACTTAAATACCAAGTTTCGCATTTTTCCGACTTTTCGTTTTTAAGTTATGCTGTTCATAGTTAGACACACAGACATATACACAGATGTGTTTCCAAAAATGCTTTATTTGGACTCAGGGAGCCTCTAAATATGTATTTCCAGTGAAACCTCGGTATCGAATTTTTGGGTGGAATGCAATACGTCCTAACTTGTTATACGTAGTACAGAAAATAAAAAAAACACACGATCGTTCAAAACGTATATAAAACATTCTTTGTCGCCTGTCATAAGTGCTGATTATAATTAGAAATGTAATATAGAAGTAGGTTAGGAAAAAATATTTAAAACGTATATACTCTTAAACGCAAGAAAGTATTTTAACATCCTTTAGGCTAGTTTAGTTAACTAGATATACTGAGAAAATCTTGCAAAGGAATGCATTATTACATCATGCAGAATTATGAAGTGTCATATCTGAAGGAGCTTCAGCTATTCTACCTCGAGCATAATTTGCGGCTAAACGGTTGAGCGAGGAAAAAGATTTACAACGAGAGTTTCGCACAAGAAGGCTGGTCTTAAAACTCGCGGACAGAAACAGAACAAGGAAACTCACTTTGTGACTGCGTGACGGAATGCTGGTCTGTATTTGCAGAACTGTAAGGAGAATTCCCGGGAAAAGGTTTTGTTACTGCTTTTTCCTGAACTTCACAACAGCGCTCTGAATCCCAGCTCCACAGAGAAATACTTCAGTCTGGGAACGTACAAAACTGAAGATAAGAGTCGAACCTTAGAT
Organism: Deroplatys truncata; assembly: GCA_030765065.1. Lineage (NCBI taxonomy): Eukaryota > Metazoa > Arthropoda > Insecta > Mantodea > Mantidae > Deroplatys > Deroplatys truncata. The sequence goes on from CM060988.1 coordinate 82,915,373, forward strand.
ATTCCACATTGTTATATCATCCCTCCAACTGTTAAATAGGAATCAAAATAATATTTAAGTGATATCGAGCGAGATGGCTACGCCGTAACGTATGAGACTCGCATTCGGGAGTTCCTAGTTAGATTCCCGCCTGACTGGCCACTTTGAACTTGGGTTTTTTCGTAGTTTTGCCAGGTCGGTGGGCGAATATAGTGGTGGTTCCTCCTCTACTACAAATTTCCTGTCTTCATCGCTGCTCGCTAGAACGCTGGTAGGTTTGAAATTATCTACACTGTACTTCCGTAGTAAACCACCATTAAAGTTATCTCTCTGGACTTCCATAATTACTTCTGTAATTTACTACAGAAGTAAATGTCGGAGAGCACAGCATGTAGTATGTTACTATGGAAGTAAACAATATAAGTTCGAATTTACTCTCACGATCTGGATGGAGTAACTCAGCTGTCATTTGTCGTCCTCCGAGGTCTAGGGGTACCATGCTAGCCTCTAGTTCCCGAGGTCGGTTCAAACCCGCAGAGGGCGATGGATTTTTGGGCGTAAAAATCCATAGCGTGGCTTCCTTTGGAAGGGAACTAAAGTCTATGGTCCCGTGTCGTAGATTTACGGCTTGTAAAAGAACCTCAAGCCTCTGAGCAAAATTTCCGGTCCATCACGCCCAATATAGAGTGGGATTGCTAAGAATCCTACAATAAAGAACGTCCATAAATAGATTCAGTTTCATTTTTCCCCTGTCGTTTGAACTACAATGCCGTATTGTAGCGGCATAAAGATGTTTTGACGTATTGTGGATCATAGGGCGGCGTATTTAAGCATTTCCGTAATCACTAGTGTATCATGAATCTGTAGAAACAAGGAACAAGTATTTAGTTTTTGTGATAAAATTTACTAATATTATATATATATCATTTCCACTGTTCTACTACAGTGAGTTTTAGTGATTTTTTAGCATTTTAGTGATTTGCATTAACCAAATTTAATTTTAATTTAATTTAATTAACCAAATAATTAATCAAAGAGCTAATTTTTCACTAACTTCCAGCAATAATTCTCATGAGGACATCAAGGTTATTTATCCACCGAAATGTCCAAACCTGAACCCAATTCACTTTCAAAAGCATCAGTTCCTTCATTATTTATGCAATTTATTATTTTCAAAGAAATTTGTTACTGTTTCATCATCGCCACAAACTGAATCTATTCCTTGGAACACTTCTGCCATTATTTCAATTATTTTTCAAACATCATCCACGTGCGTTGTATGTGACTTAACACCATTTTTCTCGTGTTTCCGTGACATTCAACTTTATAGCGTTTTCTTTCAGGTGTTTCCAAAAAATCTTAAGCTGCTCTTCGGTATGTTTCCTGTCGCTCGAAGCATTAAACTCGTCCGTCACGATTTCCAGGCATTTTTCTTCTTATCCAAAATCTTAACGTGTATATTTTTCACTCTGCAATCTTTATATGGATCTTTATTATCTCTACCCACAAACATTATTTCTTTCAATGACCTTTTCCCTGTTTTCCTATCTCTTCAAGCAAACCACTCAACACACAAAATACTCTATAAGTAATGAACTCTACTTCGCAGTAGTAACTAAAAGAATATATTGTAGTTAAGTTTCCCGAGTTACTTCCAAATAAATCACTCCCTTCGTAACCCCCTCCAGTAGTACGGACTAGTAAACATTACTTCCGAAGTGATTTACTCCTATATGGTGCTCGCCACCCTAAATGCTGCAGTTTCCCCGCCAATTATTTTCTCTATATCACTCTTCGGTTATTGTGGCGAAAGGGAAGTTTCTGCCAACCTTCTGCGCGTGTTTTGCTCGTGTCTAATCTCCCCACTTGTTTTCATATGGAACCAGCACGCTAAAAGGTGAGCGTGTAATCTAAAATGCCCAATTTTGTTGAAGCTCTTATGATAGAAACGAAGTTCTATTCTTCTGTTATTGAGACAAAGCGTTGTAACATAAACGGCTGCGATCTAGTGCGACATCATAGTGTAAATTGCAGTCAACAATTTCTCTATCCATAAGAGTATAGCATTCGTATTTCCGCCATAAGCAGTCCTTAGCAGTGCTTGGCTTCCCGCCTATCGTTCGCGTAATCAGCTTTCAATTTCCTACTAGGAAGACATATTTTAATGCGATTTACATAGAAGTTTAGAAACAAAAACAATTCACATCTACATAGGCTAAATGTGTGCATGTGTGTTTCGCTTTTCCAAAAAATGCTGTTTTTCCATCACTCTATGACACCTAATCTTTGCTTCGAACTGCTAGGTTGCTAGCTGCGATTGAATGCTTCTACATGGTCGCATATATTCATGTTGTATTGCTTCATGCTGACAAATATGGAGTAAGTTTCAACTAACATTATTCGACTTGACCTCGCGAAGCAAACTTCGGCCATGGTGTACTCAACAAACAGGAAGCGAATAAAAAGCCCATCATACACGGTACTCGTTTATTAGCACTCTTAAGTACTAGTCGGCCACGATATGGGTGCATTCGGTGGGAAGAGGAACTAAACAGTTACGGAACAAGTGGGCAGTTCCGACTTGCATTTACTAACGAGGCTGAGGCCTGCAAATGTATTGTTTTCATTGTGCAACTGTACATTCCCCTATCATCTTGCCCGTCACTTCCCTCTGATCACTTTATCTAGATGGCATTACCATGTCAACATAAATAGTGGCGCTCTCCTCCAAAAGTAGTCATATCGTGGCCAAGTAGTACTCGCCATTAAAGCACATTTTAATAATATAAATACTTTTAGCATACGATATAGGGGTGGAATTTGTTAAATACAGTACGTTTTATGATACATTTTATAGTGTTTGTTTAGTATTTGCACATCGGTTGGGTAACAATGTTATGTAACAATTTGTAATCCCTTAGATAATGGCACAAGCGCTAGTTTTTATGAGTAGCATAGCTAAGATTGTACAAATATCTAAGTAACGGTTTGTTTAGTAGTAGCGTTATACAGGGTGGACCATTTAAATTGAGACTGTACAATATCTTCAAAACTAAGCGTTGTAGAAAGAAATGTCTTGAATAAAAGTTGTTTGATATTATGGAGGCAAGTAAATGCCAAAAGTCGTGTTTTGTTTGTAGAACGTTATGATGGTCATTTTAGGGTCAATTTAATTTTTTTAAATGGGAACCCACAATTAGGTCAACGTCCTCCAAATAAAACATGACTATTGGTGTGTCTTGAATAATAGTTGTTTGATATTATTCAAGACATTTATTTCTACAGCGCTTAGTTTCGGAGATATCGTACAGTCTCAACTTAAATCGTACTCCCTATATACTTATAACACATCTATATACAACATAACTATCGTATGAACACAGCAGGTACGAGGGATGTTTTCAAAGTAAGTACCATTTTAATACTCTACAGCTGCAGTCGCGATTTTGAGCATACCCGATCACTTCCCCCATGCATTAGGAAGTCAGACGCAGCTGTGAGCGATCGTCACTTTGTGTTATCCTGTTGTTAGAGCGTTTCGAAATGTTCAAAACAATCGAACGACCCACCGACTGAGAAGTCAGATCGCTGATTCGTTTTTTTGAATGCGATGAATGTTACAACAGCAAACATTCGTTGCCAATCGTGCGAGGTTTATGGGTAAACAATAATGGGTACTATGCCCGGCTACACACAGCCAAGCAAACTCAAGATATGATCGCATCATTTAGTTGGGAACAATTAGACCATCCTCCGTACAGTCCGGATTTGGCATAAGCGAATTTCACCTGTTTCTCATTCTGAATAAATTACTTGGTGGAAAACATTTCAACGACGATGATGTTAAACAAGAAGTGCAGACTTGGTTTCATCACAAGCGGCATCATTCTTTGACGAAGGCATACAAAAACTGCTTTCCCGTTACGACAAGTGTCTGACCAAAGGCGGTGAAGAGGAGTAGTAGTGTAAGGTATAAGGTAATGAATGATGGTCAAGTATATGGAAAATAATGTTCTGTTACTTTTAAAAACTTATCGATATTTACTTTAAAAACACCTCGTATTAAAATAACGTTTCATTATTTCTTTTAGAGGCTATTGTTTAACAGTTACTGTCAGTATGAAAGCTATATTAAAGAGACTTTGTAATCAATCTGAAATTCTTATTTGCAGCAATTTCCATTAATTTTTATTCATTCAAGAAAGAATTATAGAAGAGAGAATTATAGGTACAAGGTGTTCTTCCCGAATTGCCGTGCTTTTTGTTGCATAGGTAACCCAAATGACATCAGATATGGTAACATATATCTACTTTTTATCATTACATTATATAAGACTACTTGCTTTTTTCTGTAAGTTTATTTCAAAGCATTCTGGTATCACTAACATTGTAACTGCGTACAAGACAAGTGTGTTTGATTTACTAACATCTAGCTTTGACTGTTACTTCGATCTAACTGACATAATGCTTTATATTAATTGTATAGGTGGTTATTATAGTATTATTTCTATAATATGAATGTAATATTTTAACGGCAGGGGGGATGTAACTTAGAGGTAGAGCATTTGCCTAGGGGAGAGGGCTCGGAAAGGGGGTGCAGGTTCCGGTGACAATTAGAACTTAGGTAAAGTTACTGCGCATGCCTTGAGCCCTTTATTCTAAAGGCTTATGACCCAATTTGTCAGTACATCAGCTCGTTTTGACCACGACGGGCGTGGCGACGTTCTATAACGGATGTCGTGATGGTCTGTCTTTGGTGACCTCAATTCGGTCAGCTTAAATATTTTACGCTGTGAGGCGTCAGCGTTCTGTTAATCCAGATTCACCACGTACCCTAATTTCGACACTTTCTCGAGTGTTGCCTCATTCTTATATCTAGGTTTCGTTCCCAGTCCTGGCACGCTACAGTATTCCTTGTGGTTAGGGTAGCAGGATTCTAACGAAGAGGTTCACAGTTCGAATCCCGTCTGCGGAGTTTTATGTATTATACATACTATGTTTACGTGTATTTGTATGGACAGAGCCGTATCTCGTCACTAATTGAAATTTGTAGCACCCCTGCAATATAATACCAACATTATCGGCTCGCCGTACACAACTACGGGATACAAGTTCAAGAAGTGGAGGACGATTCGAGAACATCGTTTATAGTTAGACTTGGAATGAGCGTTGATACCGTAATTATTGACGGGAAGCTATAAGCAATTAACTAAAGAAATAGTAACATAAAGACGTAATTGCAATAAATAATTTCCGTATATAAAATCAGTGTATAATGTAATAAGTCTGAGTTGAAAGATTTGTCCGAAAAGAAACCAATAATTAGCAAGCCATGTACGGAAGACTTTAGTAACAGCCGAGTATAGAACCATTAACTCTGGGATTCTTGGAATGCAGTTAAGATCTAATTCAGTAATTTGCAAAGTCACTAAGACCGGAATTCTGTAAATTAGAAAAAGAAAAAGGACTTCCTAGTTTGGCAAGGTATGGCTTAGCAACAAGTTAAGTGAAGCTACGTAGGATTTTAAGATTGGACCGCGTTAATAGGAACGTTGGTAGGGGTAGCGATATGTCGGCGAAGTTTAAACTAAGAAAGGTTCGTGCATTCTACATCAGAGACTTATTCATGCATACATTCGTGACACATGTGACTCTGTATACTGACTTTTCACTCGCGACTCTCGTGTGTAATTTTTAAGTTGTGTAGCACACATGAACGCGCTGGCGTTAGAAGGATTTAGCGGTTATTGATAGGGATCTTTCCGAGTAACATTTCTGCAACTTATGCAACTGATGCTTCGCTTAATTACTGTTATGGAAGTCATTTAATCCTTTAATACAGTCGCTGCAGTAGACGACTCTTCTCAAACCGAATATTTTAGTCAACATTAACATTTACCAGCTAACTAAACTGGTGTTATCCTTTCAAAATAAACTCACGCACACCCTGAGATAAAGAACTCATGCTATACCACAAGAGCAGCTGGCGCACGAGACAACGTAGAACGAGCTACGAGACACCATACAACTCATCAAGAGCAGGTAACGTTAAATGTTATCTAAACTGATACAACTACGAGATAGCAACATTTGAAGAGAGGGGTACGGCATGAAAAGTCTCGCACCGCGAACAGCTTCAGCGTTACATTTATAGTGACTGGGTTTATCAGATATACAGAGTAATGTTGGCGTAACATATGATTGAACATTTCGATTGTCGCATTACGTAAGGCATATTTTTGACATTTGGGACATGCAATCATCCTTCCCATTAGTAGCTTAAATAAAAATAGCCGATATCACGAAAGGCTTTAGAAATTCGCATGTTAAGAGAGAATTAGAATGAAATCGATTATGAATGCATTTACTTTGATAGACCCTTACTCCATTTCTAGTAACCTTTAAGACACGCATGTTATAAAGAGCCAATTACACACGGTTTTAGTTATCATAATCGCACGCTTAGTATAGCGTTGCATAACCGTTAGCAATACCCTACCCACCACAAGTATGCTATAAGTGTAATTCTGCGAGAATAAAATTTCCTCTTCAGTTTTCTGTATTAAAGCCAGACAAAAATGTAAAACTAGGAAAAAAAAATAATAAATCGCTGCATATGTCAGCCTTTTCATGCCTAAGGCATCCTTAGTGGTTTTTCACTTCTTTCTGTACTCATATTGTACATCTCTGATTTCCTTTAGTTCTGGTAGCTCGTTTTTTGCGTTTTTTCTCCCTTTTTATTCTCCCTGTTGCAGAACACCAGCTGTTAATCTGGCGTATCTACTTTACATGTGCAACGTATCTGTTATATATCTCATGCAGTTCTTTGATCCAAAAGTTTTCTCTTTTTTTTTTAATTTCCTACTAATTTTGTCTCCTTCTGTAACAGAGGACCCTTTCGTTAAAATGAGTTTTCTCGTACAGAAATCGGAGCTTTTATGTTTCACTTCAGCGGTCACATTTCTGCGTTATATGCCGTTATATCTTACCATTTATACTACGGTATCATTTTGGCTAATCTTTCTTTCTTGGTCTTTTTTTCCTTTTTCTTTTTCGTACTTCTTATTAAAGCCTTCATTCTTATTTCAGGATATTGTATCTTCATAAGATTTATGAGATAGGTCAGCTTCGTATAACACCACGAACTAGCTAGTGTAAGAAAATAGTCCTTCCGATAGAGGTTAGCTGGTAAGCTCTTGAAGCTTGCACCGTCAGAAGGACGCTGGCTTCAGGTGGGGAGCGGATTAGTATTTTCGACGCCAATTAAATATTGCAGCCATGGCCTTCTCCATGTGTGTGCTACTTTATGCATCCAGGTAACATCCACATTCTAATACTAAATGTCGTCCTCCGTGGATTAGTGATGTACTGGTGTAATGCTAGCCTCTAGTTCTTGAGGTCGCGGACTCAAACCTGGTGGAGGGCGTAAAAACCCTTAGCATGGCTTCCTTCTAAAGGGAAGTAAAGCCGGTGCTCCCGTGTCGTAGATTTACGGCACATAAAAGAAACTCAAGTCTGATAAAGAGACCCCTGAGCAAAATATCCGGTCTTACACGCCCAATATAGAATGGGACGCTAAGGACCACAGCAGTTAAAGAGCGTTCATAAATAATAAAAAACATTCTATCCTCTAGTTCTCGAGGTCGCGGGTTCAAACTTGGCGGATAGCGATGGATTTTTTTCGGGCGTAAAAAACCTTAGCATGGCTTCCTTCGGAAAGGCAGTAAAGCCGGTGGTCCCAAGTCGTAGATTTACGGCACATAAAAGGAAACCAAGCCTGATAAAGAGGCCCCTATTCTAAGGATGCTAAGGACCACAGCAGTTAAAGAGCGTCTATAAATATAACTCAATTTAATTTATTTCCAATACTAAACTCATACAGCCATTCGTTTACATTTAAATTTGAGCAAGGAAATAGCTGTGGTTTTATTATTTTAAATCACTCCACGTTATGTGAGGGGAATGAGTGGCAGTAGTTAAATGGCCGGTAATAGCTGTTTGCTAATATTTGCAGTATGCTAATATTTTGAGAATTTTTAATTGCCATAAACACCCTGAATTCACAATCAAGCATATATCGATGTATTAAGGAATAAAGCTGCATTCATTAATGTGAATTATTATGTGAGCATTTATACAGGGTTGACCATTTAAATTGAGACTGTACAATAGTTTCCAAACTAAGCGTTGTAGAAAGAAATTTCTTTAATAAAAGTTGCTTGATATTATGGGGGAAAGTAAATGCCATAGTCGTGCTTTGTTTGGAGGTCGTTATGATGGTATTTTAGGGTCAATTTAATTTTTTGAAATGGGAACCTACATTTTGTATGTTGTTTTCTATTAGAAAATGGTTTATAAAAAGCGGTTTATTTTGTGATGAGGAATAAGGAAACAAAATAAAAATGGTGGTTCTAAAGGGGTTTTATTGTTGTTGGGTTGCACGACGTATGGTCACCAATTTGAAGCTGTTTTAGACCACGCACGTAATGGATGCCAATTTGCGGGAGATTGTTCCTAGGAGTGTGTTCGCCCCACATACGATACAAAGTTTCCGGTGGGCTTAGCCCCACGTTTACTTTATGTATAATAACTATTTTAATGTTATTTATTTAAATATTATATATGTATGCCTCGGCTGCGTCAGTAGTAATTTGCAAAGCACGTATCTCTTAACAGGGCTGGTGCTGCTAAAGAACAAGGCTTACACAAATTGTAATTGTACTGTAGTTTTACTTTCTCTACTACGTATAGTAAGTAGGGGAAGTATTGTATTCCACCCAATAATTCGAAACGGAGATTTCACCGGAAATACATGTTTTGAGACCTCCTGAATCCAGAAAAAAGCATTTTTGGAAACATGTCTGCGTGTGCGTCCGTGTGTGTGTGTATGTGTGTGTGTGTGTGTGTCTGTGAACAGCATAACTCAGAAACGAACGGTCGTATAAACACCAAACTTGGTATTTAGGTTCAGTATCTTCCAGAGATGCGACACGAAGGTTTTCAAGAAAATCCCTCCACCCCAGACTAACCTTTACATGGAACGTTTTGTCGAAAATTTTAATTTTCTCAAAAATGGCTCTAACGATTTTAATTAAAATATCATATGTTTAAGATATTATCATGAGAAATGAAATGTATGTCTCGAATTTTCTGGGAATGTCTCCAAAAGTATTCTTCATTGTGAACGACTTTTGCATAACTGGTAAACCATAAGAGATGACAAAATTTTACTACACAAAAAATGCACATCTTGTTAAAATACACAATTTATGTCATATACATTTTTTTGGTTGGGTGAACCATTTTCGAGATATTGTTTGTTATTCCCTTAAATTTTTTAATACTTATTTTCTCAAATGAGAATTCGTTATTCATTTTTTGTCTTGGATATGCAAATAGTATTAATCTGAGGCAAAGAGAATGGTGCTACACCTAGCAACCAGCTATTAAGAGATATGTATATGCTTAAAGGCTACTGCATTTCTATGTTGACCTTGCAAATACAAAACAAGGGGAACATAGTACGCCTTAAGCGATAGTCAAATATTTTTAGAACTGGTCCCTATGTGTAAAATGTAATTCTCTTTGCATGTCAAAAGATCGTAAATGTTTATCTCGATTACTATGAAATAGATGGAGAATAAGAGCTCGTAAAAATAGTTTGTACAAGAGTAGAGAAAATCATGTGAGTGTAACACATCAGATTTTTTTTATTAATCCTTCACACGATTAAATAACACTTCACTGATGTGTCTTACTGTAGAGCTGTTTGATTATTGTTAATTGCACTTTTAACAGGTAAACTTTATATTATTCTCGCCGTATGAATTTTCATATCTCATATTGACCCGTACCGAACCGAACTGCTAGGTTACGCTTCCTTGTAGCGTCTATCGTTTTAATTTGTACATTTGCTTTATTTCTAGTATCTGATTGGCTAAGCCTATTTCAATAGAATACCTTAATTTAACTTTTAGCTTTTCTAGTTTTTGTTTGGCTATTTATAAACGGTTTTAAATATTACATTACTATTGTTCCAAGAATTATTAGTAGCCTTTTTAAACTTTCTAATGTATTGTTGTCTCAAGGTTACCTCATTGTTAGCAACTTTCGGCTTCTACTTTGTAATTCTGTTTGCTACGGAAGGCAGCTTGCTTCTATTCTCACAGTTCCTACATTGTTAAACTACATAATACATTCACATAACATTTTTATACATGTACATAATAACATAAACATAATACAATGACTGTAATATACACTTTATTATATACATATTGCTTTAAGGCGGGTTGTTATTATATTTTATATTATATAATTAGACTGATGTCATTTAAGTGTTAAAAATACTGCCTCAGTTCCCAATTACGAAACGTAACTTGACCCTCAAATGACCATCCATGGAAGACCCAACCATTCATTGCGCTCTTCGTACTCAGCCATTCAGAATTTTCGTACTTATTTACGTTGGTGTAAGAACAATTGCAAAGTGATTTATAAAAATGTTGCTTAGTTCTTTATGAGGAGTGAGAAAACAGCATAAAAAGGGAGTTTCCCATTTAAAAAAATTAAATTAACCCTAAAATGACCATCATAACGTCCTCCAAACATAACACGACTAATGACATGTACTTTCCCACATAATATCTAGCAATTTTTATTAAAGACATTTCTTTCTACAACGCTAACTATTGGAGATAATGTACAGTCTCAACTTAAATGGCTCACCTGTATATGACGTGCATTTCATTCAGCAAATCAGAACAGAGACATTACTTTGCGTTTCACGAATATTCTGTTTTGATAAATTTGATGCATAGAAAAGTGTATAAATTATAAAAAAGCTTCCGAAAAAATAGAGTTACGATTTTCAAGAACTCTAAAATTGTATATCAGAGAATTAAATTTCACAATAAACTGAGCAATAGTTTCAATATGAATGGTACTTAAATTTTTACTTTATTACAATCACTATGTAGTGTACTTCTCAGAAATTGAAACGGTTTTGGTCCAAAGATATATTTGGACTGTTTTAAAGTTTAGAGCAGTTGGCTTTGCGCACGGTGCGTTGAGCCACTTACTAGTGCACAAGCCTCTGATGCCACCAGCTTCTTTTATTCATGCATTCCTTACATGCGCCAAGCACAAGGCCAATCGCTCAAACTTTAACTCTCGAAAACGACCCAAAGCCATTAAGTTTCTGAGAAGTTTATTAGTTCAGGCACCTACTCGTGAAATACCAACGAAATCCCAATTTCCAATGAGTGCAATGTACCCCTTATGATAATATATAAACAATAAACCTGATTTTGTACTTGATAGAGAAAACCATATGAGTGTTACACACCAGGCTTTTGCTTAGGAACGCACTACTATTGTATGTCACCCTATTATTGCGATAGCTTAGCTTTAGCTAAGTCGAAGTCTCCCTTCATGCGCTAACCCTTATTTTAATGCAAATCTCGAGCACTATATGAGTGAAAGGTCTGCAGAAAGCCTTTACCTTCCAGAGCGTGAGATTGGAATCGCGCTGTCGATTAATGATCTCTTTCTATTGACCCGCTGAGACTGTCTGGTTCACATTGGAAAGTAATTCATCTCAAGTATACACCACTCTCTGGTCTACAGGAGCAGTGATCGCTATGGGCAATTCCAGCAGGGCTCCGAAAATGAGGCTTGTTCCCAGTCCACCACAGAGAAGTGGCATTATCTGTAACTATATTTTAGTTTTACTCTTAACACATATATAAGAAATAAATAAAAATTGTATTATCAATCAAATGAAAGGTCCATATGCCCTCTCCGATGTACCCTACTGTTAGTTATATACACTCTTCACTTTCTCTACCATGTCTACAGGGGGGACCATTTAAGTTGTGACTGTAGGATATTTCCAAAGCCAAGCGTTGTAAAAACAAATGTCTTTAATAAAAGTTGCCTGATATTATGGGAGAAAGTAAATGCCATTAGTCGTGTTTTATTTGGAGGACGTTATGATGGTCATTTTATCGATCAATTTAATTTTTACTTTCTCTATTACGTATAGTAAGTAGGGCAAGTATTGTATTCCACCCAAAAATTCGATACCGAGATTTCACCGGAAATACATGTTTTGAGATCCCATGAATCCAAAAAATTTTTGCAAACATGTCCGTGTGTGTGTCTGTGAACAGCATAAAACAGAAACGAACAGTCGGATAAACACCAAACCTGGTATTTAGGTTCCGTATCTTCCAGAGATGCGACACCAAGGTTTTCAAGAAAATCCCCCCACCCCATATTACCCTTTACATGGAACATTTTTCGGAAATTTTAATTTTCTCAAAAATGGCTCTAACGATTTTGATTAAAATCTCATATATTTAAGATAATTTCATGACAAATAAAATCTATATCTTGAATTTTCTGGGAATGTCTCCAAAAGTATTCTTCATTGTGAACGACTTTTGCATAATTCATAAACCATAAGAGATAGACAAAATTTTACTACACAAAAAATGTAGATCGCGTTAAAATACACAATTTATGTCATATACATTTTTTGTTGAGTGAGCCATTTCCCAGATATTGCTTGTTATTCCCTTAAATTTTCCAATACTTATACTTTTTCTCAAATGGGAATTCGTTATTCACTTTTTTTTCCATGATAATGCAAAGAAAACCACATAACAACCAGCTCTTAAAATATTTGACTATCGCTTAAAGCCTACTAATTCCCCTTGCATCTACAAGAAAATTAGCAATAAAATTAACATCTGGATTAACATGAAGCATATGGAGAATAGGCAAGGAAAGTATTATTCCACCCAAAAATTCGATATCGAGAGCTCATCGGAAATACATGTTTTGAGGCCCCTGAATAAATAAAAATGTAGGTATTGCATTCCAACCAAAATTTAAATAAGTAGACTTCACCATAAATAATTTTGAGGTCCCTTGGATCCAGAAACAGCATTTTAAGAAAAAGGTTCATATGTGTATGCGTGTGTGTCTGTGAACAGCATAACTCAAAAACTAAAAGTAGAATATATACCAAACTTGGTATTTAAGTTCAGTATCTACCAATGATGAGACACGAAGAGCTCCAAGAAAATCCCCCAACCCCTAACTACCCTTTACATGTAACTTTCGAATTGTTTATTTTCTCAAAAATTACTAACCATTTTGATTAAAATACCATACATTAAATATATTTACATAACAAACAAAACATATATCTTGAATTTTCTCTGGAAATAGCCTATAAATTGCTGTTTATTCGGAAAAATTTTGTGTAATCTTGTATAATTGGTAAAAAGTCCTTACGATATTCAATTGCTTTTTCCGATTGCATGGAAAGGGCAATGACATTTTTAGACTAGCAAATAGCGTCCAATTCTAAACATTTGACTATCGCCGTTCCCTTTGTATCTAGCTGTTTCTGCAAAGGTTTATTTCAATTAAAATGAAGAAAACAGGAAAAAAAGCTTTTGTAAGAATAGTTTGTATACTCACTAATAAATAATCTAGGGTAAAGAAAGGCATGTGAATGTAACACATCAGATTTTTAGAAAATCGTATGTGCGTGTTTATGAACAGCATAACTCAAAAACGAGAAGTCTGATAATTACCACATTTGGTGTTTAAGTCCAGTAGCTTCCAAAGATACGACATGAATATTTTCAAGAGAATTCACCCATCCCATACTGCTCTTTACATGGAAACTTTTCTTAAAAATGCCCCTAACGATTTTGATTAAAACACTACATATCTAAGATACTTACATGACAAATAAAATGTACATCGTGGATTTTTAGGAAATGGCCTATGAATCCCTGTTCATTCGAAAGGAATTTAGATAACTTTGTAAAACTGGTAAACCACAAGGAGACAAAATACTACACAGAAAAGACAGCTTCCTTTAAACCAGAGAACTTATTACAAATAACATTTGTTTTAGTATTAGTCATATCCGAGATATGCGTTCTTATTGGTTTTCTTTTTCAGTACTTTTTTCTTAAGAGCTGTCGCTATTCGGTTGTTTCTCGTGCTGTCATGGAGCGAGTATGGATTTTCTAGGTTTTTAAACATCTCATTATCCATTCGGTTTCCTCTACACCCTTTGTATGTATTTTTACGAAGTATATAATGAAACCATTTGTGCAAAGTTTTATCTCGATTATCAAGAAATAGAAAAATATGCTTTCTTAAGAATAGTTTGTAGAGGGTGTTTAACATTTAAGAGAAAGTTATGTGAATGTAAAAAATCAAAGTTAACCTTGCTGTTTGACCTAGCTGGTTTATGGTTTTTTTAACTTTATCTTAACTACAGTTCTTTTATTCACGTGTTTTAAAATTCATCTCAGTTTATCCTTCCAATCCTTTGTTCCAATATTCCACATACGAGGCGTGTTTTTTAAAGTAAGTGCCGTTTTAATATTTAGTCGCTGCATTTTGAGCATGGGAGATCGCTCCCTTCATTCACTAGGAAGCCAGACGCAGCTGTGAGCGATCGTCACTTTGTGTTTTCCTGTAGTTAGAGCGTTTCGAAATGTGCAAAATAATCGAAGGACTCGTCGACTGTAAAGTCAGATCAGTGATTCGTCGTTTGAATGTGAGAAATGTTACGCCAGCGTACGTTCATTGGCAATTGTGTAAGGTTTATAGGGAAACAATGAGTGACAATGCCCGACCCATACAGCCAAACAAACTGAAGATCTGATGGCATCATTGGGTTGGGAACAATTCGACCATCCTCCCTAAAGAACGGATTTGTCACCAAGCGATTTTCATCTGCTTCTTCATCTGAAGAAATTCCTTGGTAGAAAACGTTTCAATGGTGGTGATGTGAAACAAGAAGCGCGGACTTGGCTTTCATCACAGACGCCATCATTCCTTTGACGAAGGCCTACAAAAACTGACAGATACCTAATAATAGAGGTGACTATATGGAGAAGAAGTGTAAGGTAATAAATGATAATAAAGTATTTGAAAATAATGTTCTATTTTTACTTTCTCTACTACGTATAGTAAGTAGGGGAAGTATTGTATTCCACCCAAAAATTCGAACCGAGATTTCATCCGAAATATGTTTTGAGACCCCCTGAATCCAAAAAAAACATTTTTGGAAACATGTCCGTGTGTGCGTCTGTGTGTGTGTGTTTGTGTGTGTGTGTGTGTGTGTGTGTGTGTGTGTGTGTGTGTCTGTGAGCAGCATAACTCAGAAACGAACAGTCGGATAAACATCCAACTTGGTATTTAGGTTCAGTATCTTCCAGAGATGCGAGACGAAGGTTTTCAAGAAAATCCCTCCACCCCAGATTACCCTTTACATGGATCATTATTCGAAAATAATCATTTTCTCAAAAATGGCTCTAACGAGTTTGATTAAAATATCATATTTTCATGACAAAATCTATATCTTGAATTTTCTGGGAATGTCTCCGAAAGTATTCTTCATTGTGAACGACTTTTGCATAACTGGTAAACCATAAGAGATAGCCAAAATTTTACTACACAAAAATGTAGATCGCGTTAAATTACACAACCACTGAGTGAACCATTTTCGAGATATTGCTTGTTATTCCCTTAAATTTTTCAATACTTATTTTCTCAAATGGGAATTTGTTATTCATTTTTTTTTGTCTTGGATATGCAAAGAGTATTAATCTGAGGCAAAGAGAATGGTGCTGCACCTAGCAACCAGGTACTAAGAGATATGTCTATGCTTAAAGGCTACTGTATTTCTATATTGCCCTTGCAAATACAAAACAAGGGGAACATAGTACGCCTTAAGCGATAGTCAAATATTTTTAGAACTGGTCGCTATGTGTAAAATGTAATTCTCTTTGCATGTCAAAAGATCGTTTCTGCAAATGTTTATCTCGATTAATATGGAATAGTTGGAGAGTAAGAGTTTGTAAAAATAGTTTGTACAAGAGTAGAGAAAGTCATGTGAGTGTAACACATCAGATTTTTTTAAATCAAGTTATCGGTACCTACCTTAAAAATCACGTCTTTTTCTTTTTCTCCTACATTATGGATGTACAAATTGTATAAAAACATGCCTTAATTCTTTCACTTTCCATACACTTGCAATTAATTGTAGTAAAAATATTTCTTTCTTCACCGCTAACTATGCTTGTATATATTTCTTTTCTCCAATTTTGTTTGATTGACATACTGGGTGAATGGGGTGTAGATATTATTTAAAACAGGTTGTTTTCGAAATATTCGCTCTTATTTCATTGACTTTTCCAATACTTCCGTTTTTTGATTTTGAAGCGTTAAATCACCGTTCTTTTGTTTCCCGCGAAAAAAATTAATTGTACTTTCACACATGCCGTGTGTAGGCTTAAGCTAGAAAGGCAGAATCAGACTGAAAAATTCAATTCTATAGCCGGGATTTGAACCAAGGATCTTTGCCATACCATGCTGATACTCTAAGCAACTAAGCTCCCATGGTAACATGCCGGTACGACATTAAACTCCCCCAACTAACCCGCATTTTTTCCGATAACACAGAAGGAGAACTCAAATCTATTTTGAGATAACATCTTTTGAGCTGAAGATCCGTTCAAATCCCGGCCATGGAATCCAATTTTTCAACCTTTCCTACTCGGGAGTATGTCAGTTGCGTCCACGTAAACATATTTACGAAAAATCGGTACGTCAGTTGTGTCTGGGGTTTTTAAGATATATACGTCAGATGCGTCCACAGCTACCTGCTTAGGTAGCTTGGATAGGTTTACGTTCTTCGATAAGACCCAGTGGAACTATAGAACGCTTTCTGCTAGGTCATATAAAGGCCAAACTGGACATACGTAATATTTCTTATTCTCAGTTGTGCACGAGCCACGAAGTCGATAACGAGTGAGAAGGGGAAGCCTTTAATTTTAACCAACATTTTTAACCTACTTACTGTTTCAAACATACACATTTATTATTATTATTATTATTATTATTATTATTATTATTATTATGAGGCAGTATTTTATATCACAACATTGTAAATGCCAGAGTGATTGTAGTGTAAATGAACATTATTGTATGACAATGATTTGAGATGTTTGTTAATTATAAGCATTGTTAGGAAATAAGTTTACACGGTCTCACTGAAACTGACAATAGGAGCGGATAACAATGAAACGAGGTGGTGAGTTGTTTATCAATTAGAAGAGACAAACAAATGACGTCAGAGTAGCGCGCTTTTCTTTAGAAATGGAGGGAATATCTTCCCTAGAGCATATGTCTTCGTAATTTTGATTGGATATAAAAGTAGACGCTAATGTTGGCGCGCTTTATTAACCAATAGCAGCTCTGTTATAATGTTTAGGCATATCGGGGTGAGGGAGTATAAATTCTGAAGCCAGAGACGGGTAATGCACAATTTTACAGAATCATTCACAAGGCAAACGTGGCGCAGTTCAACAGAATCATCCACGGGTTACACGTCGCACAGTTCAACAGAATCATCCACGGGTTAAACGTCGCGCAATTCTACAGAATCTCTCGCGTCGTAAAGCTAGTTACAAAAATGTGAAATACTCGAATTAATAATGTGCGGCAAATAAGTGATTATAGTTACATTCGAAAATATAACAGTTTTAGTCGGGCGTGTATCAAGAGTAAATATGTGAAATAAATAACGTGTGACGGCAATAAAAGTGTAAAAACAACTTGTTAGTAACAACTCCTTTCCGTTTACACAACCTGTTCAAGAGATTTGCTCGACTGAATAATAATAGTTTGTCGGAGGACAAAGAACTCAAAATTAAAAATAGTAAAATAATAACAGGCGCTCAGCAAATAAGATAACACCACGATACCGCGACAATTATTATTATTATTTGTTAACTCGTGTTCAGTTCTTCGATTTTTATGCATAACACAATGTAATCTAACAAAATTTAATCCATTTGTGGGGTTTAAATTAAAACTGATAGATAGTCCTAAGTCTGCAAAATGTGAAGGAAAATGTTGTTTGTGCCAGGAATTGAAAATACTGGAACTAGCAATTCAAATCTTTCAGAGATGCAACTGACGTATTAACCAAGAAATCCAGGGACCCAACTGACGTATAACACAAACAACCCAGTGCCGCAACTGACGCATGGCCAAAAATCCAGGGACGCAACTGATGTATAAAACTGACCGGGGATGCATTCGCCGGTCACCGTCCTACATAGCCTGCACGCGGCATGTGTGGAAGAACAATTAGTTATCATTAATTGACCTAATAGTTGTTAACTAAGAATTCCGGGAATTAGTACCTACGAGATTTTAAGTCGCCATTGGGTTATGTTATCTCAAAATAATTTTGAGAACGCCTTATGTTTTACCGAGAAAAGTATGAGTCAGTTGGGGAATTTAATGTCACGGTAGCTCAGTTGGTTTGGCACGGAAAGCCGAAGATCCGTGATTCAAATCCTTGCAATGGCATTGAAGTATTCAGTCTGATTCTGCTTTTCCAAAAAGCATGGGATTTCAAAGGCAGCGTGCAAGTATCTTTAGTGTATATCGGATGTTCGGTGTTTCATTTTTTTTCATCATTAATAGATATAGGAATAGGTTATAGAGCGGAAGGGACCACCTCACTCACCGCGACCTACATAGATCCAATGTGGCTACTATCCCCCAGGAGGAAGGGATGAAGTGAAGAGACTACAGGAGGCTACAGGCCACACTCAGAAGTCCCTAGCATTTCCTAACTCGAAGACCTGCCTACTTCTGGATCTGCCCAGAGAGGGCGATGAGCAATCCTTACAACTAGGCAGTCCTCTGGCGTACACGGGAATACTCTTTCCTTGAAGCAACCATCCGCGCCATCTGGCCGCGGAACCTGGAAGCATACCTGAAACATGAGAAGCGAATGGAATGAAAGGGATATGAGGGAAAGGAAATCGTGGTAGAAGTGGAACCACCTCCGCATTTGCTTTAGCGACCAGGGAAAACCACGAAAAACAAAGTTAGAGTGGTCAGTCGACTTCATCATGTAATAGTACACCTCGTTTTTTATTTGCACTTATATCCCGCCCTTAACTGCAATGGTGACATCGGCAGTCTTTCCTTTGGAACTTACTGCCTAAAGCAATGGTAGTTATTAACTCGTATTCGTTTGTCGTTGGATGTTTGTAAACTTTGGATTTTATTCATTAGATGACAAAACACATTCACAATCATGCTTCCAGACTCTGGGGAAGATAGGGAATAATCTTGGTTAGAGAAAAATTCCTACCCTAGCCGGGAATCGAATCACGGACCCCTCGCACAGCAGGCGCTCTTTGAGCTGTGTTTCACAATGAAATGTAAGCGCAGACGTAACATAAGCGCAAGACTTTGCATTAATGTTATTTAATGGAAGCATTCTCACAGAGTAACGCAACACAAGAGTTTGCAAACTCCAAACTTTATGCTTGCCTTGCGTGCATAAAGGAAGAATTCTGCATTTCTTTCTCTCTGCATTGCCTTCTGTTCAACAGCAGACGATCGCGATGCGAGACTTTAGCCGTCTAATGTACATGCGTATACTATTCCATTAGGCCGTGCCACACAAATTGTGGGTCACCATCTCTCGTTTCTCTCATGAGCTTATGGTGGTGTCCTTACTGAATCCTCTTTCATTTAGTGGATGAACCCGGCATCTGTGCCTAGATTTCTTGCCTCAGACGCAAAGAGATAATGAACATTGCATTAATATAACTTGTGCAGCTGTATTATCACATGTATAACTTGCTGCAGTTTCCGGACATTATTCCGTACGCGGGAAGGAGGTATGAAATTTTAAGAAACTTACGGAATCGAGGTTTATTAATACGCAGGGTTGATTGTGTAGTATCATGGGTTCTTAAATTGTGTAGGGGTTGTTGCTTTATCGAAAACATTGGGCCCTTCTTGGCGACCGCTTAGCATTTGCGGAAATTTTATCAGAATATACTGCGAACGTGATGAAAAAGAAATATGGCTAACGGAATGTCGCTAAACAAGGAAAATGTAGCTAAAGTGGATCATCCGTGACGCGCAGATCCTGCGGCTGTTCTGTGCCTACGGCTACGACCTGTCGTCGCTCCGTAGCTGCGGCCCTTGCGGCTTAGGGCCCATCACAGAACACCAAAGGGCTCATGATGCTACAATTTTGGCAGCAGAATGCCAACGACAGCAACGCTAACATGATGCAAGTGCGTGTGTTACATATTGATAGCGAAAGTGCTCACCACCCACATACGGAATAATGGCCCTGTTTTCTCAGTACTTTCAATGTTTTGAGCAAACAGTCGTGATGTCACTAACGCTACGGGCGGCTGTTGGACGTATGTTTTTTTTTTTTTTTTTTTTTTTTTTGGCTTTCTCTACTACGTATAGTAAGTAGGGGAAGTATTGTATTCCACCCAAAAATTCGATACCGAGATTTCACCGGAAATACATGTTTTGAGACCCCCTGAATCCAAAAAACGCATTTTTGGTAGCATGTCAGTGTGTGTGTTTCTGTGTCTCTGTGTCTGTGTTCTGTGAACTGCATAACTCAGAAACGAACAGTCGGATAAACACCAAACTTGGTATTTAGGTTCAGTATCTCCCAGAGATGCGACACGAAGGTTTTCAAGAAAATCCCCCCACCCCAGATTACCCTTTACATGGAACATTTTTCGAAAACTTTAATTTTCTCAAAAATGGCTCTAACGATTTTGATTAAAATATCATATTTAATATATTTTCATGATAAATGAAATGTATATCTCGAATTTTCTGGGAATGTCTCCAAAAGTATTCTTCATTGTGAACGACATTTGCATAACTGGTAAACCATAAGAGATAGACAAAATTTTACTGCACAAACAATGTAGATCGCGTTAAAATACACAATTTATGTCATACACATTATTGTTGTTGAGTGAACCATTTTCGAGATATTGCTTGTTATTCCCTTATATTTTCCAATACTTATACTTTTTCTCAAATTCGTTATTCATTTTTTTTGTCCTGGTAATGCAAAGGGAATGGAATACTCCTCATAGCAAGCAGCTCTTAAAATATTTGACTATAGCTTAAAGCCTAACAATTCGCCTTGCATCTACAAGAAAATGCAGCAATAAGATTAACATCTCGATTAACATGAAGCGTGTGGAGAAATAGTTTATACAAGAGTAGAGAAAGTCATGTGAGTGTAAAACATCAGAATTTTTGAGACCTACTTATTTATAAAATATTAAGTGAACTTTCTAATTCAGTATTGATGGTTATATTATTCAATTTGAAACTTACAGTGCACTCGGAACATTTCCGCAATCAGTTTAAGGATCTAGAAGCTCACACCTGCGCTTGTGCTGCATTATGTTAGCGCTTACATTTCATTGTGAATAAAGCTTAACTGCTTTTCTCTCGCGAAGCGGGACTTTGAACTGCGGTGCCAGTGGTCGGTGACGGTAACTGCATCACCATGGTGCGGTATTAGCTAATCATCAGCCAGTACTTGTGTGATTAAGAGGATCGGATCGCATTAAACATGCGGCTGCCTAAATACGGCTCTTGTTATCCTTGTTCTGATTAGCGGAGCACACCCACACTATTTACGTCATGCTGCGTATACTCCACTCTTAGCCGTGTATCAATATTTTATACCACAGTTCGTGGGCTCGCTGAAAAGTCTGGCTAGCAGGATACAGACCCCATCTACTCATACGGCAAAGCATTATGTGTGTGGCCACCACCAACAAAACAAGAAATCAGCTTATAGCATATCTTTCTCAATGTCAGTCGTTGTGTGTTACTTGGGACAAGCCTTGGGGGGAGGCAAAGTTAAAGCATAAAATGAAACTAGTATAAATTACAAAGGTAGAATCAGACGACTGAAAAATTCAATGCCATAGCCGGGATTTGAACCACGGATCTCCCGGTCTCAGTCCGGTAGCTCTAACCACTGAGCTACCATGACAACATGCCGGCACGCCATTAAATTCTCCAGCTGAACCACAAGGAGATCTCAAATGTATTGCGATGTCATACCCCAATAGCGACTTACATTCTTTGTAAGTACTTAAGTCCCGGGCTTTTAGTTTCAACCACTGTCGTCATTGGGGTATGACATCTCAATACATTTGAGATCTCCTTGTGGTTCACCGGGAAAAATTCTAGTCAGCTGGAGAATTTAAGGGTTGGTTTAATTAAAAAATTATTGTGTTTTATAGATAAAGAAGATTCAAGAGATGTTCCTGTTCCTCGGAGTAGACAACTATATGATCAACATTTGGAAATGTACTATAACAGTGGTGCATAGAGTACTAGCAAATGACAGCTGGTCAGTGACCATGGAAGAAATAAAAACATTTATTTGAATAACAATTTATGTACGTAGTGCGAGTGGTAGCAGAAGTACAGACCTCCACAGCTTATGGTCACACTCCTGGGGGCCTACCTTTTTGTGTGGAAACCATGAGTAGAAATAGATTCTGTGAAACTATGAGATTCCTGAGGTTCGCCAACAAGTCTACATGCTCTTTACGTTTACAGACTGATGATTTTGAATTGGTTTCTGCTGTTCGGAACAAATTCATAAAAAACTGTACCATATGTTGCAAACCGGATCTAACATAATGATAGATGAGCAACTCTTCCTGAGTAAAGCTAAGTGCCTGTTTACACAATTCACGGCTTCAAAGCCAGACAAGTATGGACTCAAGTACTTGTTAGCTGTAGATGTTGATAGCAAGTATGTTCTCAATGGTTTCCCTTACCTTGGTATGGATAATGCACGATCCAAAGATGAAAGAATTCAGATTATTAGTGATGCGTCTTGTGGAACCATTTTATCCAAAGGCAGAGACGTTACTACAGATAATTACTTCACTTCCCTCAAACTTGCCAAGAAATTAAAATAAAAGTCAAATGCCATTGTAGGAGCAGTAAATAGAGCAAATAGGTACCACATGCTCTGAAGTCTTTGAAGACCTCTTTGTATTCAACAAAAGCTTTTAAAATATATTTTCTTGACAGCCTATCAAGGAAAGAAAGTAAAAAATGTACTAGTGATGAGTTCCCTTCTTCCTAAAGTTACTATAAATAAAAAATGAGAAAAAAGAGAAAAAACTCCAGAAATGTAAGCTACTACAAGACAAAAGGTTGGGGTTGACATAGTAGACAATATTCAATCAAGGCCTCCTCAAGGAGATGGCCAGTGAGGCAGTATTTTAACACTTAATTGATATCAGTCTAATTATATAATATAAAATAAAATAACAGCCCACCTTAAAGCAATATGTGTATAATGTAATATATAAAGTGTATGTAAATGTATTAAGTAATTTAAAATGTAGGAGCGGTGAGAATAGAAGCCGAAAGTTGCTAACAATGAGGTAACCTTGAGGCAATAATGAATTGGAAAGTTTAATAATGCTACTAATAATCCTGGAAAAATAATGTAATATTTAAAACATTTCTATAAATAGCCAATCAACAACTATAAAGGCTAAAAGTTAAATAAAAGTATTCTATTGGAGTAAAATTAGCCAATCAGAGACTTGAAATACAGAAATTTACAAATATAAGCGGTAAACATGTTTACAATAATATAAGTATATGCAATGACTGTTACATACATTTTACAAATTATTACATACACATATTGCTTCAAAGCGGGCTGTTATTAAATTTGCATATTATATAATTAGACTGAAATCATTTAAGTGTTAAAAATACTGCCTCAAATTACCCTTTGTATTTGCACATGTTTAATAACTTGACTTGAGTTGATTAGGTTTTGCTTTTCATTGTGTCTTTTTACATGATTAATTTCTCATACCGCTCGCATTATCTGTTAACAATACAAATCGTCATATTTCAATTTACCGCAATTCGTTGTAGAGTTAACCTATACGTTATATTAGCAGCTTATTGCCTTCTTTCATCTAAAACATCATTCTTTTATCTAGAATAACATACATTAAGATTAAATATGGAAATTATTAATTCAGAAGTAACAAACGGAAGAGCCAGGGGAAATTACAACAGCAGCGGAGAGAATAACACTAGAAGTACGTATTTATCCAAAAAAATCCATAAAGTAGCATTTAATCGCTTCATTGCCTGGTGTAAAGCAAAACACGTTGAAAACGATTCCACTGAAAATAACTGCTAGCGAATCAACAAAAATAAAACATCTGACATCTCGCTTTTTTAACGTCATTCCTCGTTTCAAGAACCTCGTTCTAAACATAATCTGTGTTAGCTTCAGGAATCAATATTATTATTATTATTATTATTATTATTATTATTATTATTATTATTATTATTGATATTTTACAAGTTCGAGCGCCGTCTAAAAAAATCTGATGTGTTATACTCACATGACTTTCTCTACTTTTGTACAAACTATTTTTACAAACGGTTATTCTCCATATGCTTTATGTTAATCGAGATATCGAGATGTTAATCTTATTGTTAATTTTCTTGTAGATACAAGGGCAATATGGTAGGTTATAATCGATAGTCAAATATTTTAAGAGCTGGTTGCTATGTGGAGTATTCCATTCTCTTTGCATTACCACGACAAAAAAATCTGATGTGTAACACTCACATGACTTTCTCTACTCTTGTACAAACTATTTTTATAAACTCTTATTCTCCATCTATTTCATATTAATCAAGATAAACATTTAAGAAACGATCTTTTGACATGCAAAGAGAATTACATTTTACACATAGCGACCAGTTCTAAAAATATTTGACTATCGCTTAAGGCGTACTATGCTCCCCTTTTTTTGTAATTGCAAGGGCAATATAGAAATACAGTAGCCTTTAAGCATAGACATATCTCTTAATAGCTGGTTGCTAGGTGCAGCACCATTCTCTTTGCATATCCAAGACAAAAAAAATGACTAACGAATTCCCATTTGAGAAAATAAGTATTGAAAAATTTAAGGGAATAACAAGCAATATCTCGAAAATGGTTCACTCAACAAAAAATGTATATGACATAAATTGTGTATTTTAATGCGATCTACATTTTTGTGTAGTAAAATTTTGTCTATCTATTATGGTTTACCAGTTATGCAAAAGTCGTTCACAATGAAGAGCACTTTTGGAGACATTCCCAGAAAATTCAAGATATACATTTTATTTGTCATGAAAATATCTTAAACATATGATATTTTAATCAAAATCGTTACGGCCATTTTTGAGAAAATTAAAATTTTCGAAAAATGTTCCATGTAAAGGGTAATCTGGGGTGGGAGGATTTTCATTAAAACCTTTGTGTCGCATCTCTGGAAGATACTGAACCTAAATACCAAGTTTGGTGTTTATCCGACTGTTCGTTTCTGAGTTATGCTGTTCACAGACACACACACAGATACACGCACGAACATGTTTCCAAAAATGCTTTTTTTGGATTCAGGGATCTCAAAACATATATTTCCGGTGAAATCTCGGTATTTAATTTTTGGGTGGAATACAATACTTCCCCTACTTACTATACGTAGTAGAGAAAGTAAAAGTAGTATATACCACAAGTGTTAAAATTCATATTATTTTGCTCGTAGAGTTCCTACTCGCAAAATAACACTTTTACCCCTGTGTCATCTGCTATTAAATGCACATTCCATTCGCTTTTCAAAGATATAAAACATTAATAAAAATATCAAAAATAGTAATAATGCAAAATAAAAACATATTTACTTCTATTATCATTCCCATTTCTGTGAATTAGTAGCCTTAAAAAAACTTGTAAGCTTAAATGCACGACTTTCTTTGTATTTGTTTCCATAGCTAGTCTACAAGTTATACATACGAATATTTATTTTTCTATTTATAGTCATACCAAATATTGGTTTCAAATAGTTAATACCGCGAATATAAATTAAAAATGCTTCCACTTAAGCACCTAGTCTTTATGTTTGTTTATTTCAATTACCTTCTACCTTGGGCATAGAACCGTCGCACTGAACATTTTTGTTTTGCAATCATGATGTCAAAGAAATTTCATCGAGTTCCTCTAATAGCAGAAGAAGGGGCAAATTCAGAATGCACTTTTCAAAGCTCGTGATTCATTTCTTCATAATATTCGCCTTTAGTCGTCCCAGCTTGTAAACGAGGAGAGAATTTTTCAGCAAATCATTTACTTTCTCACTTTGTCAGGACTTGCCGAATGTTTACATTCTTATACTAGTTAGTCATAAGCAGTGGAACGGTTTTAAAAGATTGCTTGATGTGGGGTTTGGGAATGTTATTTTATTCTCAGGGTTCTAAAATATACTTGAATAAAGATAAATGAATTTTTATTTCCAAATCTTTTATGTTAAATGTTGTGATGAGAATCGTATTTTTACAATTTCTTTGTTTTTTCAAATTTTGGATATGAAAATATTTGATATTAAGTTTATTACGTTATGTAATCTCAAGAAATGTTTTAGTGTTGTTGCCTTATCGATTTTTACTAAGTTTTATTAAATTTCTGAACCGCGTATTATTGCACACAATTAATTTCTTTTTCTTAATACAAATAATCATGACTGGATTGGATTGGCTACAGAGGGGACTCGGCACTGATCCACCTACGCACCACAAGGGGGTGATCCCGGGAGGAAGGATGAGGCGAGAGCGGACACCAGGCGGCCGAAACCAGGAGTGTCGGCACAAGAATGGCATGGTTCGCAAGTTTCCAGATAAAGACTCACCGGCAGACGGACAGGCAGACCGCGGACCCCACCCCGCACAGAAGGGTCAAATGTCCCTCAAGGGGGTCCGGATACCCCGGCAGCCAGCCGAGCGACGGAGAGAGTCACAAAGAGCATCCTTTTCCCCTCCCACACTGCACCGAAACATCATCGCCGACACTTCCAACCCTGAATGAAACCAACGGATGAAAGATGAAGAGAAATGGAGGGAGACGAGATGGAGGGAGATCCTTCCCAGCATTCGCCTGGCGACCAGGGAAAAAACCCGAAAACACCCATAGGTCAGAAAGACCACGGTAATCGAACCCACGACCTCCCGAATGCAGGCCACAGACGAGTTCGGTGATTAGTTGGGAGTTAAAACGTCCTTTCCCTGCCTTGCGACAGATCTAATCCAGGTATTTATCTACGTGGAATCAAAATTTTCTTTACGCGTTCTCGCGGTGCTATATTTATACTTCGCGGATATTTCCCACTTGATTAATAACGATCTCGCGATTACTCGCTCAACCTCACTAAAACACAATCACTTTTTCTTTCTTCCTAAAATGACTTCTGCAGCTTTTTCTTCTTCGATGCTACGCGTCTGGTGTGTACAAAGTTACAATAGCATCTCTTTTTACCTTGTTGATTTTCTTGTCTTTAAGAAAGGTTTTCGCTTGTTGCGTGCTGCGTTGCTAGCATTCTTCAATTGCTTCTACTACTATTTACAACATATTTCTAGCTAGATATTTTTAAAATGATTTCTGTTACTATCTTTTCAAGGTTTTGTTATAAAGTATACATATAATTATAAAGTATAAAGTATACATATATATATATATATATATATATATATATATATAAATCACTTTAAAATGTTACTAATAAATTCCACGTACCTACTTTCATAGCTTTCTTCTTATTCTTCTTCTCTTGACGCGATTCTATATAAATTTCAATTTGTATTTCTTTTGCACTCTTATAATATATTTTATACTTTTGTTACGTTCTTTCTTATAAATTATTTATTTATTTGATTTCTATCACGCTTCTAAATTTAATGTAATTGAATAATTCCCGTTACAGAAGTTACAAGTGGAACAGAAGTTTCAGCAATAGCTATGGTTAATCACAGAGGTATAGTCCTAAGATTAAACCTTAAGCAAAAGCAGCGTAACTACGATAGCAGAGATGTTTATAAACTGTGAGATAGGATTAGGATTACTCAGACGGAGGGGGGCAGTCATTGGAGTTCAGCAACTCACGTAGGTCATTAAGGCCATTTATGACTTACGTGACCCCTGGGAGGAAAGGCTCAAGGGGAGGCCAGAAGGGCGATCAGATACAGACGATGATGCGCGCTAGCAAGGGCGGGGTCCCTAACGACTCCAGGGCGACAATGAACCTTTTAAGAAAATCAAACAAGCATTAGTTTAGAAAATTTTAATTATTTAATTGTTTTTCAAAATATTCCCTTTAACCAATATATTTTTGCATTCGATGAAACCAGTCCTTAAAGTAATGATGCCACTCTTCCTGGGGCACTTCAGAAACCATGTATTTATAATGTTCCACTGCTTCATTTAATGACAAAAGGTGATTCCACGCATTTTATCTTTAATTTTTGAAAGCACAAAGAAATCACAAGGTGCTAGGTTAGAGCTGTATGGTGGAGGGCCCATGATTGTCGTGATGTAACATTATTTTTCATTTTGGACATTTTTCACGAGCATTTTAAGAAATTTACGGTAAACAGATATTTGTGTACCAATCGACAGTAACGGTACGTCTATCTTCTAATGCTATAGTAGCAATATGTCGGTTTTAGAAAGAAAAAAACTAACAACTATCTTCTTACCAGCACTGCGAATTCGTCGGAATTTTGTAGCCTATAGGTTCTATTCGAAAGACCTATTGAGTCGACTCATTTTCTTTTCAGGATCAGAACAATAAATCCAAGATTCATCACCAATAACGACATCCCAACCAAATTTGAAGCGCTGCCGTGGAATTTTTTCAGAGTTTTTCTACACCAATCAATGCTTTGTTGTTTTTGATTGGGAGTCAGTTTATGTGGAATCCATCGACAACAAAACTTTCTCACATGTAACAGTTGATGTAAAACGTTTTGGATTTAACTCATACAATGCCCAATGAAGCCCGAATGAATTCATAAGATGTCCAGCGATCTTCTTCAAGTATTGCTCGAACAGCGGCAATATTTTCATCAGCAACAGCAGTTATTTGGTCTCCTTCACGAAATTCATCACTAAGCAAAAACCCATCTCTCTTGAATTCGCTGCACCATTATAAATTGTTGCCTTAGATAGGGCTTCTTCACTAATTGTATTTCTAACCAGATCGTCACATTATTTAGGCGGCAATGACGATTTAAAATCCTAAAAAATCATAGGCCGGAAATGTTCTCTAGTCAAATTAATTTTTGGGTGAACACAAAATCTTTAATGATTATAATTAACAAACTATTAGAGCAAATCGAACAAACTATGCGACAATCAACTCGCAAAACATTAGAAATGTAAATTTTATTTGTTTTTAGAAACATGACATTCTAAACATTTTCAATTTCGCCCTCGTACGTGATGCTTCAAGGTGGACAGGTAATTTAAAAGTGTTGTGTATAGTATAACAAGTCAGTCCAAGTGTATTTTATGAAGTATTGCTGCACACATACAAACGTATATCATTTTAATATCATACATTTAATTAATAAGCTGAAGGACGCATATTAAAGGTAAAGATTGCGCAGGGGAGACCTATGAACCGCTGGAACAAGCGCATGCGCATAAGCCTCAGACGATTGCGCCTTACAGCGATCTCCAGGAGGTAAGGGCGAGATTAAGAAAATTACAAGATCAAATCTGGAAGGCAACGCTCCAAGCGAAGGCGGGGTCTCTAACAATTTCAGAATGTACCTATGCGGACGCCGGCGCTGAGTTCACCATGAAGGATCCCAAGCAGAGAGCCACCAGCAGACGGTACTAACTACCAAACGCCACCCCTGACTACCATACGCCGCCACTTCACGAAAACAAATTCCACTGCCCCGCAGCAACGCACCAGCCCACATTACCTGATCTTACGACGTGAAAGATGACAAAGTAAGGAAATTATGGACAGGAAAACTTGTGGCATATGGTAATTCACTCCAGCATTCGCCTACCGACCAGGAAAAACCACAAAAACCCAAGGTCAGGCTGACCGGTCCAACGGAAAAAAGGACACATGTTAAAAGCAAAATAAACCCAGCTGGGGATACTTATGCTTGGCTGGCATTTCACAATTTTGACGCACATTTTCCGCCCTTGCAATTTGCACAACATAAAAAAATCCTTATGTAATACATTCATATGACTTTCTCCACTCTCTATCGTTTATTAGTGGATATACAAGCTACTATTACTAAAGCTTATTTTTCTATCTTCTACATTTTAGTCCAAGTAAGCCTTTGCAGAAATAGCTACATTGCAATTCGTTATAGATACAAAGGGAACAGCGACAGTCAAATGCTTAAGAACTGGACGCTATATGCTGGTCTTAAAATTCCATACTGATTACATGCAATAGCGAAAAACAACCGAATATTGACAGAACTTTAAAGAATGACTAAACAATTCGAACCTTTAATAACGGATATCTGAGAAATAGATTATGCCACAAAAAATTTACTTGAGACAAATTAGTGTTTTAATGAGATCTACATTTTTGTGTAGTACGCCTTCGATCGCTTAACTTTTACCAGTTATACAAGATTATAAAAATATCCTTCCAAATGAAGTTGAATGTAAATATCTGTAACATATTGTATTTTAATCAAAATCGTTAGCCAAAGTTTAGAAAATAAAAAATTTCGAAAAATTCTCCATGTAAAGCGTAGTATGGGTGAGGAAGATTTTCTGTAAAATCTTTATGTCGAAACTAAATGCCACGTTTGATATTTATCTGAGTTATCTGCCACGTTTTTGAGTTATGTGTTCACAGACAGGCACACACGCGTGCGCCCGGACCTTTTTCTAATTTTTTTTGGATTCAGGGAGCCTCAAAACATGTATTCTCGGTGAAATCTTGATAACGAGTTTTTGAGTGGAATACAATACTTCTCCTATTTACTTTACGTAGTAAAGAAAGTAATAATGTTAATAGTGTATGGTCAGTAGTGTTTAACCTTTCATTATTCGCATTTCTAAAACTCTAAGAGCATTCTCCCACTTAACATATGAGGCAGTATTTCTGGTCTTAAGTGGTTATCATAATGATAATATTTATATTAATGTAATAAAGTAATAGCCCGCCTACCACTGATAAATAATCTATCTAAATATGTGTGTATAAAGTATGTTAATGGAAATAAATGGCTGTCACCCGGAAACTTCCTTCACTCACTGCCAGCGCAATACGCTGGCAGTTACTTTTCCGCACTAACGGGGGTGCAAAGGCGGAACCCCAACACCTTTCCTTATTTCTCCTGTCAACTCCTCTCCTTAAGTTTGCCTTCCTATTCCCGTCACTAACCAAAAAGAAGGGTAAAACATTTTGTGCATTGTATTTGTGTATATAAAAGATGAAGCTGTAAGATGCTAGGAGGGCAGCAGTTTGTGTGAAGTCGACAGCCATAAAAATAAAATCCTAGAGGAAGTAACAATAGCATTAAACTTGGTTTGAGAGTACTAAACTGAGCTGCAACGAGAATGTTCTTTAACAGTCAACAGCAGAGAAAGCTGCTAATGTAAGAATTTTGAATGTAGTCACGTGTAAATTAAAATCCAATAAGATACAGAATAACAGTGTTCTGTCTAGAAGCTAAGTAGCCAATGAGAGTGAGATGATAAGAGACTTAAAAATTTAAGCCTAAGAGCCAGAAAGAGCGCACCTAAGCCAAGAAGTTGTGGTGGTGAAATCTTACGGTGCAGACGTGTAATGATGCCTTGTTAGTAAAAGTAGTGAAGGGAGAATAATTAAGTTCCACCGAAAATGTAGCTTGATTAATATAAACAGTATAGCGTGAACATACACATTAATAGAATTTGATATAATATGTAGTAAAAGTGACTTAGATTATTCACGTTAGCTAGCGAACTTAGAAAATTCAACGGTTCATTGCACATATTGGAAATAAAGGCATCTTAATAATTCCAAACTGCCTTACAACTTCAACCAACTTCATTTATATGTGAAACACTGTTTTTGTAATGCTGAATGCAAGGAGATTATATCAATAAACGTGAAAGATGATTTTTGTGAAGCTGAACCGTCGATCTTATTACTTGTATGTTACTAGAACTAAACTTTCCTTACCCGTACCACGCCCCGATAAAGAGTATTACTCAACCAACTAGAATCCATGGACCCGAGGCCTAATTACTAGAAATGTTGAAGAGTCAACGAACTAAAAGTAACATACCTAAATAAAAAACATTTTATATCCCAATATAAATTAGACAGTACGCAACCCGCACATAACTGAAATATTGCACTCAGGCAATCAGCTGAGACGCTAATCACGTGGGCTGTATGCGGGCTTAGTTTTACTACGATAATAATGAAAGCAATGGTGTCATTGAACCTACCTTTCTCTGCTGTTTATAACGTTGAACTTCACCTCGACAATTCTGTCGCTCCTACTGGAGCAAATGGAGGGCGTATCTGTAACAATATAATAATAATAATAATAATAATAATAAACTCAGAAAGGAAAATATCAAAATGGATGAATTTCTAGTAGTAAGGAAGAGGCCTGGTGACTCGAATTCCATCACAATGAAATAAATCTTATTTGAATTCCAAAACATCTGAGGCATTAGTCCTACGACTTTCTCTGCCCACAAACCTTTATTTGTATGTAAAGGGTGAACCTTTTAAGCTAAGACTGTACAATATCTCCAAAACTAATCTTGTAGAAAGAAATGCTTTTAATAAAAGTTGCTTGATGTTATGGGGGAAAGTAAATGCCATTAGTCGTGTTTTGTTTAGAGATCGTTATGATGGTCATTTTAGGGTCAGTTTAATTTTTTAAACAGGAACCTACATTTTGTATGTTGTTTTCTCATTAGAAAACAGTTTATAAAGAGCTGTTTATTTTGTGGTGAGTAATAAAGAAACAAAATAAAAATTGTTGGCTCCCAATTATGAAACGCCCTCAATTGACCATCCATAGATGGTCCCACCATTTATTGCTCTCTTCGTACACAGCCATTCAGAATTTTCGTTGTTATTTACGTTGGTGTAAGAACGATTGCAAAGTGCTTTATACAACTGTTGTTTATTTTTAATGAGGAGAGAACAAACAATATAAAAATGTAGGTCCCCATTAAAAAAATTAAATTTACCCTAAAATTACCATCACCACGTTCTCCAAATAAAATACGACTAATGATATTTACTTTCCCTCATATCAAGCAACTTTTATTCTACAACGCTTAGTTTTGGAGATATTGTACAGTCTCAACTTAAATGGTATATAGGTATATATACCTACTTCGAGCAACATATATCTATTATGCCTACCATCCCTAGGGGGAAGGGATATAGTGAAGGAACCACAGAAGGCAGGTCACAGAGACGCGCGAAGTTCCTAACAGACCCTGGCTCGAAGACCCCTCCCGCTACTGGAGCTGCCTAGAGAGGGCAATGAACGACCCTCCGACCAAGCAACCCTCTGGTGTCCACAGGAAGTACTCTTTCCTTTGAACATGCATCCACGCCATCTGTCTGGCACCGCCATATGCGACGAAACCTAGATACACACCTAAAAGATGAGAAGAGAACGGAATGAAAGGGAAATTATGGAAAGGAAATCATGCTAGTTGAGAAACCAACCCATGAATTTGCCTACCGATCAGGGAAAACCACGAATAACCCAAGGTCAGAGTAACGGTCGACAGGAATCGAAACCTATCCAATGCGAGCCATATTGCTCAGTTTCATATACTTCAAGCCATTCATAGAAAAGCTTGTTTTTCTATCTATCTTCAAATCTAACCATGCTAAGTGCGACAGAAATACTTTCAATATATATTTTGTAGCAGGCGCATAAGAGCATATAGGATGCTGATAGACATTCAAATGTTTGCATATGCCTGCTTTTATACTACACACTCTTTGTAGAGTTCAGGAGAAACAAAAGTCTGGCATTTGAATGCTGGTCTCTATTATTAATTCAAACGAAAATTTGAAATTAAGAATTTAAATTGAAACGAAGGACAGGGAATGCTTCGGAAATAGCTAATTCTATGAAAAATTCTATTTCATACACCGAGCTCTACATTTTTTCTGAAGTAATGGTGTCTAACTCTCATAGTTGTCTGTTATATAAAATTCTATAAAATTCAAAGAGAATGAAGAGGAGTTCACTGTCTGTTCACAGCAAATTTAAGATATACATCTCATTTCTTTTTATAATAATAATAATAATAATAATAATAATAAAACTACTGTGGTTCTTAGCGTCCCTTCTACAGGGTGATTTATGAAGAACTGACACATTTATTTCTTTAATTGTTTCAAAATGAGTTATGCTAGCGACAACTTATTATACCTGAAATGCAAAGGAATTTTGTGATATTATTTACCTCTATAGCAAAGATTGAAAATGTCCTCCATCCTGCATAAGGCGCAACTTAACACGTTGTTCCATGTTACTGGCCACTCGTTGGAGGACTCTGTTGTCAATAGCTTGAATATCCTTTGTGATGTGCTTCAGATCGTCCAATGTCTGGGGACGTGTGGCGTAAACCCTGTCTTTTAAGTAACCCCATAGAAAGAAGTCCGGCGATGTAAAATCCGGAGATCTCGGTGGCCACAAGTTCTTGGAAATTATCCGGTCGTCCAAGAAACTTGCAATTAGTGTCATGTATTCATTTGATATATGGCATGTAGCGTCGTCCTGCTGAAGATATCCTTGACTCAGCTCTACATCGTCTAGTTGCTCAGCAAACTCCATAAAAATCCGTCAGTACTCTGCAGTGTTCACATTGTTTTAAAAAATGTTGATTCCGCTATTCTCTGTGCGGATATTGCGCACCAAACTCAGATTTTAATCGGGTGCATAGGTCCTTCATGAATAACATGTGGATTTTCGCTGGCCCAATAGCATGAGTTATTTGAGTTCACATAGCCGGATAAATGGAACCATGTGATGGAAAATATGACAGAATTTTTGCACAGTAAACGCCTGAAACCAACGATAATAATTCAGTCGTCTATCCTTATCTGGTTCCTGTAACTGATGGACAACCGTAATCCTATACGGCTTTAGGCCTGCACTTTTCACAGCCCTCTGACACATTGACTAGCTGTACCTGTCTCCTGCGACAAACGTCTTAATGATTTTTTGGGTGACTTATCCAGTCATGCTCTTACGTCAGCAAGAACCATGGTAAGCCTAGATGAAGAGTTTTGCCTTTTTCACTCACCAGAGATCCAGTTGTTTCCAATTTGTTTACCAGTCCCAGTATTGTGTTTCTTTGGAGAGGATTCCGAACACCAAATTTTCTCTGGCATGCCTTTTGAGTAGCTGTAATTGAATTCGTAATCTAGTATGGCTTTACAAGGAAGAGTCGTTCACTTAATGTGTGCTCCATTTTCACGTTGGCCAGAACAAAATCTCAAAAGCAGTTGCCGACAATAAAACTAACAATTACGAATAAAACATGAACATCTGCGCATCTAGTGACAGGCAATCGAAACTCCAGAACATACTGCTTAATTTGGCGCTAAAATTGGATCATTGAGTGAATTTCTAACAAAATAATTAAAGAAAGAAATGTGTCAGTTCTTCATAAATCACTGTATACTGGGCGTGAAAGACCGGAAATTTTGCTCAGAGGCCTCTTTATCAAGTTTGAGGTTCTTTTAAGTGCTCTAAGTCTACGACACAGGACCGTCGGCTTTGCTTCCCTTCCTAAGGAAGCCATGCTAATGATTTTTTACGCCCGAAAAGTTCCATCACCCTCCGCGCCAGGTTTCAACCCGCAACCTCGGGAACTAGAGGCTCGCATGGTACTTTTGTAAATGTTGACAAAATGTTACACTTAGATGTTTACTTGTAATTTTAGATTAACACAGTAACAGTATTTTTGCATTTACTTTCTAAAGTAAGACAAATTAGCAAATAGTATGTTTGGAAATTTAGCTATTAGCTTGTTTTAAACTCTTAGAAGATACTGTGATTAAAAGCTTATAGATGTGCATTTAAAATCCAGACACGTGTACTACTTGATCTTTTGGTTTTATATCTACATGTGTGAATATAGGTTACACATACACGCTTTTGTCCTGTTAATATCTCGAACATATGAAATTACAATCAAAATCGTAGAGCCTTTTGAGAAAATGAAAAATTAGAATTTTTTTTAATGTAAATGTTTGTCTGGGGTGGGGGTATTTGCTTGGAGATCCACGCCTGACACACTTAAAAGTGACTTAAATACAAGATGCCCAAAACTTCCAATACATGTTAATGTTACTGGTATGCTACAACACAAGAAACAT
The DNA here is from genome assembly GCA_030765065.1 of Deroplatys truncata. Taxonomy (NCBI): domain Eukaryota; kingdom Metazoa; phylum Arthropoda; class Insecta; order Mantodea; family Mantidae; genus Deroplatys; species Deroplatys truncata. Next base: position 82,951,489 of record CM060988.1, read on the forward strand.
TATATAGAATAGGAATTATAAAGCCTAACGCAGCTCAACACGTCCACAGTCATTATCAACACAAGACAATTACCGGGACAATCTACCTACATATGCTGCAGTTGTTCCTGGATCCACAGTTATGGCAGGACGGTGCCCTTGCCTGTCATTTACCAACAAGATGGGGCACCACTCACTATGCAAACATTGTGTGGGACTACCAGAATGAGACCTTTCCTAACCGATGCATCGGAAGAGCGGCGGACCGCATGTGGACTTCCCTTGACATTTTTGCATGAGCTTTCACCAAGAGCCGAGCTTACACTACCAGGAAGCCAGATACATGCATGAGCTGAAAACAGTTAATAAGAGCGATGTGCTTGTTAATGACCCCTCAAATCTTGCGGCGCGTGCTCCATGCAACCACAAGGCGATGGGAACAGTGTGTTGGTAATGACGGTGGACGTGTTTAACTTCATTAGGCTTTATAAAGCCCTACCCTATCTTAACATAATGTCTGTGTTGTAGCAAACCAGGTGCATGAAAATGTATTGCAACTTTCTGGGCACCCTGTATATACTATAGTTAAAGGATACAGTCTTCAGCGATACACTGATATTTAATAAAAAATAAGTACCGATTTTAATTAAAATACCATATATTAAATACATTTAGATGACTAATAGAATATATATCTTAAGTTTTCTGGGAATAGCCTGTAAAGTCCTCTTCATTCAGAAGGAATTTTGAAAAATCTTGTACAACTGGTAAACCTTAAGGGACAGGCGAAGACATACACACAAAAAATTTAGATTCAATTTATTTTAAATAAGTTTTTTGTGGCATAAGTAATCTTTTAGATAACCGTTACTGAAGGTTCGAATTGTTCATTTCTTGACCATTGTATGAAAGTCCTCTCAAAATTCAGCTGCTTCTCGCGACTGCATGGAAACAGTATGGAATTTTAAGGCCAGCATATAGTGTCCAGTTCTAAAACATTTGACTGTTGCTGTTCTCTATGTATCTATAACGAAATATGTAATGTAGCTGTTTCTGCAAAAGTTTATTTTGATTAAAACGTAGTATATAGAAAAATAAGCTTAGTAAGAATAGTTTGTATATCCACTAATAAACCATAGAAGGTAGAGAAAGTCATGTGGATGTATCACATCAGAACTTTTTTATTTCATTGTACATGCCTTAAGCTTCCTTTCCACACAGTTTTCACAATCAATTAAATTCTCTTAAAGTCTTTCGAGGCGCTTTGGTTCTTGTACCGCAAATGCCTCCTAAGAGATTATCGCAGCTAACTCTCAATACAGAAGCATTAAGCTCCAGAATCAGCTACACGTTTCCTAGATGGACTGGCGGCCGAAGTCTGGAACGAGGTTTCAAAAACTTATGCTACGCTAAAGCAAGTGCTAGAAAAACGTTGATAACCGGTAGAAAAGTAGTGTAAGGTTCGAAGGCTTAGGTAAAAAATGACCTATCGAAAAAATTTATTCAAAACGGACCCTACCTTCAAAATCCCCCTCGTTGTTAAAGTATGAACATAAATATATGAAGGATTAGAATATAATTTATGGTCTTTGTATCAGCATAAAGAAAAGCAGTGTATACGTTTGTGTTTACTTTATCGCGGAGAATTAGTTCTTGAAAGGCATATACTTTAACCCTTTCCGCCTTGTAAACAAAATTCCAAAAGTAGGTCTCCTGAAATAATTAAGATTTTCAAAATTCCTCTATGAAATCCGACAACTTCCAAACCATATCCCAAATAATACGCCGTATACCAGCAAAGGTTTTGAATTACACATCTCGCCAATTTAACAAATTCGTTACCTATTTTCATTGGAACTATATAATGAACACTTTTCTGAATATACATTGAAAACGAACATATATAGACCTACTTTCGTAAGCGTATTTCTTTAAATATCTGCACATTTTTGCTCAAAACAAACATGTAAATGACATAAATAAGCCTTATCTTAAGTTGTGGAACTGCAGATCCATGTTATTAGCAAAGAATTGTGGAAATCATATTAAAACGCTCAAACTTATGGCATGAAAAGTACCTGTGAAAACGGAATATTTGTTTCAAAAGAAAAACACCATTATTAAGATATTGTGCTTTAAGCAGTAAGCTAAAGAAAATTTCGAACATGAAAGAATCTCAAGGTAACGAACTCATTCAGAAAAGCTGCGAATATGTGCAATGGTGTTTCCTCTAAAATTTAAATCAAACCTCACTCTGTAGGTAGGCTCGTGTGAGCCTGTATTGTTGCTGTGTACCTGCCTTTTGTAGGCTCTAACCATAGAAAAGGTAGAATTGTTGTAGGATGGCTTGATTAAGTTTTTGGATGTGGGATAAAAACGAGATAGCATCAATTTTTAGGCTCCTCAACGGTTCCCTTTTCAGAAGCAGTATCCTTGCCGCTGCTCCGCTAATGTCTGTTAGTGTAAAAAATTCTGATGTGTTACACTCACATGACTTTCTCTACCCTTATTCTCCATTTCCTTCATGTTAATCGAGATAAGCATTTGCAGAAACTTATTGCTAATTTTCTTGTAGGTACAAGGGGAACATGGTAGGCTTAAAGCGATAGTCAAATCTTTTCAGATCTGGTTGCTATGTGGAGCATTCCATTCTCTTTTCATGTCCAGGACATAAAAAAGGAAGAAAGAATTCCCATTTGAAAAAAGAATTATAAGTATTGAAAAATTCAAACAAATAACAAGGTTTACTCGACAAAAAAAGTATATGACATAAATTGTGTGTTTTAACGAGATCTATATTTTTTGTGAACAAATATTTTATTAAGCTCTTACGGTTTACCAGTTATGCAAAAGCAATTCACAATGAAGAGGACTTTTGGGGACATTCCCAGAAAATCAAGAAATACATTTCATTTGTCCTAACAATATCTTAAACACATGATATTTTAATCAGAATCGTTAGAGCCATTTTTGAGAAAATCAAAATTTTTGAAAAATGTTCCATGTAAAGGGTAGTCTGGGTTGAGGAGATTTTCTTGAAAATCTTCTTGTCGCATCATTGAAAGATACTGAACCTAAATACCAAGTGTGGTATTTATCATACTCTTCGTTTGAGTTATGCTGTTCACAGACACAACCACTCGGACCTGTTTCTAAAATTTTGTTTTGGATTCAGGGACCTCGAAACACGTATTTCCGGTGAAATCTCGTTATCGAATTTTTTGGTGGAATGGAATACTTCCCCTACTTAAAATGGGGTTATTTTAAATTTTGAATGATCACTCCCAAGGGAAGGGGGTACTTACATTCATCTTTGAAGTAGTTTTGTTGCTGCTACGTATGAAAAGACAGTTTGAAGAAGATATTTCGACTGTTGGGGAGCCGAACTTAAAGTAGTTGCAACCGCACATATGCTAAAAAGTTTCCGGTAGCCATCGCCCCAAATGTACTTTCCGGTGGCCTTTGCCCCAAATGTTTAAAAAATATATTAACTTTGTAATTTTGACTGTTTCTTTAAATATTTATGTTCCTGTTTGCCTCGGCTGGGTCAGTAGAGACATGTTTTTCTTTGCAGGGTTGTGGTGCGACTGAAGACTGTAGGCTTATACAGATTATAATTTTACTTCACTCCTTTTATTAATGTTGACACGATTTAAATAACACTTCACTGATATAGAGAGCTGTGAGATTCTTTTATTAATTACCTTGCACTTTTTAACACGTAAGCTATTTTTGTCTCATACTGAATACATATTAAACTTCTCGAGGACGCGTTTCGCGTCTGATTAGTAACACTGTCTGCTAGCAACGCGTCCAGTTATGAGCGCTGTCTACAAGCAAATGACTTGATTTCTACCGCCTAAAGTTGTAAATTTCTGTATTTCAAGTCTCTGGTTGGCTATTACTAATCCAATAGAATACTTTTATTTAACTTAAACTTTTTTCTTGTTGTTGATTGGCTATTTTATAAACTGTCACAAAATGTACATTGTTGTTGCTCCAATAATGACCAGTAGCATTATTAACTTTCTTACTCATTATTGCCTCAAGGTTACCTCATTGTTAGCAACTTTTAACCTATTATTCTCACAGCTCCTGCATTATTTAATTACGTAATACATTCAGATAACATTTTTGAACATGTACACAATAATATAAACATTTACAATGACTGTAATATACACTTTTTATATATTGTTGCATACACATATTGCTTTAAGGCGGGCTGTTATTGAATTTACATATTATATAATTTGACTGAAATCATTTAAGTGTTAAAAATACTGCCTCGTCTTTAATGCTGTAGGCTGGTTTGACGCCTTTAACGCCACCAGGAGTGCCCACATGCCTTGCGTGGAACCCAGTAATAGTAGTAGGTTTTGTGAGTAAGTAGCTCCCTAGGGATCTGAAACGGGCGTTCTCATGATTGTACAATCTGACGAAGAGATTTTGAGCTCTGCGCCTAATCACGTCCTCCACGTGTGGAAGAGTAGAGGTTTCATCTAGTAGACTCACTGGGCAGGCATAATTGTGCATCCCGTTCTGCATCCGTTGCAACCAGAGGAGCCAGGAGTCTGCTGCCATGCCCCAGAGCCCCTTAGCCCTGTTCATCGTCCCTCGCATTTGTTCACGAAAAGTTAAGTCCTTATCAAGAGTGATACTTAAATATCGGATGGAGGTTCCTCACTCTATCCTTTAGCCTTGATATGTGAATGTACCAGCGTCGTCCTCCATGATCTAATGTTTACCATGTCAACTTCTGGTTCAGAGGTCGCTGGAGGGCGTAAAAATCCGTATAATGTTTATTTTTATTTGAAAGAATGCATACGTTAAGCCCCTTGTGCACGATCAAGAGTTTACAAGAAAAATTGTGAAATATTTTTCAATATGTGACAAGATTGGAAAAGACTTGGCAAGACTTGACAATGTCAAAGATGTGTATTTACAAGTTGTCTTTTTGCCAAACTGAAACCCTTCAGAACACAATTGATAATTTATCACGTGCAAGGCAATTTAGCATTTGCGTCACAGTATAATAATTCGCAATAAAATATTGCTCTTTATTGATATTATGTAGTACTTTTACGTATTGTATCCAATGAAATCACATTACGAGTGTGGAATACAATGTAAACAACACCAATCGATAGGTTAACCACACTATATAACATTGCATTAATGTATACTGCATGGCAATTATTTCTACATAATCGTCTTCATCTGCTCCATCTTGTGATAATCCATGGAGCTCTCGATGTACAGATATGTCCAGGTTATATATAACCTAATCAGTTCGCATACGACATACCTTGGCCGGGTAGCCATTTCTGTTTACTTTTCACTCTCAACCATGTTGCAGATTCCGTGACGCAACTGTGAACATTCGCATTTCATTGGCCAAAGCCATCAAATCATTGTGAAATCTTTTACCGTTTAGAGCATGTCCTTATTTACTTTCAAGACTTTCAAAGACATTAAAAGTATTGGAAGGAATTCGACAAGAAAACTTGTGAAGTTGTGACAACTTTTCGAAAGTCTTGTAAAGTATTGAATTTGACCAAAATTTGATCCTGTACAAGCGGCTTAAGAAAAGATCCCTGAATAAAATTGTCGGGCATTTCACGTCCGCAGCATCCTGCTTCTCTCCTGCGGCGCTATCTGAGGGCTAATCATCTGTTAACATACGCTCCTATCCTCGGAATCAATTACACCTGATGAGAGAAAATCCCTATACGCCAAAGGCGTGGCAGAAAACTAATATCCTTCTACACTATATCGTTTCATAAGGTACGCAATTTAAACTGAAACGCTGTAAAAGAGAATTTTAGAATAGTTTACCAACATATTGACTAAATACCAGATTGAAGACAAAATATATTCCGGACGTGAACTATAACATGTGATTATAATCTTGTTCATGAATAATTTTTATAATAGTTATGAAAATAAATTACATTTGGAGAAAATCGTGTGCTTGTAACGCCAGATTTTTAAGTCCAGAGCAGCAGAAATACGAGTAATTTCCCAAGATTCAGGAAATACAGATACACAATTAATTATTAAGAGCCTGTCCTTAACACAAACAAGCACATAAATCTCGTGAAGTGCAAATTTATTCCGGATCGCTGCCAAATGCGGGTACGTCCTAGTAGTGTGGTGGTGAAAGGTCGTCAGTCAGTTCATTAATCGCATGTTGTAACAGCTCACAAGCTAAACTGGGGGTCAAAACCTCAAGCATTGAGCTCTCTTTAAACAAGTGCACGGTAGTCGTGATATAAGATCCTGTACAGATAGGGGTTCCCTAAGACCAAGGTCGGCAGGAATATAACGGGCCCGCTCTTGTTTGCACAATAATAGACACGTTCAGTGATTTATCTTCCAGTACAGGAACTACGTATATACAGGCATTAAAACTATACAGGCCCGAAAGTTATACATTTTTCCTTTCTAAAATAGAAACCGCTCCTAAATAAACTGGATAAAACCTCAATCAGGCAAGGGACCAACAAAAGCACAATCCATCATTCAATAATCGCAGTTGTCGGTTTGGGCTTTTGCAAAAAATTGCTAAGGAGGCATTCCAAACACAGTAAGGGAGTGGGAGATAAACAGCTTTAAAGTAAAAGTGGCAACTGGCGGAAATGCTCACTCTAAAGGCTGCTGTCTCTCTGTGGTTAGCGGGGTGAGGTAGGGCTAGGGAAAGGTTACATACCTTTGAAACAAACAGTACCTATGGTTTGGATAGATCTACCAAATATCTCAAGATGTAATTATTTCGTGTTATTTAGCTTTCAAATGAAAGAGTCCCGGAAGTTCTCAACTTATTTCCATTGGTTTACGCTATCGTTAATTCAGGATATACACCAGAAAGAAAATTCTTTCCGGAAGAGCCCCAATTGTTGGTTTCAAGGACAAAATAAAGACTCCTCTATAGTGGTGGTGAATTATGTTATTTGGACAGTTATTCGCGAAAAGTTTCTAATATGTGGATTGTTCTGTGAAACGTAAAAGTTTAAAACATTAACAACAGTAAGAGTAATAATAACAATAATAATACTGCCGTGAATCACATATCCGAAGGTTTACGTTAGGTAGCCGCTTTGACATACACAACTGCAGCTATATGTATATAGTTGTATGTTCATCTTCTGTATTGATGTATTTTATGTATTGTTGTATCTTCTGTATTGTTGCATAAGATGCATTTAGTGGATGCGAACATGTTGATCCGATGCATGTGTTTGGCTATGCAGCCATGTCCTGTTATTAGCCTGAATTGTGCAACTGCTGTTTTCCTTGGCAGATGTAGTATGCTTTCTGGATTTCGCAACAGACATTCCCATTTTTTGCTTTTCTGCTGCTGCTGCTGCTGCTGCTGCTCCGAGTGTAGTTTTGTTCGCGGCTTGAATTGTTTCTTTTGTGAGACGTTTTATTGAAGTGTACGATTTGTGTTTAGAGGTTGGCAATTGTTTTATGACGGAACCTTCTTCGTTAGGAAATATGTTGCTTCGTTGCCAGGGGTTCCACAGTGGGAGCGTATCCACTGGGTAACATGTATACTGGAATTGAGGAGTTGTGAAATAATACACTCCGTTTATGAAAATTGCAACACCAAGAAAGAATTTCCCGAATAACTCCAAACTTGGTGGAAGTATAGAAGAGTGTGCAACAACAAGTGATTAAGTTTGCAGGGAGATGGCTACACGTATCCGTCCGACAAGGTCAGTGTTGCACCCATTGTAGTCAGTGCACAGCTGTCAAACAAGGTGGAAACAATACGTCAAAAGCAGCCATATTGGACGTGAGTGAGTTCGAACGGGGCAGAATGATCGGTCTCCGGGAAGCGGGTTTGTCATACCGTGACATTTCGGCTCGTACAGGACATGCTGCTACGACAATGATGCGTATGTGGAAGCAGTGGATAGATGAAGGTCGTACGCAGAGAAGAGCGGGTACTGGACCACGGAACATGACCGCAGCGCGGGATGACCGTCATCTTGTCTGCATGGCCATAACGGATCGTACAGCTTCATCCACAGTGTAGGCTCGACGCTGGAGCACTGCAACCGGTGTGAACTCTGCATCATCGTCGCCGTCCGCTGCAGGTTGGACTGATTGCATGCATGCCATTACGTCGGCTGACGTTGTCCAGAAACCACAAGCTCCTCCGACTGCAATGGGCATGTGAACACCATCATTGGGGTGGAGTGGCAAAATGTAGTCTTTTCGGACGAGTCCCGCTTCAGCGTGTCCTACAGTGATCGCCGCATACGTGTCCAGCGGTACCGTGGTGAGCGCAACCTGGAGGGGTGCATTGCTGAGCGGTATAGCGGACAAATACCAGGTGTGATGGTTTGGGGCGCCATTGGTTACAACAACCGATCTCGCCTCCTACGAATTGAGGGAACTTTGAACAGCAACCGGTACCTAACGGTGGTTGTAGAGCCTGAGGTACTCCTCCTGCTTCAGGCATCTCCACATGCCACATTTCAACAGGACAATGCCCGGCCACATATTGCAAGGAATGTACAAGCGTTCTTCGAAGAGCGACGGGTACCATTGCTTCCCTGGCCTGCAAGTTCGCCTCACGTGTCGCCCATCAAACATGTCTGGGATATGGTTGGTCGGCACCTGGTGCGTCGCGGTCCTCCAGTAATCAGTGTCACGGACTTGTGGGCTCGAACACAAATTGCGTGGAGGGAAATTCCTCAGGAACATATTCAGATCCTTTTTGATTCGATGCCACGGCTATAGCAGCTCTGTAGCACATGGAGGCTACACCAAATACTGAATGTTAGGGCTCAAAGGTGATTTATAGATTTGAAACGTTTATCATTTGTTACTTGTCATATACCTAACTTGTATTAAATTCATTGAATTCGTGCGTTTCCTTCTTAGTGTTGCAATTTTCACAAACGGCTGTGTACTATGGCATTCTTTCGTATCAAAGGATCTTTGTTAACAAACTGCTTGTATAATTGCTCCGGAGTTCGAGAACACTATTTTATGGAGTATGTCTTTCCTTGCTAGTAGATTTTGTAGGGAGACTTTTATAGCATGTATTTCACCATCAAAATTTGTTGTACCTTTTCCTGCATGTCGGTAAAAGGAAAACAGGGGACATGGTCCACCTGCTCCAGCAGCTGTCTTGGCGTCTGTGAGAGAATCGTTCATATTTACCTGAAGCCGCTCTTCTGAAGGGTACTGTGTGTGGATAGTTTATAATGTTATTGACTTCATATAATTTACATCACATTCAAATTTTTTGCTATTATTTTCTCTACTGCGTATAGTAAGTAGGGGAAGTATTGTATTCCACCCAAACATTCAATACCGAGATTTCACCGGAAGTACATGTTTTGAGACTCCCTGAATCCAAAAAAAGCATTTTTGAAAACGTGTCCGTGTGTTTGTGAACAGCATAACTCAGAAACGAACAGTCGGATAAACACCAAACTTGGTATTTAGGTTTAGTATCTTCCAGAGATGTGACACGAAGGTTTTCAAGAAAATCCCCCACCGCAGATTACCCTTTACATGGAATATTTTTAGAAAATTTTAATTTTCTCAAAAATGGCTCTAACGATTTTGATTAAAATATCATATGTTTAAGATATTTTCATGACAAATGAAATGTATATCTCGAATTTTCAGGGAATGTCTCCAAAAGTATTCTTCATTGTGAACGACTTATGCATAACTGGTAAACCATAAGAGATAGACAAAATTTTACTACACAAAAAATGTAGATCGCGTTAAAATACACAATTTATGTCATTTACATTTTTTTGTTGAGTGAACCATTTTCGAGATATTGCTTGTTATTCCCCTTAAATTTTCCAACATTTACACTTTTCCTCAAATTCGTTATTCATTTTTTGTTTTTGTCCTGAACATGCAAAGAGAATGCAATACTCCACATAGCAACCACCTCTACATCAGAATTTTTTTTCTATTGAATCAAGTTAATTGGAGATACATGTGGGTGTTAGGGGATTTTCTCTAGCAGTAATAATTTCTCGTTCATTGGTACTTGAAGTGCTGTTTCTAACTCTTGGCCTTTCTCCAAAAACGTAGCTTAAGCGTTTAGGTTTCTGGTTAGTGTAGCTTTATACCTTCAGGGAGTCTTACTAATTTTTCATGCTGTATAATTGTTTTTTCGCAAAGTAGCAGTCATCCTTAGACATTAAGTTCAGTCATTGTATTTGTGCAGCCGTTTTGAGTGTGATTGAAAACATAAGATACTAGTGTAGTAATTGTAGCTTCAATAAGTATTTTAACGTTTTCTACAATAAATTCAGTTGTATTTGATAGCTTTTGGAAATGAAGTCACTTTTCAACCTCTGTGGTCCTCTTGAAATTTAGGACCCTGGCTTTATTGTAAAAGGATATTCTCTTGTTATTTTTTCTACAACTTACATAGTAGGCAGAGAAGGTATTGCATTCCATTAAAAAATTCGTATAGAGATTTCATTGGAAATCCGTGTTTTAAGGCCCCTGGATACAAAAAAAAAGCATTTAGAAAAAGATCCGTGTGTCTGTCTGTGAATAGCATAGCACAAAAACGAAAAGTCGAATAAGTACCAATATTGGTATTTAAGTTCAGTATCTTCCAAGGATACGACACAAAGATTTTCAAGAAAATCCCCACACACCCAAATAGCCTTTACATTTTTATTTTCTAAAATTGCTCCATCGATTTTGATTAAAATACCATATAAAGATACTTACATGGCAAATAAAATTTATGTATTGAATTTTATTGCAATAGCCTGTGAAGCCCTCTTCATTCGGAACGAATTTTGTACAATCTTGTATAACTGGAAAACGTTAACCGAAGACGAAAATACTACACAAGAAATTATATCTGTTTAAATCACACAAATTATTTCAAATATGTTGCTTTGTAACACTTCTTTCATTTCCGACATATCCGTTATTAATGGTTCGAATTGTTCATCACTTGGTCATTCTCTTAAAAGTCCTGTCAACTAGTTTTTGCTTTTTGTTCCATTTATACCCCGCCTTTAACTACATTGGTCCTATCGGCGGCCTTTCCTTTGGAAATTATTGCCTATTGGCAATGGTGTTAATTCGTATTCTCTTGTCGTTGGGTTTCTTGTACTTTTTGGGTTTTAATCATTAGATCACACACATTCACACTCTTATTCATACTTCCAGACTCTGGAGGATAGAGAAGTTCTTACACATTTGACTATCGTTCCCTTTGTAGCTATTCCCGCAAAGCTTTATTTGGATTAAAATGTAGTAGATAGAAAAATAAACTTCAGTAAGCATAGTTTGTATACCTACTAATAAAGATAGAGGGTAGAGAAAGTCATGTGAATGCATCACAACAGATTTGTTTTTTGTTTTTTTGTTTTTATGCATACATTGACCAAACCTGTCAATCTAATTTTACTTTCTTTTTTGATTGCTGTTGTTGTTCACCAATGGCACGGGGATTAATTGATCTGTATCATTTTCCCTCTGACTTCCCAATATAAAGTCTGTAAGTTATCACTTTTAAGGGCTTTGCATTTGGCGAGATTTATTGAGTGGGCTGTAGATACCATACATAGATTTTAAATTTATGTTTTTGTTTACAAGCTATTATCCTTATTATTTCAGAAGTGTCATCTTGGTTCATTTCTTTTGTAATTTCAAATTACAAAACAGTGGCCAGCAAGTATGCCACTTGCTATCTGTCTGTGTTTGGAAACTGATAACAAATTTCCTTTTGTTGTTCTATATTTGTTTCAGCTATGATGAATATATCTACATCATTGTCTCTTAAAAGATTGTCTGTCGTGTTTTTTTTACTTTGATTCATTCCACCGCCATTCCAAAATAGCATTAAGAAGTGCTCTTGTTTTAGCTTTTTTGGCTTGGGAAGCATGCACGTGTTGCAGTCCCAGGGAACACCACGTGGAGGCGGAGTACGTTGTTCCCCCTTTTTACTTTCTCTACTACATATAGTAAACGGGAAGTATTGTATTCCACCCAAAAATTCGATACCGAGATTTCACCGGAAGTATATGTTTTGAGGCCCCCTGAATCCCGAAAAAAGCATTTTTGGAAACATGTCCGTGTGTGCCTGCCTGTAAACAGCGTAACTCAGAAACGAACAGTCGGATAAACACTAAACTTGGTATTTAGGTTCAATAACTTCCAGAGATGCGACACCCACCCCGGATTACCCTTTATCTGGAACATTTTTCGAATATTTTAATTTTCTCAAAAATGGCTCTAACGATTTTGAATAAACTACCATAAGTTTAAGACATTTTTATGGCAAATTGTAGATATACCTCGAATTTTCTGGGAATGTCTCCAAAGTATTCTTCATTGTGAACGACTTTTGCATAACTGGAAAACTATTAGAGATAGAACAAATTTTACTACAAAAAATGTAGATCGCGTTAAAATACACAATTTGTCATACACATTTTTTGTTGTTGAGTGAACCATTTTCGAGATATTGCTTGTTATTCCCCTAAATTTTCCAAGACTTATATTTTTTCTCAAATGGGAATTCATTATTCATTTTTTTTGTCCTGGTAATGAAAAGAGAATGGATTACTCCACATAGCATTCAGCTCTTAAAATATTTGACTATCGGTTAAAGCTTGCATCTACAAGAAAATTAGCAATAAGATTAACATCTCGATATCTTGATTAACATGAAGTAGATGGAGAATAAGAGTTTGTAAAAATAGTTTGTACAAGAGTAAAGAAAATCATGTGAGTGTAACACATCAGATTTTTTTGATTGTTTGTTCATATTATTTGACAGTAGTTTTGATATAGCTATACTATATGAAATTTCATTTCTATTTGACTGCTGAGTTCAAATAAAGAAGGAAACTGGCAACATTTAAGACGAGTCTGAAAATAACCTGTTCTAAGGTTGAGGAAACAAAAACGCCTGTAATACTCTTGGCAGAATAATAATTGTTTACTTGTTGTAATAATCTGGGAATTACCCGAAGGAATGTTTCCTTGTTGAATTTCCCTATGCCATAATTAACAGAATCGAAGCAAGCGATAGATATGAAAGTCGCAGGCTCAGTCTGCGATAAACTAGTGGACAGCGGGCAGTTCCCAGAACCGCACCTGTAATTTCCACACAGAAAACAGGTCCTCGAGCTCATTTGCAGGAAGTGCAGCGACTTTCCCTACATACTCTGGCGTTTAAACAAGCGTGAATCGCTTTCATCGATAATTGTTGTACAAGAGGGTTATAGGGAAAGTGTTTCCGTTCCCTGTTTCCCTCACTTCCGCTGCTCTTCGATCCGTTAAACTATTATTGGGAACTGGAACAAAATGATGGGCGGAGGGGCAAACGTTACGGGCCCTATCTACCGGACACAGTCGGTCCCCGTCAAATTTATTTTTTGCAGGAGGGAAAGGGGCAGAGAAGTTGTTTCCCGGATGACTAATACGCGTAACGGAGTAAAGAGCTAATACCCCCCTGTCTGTTTCAGCTGTGTTGAACCGGTGCTGTGAAAAAAGCTGCTAGTCATATAACGAAGTGTATTTTATGATATGATACATCCATATAACTTTCTCTACCCTCTATCGTTTATTAGTGGGTACACAAATTATTTTACTCAAGCTGAAGATTTTCTAGGGAATCCCCACACGCCAACTAGCCTTTACATGGAACATTTTTCAGTACTTTCGATTTTATAAAAAAAATAGCTCTAACGATTTTGATTAAAATACCATACATTAAAGATCTTTACATGACAAATAAAATGAATTGAATTTTCTCTGTCGTCCTCTGCGGTGTAGTGATTACCTCTAGTTCCCGAGCTCGCGGGTTCAAACCCAGCGTAAGGCGTAAAAATCCTTAGCATGGCTTCCTTCGGAAAGGAAATAAAGCCGGTGGTACCGTGTCGTAGATTTACGGCACGTAAAAGAACCTCAAGCCAGATAAAGAGGCCCCTGCACAAACTTTCCGGTCTTTCACGCCCAATATAGAATGGAACGCTAAGAACCACAACAGTTAAAGAGCGTCCGTAAATAAAACTCAATTTTTGAATTTTCTGGGAATAGCCTATGAAGTCCTCTTCATTCGGAAGGAATTTTGTATAATCTTGTGTAGTCTTCCTAAATCTCGTAAGTATTAAGAGATAGATAAAAGCGCACTTCACTAAAAATGTCGGTCTGACCAGGCTTTTTTCAAATAACATTTTTGTGGCGTTAATCATTTATGAGATATCCGTAATTAATGGTTCGACTTCTTCAATACTTTGTCATTCTTTTTAAAGTCCTGTCGACAATCAATTGTTTCTCGTGATTACAGGGAAAGAGAGTGAAATTTCAAGGCCAGGGTATAGCGTCCAGTTTTTAAACATTTGACTATCACTATTCCCTTTGTATTAATAATGAAATGTGCAAGTTAACTATTTCTAAAAGAGTTTATCTCATTAAAATGAAGTAGACAGAAAAATAAGCTTTCGTAACATAACATTATATCCCCATTGTAAAGAGTAATACACCCAGTCTGGTTCAGCTATGTTGAAACGGTGCTGTGAAAAAAGGCGCTAGTCATATAAGAGGTGTATTTTATGATGCGATACATTCATATGACTTTCTCTACCCTCTATCCTTTATTAGTGGATACTCAAATTATTTTACTCAAGCTTATTTTTCCATCTACTATATTTTAATCCGAATAAACCGTTGCAGAAATAGCTATATTACACATTTCGTTATAGATACAAAGAGAAGAACATAGTTAAATGTTTAAGAACTGCACGCTACACGCTGGCCTTAAAATTTCATACTGTTTCCATGTAATCTGAGAAACAACTGAATGTTGAAGATACTTTAAAGAGATTGACCAAGAAATAAAGAGTTCGAATCTTTAACAACACATGTCTCAGAAACGGCTTATGCCACCAAAAAGCTTATTTTAAATAAATTGTGTGTTTTAAAGAGATCTACATTTTTTGTGCACTACATTTTCGCATATCGCTTAACGTTTACCAATTATACAAGATTATACAAAACTCTCTCCGGATGAAAAATGCAAGACATATTGTATTCGTCATGTAAATATCTTTAATATATGGTATTTTAAGCAAAATCGGTACAATCATTTTTTAGAAAATAAAAAATTTCGAAAAATGTTCCACGTAAAGGGCGGTTCGGGTGGAGGGATTGTGTTTAAAATCATCGTGTCGCATCTTAAGAAGATACTGAACCACTTAACAAGTTTAGTTTTTATCCAACTTCTCGTTTTTAGTTATGCTGTTCAAAGTCACACAGATGGACACACACACATGGACATGTTTCAAAAACAAGCTTTTATTTAGATTCAGGGCGCTTAAAAACATGTATTTCCGGTGAAATCTTGGTATCGAATTTTTGGGTGGAGTGCAAAACTTCCCCTACTTAATACACGTAGTAGAAAAAGTAATAAGTTCGTTTTGCAATAAAGTACGAGCTAATAAACACTTTCCAATAGTTTATTTTTACTTTCTCTACTACGTATAATAAGCATGGGAAGTGTTGCATTCCATCCAAAAATTCGATATCAATATTTTACCGGAAATACATGTTTTGAGGTGCCCTGAATCCAAATAAAGCATTTTTGGAAACATGTTCGTGTGTGTGTCTGTCAAACTGTGAACAGCATAACTCAAAAACGAAAAGTGGGGTAAATACAAAACTTGGTAGTTGAGTTTACTAGCTTCCAAGGATGCGATACGAAGATTTTCAAGAAAATCCCCCCACCCCAATTACTCTTTACATGGAATATTTTTCGAAAATTTTGATTTTCTCAAAAATTGCTGTAACTATTTTGATTAAAATATCATATGTTTAAGATATTTTTATGGAAAATGAAATGTATATCTTCAATTTTCTTAGAATGTCCCCCAAAGCCCTCTTCATTCTGAATGACGTTCGCATAACTGGTAAACCGTAAAAGATAGACAAAGTTTTACTACACAAAAAATGTAGATCTTGTTAAAACACATAGTTTATGTCATATACTTTTTGTAGAGTGAACTATTTGTTATTTGTTTGAATTTCCCAATACACTTTTACTTAAGTAGGAATTCTTATTCGTCTTTTTATGTCCTGGATATATAAAGAAAATGAAATTCTACCACATAGCAACCAGTTCTTAAAGTATTTGACTACTATATTTCCCTTGCACCTACAAGAAAATTAGCAATAAGATAAACATCTCAATATCTCGATTAGCATGAAGTAGATGGAGAAAAAGGGTTTGTAAAAATAATTTGTGCAAGAGTAGAGAAAGTCATGTGAGTGCTACACATCAGATGTTTTACCCAAGTGTTATGCTACTTTTCTACCTTTATTTATCAATGTTTTTCGAACATTTGTCTCAGCATAGCGTAAGTTTTTAGAATCTCGTCGCAGACTTCCGCTATCAGTTCATTTGGAAAAGATGTATCTAGTTTTTCTATATTGAAAATTAGCTGTGATAATGTCTTAGGGGTCATATGTGGCACATGTACGAAAGCTTCTTGAAAGACATAAACAATGAGTCGCCTGTTTTGGCTAACATCACATTAACAAGCGGATTCACAATTGTTGACTTTCAACTACTCTGTGATAAAGATCTGACTTCGGACCACTAGCTCCAGCTCCCATCCCCTGAAACCAACGATACCAATAACGCTATTTCTTCTACCATGGAATCTTAGACACAGAAAAAGATAAACTCAACGACTGTTTTATGAAGTGGCGGCGAACTCCTATTATGAAGACCTACTAAAATTTATTATACCCAGAATGAGAATGTAATTGATTTGAAAACTGCGTGGAAAGAAAGTCTAAGTTATACACAATGGAATAAAAGGAAATAGCGGACCTTACTTTAAAAACATTCCCCGTATATCTTTCAGAAGTCACTTTAAATTATAAAACATTACCAGTTTAGCAATATTTGTGGTAGCAAAGTAACAAAAGTATTATTTTTTGGTCAGAGCGGGATTCAGTTGTTATAAAGCATTTATGATTTCTATATTGCACCATTCTTTCTGTAACGTTACAGCTTTTGGCTACATTTTGGAAATTTCGAGAAAATATTCGATTGTTGTTTTTTTACTCTAGTTTATTTTACGTCGCTTTAACTCCCTGGTTCATATCGCGACGGATTTGTTGGTGGATGACTCTTAGAACGATATGTGATGGACAGTTAGCCTTCTAGGTCTCATCCCTGTAACCACCCGCTCTGTCACGTGTCACAGAGAATCTAGCGCATAGCTACCGGATCTTCTGCTTCGTACCGTGCAGACGGCATTAGGGTGCCGTCCAGTCCGACCACCGCCCCCATATAAAGGCGGACAGTTAGCCTTCTAGGTCTCATCCCTGTAACCACCTGCTTCATGCCGTGCAGATGGCATTAAGGTGCCGTCTAGTCCAACCGCCACCCTCACACAGAAAAGCGGACAGTTAGCCTTCTAAGTCTCATCCCTGTAACCACTTGCCTCATGCCGTGCAGATGGCATTAGGGTGCCGTCCAGTACAACTGCTTACATTGTCTGTAGATAGATTCATTTTACTATTATTTTAGACTTAAGGTGGAACTCAGGAACGTGGTATTAAATATCCAATCCGGTATTTACCTTGGCAACTGAAAAAAGCCCCAAACAGATTTGTCGGACCACGGGATTTGAACCAGAGACCTCCCGAATGCGGGCCACTGACTTTACCGCCTGAGCCATCCCGCTCGGTGTTGTGTTGTTGGGTAAGCCACTAAAACCCGTTCTCCGGCATAGCCCAGTAACCTAAAGCCGAAAGTATCGAAATGTATAGATTTTCAAAGCCAGATTGATTAAATGTGTCTGCTGATGACACTACGAATTATTTCCTAAGGCTGAGGTTTACAAATAAAATATGAGTACTGCTTTAAAGCAGACGTGGCGAAACTGCCTTCCTTTCGCGAGTCATCAAATATGCATCACATTTTACATCACTCAGCTGTGAAATATAAAGGGACAGCCAGCTATGAACACTATCATTTCAACCGAAAAGACCAAGTTGTATTAACTCGACTACATATTGGACATACTTCTATAACGTACAAACATCTCCTCAACCGTGACCTTCCTCCTGTGTGCGACCTCTGCAGATCCAACCTCACAGTTCATCATCTCGTTACAGCCTCCCGTCGCTATGTACAACCCAGAGAAAGTTATGACATCCCCAACAGCCTACCAGACGCCATAAATTCAGTACAACAAAGAACTTTAAACTTTATGAAAGCAAAAAAATTGCACAACGATGTATAGCACGCCTATCTAGAGAATTTAATGTTATATGCACTATTACTGTTTAAAATATTATATTTTTATTGTAATCATGTTCTGTATTCTAAAGTATTCGCGGTATGACTTTAAAGTTGAAGCGATAATAATAAAGAATATATACGTAAAGGGAGCGGCGCCTGAGAGTCCAAATGACTCGCGAGTCCCGTTCCCGCTATCTCTGCTTCAATTCACTAAATACTGTAATTTTTCTCAAACATCTTTTGTATTAATACATCTAATATTTAATGCGATATTAATTAAAAAGGAAATACAATACATATTTAGCTGACTTACCCAGCGTTGTCCGGGTAAGTTTTGGATCTCAAATAATATTTGTGTTCTTTTCATTTACCACCGCCTTCTCTTTCGTCATTACTTCAAAACCCTATGATATATCGGTAATAATTTTCTTTAACGTCGATTTTAACTAAAATCTCGATTCGTTTTCGTTTACAAAGTTTATTCTAGAGTATTTATATCAAAGTATTTCCTTACACATAAATACACAGTATATTTGTATTTATCTGCCGTGTATGTCCGTGCGCGCGTGAAAGACAGAGGGAGAGATTAAAAAATCCGGACATGTACCGCACAATATTTAAATCGGACATCTTTTAAGAAAGCATTGCAAAGCAAATAATCCTTTACATCGGCCACCCCCTCCACTTGCTGCAGAAAACAGAGGAATTATTTTTCTGTTTTGCTTTTTCAAAACAAATACATTAACGATTTGCATAAAATCGTGTGTCTGAAATACGGGCGTAAGAGAAAACATATGCATCATGAATTTTTTTACACAAATCCAACGAAGACTCCTTGAATTAAAAAGAGCATTTTTATTAAAAGGTCCAGGTTTGTGTGTGTTTTTGAACAGTCGAATAAATACCGAACTTGGTATTTAAGTTCAGCGTCTTCCGAGGATGCAACACGAAAGTTTTCAGGAAAATCCCCATACATCAAATACCCTTTACATGGAAGAAACTTCGTTATGTTTGATTTTCTCAAAATTGGCTCTAAACAGCTTGATTAAAATATTATATGCTTAAGATATATACATGCCAAATAAAATGCATATCTTAAATTTTCTGCGAATAGCTTGTAAAGTCTTCCTCATTCTGAACGACTTCTTTATTAGTTTAAAAAATCTAGATCTCGATAAAGAAAACATTTTATTTCGAATGAAACTTTTGTGGCGTTAACCATTGCCAGGATATTCTTTGTTATTGGTTTGAATTTTTAAATACTTAAAAAAAATTTCAAGTGATAAGTCGCTATTTGTTTTTTTTCCGTGGTCATACAAAGATAATAAGAATTTGAAAGCCATCAGAAAGCATTCCACTTTTTAAAAATCGATTATCGCTTTAGCCTTTGTATTCTCCTCAACGAAATGCGTAAATGCGTAATGAAATTTTATCTCGATTAACAAGAAATAGAGGAATAAGCTTTTGTAAGAATAGTTTGTAGAAGAGTGAAGAGAGAAAATCATGTGAATGCAGCACATCACATTTTTAATTTCTCTACTACGCATAATAAGTAGCGGAATTAATTGTATTCCATTAAAAAATTTGATAATGAGATTTCACTGGTATTACTTATTTTGAGGCCCTGGAACTAAAAAAGAAAAAAAAAAGCACTTGTGTGTGTGTGTGTGTGTGTGTGTGTGTGCGCGCGCGCGAAGAGCATCACTCAAAAACGAAAAGCCAGATAAGTACCAAACTTGGTATTTAAGTTTAATACCTTCCAAAGATGCGACACGAAGATTTTCGAGAGAATCACACTCCAAATAGCCTTTCAATTTTATAAAAAAATGGCTCTAACGATTTTGATTAAAATACCGTACATTAAAGATCTTTACATGACAAATAAAATATGTATCTTGAATGTTCCATGTCGACCTCCGTGGTGTAGTGGTTACCATTCTAGCCTCTAGTTCCCCAGGCTGCGTGTTCAAACTCCGCGGAGGGTGATGGATTTCTTCGGGCGTAAAAATTCTTAGCATGGCTTCCTTCGGAAGGGAAGTAAAGCCCATGGTCCCTTGTATATTTATGGCACGTAAAAGAACTTCAAACGTGATAAAGAGGCTTTTGAGCTAAAGTTCGGGTCTTTCACGCCCAATGTAGAATGGGACGCTAAGAACCACAGCAGTTAAAGATCGTCCATAAATAAAACTCAACTTAATTTTTGAATTTTCTCGGAATAGACTGTGAAATCCTCTTCATTCGGAAAGAATTTTGTATAATCTTGTAGTCTTCCCACATCCCAGTAAGTATTAAGCGATAAATGAAAACGCATTCCACTAAAAATGTCGGTCTAACCACATCTTATTTCAAATAACATTTTTGTGTAATTTACGAGATATCCGTAATTAATGGTTCGAATTCAATGCTTTGTAATGTTTTTTAAAGTCCTGACTACAACCAGTTGTTTCTCTTGATTACAGGGAAAGAGAGTGAAATTTCAAGGCTAGCCAGTTCTTAAACATTTGACTATCACTTTTCCCTTTATATTTATAAACAACATTTCTGAAAGGGTTTATCTTGAATAAAATGAAGTAGATAGAAAAATAAGCTTTCGTAAGATAACCTTTTATCCCCATTAATAAACGATACGGGGTAGAGAAAGTCATGTGTATGCTGAAGCAGGTGGTTGCTTCACGTATGGAAAGCCAATTTGAAGTAGGAGTTGTATTGTAGTTCAAATGTTGGGGAGACGAACTTGAAGTAGTTGCAACCGCAAAAAGTAAAAAGTTTCCGGTAGCCTTTGTCCCAAATGTACTTTCCGGTGGCCTTTGCCCAAAAATGTTTTAAAAAATATCAACTTTGTAATTCGACTGTTTCTTTAAATATTATATATTTATGTTTACCTCGGCTGCGTCAGTATTATTGTTAGAGACATGTTTCTCTTTGCAGGGTTGTGGTGCGACTGAAGAATGTAAGCTTACACAGATTATAATTTTACTTCACTCCTTTTATTAATGCTTGACACGATTTAAATAACACTTCACTGATATAGAGAGAGAGAGAGAGAGAGAGAGAGAGCTGTGAGATTTTTTATTAATTACTTGCACTTTTTAACACAAACTATTTTCGTCTCACACGAATACGTATTAAACACTTCGAGGAGACATCTCGCGTCCGGTTAGAAACACTGACTTCAGTCAAATAAACTCTAAATTTGTAAATTTTGCTATATTTTAGATTCTGATTGGCTAATCCTAGTCCAATAGAATACCTTCATTTAACTAAAGCTTTTTCTGGTTGTTGATTGGCTATTTTTTAAACTGTCTCAAATTTACATTATTGTTGCTCCAATAATGACTAATAGCATTATTAAACTTTCTTACTCATTATTGTCTGAAGGTTACCTCATTGTTAGAAACTTTTAACCTATTATTCTCACAGCTCCTACATTATTAAATTACGTAATACATTCACATAACATTATTATATATACAATAATATAAACATATACAATGACTGTACTATACACTTTTTATATATTGTTACAAACAATATAGCTTCAAGGCGGGCTCTTATTGAATTTATATATTATATAATTAGACTGAAATCATTTAAGTGTTAAAATACTGCCTCAATGCAACACATCAGTTTTTATAATTCCAAATGAATTAGGGGACGTCGGTTTTCTGTATATATCGCAGGCAACGAGCTCAACATGATCCGGGAAAGCCTAGACTATTGAGTTACGAATTAAGACACACAAGATGACGTAAAAAACTTGCAACTGTAGTGTCCACTTGGTTCCAGAGGATGATTTGGTTATGTGGCTAACTGGACCAAGACGTTGGTGGACAGTGACTTTTGCTTTCAGCCCGGTTTTCAACAGTGGCAGGATGACTTTCACTTCTCTTGTGGGCGGATGTATATGCATATCAGGAAACGCGACAGAAGTGAGAGAGAGAGAGAGAGAGAGTGTGTGTGTGTGTGTGTGTGTGTGTGTGTGTGTGTGTGTGTGTGTGTGTGTGTGTGTCTGAGCATATCAGGGTCAGCGCATATGCGTGGCATTTACAGCTTGGTTGCCAAAATGTTTCGTGAAATAGCTAGCTGAACATCCCAAGCCTAAAGTATGTAAATTACGGTTGCAAGCAGAATAGAAACTTAAAAGTAAAAGCAGATAAGCTGCAAATTTATTCTTTTCATTCTCTAAACTGTATTCTAAAATACATGTCTCCTATACAGTTTGACATGCCTATCTAAAAAACATCTGATGTGTTTCACTCACACGAATTTCTCTACTCACTCTTCTATCTACAAAGTATTCTTACATGTTGTTGTTGAGCGAGGTCTACCAGGTCAAGAGCCTTAGCCCAAGCCCCCTCAGAACCCAGGGCTACCCAGCTAACTGTGGGGGTTTCCCATGAGGCCAATAGCTCGAGTCTAAAAAGGCCCCCATGCTTACGCCTTTGTTAATGAGATTTATAGGTTTATGATTAGGAAGAGTTTTATTTAAATATAGATTAAATTATTATTCTATGTGGATGGAAGTGGATACGCCACTTACGCGCGCCATCCCAATACGGGGTGACTACTGTTAATCACGGTGCGGAAAACGGCAATCTAGCATGCCGTCTACCAACTCTCACACATGGTTGGTGCCGGAGAACATCGGGGCGTCTGACAACCCCGCCTGGGCGTATAAACCAGCCAGGTGTACCCAATCTTCCATGAGTATCGGGAAACACTGCCCCGCCGAGTCCAACCCAATCCGAACAGCTCCCCATCGGGAGGGGTTCGAATGTTCGGCCCAGCGTACTTCTAGTAACGTCAGAAGTGCCACGAGTGCTCAGAACCCACTTATGGAGAAACTATTCCTACAGAAGATGGCTCAGGCGGCAAGTCTGTGGCCCGCATTCGGAAGGTCCCGGTTTCGATCCCCAGCGACAGCTCACTCTGACCCATGTTTTTTCGGGGTTTTCTTGGATCGTCAGGCGAATGATGGAATGATTTCTTTCAGCCCCCGAATTTCCGTGCCTTCATTTCGTTCCACTCATCATTTCACCCCGTTGTTCTGTTTCAGCGTCGTAAGTATCAGTGATGGTGTTTTGGTGTAGCGTGGCAGGGGGAAAGGATTCTCTCTATAACTCTCTCCATCCCTCTGCCGGAGTGTCTACTTCTGGAAACCTAGGGACTCTCATTGCTGTACTGTCGCTCCTGGATCCGGCCGCCCGTGTTCTCTCGCCTCATCCTTCCTCATGGGGACGCCCCCTCTGGATAGGTACCGAGTCCCCTTGTTAAGGAAGATAAGCTTATAATTCCACGTATTTCTTGTTCATCCAGATAAACTTTCAATTCACATTTACACATTTCGTTTAACTAAAGTATTAAGTTAGTGCATGTGTTAGACTGTCCACTGTATTTGGCCCTGGGCACTAAGATTACATAAATAACAATTAGTATTAGCACAATGATCTTGAATCCTTATATTTATATTCTTACATTGTCCCTTTCCACTTTTAACAGTCCATTTCCATTTGTTTTTTACTTTCTCTAAAATTCTTAGTTGTATACAATTTTCATTTCGTTGTAGGTTGCAGTAGGTATACCAATAGTCAAATTTTTAAACAGTGTGTCGCCATGTGATGACTTTGAAATTTCATGCTCTTTGAGGAAAACCGAAAGACGTCCCAGTTGAGAAAAGTGTGTATTTGAAAATTCAAACCAATAGCAAGGAATATCTAGGAAATGGTTAACTGCACAGAAAAGAAAATACATTTATCATAAGTTGTGCGTTTCAATCAAAACTACATTTGTTATGTAGTAAGGTTTTGTCCATCTCTTACAGTTTACTAGTTATACAAAAGTCTTTCAGAATGAAGAGGACTTTACAGGCTATTCCTAGAAAATTCAAGATGTACATTTCATTTATCCTGAATATGTTTTAAACATATAGAATTTTAATCAATGTCGTTGGAGCCATTTTTAAGAACATCAAATATAACCAAATTTTTCCGTGTAAAGGGTAGTTTGGATAGGGAATTTTCTTGGAAATCTCCGTGTCGCATCTTTGAAAGATGCTGAAAATCTAAAAACAAAGTTTGGTATTTAATGGAGTTTTCGTTTTTCGGTTATGCTGTTCACAGACACACACATATATTAAATAATTTTTGTGATATTAACCATGTCCCAGATATTCTTTATTATTACTTTGAATGTGAAATATTTTATTTTTTCAACCACTAAGCCGCTATTCGTTTCTTGTGGTCATAAGGGAGCATGGAATTTCAAAACCATCATTTACCAAACTTGGTATGTAGGTTCAGTATCTTCAGAGATCTTCAAAAAAATCTTCCATCCCAAACTACCCTTTATATTGAACATGTTTCAATGTTTTTGATTTTATAAACACGTCTCTAACGATTTTGATTAAAATAGTACACATTGAAGATATTTACATGACAAAAAATGCATATCTTAAATATCTGGAAATAACCTGTGAAGTCCACTTCAATCGAAGAAATTTTGTGTTATCTCGTATAACTGGTAAACGTTATGCGATAGACGAAAACGTACTTCACAAAAAATGTCAACCTCTTTAAAACACACAATTTATTCCAATAAGATTTTTGTAGTAGCATCAACCATTTCTGAGATATCCGTTATTAATGGTTATTATTGTTCAACACAGCCATTCTTGTAAAGTCCTGTCGATTTTCAGCCATTTCTCGCAATGTTATGGAAAGAGTGTGGAATTTTAAGGTCAGCGTATAGCATCCAGTTCTAAAACATTTAACTATAGCTACTCCCTTTGTATCTATAACGAATTGTGTACACGCCTATTTTCGAAAAAAGGTTTATCTGGATTAAACTGTCGTAAGGACTATTTTCATACTCGCTAATAAGCGAAAGTGGGTAGAGAAAGTCATGTGGATGTAACACAGCAGATTTTTTAATTCACGGCAGGTTTGCTGACCGGATTGTCTATCCGGTTTTGCCGGTTGGCATTTTTCGATACGCTTATGATTCATCATTAAAATGTAAGTTACTTTGCGGAGTCATAGACGTGATTTGTATCATTATCTTCTTTTTTTGGCCTGATCATTTGAGCTTTTTTATAGGTAGTGTGCGAGTTCTTTTGGCAGTCTAGGTAATATTTAATTGCTTTTAATTCTTGTGATTTTGTTAAGCTTTATACAAATTGTTAAGTTATTCAAAGTTTTTCTAAATTCTTGTGCAGCTTTTATCTAAATTGTTAGTTTGTTCAGAGTTTACGTAAATCGTTAATGTGTTCAAAGTTTATCTAATTATCTACGTTTTATGAGGGACTTATTTGCGGGCTTCACGGAAAGTATTTCATAGTTGTGTTGTTTTCTTTAATGACCAGGCAAGCGAGGTGAAGAGCCGTAGTGATCGAGCTGAATAGGGCAAATCCGTTACTTATTTATGTTAAGATAATTTACTTTATCTCTCCCTCTGCAATACTTAGATGATTTGTGTGAAGTCGTGTACTAACACTAACTTATGAGTATGAAAATTTAGTTAGTTAAACCCACTACATCCGAATTCGACTGTTGTGAACAAATATTAGGGGGCAGTCCTGTTACCTTGTAGCCGTCACCCCGACACGATCAAGAATGAAAGTTTTAAAATATCTATTAAATTAAAAGACAACGAGTAAAGAAAGTCATGTAATGTTTATACATCGACGGGAGTTGCGCTTCTTGATGTTCATATGTTTAAGGTACGTAATTAAAGCACCTTCCTTATTCTTTATGAACAAAATTGATGTAACGGTAGGATCAGAACAACAAATTAAAAGAAGCCTTTAAACGCTTTATAAGCACCAAACCTTTCAATTTTTCCGGTATTGTACCTGGGCTTCTTAAGAGCTAGTTTATACAGGTAGGCGTCCAAAGAGAGTTGATGAAGCCACTTATCTACATCTAATTATCTCAAGCATCATGCCTTGCTCCCCACCAACTTATGAATTATTCCGCAGTAATTACAAGCTAATCCAACCTTCCACTTACCGTTACTCCACTGTTTTAATAACCTTTCTGGTAACGTTAGCTTTTAATACGAATTTTACATGACATGCGTGAATCTTACACAGTCTGCATTTTTAGCCTTCTTTCTTTCTCCTGCCCAAACAACTAAGTACCAAAATGGCATTTGACTGCCTCTGTAGTCGAACGGTCAGCGTTGTGTGTCCAACCTAGAGGTTCCGGGTTCTATTCCTGGCTAGAGGAAATTTTATTTTAATTAGAATTAGGGATGGGACCCCGATACGTCAATACCTCGATACTCTCGATACTTTGTGGTATCGAATTGTGTCTAATACTTTGGGGTAAACCTTCGATACTTTTAAACTTTTTAAGTTTTGCATTATTGAAAGTTGTTGCGTTTAATTTATGCTAATAAAGAATGAAAGAAGTCAAGACGTCGGTCATTACCTCGTACGTATCCCCAAAGAGTTGCAGGACTATATTTATTGACAGACCTTGACTGTGTTTCCTGTAGGTAAATGAATGCAACATTCTGTTGACGCTTGAGTCTAATATAAAAACATGCAAAACAATGGTGGAAGGAGTATAGGTACTCATATAACATGCAGAGTTGCGAATGAAGCTGATTTAGCCAACGCACTAAATCACGTTTCTGCAATAGCCTGGCTGGTGACTCACACCCGGCCATTGCATTTACCTCTCTGGTGACCAAAATCTGTGAATTCAGCAGAAGCAACCCAGAACTTAAAACATGAGGTAATACAGCGCATGGAAATATTTGTTCTCTTAAGCAGGTTGGTGTTCTTAAACAAAAAAATATTTGTTCCCTTTATATCTCTGATTTTATATAATGCTTCTTTAATTTTTTCTTCTAATTTTTAATTCTGTCTAATATGCCTTTACATTAAATATGTATATGCTAATGCTTTTTAACTCCATCTGTAAATGATTGTTGCTTCTGAATCACTTTAAATATATCATAAAGTACGATGATGCATTGTACCATTTTAATGTTGTTTAATTAACGCAGTATTTCTTGAGAAAGTGCCGCGTGTTCTATCTCCACCTTAGAAATAGTAAAAAGGATTTGTTTTTCATTTCCCTACAGCTTAGGTATAGGTAAGGTAGAAAAGATATCGCATTCCATACAGGAAATCGATTTCGAAATTTCACCGGAAAAGCACGTTATAAGGTTCCCTGCATTAATATCAAAAGAATAATGTCTACTTGCCTTTGAACAACATAATTAACAAAGACAGCAGGGGATATTCTTAGAATTTCATCCATTATAAACACCGCTACACAAAAAAAGGTTCATTATTTCCTCTAAAATAGCTCGACAATTTTGATTAAACTATCTATCATACGTATGAGACGTTGGCATTACATAAATTCTCTGCAAGTAGCTGGTTAAATCTTCTTCATTCCCACTGAATTTTGTAACTGGGAAATCCTAATAGATGGACTATAGCTTACTACAGGAATAAAACATGTAGAACGCATTAAAATCGGCAATTTATGGAAAAATAGCAAATAATAGTCTTTGGAAACATTGCTTGTGAGTTTACATTTTTCCAAGTTGAAAATATTGGAAAAGTCAAACTATTTTTCTTCTTTTTCCTTTGGATGAGCTCGTTTCTAACAATAACTGCTTATGATATAAACAATTGACTGTTATTTCACAATTTGATGTAACCAAATTGCTTAATTTTTGTTATACTTTGCCTATATGATACGAGGCATGTTTTTAAAGTAATACCGTTTTAATATTTTGCCGCTGCAGTCGCGATTTTGAGCATGCGCGGTCACTTCCTGCATTGATTAGGAAGCCAGACACAGTTGTGAGCAATCGTCACTTTGTGTTTTCCTGTTGTTAGAGCGTTTGGAAAAGTTCGAAACAATCGAGCGATCGCCCACTGTGAAGTCAGATCATTGATTTGTTTTTTTTTCTGAATGCCAGAAATGTTAGGGCAGCAAACGTTCCTCGCCAATTGTATCAGGTTTATGGGAAAACAATAATGAGCGACAATACCTGGCCACACAATAAACTCAAGACCTGATCGCATCATTTGGTTAGGAACAATTCGACCACCCTCCCGACAGTCCGGATTTGAAACCAAGCGTTGTTCATCTGTTTCATCTGAATAAATTCCATGGTGGAAAACATTTCAACGAAAACAAAAAGTGCAGATTTGGTTTTCATCACAAGCGGCATCATTCTTTGACGAAGGCATACAAAAACTGGTTTCCCGTTACTCGTGCCTGAATAACGACTTCACAGTGACTATGAGAAGAAGTAGTGTAAGGTAATGAATAATAATAAAATATTTGGAAAATAATATTGTGTTATTTTTTAAAAAATTATCCGTACTTACTTTAAAAACGCGCCTCCTATATTATATGCTGCAGTTTATGTCGTCCTCCGTGATGTAGTGGTTACCATGCTAGCCTCTAGGTCCCGAAGTCGCGGGTTCAAACCCGGCGGAGGGCAATGGATTTTTTTCGGGCGTAAAAAATCCTAGGCATGGCTTCCTTCGGAAGGGAAGTAAAGCCGGTGGTCCCGTGTCGTAGATTTACGGCACGTAAAAGAACCTTAAACCTGATAAAGAGGTCTCTGAGCAAAATTATCGGTATTTCACGCCCAATATAGAATGGGACGTAAGGACCACAACAATTAAACAACGTCCATAAATAAAACTCAATTTTGCTGCAGTTTGCTGTTTAGATAAATGTAATTTATTGTTATGCTTTAGCTACGTGGCAACCTACAAATACTTACAAGAAGTTTTTAATTGCACAAGTATCAACTGTGGTTTACTTAAAGTGGATATTATAATCGTGTTCCACATAATAGTTATGTAAGCAACAAGTGGATCATCTTGATGATTGTGAGTGGAATGTTTTTTTATTTATATACAGATGGAGGTGGGACATATTTTCCCTCAAACCTTTGAGGTTTATTGTATTACTCTATCATAAATACCATATTAAGATCATTCATGAGTTGAATACATTTTGTGCATTCTTAGCATTATAAACTGTAGGAAATAAATCATGAAATAGTTTGGCATCCAAAGCTGACATAAATGAGACGTTAGCTTCTCTTCCATTACATTTTTTATTACTTGGCGTAATGATAATAATCCCGTGGCACTACAGCCCGTTGAGGATCCAGTCCTACCAACCCAACTGCCGGCCTCACGCTCACCTACGCATGGCAATGGTGAACGATCATCCAACCGATACAGGGAGGGGATGTGACCAGCATCACGCATTTCCCAGCCGGAATATTGGCCTCCATGGCTGGGATCGCTGCCTATCGCAGCTCCTCACCTTCCTCACGCTGCTGTGTGGGCACCGGTCTCATACCCGGAACTTAAAATCCGTACCGCCATGCGTGGGATCCCGGGCGCATTCCGTGGCACCACGCTCTAACCTACAGCGCCACAGCACAGGGTATTACTTGGCGTATTGAACCGAAAAGCAAGACAGCCGCTTGCATAGATTCGCTTCCTGAGAGAGAAGGAGCAAGTGTTACGGACTGTGATATAGCCTATTAGCAAAGCATGTTGAGTGGTGTAAATTCAAATCTCAGTTATTCTATATTTAATAATCTGCAGATGTTTTTGCATCTTCGTTGCTCAGAGAAAAAATATCATACTATGGTTTTATCTTAAACCCGGCTGCCTGAAATACGCGTATTAGGCCATTGCTATAGGAAATATACCAATGCTATTATTGTGAGGGCTTTTTTCTTTGCAATCTGTATAGTCAATTATGTATGTTTATATTTTCTTTGTAGTTTTTCTCTTTTTCTCTCCCTCTCTTTTCGGCGGGGGCGCCTCATTATTCTGAGTGGGGGGAGATTAGAGTGTACGAGTGTGCATTGTCATGTCGGACCATTATTGGTTTGTACCATGACATTGTTGAACTAATTATTTCGTTTATTGAGTTTGAATTCATGTCCGGTGCGGCATTTCCCTCCCCACCTCTTAGGGGCAAGTAGAGGGACGAGCCTCTTTGTTCTAGTAGCGTCAGTCGATAGTAGGATGAGTCGAGTGTGTTCTTCAGGGCGAGTGCATGTGTATGTAGAACGCGTGTTTCCGTGCGAGTGTGGAGCATCTCCCTCCAATGTTTACCCTGTAATCTGTTGTGAACGATATAGAAGCACAATATAAATTTTAATAAACCCCAGATAATGCGTTAAATGTGTATTTTGTTATGAATATCCAACGCCTACTTTAAATTTGTGCAGCTAAGCTCCTGGTCCTCTCGCTGCCTCTGAATCTACGTCCCCCAATTGTTTACGCCGGGGTAACTAGATTTAATATATAGCTGCAAAACATTTTGGCCTCCCCCCGGTATATAACAATTGCTATAGGAAATATACCAATGCTATGATTGACACGCGTGCAATATTTAATACAGCAACAACCTTTATCTAATAGTAGTGTTGCATAAATAGTGTAATAGATACCCTGAAATGATAATGGATGAAGAAAGTAAGTGTCCACTGTTCAAAACACTCCTTAAAGTATCTTTTGGATACCTCTTAGACACGCTGTTCCGGCGTTCAGTCCACTGTTCATAAAGCTCTCTGAAGTCCCTTTGGACTCCCTAAGGCACAAAGCAATGGTTCCAGCATTCAGTCCACTGTTTTAAACAGTCCCTGAAGCCCATTTTGGATACTCCCTTGGACACAATACAACAATATTCTCATCGGAAGTAAAGTGAGTTTAGAGTTTCCTTCCATACTGCACAAGAGTTCATCTAAAAGCTAAGTGGTTATGGTTCTGTTAGCCGGAAGAGAAAACCCGACAACCTCAGGAAGCGGCATACAGGGGTTACGACAGGCAATGACTAGCATGTATGTGTCATGCTCGATGCTCTGGTGAACTCCTTTTTACGTAACGTTGGCAAATTATTGCTCAAATAAAATGCTAATACTTCCTCTTTGTTCATGTTTCGCCGTGTTTACGTTGTCCATGGCAGGACTTCGACCATAAATCCAATTACGTTACAAGAGTTTTATTGTACCAATTGCTGAGCAAAACCTACGCAACCAATGACGTGTTTGGAGCTCTGGGATGTGCAGGAAATGGGTAGTTTAATACCGGCAAAGACGTAACCTATCCCAAAGGACCCTATTTTATTAACACAATGGCAATGGGTACTGATCTTCGTTCAAGGCAACGTTCAGTATTTCTGTTCTTGCTGTTACGTTGCTTGCACCATTACTGAAAGTTACAGTTCACAGATGAGAAGAATGCTATTCCAAGTGAAAGGAGCATTTATTGTTCAGTTTAATAGGTCTTTCTTCTGTGTAGCCGTGTTGTCAAGTACTGGAATGTCGCTACGCCTAACGAATCGGGAACCTTAGAGGCAAAGCAGCAAATACAAAAAACTTAAGAAACGGAGCTCATTTCCACAATCTTAGAATTATAGCGCTGTATTTAATTTATTACTCTCACCCTCAAAATTCCGGTTCATATTTTTAGGCCCAGAAATAATGTAATGGTAATAATAATAATAATCAAAGCCATAATAATCTGGACTTGGTAAAAATTGTCCAAAAGTGGCTACCCTGAATGACCTTGGCGGTCAAATTATATCATAATTATCATACATACTTATGAAGTACTCTCTTCTGGCAACAGTACTTCTCTTGATACTTGAGTATGCGACAAACCTTTATGTTTCGGAGTACTTTTGTACGCAAAAGCAGATCAGCCGTTGTTTTCATTGTTTACTCATTGTTAGGCTTGCACCATTTAAACTGCCGATAAAATAAATTGCTTATGTTGTTACTTAATTGTTCACACCTCTGATTGGGTATGTTCCGTTCGAACTGAAGGAGGAGAGATTTTCTTTGTAGGACCTACACCCACAAGGACTTACAAACCAATGCCTTGGGTCGGCAGCCTGTCGAGGAGCAAGCAAACTCTGGATCATAGCATATCAAGGATTACCCCAATGCCTTGTATGGCGGTGAAGAAGAAGGAAATGAAATGTAGTATTATACAGTATGTCCGTTATATTGCCGGGCCGCGGATCGCGCGTATTAGTGCCCTGCGCACTATCTATTACATCTTGTTACAAGTTGTATCTGCATTGAGACATTCCTGGCATCTTCGTATGAAATTTCTATTCAAAGCATAAGTTCTTCTTGAATAATTATCATAATTTCAGTTCTTATATTGTCCTTAAATTCGTCTATGGTCTGGGGCTTGTTCCATTAAACTTTATTTTTAGGGTTTCCCACAAATGGAAGTCGCACACAGTAAGATTTGGGGAACGTGGGGAGCATAATTCTTTAGAAATTACCCTGTCATCAAAAACAACCTTCATGTTTCCCAACAATGTCGATCAGTATGGGCTGTGGCAGAATCTTGTTGGAAATATCTGCTTTCTCTTTCATTGCCTGACATTTGAAAAAATGGTACAAGGATATCTCTGCGCTACCTATCGGAATTTACGGTATCACTGAAAAATATGTGCTCCATTATCCATTTTCTCTTAACGCACAACATACACCGATTTTGACATCATATAACGAAACTTAATGAATTGAATGAGGATCCTCTGTGCTCCAATACCTATTGTTCTGTGAGGCAACATGACCATTTAAATAAATCCATGCTGCATCAGAAAATTATTAAATGTGGGTCAATGATACTTTGTAAAATCCAGTTACAGAAGTTAACTCAGTTTTCGTCGTCACGAGGTTATAACCCATGAACTATAGTGACTCTGTAGGGTTCCAATTTTAAAAGTTTAGCAGCTCTATGAACAGACGTTTTGGAAACACACTTGCTGTGCACACGTCTCAAGAGACTTCTTTGGAGAGCGTTCGAATGATGCATCAATTTCGTCAATTTTTTCTCCGTTAGAACTTGTGTTTTCACTTCTTAGGTATAGCGTTTAGTTATTCCGTTGTCCTAAACTTATTAACAGACATCTAACAGTTTCTCTAGTTGCATCTGAAATTATCTACACACCTGTCTATATGATCCGTTTTTATTTCTCTATTACGTAGAGTAAGTAGGGGAAGTATTGCATTCCACACAAAAATTCGATAGGTACCAAGATTTCACCTGAAATACGTGTTACGAGGCGCCCTGAATCCAAATAAACAATTTTTTTGGAAACCTGTCCATATGTGTGCGCGCGCGCGTGTATGTGTGTGTGTCTGTCTGTCTGTGTGTGTCTATGAACAGCATAACTCAAAAACGAAAATTCGTAAAAATACCAAACTTGGTATTTACGTTCAATATCTTTCAAAATCCCCCAACCCAAGCTATCCCTTACATAGAAGATTTTTCGAAAATTTTTATTTTCTTAAAAATGGCTCTAACGATTTTGATTAAAATACCGTATATTAAAGTTATTTACAGGAAAAATAAAATGCATATGTTGAATTTCCTGGGAACAGCCTATGAAGTCAATTTCATTGGAGGAAATTCTGTATAATCTTATATAATGGTGAACGTTAAGCGATAGACGAACGTGTACTATATAAAAAATGTAGATCTCTTTAAAACACACGATTTATTTCAAATAAGTTTTTTGTGACATAAAGCATTTCTAAGACATCCGTTATTAAAAGTTCAAATTGTTCATTTCTTGGTCATTTTCTTAAATTCTGTCAAAATTCATTTGTTTCTCGCGATTGTGTGGAATTTTAAGGCCGAAATATAGCGTCCAGTTCTTAACATTTAACTATCACTGTTCTCTTTGTATCCTAACGAAATGTGCAATGTAGCTATTTCTGCAAAGGTTTATTTAGATTAAAATGAAGTAGACAGAAAAATAAGCTTTAGTAAGAATAGTATGTTTATCCATTAATAAACGATAGAGGGTAAAGAAAGTCATGTGAAAGTATCTCATCAGATTTTTTACGTACGTACCGTACATAAGAATTCTTTTTTCAAGTGTAAATTGTTGGTAGACATTTTAGTTGACTAATAACAAGACAGAAACAGCAACAATGATCAGAATACTCTAAAGTAATTCACATGCAACACAGATGTCCTGAATAAACTTTCATCTTGAAATCCTGTAAAGACTAAAGAAGAAATTCTTATTCTTTACGGCTCGAAATGAAGGCAGAAGTGAGAAAGTATAATACTAAATATGTAGCCTTAAGCGGGTCATTCACCATTTACGCGCTGGTGGAATCCACTGAGGTCGCTGGAGTATAAGCGAGCTACGCATATACGCGATCTCCGGCCCGGCTATAAATCGAACGCATGGTGTAATCCACCCAATATTCGCCTACCAACCAGGGAAACCACGAAAAAACCAAGGTCAGAGTGTCCGGCCCTGCGGTAACCGAACCCGAGGCCTCCCGAATGCGAACCTCAGTTTACCGCAAACATCTCGCTCGGTAGCCCTCGGAAATAATTCATGACATATGAAAAGACCATTCTCTCACAGAAATCTAAAATTTCTGGAATTTTAAAGGTATAAAACTTTGTGTTCGAAGCCTTCTTCAGTTCAAAAAGGTAAACGCCGAGGTTAATTCAAGTGCAATGAACTTCATGTTGTTCACAGCGGTATGTTAGTGTCAGGATTCCTTAACAGAATATTTTCAAGAGTAGGTAGAAATCGACGTGGGCAGAACAAGCAGAACGCTGCATACAATGAAGAAAAAAGAATGAAAAGGAAGTAATAGAAGACATAAGGCAACATTTAAATAGAAAGATGCATTACAATCTCACGGATTTCTCTCGCCAATATCATTTATTTTATAGTTATTCTATAAATAATTCATAAAAAGGCGTTACTACTTTCTCTACTTTATATTTATAGTAAGTAGAGGAAGTATTGCAGTCCACTCAAAAATTCTATATAGCGATATCACTGGAAACACACGTTTTGATATCCCTGAATCCGAACAAAAGCATTTTTGATAAAATATCAATGTGTGTATTTATGTATTTATCTGCGAACATCATAACTCAAAAACAAAGTCAGTTAAATACCAGACTTTGTAATAAAGTTTAGCATGTTCCAAAATGCGACAAGAAGATTTTCAAGAAAACCTCTCACCCAGACTACATTTTATATTATTTTTTATTTTATAAAAATGGCTCGAAGATTTTGATTAAAATACCATATATTTAAGATATCTATACAACAAATAGTATATGTATTTTTCTATTACCTACAACGATAATAGCACGTTTGCTCCTGACATAATCTAAGGGCACCTCCCAGGTATTTTCCAGTTACGAGAACTTCAGTCAGGTAGAACGGTTCTCAAAGGATTTGAGCCCTAGATCTGTCATTTAATGGGTCCGTGCCTTAAGAATCTCACATCGGTGTCATCGTGTTTGTGTTTTTTCTGCTCATAATAACCACTTGATGTTTGAGGATTGCCATTGGGCAGATACCTGAACATGCGCTTCAAGCTATTTTATTGTATAGCAACAGTAAAATTAAATTTAAAATTTCTTATGTGGTACATTCACAAGAGTTTCTCTAAGGTTTCCATTTCACAAGTAACAGTAATATACAGAGTTATTAAAAAAGAAGGAACAGACTTTAAATATTTATTTCTAATCAATGACAATAGATGGCGACACATGCGATACATCACTGAATAGAGGAAAGCTCGAAATTTTATTTTATGTGTTCAAGATGAACACCATTTGCTATGCGAGGACGACCTGTGCTTTTACGTTTGCATACGCAACCATCTGCTACGAATTTATTGTATCAATTGTACATTTTTTATGACGAGGCGGCTCTTTGTTGAACTTACAACGAAATGCAGGCTGCAATGAAACAATAGATTCACTCTTTGCATAGTGCAGCACACAAAACGACTTTTCCTATGACGTTGCCATTTTCTCGTAAACAAACCCAGTGCCTCTGTAGGCATTGAATGAAACTAATAGGTAGAGGGCTTAAAACTTTGAACTTTCCTCTATTCAATGATTTGTCTTATGTATTGCTATTTATTTTCGTTCATTAGAAATAAATATTTAAAGTCTGTTCATTCTTTTTGAATCACCCTGTATTATGCCATTCATATGAAAGTGTTTTCTCTATCTAATTTACTTTAATCTTGATAAAATGTATGCCTGAAAATTACATAAAATTGGATCATTTGGACTTGTACACAAAAATATGAAAACGACAATCAGGTGTTTACATGAAGAATAGCATTTTTCTTTGTCAGTGGTTCATTAGAAAACATAGAAGAAAGAAATGAGAAAAAGTAAAATAATTCTGGTTCAAACGTTCATAGGCAGTGAACAATCTACGCTTCAGCTTGGTAAAAGTTAAACCAAGAAATACTTTGCAAAAATGTAAACCTACAAAAACTATTTAACACGATCTGCATGTTTCAAAGAACTTTTTTTCTAAAACAAATTTTGGTCCGTATTTTATGTTCCTAGTTATATAAAATTATATTATAAAATCGATAAGAATGGGGAATATTACATAGGCTACTCACAGAAAATCCAATATTACACACATGCGTCTTTTTAACCCAAGTCGCTAGAGACATATTAAGAAAATAAGGAATTTTTTGAGATAGGGAATTGTGGGGAAAGCTTCGTGTTGCATCCTTGAAAAACATTTATATTTAACCGAAATGTATCGATTTGTGGAACCCCTTTTTTTCTAGAAATGCAGTTTCTTTTATTGGAGGATTTTATAAATGTGTATTTTTGGGCAAATTCTGACATCGAATTTTGGGTGATATAAATCCTTCTAATGCAACAACTTCTGCAAAAGTTTATTTCGATTATAATTAAGTAGAAAGAAAAATGAACTTAAGTAAGAATAGTTTGTGTATCCACTAATAAACGATAAAGAGTAGGGAGAGTCATATGAATGTATCACATCAGAATTTTTCTTTGTGTGCTGTTCCTCAGTTTACTGTTTTATAATAAGCTAAATGAATACCTAGGGAGAATATTTTAATAACTCTTAAAGCTTCTAGCTATACCTGGGCTCCCACATTACAATGAAGAAGTATCCAGTATTCCTCGAGGGCAAATCCTATCCTCAGGCGCACATGCTACACTAATTGCTGTCTGTCGCTATCGGAAACACGGGCGGCCTCTGGAATTATTACCGAGGGTTCGTTCACCCTTGACACGGAATGTCCAATCGTGTCTTTGTGTCTGGGCGCCCAAGTCAGTGGAAGCCATCACCAAAGGAAACTGGAGCGTAGCTTTCGGTGCAAGGAAGTTCTTTTAATTGGCGTGTTCAATGAGCAATTAAAGGCGCCAGTTAAGGTAAAGTTTATTCCACCCACATCCGTCTAACGTGCAGTGGCGTCAAAATGAGGTTAATTTGTTCAGGATGCAAGGTTATGAAAGAGTTC
Organism: Deroplatys truncata; assembly: GCA_030765065.1. NCBI lineage: Eukaryota > Metazoa > Arthropoda > Insecta > Mantodea > Mantidae > Deroplatys > Deroplatys truncata. Next base: position 82,989,071 of record CM060988.1, read on the forward strand.
CTGTGTGTTCATGGCGTTCGTAAGCTTAGTTTGTCCTGAGGAATACCTAATGATCAAGTCACCAAATCAGTTGGCGATATAGCTTTATTTTCCTCTTAAATTTTGGTATATACATATTGAATTTTATTGAGTATTGGAATAAACTTGTAATTTTAGGCATTAAAAGTGACTTTTAGGCAGCTAAAATAGCCCACATAGTTACTAAATTAGACACTGAATAGTTACTACTTTTTAATTATAAAATAAATTAATATTTTTACTTTTCCACCACATAATCTAATAGGTAGGTGGAGAAGATATTGCATTCCATCCAAAAATTTGATACCAAGATACATGTTTTGAGGTCCCTGAATCCAAGAAAGGATTTTTATAAAAAGCTCCGTCTGTGTGTGTGTGTGTGTGTGTGTGTGTGTGTGTGTGTGTGTGTGTTCCAATTATACGAAAGGCATTCAGAATGAATAGGACTTCGCAGCCTATACCCAGAAAATTCTAGATATACATTTTGTCATATCTTGAACATGTGATATTTTAATAAACATCATTATAGCCATTTCTGAGAAAATAAAACAAACGAATTTTTTCACATAAAGTCTGATTTGGGGTGGGGGATTTTTTAAAGATATTCATTGCGCATCCGTGAAAAATACTGAACTTAAAATACGAACGGTGGGGTTTAACCAACTTTTCGTTTTTGAGTTGCGCTGTTCTCTCTCTCTCTCTCTCTCTCTCTCTCTCTCTTTCACACACACATACATAAATACATAAACGTGCATTTCCAGTGACACTCTATATAGAATGTTTTGTTGGAATGCAATACTTCCTGTACTTACTATAGTAAATAGTATAAAATAAGAAGCAAAATAAGGGTCGAGAGCTCTTTTTTGGACATTATAGGCATTGTCTGAATTCACTATTTCCTAGACGCACGGGCGGCCATTTTAGCCCAGCCGATATCTCAAGATCCGAAGCACCTATTTATCACTTCAGAGTCTTTTTTCCCTTCGAATTTGAAAAGAGTAACACACATTTATTCATAAAGTCAATTTGTATTTCAGAATTTAAGATTCTAAAACACTCTCCATCCATGCAAATGGAAATAACAGAAATCCTAAACTTTGTAATGAATTAAAAAATCTGATGTGTTACACTCACATGACTTTCTCTACTCTTGTACAAACTATTTTTACAAACGTTTATTCTCCATATGCTTCATGTTAATCGATATATCGAGATGTTAATGTTATTACTAATTTTCTTGTAGATGCAAGGGGAATTGGTAGTCTTTAAGCTATAGTCAAATATTTTAAGAGCTGGTTGCTATGTGGAGTATTCCATTTTATTTACATTACCAGGACAAAAAAAATTGAATAACGAATTTGAGAAAAAGTATAAGTATTGGAAAATTTAAGGGAATAACAAGCAATATCTCGAAAATGGTTCACTCAACAACAAAAATGTATGTGACATAAATTATGTATTTTAACGCGATCTACATTTTTTGTGTAGTAAAATTTTGTCTATCTCTTATGGTTTACCAGTTATGCAAAAGTCGTTCACAATGAAGAATACTTTTGGAGACATTCCCAGAAAATTCGAGATATACATTTCATTTGTCATGAAAATATCTTAAACATATGATATTTTAATCAAAATTGTTAGAGCCATTTTTGAGAAAATTAAAATTTTCGAAAAATGTTCCATGTAAAGGGTAATCTGGGGTGGGGGATTTTCTTGAAAACCTTCGTGTCCATTTCTGGAAGATACTGAACCTAAATATCAAGTTTGGTGTTTATCCGACTGTTCCTTTCTCAGTTATGCTATTCACAGACACACACAAACATACGGGCATGTTTCCAAAAATGTTTTTTTTTTTTGGATTCAGGGGGTCTCAAAACATATATTTCCGGTGAAATCTCGGTATCGAGATATACGTAGTAGAGAAAGTAAAAAGCGTTGTGGATCACCCACTTCTAATTTAACGGGATTTGGATAATATTTCCCTTCATATCTGTTTCCTGAAATTTACGATCTGCTCTAAGCCTCGCGTACAGATTTGGCTCCACATACATTTGTGAGCAAACTTTTTCTGCCGTGAATGTTACTAAGAATAAACTATGTTCAACTATTACAGTGCATATCAAAAGTTACGCCTAATCTTTAGAAATTTGTAAATGAAAAGTAAGTTTAAAAGTCTCATTAACGTCACAGGTCTTCAAAATTCACTGGAATATGATAGTATTATTTCTATTATAATTCGATATGTTTCCTTTTGTGATGATTGTTAATGTATATAACCATACAATATTCTTTCAAAACAAGTACTTACTACTTACCTATATAATACTTCAGTTCATATTCAAAATAGTTATCAACATAAATTTAGTTAGGTGGCCCTTCAAAAAATTCTGTAAATTTAGTGGCCCAAAATCAAAATAGGAATATATTGACCACTCCTACCATAGAGTAACTAAAGAAGCATTTGTCTTAAAATCTGAGGTCATAAATGCATACATAATTTATTGTGTTCAGATTTGCTTCTTAAGAAAGCGTGCGATCGATGAAGATGTACTTATAATTGCCTTGAAACAGAATATGGTAATGCACTGGCTTTTGCGCAGGATAGTGTAAGCATGTTTTTGATAGTCGTTGTATTCTATAAACTCATTAACCAGATTTCATAACTAAGAAAACAACCATGAACAGCCCTCCCGTTTAGTTTCTGTGCATTCTTTAAATTTATTAACTAAATTTCTTAACTATGAAAATAAACATGATCAGCCCTTCCTCTTTAAATTCTGTGGATTCTTTAAATTCATTAACTAAACTTCTTAATTAAGAAAACAAACATTAACAGCCCTTTCTGTTTAGTTTCAGTGGATTATTTAAATTCATTAACTAAACTTCTTAACTAAGAAAACAAACATGAACAGCCCTTTCTGTTTAGTTTCTGTGGATTCTTTAAATTCATTAACTAACCTTCTTAACTAAGAAAACAAACATTAACAGCCCTTTCTGTTTAGTTTCTGTGGATTATTTAAATTCATTAACTAAACTTCTTAACTAAGAAAACAAACATGATCAGCCCTTCCTCTTTAGTTTCTGTGGATTCTTTAAATTCATTAACTAAACTTCTTAACTAAGAAAACAAAGATGAACAACCCTTTCTGTTTAGTTTCTGTGAATTCTTTAAGTGCATTAACTAATCTTCTTAACTAAGAAAACAAACATGATCAGCCCTTCCCGTTTAGTTACTGTGGATTCTTTAAATTGATTAACTAAATTTCTTAACTAAGAAAACAAACATGAACAGCCCTCTCTGGTTAGTTTCTGTGGATTCTTTGAATTCCTTAACTAAATTTCTTAACTAAGAAAATAAACATGAACATCCCTTTCTGTTTAGTTTCTGTGGATTATTTAAATTCATTAACTAATCTTCTTAACTAAGAAAACAAACATGATCAGCCCTTCCCGTTTTGTTACTGTGGATTCTTTAAATTTATTAACTAAATTTCTTAACTAAGAAAACAAACATGATCAGCCCTTCCTCTTTAGTTTCTGTGGATTATTTAAATTCATTAACTAAACTTCTTAAATAAGAAAACAAACATTAACAATCCTTCCGTATAGTTTCTGTGGATTATTTAAATTCATTAACTAAACTTCTTAACTAAGAAAACAAACATTAACAACCCTTCCGTTTAGTTACTGTGGATTCATTAAATTCATTAACTAAACTTCTTAACTAAGAAAACAAACATCAACAGCCCTTCCCGTTTAGTTACTGTGGTTTCTTTAAATTCATTTACTAAACTTCTTAACTAAGAAAACAAACATCAACAGCCCTTCCCGTTTAGTTACTGCGCATTCTTTAAATTCATTAACTAAACTTCTTAACTAAGAAAACAAACATGATCAGCCCTTCCCGTTTTGTTACTGTAGATTCTTTAAATTTATTAACTAAATTTCTTAACTAAGAAAACAAACATGATCAGCCCTTCCTCTTTAGTTTCTGTGGATTATTTAAATTCATTAACTAAACTTCTTAACTAAGAAGACAAACATTAACAATCCTTCCGTTTAGTTTCTGTGGATTATTTAAATTCATTAACTAAACTTCTTAACTAAGAAAACAAACATTAACAACCCTTCCGTTTAGTTACTGTGGATTAATTAAATTCATTAACTAAACTTCTTAACTAAGAAAACAAACATCAACAGCCCTTCCCGTTTAGTTACTGTGGATTCTTTAAATTCATTTACTAAACTTCTTAACTAAGAAAACAAACATCAACAGCCCTTCCCGTTTAGTTACTGTGCATTCTTTAAATTCATTAACTAAACTTCTTAACTAAGAAAACAAACATCAACAGCCCTTCCCGTTTAGTTACTGTGCATTCTTTAAATTCATTAACTAAACTTCTTAACTAAGAAAACAAACATCAACAGCCCTTCCCGTTTAGTTACTGTGCATTCTTTAAATTCATTAACTAAACTTCTTAACTAAGAAAACAAACATGAACAGCCCTCTCTGCTTAGTTTCTGTGCATTCTTTGAATTCCTTAACTAAATTTCTTAACTAAGAAAACAAACATGAACAGCTCTCTCTGGTTAGTTTCTGTGGATTCTTTGAATTCCTTAACTAAATTTCTTAACTAAGAAAACAGACATGAACAGCCCTCTCTGCTTAGTTTCTGTGGAGTCTTTGAATTCCTTAACTAAATTTCTTAACTAAGAAAACAGACATGAACAGCCCTCTCTGGTTAGTTTCTGTGGATTCTTTGAATTCCTTAACTGAATTTCTTAACTAAGAAAACAAACATTAACATCCCTTTCTGTTTAGCGAACTAGTCTAACTGTTCTGTTTAGTTTCTGTTGGGTGCACTAGTGTAACTGTTCTCAGGTTTTACTACTAATTCTGGTTCCGCGCCCAGGAGAGCATGTTACAAGGGAAAGTGTTTCGGGTTGCAGGACTGGTCGGCAGCCGCAGCAAGAGAAGTCAATGTCCTGCTTGTGTCCTGCCACAACCCTTGCTCGCCCACGTTTTGGATGTGAATGGCACTGTACTCTGCGAATATGACCCAGCGTTAGTTATTCTTCAGCCTGAGAAGTCCCTCCAAGACTAGCCAACTGAAATTGGCATTTCCTTTCCTTGCATTACCGCACATTAATAGGAAATAAAAGCTCTATCCCGCCAATGTTAAATCAGCTAAATTTATGACCCATTATCGAGAACTATTTAATAATATCAGCCTAAAATTTTTACAGGAGTAGATGAATACCTTCTACTTTTATCCTAGAAGTTGTTTATTAAAGAAGATATGATTATTTTTAATGTTACCATCTTCTATTTATTTTTTTTAAGTTAGCCAATCATGTAATGCTGCATTTATTGACGGGAAGATATAAATAATTAAATAACGAAATACAGTAAGACAGAGAAATAATTGCAATAAATAATTTCCGCATATTAAATCAATGTACAATATAACAAGCTTGAGTTGAAAGGTTTGTCTAATAAGAAGGTAATTAGGAAATCAGGTTAACTAAAGTCATTAGTATCAGCCGAGGAGAGAACGCATTACCTTAAACATCCTGGAAATTCAATTAGGTTATAAGCTCAGTACGTTTGTAGCCACGTAGGCCAATTCTGTAAATAGAGAGGCAAAATCAATTCTGAGAAAAGTTAAAGGCTTAGTTAGTGACAGTCAGAGACACACATAAAGAGAGTTTGATACTGGCCCGGACAAGATGTAAAGCGGAAGGGGAATGGTGTGTAGGCAAAGCTAAAAGTAATAAATGCGTGTAATTTTAGATCAGATAATTACTCTGACTCTGGCACCGCCACCGGTACATACTGCTCGTGTGATATTTTAAGCGCCTAGTGACGCGCTTGTGGAGTAAGATTTTGCGGCTATTGCGAGAGGTCTCGCCGATAAGTATTTTAGCGACTCGCGGCAAGTTACACTACAGTTTCTTTCGTTTCGTAAACAGTTATTTCAAATAGTAAAATTGATACTGTAGAAGTTGGCAGGTATAATAATTGAGTTACTACAATTTCGAGTGCTACAATTTAGAGCTAGTCTATTTCATCTCAAACGGTCGGCAACTCACTGCACTAACTCAAATATTAGTTCATAATACATTACTGAGTCAGTTTAAACTGGTGTTATCCTTTAAAAATGCCCACGCATACCCTGAGAGAAAGATCTCATAGCTTAGCACTAGAGCAGCTGGCACACGAGAGAACAGAACGAGCTACAAACTACGAGATCACGGCAGCAGAATGAACAACGAAGTAGGTTTCAAAAGTCCCGATGATCGTTCCCGTATCACATGATATTAACACAAAGTAGATCTAAAACATGACTTAGGGCTTGTTTTTATCATCCTTAAATTTAATGTAACTATCTTCAATAGTTTCTGTGAAAACATTCACACCAGAAAATTCAATTCGCAGAAAAAGCTGTTAAAATCAAAAATGGAAAAAACACACTGAATTTCATGCATAGTGAGCAGGAGACCTATTTTGCTAAAAACAAAACTCATCATTGTGTTGCCCTCTCATAATATTAAATGTATAGTTTTACACCTACAGTAAGCATACCAATTTTGCCCACCCCTGGATTTAATAATTTACAACTATGTAAACAACAAAGGGGAAGAGTAGATAAATCTAACTCTGAAGCATATTTCCCCAGATGTAGTGCACAATCAAACCCATTTATCTTCCTCTATTTATACTTCCGTATATTTGGTGTGAGAACAAGGGCAGTAAATTAAAGAGATGACAATAGCGCATCTATTCTACATTCATTAGAGAATCACTGTTACTCTGCACGTGTGAACGGATATAGCATAGCGATGTTTAAAGCAACATATTATTAGCTATCTTCCTTTGACACACTTTCGCTAACGCTAAAAAAGAACTCTTTAATTACTCAGTGTGTGACGAAAACCACTCCTATATCCTGTATTCACTTGTCGCTCTTACTTTGTCGATATATTTCCTAGTGACGAAGTTGTGAGCAACTTTATGTGCACAAAATCAAAATTCGAGTGAGATAAACCTATTTCGTGAATGAAATTTAATAAATTCTATAAATAATAAGTCATTTACACACATAATAAAGGCAATAACTTATTTTTCTACCAATTTCCAGTTTTTTATGCATATGCTTCCATAAAGGAATAAAGCTAATATGATTAACGCTCCTAGGAAGGCGTTCATGTGATGCGAATTCGTGACGTAAGGCGTTTTTACTTTCTTCTCTATTTACCTATAGTATCGATATAGCTTATATAAAAGAGGGGGACACCTCGCACGCTGCAACCTACATAGATCTACTGTGGCTACCACCCAGAAGAAAGGGATGAAGTGAAGGAACCACAGGCCGCAGACAGTCAGGTGACAGAGACGCGTGGAAGTTTCTAACAGTTCCAGCTCGAATATCTGTCTCACTGCTAGAGAGAGCGAACAACGACCTGTCGACTAAGCAGCCCTCTGGTAACGAGGGGGAGTACTTTTTCCTTTGAGCAACCATCCGTGCCATCTGTCCTGCACCGCCATACGCCACGAAACTTAGAAGCACACCTAAAAGATGAGAAGGAATCGGAAAGAAAGGGAAATGATGGAAAGGAGTTCGTGGTAGATGAGAAGCCACCCTAGTATTCGCCTACCGACCAGGAAAAATCACGAAAACCCAAGATCAGATTGGGTGGTCCTTGGGATTTGAACCTGGGATTTACCTGTAGTAAGTATAGGAAGTATTGCATTCCACCCAAACTTCTACACGAGAATTCACCGGAAGTACTAGTTTTGAGACCCCCTGAATTAAAAAAGAGCATTTTTAGAAAAATGTCAGTGTGATGTGTGTGCCTCTCTGACTGTGAACAGCATAACTCAAAAATAAAAGGTCAATTTAATACCAAAATTGTTATATAAGTTCAGCGTATTCCAAGAAGGCAACACGAAGATTTTCAAGAAAATCCCCCACCCCAAACTACTTTAGATAGAAAAAAAATCGTTATTTTTTGTTTTCTCAAAAATGCCTCCAAATATTTTGAATAAAATCGTCATATATTTAGGATTTTTGCCTGAGAAATAAAATTCATATCTTAAATTTTCTGTGGATAACCAGATTTTACCATAAAAAATTTGTAGATCTCGTTAAAGCACACAGTTTATGTCAAATAAAATATTTTATGGCGTTAAAACATTTCAGAAATATTATTTGTTATCGGTTTCAATTTTCAAATACTTTTACCTTTCCAGTAGGAAGTCGCTATTCCTGTTTTTACTCTTGGTCATACAAAGAGAATGGAATTTCAAAACGACCACATAGTGACGGACCTTTTACTTTCTCTACCACGTACTAAGTAGGATAGAAGTATTCCTTTCCACTCAAAACTCTATACCGAGATTTCACCGCAAATACATGTTTTGAGGGCCCCTGAATCCAAATAAAGCATTTTAGAAAAAATGTACGTGTGTGTGTCTGTGAACAGCATAACTTAAAAACGAAAAGTCGGATAAATACCAAACTTGATATTTAGGTCCAATATCTTCCAAAGATGCGACACGAAGATGTTCAAGAAAATAGCCCAACCCCAAACTACCCTACAATAAAATATGTTTCGGCATTTTTGGATTTTCTAAAAAATGCTCCAAGGATTTTGAGTAAAATACCATATATTAAAGATATTTACATGACAAATAAAACATATATCTTGAATTTTCTGGGAACAGCCTGTGAAGTTTTCTTCATTCGCAAGGAATTTTGTGTAATCTTGCATAACTGGTAAACGTTAAGGAGTAGACGAAAACGTACTACATAAAAAATGTGGATCTCTTTAAAACACAATTTATTTCACATAACTTTTACTGTGGGATAAGCCATTTCTGAGATATCCTTTATTAATTGTTCGACTTGTTCAATACTTTGTCATTCTATTTAACTCCCATTATTTCAGTTGTTTCCCGCAATTGCATGGAAACAGTATGGCATTTTAAGGCCAGCATAGAGCGTCCAGTATATAGCGTCCAGTTCTTAAACATTTGACTATCGCTTGAAGAAGTTATTTTGTTGTATTGTTATTTGCCCCACGCTTTGGAAGCCAGTTTGAAGAAGGTGTATTTTATTTCGACTGTTGGGGAGCCAAACTTGAAGTAGTTGCAACCGCACGTATAGTAAAAAATTTCCGGTAGCTTCGCCCCCAATGTACTTTTCGGTGGCCTTTGCCCCAAGTTTAAAAATATTAACTTTGTAATTTGATTGTTTCTTTAAATATTATGTATTTATGTTTGCCTCGGCTACGTCAGTATTTATTTTTAGAGACGTGAATGTCTTAGCAGGGAGTGGTGCGACTGAAGAATGTAGGCTTACACAGATTATAATTTACTTCACTCCTTTTATTAATGCTTGATAATGATTTAAATAACACTTCATTGATACAGAGAGTTGTGAGATTTTTTTTTATTAATTACTTGCACTTTTTAACTTGTAAACCTATTTTTGTCTCACACGAATACGTATTAAGTTTCTGGAGGACAGGTCTCGCGTCCGGTTAGGAACACTGTCTACAAGCAACACGTCAGGTTAGGGGCGCTGTCTTAAAAGCAACTGACTTCTGAATTTGTAAATTTTGCTTCATTTTAGTTTCTGATTGGCTAATCCTAGTCCAATAGAATACCTTCATTTAACTAAAGCTTTTTCTGGTTGTTGATTGGCTATTTCATAAACTGTCACAAAAATTACATTATTGTTGCTCCAATAATACTAGTAGCATTGTTAAACTTTCAAATTCATTATTGCCTCAAGGTTACCTCATTGTTACCTCATTGTTAGCAACGTTTGACCTATTATTCTCACAGCTCCTACATTATTAAATTACGTAATACATTCACATAACATTATTAAACATGTATACAATAATATAAACATATACAATGACTGTAATATACACTTTTATATATATTTACATACACATATTGCTTTAAGGCGGGCTGTTATGGAATTTATATATTATATAATTAGACTGAAATCATTTAAATGTTAAAAATACTACCTCACGCTGCTCCCTTTGTATCTATAGTGAAATGTGTACTGTAGTTATTTATGCAAAGGTTTATTTGGATGTAGTAGATAGAAAACTAAGCTTTCGTAAGTATAGTTTCTATTATAACTAATATGATTTTCCGGGCTGTTATGCCGTGGTCTGCTGAAGAAAGACGTAACAGCGAAAGCGTATAACAGCCCGGAAAATCATATTAGTTATAATTGTGACACCGGCCGTGAAAACCTACGTTCTTATAGTTTCTATACCCACTAATAAACGATAGAGGGTAGAGAAAGTCAAGCGAATGTATCACATCAGATTTTTTAAAATTTGACTATTGTTTTAACAAAAATATATCCTTCTTATACTTACAAAGAAATGCATAAATGTGAAATGAAAGTTTTCCGATTAAAATAAGTAGACAGAAGAATAATATTTTGTAAGGAAAGTTTGTATAAGAGTGAGTAGGGAGAATCACGTGAATGCAGCACATCAGATTGCCTTTATATGTTGGAAAAATAAAGTTTATATTCTGCAAAGTGTTTATTCATACTGGGACTGTCTACTTATTAAGCATGCAGCTGCAGGTACTTTTTCTTTTAGCCTCCCTTCCCAAATTCTTCCCATGTTGTTAGTCTCAGTAGTTGATAGAAGTAATAAAAACTTGTCATCTTGAAGCTGCAAATGGCCGAAGACCATGTAACAATTAAGGTGTCTATGGAAGCGAAGACTTCACAGCCTACTGGATCAGAAAGCAGATGTTTTTGTTCCTCACATAATTGTCAAGGGAGAAGCGAAAGTGTCGTACAACGCACGAAATGCTTAGCAACCAGAAATTTGGAATGCTACCGATTAATTATGGACTGGTTTTATGCACAAAGAGCCATACAATTTGGGATGAATTTCGCAGCAAATGCACATGTACAATTCGCTGACTAAAGACTGAGATCACGCTTCAAAAATCTTGCTCGTGTGCTGGCTCTATGATTCAAAACTACCGTTAGTTGCAACAGCTCTCGTGGAAAGATAAATGCATTTGTTGCAATCCACAGTGGGCGTATCACAAGACCGGAACACAGGACTTACAGTTCAGTCTATCGTTATCCAGAATAGCCTATATACATAATGTAATAATAAGGTAAGTCCAAACTTTCAGGGCATGTACGGGGGCTGTCCCAGAAGTACCCGACCTAATAAAGAAACCACAAAAATTTTGGGAAAAAGACATCTTTATTTCTCTACCTAGCCTTCTTTCAGCTCTATACACTTCTCCTAGTGATTGCAATAGCTTCGATATCCTGTTAATACTGAGAACCATCGAGTTCCGCAAAATAGCCATCAACTGCAAACTCCACCTCTTCATTGTTGGCAAATCTTTTAGCACCAAGCTATTTCTTCAACTTTGGATACAGAAAATAATCAGAGGGGGCTAAATCCGGCGAATAGGGTGCATGAGGAAGCAATTCAAACTTTAACTCATTGATTTTGGTCATGGCGATAATGGTGCATTGTCTTGATGAAACAAAAACTTCTTTTCCACTAAATGCCGCCGTTTTCACTTGATTTCATCATTCAAATGCTGCAATAAGTTTGCATAATACTCGCCATCGATTGCTTTTCCTTTTTGAAGATAATCAATGAAAATTATTCCACGCGCATCCCAAAAAAGCTGACGCCATGACCTTGCCTACAAATGGAACTGTCTCATCTTCTTTGGAGCCGATTATCCCCTTTCAATCCACTGTTTTGACTGTTTCTTCGTCTCAGATAAGAAGTGATGGTTATGAATCGACACAAAACCTCGACTTTATTGTAGTAAAACATCGCCAAACACTCGACTGAAACAACTTCACGATGCTGCTTTTGTTCCACTGTGAGTAAACGCGGCACCCAACTTGCGCACAGCTTTCTCATGTCTAAATTTTCAGTTAGTGTGCGATGTACAGCACTTATTGAAATGCCTACAATGTTTGCTAGCTCGTGCACTCAATCGTCGGTCATCCAATACCATTTTGTGGACATTCCTCATAATTTCTGGCGTGGTCACCTCTGCGATGTTTGTCTTGGCAGCTCGTACGGCCTCGCTTAAACTCTGCCACCCAATATTTTGCAGACTTCCCCCAGAGTAGAATCTAGCTCAGCTTTAATATTACTTGAACTAAGACCTTTCAAATGAAAGTATTGTATCACATAACGATGGCCAGTTTTATCCATTTTTCGCTGAGAGAGTTCACTATTAATGGCTGTCAAACAATTACTACACAACGTAGCATCGTCAAACTTCAAACTTAAGCTTTATAAGGGTGTTACTTTCTACCATAGTCATTTGTTTGAAACAACAACCGCTATATATACGTCAGATCGGGTACTTCTGGGACTGCCCCCGTATCTCGTGTGTGGAAGAAGCAAATATGTTATATGGATCAGAAAACGCTTTAGTTCCACATTGGAAATCATTTTCTACAGTTCTTCATAGTACATTATGGGAAACACATGAAAAGAACGTACTAGCATACCACATGAAACTCTTTCTTACATGAAATGTTGAAAATGCCTTCCATTAGGACTGATATATGCATCAAACCACCGTCGCACTGAATCCTGGATACTCTGCTTATTGTACAGGGGTTTGATACAAACGCCTCCACAATGCCCACGTATTGGCGACGAACCTAAGAATTACAACTTAAAACCAGACGTAAGCATGAGAGCATTTTCAGTATTTCACGCAAGAAAGAGTTTCATGTGATACGCTGATACGTTCCTACTATGAAGAGTTATAGAAAATGAATTCTAACGTGGAAATAAAACGTTTCTGGACCCATATCCACATAACATATTTTATTCTTTTACGTGTGAGAAATGCGTTCTGAAATGTTGGCCGTATTTTAATGTTACGTTCTGTATGCTGGGAATGATATATTAAGTTGTATCTAGATGGTGTTTATCGTGTAGTTATCAATGAAGTACACTATACAATAGCGTGTGTTTATTGTGTTATGTTTTGCTGGAATAGATTCTCATTGGACTACCAGCTTGTATTTATACAGAAACTCCCTAGTGTCGCCGTTCCTAACAAATCCATGACTTTGAAGTTGTTAGAAACAGACTGGGTTAGGAAGAAACAAAGTCAACAATTCTAACCGAGGAAAACTCATGCCTTAATTATTGACAGGAAGATATAAACAATTAAATAAAGATGTGATAGTAAGATAAAGAAATAATTGCAATAAATAATTCTCATATATTAAATTCACGTATAATACAATAAGCTTGAGTTGAAAGATTTGTCCGGAAATAAAAAGGTATTAGCGAGCATGTTAAGTAAAGTCATTAGTAACAGTCGATTAGCGAACGCGTTAGTATGAAAGTTCCTGGAATGTAATAAGATATTGGGTTCAGTACGTTTGCGAACTCATGTAGGCAAGAATTATGTAAACTAGAAAGGGGAATGAAATTCTTAGATTCGGGAAGGTTCCGCATAGAAACCGTGTCAGATAGAGTTTTAAGATTGGACCGCAAAAGAAGTAACGTTCGTATGGGTAATGATAGGTAAGCGGAGCTGAAGTTAAGAAAAGGGCGTGTATTATAAATCAGAGTCACTTATTTACTTAATTCTGTGACTTATTCGTGCGATGGCCCTTGTGAATGTGAGTTTCAATTTAAGTGGTGTAGCGCCTAGTAATGCGCTGGAGTAAGATTCAGGGCTATTGAGAGGGAACTTTCCGGGCAATATTTCTACGACTTACGGCAAATGATGCTTAGCTTAATTATTGTTATAGAAGTAATTAATTCGTAAATTCAACAGTCGGCGACTTTTCTCTTCTCTAGTTAACTAAAGTGTTATCCTTTTAAATATACTTACGCATACCCTGAGATAAAGGACTCATAGCTATACCACTAGAGCAGCTGGCGCAAGAGACAACGCAGAACGAGCTAAGAATTGATATAAAACTCATCAACAGAGCAGGTAACAGTAAATGTTAGAAACATTTGAAGCAAAGGGTACGGCTTCAAAACTTAAGATGAGGTAGTGACTATCGTAGAAAGAAATAACCAAATATATATATATATATATTACCTCGCACTATTACATGATTTTGATCACAGAATAACTGGCTGGCTCTCCAGATTTAAATCCATGACGTGATTATTACCTGTGAGAAATGTTTATAAAGTTAAAATTTCATGCAGCAAATGGACATATTCTCGATGAATTAGAAGGCTTTTTACAGTGTTTAACGCCCATTCTTACTACATACGGAACATGGTAATGCATACTAATAATACATGAAACGAAATTATAACTGGGAAGGGAAACTTTGGAAGGAAACGTTTCAGGTCTAATTTAGAATACCTCCTCGGCATCTGCTAGTGATGAAAGACTGGAGAAAACCCCAGTCATGGAGGATGGTGTTGGTGAGATTTGAACCGTGAACCTCCCGTTCACAAGACTGTGCCTTAACGACCTCGGCCATACGTGTCGGTGAATTAGACGACTTATCCGGCGTGCGCTTTCCAATATTTCAGTAGAAAAAATCATTGAGTGTACAATAATGTGTGCAACAGATACCAGACTTCTATTGATGCAGAGAGTCATCTTTCCTACATATATAAATAAAACTAATATCCTTTCTAAGTAAATTACAAGTAAAACATAGAATCATAGTCTTAAAGATACGAAAACTCTAATTAAACATATAGAAGTTGTTTGAAGAAAAAGTATTAAGCCTATGTTAAAAGGTGGTTTAAAAACCGAAGAATAATTCTTAGTGTTAGACTAATTTTAGTAATAAGTATAAAATGTCAAAGGGTAATTTGATATTACCATTCATTGAAAGGTAAACGTAATATATACATCGGGAATAGGACATCAATACCATCGATACCTGGATACTCTCGATATTTGGTGATATCGAAGTGTGTCTAATACTTCAGATAAACCCTCGATACTTTTTGGATACTCTTAAATTTTTAAGCTTTACATTACTGAAAAATGTTGCGTTTAAGTTTATGCTAGATAAGGAATGAAAGGAGTCAAGACTTCACGTTATTGCCTCTCACGTGTCCCCAGAGAATTGGATTATACTTCTTGAGAGACCTCGACTGCGTTTCCTGTGGGTGAATGAATGCAATATTCCATAGACTCTTGTGTCTAAATGAAAACATGCAAAACATGCAGCGTTAACTGAGTTGTCAATGAAGCTGGTTTAGCTGATACATTAAATTACTTTTCTGCAATAGCCTGGCTTGTTGACCTACATTTACCTATTCCTATAACCAAAACCTGTGAATCCTAAAGAGACAAATCAGAACTTAAGAGGTGAAGTAATATAGCGCATGAAAATATTTGTTCTTTCCTTCTATCTATTAGTTTGTGTTTACGTAACTCAAATAGGTATACCACACGACTAATTTCCATAATATGGATAGAAAATCCTGTAAAAGAAATTGTTCAGCACAACATATAGTTATCATTATTATTATTATTATTATTATTATTATTATTATTATTATTATTATTAGATTGACTAACAATAGGGTATACAGGATGGACCATTTAAGTGAGACTGTACAACGTCAAAACTAAACGTTGTAGAAAAAAATGTCTTGAATAAAAGTTGCCAGATATTATGGGGAAAGTCATTAGCACAATTTTATTTGGAGGAAGGTGCAATGGTCATTTAGGTCAATTAAAATTTAAGCTGATTGTATATTCCCAATTAAAATAATTAAATTGACCCTAAAATGACCACCATTACGCCCTCCAAACAAAACACAAATAATAACATTTACTTTCCCCCTTAATATCAAGCAAATTTTATTCAAGACATTTCTTTCTACAACGCTTAGTTTTGGAGATACTTTACAGCCTCAACTTAAATGGTACACCCTGTATATAACCTATGGTGTTACTGCTGCCAATTGGAGAATGTCAAACAGGACCAGTTTCGGAATTAGCATACAATACAAAATTGATTACATGCGTTAATACACAGATAACTACTAATATGAACATAATTCAGTGAACAAGTTATCGCCCTTACAGCTTTTTAGTATCGAATGCCGGTACTCAAAAATCAGTATCGGTATCGAGAATAGTGATATCGTTCCATCACTAATATGGATACTGTTTTGTATCGATAGCATTATCTAGGGAAGAAATGCAAATCCGCTACTACTGCATGAACGGATTCGTATAGCAGCATCAGAGCGGTGGACAATCAATCAGTCATTCCAGAGAAACCCG
This sequence comes from Deroplatys truncata, assembly GCA_030765065.1. NCBI lineage: Eukaryota > Metazoa > Arthropoda > Insecta > Mantodea > Mantidae > Deroplatys > Deroplatys truncata. The sequence continues at coordinate 83,005,377 of CM060988.1, forward strand.
ATATATTGTCCCACATTATTTTCCTCAGGACATATTAACTAAAATTGTTAAGGTTTCTTCTGCACTCACAGTTTTACTTTCTCTACTACGTATAGTAAGTAGGGGAAGTATTGTATTCCACCCAAAAATTCGATACCGAGATTTCACCGGAAATATATGTTTTGAGACCCCCTGAATCCAAAAAAAGCTTTTTTGGAAACATGTCCATGTGTGTCTGTGTGTGTGTGTGTGTGTGTCTGTGAACAGCATAACTCAGAAACGAACAGTCGGATAAACACCAAACTTGGTATTTAGGCTTAGTATTTTCCAGAGATTCGATACGAAGGTTTTCAAGAAAATCCCCCACCCCAGATTACCCTTTACATGGAACATTTTTCGAAAGTTTTAATTTTCTCAAAAATGACTATCGATTTTGATTAAAATATCATATGTCTAAGATACTTTCATGACAAATAAAATGTATATCTTGAATTTTCTGGGAATGTCTCCATAAAGTATTCTTCATTGTGAACGACTTTTGCGTAACTGGTAAACCATAAGAGATAGACAAAATTTTACTGCACAAAAAGTGTAGATCGCGTTAAAATACACAATTTATGTCATATACCTTTTTTTTTTGTTGAGTGAACCATTTTCGAGATATTGCTTGTCATTCCCTTAAGTTTTCCAATGCTTATACTTTTTCTCAAATTCGTTATTCATTTTTTGCCCTGGTAATGCAAAGAGAATGGAATACTCCACATAGCAACCAGCTCTTAAAATATTTGACTATCGCTTAAAACCTACCAATTCCCCTTGCATCTACAAGAAAATTAGCAATAACATTAACATCTCGATATCTCGATTAACATGAAGCATATGGAGAATAAGCTTTTGTAAAAATACTTTGTACAAGATTAGAGAAAGTCATGTGAGTGTAACCCATCAGATTTTTTTTTATTTTTATGTCCTGGGCATGCAAAGAGAATGGAGTGCTGCACATAGCAACCAGCTCTTAAAAGCCTACCATATTCCCCTTGCACCTTAAGAAAATTAGCAATACGATAGTTCCTGTAAATTTGCATCTCAATTAACATGAAGTAAATGGAAAATAAGCGTTTGTAAAAATATTTTGTATACGAGTAGAGAAAGTCATGTGAACGTAACATCAGATTTATCAGACGTATCAAACAAGTGCGTGTGTATGTTGCAGATACCAGTCTTGTTCAAGTAGCCACTTCTTCACTACATCAACCAGGCTGTCATTCTAGAGAGGTGGAAGTCTGAGGGTACCAGATCTGGGCTGTAGGGTGATTGGATTATCATTAAGGCTCTAGTTGGGACCTTGTGTGCCTACTCGACATCAACAAATACCTCCATCAACAGAGGGATACTGTCTGAGTATATGCTGTGTTAGCTTTGTTTACGTTATGGCTGTTGACCGCAGAATAACCGAGTCCCAACTTCCGAGCCTTATTATCACCCTCCAACCAGTTTGTGGTGTGTTCTTGGTTTCTCACACCATCAGCTCAGTTGGCTAATCATCAAGATTCAAACTAGGAAGTGTTTCCGGCGAGGTCGACCTAAGAAAAATCCAGCAGACTACGTAAGCTGCCACACAAGCACAAAAGGAGAGGATTATAATCTCTTCCATGCTGCATAAGGATTTTCAAAGCATATAGCAGAGGGAAATAACAAAGACATGTTCACAATGTGGTTACAAAGATCCTCTTAGACCGTCTGTGTGTGTTGCGTTTGCCGTCTGCAAACGCTATTAGACTGTACGAGGGTTGGGGTGTTCTGTTACCTGTGATGTTCCAGCCCAGTAATACTTCTGTCCTGCCTTTAATACTTAGAAATTCCTATGCCTGGTAATGAATCTACTGAGCAAAGATTTATCTCATTAACGTGAAGCAGATAGAAAAATAAGCTTTCGTAAGAATAGTTTCTAGAAGCTATATTAAAAAAATTTATCTGTTACACTCACATGACTTTCTCTACTCTTGTACAAATATTTTTACAAACGCTTATTCTCCACCAACTTCGTGTTAATCGAGATATCGAGATGTTAAACTTATTGTTAATTTTCTTGTAGATGCAAGGGGAATATGGTAGGTTTAAGGGAAAGTCAAATCTTTTAAGAGATACGACATAAATTGTGTGTTTTAACGAGATCTAAATTTTTTGTGTATAAAAATGTTTGTCTATCTCTTACGCTTTACGAGTTATCGAAAATCCATTCTGAAAGAAAAGGACTTTTGGAGACATTCCTAGAAAATTCAATATATAAATTTTATTTATCATGAAAATATCCTAAATATATGATATTTTAATCAAAATCGTAAGAGCCATTTTTGAGAAAATCAAAATTTTCAAAAAATGTTCCATGTAAAAGGTAGTCTGGAGTGGAAGGATTTTCTTGAAATCTTCGTGTCGCATCTTTGAAAGATACTGAATCTCAATACCAAGTTTGGTATTTATCCGACTTTTCGTTTTTGAATTATGCCGTTCACAAACACACATCCACACACACACACACACACAAATCTTATAAAAAAAATTCGATTCAGAAGGCCTCAAAACATGTATTTCCGGTGAAATCTCGGTATCGAATTTTTGGGTGGAATGCAATACTTACTATACGTAGTAGAGAAAGTATTAAATGATAATAGGTAGAGAAAGTCATGTGAATGTAACATCAGATTCTCGTCATTCAAAGACCATGGAATTTCAAAGCCATCACATAGCCATCTGCAGGTTACACATTGACTGTTACTTTATCCTAGCAAAACCTTATAACGGGAGAGCCAAGAAATTACGAACCGACCGCACGGTGTTTTTCCACTGGGCGTGTGGAAACATGATAACGCATTGCTGCTATAAAAAGGTTACGCTGTTGACGTGGTTTTGCTCTGCAGTGTGAAGTGCAGTATTGAGTTGACGGTGATGGGATGTAGTTTAGTTATTACGAGTTATTTATTATTTTGTCCTGAACTTAGTCGCAAAGTATTTTATGGCTCAGTATATGTTTTCTACTGCACAGCGTGTATTTATTTATGATTTGTATGTGTTAACTCGATCAGTTCGCCAAGTGAAAGTACGATTTGCAGAAAGATTTCCAGATGTAAAAGTTCCAGGCCGTACAACAATCCATGAACTTTACAGTACATTTGAGGCCACAGGAAGTGTTCAGGCTAAGAAATCTAAAAGACGGCGTACGGTTCTTACCGAAGAAATATTAGACGACATCGGTCATCGTTTGGAGAATTACCCCCAAAAGTCACTTAGGCTTTTTTCTCAACGGGCAGGCATTTCTTATGCCTCTGCGCGAAGTGTTATCAAATTGCTGAAGTTAAAACCATACAAAATAAGTGTGGTATATACTCTTCAATGAGGTGATCCTGTAATTAGGCGCACATTTTGTGAATCGAGTCTCAATAGTGTACACAATGGCGAAATAGAACCATATTTAATATTTTTTCACGGACGAGACTTGATTCACCTTCATGAATACGTGTGTACACAAAATAATCGTTATTGGAGCTCTGACAAACCTAATATTGTTCCTGAAGTGCCCCTTCATGACGAAAAAATTTATGTATGGTGCACCATGAGCGGAGAAAGAGTTATAGAGCCAATTTTTTTCGCGTCAACAGTTGACACCCGTTCACACATGAATATAATTTTGCTCCCCCTTTTTTGAGAATTAACAGACAGGGAGCGTGATTTTGCCTTTTTTCAACATGACTCCGCAACAGGTCATACGGCAATATTTCATGAGAACAATTGAAAGTGTGTTTGACAACAGAATTATTGGTAGAGATTTGTGGCCCTCTGGGTCCCCCGACCTAACCTGCTGCGATTTCTATCTCTGGAGTAACTTAAAGCATAAAGTGTGCAAGACAAACCCACACACCCTGGAAGAATTAAAACAACATATCCGCCAGGAAATCGCCAGCATTTCTCAACGTGAACTATGTTGGATAACGGCGGTGGCCAGTTTCAGCATCTCCTTTCATAAAATTGGTAACTAAAGCCTTTAAAAGTAATTTTAAAAATGTTGTATGGTTTCATCCGCACCTTTCTGTGATAGCCGCAGACGTCAACGAGCGCCGAGGACGCGGACAGGAAAAACACCGCGCAGGCGTTTCGTAGTTTTTTTGGCTCTCTCTGTACCTATTCAGGCTAAGGATCCGAGACAACTTAAGAGTGAAGGAAAGTTTACTGTGCATCGAGTAGGGTGGAGTGAGGTGTTGCATTGGGGCGTTGTTTACCTGTGAAGCCGTACAGTCCGCTTCGTGACTAAAGATATAGTACGATTTTTTTGACCTGACGCTTCATAAACGTAAACGTGGAGAAGGTTGGAGAGGGGAGGGGAGAAAGGACCTGCAGTACTACCCTAGTGCGGCACAACACGAATGTCTCGCGTATCGGCCGTTCTCCTGCAACTAACCTAAAGCTGTCCCGGGATATAACGGGATCGTCTAGCTGAGTATGGCCAGGAGGAAAAATTCGTAGTATACAATACACTTTGTCTCTCATTTCGATGTATGTGTCCTACTTGATTTTCCATCAGCACTAGAGTTTACTGTTTACAGTAGCAACTAGATCTTTGTTTATATCAACAGTACTGTGTTTAGTGTTTAAAACTCTCTAGTAAGGTTGCACATGCATTGGTTGTTTAATTTGCCCCGGATTCTCAGCCTGCTTATGACGAATGCACAAATATGTAATGAAAGTTTATCTGAATTAATAAAAAGTAGACAGAAGAATAAACTTTTGTAAGAAGAGTGAGTAGAGAAGCTCAAGTGATTTTGGTTAATTGGTGATAATTCTATAAATACCGGATTTGTGAGCCATAATAAGACGTATCAAGCAAGGTGGCGCCGCGGTTAATGCGTGCGACTCCCATTCGGGAGGTCCGAAGGTATTTCGTTCTTTTCCTTGGTCGTCCTCAGTGGTGTAGTGATTATCATGCTAACCTCTAGATTCCGAGTTCGCGGGTTCAAATCCCGTGGAGGGCGATGGATTTTTCCGAGCGTAAAAATCCTTAGCATTGCTTCCTTCGGAAGGGAAGTAAAGTCGGTGGTCCCGTGTTGTAGATTTACGTCACGTAAAAAAACCTCAAACCTGATAAAGAGGCCTTTGAACAAAATTTCTGTCTTTTACGCCCAATATAGAATGGGACGCTAAGGACCACAGCAGTTAAAGAGGGTTATAAATAAAACTCAATTTTAATTTTTGTGTTAGATAATTTGATCCGCGAATATTCCTATCATCCCTTTCATTACTACCTTTCATTTCCTTCTTGTTCACCGCCATACCAGGCATTGGGATGATCACCCATCCTGGATATGCTATGATCCAGAGTTTGCTTGCTCCTCGACAGGTTAATGACTTGAGGTATTGTCTTGTAAGACCTCCAAAGAGGAAGGTGATCCGTTAAAGAATAAGTAATACGGTGTAGTTGCAGCGTGACACATTATAAAGATTGGGCGAGAAGTCCCCGTACCCCTGTGAGTATCAAATGTTATTGTGCTATGTACAGTTTGTGTAAACCGTCGTGACAGTCCCCCACTCCTGAAACATATATGCGCAATAGCGCTGACCAGTCCCCTTGCATAATAAGAAGGTGGGGGTCGGTGTTCCAACTGCTGCGAGCTCAAATGCAAGGTAACCTTACACATTTGTTTACAATGCGTTGTGTATGTGGCTGCCTCCGAGTTCCGATATGACTTGCTCCCCACCACTCTCACCACTACTCCTCATTTCTCCTCTTTTGCGCATATGGAGTTTCACGACAAATTACACAAGCTGTAGCTATGTTACTTTTTATCAATTGTTGGAATTCATGGCTACATGTTTTCGCAGTTGAGTTTTAATTTGTAGCCATGACAGATGTGAACGATCATAGTTACACAATTGAGGAGTATTTAGTGACAAGTATGTGGGTGCACGAATGACAACACACAGGCAGACAATGAGACAGATTATGGGAGGACTCCAGGCTCCACCGCGAAAAGCAACACTTCTGGATTGTGAAAGACGTGCTTTGCTTTTGGCAGTGTTAAAGACAGTACGCGGAGTGGAAGGAAGAAGACACGAGAAGAAACATGTGCCGGAGTCTCTGCTTCGATTGAACAATCTCCTATGAAGTCGACACGTAAACGTCCTCGGTATACCGTGGACAACAATGCGAAATCACATGTAAAAAGACCTTAAGCTCAGACCTTTTCGACAGACGTTCGTAAGCGAGTTATCAGATAGTGACCGGAATGAGCGCGTTTTAGCATGCCGTGCTTTGTTACCTCAATTTCCAAATGCAGTGAATCGTGCCAAGGTTATATTTTCAGATGAGTGTGGGATTTATCTCATGTGCTAGAAGTATTGTCTTTTGGGCCAAAGAGAATCCTCATTACACAGTCGAGTTAGAAAGTAATAATATGGGCAGTGATAACATAACAACATCTGCTTGGACCGTATTTCTTTGAAGGGACTGTGAATGGCGAAAATTATTTACACATGTTACACACATGGTTAATACCTCAGCTTGAGAAAAGGGGTCTCACAGAACGCACATGGTTGCAGCAAGATGGAGCACCTGCTCACTACGCTCTTGCAGTGCGCGAGTTCCTAAATGAACACTTTCCAGGACGGTGGATAGGTCGTGATTCATCAGCAACACCATCCCCCTCTGAAATGCTCATCACCTGGCAACCTGTTATGGGGAGTCACTAAGGCACATGTATCTACACGTCGTTATGCTACAAACGAAGAACTGCGCAACGTTGTTGAGAATGCATTTCGCACTATAACACCGGACATGCTCAAGAATATGTCAAGGAGAACATGGAGGCGTATGGAACTGTGTTTACAGCATGTTGGGGAACAAAGATATATATTGGATACTTAATATGTAAGTACTTGTGCTAAAATAAATCAATTAGCATTCAATACTAGGGGTTACGTGAACTTTTCGCCCACCCTGTACATACAAATATCTCTATCAATGGCTACCGTTTTGTTACTGCTATTTTATATTTCAGTCTCTCTTTGCCCCCCTCAAAAAAAGACATAAAATATATCTCATTCACATTTTTAATCTCTTGTTTCCTTCTTGGAAACAGCCTAGTTTGGGAGCCACAAAAGGCAGAGCAAGAGAGATGAAAACTTTTTGTTACCAGACGTTACCAGAAATCTGTAGCAACGGACAATGAAGTCGGGCTAACAGATCGCTTTCTAGCAACTTTCCGCTCTAGTTGACACGTTCCCACCGAGCTGTGGTTAGTGACTCCCGCACACAGAAATACTCCTCCTCCATTATCGTCGGTTATGGGCTCTAGGCCACAAGCTTGCGGTGGTCAATAACATCGGCGTGCCGCTATTTTTGTACAACTGCATTGCTTTCACAATGTGCATTAATACATGACGTACAAGGTATTTCGCAGCTGGACCCGTAGCTCAGTCGGTAGAGCACCTGCCTGTTGTTCAAAGGTCACGGGTTCGAATCCCGGCTGGGGGACGGGAATTTTTCTCTAGCCAAGGTTAATCCCTAGCCTCCCCAGAGTCTGGAAGTATGAATGAGAGTGCGAATGTGTGTATGATCTAATGATTACAACCAAAAGTGCAATAAAGCCAACGACAAGCGAATACGGTTAACACCATCGCCTTAGGCAATAAGTTCCAAAGGAAAGGCCGCCGATAAGACTAATGTAGTTAAAGATGGGGTATAAATGGAACTAAAAAGAATGTTTCGCGTTTCGCTTTTGTTGTTGGAGTGTTCAATATCGGTTTTACAGCACCTGTTTTAAGACTTTCGCACTCCCACTCTATCAGCTCTACAATTCCCACGTCCCCTCTCAAAACGCTTATATTTGAACAAGAGATTTCCAATGTTCGCAATACTATTTAAAAATGACCTACAACAGACTTTTTTATCTTTCCATATATACCCCCTTGACTTTTATTTATGGACGCTCTTTAATGCTGTTGTCCTTAGCGTCCTATTCTATATTGGGCGTGAAAGACCGGAAATTTTGCTCAGAGGCCTCTTTATCAGGCGCTTGAGGTTCTTTTACGTGCCGTAAATCTACGACACAGGACCACTGGCTTTACTTCCCTTCCGAAGGAAGCCATGCTAAAGATTTTTACGCCCGAAAAAAATCCATCGCCCTCCGCCGGGTTTGAACCAGCAACCTTGGGAACTAGAGGCTAGCACGGTAACCACTACACCAGAGGACGACTATTTCGGCGGTCTTTCACCTTTGGAACACAAGTATTGCCTATCAACAATGGTTTTAACTCGTATTTCAGATCTTTCTTTGGGTTTTATAAATTACATCATACACACATTCACATTCTCATTCATACTTCCAGACTATGGGGAAGATAGGAAATAATCCTGGCTAGGGAAAAATTCCCATCCCCCAGCCAAGAATCGAACCCGGTACTCCTCGCGCAGCAGGCAGAAGCTCTACTTACTGAGATATGGAGCCAGTCACAATAGAATTTGTACCGAAACAAGAATAGGAAAGGTATATAACTTTATCATTACGAAGTTACTACTTCAAATCATGTCTTTCCTTGAAGAGAAGTTTTCTGTAAGTAAAAATGAAGATATTTTAATTCTGAATGTTTCCAATTTCTTCTTTACTTTCCCTACTACGTACAGTAAGTGGAGGAAGTACTGCATTCCACGCAAAAAATCTATACCGAGATTTCACCAGAAACACATGTTTTGAGGCCCCCTGGATCCACTTTTAGAAAAAGCTTCGTATGTGTGTCGGATAAATACCAAACTTGATATTTAGGTTCAGTATCTTTCAAAGACACAACATGAAGATTTTCAAGAAAATTCCCCACTTCAGACTACCCTTTACATGGAAATCAGTAGAACATTCTATTTTCTCAAAAATCGCTCTAACGATTTTGATTAAAATATCATATGTTTAAGATATTTTCATGGAAAATGAAATGTATATATTAAATTTTCTGGGAATGTCCCCAAAAGTTCTCTTCATTCTAAATGACTTTCGCCATCTGGTAAACCGTAAGAGATAGACTAAAGGTTTACAAACAAAAAATATATATCTCGTTAAAACATACAATTTATGGCATATACTCTTTTTGTCCAATGAACCATTTCCGAGATATTCCTTGTTATTTGTTTAAATTTTCCAATACTTATCATAGCAACCAGCTCTTAAAGGATTTGACTATCGCTTAAATCCTAACGTATTCCTCTTGCACCTACAAAAAAATATAGCAATAAGATAGTGTCTGCAAATGTTTATCTCGATTAACATGAAGTAAGTGGAGAATAAGCGTGCGTCAGTTTGTACAAGTGTATGAAAGTAATATAAGTGCAATACATCAGACTTTTTAAATATGCTTTTTTAGGGTTCGAAGAAGCTCAAAATGTGTATTTCTGGTGAAATAATATTCGTCTACTATAGGTAGATGGTAAAGAAAAAAATGTCTTGTGTATTGCACTCACATTACCTTCTCTACTCACTATTCTACAAACCATTCTTACAAAAACTTATTATTCTATTTAATTCTTGTTCACCTAGATAGTTTTTCAAACCACTTTACACATTTCGTTATAGTAATCTATACCGTAGATAAAGCGATTGTAATATTTGTAAAAAACTGATAGCTATGTGATGGCTTTTAAATTCGCATGCTATTTGCATGTTTAACACCACAACAAATTTGATATAAATTGTGTATTTTAAGGAGATCTATATATTTTGTGCATTAAAACTTTGTCTATCTCTTACGGTTTGCCAGTGCAAAAGTAATTCAGAGTGAAAAGGACTTCAGAGGCTATCCCAGAAAATTCAAGATATACTTTCATGAAAATATATTAAACATAGAGCATTTTAATCAAAATCGTTATATCTAGTCATTTTTGTGAAAATGAAAATTTTCGAATTTTTCTTTTTTACATAAAGGGTAGCTAGGGATGGGGGAGTTTCTTGAAAATTTTCGTGTCGCATCCTTGGACGATGCTAAACTCATTTTTTAGTTATGTTGTTCACACACATACACTGTTCTTTTTATAAAATGCCTTTTTTTAGGTTCAGGGGACCTCAAAATATGTATCATCGGTGAAACTTCTACGTTGTATTTTTGTGTGGAATGCAAAACGTACTCCACATGCTGAAAGACGTAGTAGAGAGAGAGAGAGAGAGAGAGAGAGAGAGAGAGTGTGTGTGTATAAAATTAAACACTGTGGTCATAGGTTGTGACCCACACAAGCTATATAAATAGGTGACGTACTTTTCACCAATATGTTCATGACATACACGTAATGCAAGTGAAAACAGCGCGTAGACTACCGCAGAAAAGCGGGTTTTTTTTCCATTAAGTAAACTAAACATGTCAGTTTGCACAGGGAATCGTCAAATGAGGCGAAGATGGAGTGGTAAATAAGTCAGTAATTTGTGCAAACATCTAGAGGAGCTGTTCGAAAGTGCCTCTCTCCGTGTCAATATACTTTACTTCACGGGGAGCAAATTTGACTACATAATGTTGTAAGGCAGTTCAGTCCCAGGAGCAGAGTTAGCTGTTAATTACCTATGAGGACCAAAATGATAGTTTGCAGAGATGCATCCTACGGTTTTTGTACTTATCATTTTAACTAAATTCCTAAATATAGGTAAATGTATAACAAACCGGTCTTTACCAGTATAAAAAATTTCTGATGTGTTATATTCATATTGCTTTCTCTACACTCTTCATTTATTAGTGGGAATGCAAATTATTCTTACGAAAGCTTATTTTTCTATCTACTTGATTATAATTGAGATAAAACTTAGAAACAGCTACGTTACACATTTCGTTATAGACACAAAAGGAACAGCGATAGTCAAATGCTTATGGACACTATACGCTGCCTTAAAATTTCAGCTGTTTCCATGACATCGCGTAAAAAAATATAAATAAAATAAAACAAAGTAAAATAAAAATAAAATAAAACTTACAATACGCCAGCCTGGTATCTTGTTTCCTACATGAGGACGTATATTCCAAATTTGTGATCTATTTTAACACTTCTTTCATTTTATACATTATTATACAGATTTTTAATTATAATCTAGTAAATAAAAATAAATTAGATAAAATTAATAAAATAAACATAATAAGGCAAAAATAAAAAAATTATAATTTAAATAGAAATATATTTAATTACTCTTACTGGAAGCCGGCAACATAAAATAATTGGTATCCAGCTATTCCAACTTTCTAGTAAATAATTAGTAAATTAAACAAGATAAATGTAACAAAATATTCCGTATATATATTCATTTTCAACTAATGATAGAGTATTTTATAATAATTTTTTTCAACTTCATATCAAAAGTCAAAATTCTAACTGCTATATTTACTTTATTTATTCTTTCTAATAATTTTTTATGATTTCATATCGAAATACAAGATTCTAACTGCTATATATATGTTTTATTTATTCCCTTTATACCTACTATATCTACTACTTCAATAAAACTTCCTCAAAAATGTATTATACATATTTTAAGTAAATTAAGTAGGCACTTAATAATTTTATTAAACTTATCACTCACTCCGGATTAAACTTATCTTTCCTTATTCCTTTTATTGTACACTTCACTTAACACTCACATAATCTAATTTCCTTATAATTTTTCACTTCACTTAACACAGTAATCACTACATTTATCACTCTTCTATGTAGCTATTACTTCACGTTCTCTTTAAAATATAATATTTCACTGCACTTACCACTTTCCCTCGCCGCCATGTACTTCTCGCTAAAAAATAACTCCTCCCTTCAACACCTCTCACTCCAGGCTTCCGCTCCTATCTTCTATCAGCTCCTCCCCTTGATCATCATCCCCCTAGCCCATTGTCCTCGCCCGTTATTTCCTCTCTGTTATAGACCCCATCTGCTCTTCCAACTTCTTCACTTCTTCCTCGAATCTCCTTCATTTTCATTATTTCCTCCTTTTCTGTTCCCATTTTTCGGCCTGAATTATCCAGAACTATTTCCTCCAATTAGTTTAAATTATTATTTTCTTCTCTTTCATCTCTTTATACTCCTATTTCTAAAATATTATTAACGGTTTCAGATATTTGTATCAATGTCTCTCCTATCTTCTTATTTCTTCGTTAATTGCAGGTGCTATGTTACAATTTCATCTTGCTCTATCTTGTCCCCAAGCTAATTTGAATGTTTTTTTCCCCATAATGTCAAGCTGCATGTACACATGTTTATTTCTTAGAATATATGCTATCTGGTATTCAGTTAAAACTTACCTTTCTTGTATTATCTCATTATAATAATGTATACATTAAAACAATAGCTGCTCCGGGCTGCTTGCTGATTGCAATTATATGTCGTTACGTGTTTTATTGGTTTTCTTACAATAGGTTTTATGGGCCGTTAAATAATGCATTAATCCCGTTGTTGGTCGGATATGTTTTAATTTAACCGTTCCGAAATGTTGTTAAATAAATAAAAAGTTCTCCTTCCTGTATCAATACTTTGCAATTTTTGCTGCCAACTTGGTTTTAAATTATGTTTCTTTTTTCATTATAGTTTTATATCTGTTCCTAATTATATCCTTGGCCTTATTCAATTCACCTTTCTTCAAATAGAACATTGCACCTCTCAATTTTATCGCTAAATCTATTGGCCAGATTCCTGTGGAAACTAACAATGCCATTGTAGTAGTAGTGTTAACTGCCCCTGTAAATCTTAATAAAGTTTTTCATTGTGTTCCTCTTAGTTGGTTTTAATTTGTACATCATTCATTCGAAATTCCAATACTCCTGCCCCATACGTCATGATAGCCGCAAAAATACTATTATGATATGAAGTAATCGTGCTTAATGGGATTTTGAAATCTGATTGAATGATTGTGACTAATTTTATGATTTTAGTTTCATATTTATTTCGAATGTATTCAGCATGTTTTCTGAAACTCAATTTGTCATCTAAGAATGTTCCAAAATATTTAACTTCTTTGTCTTCTAATGTTCTGATTATCAAATTTAATTGTTGGACCTTTTTTCAATTTTCCCTTTAATATTTAGTAGCATAACTTTGCGGGTGATATTTGTAATTTTGATATGTTACACCAAGTATTTAATTTGGCTGATAATTTATTTGATCGTCTTTCCAAACCTCTTGTGTTATCTCCTACTATAAACAACACATCGTCAGCATAGGCTGACGCAGGTAATTCTTTCTGCCCCACGTTTAGGCGCAATATGACGCAGCCACGCTCCGTCCTCCAACAATGAAGCAATACCTTTGCCTCACGGTTGCTGCTTGTCTCCTCCCAGTTGGTTCTTCTTTTGCCACGGCTGCTCCAGCATGAAACCTTAACCTCAGGGTATGCGTGGGTGTGTACAGAGAAACACACAAACGCTGTCTTGGAACGCTTTTATTCACTATTTAAAATAATACTTTAGGTTTACCGATCACTATTAAATGCATACGAAGTTACTTTGTCTTTACCAATACCGAAGAATATTAACTACAGCTAAGCGTTCTACCCTCTAGCATGTTCGCCACCATTCTTCTCCACACGGCGAGAAAGTCGTCCTACACTCACTAGGCACTCAGGCAGACTGATCTACCCACGCTACTACAAGGAAAACCAACGCCTCAACTTCCCCTCTCTCCCCTCAAACTTAGTGTCATGATGCTTAGAGAGTGACCTTCACCAGGCTAAGTGCAGCTGTACTCGGCTAGTTACCAGGAAAAACTTGCTTCAATGATATTTACCCTTTCTACCTGGAGCTGGTCCCTAATTAACAAAACTGTGCCTGTCTTGTCTTTCTGTCGCTTTTACAGTCAACATTTTTCACAATGCTTCTCCTTTTTATACATACACTGATTTTAAATATATTATTACTTATTTTATATCACTATCCTTCTCAGATTATTATGATAATTATTGCATTTATAATTCCGGCTTCAAGGCTATGGTGTTTTTATATCCTTATCGTTATTCAGTTCGGCTAATAACTCTCTAATACAATATCCCAAATCAACGGTCCTAAGATTAAGCCCTGAGGAATCTCTTTGGTGATTTCTTTATCAACAGTATCCTTTGTCCCTTTGATATGCACTTTCTTATGTGTATAGTAATTTTTAATATGCTATATAGACATTTAGGGTAATTCTTTTGTCCTAACCCCTCAAAAATATGAGGCCACCACAAATTATAAAAAGCTCCAGAAATGTCTACTACGATTCCAATAATATACTTGGCTTTTGATGATTTCATTGTACTTATTAGTTTATTTATGGTGTCCTCGGTTACAAATTCCTTTCTAAAGCCAAATTGTTTTTCATTTAAACCCAACATAATTCTATATTTTCTTATTCTCTTACATTTAGTTGTTCAAATATTTTTCCCAAAGTATTTAATAAATATATTAGTCTATATGGTTTAGGTTCTTAAGGTCTTCATCCAAGCTTTTCTTCAAAATGGCAACTTTGGCCTCCATCCAGCAGAATGGAAAGCGACCTTGCCATATACAGTCATGTAATTTAAATAAGAATGGTGTAACTTTATCTTCTAAATGCATTAATACTTCATTGGTAATGCAATCTGGACCAGCTGCTTTCTTCTTCTTTAAGCTTCTTATGACAAGTTTAATTTCTGTAAGTGGAAAGAATAAATTACTCTTGAATTGCAAAAAAGGAATGTTCATGTTAATTTTCTTTAAAGTGTGTATTTTTTCACATGTTGAAAAGTCATCGTTGGGAAGTAATTTATTTAACAGGAGATTTAAGGAATCTTTCCAATTTGTTGTCAATTCCCGGTTTTCTTTATTTAACGTTTTTAAAACTTCTGGTTTCTTTACCTTATCCATAATTATTTTATAGGGTCCCATATATTTGTGTCAAAAGTGTTTTCTAGTTTCTTCCAAGAGGTTTTTAAATGCCGTTTTTGCTTATTCAAGTTTATTTCCTTCTCTTCTGCAACTATAACTTTTTGATATATACGTCAACTTCCTCTCATTCGTCCTCTAGCCTTATGTAAACTATCTTCTAAACTTTATCAGAATATTTGTGTTTTAATTTTGGGTACTGTACTAGATATTACAGTTTGAATTGTTCTTGGTAACTTAGAAGTTTCTTGATCCACTGAAGGACCAATATACTCCAAATGAATATTATCAAGTTGCTATTTTATTTCCAGACAATTTGCTTATTGTATAATTATAATTTTTTCTCGTCCCTTATTTCTTCTTTTTTGACAATTTTCAAAACAATAATCAAAATAAATTAATTTATGATCACTGGAGGTCATAGCCTGACCAATTTTCCAGTTCATACTTTTCTTTTTGGATTTTGAATTACAAAGGCTAAATCAATATTGGATACAGCCCCTGCTCGACTCTCAAACGTTGTTGAATTATTTGACTTATTCTTAATAATTAAGTTTAATTCTGCAATAACTTCTTCTAGCTCTCCTCCTCTCTCGTCTTTAATATTATAAACCCACCACTTTGATTTAGCGTTGGCTTCATACGTGTGAATAATTTCAGTATCAGAAAACATTCTATTTATTTCTTTGATTTTATTTAAATACGGTCCAATTGGGTGGCTGAATTGAAAATATTGGTTAGGGTGAAACCACTGAAAATCGACTTTGAAAATGACTGAGTATTGAACAACTGGGACCATTAATAACGGATATCTCGAAAATTGCCGATGCCACAAAAAAGTTATTTGAAATAAATTGTGTGTTTTAAAGAGATATACATTTTTGAGAAGTGCGTTTTCGTCTAACCCTTAATGTTTACAGTTATACAAGATTATACAAAATTCCTTACGAATGAAAAGTACTTCACAGACTATTCCCGAAACATTCAGGATATATATTTTATTTACCATGTATGTATCTTTAATTTACGATATTTTAATCAAAATCCTTAGAGCTATTTCTTAGGAAATCAAAATTTTGGAAAAATGTTCCATGTTAAGGTAGTCTGGGTGGGGAATTTTCTTCAAAGTCTTCGTGTTGCATCCTTGGAAGATACTAGGCTCAAATACCAAGTTGGAATTTATTCGGATTTTCGTTTTGAGTTATGCTGTTCACAGACACACACACACACACACACCACGCAGATACATCCATCCATCCATCCATCCATCCCATCCATCCATCCCATCCATCCATCCCATCCATCCATCCATCCCATCCATCCATCCATCCCATCCATCCATCCCATCCATCCATCCCATCCATCCATCCATCCATCCCATCCATCCATCCCATCCATCCATCCATCCCATCCATCCATCCATCCATCCAATCCCATCCCATCCCATCCCATCCCATCCCATCCCATCCATCCCATCCATCCCATCCCATCCCATCCCATCCCATCCATCCATCCATCCACCCACACACCCACACACCCACACACCCACACACACATACACACATACACACATACACACACATACATACATACATACATACATACATACATACATACATACACCCGTACAATGTAATTTTTGGAAGCGCGTTCTAGGGTTGGGAGGGGTACTTCAAACTACGGAGTTCTTCGTGAAGTAGGATGCTGGGAAGATCTGTATTTGCTAAACTAAATGTAGTTAGGTACTGGCTGCGAATAATTAAAGGTGATCAAACAACTCTGAGAGCAATATGTTATCGTCATCAAATGAACAACATAGAGCATCCAAAATGGTGGGCGGCGGGGTTACAACGGGAATTATAAAAAATAGGCTTAAACGATATCTGGCAAAGGGATAATGAAAATACACTCAGTGCCGTGAAAAAAGTCAAAAGACGACTATGTCATACAAACAGGCAGAAAATAGTCTGAATGTACACAAATATCAACATTGGAGCTACAAAATGAAATAAAAACTAGGTGGGGTAAGGAAACATATATTTTGGAATTAGGTATAAAACAGAGAACGGGAATAGCATGGCTTAGGTTGGGAGGGTGGAAAGCTCGCAAGATAGCTGATGATGATGGCAGGAGGATTTGCCCATTATGCGGGGAACAAGAAGACTGGACGCATATTTTGGCAGCATACGTGCAGACGGAGAGTATTAGGAAAAAATTATTACCGGAAGTATTTTTGGCTTCCAACAGACGGAGGACAGCATGCTGGGACTTGGTTCTAAACATCAAAACTGGCCAAGCTTGGGCACATACTTAATGGAAGTACATGTACCAAGAGATAAGGATTTCTTCAAATATATGTGGTGCTTGAGTACTTGTGTGTGTGTGTGTGTGTGTGTGTGTGTGTGTGTGTAGATAAGGTGTTTATGTAAATTCTCTTTAAATATATGTGGTGCTTGAGTACTTTGTGTGTGTGTGTGTGTGTGTGTGTGTGTGTGTGTGTGTTTGCGTGTGTGATTCAGAGTGTTTTTTTTTTCAATGTTATATGTATGTATATAATGTGGTGATTATAAACATAGTTGTTTCTGGTCTATTCTGCAAGTCACGTATACAGACCAGGTATTTTTAGACAGTATGTACGGTCTTATGACCCATGCGACTGTGTTATGCAATTAATGTAATACTAAGTACTTAATAAATACCACCACTACTACTACTACTACTACTACTACTACTACTACTACTACTACTACTAATACTACTACTACTACTACTACATACACACCCACACGGATATTGTTCTAAAAGTCTGATGCATTACATTCCATAACTTGCTCTACCCTCTATCGTTTATTAAAGTATACAAATTATTCTTATGAAAGTTTATTTTTCTTTCTACTTCATTTTAAACGAGATGAACCTTTACAGAAATAGTTACATTAGACGTTTCGTTACAGATACAAGGCAATAGTGATAGTCAAATGTTTAAGAACTGGAAGCTATATGCTGGAGCTTAAAGTTGCATACTCTTGCCATGGCATCGCGAGAAACAACTGAAAATCGATGGGACTTTAGTAGAATGACAAAGTATTGAACAAAATCGAAACATTAATAACGGATATCTCAGAAATGGTTAATGCCACAAAAAAGTTATGTGACATGAATAAATTGTGTGTTTTAAAGAGATCTACATTTTTTGTGTAGTAACATTTTGTCTATCTGTTGTCAGTTATGCAAAAAATCATTCAGAATGAAGAGGATTTTTGCGGACATTCTCAGAAAATTCAAGATATACATTTAATTTACCATGGAAATATCTTAAACATGTGATATTTTAATCAAAATCGTTAAAGCCATTTCGAGAAAATCAAAGTTTTCGAAAATGTTCCATGTATAGGGTAGTATGGGGTGGAGGGATATTCTTGAAAATCTACGTGTCGCATCCTTGGAAGATACTAAACTCAAATACCAAGTTAGGTATTTATCAGACGTTTGCTTTTGATTTATGCTGTTCACAGACAGACACGCACAAGGAGGTTTTCAAAAATGTTTTATTTGGATTCAAGGCATCTCAAAACATGTATTTCCGGTGAAATCTCGGTATCGAATTTTTGGATGTAATGCAATACTGCCCCTACTTAGTATACGTAGTAAAGAAAGTAAAAACACCATCGTTTTTACTACAACTTTATAGGAAACAAGGCTTACATACAGACATTTAAATCTCTATATGCCATGTTTTGAAAGGTTGTGCATCTATAAAACGTACATAGAACTAAAGTAAAGGTTTGTAGTCTTTAATAATACTAAAATCCATGTTCATGAAGGTGGGAATCTTTGGTATTTTTCATACATGGGTATCGAGGTAGGGATGCCGCGCTGTTGGCTCCACTTTCCAGCAGAGTTGGGAAACGAGGCACTTCCTTTTCCTTCGTCGACACAGACCAGCTCCTAAACGACCCTATGTGTACCGTTAAGAATTTTAATAAACCTGTTGTCATTTCCGGGACGCGACCGGCAACAAAATATTATATAAGAAGCTTCAGAGCTTTCATCACATTTCCTTTTCCTCGCTTTAATCTGAGATTCATCGTTTCATTCACACACTATTCACTTGCTGTGCCTTTAAACATTCTTATACCGGCGAAGTAGATATACAGAGGATATGTAATGTACGTAAGATGAAGTTTAAAAATTGCATGTGCTACATTCACATGACTTTCTCTACTCTTCTACAAACTATGTTTACAAACGCTTATTCTCCATCTACTTCATGTTAATCGAGATAAGCATCTGCAGAAACAATCTTATTGCTAATTTTCTTGTAGGTGCAAGGGGAATATGGTAGGCTTTAAGCGATAGTCAAATCTTTTAAGATTGCTTTGCATGTCCAGCACATAAAAACGCGAATAACGAATTCCCATTTGAGAAAAACTATAAGTATTGAAAAATTCAAACAAATAACAAGGAATATCTCGGAAATGGTTTACTCCACACAAAAAACGTATATGACATAAATTGTGTGCTTTAACAAGCTCTACATTGTTTGTGCAGAACAATTTTCTCTATCCCTTACGGTTTACCAGTTATACAAAAGCCATTCAGAATGAAGAGGACTTTTGAGGACATTCTCAGAAAATTCAAGATATACACTTTACTTGCCATGAAAATATTTTAAATATATGGTATTTTAATCAAAATCGTTAGGGCAATTTTTGAGAAAATAAAACTTTTCAAGAAATGTTACATGTAAAGGGTAGTCTGGGACGGGAGCATTTTCTTGAAAATCTTCGTGTCGCATCTTTGAAAGATGCTAAACCTGAATACCAAGTTTGGTATTTATCTGACTTTTCGTTTTTGAGTTATGCTGTTCAGATACAGACACACACACACACATACAAACATACATGGGCCTTTTACAAAACGTGCCTTTTTTGGATTCAGGGGATTTCAAAACATTTATTTCCCGCACGGTATCAAATTTTTTGGGTGGAATGCAGTACTTCCTGTACTTGCTATACGTAGTAGAGAAAGTAAAAACGGTTCGCTATATATTGGTTTTGAAATTTCCAGTCTTGTCTACAGCAGTAACTGAATGGCATTTGAATATTCAAATAAATAAAAATCAACACCTTACAAAAATTTATTTGACATTAACTTTGTTTTCACGAGATCTGTATGTTTACTTTCTCTACCACGTACAGCCTAGGACAATAAATGAGCAACAGCCAGAGATTAAGTTCAATTTGGAAAACCTCGGAAGCATTCGCTGACGCTGCGTTTACAATGCACGATTTAATACCACCCTGCGTTCATTTCAAAGCTATGCGACAAGTAGGAAGATGCCTTTCAATTTGGTTATATGCATAGTAGCCGAGTGGTGAAACGCATTTGTCTCGTAATTGCAACTACCTGGTTTCGAATCTTTGGTGTAATTTTTTTATTATTTAAATTTTAATTTGTTAAACATATGGCAACGCTCTATATTTTCCATTAGTGAGGTATTTATTAATTTTGAGACATTCATGCATAATAACACAAAATACTCTTTTCGTTTTCAAAATAAATGCTATATTAGTATGAATTCTAAAGTGAAAAGCTAGACCAAATATTTAATTGACTTAATGTTGGCTGTGCAATCATATTGACTTTTGCTATAGCTCAGCGCACACAAAGACTAAGCTACAAGTAGATCTCTCCTTACGTTAGTGAACGTTCCTGGATACTGTGTGTCTCAGGCTGCAAGAGCAATTGAAGGCCCTATAGCTACGAGGTGAGTGCTGTTATCCAGAGAACGGGTGGTTCGTCGTCGACCTGGTTCGAGTTGAAAACTTTTGTCCACTCCTCAGTAGAACACTACACTTATAAAAGAGGCAGACAGGAATCCCTTCCAGCAAGCGTCTACAATTAAAACTAATTATAATTTCTGGGGTCACACCGCACAGCCTTGCGTCGTTTGACTAGCAAGGCTCTTTGCTCGACTGCCAGCTAAGAGGCAGCAAATTACAGACCATCACAGATTTTCTCCCCTCGCATTTGCAGAAGAAAATATCAACTATAACTGAAATAGGATTCTATTCACAGACGAGTTTACATTTTCGTCTACAAATGGGGGGGGGGGGGGGAATTAATTGTCTACCGTCCCAGAGGAAAACGTTATGACGCAAAATAAGTGACACTAATGGATCGCCAGGATCACGTATCTGTGTTGTGTTGGAGTTGGATGTTAGAGATAGCCTATGTGTGTTGTGGCAGCTTGACAGCACATTAAAAAGCCAGCAGTATGAAAGCATCCTCGGAAACACTGTAGTTCCTTCTGTAAGGATTAGATATCCAAATGGAATGATTGAACTCCAGCAGGTAACCACCCTGTCCACACAAGTCAGCAGGTTTTAAACTGGTTCTCGCAAAGGCAAGATATCACAGTGATTGATTGGCCTCCTTACTCACCAGATTTAAGTCCTATTGAAAATGGTGGGCAGAGCTGAAGAAAGGTTAGGAGTTAAATTGACGTGCAAGACAATGCAAGACAAAAGAGGTTTTGTGGATTCAAGTAAAAAATGCTTGGGAGGAAATGCCCATAGAATGAGGGCAGTAATAGAAGCAGGTGGTTTACAACCCGATGTTAAGCTAATTTCTATTTTTTATTTGCTTTTTCATTTAGAAATATAATATTTACTTATTTTATACTTAGTTTGAAAACGAAAAGGAGAGTGTTTCAGTTTTTCTGCGTGAGCATAAATGCCTTGAAATTAAATAAACCGTAGCAAAAGGTTTTTCTATAAAAAATAAATTATGCTCGGGATAATGAACATCAGTAGGCCTCATTGTTAGATATATGCTTATAATCGCTCGGCTGTCAGCGAATATTCAAAAGCTGGCAATCATTATGAAAGGTGACAACAGAACAAAGCTAAAGGCACGCGTCCCGAGACACCGTTGTGAACCGGCCGCGGAAACGATTTGGGCTTCAACAAATATTCACTTCGAGAGTCTGCTCTTTTTTTTCTTTTCTTTCTTAGTTTGTACATAGTAGGTAGAGAAGGTATTGCATACCACCCAAAAATTTAATATCGTGATTTCACAGTAAATGTATGTTTTCAGGTCCCTTGAATCCAAAAATACAGTTTAGTGAGTGTGAACAGCATAACGAGGAAAAATCGGATAAATACCAAACTTGGTATAAGGTTCACTACCTTACAGAGTTGTGGCACGAATATTTTCAAGAAGACCTCCCCACCCCAAACTACCCTTTACACGGAATATTTCTTCGAAATTTTTTGTTTTCCAAAAAATGACGATTAAAATTAAAATACCATATATTAAAGATATTTTCATTCTTTAAAACATGCAATTTATTACAAAGAGCTTTTTGTGGTATCTGTCATTTCCGAGATATCCGTTCTTAATGCTTCGATTTGTCCAATACTTACTTTATCATTCCTTTTAAATCCGGTAAATTTTCAGTCGTTTCTCGCAATTACATGCAATTTTAAGGCCAGTATATTGCGTCCAGTCCTTAAACATCTTACTATCCTTGTTCCATTTGTACCCTAACGTAATATGTAATGCACCTATTTCTGCAAAGATGTATAAATTAAAATGAAGTAGATAGAGAAATAAACTTTCGTAAGAATAATTTGTATACCCACTAATAAACGAAAGATGGCAGAGAATATAAGACATCGAATAGTTTTGCTTAGTAAACTTTTGTCCATACCTCATGGTTTACTAGTAATGAAAACGTATGAAAGATCCATTCAGAATAAAGAGGCTATTCGCATAAAGTTCAAAATATACATTTTATTATAATGCAAACATATTAAACCTTGGCATATTAATCAAGATCCTTACCCATTTTTTGCTAAAATCAAAATTAACGAAAAGTTGCATGGAAGGCGTACTATGGGGTGAGTGGATTTTTCTTGGAAATCTCCGAGTTGCATCCTTGGAAGATGGTGAAATTAAAATTAAAAATACTTTCAGAGCTCTTTATGTATTCAGAGTACCTCAAAATTCTGTATTGAATTTCTGGGTGGAATACAATAATTTTGCTTTCCATAGGTAAGTGTACCTGTCCATTATCATTTCATAACGATTTGTACAAAAGCTGAATATTTTCTGTCAACGTTTGCATTGACCGTACTTTTAATATCGATATCTGTTTATAAATGGTTTTGTTTAAGTAATACCCATTTTTCCCACCTCCGTAGTGTGGGAGTACCGCATCGAGACAAGAGGCCCTGAGTTCGAATCTCAGTTAGGGTGAGTTACCCGGACTGGTTTTCTCTTATCCTCAAATGATGAAAGTCGGGTAAATTTAAGCTTTGTGACCCAGGACTCATTTGATCATCATTTAATCCTTTCATTCATTCATCGTCCTATATACCTACCCGATTAAAGGACTTCAAACTATAATAGTATATTATGCAACGAGACTATAATGGTAGTAATTAAAACGCGAGTATAATTATCATACGAGCGTTTTAATCACCATTATAGTCAAGTTTCATACGATGTTTATGCTCGACCATGTATCTAAATTAAAGGTTTCATAAGTATTCGTTTTTGGTTTGAGTGATGTGTTAGAATCGTTATTCCTTTATCTATGGTTACAATACAATGACCTTGTAGCATCTTTGTCAAACAATGTACTTTAATGAGGCCCATTAAAGCACTGCTACCAGTCGTATAAATACTACATTTTGGCATGGTCGAGCATAAAAAATAATAATAAATACCCATTTTGTGGCGTGCAGGAGATATAAGTCAACTTTAAGTAACTTAAATCAGTATAGCAGACAGTCCACCGGTCTCTTAGTATTCTTTAAATGTGCAGCATTGCAATATTCAGGCAAACACTCGTGCCTAGGTATTAGTTTGTCTTTAAGCAACTTCCTAAGCAGAAGCTCTGGCTTAGGTCCATTTTCCTCGTCTGCTTCGCAGCTCATTTACTTATTTAGATAAACAAAAGCTGTAGCTTGGTGGAAAAGCGGCTTAAAGCATCTAAAAACATTGCATTCTTCAACTACAGCAGCATCAGTTTTCTGCCGATTTATAAACTTTTATTTAGAATGAAGAATATTGATTTAGTGTCACATCAGATGAAAGGAAAATAATCTATCTATTAAACTAAAGCAGTAATAGGCTACGAAGTATATGCAAGACCGCTGTACACAAAATGCCTGTGGTACAGTCTTGTTACAGAGGTGCTTCACTAATATTCCAGCTCTGGCACGTGCATTTGATGTAGTATACACAATAACTTATGCCATTTTATTAATAACTTCGAAATCTATGACAACCGTTATTCGTTATTAAGGCAATAATATTTAAAGTAACGACATTACATCCCAGTATGTCTAGTAAACAGCTAGAGCAGAGTTTAAAACCTGTTTTACTTCAAGGTTCAAAACAGCTCAGTGATATCGTGGCCATTCGTTTAATATTTCTAACGGATCGCATGGTTTAAAATCTTAACGAATTTAACCTTTTTTACCCGCTTTATTTATGCTGTGGGTTAGGGTTTCAATGTTTTTGGGTAACATACTGTATATACGTTATAAATAACTTACACTGTTGAGGTTTTTGGGAAGGAGTTGTAAGCATTGGAATTAATTGTTCTTCCACACAAGTCGTGGGTTGGACAAGGTTGGAAAGGTAGAATCCGCGACCGAAAAATTCAATACCATAGCCGGGATTTGAACCACGGATCTCCCGGTCTCCGTCCTTTTGCTCTAACCACTGAGTTACCATAGCAAGATGCCGACACGACACTGCGAATCAGCTGGAGAATTTAGTGGCGTGCCGACATGTTACCATGGTAGCTCAGTGGTTAGAGTAACCAGACCGGGAGATCCGTGGTTCAAATCCCGGCTATGACATTGAATTTTTCAGTCACCTGATTCTACCTTTCCAATTTTAAGCATTGTTTACAAAATTTTTCTCCAAATATTTGAGAAAGAACAAACACTAAATGAATAAAAGCTGCTCTACTGCACGGGATACCATGTGATACTTTGATAATGATAATAATAATATTATTATTATTATTATTATTATTATTATTATTATTATTATTATTATTATTATTATTATTATTATTATTATTATTATTGGTTTTAACCTCCTCGGCTCAAGTGATAAACATGTTAAAAAAAGACTTGTCATATGAGGTTTTGAATCATCCTTCATTCGACCCCACCTCCTTTTTTTTAACATTAACCTGACAATATCATAGAGCCCGTTGGCAATATACTCAAAAACTGAGTATTTCTGTATTATCCTGTTTTCAGATCTACCGCAATTATTGCTTCTTAAGCTCTCCGCATTTATATTTCTACACGTTTAATAATCAGTGAGGATTAGGCACAGAAAGGAATAAATACGTTACAAAAAATCTGATGTGTTACACTCACATGACTTTCTCTACTCTTGTACAAACTATTTTTACAAACGTTTATTCTCCATATGCTTCATGTTAATCGAGATGTTAATCTTATTGCTAATCTTCTTGTAGATGCAAGAGGAATTGGTAGGCTTTAAGCTATAGTCGAATATTTTAAGCGCTGGTTGCTATGTGGAGTATACCATTCTCTTTGCATTACCAGGACAAAAAATTTCTTGTCTACACTCACATGACTTTCTCTACTCTTGTACAAACTATTCTTACAAACGCTTATTCTCGATATGCTTCATGTTAATCGAAACATCGAGATGTAAATCTTATTGCTAATTTTCTTGTAGATGCAAGAAGAATTGGTAGACTTTAAGCGATAGTCAAATATTTTAAAAGCTGGTTGCTATGTGGAGTATTCCATTCTCTTTGCATTACCAGGACAAAAAAAATGAATAATGAATTCCCATTTGAGAAAATGTATAGTATTGGAAAATTTAAAAGAATAACAAGCAATATCTCGAAAATGGTTCACTCAACAAAAAAATCTGATGTGTTACACTCACATGACTTTCCCTACTCTTGTACAAACTATTTTTACAAACGCTTATTCTCCATATGCTTCTTGTTAATGGAGATATCGAAATGTCAATCTTATTGATAATTTTCTTGTAGATGCAAGGGGAATATGGTAGGTTTTAAGCGATAGTCAAATATTTTAACGCTGGTTGCTATGTGGCGCATTCCATTCTCTTTGCATGTCCAGGACATAAAAAAATGAATAACGAATTTGAGAAAAAGTATAAGTATTGGAAAATTTAAGGGAATAACAAGAAATATCTCGCAAACGGTTCACTCAACAAAAGAAATGTATATGACATAAATAGTGTATTTTAACGCGATCTACATTTTTCGTGTAGTAAAATTTTGTCTATCCCTTATGGTTTACCAGTTATGAAAAAGTCGTTCATAACGAAGAATACTTTTGGAGACATTCCCGGAAAATTCGAGATATACATTTTATTTGTCATGACAATATCTTAAACATATGATATTTTAATCAAAATCGTTAGAGCCGTTTTTGAGAAAATTAAAATTTTCGAAAAATGTTCCATGTAAAGGGTAGTCTGGGGTGGGGGGATTTTCTTGAAAACCTTCGTGTCGCGTCTCTGAAAGATACTGAACCTAAATACCAAGTTTGGTGTTTATCCGACTCTTCGTTTTTGAGTTATGCTGTTCACAGACACACAGACAGACACACAGACACACAGACAGACACACACACGGACGTGTTTCCAAAAATGCTTTTTTTGGATTCAGTGAGTCTCAAAACATGTATTTCCGGTGAAATCTCGGTATCGAAATTTTGGGTGGAATACAATACTTCCCCTACTTACTATACGTAGTAGAGAAAGTAAAAATGTATATGACATAAATTGTGTATTTTCACGCGATCTACATTTTTGTGCAGTAAAATTTTGTCTATCTCTTATGGTTTACCATTATGCAAAAATCGTTCACAATGAAGAATACTTTTGGAGATATTCCCAGGAAATTCAAGATATACATTTTATTTGTCATGAAAATATCTTAAACATATGATATTTTAATCAAAATCGTTAGAGCCATTTTTGAGAAAATTAAAATTTTCGAAAAATGTTCCATGTAAAGGGTAAACTGGGGTGGGGGGATTTTCTTGAAAACCTTCGTGTCGCATCTCTGGAAGATACTGTACCTAAATACCAAGTTTGGTGTTTATCCGACTATTCGTTTCTGAGTTATGCTGTTCACAGACACACACACGGACATGTTTTCAAAAATGCTTTATTTGGATTCAGGGGGTCTCAAAACATATATTTACGGTGAAATCTCGGTATCGAATTTTTGGGTGGAATACAATACTTTCCCTACTTACTATACGTAGTAGAGAAACTAAAAAACAGCGCAAAATAACATTTTTACGGCTTTCACGTAAAACTATGCAATAGTTGGTGTAGTAGCCACGTTGTTCAAACGTTTAAACGAAATGATACTTCAGCAACAGTAGCCATGTTCTTTCCAAAAATATGAGACCATTTCCCACCCACAGTTGTGACGCTTTGACTGTCACAATGAATATGAAAGTTTTTGCCACATGACGGAAGGTTAAACGGCACTTTAAAGCGTGAAGAAACGAGATATTAAATGCAGAAACGGAGAGAACATGCACAATCGACGATTATTAAGTGGAATTAGATGTACCTGAATGGACGTGAACAGCGTGTAGCTGCGGACAGAACATTGCAACCTTTTTTAACTAGCAGAAGGGAAACGTCCTTCCCATTCCACTCGTAAATTTTATGACACCAAACAAAAGTAACTTTGGTGCTAAACACCGCCATACATCAAGTGTGGTTATCAGATCCAGCAATTTTACAGCATTTTCTCACTCCTCAGTTCCTACTTGCAAATCAGCGGATGTGTTGAGGGAAGTGAATTTGGTCATGGTTAAGTGGCGCAACATCTCCCGGACATAATATCAAGGAAGATCAAAATCCTGGTCCGTCATTGCAAAGGTCTCCAACTTATAGTGTAATTCATTACATATTCATATTTTTACTTTCTCTACTACGTATAGTAAGTAGGGGAAGTATTGTATTCTATCCAAAAATTCAAAAACGAGATTTCTCCGGAAATACATGTTTTGAGACCCCCTGAATCCAAAAAAAAGCATTTTTGGAAACATGTACGTGTGTCTGTGTCTGTCTGTGAACAGCATAACTCAGAAACAAACAGTCGGATGAACACCAAACTTGGTATTTAGGTTCAGCATCCTCCAGAGATGCGACACGAAGGTTTTCAAGAAAATCCCTCCACCCCAGATTACGCTTTACATGGAACATTTTTCGAAAATTTTAGTTTTCTCAAAAATGGCTCTGACGATTTTGATTAAAATATTATATGTTTAAGATATTTTCATGGCAAATGAAATCTCGAATTTTCTGGGAATGTCTCCAAAAGTATTCTCCATTGTGAACGACTTTTGCATAACCGGTAAACCATGAGATACACAAAATTTTACTACACCAAAAATGTAGATCGCGTTAAAATACACAATTTATGACATATACATTTTTTTTGTTGAGTGAACTATTTTCGAGATATTGCTTGTTATTCCCTTAAATTTTCCAATACTTATACTTTTTCTCAAATTCGTTATTCATTTTTTTTGTCCTGGTAATGCAAAGAGAATGGAATACTCCACATAGCAACCAGTTCTTAAAATATTGGACTATCGCTTAAAGCCTACCAATTCCCCTTGCATCTACAAGAAAATTAGCAATAAGATTAACTCTCGATATCTCGATTAACATGAAGCATATGGAGAATAAGCGTTTGTAAAAATAGTTTGTACAAGGGTAGAGAATGTCATGTGAGTGTAACACATCAGATTTTTATTTTCTCTACTACTATAGTAAGTAGGAGAAGTACTGCATTCCACCCAAAAATTCGATATCGAGATTTCACTGATAATACATGTTCTGAGGTGCCTTGAATCCAAATAAAGCATTTTTGGAAACATTTCCGTATGTGTATGTCAGTCTGTGAACAATATAACTAAAAAATGAAAAGTCGGATAAATACCAAACTTGGTTCTTGAGTTTACTATCTTCCAAGAATGCGACACGAGGATTTTCAAGAAAATCTCCCTACCCTAGTCTACCCTTTACATAGAACATTTTTCAAAAATTTTGATTTCCTCAAAAATAGCGCTATTTTGATTAAAATATAATATGTTTAAGATATGTTATGGCAAATGAAATATACATTTTGAATTTTTTGGGAATATTCCCAAAAGTCCTCTTCATTCTGAATGAATTTCGCATAGCTGGTAAATCGTAAGAGAGAGACTACATTGTACTACACAAAAAATGTGGATCTCGTTAAAACACAATTTATGTCATACTTTTTTTTTTTGTCCAGTGAACCATTTCCGACATATTCCTTGTTATTTGTTTGAATTATCCCTTACACTTTTTCTCAAATGGGAATTCGTTATTCATTTTTATGTCCTGGACATACAAAGAGAATGGAATGCTCCACATAGCAACCAGCTCTTAAAACATTTGACTATCGTTTAAAGCCTACCATGTTCCCATTGCACCTACAAGAAAATAAGCAATTAGATTAACATCTCGACCGACATGAAGTAGATGGAGAATAAGCGTTTGTAAAAATAGTATGTGCAATAGTAGAGAAAGTCATATGAGTGCAGTTTTTTGCATAACAAGCCCAGCCATAAAAATTATGCTTATCAGCTTGTGTTATTGAGGCATTTTCATTTTATTTAGCCCCGTTTATAACCCCTTTGGTAAAGTAATTCAGATAAATATCCTACTCTTGTGACATAATGCATATGCAATGCTTCATAGTAATCGGCTGTTATTCTTAGTGAAAATGAAATAATAATAATAATAATAATAACAATAATAATAATACATCACCTGATGTAATTTTAGCTAACGGTTACACAGTGATTATTTACCTATAATCGAAAATTATCACAATTTTGTAATGAATATTATGACAAATACAAAAGCACTACATTAAGAAACAGTGAGAAAATTCGCGAAACTGTTAGTTACTGCAGTTATGAGGAATAAAATGTCTGATGTGTTAAATTCTCGTGACCTTCTCTACTCAATCTTCTACAAATTATTCTTACAAAAGCTTATTATTCTAGCTACTTGTTGATATTCCAGATAAACGTTCAATTAACATTTATACATTTCGTTGGTAAAACAAGCATGCAGCAGGTAAAGATTTCTACAGAGCCTATCACTATGTGATAGCTTTGAAATTTCATGCTGTTTGCATGACCACGAAAAAAATCTTATGTGTTACACTCACAGGCCTTTTTCTACACTTGTACAAACCATTTTTACAAACGCTTATTATCCACCTACTTCATGTTAATCGAGATAAGTTTGCAGAAACTTATTGCTAATTTTCTTGTAGGTGCAGGGGAACGTGGTAGGCTTTAAGGGCTTGTCAAATCTTATAAGAGCTGGTTGCTATGTGGAGCATTGTATTCTCTTTGTATTTCCAGGACATACGACAAAAAGCGAATAACGAATTCCCATTTTAGAAAAAGTACAAGTATTGGAAAATTCAAGCAAGTAACAAGGAATATCTCGGGAATGGTTCACTCCACAAAAAATGAATATGACATAAATAGTGTGTTTTAATGGGCTCTACATGTTCTGTATAGAACAATTTTGTCTATCTCTTATGGTTTATCAGTTATGCAAAAGCCATTCAGAATGAAGAAGGCTTTTGGGGACATTCCCAGAAAATTCAAGATATACATTTTATTTGTCATGAAAATACCTTAAATATGATATTTTAATCAAAATCGTTTCAGCCATTTTTGAGAAAATCAAAATTTTCGAAAAATGTTATATGTAAAGGATATTCTGGGTTGGAAGGATTTTCTTGAAACTCTTCGTGTCGCATCCTTTGTAGATACTAAACTCAAATACCAAGTTTGGTATTTGTCCGACTTTTCGTTTTTGAGTTATGCTGTTTTTAAAGGTTTTTTTTTATTCAGGGGTCTCAAAACATGTACTTTCTGTGAAATCTCGGTATCAAAATTTTGAGTTGAATGCAATACTTCTACTTACTATTGAGGCAGTATTTTTAACATTTAAATGATTTCAGTCTAATTATATAACTTAAAAATCAATAACAACCCGCCTTAGCGCAATATGTGTATAAATAATATATAAAATGTATGTAACAGTCATTGTATTATGTTTATTTTTATTGTGTGCATGTATAATAGTTTCTATGTGAATGTATTAAGTAATTTAATAATGTAGGAGCTTGAGAATATAGGTCAAAAGTTGCTAACAATGAGGTAACCTTGAGGCAATAATGAATTGGAAAGTTTAATAATGCTACTAGTAATTCTTGGAGCAACAACAATGTCATTTTTAAAACAGTTTATAGATAGCAATCAACAACCAGAAAAACCTTAAGTTAAATAAAAGTATTCTATTGGAGTAGGATTAGCCAATCAGAGACTTGAAATATATGAAAATTGCAAATTCAGTCGGTAGAAGTCAGTTGCTATTAGACAGTGTTTCTAACTGCACGCGAGACGCGTCTTCGCGAAGTTTAATACGTATTCAGTGTGAGACAAAAATTCATTACGGCGAGAATATTATAAAGTTTACGTGTTTAAAAAGTGCAAGTAATTAATAAGTAATCTCACAGCCTCTATATCAGTGAAGTGTTATTTAATCCTGTGAAGGATTACTAAAAGGAGTGAAGTAAAAATTATAATCTGTGTAGGCCTACATTCTTTAGCCGCATCACCCCCTGTTAAGAAATACAGGTTTCTACAAATTAATACTGACGCAGCCGAGGCTAACATAAATATATAATATGTAAAGAAACATAAAAATACAAAGTTGATTCCTAAACTTGGGGCGAAGGCCACCGGAAAGTAAACTTGGGGCGAAGGGCACCGGAAAGTAAACTTGGGGCAAAGGCCATCGGAAAGTAAACTTGGGGGAAGGCCACCGGAAACTTTGTACCATACGTGGTCTAATAATACAACACCTAAAAGAAAAACTTCCTTCACTATACGTAGTAGAGAAAGTAAAAATAACGACATCGCATTTGAGAAAAGTATAAATACTTGAAAATTAAAACCAATAACAAGGAGTACTTCTGAAATGGTTAGCTTCACAAGAAACATTATTTGACATAAACCATGTGCCTTGACGAGATCCACATTCTTTGTGCAGAAAGATTTTGTTTATCTCTTACAGTTTACCAATTATGCTAAAGTCAATCAGAATGAAGAGGGCTTCACAGCTAATTCCCAGAAAATTCAAGATATACGTTTCATTTATCATGAAAACATCTTAAACACGTGGTATTGTAATCAAAATTGTTAGAACCATTTTTGAGAAAATCAAATATTTCGAAAAAATTCCGTATAAAGGCAGTTCGGGGTGGGGGATTTTCTTCAAAATCTTCGTGTCGCATCTGTAGAAGGTCCTGAACTTAAATACTAAGTTTCGTATTTCCAACTTTACGTTTTTGAGTTAAACTGTTCACACAGACATACACACGACCATTTTCCTAAAATGGTTTTATTGGGTTGGGTCCATAGGGCCTCAAAACATATATTTACGCTGAAATCTCGACATGGAATTTTTTGGGTAGAATACAATACTTCCTCTACTTACTGAAGTAACGTAGTAGAGAAAGTAAAAGGACGCGGAAAATCTGTTAAGACACACACATGATCCTTGATGTGTGGCCAGCAGCATGGGGGATGCTGGGTAGAACTATGTTCTGTTCATAAGCATGCCACTGAAAGTGGTCCATCATTGCGCTGAAATAGACGTTTAGTAGTTTTTCTCTTACCAATACTTTGGTTAGGCAACCACTCTGCACCTCCTTCCTCTAACAGCGTTTTATCATTGGTAACATCTGCGTATTCAAAGTAGTCAATGAAGTATTTTGTGGTTGCAGGACAAGATTGGTGTCACTATTCGATTTTACCAATAGGGATGTTATATCCAAAACATTGCCATAAGATGGAGTCAAAGCACAAGTCGCTGCTTTAATCGAACATACGAGGTGTAATCAAAACATAATGGGATTTTTGTAATTTCGCGAGCTCTATACTCCGATGTTCAAACCTTTGGTTTTAATTTGTTGGTAGACATGTTCCTGATGTATGTTTGCATTTTCAGCTGTTTTGAATATTTAGTTTATTGTTGACTTTCGAAAAAGATAGATCAAAGAATTTGCATTAAATTTTGCTTGATAAACGGAATAAAGTGCGGCACCGCATTCGAAATGTTGACTGTGGGTTTTGGCGAATCTACTATGAGTAAGACAGAAGTTTACGAAAGGGTCGAGAGAACGTTGAAAACCACGATCGCCCTAGTCACCCTAGCACTTCAATTACTGACAACAATGTGGAAGAAGTAATGAAACTGGTTCTGAAAAATCGCTGAATCACCATCAGAGAGATTTCTGATGATGTCGGCATATCCTTTTGGCTCATGCCAAGCAATTTTTTCGGATGTTTTGGGCATGAAACGTGTAGCAGCAAAGTTTGTTCTGAAATTGTTGAATTTCAACCAAAAACGACGTCGCGTAGACATCGCTCAGGAATTGCAGAATGAAGTCGTAAACGATCCTGAGCTTCTAAAGAAGGTTATAACAGGTAACAAAACATGATTTTATGGGTATGACGTCTGAACTAAGGCTCAGTCGTCCCAATGGAAACTGCCTGAAGAGTCAAGACCGAAAAAACTTCGACAAGTTCGATCACATGTGAAGGCTTTTCTCACTATTTTTTTCGAGTAAATGGAATAGTGCATCAGGAGTTCCTGCCTTATGGTCGTACGGTCAATAAGGAACACTACCTGGAAGTTATGCGCCGTTTGCCTGAAGCAATCCCAAGAAGACGACCAGAATTGTGAAAAATCCACTCGTAGAAATTGCATCACGATAATGCACCCACTCACTCCTCAATAGTTATTCGTGCCTTTTTGCCACCGTATTAGTACAAATTGATATTCAAAAAAAAGGTGTAAGTAGAAAGAAGAACATTATTTTTGGGCCGTACATGGCCCCCTTTCACTTCTTTCTATTTCAGAGGCTGAAGAGAACCATGAAAGAATGACGTTTTGCCAACATTGATGAGATAAAAACAGAATCCCTGAAGGGGCTGAACAGCATAACTAAAAGTGAGTTCCAGAAGTGCTCCCTAGATTGGAAAAAGCGCTGGCACAAGTATATTATATCGGAAGGCGGATTACTTTGAAAGGAACAAAGTTGATGTTGTTGATTAAATAAAAATTCTTTAAGAAAAACAAACATTCCCGTTATTTTTTATCACACCTCGTATATTTATTTAGCACTGCAAGAGCCGGATAATTCTATGGGGATACCACAAATAGCATTCATATGATGGGCTGAATGTCGTGAAAGGTATACAAGTTGAAATTACTACATGGCCATCAAAGAATCCAAACATGAATTCGACAAGGAATTTAGGATCAGATGCAAAAAAGCAATCAACAGATCCTTCCACGAGTTAAATATCTTAAAACTAATAAGCTTTGGGACATGATCCATGATATAGTACGACCTCATTGCCTCACAAGATTATATTTAACTCCTTAGTGGTTTATGTCCAAATGCTGCAATACAAAACTTAGTTTATACAATATTTGAAACATTTTATTCGGATTCAAATGGAAGATGTGTGTGGGAAACTTTAATATTACTTATTTTACGATTATATATGTTTTATCCATATTCGGTATATATGAAAAATTGTTTACATTACACGACATAAACATTGTTTTGTAAACCTTATTTTCTAAAATGCAATCATTTATTTAAACAATAATTAACATATTTAAGGTACACAGCAGCTAGTGTCCGTTATTGATGTTTACGCGGGAGGTCACCGTATAGGAGGGTAGACGGTTTAATGCGCTGTGGAATGGGAGTAAATAAATATGGCATTGACCTACTAACAAAAGACAACATGGAACCAGTCACGCTCACCTTTTCCATGTGAACCGCTGACAGTTCTTTTTCGGCATTCTCTCCGCCCTAGCTTTATCATTTTTATATCGAGCATAATATGCTTGATATAAAATTACTTTCTCTTACCGGCACTGTATACAAAAGACGCTGTGTAAATAGACTGGAGATCTAAGATATGTCATGCACTTCTTCCCCCTTTGATTCAGCGTATACTTGCAGAGCTAAAAGTAGATCTACCCAAACAGAGCAGGTTAAAAAGAAATACATTTTAAAAAAAATATGTGTTACATTCACATGACTTTCTCCACCATCTATCGTTTATTCGTGGGTATACAAACTATTCTTATGAAAGCTTATTTTTTCTATGTACTTCATTATAATCGAGAGAAACCTTTGAAGAAAGAGCTATATTACATAATTCGTTACAGATAAAAAGCGAATAACTATAGTCAAGTGTTTAAAAAATTGGACGCTATATGCTGGCCTTAAAATTCCGTAGTTTCCATGCAAACGCGAAAAGCATTTGAATACCGACGGACTTAAAAAGAATGACAAAGTACTGAACAGTTTGAACCGTTAATAACGGGTAACTGGAAATTGCCTATGCCACAGAAAGGTTATTTGAAATAAGTTCTATGATTTAAGGAGATCTACATTTTTGTGCAGTGCATTTTCGTCTATTGCTTAATGTTTATTTGTTAAACAAGATTATAGAAAGTTCGTTCCCAATGAACAGAACTTCACAGATGATTGCCAGAGAATTCAAGTTATAAATCTTATTAGCTTAAACATATGCCATTTTAATCAAAATCGTTAGATCCATTTTTGAGGAAACCCAAAATTCCAAATGCAAAGGATAGTTGGCGTGATGGAATTTTCTTTAAAATCTTCGTGTTGTATCTTTGAAAGAATATGAACTTAAATACCAAGTTTGGTATCGAACATTTCGTTTCTAAGTTATACTGTTCACACCCGGCGGACCTTTATCTAGAAATATTGATTTTGTTTGGATTGAGGGGGTTTCAAAACATATATTTTGGATGAAATCTCGTACATCGACTTTTTGGATGGAATGCAATACCTTCTCTACCGACTATGTAGGTAGTAGACAAACTAAATATCCAATGCACAACACACTCACGACTGTTAAGTGTATTACAAATTCTCTCCCCCCCTCTCTCTCTCTCTCTCTCTCACTCAGAGAGAGACGGAGAGAGGTAATGTTATTCATAAAAGATCCGATTTTCCTATACACCGTACCTTATCCATCTATAAATCATTTGTCTATTAATTCTTTCTAATTAAGCAATACAGGCTTAGTTATACAAGGTTCGCCAAAAAAAATGTGGGTATACACACTTTAAAATAATCTGCGTGCTGTCTTCAGAATTGCGTTGAATAATCTGCAGAATAAGTATTATGGTGTTTTCTCAACAGATTTCGATACCCGTACTGTTCTTAAGAGTAATATGCGACCTTTGATAGTGAATCAAAATGGCCGGGACATACTTGAAACTTGAGCTCCAAAGCTCATTTTATAGTGGCGGTTCAAGTTCGAAAACTTCGCTGACGTTCAACTTACGTAGAGGCGTGAGTTGGCACTACAATCTCTAAAGTGCTTGACAACTTTGTGAGAAGTTTGAATGCATGGTACCATTTGTGAGTACACAAAGAAAGATACCGAAGACCACATACACCTGTGTTTCAAATTATGGTCTTAAAAAAGTTTGCAATGTCGCCTCAGAAGTCTGTTACACAATGTGGTCGAGACAGGGGTTAATAGTGCGAGTGTACGACGCATTCTGAAGGCTGCTAAGTGGAAAGTGTACCTCCCAAGATTATTACACGCAATAAATTAAAATTATCCTGATTGCCGAATGGAGTTTTGTGAATGGTTTCAGCATAATATGGTAAATGAGGATGAGCCTGTGACGAAGATTGTGTGGTGCGATGAGACCCAATTCAAGTTTAATGTAACAGTGAATCGTCAAAATGGTCTTTATTGGGCACGAGCTCATGACAGTCAATCTACTGGGGGTAACTTTCTGGTGTGGGCTGTTTCCTGGACGAGAATCTACAAGTACACTGGATAGGGCGAAGAGAACTTGAATTTCCAACACGTTCACTACAACCTTTAAGGAATCTTGGAGGATGTCGTGTGTTGCAGGAAACTACCTATGCTGGAGGCCCTTCGTCATGTGCAGAAATCCCAGCTGGCACATTCACCAACCTTGAAACACATAAACTATATTTGTTCTTTCACACTGGTCATACGGAGGCAATAAGTTATCAAGTATGCACGCTAGTTTGAAACAACAAATAAAAAATAAATAAATCCTATGGCGCTACAACCCGCGAAGGGCCTGGGTCTGCCAACGCGACTGCCGGCTCACGCCCACGTGCGCACGGCAGAGGTGGGTGATCCAACCGATACGGGGAGGTGGTGCGGCCAGCATCACGCCTTCCCCAGCCAGAAAGTTGGCTCGCGTGGCCAGGACCGCTGCCTATCGCCGCTCCTCACTTTCCTCACGATGCTGAGTGGGCACCGGTCCTATGCCCGGGACCTAAATTCCGCACTATCATAGGTGGGATCGAACCCGGGGAAACAACAAATATCAAATACAATCAAATAGAAATTAACCCTAATAGAGGCTAATCTAAGACCCAAAAATTAAAAGCACTTACAACAGTTCAAATCGCCTTTGAGGTATGATGTCTTGAGTGCTCGAGATCGCTTTGAAGGTTAACCGAGATATTTGAATCAAACGAGGAGGTTTGATGAGCATATGGGTAACTTGCCATAGTAGCTCAAGCAGTAAGAGCATCTGCACGGAGAGTCGAAGATCGGTGATTCGAGTTACGGCCGTGTCATTGAATATTTCAAGTCTGATTCAGCTTTACCATATGATATTTCAATAAAAATCGTTAAAAGTCATTTTTGAGAAAATTAGAGAGAAATATTTCCCCCATGAACAAAAAATAATACTTGTGTTGCGTTTTTTTAAAGGACTTAAATAAAGTTGGGCAATCAT
Organism: Deroplatys truncata; assembly: GCA_030765065.1. Taxonomy (NCBI): domain Eukaryota; kingdom Metazoa; phylum Arthropoda; class Insecta; order Mantodea; family Mantidae; genus Deroplatys; species Deroplatys truncata. The sequence continues at coordinate 83,043,243 of CM060988.1, forward strand.
CCGATTTTTTGTTTGAGTTAAATTGCTCTCTCTCCCTCTCTCTCTCTCTCTCACACACATACACACACACCTTTTATAAAATCCTGTTATTTTCCGTTTTTCTTTTTCGATTCAACGGAGCTCAAAATGCGCATTTTCTTGTGAAATTCTCAAATCGAACTTTTTGGGCGGAATTACTTGTTCTGCCTACAAGGACAGGTGATAAAGCTAGAAAAATACAGCTTGTGTTAATGGTATATTGCACTTTAAGGTGGCGAAGTAAGTTTTACAGAACTGAGATTAAAAGGTAAAAAATCGAACGAACTTAGTTTTTTTTTCGAGACTTTGAGAAATGTATCATTAACGTGTGCCGTAAATATGATTTTATGGTTGTGCTATATTTTGAAAATATAGAATAGGTATTTAAATTCTCAAATTATCCTAGCTTAAGAACAACTGAGTAACGAGCAACGTTAATTTATCAATACATGCTCTTTTATTAACTTCAGTCCCGCCTACTTTAGAGCTGCCCCACCAAAGTTCCTACATTATACGTTGCCAAATCTTACGCATCTGAAACACAACTTTTACTCCTTGACTACCAAATTCTAAGAATTCTCTCTCTCACTCTCATTTTTCCAAACTGGCCTACGTGCGGTTTCAGACATTTCTGATCCTTAACGTCTTGAATTCTAGCTATCTGAACTATGAGCTAATGGGTTTCTTGTTAACTTAGGTTCGCCGGAACGCTTAATTACCTGAGCTGCTCTACACTTTAACTAATTACTCTTCCTGAACCCTTAATCTGTCTGGTATTTACACCCTTATTCACTTAAAAAGTTGTAACGCTTTCTCGTTCATTATGCACTATAAATGGCAATTACTTGTTGCAATTATTTATCTTGCTATCATTTCTATATTTAATAATGTATATCCTCCTGTCAATAATTAAGGTATCAGCCTGTATATAATATCAACAATGTAAACCAGCCTTGCAAAGTCCAACAATATATAGAATTCGCTCTCTATTGTATTACTCAGAAATTGTGATTAATTATGTTTTTTTAAGTTAAACGTCCATTTAACCTGATAGGTCATATCGGAGGATTAATGAATGAAATGGATGAAATTACCCTCAAACGAGCCCGGGGTCCTTAGAGCGTAGAGTTACCCGACATTCGTCTTCTCAGAATAAGGGAAGTCCCGAAGAAGACTTATCCGGTTAACTCACCCTAACCGAGATGGGAACTCGGAGCTCATAAATGTGCGGCAGACACGCTACCTCCCACACCACGGGTATGGTATTGAAACCATCAATACACATCCAACATTATGAGAAACTATGTTTGAAAGCCAGTATCCTGATACCCATTAAAGTGAAGAAATAATCCCCTGGAGGGAAAAACCTTGAAAACCCGTAACTAATAATTTTATAAGAAGAGACAAAAAAGTTGTTTAAAAATGATGAAACTACGTGAGTTTGATTACAATATAGGGTCTGGCTTCATCATTGGTAATCCCACGAAAGGTCGCGTGCTTATTGATAGATTCGCGATTGCGGAGCACCAGCTAATTTATCTAATGAAACTCGTAACCTTGAATGTGATTTATTAAGATTATTCCCTGAGTAAAGCTAACGAATTATATAAGTAATAATTACTTTCTAAATTGTATTGTTTACAATCAAATCACTATTGCATCAGTCGTGCAATCCAAGGTGTTTCGGAATGTCTTTCTACATAAAAAATTCTGATGTGTTACACTCACATGACTTTCTCTACTCTTGTACAAACTATTTTTACAAACTCTTATTCTCCATTTATTTCATATTAAACTAGATAAATATTTGCAGAAACGATCTTTTGACATGCAAAGAGAATTACATTTTACACATAGCGACCAGTTCTAAAAATATTTGACTATCGCTTAAGGCGTGCTATGTTCCCCTTGTTTTGTATTTGCAAGGGCAATATAGAAATACAGTAGCCTTTAAGCATAGACGTATTTCTTAACAGCTGGTTGCTATGTGCAACACCATTCTCTTTGCCACAGATTAATACTCTTTGCATATCCAAGACAAAAAAATGAATAACGAATTCCCATTTGAGAAAATAAGTATTGAAAAATTTAAGGGAATAACAAGCAATATCTCGAAAATGGTTCACTCAACAGAAAGAAATGTACATGACATAAATTGTGTGTTTTAACGCGATCTACTTTTTTGTATAGTAAAATTTTGTCTATCTCTTATGGTTTACCAGTTATGCAAAATTCGTTCACAATGAAGAATACTTTTCGAGACATTCCCAGAAAATTCAATATATACATTTTATTTGTCATGAAAATATCTTAAACATATGATATTTTAATCAAAATCGTTATAGCCATTTTTGAGAAAATTAAAATTTTCAAAAAATGTTCCATGTAAAGGGTAGTCTGGGTGGGGGGATTTTCTTGAAAACCTTCGTGTCGCATCTCTGGAAGATACTGAACCTAAATACCAAGTTTGGTGTTTATCCGACTGTTCGTTTCTGAGTTATACTATTCACAGACACACACACGGACATGTTTTCAAAAATGCTTTTTTTGGATTCGGAGGGTCTCAAAACATATATTTCCTGTGAAATCTCGGTATCGAATTTTTGGGTGGAATACAATACTTCCGCTACTTACTATAAGTAGTAGAGAAAGTAAAAAGCTGATGTGTTTCTTTCTTTACTCTTGTACAAACTATTTTTATAAACGCTTATTCTCCATTTACTTCATATTAATCGAGATACACATTTGCAGAATGCTAATTTTCTAATTTTCCTGTAGCGCAAGTAGAATGTGGTAGTATTTAAGCGTTAGTCAAATCTTTTAAAAGCTGGTTGCTATGTGGAGCATTCCATTTTCTTTGAATGTTCAGAACATAAAATAAAACGAATAACAAATTCCCACTTGAAAATGTTGTGGAAATGCCTGATACCAAAATAAAATTTATTTGAAACAAATTGTGTGTTTTAACGAGATCTACATTTTTTATGTAGAAAAAATTTGCGTATCACTTACTGTTTACCAGTTATGCAAACGTCATTCGGAAAGAAGAGGACTTTTGGGGACATTCCCAGAAAATGCAATATATACATTTTATTTGTCTTGCAAATATCTTAAATGCATGGTATTTTAATCAAAATAGTTTTAATCAAAATTTTCGAAAAACGTTCCATATAAAGAGTAGTCTGGAGTTGGGGGGGGGGGGGTTCTTGAAAATCTTCATGTCGCACCTTTGAAAAAATACTGAACCTAAATACCAAGTTTGGTATTTATCGGAATTTTCGTTTTTGAGTTATGCTGTTCACAGACACACACGCAGGGACCTTTTTCTAAAAGTACTTTTTTGTATTCAGGGGGCATCAAAACATGTATTTCCGGTGAAATTCCGGTATCGAATTATTGGGTGGAAAGTATCTACTTACCTACGTAGTAGCGAAAACAAAAACGAATAACGTATTCCCATTTAAAAAAAAGTATGTGTTGGAAAATGTATACAAATAACAAGGAATAACTCGGAAGTGGGTCACTCCACAAAAAACTATATAACATATCTTGTGTGTTTTAACTATATCTGCATTTCCTGTGTAGTAAAATTTTATCTATCTCTTGCGGTTTACCAGTTATGCGAGTCACTCAGAACGAAGGGGACTTTTGGGAACATTCCCAGAAAATTCAAGATATACATTTCATTTTGCATGAATATATCTTAAACATATTTATTTTAATCTAAATCGTTGGAACCATTTTTTTGAAAATCAAAATTTTCGAAAAATGTTTCATGTAAAGAGTTGTCTGGGGAGGGGGATTTTCTTTAAAATCTTCATGGTGCATCCTTGGAAGATATTAAACTCAAATACTAAAATTGGTATTTATCCGACTTTTCATTTTTGAGTTATGCTGTTCACAAACAGACACACAGACACATTCACGGGCATGTTTCCAAAATGCTTTATTTGGATTCAGGACACCTCAAAACATGTATTTCCGGCGAAATCTCGGTGTCAACTTTTTGGGTGGAATGTAATACTTACTACACGTAGTAGAGAAAGTAAAATTATAAATCATCGTTAAAATGCACAATTTATATAAAATAAATGTTATGACATTAACCCCTTCAAGTTACTCCCTACTATTAGTTTGAAATGTCAAATAGTTTATACGATATCATGATTTCACTCGAAAAGTGTATTTTGAAACCACCTGAACCCAAAACATCATTTTTATAAAAATATCCATGTTTGTGTCTGTTGTATGTGTGTGTGTATGTGTGTGTATGTGTGTGTATGTATGTATGTGTGTGTGTGTTGTATGTATGTGTGTATGTGTATGTGTGTGTGTGTTGTATGTGTGTATGTGTGTATGTGTGTATGTGTGTGTGTGTGTTGTATGTGTGTGTGTATGTGTCTGTTGTATGTGTCTGTTGTATGTGTGTATGTGTGTGTGTGTCTGTTGTATGTGTGTGTATGTTGTATGTGTGTGTATGTGTGTATGTGTCTGTTGTATGTGTGTATGTGTGTATGTGTCTGTTGTATGTGTGTATGTGTGTGTATGTCTCTGTTGTATGTGTGTATGTGTGTGTGTGTGTGTATGAACAGCATAACTCAAAAAAGTCGGATAAATACCAAACTTGTATGTAAGTTCAGTACCTATACGAAGATTTTCAAGAAAATCCCCACACCCCAAACTATCCTATACAGGAACATGCTCTAACAATTTTGATTAAAATACCATATCCTAAAGATATTTACATGATAAACAAAATGTGTATTATCTTGAATTTTCTGGGAATAGCCTGTGAAGTCCTCTTCATTTGGAAGAAATTGTGTATAATGTTTTATAACTAGTAAACGTTAAGCGATAGACGAAAAAATGCTACACAACAAAAGTAGAAATATTTGAAGCACACAATTTACTTCAAGCAATTTTTTTCTGGCATAAGCCATTTCCGAGATATCCGTTATTAATGGTTCGAATTGCTCATTACATGGTCATTCTAAGTCCTTTCAACATTCACTTCTTTCTCGCAATGTCATGGGAAAAATATGGAATTTTAAGGCCAGCATATAGCGTTCAATTCTTAAACATTTAACTATCGCTGTTCCTTTGTATCTATAACATGAGGCAGTATTTTATATCACAACACTGTGAATGCCAGAGTGATTGTAGTGTAAATTAGCATTATTGTATGACAATGATTTGAGATGTTTGTTAATTTTAAGCATTGCTATGAAATAAGTTTACACGGCCTCACTGAAACTGACAATAGGAGCGGATAACAATGAGCGAGGGGGTGAGTTGTTTATTAATTAGATGAGACAAGCAAATGACTCACAGTAGCGCGCTTTTCTTTAGAAATGGAGGGAATATCTTCCCTAGAGCACATGTGATCGTAATTTTGATTGGATATAAAAATAGACGCTAATGTTGGCGCGCTTTATTAACCAACAGCAGCTCTGTTATAATGTTCAGGCATATCGGGGTGAGGGAGTATAAATTCTAAAGCCAGAGACAAGTATCGCACAGTTTAAGAGAATCATTCACGCGTTACACGTCGCGCAGTTCAACAGAATCATTCACGAAGTACATGTTACGTAATTCTACAGAATCTCTCGCGTCGTAAAGTTAGTTACAAAAATGTGAAATACTTGAATTAATAATGTACGGCAAATAAGTGATTATAATTACATTCGAAAATATAACAGTTTCAGTCGGGCGTGTATCAAGAGTAAATATGTGAAATTATTGATGTGTGGCGGCAATAAAAGTGTAAAAACAAATTCTTTTATCAGTGTTATCTTTTAGTGACAACTCCTTTCCGTTTACACACCCTGTTCAAAAGATTTGCTCGACTGAGTAATAATAGCTAGCCGGAGGACAAAGAACCCAAAATTAAAAATAGTAAAACAATAACAGGCGCTCAACAAATAAGATAACACGAACGATACCGCGACAAACGAAATGTGTAATGTAGCTATTTCTGCAAAGGTTTATTTGGATTAAAATGTAGTAGATGGAAAAATAAGCTTTAGTAGGAATAGTTTGTAATAGAAGTTTCTAATAAGGAATAGAAGGTAGAGGAAGTCATGTGAATGTAACACATCAGATTTTTTAAACTGTTAAGTACTATTAGTGTTTTTCTCGTGGTCATGTAAAGTGAACATTATCTCAAAGCCATGACACAGCGATCCATTTTTAAAAGAGTTGACCATCGCATTAGCCTACTCTATTACCCTTGTCCCTACAACGCAATATGTAACAAAAGGATTATGTTGCAAATGTTTATCTCGATTAATATGATGTAGATAGGCGAATATGTCTTTGTAAGAATAGTTTGTAGAAGAGTGAGTAGAGAAAGTCATGCGAATACAACACACCAGAGTTTTACTTTCTCTACCACACACATAGTTAAAGAAGGTATTGCATTCCACCCAAAAATTCGATACCAAGATTTCACCGAAAATACATGTTTTGAGGCACCCGAATCCAAAAAAAAGTAATTGTAGAGAAAGGTCCATGTGTGTGTTTGTCTGCCTCTCTGTCTGTCTGTGAACAACATAACTAAAAAACGAAAAGTAGGACAAATATCAAATTTGGATTTAGGTTCGGTACCTTCCAGAGACGCGAAATGAAGATTTTCAAGAAAATCCTGCCACCCCAAACTACCCTTTACATGGAGCACTTTATTTTATAAAAATGTCTCTAACGATGTTTATTAAAATGCCATATCTTAAAGGTATTTACATTGCAAATAAAATGTACATCTTGAATTTTATGGGAATAGCCTGTGAAGTCCACTTCATTTGGAAGGAATTGTGCATAATCTTGAGTACAACTTTAAGCAATAGGCGAAAACGTACTACACAAAAAATGTCGATCTCTTTAAAACATACAATTTATTTTAAACAACTTTTATTGTGGCATCAGGCATTTCCGAGATGTCGTTACTAATGGTTCGAATTGTTTGATACTTTGTCATTAACATTTGACTGTCGCTATTCCCTTTGTGTGATTCATATAAATCTGAAACACTTTAATGGGCCATAACTCTTGAACCAATAATAGGACGCATGTGCAGCTTTGGGAGAATATAATACACAATTGGGAGATTACATTGTTCATTACTCCTCAAAGCAAATGTTGGAAGTGTTCTCCACCGGCATCTGCACTCGTTCCACCATATTCTGTGACGTTCTACGAAGAGTATCCTCGCCAATGTTGCTTATTTCCTTACTAATGGATTCACGGAGTTTAGCAGTTGTCCGAAGTCAATTCTTATACACCCTATTTTTAAGATACTGTCATAATAAAAAGTCCGGTGAGGTCAGGTCAGGTGATCTGGGTGGCCACAGGTCTCTTGAGATTATTCGATTATCAAGAAACCGGCTACAAGATGCATGGAGTTAGATTATGACACGTTGCTCCAGCTTGCTAGAAATAGCCTTCTGTCAATTCGATATCATCCAGCTGCTCCACAAAATAATTGAAGATGCCCGTATAAACTGCAGTGTCTATAGTAGTATCAAAGAAAATGGGGCCAGCAATCCTGGAAGCTAACACCGCGCACCATACTCCAACGTTTTCATCATGCAGTGGTGTTTCGTGGATGATATGGGTGTTTTCAGCAGCCCAGTGTCTGCTGTGTTGATGTAGCCTGACAAATGAAACCGTGCTCCATCTGTAAACCACGTTATGGAGAGAATGTCTGAAAACGAAACCATCGACAATAACGCATGATCTGCTTCTTTGAATTGCTGCACCATATGCACTCTGTATGGTCTCAATCGACGCAACGATTTCTTTGGAGAGTTCACGAAGCGTCTTCGAACATTATAAGCAGACTCTGCACTTAGTGATGGTCTATGTTTTCCACTCTCACTGACGAGTAAACCAGTTGTCTCCAGCTTTCTTACTAGTGATAAAATTGTTGCCTTTGTTGGAACATCGTGCACATTGAATTCTCTTCGAAATTCCCGTTGTGTTGTTATCAATGAATTTGTCTTCTAATACGTTCTCACAATAAGAACACTCTCTCGAATTGAGTACTGCATGTTTCTGTTACGACTGCAAACTAAAGACTGTCAAAAACGCTCGTAATTGCCATCAAAACCAACAAAATAGTCAACAAATGGCAGTTGTACTGATTCTTCCAGAGCCACTTAGATCATTAAAACACGTTTCACATTTCTAGGACCTTTCAGAGGAAAATTATGGCCCATTAAAGTATTTCAAGTTTATGTGGATCGCACTGTATAATGAAATGTGTAATGCAGCTGTTTTCGGAAAGGTTTCTCTCGATTAAAATGAAAATAAACTTTCGAAAGAATAATTTGTATACCCACTAATAAGCAATAGAGCGTAGAGAAAGTCGTGCGAATGTATCACATCACAATTTTTTAAAGGTTAAGTAAAAGCGCGATTCATTCCCGAAAACCTTGTACAACGCTAAAAAAATTGCGTTGTTAAGTTTTGTGGTATCTATTAAGAGAATAAAGTTCCCATTAGTTCGACTTAAATTCCTAACAGGCCGTATGTAATCGCTACTAATTGACCAAGTCATAACTCCTAGCTTAGACATTCTAGAAATGTTTCACTTTCACTCCCGTAGCTAATATATGTTTCACTTTCGGTGAAAACGTTCTCCCGGCAGCGTAGTGATCTTAATGACGACGTGAGAGTTGAAGAGAAATCGTCACTTTATAGGTAATAAAACAGAGGCGTTTATAGTATCGATTTATTTCGTTAATAGCAGGAAGGTCATGGCTAAACGAAAGGCGCCAATGGCAGGAGTAAAGATGTGCAAATACAATTAGAAACGCCGACTAAATGGATAAAAAGACTGTACGAGGCATGTTATATGCAATTGAAATTTGGAGGGATCTGAATTAAGCAGAAAAATAGACCAGAGCTCCAGAAAGTTCTATAAATAACTATTTAGTTACGAAGATCGGCACTGGGGGTGTACGAAAAGAGTACGAAAAATAAAAATAGCTGGTGGATAGGGGTAGAAAAAATTATGGAGAAGATATGAATGGGAGATATTTGGAGAGCAGGAGGAAGAAATAGCAACGGCTTCTGAATAACAGTAAGAAACAGAGTGGAGGACATAGAAAGACAAGAGATTTGGGGAAGCTTAGGGAATAAATAAAGCACTAGGGTTTCTATAGATTACTAAAAAGGAAATGGGGAAGAGAAAGGAATGTGAATTATTGTAATAGAGCGGAAAAAGAAGCGTTTGCATGGATGAGAACAGGAGAGGGCTAAGAGGCAGAAAAAGCGAGATTTGCGAAATATGCAGAGGCAGTGAAAGCACAGAGCATTATGTGATAGAATGCAAAGAATTAGCGGAACGAAGACGAAAAGTACGGGAGGAAAAATGGGAAAATAATTAAAATGTTGACAAGAAAAGAAGAAAATAAAAATAACAACATGGGAGAGTTTTTAAAGAAAGTAAAGGGGAAATGGATTAGAAAAGTAAGGGAGATAAGAAAAGTAGAAAGGCAAAAGGAGGAGGGAGAGGATGGACCATAGGTGATTAAGGGTAGCAAGGGCTGCTCAGTTGAGCCATAAGGTCAGGGTGCCAGGCAAAATGAGCAGTATAGGTAGAACATAGCTGGCCAGAAAATTTGTACAAAGATTAAGTTAGATTACAAGTGAAATATTGAAAAAAGGACTGTGTATAAAAGATGTACAAATAAAGTTTATTCATTCATTTATTTCGTTAAGGACATACGTTTCTCTTGATTCAAAATGCATTAACATTAATTAATGCTGAAAACTTGGGCAATGAAACATGATAAAACTTTATATCATTCCCACCTTTTGGGTTAGTTAAATTACGGGAGTAATTGACACGTAATCAACAAAAATTATAATCTAGTTTAATAAATTCATCATACAAAAAGCTGAAACATCATTAATTTTTTGTTGGAGAGGCCAAAGGTTATTTTCAGTATGAGGATGCCTGATACTCTTAGTTATACTCTCTGTCCACTATCAACAAGAACGATGAAGCGTGTGGTTGAAAAATAAGTTTGTTTTACATATGTATTCTAAGAAGTTATCCTAGATATTTATTTTAAACTATCAGAACTGCAGCTACGCTAGCCCTATTGTGTTAACTGCGAAAGTTCATTCTTTCCCCCCTTCTCGCATTTCTTCTTATCTCTCACTTCCTCTCATTCTTCAGCTCTGTCTGTCTCTCACTTTTACCCTCCACTCTCTTAATCTTCTCCCTCTTATCCAATATTTCTTCTCTACATCACATGCCTCTCTCGCCTTCGCTTTCATTGCTTCCTTGTTCTCCATCTTTCTCATCTTATCTTCCCCTCTCTCGCATTCCTTCTCTCTCAGGTCCTTTCTCCTCTCACTAACAACCCGTTGCTTCTTTATCTCTCTCAATAACTATAGTTTTCTCACTCGCTCTGTAACGGGCGGATGTTGTAGCGCTTCCACGTATGCACGTGATATCACTTTGATGATAAGTTCCAGGATGAAGTTCCCAGAAGTTCTTTGCGTCGGCTGTTAGTCGATGGCTGTGAATAAATTCCTATTCTGCATCTCAGGATATTTTGGGTGAAGGTGAATGAATACAATGAATTTCTTAACGTATGGACTCATTCCAAATCAACAAAATGACTGAAGCTGCCAGCAACTGTTCCCCTCTGAACAATAATAGTTATTAAATTTGTATATTGTAATTTTCAGCTTTCCGCTAGTTAAATACTTCAGTGGACCTAGCTATTTACGTCACACGTCATCTCCCTCCCCACACGCACACGTTACGACAACCTGCCGCAAGACAATTCACATGAATGACTATCAGAGAAGTTTATGAGCAAGTTAGTGTTCACATATTTTTGTACCCCTCTGCTATGACGCTAACTTTCGCGCCCTTTTATCTAATCTATGTTGATTGGTTATTTACTTGTGTGCTATGGGAAGGAAATCGTTCGCTTTTACAGCCAGGCTTCTTCTAACTTCTTTATGAAAACCCACATATTTCGGTATCTCCAACAACTCTTGTTTCTCTTTCTATTTGTTGAATTCCTATCCAACTAGAACTTGTGACTTTTCCTGGAATTGTCCCTCTATCTCTGTCCTTGTTTCTCCTCGGACTTTTTTCTCTGCTCATTGCTATTTTTCCTAATCCTGTGTCCATTAGTGTGTGTTATAATGGACTTTTGCCTTGCTGCTAACTTGCATCTTCTTAGCTAATTATAAGGAAGATTTTTCAAAAATTTTATTTTCAAAAAATGGCTAACGGTTTTGATTAAAATACCATACATTAAATATATTTACATTACAAATAAAATGCATATCTTGAATTTTCTGGGAATAACCTGTGAAGTCCTCTTCATTTGGAAGACATTTTGTATAACCTTGTATAACTGGTAAACGTTAAGCGATAGAAGAACACGTGCTACACAAAAAATGTAGATCTCTTTAAACATACAATTTATTTCCAATAAGTCCTTTCGTGGTATAATCCATTTCTGATATATCCGTTATTAAAGATTCGAAATGTTCATTTCTTATAAAGAAATGTGTAATGTAGCTATTTCTGTAAAGGTTTATTTGGATTAAAACGAAGTACACAGAAAAATAAGCATTAGTAAGAATAGCTTGTAAATCCACTAATAAATGATAGAGGGTAGAGAAAGCCAAGTGAATGTAACACAGCACAGTTCTTAAATTTAAACTACGAATCTAATCTCCACAAGCACGCAAGCGCGTGTGTGCGCCCTCATACATACACGCTTAACTCTATCGGGATTCGAACCTCTGAGAGAAGAACGTTATTGATACATAATTATTACAGCAAATTCCCTGCTGGTTATTAAATGTTGGAGGGATGTTCATTTTAATTGAGTAACATCAAAGTTATCTTTGCTTCTTCTGAAAATCGTGAAACTACTGGTCTGCTAATGGACATACTGTGATCCAAGGTTATCGGGAGGTCGGAGCCAGGCAGTCGGAGATAAAGATAAATCGCGCTCTCAACTGGCGTAAACACCAGAAGCGCTATCGACAGATAACCAGAATCTTCTGGAAGTTTCTTTCACCCGCCTCCAGAACGTGTGTTCTGGAATATTCTCTGTAAGATTCCATTGGCTATATAAGCGAGCGCTGGGAGCAAAGTTGAACAAGGGTCTAACTTTTTGCGAGCACATCCGCGATATCTCGCCCAGGGCAGAGGGCAATTGCTTCCCTGTACCCGATGCTGAGGTCCGGAATGCCTGTTCGCTTAAAGTTACCCTTTTCCGTACCCTGATAGTTCCCCTCATGCTATACGCCTGCGACGTTTGGGTCATGGCCGCAGACAGTTGGCTGCTATGGCTACAACGGGCGCAGATTAGGAGACTCTGGTCCATCTATTCTGTCAGCCGCACCTTCCCCGTGAGACTGCTACATGAAGCCTCATCTCTTCCATATGTGGAAGATGAAATTAGACGCCGGACATCTAAATTTTACGAGAGTTTACCTCACTATCAGAGTGCCCTGGTCAGATGTATTGGGGATTCTAACCCCAGAACTCGCCGTGTTCGGTGTCATGGGGTCCCCTGCATGACATGCGGGCATACCAGATAACTACAGAGTGTAACCTACAGCAGCTAAAGCTGACCTCCAATCAAATCCTGGCAAGAGCCGATTGGTCTCAAATTACACACCCCCAAACAATGAAAGCTGAGCATTGCTAAATTCACTCCTACCAGGGTGCAGAAGGGCCGCTACATCCTAACAGACAGCTGTCGAGGAGCAACATGTTTTTTCCTATCTTGTCACACCATCATCCATCATCTTGTCACAACGTCATCCTTAATTTTCTTATCCTTGCATAAAAACATCCAGCGATAAAACGCTATTCAGGGTGGGCACGCAGTAAAATGCACTCAGGCTGAACCTCAGCCTGCCAGCAAAGCGAGCGAGCGGGAGTCAGTCAGTTGAGTCGGTCAGTGAGTGAGTTGGTGAGCGTGTTTCTGCTGTGACATCAAGAGCGGTTCTCCAAGCGAGTTGGTGGCGACTGCTGTGACGTGCAACGAGTGCAACTGCGGAGCGAGATATTGTAGAGGTTTTGTATTTCACTCCCCAGCAAGTAAACCATCTGGAAGAAGAGGCTACGTCACGAAGAAAGTGAAGTGAAGGGAGAAATTGAACTAGTTCACACTAGTGAAGTAACATTGTGAACTATGTGAAGTTCCAGAGAAAGTTGAACCAGATCAAAACAGTGACAGTGAGAGAAGTGGCAGTTGAAAAACTGGACAAAGTCAACACGCATACACATCATAAGGCACGGCATTGCGTATTTAACTGGAAACTTACACGAAAAGAAGCTGAAATACTCTATACACGAACTTACAAATAGGGCTTCATTTATCGCAGGCATTAGAAAACATTGACGCGTTCTTGCATTATTGTCTATTCAGCGACTTTTTGGCTAGTAGGTGGGGGAGCACTTCCAAGCAGATAGGGGTTTAGTTAGTGGACGTACACGATAGTGAAATACCGTTGGCGGTATTCCACTGTACGCGCCACGTGCGGCACGAGTTCAGCATATTGTGTACTCCCCCCATCAGCTAAGATATGCCACCTCGCCCCACTAGCTAAAACGTCACTGAACAGATAGTAACTGAATTCACTGGTCAATAAACCTTCATTTTTGTAATTAACTATATAGTACACTACTTTAAGCTATAGTGCCAAAAGTTACAGTTTAGTTCCAAGCGACATTGAAGTAAATTAGTACTTTCATTACTCCTTGGGTAAAGGAAGTGTTGTATTCCACCCGAGAATTCTACGCGGAGATGTTACAGTAACTCATGTTTTGAGACTCCTGAATCTAAAAAGCATTTGTGTACGTATATTATGACCGCGCGCACGTAGCTACCTGCGGGCCGGCCGTCGGAACAATAGTGAGTGCGGAAACAATGGAACAATAGGCAGCGTGGAATAAAAGCCCCTGTATGTGCCGCTTACTTGTTCCGGAAACCTTCGTTTCGGCGTGTTCTGGTAGGTTTTTGTTCACGAAAGTTCGCTTTGTATGCGAAACCTATATAGTACTACTGTCGCCAGGACGAGGCAGTTCAGTTGAGTCGACTTCTGTTATAAGTGACGAAGTGAAAAGTGGCTAGTGAAGTGGACAGTGCGCTTAAGTTGTGAGTCGTGCAGTTCAGTAATTCAGCTGTGATTTGATTCGACGGATCAGTTGTGTTTATATTCCGAGTGTGTACCAAAGTGACTCAAGTGTAATGTTTGTACTACGTTGAGCGCCTAAGATAAAGAGTGTTTTCGCAGTAACTAGGTTACATTTGCTACAATATTTTTGTGTATTGGTTAAGCCCAGCGTCTTTCAAGTATTCAACACGAAGGTCTTCACGAAATCCCCCCAGACCATCCTTTAAACGGAAATGTATTCATAATTTTTATTCCAAAACAGCTCTAGCAATTTTGATCAAAATATCCATGTTTAGGTTTTCGACGTGAAACAAAATTTATGTATTGAATTTTCTTAACCTAAAAGTCCCCTTCAGTCATATGAAATTTTATATAATTTTGCATAATTGTGAAGCCATGAGAGATAGAGGAACATAACATTAAAACACATAATTTGTGTTCATTAACTTTTTTCGTAGCATCAGCTGTTTTCGAAATATCCCATGTTTGTATGTTCACACTTTTCTAAGCGTAAATGCGTCATCTTACGGAACGTTTTTGAAAGTTTGTGACAAGTACTCATTACTACTACTTGGGATTTTATTTCTCCGTGCTTTTGATTAGAGACATCCGAGTGTTATTTCCACATGTTGAATGTAGCTAAGTACTTTATGCCTACTAGAGTATATGAGGTATACATGTGTGAATTTTTAATGGGCGGAGAAAGCTGTGTGAGAGTACTGCACAAGATTTTGTAGTTTTTAATATTCTGAAAACTGTATGTCCTTTGCAAGAATCCTATCGGTAGCTCAAAATATTTGCAAATTCCGCAGTTTCCTTCACAAATTGAAATTAAATTGAGTTTTATTTATGGACGCCCTTTAACTGCTGTGATCCTTAGCGTCCCATTTATACTGGGCGTGAAAACCTGGAAATTTTTCTCATAGGCCTGTTTATCAGGCTTGAGGTTCTTTTACGGCCGGTAAATATACGACACAAGCCCACCGGCTTTACTTCCCTTCCGAAGGAAGCATGCTAAGAATTTTTATGCCCGAAAAAATCCATTGCCTTCCGCCGTGTTTGAACCCACGACCTAGTGTCCTTCACGAGACCAACCTAATCTCTAATGGGTTTGTTATACAAATATTAGATACTCGCATTACTTCTAATTTCCTGTGTTTATGTATTTAAGCAAAACCGTTGACAGTACTTTCAGCGCCAAAGTATAAGGCAGCATTTCAAAATTCGTATCCACATATGGATCTAAACTTGCCCCATTTGACATTGTCTTGTTAGGAAACTTGAACATGTATCTCGGCAGACTGGTTGATGAGCCACCAGCTCGTGCAAAAGTGGCTTTATTTTGCAAACTAGCTGTTTCTGGGCATATACCCAGGCAAGTAATCAAGACACAAAGTAACAGAACGCCGCCCAGTATTTTTTTTTAAATGACCCAAACTGAAGTTCATTATAAACTATAGTATCTACAATAAAACTATAAATAATATTAATGCTAATCTTGGATTATAGACGAATAATTGTTAATCGATTCTGTAATGGGATATCCGGAAGCCATAAATTGTATTTTAAAATTTGTTAGCTTTTCACGCTTTGACGTTACAGAACCAATTGTTATATAATTGTTATAACATAGGTTCCGCTTCTAAAATATATGATTTCCCAATTACTTTGCTAAAAAGAGAGCTCTAATGGGACAAAAAAATCAAAATATCGAAATATTTCTCTAATTTAATGTTTTTAAGTATGCTACAATATAAAAGTTGGTAAGTATAACATTTATTTCAAGTTTTTTTATCTACAAAATGTCGATATGATGACTATTTAAGAAGTTAGAATACTTTTACTTTCTTTAGTACGTATAGTAAGTAGGGGAAGTATGCATTCGACCCAAAAATTTGATACCGAGATTTCATCAGAAATGTGCTTTGAGGTGCCCTGAATCCAAAAATAAAGCATGTTTAGAAAAAGGTCCGTGTGTGCGTCTGTATCTTGGTGTGTTTGTGAGCAACATAACTCAAAAACGAAAAGTTGCATAAATATCAAACTTGGTATTTAGGTTCAGTATCTTTCAAAGATGCGACACGAAGATTTTCAACAAAATTCTCCGCCCCAGACAACCCTTTACATAGAACATTTTGATTTTTTCAAAAATGGCTCTAGCGATTTTAATTAAAATATTACTTCTCAAATGGGAACTCGTTATTCTTTTTTTTATTTATGTCCTGGACGTAAAAAGAGAATGGAAGATTCCACATAGCAACCAGCTCTTAAAAGATTTGACTATCGCTTAAAGCCTACCATATTCCCCTTGCACCTACATGAAAATTGGCAATAAGTTTCTGCAAATGTTTATCTCGATTAATATGAAGTAGACGGAGAACAAGCGTTTGTAAAAATAGATTGTACTCTAAGAGAAAGTCATGTGAGTGCAACCCATCCGATTATTATTATTTTATTATTATTATTATTATTTTATTATTATTATTATTGTTATTATTATTATTATTATTATTATTATTATATTCGTGTACATAAACTGGTGGCCACGAAAAACAAAAGCATTCGTCTCCACTTTAAAAAATTCCAACAGCTAAATTCTAATGTTTAATATGCCGAAATAAGAAACTTTTGTAGCATTTTCCAAGATTTTTCATGTTAATTGTTTTCACAATTTTTTTAAATTGCACTGATATTTCAACCTCTTCATATGTGGTGTTTACAAAATGGTTTTACGTACATTTAGTGGAGTAAAGGTTTTGACATAATATCTGAAATTATGTTAAAATGGCTTTTGATGTGACGAAGGAAAAAATATCAAGGTCAGGTGTTATTAAAAGTTTTACTAAACATCCTCATTAATACCTCATTTTTACGTCTTTACAAATTTATTTACCTCTCAATTTAAATCATATGTCGGTCATATTGTAAAGTATTACATCTAACGAATTGCTTTGCTATATGCATAAGAATTAATCTTGTGAACACTACACTATTACATTCGAAAAATCGGTGTTATTTAAAAAAAATAAACAAAATGAAAAATCTGAAAAAACACCAGAACACCTCAGCCATAATATCGTTTATTCCTTCTGCATACTAAAAATTATAATCCTCCCTGCATCAATCTGGCTGCTAGGATTTTTACTTTCTCTACCACTTGCCTATACGTAGAGCAAGTAGGTATTACACTCCAACCAAAATTTATATATGGCGATTTCACTCGAAATACGTTTTTGAAGTCCTCTGGATAAACAACAAGCATTTTTTTTCTTTCTTTACTACGTATAGTAAGTAAGAGAAGTATTGCATTCCACCCAAAAATTCAATACCAAGATTTCATATAAATACATGTTTTGAAGTGCCTTGAATCCAAATAAAGCATTTTGGAAACACGTCGGTGTGTGTGTCTGTGAACAGCATAGCTCAAAAACGAAAATTCGGATAAATACAAAACTTGGTATTTGAGTTTAGTATCTTTCAAGAATGTGACACGAATATTTTCATGAAAATCCCCTCATCCTAGATTACCCTTCACATGGAACACCTTTCGAAAATTTTTATTTTCTCAAAAATGGCTCCAACGATTTTGATTAAAATATGTATATCTTAAATTTTCTGTGAATGTCCTCAAAAGTCCTCTTAATTCTGAATGACTTTCGCATAACTGATAAACCATAAGAGATAGACAAAAGTTTACTACACAAAAATCTAGATCTCGATGAAACACACAATTTATGCCACACAATTTTTTTGTGGAGTAAACCATTTCCGAGATATACCTTGTTATTTGTTTGAATATTTATATTTTTTCTCAAATGTGAATTCGTTATTGTTTTTTTGTCTTGGATATGCCAAGAGAATGGAATGCTCCACATAGTAACCAGCTCTTAAAATATTCGACTATCGCTTAACGCCTACCATATTCCCCTTGCACCTACAAGAAAATTAGCAATAACGTAGTTTCAGCAAATGTTTATCTTGGTTAACATGAAATAGATGGAGAATAAGCGTTTGTAAAATTAGTTCGTACAAGAGTAGAGAAAGGCATGTGAGTGCAGCACATCAGATTTTTTAAAAAATAAAAAGTAACAAAAGAATGCCCGTAGTTGAGGCGGAGGATTTTCTTGAAAAATTTGTGTCGCATCCTTGGAAGAGCTAACTTAAATACCAAGTTTGTTATCTAACCAACTCCTGCCTTTTGAGTTCCGAGTTCTTGCTTTTTCTAAAATCTTCCTTTATTTTCAGACAGCCTCAAAACTTACTTTTCCCATGAAATCTCGAAAGCAAATTTTTGGGTGGAATGCAATACTTCCTCTACCTACAACAGGTGAATGGTAGTGAAAGTATAAAACTCAGTTAACCATCCCATTTTCACTTCAATAAAACGCAAAGAATCTGCATCTATTTGATTTCAACTGGAACTTGCAAACCGTTTAAAGATCAGTCCAAAAACTCTTGTTCACTCACCTTCAACAAAAGCAGATACATGCATGCATTTTGCATTGTTTCTAATGCAATCCAGTTTAAGAAGAAACACTTCGAAAAACATTAATCCACTCTCATGCGTTTATACCCAGAGGAGAGCAATAATAATAATAATAATAATAATAATAATAATAATAACAACGCATACCGAACTGCCTGTTCTGGATTTTGTTTCAAAATGGAGTCCTGTCAACAATTTTCTTAAGGACTGCACCCTACACCAAGACTCCCCACGCATAATTATTAAACATACATGTTTGCAGTCTAATTGTGTCAGTGTTTTGTTATTAGTTAAAAAATCTGATGATTTTCTCTACTCTTGTATAAACTATTTTTACAAACGCTTATTCTCCATCTACTTCATGTTAATCGAGACAAACATTTGTAGCAAGTATCTTATTGATAATTTTCTTGTAGGTAGAAGGGGAATTGGTAGGCTTTAAGCGATAGTCAAATCTTTTAAGAGCTGGTTGCTATGTGGCGCATTCCATTCTCTTTGCATGTCCAGGACATAAAAAACGAATAATGAACTCCCATTTGGGAAAAAGTATAAGTATTGAAAAATTCAAACAAATAACAAGGAATATCTCGGAAATGGTTCACTCCACAATAAAAAATTATGTATATATTACACAAATTGTGTGTTTTAAAGAGATCTACATTTTTTGTGTAGTAAACTTTTGTCTCTCTTATGGCTTACCAATTATGCAAAATTCATTCAGAAGGAAAAGAACTTTTGGGAATATTCCCAGAAAGTTCAATATACATTTCATTTACCATGAAAATATCTTAAATATATGATATTTTAATCAAAATCGTTAGAGCCATTTTTGAGAAAATAAAAATTTTCGAAAAATGTTCCATGTTAAGGATAGTCTGGGGTGGGAGATTTTCTTGAAAATATTTGTGTCCCATCTTTGAAAGATACTGAACCTAAATATCAAGTTTGGTATTTATCCGACTTTTCGTTTTTGAGTTATGCTGTTCACAGACACGCAAGACACACTGACCTTTTTTTAATGTTCTTTTTTATTCGGGGCCTCAAAACATGTATTTCCGATGAAATCTCGATATCGAATTTTTGAGTGGAATGCAATACTTCTCTTACTTACTCTACATAGTAGATAAAATAATATAATTTTTCTCAAAGGAATCCCAGCAAGCCTAGCTATGATATCTAAGGTTACTAAACACCTGAGCTATAAAAGCGAACTGCGTCTAATTTCTTTGCTTCACTTACACGAAGCTTGGTTACGCTTAACGTTTTGTCTTCAAGAAAGACGACCAACCGTCCCGAATTTTTCGGATAGTCCGAATTTTGAAACTTTTTACACTGTTCCGCAGATGTTCTATCCCGCCCCCTTAATCTTTGGTGGGTATAAGTAAAATTTTCGGTGAAGTTGATACTCGATAATTATCACGTTTCCATGGGGAATTGAAATCGATTTGAGTACACTTTCTGTATTGAAAACTGCATGGAAACGCGGATCTGGATCGTACTGAGATCGTATTGAACCTTGGATCCGATCCTCTTAGAACGTAGAATTGGATCGAAATTTGTTGGTTGGTAACACCTACCGTATTCAAATCGTTTTGAATATGCCAAAGATTTAAATCCTCTACTGTACTCGTAACACGCTGCACGCTCGTCATTTTGTTTCTTTTCTTTTTTTAGCGGAAATCGTTGATCACATGTGTAATAAAAATACACAATAAAGCCGTTTTTATCACTTCCATAATTCGCAATTTATTATTCTCAATAACACTCACTAACCTCAAAACCTACTTAAAATATACAGGAAAACAAATTAACATTTGTTTAACAGGTTCGGTAACCTAAATCCAAGTTGGCCAACATAAAAGCTTGAATTATGTATTCCCGAACTTTGCGTATCCAAATCGATCTCGATGCGTATTGAATTTGACATGGAAACACGGATCGTATTCCGTATGGAACTGGACTTAAATCGGTTTCAATTCCTCATGGAAACGTAGTGTATATTAGACTTTCCGCAACGCCATCTAGGCTGTAACATTTACCATCTAGATTTATGCCGAAATATTAATGTTGACTTGACTCCAGTTAACACTTCTGCTAGTTCTTCCACTTCTGATTTCTTTTGGTGCCTGCAATGCTCACTATAGCGAAATATAATTTTATGAAAATTTATACAGAAAATGATATGGTGATTCAAGGTAGGTACAGTTACAATAAAGAACACGCGGTATAAAAGAAAAAAATGATGACATCGGGACTACTTTACAATAAAGATGCAAAAAAAATCGTGTGGATTTAATTGGGAAATAGTTAACGTGAATGAGAAATAAATCGGAAGCTCTACGTGCAAAACATTTTTTGTCTTTGGATCTCTTTTTTGGGAGGTGGGAATGTTAGCAGGCCTACAAATAAATATTAAGTCTATCTTTTGCGATTTTATTACAAATCTATCCCGGCGTTGCAGAGTTTGTAGTTAATTTCATTTAACAATTTATGAATTTATTAAATTATTGCATAATGATCTATACGGCTTTTGTAGTGAATCCTATCCTCTAGTTCTTATAACTACGTTTCCATCAAGTTCCTGTGATATTTCACATAAGGAAAATCCTTTGATATATATATGTAAATGGATATGACATATTAGCGGAATTTATATTTCTGATTTCCTAGATCTGAAAATGTTGTGTAGTTGTATCCTTTAAAATGAAAGAATTATACGAATGTTCGAGCATTATTTAGGTCAACACAGTAGGTGAATTTTGATTTCGTATTCTTTTTGTTTGGTCCCATATTATTTGGCTCCAAAATTTCCACATACTGCAAATCAATATTCGGTGAAATTAGTGATTATGACATTTCCCACTCTCAGGCAAGAATTTAAATGTTTCGGAAGTGACACATAGTCTGTAACTATCGAGAAAAATAATCTTCTCAGATGTTAAATATATAAATTGAGTAATTTCGGTGTTGCACTGGAAACAGTCCTCTTTCTTTGTGTAATTATTTAGCATACGCTGATGAATGAATTTGATTACACTATACAGAGGAAATACGTCAAAACGTTCCTGCATAAGAGGTTTAGGCATCCAAAAATGTCGTTGCATACTCTGAAGAACTAAAATAAAAGTTACTCGGATGTTTTAAGGCTAAATCCTGCATACATCTGCACTATTTGAATAAAATGTCAACTAAAGAAACGAATATCGCATGCATTTGTACCGTTATAAACTAAGATCCAATTGTCTTTTGTTTTACTGTGTTTTCCGTTTTCCTAGTAACTAAATAGTGATCATCGATGTATCAATTATGTTTTACGCCATGGCAATCTCAGTGGAAAGACAGAGTTACGTTAGAAAATATTTTTATCCGACTCCATCGGTCTTTGTTCCCCATCTAATTGGCAAAATTTACTTCGAGCTTTGGCCGGTAGTAGCACTTTGTGTCTGCTGTTGATACGGGAGAGGCGCCAACATCTGAACGAAAAACAGTGGTGGTTACACCAAAGCACCTTAACAGTGTTTATGATTCACTATTTATATAACTTTAGGTTTCTGGTTCACGGGAGGTTAAGTTTATATACATAAACTTAGGTTTTTCGCTTATAGTGTGTACATGGAATCGCTATTTTCGTGTCATACAATGTATTTTTTTTGGGCGTAAAAATCCTTAGGAAGGGAAGTAAAGCCAGTGGTCCCGCGTCGTAGATTTACGGCACGTTAAAGAACCTCAAGCCTGATAGAGAGACCTCTGAGCAAAATTTCTGGTCTTTCACGCCCAATGTAGAATGAGACGCTAAGGACCATAGCAGTTAAAGAGCGTCCATAAATAAAACTCAATTTCAAATTTCGCTATTTTCGGGGATTTCACTAATACTCAAGGAATGACACTTTCTTCTGCGCATGCGCACTTTCCAAACTGTTCACATCTCATTTTAAATTGTGTTACACGTGTATTTTCATTCCCTAAATCATCATTTTCTGACATTTCCATTGCTGATTATTTATGAACCGCTACCGTAGTATCCTGACGTAAACTCTTTTTAGTCTTGTCATTTAGCAGTTGAAATTAGAAACATATTCCTGTAGAGAAGAATAGTGTTTTTCAATCGTAAAAGAATTATCAAAATCGGTTTGGTGGCTTCCGATCTCTCTCTCTCCCCCTCTCTATCTCCCTCTCTCTCACACACACAAACCACCACACGCATACACAAATATTCTCTTCATAATATTAATATACATGTTTTCTTTAGCTTACTTTACGTTAAAACAATGTAAAATTAGATCTGTATAGAGAAAGATCTACAAATCTGTGCTGTAAAACAAGAGAGGCATCAGAATTACGACTCAAGCTCACCCTGTTGTTTGCTTCAGAATCCTGAAATGTCCCGCCCTTGTTGTCACTATTGTCTCTCAGTTTTCACCTCTGGAGGTGGTCAGTCTGTCACGGTGAAGGTACTGGAAGGCAACGCCATGATAACACATTTTGTTTGATTTGGCTCAAATTCTAATATTTCAGTGGTTTGATTTTAATTCCACAACCGGTAAGCTAAGGTTTCATATCATCATTCTACTTTTTTCGCTCAATTTCATACTGAACAATAGCGAAGGGGTTAAATGCCCTTACAGCTCATCTTTTTACGCATATTTAACTATCACTAACATAACTTCATGTCATAACTTACCTTTGCTTCGCTGAAATCGCTGAAGGTACTCCCACGTGAAAATTAATTGATCACTCACTTGTTATGAGATAGAAATTTCACACTTTTTACGGCAGAGAGCACCCATGAGTTGTCTTTTACACACGGCTCATTGAACCCTGCCCCATTTTCCGAATGCAATGAGGCATACGAATTGCACCATCACTTACATTCCTCCTTGTTTCGTTATTCACCATCGCATTATTATAAACTGTCACAAAAAGCACGTATTACCCGTCAAGTTTTGCGCACCAACACTGTAACCATGACAACGGCCTGTAGTTACACGTTTTTAGTTAGTTAACGTTATTTTTTTAAGCACCTTAAACACTCTTTGCCCAAATAAGGCTATAGTTCACGTTTTTAGAAGTCGTTTAAGTCACCAAGTTAGTAATCTGTGTAATATTCCCAATTTCCGAGCGTCTTTCTTCCGTCTAACCTCCTCCGAATGCTGGAGGCAGGTAAACTAACTGGAATGGAACGAACCAAGTGGACAAAATTACATGAATCACGGGAAGACGATGTAGAGGTCGCAGTTCTTTCACACTCACAATAGCAAAAAAGTACAATACTGCTTCACTTGTGCTAGGACATCGTAAGTTCTATCGTTTTAAATTTGTGATTACAAAAGAAATAAAAATATAGCAGACTAGGATGTCTCTTGGAGGCAACTGTACTCACACAACCTGTATTTTGCCGGTGCCCGAGAGTTTCCTAACCTTGCTGCAATCACGGCTGCTATTCGTCACGCTGAAAGAAAGGACCTGTGCTATTGGCCGCTGAGGAAACACCTTTCCTCTCGCTCGGGAACAGGTAGAAGCCATAACTTCCTCCCCCTCCTTCCAATATACACAAAAGTGGTCTGCCTCACCTGTTCTGCTCAACGGGCCGATGCCGGTGCTGTTATATTTTAGGCAACAGTGGTGCAAGGAAGCGCATCACGGCGGGCAGGAGAGACGATGTGAGCGTGCTGTGCTAGTGAAGAAGCATCACTTTGATGCATTCATCTGTGGACTGTCGAGCCCTTTAGTTGTGGAAGTATTGTATTCCACCCAAAAATTCTATACCGGAAATATACCTTTTGATGCTCCGTGAATAAAAAAAAATCTCATGTGTTACACTCACATGGCTTTCTATACTCTTGTGCAAACTATTTTTACAAACGCTTATTCTCCATATGCTTCATGTTAATCGAGATATAGAGATGTTAATCTTATTGCTAATTTTCTTGTACATGCAAGGGGAATTGGTAGGCTTTAAGCGATAGTCAAATATTTTAAGAGCTGGTTGCTATATGAAGCATTCCATTCTCTTTGCATTACCAGGACAAAAAAAAAGAATAACGAATTCTCATTTGAGAAAAAGTATAAGTATTGGAAAATTTAAGGGAATAACAAGCAATATCTCGAAAATGGTTCACTCAACAAAACAATGTATAGGACACAAATTGTGTATTTTAACGCGATCTATATTTTTTGTGTAGTAAAATTTTGTCTATTTCTTATGGTTTACCAGTTATGCAAAAGTCGTTCACAATGAAGAATAATTTTGGAGACATTCCCAGAAAGTTCAAGATATACATTTTATTTGTCATGAAAATATCTTAAACATATGATATTTTAATCAAAATCGTTAGAGCCATTTTTGGGAAAATTAAAATGTTCGAAAAATGTTCCATGTAAAGGGTATTCTGGGGTGGGAGTATTTTCTTGAAAACCTTCGTGTCGCATCTCTGAAAGATACTAAACCTAAATACCAAGCTTGGTGTTTATCCGACTGTTCGTTTTTTAGTTATGCTGTTCACAGACAGACACATAGACACACACGGACATGTTACCAAAAAAATCTGATGTGTTACACTCACATGACTTTCTCTACTCTTGTACAAACTATTTTTACAAACGCTTATTCTCCATCTACTTCATGTTAATCGAGATAAACATTTGCAGACTCTATCTTATTGCTAATTTTCTTGTAGATGTAAGGGGAATATATATTTACAAGGGCAATATAGAAATACAGTAGCCTTTAAGCACATACATATCTCTTAATAGCTGGTTGCTAGGTGCAGCACCATTCCCTTTGCCACAGATTAATACTTTTTGCATATCCACGACAAAAAAGTGAATAACGAATTCCCATTTGAGAAAATAAGTATTGAAAAATTTAAGTGAATAACAAGCAATATCTCGAAAACGGTTCACTCAACAACAAAAATGTATATGACATAAATTGTGTATTTTAACGCGATCTACATTTTTGTGTAGTAAAATTTTGTCTATCTCTTATGGTTTACCAGTTAAGCAAAAGTCGTTCACAATGAAGAATACTTTTGGAGACATTCCCAGAAAATCCAAAATATACATTTTATTTGTCATGAAAATATCTTAAACCTATGATATTTTAATCAAAATCGTTAGGGCCATTTTTGAGAAAATTAAAATTTTCGAAAAATGTTCCATGTAAAGGGTAATCTGGGGTGGGGGAATTTTCTTCAAAACTTTCGTGTCGCATCTCTGGAAGATACTGAACCTAAATACCAAGTTTGGTGCTTATCCGACTGTTCGTTTCTGAGTTATGCTGTTCACAGACAGATACATAGACACACACACGGACATGTTTCCAAAAATGCTTTTTTTAGGATTCAGGAGGCCTCAAAACATGTATTTCCGGTGAAATCTCGGTATCGAATTTTTGCTTGGAATGCAATACTTCCCCTGCTTACTATACGTAGTAGAAAAAGTAAAAATATTGATGTTACATTCATACGACATTATCTACCCATCCTTCAACACGCTATTCCTATAAACGCTTATTCTTCTACCTACCTCAAGTTAAACGGGATAAACATCTGTAGAAATGGTTTTATAACATATTTCCTTGTAGGTACAAAGGGAAAAGGTTTAAAAGATAGTCAAAACCTTTAAGAACTGGTCGCTATATGATGGCCGTGAAATTCCATTGTGTTTGCATGACCAGGAGAAAAATCTGATGTGTTACACTCACATGACTTTCTCTACTCTTGTACAAACTATTTTTGCAAACTCTTATTCTCCATCTATTTCATATTAATCGAGATAAACATATGCAGAAACGATCTTTTGACATAGAAGAGAATTACATTTTGCACATAGCGACCAGTTCTAAAAATATTTGACTATCGCTTGGCCTACTATGTTCCCCTTGTTTTGTATTTGCAAGGGCAATATAAGCACAGACATATCTCTTAATAGCTGGTTGCTATGTGCAGCACCATTCTCTTTACCACAGATTAATACTCTTTGCATATCCAAAACAAAAACAAAATGAATAGCGAATTCCCATTTGAGAAAATGATTGAAAAATTTAAGGAAATTACAAGCAATATCTCGAAAATGGTTCACTCAACAACAAAAAATGTATATGACATATTGTGTATTTTAACGCGATCTACATTTTTTGTGTAGTAAAATTTTGTCTATCTCTTATGGTTTACCAGTTATGCAAAAGTCGTTCACAATGAGGAATACTTTTGGAGACATTCCTAGAAAATTCAAGTTATACATTTTATTTGTCATGAAAATATCTTAAACCTATGACATTTTAATCAAAATCGTTAGAGCCATTTTTGAGAAAATTAAAATTTTCGAAAAATGTTCCATGTAAAGGGTAATCTGGGGTGGGGGATTTTCTTGAAAACCATCGTTTCGCCTTCTCTGGAAGATACTGAACCTAAATACCAAGTTTGGTGTTTATCCGACTGTTCGTTTCTGAGTTATGTTGTTCACAGACAGAAACACACACACACACACACACACACACACACACACAGACACACACACGGACATGTTTCCAAAAATGCTTTTTTTGGATTCAGGGATCTCAAAACATATATTTCCGGTGAAATCTCGGTATCTAATTTTTGGGTGGAATACAATACTTCCCCTACTTACTATACGTAGTAGAAAAAGTAAAAATCTGATGTTTTTCACAGAACCTTTTCTAGCTCTTATCTTTATTAGTGGGTATACAAATTATTCTTACGCAAGTTTATTTCTTAATCTACTTCATTTTAATCGAGATAAACCGTTACAGAAATTGCTATATTACACATTTCGTTAGGGTACAAAGGGAACAGCGATAGTCAAATGTTTAACAACTGGACGCTGTATGCTGGCCAAAAACTTTCATACTGCTTCATGCAATCGCGATTTGTCGTCCTCTGTGGTGTAGTGGTTACCACGGTAGCTAGCCTCTAGTTTCCGAGTTCGCGGGTTCAAACCGGGGGGAGGGCGATAGATTTTTTTTCGGGCGTAAAAATCCTTAGCATGGTTTCCTTCGGAAGGAAAGTAAAGCTGGTGGTCCCGTGTCGTAGATTTACGGCACGTAAAAGAACCTCAAGTCTCATAAAGGAGCCTGTGAGCAAAGTTTCCGATCTTCCACGCCCAATATAGAATGGGACGCTAAGGACCATAGCAGTTAAAGAGCATCCATAAATAAAACTCAATTTCGTTTTTTTTTTTTTTTTTTTTTTTGAAATCGCGAGAAACAACTGAAAATCGACGGAACTTAAAACGAATGAAAAGTATTGAACAAATTGAAGATAAATAATGGTATCTCGAAAATGGCTGATGCCACAAAACAGTTATTTGAAATAAATTGTGTGTTTTAAAGGGATCTGCATTTTTTGTGTAGTACTTTTTCATCTATAACTTAAGTTTAGCAGTTATGAAGATTATACAAATTTTCTTCCGAATGAAGAGGACTTCACAGCCTATTCCGAGAAAATTCAAGATATACACTTTATTATTCATTAAATATCTTTAATATGTGAAATTTTTATCAAAATCGTTGCAGTCATTTTTGAGAAAATACAAATTTTCGCAAATGTTCCATGTAAAGGGTAGTTTGAGGTGGGAGAATTTTTTGAAAATATTCTCGTCGCATACTTGGAAAATGATAAACTTAAATACAAAGTTTGGTATTTTAACAACCTTTCGTTTTTTTATTATGCTGTCCACAGAACGACGACCCAACGACAAGCCCATACAAGTTAACCTACAGGCTATATGTTTCAAAGAAAAGGCCACCGATAAGATCATTGTAGTTAAAGGCGGGGTATAAATAGGACTTTTAAAAAATCTAACCATTAATAAAGTTATCTCAGAAATGACCGTTGCTATAAATAAGTCATTTTAAATAAATTGTGCGTTTTAAAGTGATTACATTTTTTGTGTGGTAGAAAACTTTAAGCGATAGCCAAAGATTTTAAGAGCTGGTTGCAATGCTGAGCATTTCATTCTCTTTGCATGCCCAGGACACATAAAAAAACCGAATAACGAATTCCCATCTGAAAAACTATAAGTATTGGAAAATTCAAACAAATAACAAGGAATATCTCGGAAATAATTTACTCAACAAAAAATTGCATATGACATAAATTAGATGTTTTAACGAGATCTACATTTTTTGTGCAGTAAACTTTTGTCTATCTCTTACGGTTTACCAGTTATGCGAAAGTCATTCAGAATGAAGAGGACCTTTGGGGACATTCCCAGAAAATTCAAGATATACATTTATTTCATTTTCCATGAAAATATCTTAAACATTTGATATTTTAATCAAAATCGTTAGAGCTATTTTTAAGAAAATCAAAATTTTCGTAAAATTTTCCATGTAAAGGTAGTCTGAGGTGGGAGACGTTTTTTGAAAATTTTCGGGTCGCATCCTTGGAAGATACTAAACTCAAATACCAACTCGTTTTCGAGTTATGCTGTTCACAGACACACACACGAACATGTTTCCAAAATGCTTTAGTTGGATTCAAGGCACCTCAAGGCACATGCATTTACGGTGAAATCTCGGTATCGAATTTTGGGCGGAATTCAATACTTCCCCTAGTACCATATGTAGTAGAAAAAGTAAAAATTAGTCGCATCCACCCTTTTTCAGCACCTTGCATACTATATATCGACATTTAAGCTATAAGGGGAGATGAGCACATCAAAAAGCTTTTTGATATTTTCCTTTGTTTTTCAGAGATTTATAGAAAAACGCAATAAAAAGAGAAAGGTTTGTAACTTCGCGGTTTTCCCGCAGGTGGGTGAGCAAGTTCCCACTTAGTGGTAAGGTGAGGGCAGCCCCACAGCAGAATGTATGCTGAATTTCCATAACCGGCCGCGGTTATGTTCCTAAATTATGGGCATTATTTTAAAGTTTGCTAGTGGTATTTAATTACAAAGACAGTTCTTTGGGAGAAATATGTTCCATATTTAATAAAAGCTACTAAAATAAACCACTCTAGATTTAATTCCTCCCAAGTTTCTAGAAAAGAGTTCATATTCTTAGTGTACCCTTTATGAATCTCCAGTTTAAGCATTTAGGGCTTCACATGTGTAATTTGGGCATTTATCCTGAATGCGATATCAGCATTCATCGTTGTCATCATCCGTTTGCCGAATCTGCAAAAAAGAAAATCAAATCCCAGTATTACATTTAGTACTTGGAAGTTTTCGAATAATTTTCTTTATTGCTTTCCTCTGACGTGATAGCACTATTTATTTTGTGGCTGTCAATCCTGGTCAACAATTGAACTTATTTGTAAAAATTACCTTTCATTTTATTGCAGATAATAATAAGACTTGCAACATTTAGCAAAAGAATGGTTCAATAAATCTAAAGTGATCTAGTGCCCGACTAGATTCTATGCTAATTTGTGTTTTCATTCCAGTAATGTGCAAACCTATTCCCGATATCATTTGGTACTGAAATTTAAAAAGCAAAATAATAATTTCCATCAGTTCGAATTTAGTATAGGATAGGGATAAGACTGGAACCGTAAGGGGACTTAGCACATCGACCTAGCAGAGCTTTTGTACCCAGGTCCCTGAAGGGGTGACCCCGGGAGGGAGAGATGAAGTGAGAGGAAACAGAGGAGGGCGGACCAGGAGGTACGACAGGCAGAGGGCAGGGTCCCTATCATTTACATATTTGAACTCCCAGCTGGTGGCTGGTGCAGTCGGCTCCCCTCCCCCTTGTGGGCCTACATATCCCCTTGGGGCGCCCGCGGGACGAAGGTTACTCAAAGCATTTGTTCTTTGATATAACTGGTTTCTGGTAGCTGCCGCGTCATGTTAACTATCTTAGGTAGCCAACGTTTCAACCTCTTACTTAGAGCATCTTTTTCCCCTGCATTGAATATACCGAGACCTCCAGCCGACACTTGCAACCCTGAAAGAAACCAAGTAGATGAAAGGGGAAGTGAAATGAGAATTGAGGTGAAATGGAGGGACAGGAAATTCGGGGGATGTAATTATCCTTCCCAGCATTCGCTTGGCAACCCGAGGAAAAAGAAACCGAAAAAACCCATTATCAGGAAAGTCGGCCACTGGAATCTAACCCCGGCCTCCCGAATGTCGGCCACAGACGTTTCCACCTGAGCCATCCTGATCAGTAATTTAGTGTAACTAATATCTCTTTATCCCTAAAATAGTATCTTTGAATTGGTTAATATAAATCTGACAGGTTCTGCAATATCAACTTTCACCCCCTCCTATTATTCCTATTTTAGAGCAGTGGCAGGCTCTATGCATTCGTAGTTTGTTTATTGAGTATGACAACGATCGAAGTTTACCTCTGAGAGATGAGTCGAGAACATGTTTGTTCGGTCTATTCCTTTGCTAGCCCCTTTCACCCCTTCATGCATAAGGCGATATAGCACGAGTGGCGGATCGTGCGCAGCACTGTGGCTGTCTACTTCTTGTCAATCGAGATAAACTTTAATTGCACATATACACATTTGTAGGTATGTATACCTTTGTAGACATAAGGATACAGTAGATTAAAGCAGCCGTCAGATTTTTGAAATTTCATATGCCTTGCATAATCACGGGAAAAAACGACTAACGACCTAGGGCTTGAAAAGTATTTGAATATTCACACCGATAACAACGAATATCTCGGAAATCGTAAACGTCAAAAAATGGTATTTGACATAAACTGTGTGTTTTAACAAGATCTACATTTGTTATAGTAAGATTTTGTCTATTTTTACTTTCTCTACCACGTACATAGTAGGTAGAGAAGGCATTGAATTCCACCTAAAAATTCGATACCAGTATTTCACCTGAAATACATGTTTTGAGGCCCTGAATAAAAATCATTTTTAGAAAAAGGTCCGTACGTGTCTGTGAACAGCATAACTCAAAAACGAAAGGTCGGATAAACACCAAAATTGGTATTTAGATGCAGCACCTTCTAAAGATGCGACACAAAGATTTTCAAGAATGTTCCCCCACGCAAACTACCCTTTACATGGAATTTTTTCCAAAAAAAAATATTTTCTAAACAGTGGCCATAACGATTTTGATTAAAATACTACATATTAAAGATATTTACATGACAAATGAAATGTAGGTATATCTTGAAGTTTCTGGAATAGCCTTTGAAGTTATCTTCATTTAAAGAAAGTTTGTATAATCTTGTATGACTAGCAAACATTAAGCGATAGACAAAACAAACACACAATGTATTTCCAATAACTTTTTGTAACATCAGCCATTTCTGAGATATGCGTTATTAATGGTTCGAATTGTTCATTACTTGGTCATTCTCTTAAAGTTCTGTCAACATTCAGTTGTTTCTCGCGATGTCATGTAAACAGTATGGAATTTTAAGGCCAGCATATAACGTCCAGTTCTTAAACATTTTACTATCACTGTTCTTTTTGTATGCTAACGAAGTGCGTGATGTAGCTATTTCTGCAAAGGTTTATCTGAATTAAAATAAAATATATAGAAAAATTAACTTTCGTAAAAAATAAACTGTATACCCTCTAATAAACGATAGAGGGTAGAGAAAGTTATGTAAATGTAACATATTAGATTTTTCTTATGCGTTTCTTATCCTGTTCTTCACTTGTTTTCAATTTTATTAATATTACAAAGAAATTAAATTGTTTTGACATAGATTCTTGAAAACTTCATATCCCATTTTCATTTCTTCCAAGAAACCAACTAAAGAACTGTAAAAATTTATAACAGTGGCTACGTCAGTAGCAATAGAATAGCGACTTGAGCGCAGTAGAGAGATGCCGACAAGCGATAAAGTTCTTTGTTCTACGCCGACAAGCCCCGCCCCCTCCCTTTGTGTGCTCACATGCCGCCAGGTCTCGTGTCGTTAGGCCCCGCCCCCTCTCGCTTTGTGTGCTCACCTAATGCCGGCAGTATCTGTGCTAACAGGTTCTACCCCCTCCCCCATGCGTTCTACTGTGGCGTCATGACTTGATGGAATTGTTTTCTCGAGTCCTGCCGCCCCTCGGCAAATTAATTAGGTAATGTTCGTCAAACATTTTTTTTATGATTACTAAGGTCTGCAGATTGCATCCTCGAGCAATTAAGTTTTTTGATTAATGAATTGTTGACTGGAGCTTGAGTATAAGTAGTCTGCTCACGGTAACAGTCTGTCATGTAATGAAACACTGCAGCCTTCTTGTATCTGGGGAAATCGCTTGTCCATTAGCTGAACATGTTAGACGCTTTCAACACATTAATAGGCTTTTAAGTTTACATTCCGGATCTGTTTACATACATTAGCGGTCAACGACATACTTCCGTCTGGAGGTAACGGTGACACACATTAGCTGACCCGTTAGACGCTTTCACTCCATTAGCGAACAAGAGCCCGGCATGTAATGAAAAAACCCGTAACCTACTTCTGTCTGATGGTAACGGTGACCTCTATTAGCTGACATCTTTAGACGCTTTCAACTCATTAGCGAACAATGCCAGTAATTGTTTTCCTAAGTGCTCTGCCCAACACTCAACACTTTAGATTTTAGCGATGGAAATGATATAAAAAGCAGCAGCTTCTCCAACGAGTTCCAAGTTGACCAGGATGCCCGGGTTCGAATTACAAATTCAGCTTCTAATAACTCAGAGACTAATTACGATAAAGACATCAAATAAAGTTTATTACATTAATGTCATTAGATAGTTTCTTGTGAATGTATATTTGGGTACATGGTGTCCAGGGTTCGAATACCGATAAAATGTAATTTAATTATAAATTTAATAACTCCTAAACTAATTAAGATAAAGACGCCAAATAAACTTTATTGCCTTTATTTTATTAGGTAGTATCTTGTGGATGTGTAATTAGATACCTGACGTTCTGGGTTCGATCCTAATTTTAAATCGTCATTATCTCAGAAACTCAGAGAGGTAGACGAGTGAACCAAAGCATGATTGATAGCTCCTATAAGGGGTAATTAATACTGTATATAATTTTCAATCAGTTGTCCTTACTTCGAATCCCGATCTTTCAATCACTTACTTATTCTTTCTCTATACTCTAGAATATGTCACTTAGATTGATGCTGTAACTGCATACACAACCTTTAAACATATCAAACTAATATTGTAAATAATTTTGTTTCTGGTGTCCAGGGTTCGAATACCGATAAAATGTAATTTAATTATAAATTTAATAACTTCTAAACTAATTAAGATAAAGACGCCAAATAAACTTTATTGTCTTTATATTATTAGGTACTATCTTGTGGATGTGTAATTAGATACCTGACGTTCTGGGTTCGATCCTAATTTTAAATCGTCATTATCTCAGAAACTCAGAGAGGTAGACGAGTGAACCAAAGCATGATTGATAGCTCCTATAAGGGGTAATTAATACTGTATATAATTTTCAATCAGTTGTCCTTACTTCGAATCCCGATCTTTCAATCACATACTTATTTTTCTCTATACTCTAGAATATATCACTTAGATTGATGCTGTA
Organism: Deroplatys truncata; assembly: GCA_030765065.1. NCBI lineage: Eukaryota > Metazoa > Arthropoda > Insecta > Mantodea > Mantidae > Deroplatys > Deroplatys truncata. Next base: position 83,077,388 of record CM060988.1, read on the forward strand.
ACTGTATACAGCACCTTTAAACATATCAAACTAATATTGTAAATAATTTTGTTTCTGGTGTCCAGGGTTCGAATACCGATAAAATGTAGTTTAATTATAAATTTAATAACTTCTAAACTAATTAAGATAAAGACGCCAAATAAACTTTATTGCCTTTATGTTATTAGGTATTATCTTGTGAATGTGTAATTAGATACCTGACGTTCTGGGTTCGAGCCTAATTTTAAATCGTCATTATCTCAGAAACTAAGAGAGGTAGACGAGTGAACCAAAGCATGATTGATAGCTCCTATGAGGGGTAATTAATACTGTATATAATTTTCAATCAGTTGCCCTTACTTCGAATCCCGATCTTTCAATCACTTACTTATTTTTCTCTATACTCTAGAATATATCACTTAGATTGATGCTGTAACTGCATACAGCACCTTTAAACATATCAAACTAATATTGTAAATAATTTTGTTTCTGGTGTCCAGGGTTCGAATACCGATAAAATATAGTTTAATTATAAATTTAATAACTTCTAAACTAATTAAGATAAAGACGCCAAATAAACTTTATTGCCTTTATGTTATTAGGTATTATCTTGTGGATGTGTAATTAGATACCTGACGTTCTGGGTTCGAGCCTAATTTTAAATCGTCATTATCTCAGAAACTAAGAGAGGTAGACGAGTGAACCAAAGCATGATTGATAGCTCCTATGAGGGGTAATTAATACCGTATATAATTTTCAATCAGTTGTCCTTACTTCGAATCCCGATCTTTCAATCACTTACTTATTTTTCTCTATACTCTAGAATATATCACTTAGATTGATGCTGTAACTGCATACAGCACCTTTAAACATATCAAACTAATATTGTAAATAATTTTGTTTCTGGTGTCCAGGGTTCGAATACCGATAAAATGTAATTTAATTATAAATTTAATAACTCCTAAACTAATTAAGATAAAGACGCCAAATAAACTTTATTGCGTTTATGTTACTAGGTAGTATCTTGTGGATGTGTAATTAGATACCTGACGTTCTGGGTTCGAGCCTAATGTTTAAATCGTCATTATCTCAGAAACTAAGAGAGGTAGAGGAATTGACCAAAGCATGATTGATAGCTCCTATGATGGGCAATTAATACTGTATATAATTTTCAATCAGCTGTCCTTACTTCGAATCCCGATCTTTCAATCACTTACATATTTTTCTCTATACTCTAGAATATATCACTTAGATTGATGCTGTAAATGCATACAGCACCCTTAAACATATCAAACTAATATTGTAAATAATTTTGGTTCTGGTGTCCAGGGTTCGAATACCGATAAAATGTAATTTAATTATAAATTTAATAACTCCTAAACTAATTAAGATAAAGACACCAAATAAACTTTTATAGGGGGAAAGGATGCTCTACTGAAACATTAGGTCTCTAGATAGAAGTATTTATAGGGGAGAGATAGGGAATAACAGGGCTGATGCTAGGCTAGTCAGATGCTAAAGGAGGGAGGGATATGCTTTATACGAGAGAGATAGGGAACACAAGGAAAGATGCTATACTAAACAGGACTTGAAGGATAGAATATGGGCGATATAGCGAACCGAGGAGAGGTATTAGGATAGGAGTTTTGAATGATGGAGTAGGTGTTTATATGCGAGAGATAGGGAATACGAGGGTCGATGCTAGGCTAGATGGTGTTGAATGAGGGAATGCATCTTATATGAGAGAGGTAGGGGAATATGAGGAGAAGTGCTAGGCTAGTCGGGAAGGTCTGAATGAGAGAGTATACGTCTATATGGGAAAATATAGGGAAAACGAAGGTAGGTGCTAGGTTGAGAGAGTCTTCAAGGAGGAAAATGCATTTATATGAGAGCGTTAGGGCATACGAGGAGAGGTGCTAGTCTAGACATGGTTTGAGGATTAGAGTATACGTTTATATGGGAGAAATATGGAAAACGGTAGAGATACAAGGATAGACAGAGCTTGAAGGAGGAGGAATGTAGGTTTATACTGTAATATAGAGAGTAATTCGATTATAAAACTTTTCTCATCCAGCCTTACAACACTTTTATATACTTATTTTCTAAACCTTACAAACTTTATATTTGTTAAACAGTAGTACGCGAGACGGAGAGGGACAAACAGTATATCGGTTTACAGTGAAGTATACGTCCTAACCTATTCCCACCTTGTTTGTTCTGGATCTTCTCATTGTCTATCATCTAACGTAAACACGTAACAAGACGTAACACAGGAAATCATACATATGGCACATTAAAAAAAATAAAGGTATATATAATGAAACATAAACAAGTAGACAGAGGGTCATCGATACATAGAAAACCAGGAGTTGTATGTACTGAGACCATAGATTAGTATAGGCAAACAACAAAGAAGTGAATTTATAGTGTAAATAGCCTAATATTTTCAAATATTATTATAGTCTAAAAGTATATAACTTAATTATGTATCGAGTATTGAGAAATAAACGTTATTCATTATTCACTAATCTCAGATCACTGCAATTGTATTGAATCAATTCACAATTGCTAATGCCATTCAACTTTCATTCGTCTCTGATACATAAACAAATTGCAAAATGGAGAAGGACGAAAGTAATAAAAAGACTCAGGCAGCAAATTTTAAGAAAGAAGAGAAAGATATATGACCGACATTGTTTTGGAACACAAATTAGTGTTGAAAATAAAATGACTGATAGCTCTGCTAAGCGTAAGGAAGAGACATGGAAATAAATTGCAAATGAATACAATTCTAGGTTAGAAAAAGAAGATAAACAACATTCATGTAAACCAATTTTTAAAAATCAGTTTAACTGAATACATGTAAAAAAACATATCACTTTACAAAAAGTAATGCAGACAACATTTATTTTTTATAAACATTATCCTATTACATTCCTTTACAAAAAACCATACATATTTCCTAAAGGCAAAGGTGATAGTCTAGACATTCTAAACACTCAGATATATAATCATATACATCACACAGAAAGAGACCTGCATTATCAGTAAAAAAAACTAAACATCTCAACAATGTCTGAATGATGTATTTTATAAGTACAAGTTTTTTGATATTTCAAAGTTCCTGTTAACCATGGCAGTAATTGATTAACACAATTTCTCGATCCTGTCATGCTATAACTTTAGATGCTTTCAGCTTACTTATAATTTCCTCAATCTCTTGTGTGTGACTATTATTACCAGCATCCCTCGACGCAATTAGTAACCTCAATATATTTACTAGTCTATTCGGATTTTCAAGCGTTGATATCACTGAATCATCATCATATGAAGATTTCATATTCTCGCAACTTCCGATGTATCCAGATTTTTCATCAACAGTAGTCTCCAGTGAAGGACAGAGGCCTGATCCGGTATAACATTCCCCTCTATTCATCTTCGGATCTTCAAGTGCAGGAGAGAGAGTCGATTCAGCATAACATGTTGCTCTATGAAACTTAAATCTTGACAAAGAACGATTCTTAAAAATCCGCCCGCATATACAGCATCTAATAACGCGTTTTCCTCCATGTGTAATGTATGAAAAATTGAGTTTCTCATTCGTTAGTTGCACAGATTTTCTCGGGCAGTAGCTCATGCTAAAACTAAAAGAAATTAAATGAATACGTGAATGCTTACGCTCGAAGGAATTAAAAGCGAATGAATGAATTCATAACGCGCAACTATTTATATATCCAAGATGAGGACGACGGAGGGAATTGAGATCAATGCATAGCAGGGGGAAAGGATACTCTCTTGAAACATTAGTCATCTAGACAACTATTGTTCACGGAGACCGTAGACGTCAGGTTGAATGGGACAGACCTCAGGTTCAAATCTTTAAGGGTACGGACCCCTGGCTTTTGCCTGGCATGTATACTAAACCATCCTAACAGCGTAACATTACATAACAACGACACGTAACCAGAACATGACGAGTGCGAGCATGGAAAAAAGGATGCTCGCTGGGAACATTAGTGGAAAAGGATGCTCTCTGGAAACAGTCGCCATCCGCACAACGGATTGTCCCTAACATTTCCAGATTTCAAAACGTTCAACATCGTGAGGCGCTCCTGTCATCTACATTTCGACGAAATTTTACCTCCTGAATTAGTTTGATGCTCTGAATAGAACCTCAGAACATGCATTACGCTGCGTGTCCCTAGCGTTTCCAGCTCCTGAATCGTTCCAGCTAGTGGAATGCCTCTACCATCTTCATGTCAACGATCTGTTACTCTGAATTAAAGTTTGGTGATATGTATAGACCTGTACAACATGCATTACGCTATGTAACAGACTCATCACGCTATGTAACAACACAATCACGCTATGTAACAACATGTTCACGCTATGTAACAACATGATCACGCTATGTAACAACATGATCACGCTATGTAACAACATGATCACGCTATGTAACAACATGATCACGCTATGTAACAACATGATCACGCCATGTAACAACACGATCACGCTATGTAACAACATGATCACGCTATGTAACAACACGATCACGCTATGTAACAACACGATCACGCTATGTAACAACACGATCACGCTATGTAACAACTGATCATGCTATGTAACAACCTGAGTAGGCTATGTAACAACATGATCATGCTATGTAACAACATGATCACGCTATGTAACAACCTGATCACGCTATGTAACAACATGATCACGCTATGTAACAACATGATCACGCTATGTAACAACATGATCACGCTATGTAACAACATGATCACGCTATGTAACAACATGAACACGCTATGTAACACCTGATTACGCTATGTAACAACTGATCACGCTATGTAACAACATGAACACGCTATGTAACAACCTGATTACGCTATGTAACAACTGATCACGCTATGTAACAACTGATCACGCTATGTAACAACATGATCATGCTATGTAACAACATGATCACGCTATGTAACAACCTGAGCACGCTATGTAACAACCTGAGCACGCTATGTAACAACATGATCATGCTATGTAACAACATGATCACGCTATGTAACAACCTGATTACGCTATGTAACATGATCACGCTATGTAACAACATGAACACGCTATGTAACAACCTGAGCACGCCATGTAACAAACTGAGCACGCTATGTAACAACATGTTCACGCTATGTAACAACATGATCACGCTATGTAACAACCTGAGCACGCTATGTAACAACCTGAGCACGCTATGTAACAATACGATCACGCTATGTAACAACATGAACACGCTATGTAACAACCTGAGCACGCTATGTAACAACCTGAGCACGCTATGTAACAACATGTTCACGCTATGTAACAACATGAACACGCTATGTAACAATACGATCACGCTATGTAACAACCTGATTACGCTATGTAACAACTGATCACACTATGTAACAACATGATCACGCTATGTAACAACCTGAGCACGCTATGTAACAACATGATCACGCTATGTAACAACCTGAGCACGCCATGTAACAACATGATCACGCTATGTAACAACATGTTCACGCTATGTAACAACACGATCACCCTATGTAACAACCTGAGCACGCTATGTAACAACATGATCATGCTATGTAACAACATGATCACGCTATGTAACAACCTGAGCACGCTATGTAACAACATGATCACGCTATGTAACAACATGAACACGCTATGTAACAACCTGAGCACGCTATGTAACAAACTGAGCACGCTATGTAACAACATGTTCACGCTATGTAACAACATGATCACGCTATGTAACAACCTGAGCACGCTATGTAACAACCTGAGCACGCTATGTAACAATACTATCACGCTATGTAACAACCTGATCACGCTATGTAACAACATGATTACGCTATGTAACAACGGATCACGCTATGTAACAACATGATTACGCTATGTAACAACCTGAGCACGCTATGTAACAACATGTTCACGCTATGTAACAACATGAACACGCTATGTAACAATACGATAACGCTATGTAACAAACTGTGCACGCTATGTAACAACCTGAGCACGCTATGTAACAACATGAACACGCTATGTAACAACCTGAGCACGCTATGTAACAACATGTTCATGCTATGTAACAACATGAACACGCTATGTAACAATACGATCACGCTATGTAACAACGTGATTACGCTATGTAACAACTGATCACACTATGTAACAACATGATCACGCTATGTAACAACCTGAGCACGCTATGTAACAACATGATCACGCTATGTAACAACCTGAGCATTACATGTAACAACATGATCACGCTATGTAACAACATGTTCACGCTATGTAACAACACGATCACCCTATGTAACAACCTGAGCACGCTATGTAACAACATGATCACGCTATGTAACAACATATTCACGCTATGTAACAATACGATCAAGCTATGTAACAACACGATCACGCTATGTAACAACATGATCATGCTATGTAACAACATGAACACGCTATGTAACAACCTGAGCACGCTATGTAACAACATGATCACGCTATGTAACAACATGAACACGCTTGTAACAACATGATCACGCTATGTAACAACCTGAGTACGCTATGTAACAACATGATCACGCTATGTAACAACCTGATCACGCTATGTAACAACACGATCACGCTATGTAACAACACGATCACGCTATGTAACAACCTGATCACGCTATGTAACAACATGTTCACGCTATGTAACAACATGATCACGCTATGTAACAACCTGATCACGCTATGTAACAACCTGATCACGCTATGTAACAACGCGATCACGCTATGTAACAACATGATCACGCTATGTAACAACATGATCACGCTATGTAAATAGGGTGGACCATTTAAGTTGAGGCTATACAATATATCCAAAACTAAGCGTTGTAGAAAGAAATGTCTTTAATAAAACTTGATTGATATTATACGAAAGTAAATGCCACTAGTCGTGTTTCGTTTGGAGGCTGTTATGAGGGTCATTTTGGGTCAATTTACTTTTTTTAAATGGGAACCTACAATTAGGTTCCCATTTAAAAAGACCCTGAAATGACCCTCACAACAGCCTCCAAACGAAACACGACTAGTGGCATTTACTTTCGTCATAATATCAATCAAGTTTTATTAAAGACATTTCTTTCTACAACGCTTAGTTTTGGATATATTGTATAGCCTCAACTTAAATGGTCCACCCTATTTACATAGCGTGATCATGTTGTTACATAGCGTGATCATGTTACATAGCGTGATCGCGTTGTTACATAGCGTGATCAGGTTGTTACATAGCGTGATCAGGTTGTTACATAGCGTGATCATGTTGTTACATAGCGTGAACATGTTGTTACATAGCGTGATCAGGTTGTTACATAGCGTGATCGTGTTGTTACATAGCGTGATCGTGTTGTTACATAGCGTGATCAGGTTGTTACATAGCGTGATCATGTTGTTACATAGCGTACTCAGGTTGTTACATAGCGTGATCATGTTGTTACATAGCGTGTTCATGTTGTTACATAGCGTGATCATGTTGTTACATAGCGTGCTCAGGTTGTTACATAGCGTGTTCATGTTGTTACATAGCGTGATCATGTTGTTACATAGCGTGATCGTGTTGTTACATAGCTTGATCGTATTGTTACATAGCGTGAATATGTTATTACATAGCGTGATCATGTTGTTACATAGCGTGCTCAGGTTGTTACATAGGGTGATCGTGTTGTTACATAGCGTGAACATGTTGTTACATAGCGTGATCATGTTGTTACATGTAATGCTCAGGTTGTTACATAGCGTGATCATGTTGTTACATAGCGTGCTCAGGTTGTTACATAGCGTGATCATGTTGTTACATAGTGTGATCAGTTGTTAAATAGCGTAATCACGTTGTTACATAGCGTGATCGTATTGTTACATAGCGTGTTCATGTTGTTACATAGCATGAACATGTTGTTACATAGCGTGCTCAGGTTGTTACATAGCGTGTTCATGTTGTTACATAGCGTGCTCAGGTTGTTACATAGCGTGCACAGTTTGTTACATAGCGTTATCGTATTGTTACATAGCGTGTTCATGTTGTTACATAGCGTGAACATGTTGTTACATAGCGTGCTCAGGTTGTTACATAGCGTAATCATGTTGTTACATAGCGTGATCCGTTGTTACATAGCGTAATCATGTTGTTACATAGCGTGATCAGGTTGTTACATAGCGTGATAGTATTGTTACATAGCGTGCTCAGGTTGTTACATAGCGTGCTCAGGTTGTTACATAGCGTGATCATGTTGTTACATAGCGTGAACATGTTGTTACATAGCGTGCTCAGTTTGTTACATAGCGTGCTCAGGTTGTTACATAGCGTGTTCATGTTGTTACATAGCGTGATCATGTTGTTACATAGCGTGCTCAGGTTGTTACATAGCGTGATCATGTTGTTACATAGCATGATCATGTTGTTACATAGCGTGCTCAGGTTGTTACATAGGGTGATCGTGTTGTTACATAGCGTGAACATGTTGTTACATAGCGTGATCATGTTGTTACATGGCGTGCTCAGGTTGTTACATAGCGTGATCATGTTGTTACATAGCGTGCTCAGGTTGTTACATAGCGTGATCATGTTGTTACATAGTGTGATCAGTTGTTACATAGCGTAATCAGGTTGTTACATAGCGTGATCGTATTGTTACATAGCGTGTTCATGTTGTTACATAGCGTGAACATGTTGTTACATAGCGTGCTCAGGTTGTTACATAGCGTGCTCAGGTTGTTACATAGCGTGTTCATGTTGTTACATAGCGTGATCGTATTGTTACATAGCGTGCTCAGGTTGTTACATAGCGTGCTCAGGTTGTTACATAGCGTGATCATGTTGTTACATAGCGTGAACATGTTGTTACATAGCGTGCTCAGTTTGTTACATAGCGTGCTCAGGTTGTTACATAGCGTGTTCATGTTGTTACATAGCGTGATCATGTTGTTACATAGCGTAATCAGGTTGTTACATAGCGTGATCATGTTGTTACATAGCATGATCATGTTGTTACATAGCGTGCTCAGGTTGTTACATAGCGTGCTCAGGTTGTTACATAGCGTGATCATGTTGTTACATAGCATGATCATGTTGTTACATAGCGTGATCAGTTGTTACATAGCGTGATCAGTTGTTATATAGCGTAATCAGGTTGGTACATAGCGTGTTCATGTTGTTACATAGCGTGATCAGTTGTTACATAGCGTAATCAGGTTGTTACATAGCGTGTTCATGTTGTTACATAGCGTGATCATGTTGTTACATAGCGTGATCATGTTGTTACATAGCGTGATCGTGTTGTTACATAGCGTGATCATGTTGTTACATAGCGTGATCAGGTTGTTACATAGCGTGATCATGTTGTTACATAGCATGATCATGTTGTTACATAGCCTACTCAGGTTGTTACATAGCATGATCAGTTGTTACATAGCGTGATCGTGTTGTTACATAGCGTGATCGTGTTGTTACATAGCGTGATCGTGTTGTTACATAGCGTGATCATGTTGTTACATAGCGTGATCGTGTTGTTACATGGCGTGATCATGTTGTTACATAGCGTGATCATGTTGTTACATAGCGTGATCATGTTGTTACATAGCGTGATCATGTTGTTACATAGCGTGATCATGTTGTTACATAGCGTGAACATGTTGTTACATAGCGTTATTGTGTTGTTACATAGCGTGATGAGTCTGTTACATAGCGTAATGCATGTTGTACAGGTCTATACATATCACCAAACTTTAATTCAGAGTAACAGATCGTTGACATGAAGATGGTAGAGGCATTCCACTAGCTGGAACGATTCAGGAGCTGGAAACGCTAGGGACACGCAGCGTAATGCATGTTCTGAGGTTCTATACAGAGCATCAAACTAATTCAGGAGGTAAAATTTCGTCGAAATGTAGATGACAGGAGCGCCTCACGATGTTGAACGTTTTGAAATCTGGAAATGTTAGGGACAATCCGTTGTGCGGATGGCGACTGTTTCCAGAGAGCATCCTTTTCCACTAATGTTCCCAGCGAGCATCCTTTTTTCCATGCTCGCACTCGTCATGTTCTGGTTACGTGTCGTTGTTATGTAATGTTACGCTGTTAGGATGGTTTAGTATACATGCCAGGCAAAAGCCAGGGGTCCGTACCCTTAAAGATTTGAACCTGAGGTCTGTCCCATTCAACCTGACGTCTACGGTCTCCGTGAACAATAGTTGTCTAGATGACTAATGTTTCAAGAGAGTATCCTTTCCCCCTGCTATGCATTGATCTCAATTCCCTCCGTCGTCCTCATCTTGGATATATAAATAGTTGCGCGTTATGAATTCATTCATTCGCTTTTAATTCCTTCGAGCGTAAGCATTCACGTATTCATTTAATTTCTTTTAGTTTTAGCATGAGCTACTGCCCGAGAAAATCTGTGCAACTAACGAATGAGAAACTCAATTTTTCATACATTACACATGGAGGAAAACGCGTTATTAGATGCTGTATATGCGGGCGGATTTTTAAGAATCGTTCTTTGTCAAGATTTAAGTTTCATAGAGCAACATGTTATGCTGAATCGACTCTCTCTCCTGCACTTGAAGATCCGAAGATGAATAGAGGGGAATGTTATACCGGATCAGGCCTCTGTCCTTCACTGGAGACTACTGTTGATGAAAAATCTGGATACATCGGAAGTTGCGAGAATATGAAATCTTCATATGATGATGATTCAGTGATATCAACGCTTGAAAATCCGAATAGACTAGTAAATATATTGAGGTTACTAATTGCGTCGAGGGATGCTGGTAATAATAGTCACACACAAGAGATTGAGGAAATTATAAGTAAGCTGAAAGCATCTAAAGTTATAGCATGACAGGATCGAGAAATTGTGTTAATCAATTACTGCCATGGTTAACAGGAACTTTGAAATATCAAAAAACTTGTACTTATAAAATACATCATTCAGACATTGTTGAGATGTTTAGTTTTTTTTACTGATAATGCAGGTCTCTTTCTGTGTGATGTATATGATTATATATCTGAGTGTTTAGAATGTCTAGACTATCACCTTTGCCTTTAGGAAATATGTATGGTTTTTTGTAAAGGAATGTAATAGGATAATGTTTATAAAAAATAAATGTTGTCTGCATTACTTTTTGTAAAGTGATATGTTTTTTTACATGTATTCAGTTAAACTGATTTTTAAAAATTGGTTTACATGAATGTTGTTTATCTTCTTTTTCTAACCTAGAATTGTATTCATTTGCAATTTATTTCCATGTCTCTTCCTTACGCTTAGCAGAGCTATCAGTCATTTTATTTTCAACACTAATTTGTGTTCCAAAACAATGTCGGTCATATATCTTTCTCTTCTTTCTTAAAATTTGCTGCCTGAGTCTTTTTATTACTTTCGTCCTTCTCCATTTTGCAATTTGTTTATGTATCAGAGACGAATGAAAGTTGAATGGCATTAGCAATTGTGAATTGATTCAATACAATTGCAGTGATCTGAGATTAGTGAATAATGAATAACGTTTATTTCTCAATACTCGATACATAATTAAGTTATATACTTTTAGACTATAATAATATTTGAAAATATTAGGCTATTTACACTATAAATTCACTTCTTTGTTGTTTGCCTATACTAATCTATGGTCTCAGTACATACAACTCCTGGTTTTCTATGTATCGATGACCCTCTGTCTACTTGTTTATGTTTCATTATATATACCTTTATTTTTTTTAATGTGCCATATGTATGATTTCCTGTGTTACGTCTTGTTACGTGTTTACGTTAGATGATAGACAATGAGAAGATCCAGAACAAACAAGGTGGGAATAGGTTAGGACGTATACTTCACTGTAAACCGATATACTGTTTGTCCCTCTCCGTCTCGCGTACTACTGTTTAACAAATATAAAGTTTGTAAGGTTTAGAAAATAAGTATATAAAAGTGTTGTAAGGCTGGATGAGAAAAGTTTTATAATCGAATTACTCTCTATATTACAGTATAAACCTACATTCCTCCTCCTTCAAGCTCTGTCTATCCTTGTATCTCTACCGTTTTCCATATTTCTCCCATATAAACGTATACTCTAATCCTCAAACCATGTCTAGACTAGCACCTCTCCTCGTATGCCCTAACGCTCTCATATAAATGCATTTTCCTCCTTGAAGACTCTCTCAACCTAGCACCTACCTTCGTTTTCCCTATATTTTCCCATATAGACGTATACTCTCTCATTCAGACCTTCCCGACTAGCCTAGCACTTCTCCTCATATTCCCCTACCTCTCTCATATAAGATGCATTCCCTCATTCAACACCATCTAGCCTAGCATCGACCCTCGTATTCCCTATCTCTCGCATATAAACACCTACTCCATCATTCAAAACTCCTATCCTAATACCTCTCCTCGGTTCGCTATATCGCCCATATTCTATCCTTCAAGTCCTGTTTAGTATAGCATCTTTCCTTGTGTTCCCTATCTCTCTCGTATAAAGCATATCCCTCCCTCCTTTAGCATCTGACTAGCCTAGCATCAGCCCTGTTATTCCCTATCTCTCCCCTATAAATACTTCTATCTAGAGACCTAATGTTTCAGTAGAGCATCCTTTCCCCCTATAAAAGTTTATTTGGTGTCTTTATCTTAATTAGTTTAGGAGTTATTAAATTTATAATTAAATTACATTTTATCGGTATTCGAACCCTGGACACCAGAACCAAAATTATTTACAATATTAGTTTGATATGTTTAAGGGTGCTGTATGCATTTACAGCATCAATCTAAGTGATATATTCTAGAGTATAGAGAAAAATAAGTAAGTGATTGAAAGATCGGGATTCGAAGTAAGGACAGCTGATTGAAAATTATATACAGTATTAATTGCCCATCATAGGAGCTATCAATCATGCTTTGGTCAATTCCTCTACCTCTCTTAGTTTCTGAGATAATGACGATTTAAACATTAGGCTCGAACCCAGAACGTCAGGTATCTAATTACACATCCACAAGATACTACCTAGTAACATAAACGCAATAAAGTTTATTTGGCGTCTTTATCTTAATTAGTTTAGGAGTTATTAAATTTATAATTAAATTACATTTTATCGGTATTCGAACCCTGGACACCAGAAACAAAATTATTTACAATATTAGTTTGATATGTTTAAAGGTGCTGTATGCAGTTACAGCATCAATCTAAGTGATATATTCTAGAGTATAGAGAAAAATAAGTAAGTGATTGAAAGATCGGGATTCGAAGTAAGGACAAATGATTGAAAATTATATACGGTATTAATTACCCCTCATAGGAGCTATCAATCATGCTTTGGTTCACTCGTCTACCTCTCTTAGTTTCTGAGATAATGACGATTTAAAATTAGGCTCGAACCCAGAACGTCAGGTATCTAATTACACATCCACAAGATAATACCTAATAACATAAAGGCAATAAAGTTTATTTGGCGTCTTTATCTTAATTAGTTTAGAAGTTATTAAATTTATAATTAAACTATATTTTATCGGTATTCGAACCCTGGACACCAGAAACAAAATTATTTACAATATTAGTTTGATATGTTTAAAGGTGCTGTATGCAGTTACAGCATCAATCTAAGTGATATATTCTAGAGTATAGAGAAAAATAAGTAAGTGATTGAAAGATCGGGATTCGAAGTAAGGGCAACTGATTGAAAATTATATACAGTATTAATTACCCCTCATAGGAGCTATCAATCATGCTTTGGTTCACTCGTCTACCTCTCTTAGTTTCTGAGATAATGACGATTTAAAATTAGGCTCGAACCCAGAACGTCAGGTATCTAATTACACATCCACAAGATAATACCTAATAACATAAAGGCAATAAAGTTTATTTGGCGTCTTTATCTTAATTAGTTTAGAAGTTATTAAATTTATAATTAAACTACATTTTATCGGTATTCGAACCCTGGACACCAGAAACAAAATTATTTACAATATTAGTTTGATATGTTTAAAGGTGCTGTATACAGTTACAGCATCAATCTAAGTGATATATTCTAGAGTATAGAGAAAAATAAGTATGTGATTGAAAGATCGGGATTCGAAGTAAGGACAACTGATTGAAAATTATATACAGTATTAATTACCCCTTATAGGAGCTATCAATCATGCTTTGGTTCACTCGTCTACCTCTCTGAGTTTCTGAGATAATGACGATTTAAAATTAGGATCGAACCCAGAACGTCAGGTATCTAATTACACATCCACAAGATAGTACCTAATAATATAAAGACAATAAAGTTTATTTGGCGTCTTTATCTTAATTAGTTTAGAAGTTATTAAATTTATAATTAAATTACATTTTATCGGTATTCGAACCCTGGACACCAGAAACAAAATTATTTACAATATTAGTTTGATATGTTTAAAGGTTGTGTATGCAGTTACAGCATCAATCTAAGTGACATATTCTAGAGTATAGAGAAAGAATAAGTAAGTGATTGAAAGATCGGGATTCGAAGTAAGGACAACTGATTGAAAATTATATACAGTATTAATTACCCCTTATAGGAGCTATCAATCATGCTTTGGTTCACTCGTCTACCTCTCTGAGTTTCTGAGATAATGACGATTTAAAATTAGGATCGAACCCAGAACGTCAGGTATCTAATTACACATCCACAAGATACTACCTAATAAAATAAAGGCAATAAAGTTTATTTGGCGTCTTTATCTTAATTAGTTTAGGAGTTATTAAATTTATAATTAAATTACATTTTATCGGTATTCGAACCCTGGACACCATGTACCCAAATATACATTCACAAGAAACTATCTAATGACATTAATGTAATAAACTTTATTTGATGTCTTTATCGTAATTAGTCTCTGAGTTATTAGAAGCTGAATTTGTAATTCGAACCCGGGCATCCTGGTCAACTTGGAACTCGTTGGAGAAGCTGCTGCTTTTTATATCATTTCCATCGCTAAAATCTAAAGTGTTGAGTGTTGGGCAGAGCACTTAGGAAAACAATTACTGGCATTGTTCGCTAATGAGTTGAAAGCGTCTAAAGATGTCAGCTAATAGAGGTCACCGTTACCATCAGACAGAAGTAGGTTACGGGTTTTTTCATTACATGCCGGGCTCTTGTTCGCTAATGGAGTGAAAGCGTCTAACGGGTCAGCTAATGTGTGTCACCGTTACCTCCAGACGGAAGTATGTCGTTGACCGCTAATGTATGTAAACAGATCCGGAATGTAAACTTAAAAGCCTATTAATGTGTTGAAAGCGTCTAACATGTTCAGCTAATGGACAAGCGATTTCCCCAGATACAAGAAGGCTGCAGTGTTTCATTACATGACAGACTGTTACCGTGAGCAGACTACTTATACTCAAGCTCCAGTCAACAATTCATTAATCAAAAAACTTAATTGCTCGAGGATGCAATCTGCAGACCTTAGTAATCATAAAAAAAATGTTTGACGAACATTACCTAATTAATTTGCCGAGGGGCGGCAGGACTCGAGAAAACAATTCCATCAAGTCATGACGCCACAGTAGAACGCATGGGGGAGGGGGTAGAACCTGTTAGCACAGATACTGCCGGCATTAGGTGAGCACACAAAGCGAGAGGGGGCGGGGCCTAACGACACGAGACCTGGCGGCATGTGAGCACACAAAGGGAGGGGGCGGGGCTTGTCGGCGTAGAACAAAGAACTTTATCGCTTGTCGGCATCTCTCTACTGCGCTCAAGTCGCTATTCTATTGCTACTTACGTCCATGTCTGTTGTTTGTAATTTCTTACTTACAATGCTGAATTCTTTCAAGAATGGAATACCAAACTACAGTCATAAAAGATGTCTGAAGACTACACAATTTCTTCATTATGACTCTAGCTTCAGATTTCACCAAATACTTCTCACTTTTTTCCCTGTGATTGACAACAGTGCCCTAACGATTGCCTGGCCACATTATTTATGTATTTATTTGTTTCTTTGTTTACGGTTGCTTAAACAATAAAGTCATAGTGCGACCAGCAGTTTGCAATTAACATGGCACATACATTATAGTTTACAGTAGATGCAATGTTAGTGTTCACATTCATGTGTTATTCTCAACAATTAATTCTTTTCTTAGACAAAAGTCATAACTCAGCTGCAATCGACGGTTCATAAACGTTAACAGTTTACGGTGTTAATTATTTACATTAACATTTTAGATAAATCACAATAAAACTGTTGACAATTAGAGCTAAAGCCTATTGCACAGTTGTATATCCTTAAAGAATTGAAGGATCTTCGGGTTCCTGAGCGCTGTAACTATATCTGTGGAGATGCCATGAAGTTTTCTTTCTCTCTTAAACTTGGAGCATTCGGTGAAGACATTTTGATTGTGAGAAGAGTATTACAGTTTGGACAGATGGGTGGGTCTTCTCTCCGTAGCAGGTATGAGTGTGTCAATGAGCTGTGGTCAATACGTAGTCTCGCCACATTATTCAAGCTTCTGCAAGCTTCTTCTCCAACGGACCGTCGGGTTACAAGTACAGAGCGGCCCCTCAGCCATCTGGCCGGTAGTCGCGATGCGTGTTCCCGCGCTATATCCAGTGTATGTGTTTATTATTATCATTATTGATACTGATACCATATTATTACTGATTTTATGATGATTATTACGATATATTGATTACCTATTGAACAAACATAATTACTTTTTATTTTATCAGTACTAATCTTTTTCACAGTCGGTGTTGAAAGTGGTGTCCTTCGGCAGATAAACATTCTTGGCACCTTCTGATGAAATTACCATTCACACGCATTTCTTGTTGCGTAATTTCCCAAATTTCTGTTCTTATATTGTTTTTAAGATCGTCTATGGTGCGAGGATTATTCCTATAGACTCTATTTTTGAGAGTTCCCCTCAGAAAAAGTCACACACAGTAATATCCGGTGATCGAGCCGACCATAACCGTTTAGAGATTATTCTGTCATCAAAAACGTTCTTGATGTCTTCCAAGGAAGCATCAGCAGTATGAGCTGTGGCAGAATCTTGTTGAAAATAGCCATATTCCCTCTCATTGTCTGTCAACATTGCAAAAAATGGCGCGAGAATATTTCTGCGGTACCTACGGAATTTGCGGTGTCATTGTAAAATGTGGGGCCTATTATCCGTTCTGTTGTTACAGCACACCATACACCAATTTTTTCATCATGTAAAGGAATCTCGTGAATTAAATGTGGATTTTCAGTACAACAATACCTATTGTTTTGTGAAGCAACATGGCCAGTCAAATGAAACCATGCCTCATCTGAAGAAATTATTAGATGTGAGTCAACAGTACCGCCAGCAATATTTTGTAACATCCAATTACAGAACTTTACGCGGGCTTCATCATCACGTGATCATAATTGATGGACATTAGTCACTCTGTATGGTTTTAATTTCAACAGTTACGTAGACCTATGTACTGAGGTTTTTGAAATACTGACTTGTTGTGCTACGCGTCGTAAAGGTTTATTCGGAGACCGTTCAAATGCTTCGCCAATTTCATCAAGTTTTTCTTCCGTTAGAACCCTTCGTTTCTTTTTACAACTTACAACATTAAATGATCCCGTTCTCTTCACTTTATTTACTAAATATCTAACTGTTTCTGTACTCGGAACTGGTACACCAGGAAATTTATCGTGAAATTGCCTACACGCCTGTCTACATGAGTCGCTTTTCACATACGTGTCATACATAAAAAGTCTTTGTTCAAGCGAAAATTTGAGTACCATTTCTGGGTTGTAATAATCCGATAATTCAATCGCACACAAATACACAGGCGTCTCGCGTCTATACACAAGAAGCAATAACAGCAGATTGAAGCTCGCTGCCACATGTCCGATAAGTGGAAGAGCCCGTGGCCTTGAGTTCATTCAGATGTGTCGCACAAGACTGCCATGCAATTCCCGGCCAGAGCGCTGAGGGACCGCTCTGTATTTCCATCGATGACTAGAAGCACTGAAAACATTAAATATTTCTTGCAACATGTCAAAAGAGGAAGTTGCTTGGTTACATCTTGCTGCACTTGAACCCACCAAACTCAAAGTGTGCACTGAACAAGGAACAAGCAGGCGTAGAGAGAGAGACGGCTCTGATTCTAGCTTGCAAGCCAGAATAAATACTTGACATATTCGGTGCACTGTCATAACTCTATCCTCTGCAGTTACTTATGTCTAATCTATGTCTCTCAAGAAAGTGGATTACTGCATCTGCCAGGTTCTGGCCACCATGTGCTGCATTGGGCACAAATTCAACAAACCGCTCTTCTGCTAATCCTCTTTGTTGACATAACGTAGGACACAACTTAACTGGTCATTGTGTGGAATATCAGCCTTGAGTCAACAATGATAGAATAATATTTAGCCGCAATAACTTGTGTCATCATTTCCTCAACTACTCTCTTCTCCATGGCTTTGTTTCCTCATATGTAACAAAATACAGGTACAAAGTTTTTACACTTCCAGAATTCTTATATTGTGGCTAATATTCTTATATATAATCCGTATATATAACATACAGGGTGGACCATTTAAATTGAGACCATACAATAGCTCCAAAACTAAGCGTTGTCGAAAGAAATGTCTTGAAAAAAGGTTGCTTGATATTAAGGGGGAAGTAAACGACATTAGTCGTGTTTTATTTGGAGGAAGTTGTGGTGGTCATTTTAGAGGCAATTTAAATTGACCCTAATTGTAGGTTCCCATCAAAAAATTAAATTGACCCTAAAAATGACCATCATAATGTCCTCCAAACAAAACACGACTAATGACACTTACTTTCCCCCATAATATCAAGCAAAGTTTAAGACATTTCTTTTGGAGATATTGTACTGGATTTTGTATTGTATTGGGTATTAAATGGTCCAACCCGTATAATGTATAACCCTTATATATGTGGCCAGCATGAAATGGATCAAATTCGGCAATAAGTTCCATGCACCTTAAAAAGTTGCTATTATGAACAGTTCCAAGTACTTCATCACCACCGCGGAAAGCCAGTCCCCGAGAAGAAAGTTTCTTCAATGTATTACGACGCTTTGTAATACATTACGTCAGCATTTCACTTTATTTTCCAGTTGTGTGAATAATTTCCCATCTATCCTGGTCATAGCAGAGCTTCTGTTTTCAAAACTAAGAACACAGTCTTAGTGCCTTGAATGTTTTCATAGCTGCAATTAGCTGTAGATATTTCCGAGAAACCACGAGGTTCTGCCAAGTCTGATATTCCCCCAAACAGAATACATGGTGCATAATATGATGTTCCCTGACTTTCAGAATAAACTAAATAATCTCTATCGATAATCTCCTTGTTTGCCAGCTTTCTCTGGAAAAAAGTTACACTAGTGCGGCGTCTAATGGCACCATCTTTAAACTGGCCTTTTGATTTTGAAAAGTATTTTTCTTTATTTTATCCCGTTCATTGAAATGTAGCCCCGTGGTTTATTATTTTTCCCCCAAAGGAACGGATCACAGAGTATGAAGAGTTCGTTCGACAACGATGGCTATTCCGTTTTCACTTTCGTTTGGTGGAACTATCTTTTCTCCATCTGTTTTACGTTTATTTGAACGAGGGAAGTGTTTCCTCCTAGTCTTCAACTATTTCACTTGCGAAGGATGTTTCTTCTTGACCTAAATTCTTTGAAGTTGTTTTTATAAAAACGTCAGGCGTGGAACTTTTTTCGATGTTTCTTCTCTCTTTTTCTTTTTTCTTTCGGCAAAGATCGATACTGAGCCGCACTGGATTTCTTTCTTCTAGTCATTTTAGTGGCTATCGAAAATAAAACTGAGAAAACGAAAGAAAATATGATAAACAAGTGAAAAACTTTAAACGATTCAAACATAACCTACAAAATCATAGGGTCATTCTAACATAATTAAAAGATTAACAATTGCAGTGCGAAACGGACATTATGCCAGAATGCCGTTTCATAAGTTATAAAAAGAACTACATCAAATTATAGTTTAAAAATTTAACTAGTGCAAATAATATTGCGGAAATTAACTACTAACAGACCACGCTTCTTGAAGTTACAAGTTTTTTCTTGCATATGCTAATCCAAGAGAACTAGAACAACTTGAACATTTTATTTGTCATGTAAATATCTTAAACATGTGGAATATTATTAAAATAATCTGATTTGATACATTCACACGACTTTCTCTACCCTCTATCTTTATTAGTGGATATATAAACTATTCTTACTAAAGCTTATTTTTCTATCTACTACATTTTGTCCAAATAAACCTTTGAAAAAATAGCAGTTAGCTATGTTACACATTTCGTTATAGATACAAAGAGAACAGCAATAATCAAATGTTTAAGAACTGGTCGCTACATACTGGCCTAAAAATTCCATACTGTTTCCATGCAATCAGAGAAAAAACTAAAAATCGATAAGACTATAAAAGACTATACTTCTATAATTAGAAGTAATTCTAATTTCCCGGTCGAACGGCACAGCCTTGCATCGTTTGACTAAAGTAGGCTCTTTGCTCGATCGGCAGCTAAGAAGCTACGTCTTACAGACGATCACAGATTTTCTCGCCTCGCATTTGCAGAAGAAAATGTCAACCATAACTGAAATAGGGTTATATTCACAGCCAAATTGCCATTTTCATCTATAAATGGGGAGGGGGCAAGTAATTGTCTACCGCCCCAGAGGAAAATTTTCGACGCAGAATACATGGCACAAGTGGATCAACAAGGTCGCATATCTGTGTCGTGTTGAAGTTGGATGTCACGAGATGGTCTAGCTGCGTTGTGGCAGCTTGATGGCACATTAAATAGCCAGCAGCATAAAGACATCCTCGAAAACACGATAGCTCCTTCTGTAAGGACTAGGTATCCCAAGGAATTATTGAATTCCAGTAGAATAACCACCCTGTCCACACGTCAGCAGGTTTCAAACTGGTTCTCGCAAAATCAAGATATCGCTGTGATTGATTGGTCTCCTTGCTCACCAGATTTAAATCCTATTGAAAATGTGTGGGCAGAGATGAAGAAAGCTTTGGAGTTAAATTTGCCTGCAAGACAATGCAAGACTAAAAGATTTTGTGGGATCAAATAGAGGATGCTTGAGAAGAAGTATCCTCTCGTGAAAATTTGACTAGGCATATGATATTATCCATGCCCATAGAATGTGGGCAGTAATAGAAGCAGAGGGTTTATACACCCGATATTAAGTTAGTTTCTATTTTTATTTGCTTTCTCACTTAGGAATATCATATTTACTTATTTCATGTTTAGTTTGGAAACAAAAGGAGAGTACGTCAGTTTTTATGTGTAAGCATAAATTCCTTGAAATCAAATAAGCCTTAGCAATAGGAAGTTAATATGCTTGATGAACATTGTTTTTTCTGCAAACAAAAAAAAAACAAAAAACAACAAAATTATGCTCGGGATACGAACCTCGGTAGGCCTCATTGCTACGTGCCAGCTATAACAGCTCGGCTGTCAGCACACATTCAAGCGTAGCTGGCACTCAATATGAAAAGTGACAATAGAACGAAGCTAAAGGCACACGTCCCGAGATACCATTGTGAACCAGTCGCGGAAAGGATTTGGACTTCGACAAATATACGCTTCAAGAGTCTGCTCATACTTTTGTCTTAGGCTGTACAACATTTTAGCAGTAATTTCTTCAACATCAGGATCACTGTCGAAAGAGGGGATATGCTACACCAAACACATTGCAGAGGCGCTGGAAAAATGAACTTTTCCTAATTCGAATGTGTGCAGAGACGATGCAAACTCCAAGTTCATGAAGTAGCTGGGTTTTGCGCATTTACCATGGTGCGTTTAATGTAAGCCGTAAAACTTTTCTGAAAGACTTATAGATCTTCTTTGTAGCTGATCCAACCCAAACCGGATAGGCGTATGCATGCGATTGGCGATATACAGATTTATCCAAAAGGTATTACATTATATGGCAGGAAAGATTTTGTGATTGAAAACAGGATACAGCTTACGTAATCTGGAATACACTATTTTTAATTTAGAACTGATGTGAGAGCCCTTGTCAATCTACGATAGAGATAAACGTCGATATCTTAGCAATGTAGTCAGCAGGTTTCCAGGGAGTCGGAAAAGTTTGCAAAGTAATGAGGTGAAACAGTGGGGTCACCTAAAGTAAAAAATTACGGTTTCACAATTCTTGTGACTCATACAAATCCTTCGGGTTTAAATTCAGCTGACTGGCGTATTGCGGGCTGTTCATAGTCTGCAAACTGCATTATCTAGCTCATGATGTACAGTTAAAATGCCAATATCATCAGTGTACATGGTATATGAACAAGAGCTAAATTGGATACTTACTGGCAATAGCACTAAATTACAGAGGTGCCAAAATTGAACCTTGAGGCACTCCGGACGTGATTAGGGAAAGAAAACTTTTATCAGATAATTTTTAGGTCATTTTGCAATTTCCATTTTAAATTAGCTTATGTAAAAATGAATTTAAATGAATATTGATTAAAATATGAAGTCACTCATTTGTTCAGCATGCAAATTTGAAAACTCAAATATATCTTACATATTGTTGTATCTGGCTTGCCGTGACTGCTATTGGAAACACTGTGATGACACAAGCATGTACAGATGTATGAGAAAAACCTGAAACGTCCACTTTATGCTATCGCAGCACCTATTGCCTCCAGCTAGGCTCAATTGAGCATATTATAGCAAATAGTGTAGTTGTATATTCATGCAAACAAACTTGTCATTAGTAATGTAGTATTTAATGTTGTGGTGTGCATAATTATAAATGTCCCTTAATTTGGAACATGCAGAAAAACATCGCAGAAGAGGGCAGATTTAGGTAAGAAAGAGTTTATATTTTAAACTGTATAATTTTGTCAAGAAGAGAAAAAACAGAATAAGGTTCTGCAGAAGGCGATACGAGGGCGAACGTTACGTTTTTGGAAAATCCAACAAGGATTATTTTTAAAAAATTGAATTTTTTTTTCAAAATATTCCCATTTAACATCAATATACACTACGTGATCAAAAGTATCCGGACACCTGGCTGAAAATGACGTACAAGTTTATGGCGCCCTCCATCGGTAATGCTGGAAGTCAATATGGTGTTGGCCCACCATTAGCCTTAATGACAGCGTTCACTCTCGCAGGCATACTTTCAATTAGGTGCTGGAAGGTTTCTTGGGGAATGGCGAGTGCGAAACTGAGGAGAGGTATCGATGTAGGTCGTGGCACGAAGTCGGCGTTCCAAAACATCCCAAATGTGTTCTATAGGATTCAAGTCAGGACTCTGTGCAGGCCAGTCTATTACAGGGATGTTATTGTCGTGTAACCACTCCGCCACAGCCCGTGCAGTATGAACAGTGCTCGATCGTGTTGAAAGATGCAATCGCCATCCCCGAATTTCTCTTCAACAGTAGGAAACCAGAAGGCGCTTAAAATATCAATGTAGATCTGCACTGTGATCGTGGCACGCAAAACAACAAGGGGTGCAAACCCCCTCCAGGAAAAAGACGACCACACCATAACACCAGCACCTCCGAATTTCACTGTTGGCACTACACACGCTGGCAGATGACGTTCACCGGGCATTCGCCATACCCACACCCTGCTATCGGATCGCCACATTGTGTACCGTGATTCGTCACTCCACACAACGTTTTGCCACTGTTCAATCGTGTAATGTTGACGCTCCTTACACCAAGCGAGGCGTCGTTTGGCATTTTCCTGCGTGATGTGTAGCTTATGAGCAGCCGCTCGACCATGGAATCCAAGATTTCTCACCTTACGCCTACCTGTCATAGTACTTGGAGTGGATCCTGATGCAGTTTGAAATTCCTGTGTGATGGTCTGGATATATGTCTGCCTATTACTCTTTACGACCCTCTTCAAATGTCGGCGGTCTCTGTCAGGTAACAGACGAGGTCGCTTTTGTGCTGTACATGTCCCTTCACGTTTCCACTTCACTATCACATCAGAAACAGTGGACATAGGGATGTTTAGGAGTGTGGAAATCTCGCGTACAGACTTCTGACACAAGTGACACCCAATCACCTGACCACGTTCGAAGTCCGTGAGTTCCATGGAGCGTCCCATTCTGCTGTTTCACGATGTCTAATGGCTACTGAGGTCGCGGATAACGAGTACCGGGCAGTAGATGGCAGCACAATGCACCTAAGATGAAAAACGTATGTTTGTGGGGTGTCCGGATACTTTTGGATACATAGTGTATGTTTGAATTCGATGAAACCAGTCCTTAAAGCGATGATGTCACTCTTCCGGATGCACTTCAGAAACCAGGTTTTTATAATGTTCCACTTGTCCGTCTGATGACAAAAAAGTGATTTCACACATTTTATTTATTTATTTATTTATTTTTGTTTGGAAACACAAGGTACTACGTAAGGGCTGTATAGTGGAGGGTCCATGGTGCTGACCTTTAGAGTTCCCAGATGCTCAGTTGTTAGGTTTGCTGTATCCGACAATACGTTGTCAAGATGTAACATTATTTTTCCTTTTTGGGCGTTTTTCACGAACTTTTTCAAAAATTTGCAGTAAACAGACATTTGTGTACCAACCGACAGTAACGGTACGTTTATTTCTAATGCTATAGTAGCAATATGACCCGTTTTATAAAAAACTAACAACAATTTTCTTACCAGCACTGCGAATTCGTCGGACTTTTTGTAGGTTTAGGTTCTGTTCGAAAGACCCATTGCGCCGACTCACTTTTTCTTTCACGATCATAACAATAAATTCAAATTCATCACCAGTAAGGATATTCCAAACCTGATTTGAAGTGCTGCCTTCGAATTTTTCCAAAGTTTTTTCTGTAACCAATCGATGCGTTGTTTTTGATCGGGAGTCAGTTTATGTCGAATCCATCGACAACAATTTTTTTTCTGATCTAACTGTTGACGTAAAATATGTTGGATTTGACTCATACCATTGCCCATTGTCGCCCAAATAAATTCATAAAATTTCCGCCGATCTTTTTCAAGCATTGCTCGAATAGCGGCAATATTTTCATCAGTAACAGCAGTTCTTGGGTGTCTTTCACGAAATTCATCACTAAGAAAAATCGATCTCTTTTGAATTCACTGTACCAATTAGAAATTGTTGCCTCAGGGGTTTTTCGCCAAATGCATTTTTAAGCCAATCTTCGTAAACAAAATCATAACCAAGAGATGTTCTCTAGTCAAATTCAGTTTTGGTTGAGCATGCAATCTTTAAATGATGAATTAACAAACTATTAGAGCAAATTGAACATTCTACACGAGAGTCGACTCGCAAAACATTAGAAAGTAGCTGTCAAATATAAACAAATTTCACTTGTTTTTAGAAACATGGCATTCTAAAATCTTTTGTGTATCGCCCTCATATTATGGGTGGTAATAATGGCAGGAAAATCGGAAAGAAGGATAAAATATCTTTGTAAAAACATTGAAAAAGTTGGGGGAGAATTTACAACTTCTATAGAACAAAGGGATTCTAGAAAAGTGGTTTCTCTAGATTCCTACGATAAGGTATAGACTACTGTGTGCAGAAGCCGAAAGTTTGCATGTTTTAAAAAAACTGATGTGTTACATTCACATGACTTTCTCTACTCTTGTACAAACTATTTTTACAAACGCTTATTCTCTAGCTACTTCATGTTAATCAGATAAACATTTGCAGAAACTGTCTTATTGCTAATTTTCTTGTAGGTGCAAGGGGAATACTTTAAGCTAGTCAAATCTGTTAAGAGCTGGTTGCTATGTAGAGCATTTCATTCTCCTTTGCATGTCCAACACATAAAAAAGACAAAGTATATAAGTATTGGAAAATTCAAACAAATAGCAAGGAATATCTCGGAAATGGTTCACGCAAAAAAAAAGAAAGAAAGAAAAAGTATAAGACATAGATTGGTGCTACATTTTTCTGTAGAAAAATTTTGTCTATCTCTTACGGTTTACCAGTTATGCAAAAGCCATTCAGAAAGACAAGAACGTTTGGGGACATTCCTAGAAAATTCAATATATACCTTTTATTTGTCATGAAAATATCTCAAATATATGATATTTTAATCAAAATCGTGCAACCATTTTTGAGAAAATCACAATTTTCGAAAAAATTTCCATGTAAAACGTAGTTTGGAGTGGGGGGATTTTCTTGAAAATCTTCGTGCTACTCTTTGAAAGATACTGAACCTAAATACCAAGTTTCAGTATTTATCCGACTTTTCGATTTTGAGTTATGCTGTTCACAGACACACATGCGGACCTTTTTCTTAAAGTGTTTTTTTTTTTTTTTGGATTCAGGAGGTCTCAAAACTCGGTATCGAATTTTTGGGTGGAACGGAATACTTCCCCTATTTACTATATGTAGTAAAGAAAGTAAAAATGCTTTTTTTTTTATTCAGGGAACCTCAAAACATGTGAAGGGTACAAGGGAAAAACAATAAGTCCACTTTTTAATATTTCAGTAATTTAATTTGAAGTTTAAAAACGCAGCAGATTAAGCATAATAGACATAAAGAAAATCTTTTTTTTTTCTAGAACAATTCTAGGCTCTTCTTTTGAAATTAGTGTCATGTATTATAGGGTCCTGTTTATTAACAATGAAAACGCAAGGTACACATGTCTACAAACAAAAACAATCATGGTCCATCTACTTTATAGAATGTTTTACATTATACATACCTGTTTGCCTTAGAAAAATATAAACACTATTTGTGGGATATTATTTAATAATATCTATAAGAGACCAGGGAAATTAATGTAATCTCCACATCAAATTTCTCATTGTTGACTACGAGTAATCTTGAAAACAACACAGTCCACTTGCTTTATAGAATGCGCATTACATTATACATAACTGTTTGCCTTAGAAAAATGTAACCTATAAAACACCAATAAAATTAATTATTTAATATCTACAACAAATTACTCATCGTAGACTACGGGTAATTTTGAACAAAACAACCATAGTCCATTTTATAGGATTACGTAATACATAACTGTTTGCCTTAGAATAACGTAATATAAAATACCAATGAAATTAGTTATTTTATCTCTACACCAAATTACTCATTGTTGACTACTGGTAATCTTGAAAAATAGAGCTGAGCATTTTCAGAACAAAATGTCTTCAGGGATTGTCGGTTGTCGTAATTTGCCTTGGAGAGTGGAATTAAACTTGAATACGAAGGCTTTGGCTGCTTTTCAGCCTGCGAATGGCATATTTTGCCAACAATAACATAGGACTCCAAGGAGCTAAGGTATGTCACACATTTAAAACACCCAAGCTGACCAACATTTAAAAGAATAAACTCTTCTGAAGTAGTACAAAATTACTCTCATTTAAAACGTATTGGACTCTTGATTGTTCTTCCATTTCACAGAGGACTTTGATTGCTTTTCCCCTGGACACCTTTTATCTATCCTGATTTTGTATGGGTTACATGTGGTTTTTCCCATCTATGAAGCTGTTGGAATGTAGTACTGCATACATACAATCCATTGGTACCAGAATATTTGATTGTTTTTCCTCTGTACCCTTCATGGATTTCCGGTGACCTCGTAGGGAATTTTCGGGTGGAATGCAATACTTCCCCTATTTACTATATCTAATAGAGAAAGTAAAAATAAAATTAATTTTTAGGAGGAAGGGAAACTTTTCGGAAAAATTGGAAAGATAAGGGGGTTTTATTTCAAAAGATGCAAAAACAAGGGGACCTTTCTAACAGAACGTTCCAACATTGCTGAACAGCACACGGAGTACTAGAGAGCAATCCGAAGTAATGAAAAGGGTGCAATAAACCAGTGATATAGACAGATGAAAGAAAATTGTCACAAGTGGCTGATTTCCAATATTCCAAATGGTAATAGGATTGTTCTTGTTAATACACTACATCATACTGTACAAACAAATAAAGTCTTCACTACTGCAGCTCGCAAAACATAGTTCAGTGGCTCATTCAGAAGAAAATTAATTTCGAATCTAATTTAGCTGTGTATTCTAATAAACCATATCCTGATTTTAAAGGATAAAAGGAGTTTTACTGTTCTGAGGCTCCCACCATATCATTTCAATGTAAATTGCGTAGAGCTATTTTGGGATACAATAAAAAACGTTTCTTCCATGTATTTAATTACTCCGAGAGAAATAACAAAAAGCTTATTTATCCTAAATTACCTGGGAAAAGGCTTGAGAGCGTGTAAAATAGATTGAAACAACATTACCACATGATTATTGTAATAATCAATACAGGAGGATATAAATCAATGTTGGCTTTGAGAGTGATACCGTAATTATTGACAGAAAAGATATAAATAAAGAAATGATAGTAAGGTAGATAAATAATTGCAATATATAATTATTGTATACTAAATCAGTGTATAATGTAACAAGCTTAAGTTGAAAAGATTTGTCCGGAGAAAAAGGTATTAGCGAGACATGCTAAGCAGTCATTAGTAATAGCCTGAGTAGGATAAAGATTCTTAGAATCAGTTAAGATTTAGGTTAGGTACGTTTCCAAAGCCACATAGACAGAAATTCTGTAAAAGAGAAAGGTAAAGGAAATCCTTAGATTCGGAGAGGTATCGCCTAGCAACAGTGTCACATATGTATATGTAGAGTTTTGAGATTGAACCGCAAGAGAAGTAACATTGGTGGGGGTAGCGATAGGTAGTCGGAGCTTAAGTTAATAAATGAGCGAGTATTGCTAAAATTAACGTGTCTTTCTCTTTCTTTCTTTCTTTCTTTCTTTCTTTCTTTCTTTCGTGTACAGCCTGTGGGGCTTACAGTCTTTTACGGTGATAGTTCGTAGCGTCAAAGACCGCGCTGGGTTACCACTTACTTAGCGGTAGCCGCGAGGGGTTTTGCCGGTAAGCATTTTAGCGACTCACGGCAATTACGCTTCTATAAATTGCAGAAGTTAGCAGGTAATAATTCAATTTATATAGTTTCGAGTGCTACGATTCATAATGTTTCATTTTTATCTTCAAACGGTCGGCAACTCGCTTCAATAGCTCAAGTATTAGATCACATGAAATTTCTCAGTCAATTTCACACTACGTCCACGAATACCCTGACATAAAGATATCGTAGTCAACCACTGTAGCAAAAGGCAGCAGAATCAACAGCAGATATTGGACATCAAAAGGTGACACCGGGCATTCGTCGACAAACTTGGCGATCGTGGGGCTGGAACTGTCGTCAAGAGTGACGAATATCACCACATGATGTGGAAACGACACGGAAGATTAAATTGGAACAGACGTCAGCAAAATAGATACAGCTGATTAAGAATCTGGTGTCTACCCTCGTATGAAGGAGCACCCACTCTTCCTATCACCAAGGTTAGAACTATTTTCAGTGCACAGTTGTACTTGTTCCATCCGTCTTTCCCTTTGCAAACCGCCACTATTAAACCACTGGCAAGTGACAATAAGCTATTGTGATCAAACGGTAACATTCCAAAGCAAACTGGATTGACAGGCTTGGGACATTTCCATAGGGCATTACCTACTCCTACATAAGTTCTATTCTTAAAATAAAGGTAGTTGGTAAAACAATATTGAATAGATATACCTATAGCAGGGTTTTTCGGAAAACTCTCACTTAGAAAAGAAACTCGAACATTTAACAACTTTTCATTATAACTATACATATTCAGCTTACAACTCTATAAAATTGGATGGGTACTCTTAACTTTAGTATAAAACGATCTGTCCAACTGCAAAAGAGCCTGTGACTTGCAATCTCAGCATTTAAAGCAAACCTCTGTCCAGCGAGTAATTTCTTCAGATTTGGGAAGAGGAAACAATCACAAAGAGCCAAATCAATATAATGTATATGTAAGGTGACCCAGTATTAGCCGGGACAGTCCCTTTTTTTTGAGTCTCTATCCCGTTTTTTTAAGCTAAAAACCGACGCCAAAATGTCCCTTTTTGTGGCAATGACTTATCGGCATAAAACGCCGTTAACCATAGTGCTCAACAATTCCTGTTTTGCAACAGTTTCTTGAAAAATTTAAAGATACTAAAAACTGACAAAGCAGAGCGCTGTTTATATTATGGGTCTGCAATACATATACACCTGAAACCCTGTGGAGACTGCTTGGAAAAGTACAGTTGTGGACGACAATTGAACTGTGCCGGTCTGCGCTATCAACAAACAAATTGTAATCACTCGTGTTTGATGTGAATGCCGCCAACAATAACAAAAACTGTAAGCGTGTATGCTTGAGCCAAAACAAATTCATTACATTGTGACTTTGATAGAAGAATACTGTTTTCTGCATTTGTGAAATAATAAAATACAGTGAACTTTCGTAAACTGCGTGTACTAAAACACTTCAAATTAATAATATGCCACCGCCGAAAAGGAAGTGTGTTTTTAATAGTGACCTACAAACGGAATACCCATATATTATAAAAACAATTTCTGACTCAGATGTTCGATGCAATAAGTGTGCATCTACTTTCAGTATAAGCCATGGAAGGCGATCGGATATACCACAACATATAAACAATGGTGCCTGCAAAGTGCTTCTTCTAGCACAGTTTTGACTAAGTTTTTTAAAAGTGAAAGTTTTGGTGATAAAGATGAAATTAGCAGCTGTTGAAGGAGCGTACGCTTACCATACTGTCCACCACAACCAACCTTTCAGATCAATGGACTGTACTTCTAAACTTATCCAATGTAGATATGAGGAATGACTCGTGCCCTAATAATTCTACAGGATTGTTTGGCTGGAGTGAATTCAAAGCTACTATATGTGTAAGTTACACATTATTTATTTATTATTAGTATCGAAGCCTTCGCATTTATGACGAAACTATTTTACGCATTCTCTTTTGTCCCTTGTTTCATTCAAAAAAAAATTAAATGTCCCGTTTTCTTGTTTCAAAAATATGATCACCTTATGTATATGGCAGTTCAAAGCGTCAAAAATGCAACTTTGTAATTGCAATTGAAGAGGTGGGCGCTGGTGAATTACCTTGGTAGAAAGGAACTTTCTTCTTTAACAAATGTGGATGCTTGGCCTTCAACTGCCCAGCAAAGCTGCATAGTACTCTCCGTTGTTGGTCGCGCCATTTTCCAATAGTCTCCAATACCATACTTCGGGCATTCCAGAAAACAATGGTCATTTACCTTTCTTGCTGAAGAAGCACGCCTGGCTTTCTTTGGAGCGCTTTCAGATTCTTACACCCATTGTTTGGACTGCTGCTGCATCTATGGACTGTAGTAGGGAATCCATGTTTTTCAAAAGTGATGTAACGTCGCAAAGAAATCAGTTCAGTTGCTTCTAAACATGACCAATATTCCGTGAGATGTTCATCCGGATACGTTTCTGATCGGCGGTTAACATTATACAGCTCCCATTGCACTGCGAGCTTTCTCATGCAAATGCTCGTGCTTAATGTTCCAGACACAATTTAATGAGAACTTGGCAATGTCAGCAAACTCACCTACCTTGATTTGCCTATCATTTGAGGCAGCATTTTTAACACTTAAATGATTTCAGTCAAATCATATATAATATAAAATATAATAACAGCCCGCCTTAAAGCAATATGTGTATGTAACAATATATACAAAGTGTATATTACAGTCATTGTATTAATGTTTATATTATTGTATACATGTGTAATAATGCTACGTGAATGTATTACGTAATTTAATAATGTAGGAGCTGTGAGAATATAGGTCAAAAGTTGCTAACAATGATGTAACAATGAGGTCACCTTGAAGCAATAATGAATTGGAAAGTTTAATAATGCTACTAGTAATTCTTGGAGCAACAATAATGTAATTTTTGAGACAGTTTATAAATAGCCAATCAACAACCAGAAAAATCTGAAAATTAAATAAAAGTATTCTGTTGGATTAGGAATAGCCAATCAGAGACTTGAATTAGATGAAATTAGAAATTCAGGCGCTAGAAATCAGTTCAGTTGCTAGTAGACAGCGTTCCTAACTGGACGCGTGACGCGTCCTCGAGAAGTTTAATACGTATTCAGTGTGAGACAAAAATAGTTTACGTGTTAAAAAGTGCAAGTAATTAATAAATAATCTCACAGCTCTCTAAATCAGTGAAGTGTTATTTAATCGTGTCAAGGATTAATAAAAAGGAGTGAAGTAAAAATTATAATTTGTGTAAGCCTACATTCTTCAGCCGCACCACAAAGATGTGTATCTTCAGAGATACATGTTTCTACAAATTAATACTGACGCAGCCGAGGCAAACCTAAATATATAATATTAAAGAAACATTAAAATATAAAGTTGAAAGTAAAGTTTGGGCGAAGGTCACCGGAACTTTGTACCATACGTGAAACAATTACAACTCCTCCCAAAATTAAACTACTTCACATTTACATGGCATTTGGTGTATTTTCACGATGTTTTTTTCAACCGTAGCGGTAACTGAACTTTCGACTTCACAAATGGAAGAATGGCAGCGTTTCACAGCCCATTTCTTCAGGTATAAAATGATGATTAAGAATCTTCCTAACTGGAATACAATGTTTTTTTTTATTTCAGTTGGCGTTACCTTTTAATACGAAATATCTAATCACTGCACAAGTTCGATTTTATTCATTCCCAGAAGAAACCTCAAATTGTTTATTTTGCAGCACTATAACAACTAAACAAATGAAAGTACATGTGTGAAATTTCACGTTACACCATCTAAAGCATCGCACTTGATATCCAACCTTGCTTTATGATACTGCCAGCACCATCTGTGTATCAGGTCGACAACTTTCAGAGCGGTTATCTTGTATCACTTAATGTTATTGATTACACAACGGATACATATGATACATGTATTATATTTAAAAGGTCCACCTTTTGCCCAGAAATACCCATTTATCTTCAATGACGCGACTGGCGGCCCCGCGTCTGACTCTTAGCAAGTATTGGGTTCAATGATTTGCTGTGCGGTGGTCGATCTTACGCACCTCCGAAGGGCATCGGAATTTTCAATTCAGTCGTGTGCTGTTTGGCAGGGTGTATAGTGAGAACAATGTTATGTGAAACTCGCTGTTGAGTGTGTTTACTTTATGGTTATCGTGGTGGATACTGCAGCAGACTGTGTGTTTGTGTTAAATTTTGCTCGGAGTCACTTGAATTTATGCAGAAATTCCCCGGTGTCACCGTTCCTAACAAATCCACAATTTATAGGTTGGGTCCATATTAAACAAAAAGAAACAGACAGCCAACAACAGTTCTTAAGCAGAAAACATTAGACGAGTTACGGGATACTATGGAAAGAAGTCAAAGACTATCACTGCCTTGCGCTATATCTTTTTGATGATAGAATACGAGTTCGTTCTAAACCCCCCACGTTATTTACTCATGCGTGATAGTAACATACACTACGTGATCAAAAGTATCCGGACACCTGGCTGAAAATGACGTACAAGTTCGTGGCGCCCTCCATCGGTAATGCTGGAAGTCAATATTATGTTGGCCCACCCTTAGCCTTGATGACAGCGTTC
Organism: Deroplatys truncata; assembly: GCA_030765065.1. Taxonomy (NCBI): domain Eukaryota; kingdom Metazoa; phylum Arthropoda; class Insecta; order Mantodea; family Mantidae; genus Deroplatys; species Deroplatys truncata. The sequence goes on from CM060988.1 coordinate 83,110,910, forward strand.
ACTCTCGCAGGCAATACTTTCAATCAGGTGCTGGAAGGTTTCTTGGGGAATGGCAGCCCATTCTTCACGGAGTGCGGAACTGAGGAGAGGTATCGATATAGGTCGGTGAGGCCTGACACGAAGCCGGCGTTCCAAAACATCCCAAAGGTGTTCTATAGCATTCAAGTCAGGACTCTGTGCAGGCCAGTCCATTACAGGGATGTTATTGTCGTGTAACCACTCCGCCACAGCCGTGCAGTAGGAATAGGTGCTCGATCGTGTTGAAAGGTGCAATCGCCATCCCCGAATTGCTCTTCAACAGTGGGAAGCAAGAAGGTGCTTAAAATAGTATCAATGTAGGTCTGCGCTGTAATCGTGCCACGCAAAATAACAAGGGATGCAAGCCCCTCCAGGAAAAACACGACCACACCATAACACCACCACCACCTCCGAATTTCACTGTTGGCACTACACAGGCTGGCAGATGACGTTCACCGCGCATTCGCCATACCCACACCCTGTCATCGGATCGCCACATTGTGTACCGTGATTCGTCACTCCACACAACGTTTTGCCACTGTTCAATCGTGTAATGTTGACGCTCCTTACACCAAGCGAGGCGTCGTTTGGCATTTTCCTGCGTGATGTGTGGCTTATGAGCAGCCGCTCCACCAGTTTCTCACCTCACGCCTGTCATAGTACTTGGAGTGGATCCTGATGCAGTTTGGAATTCCTGTGTGATAGTCTGGATAGATGTCTGCCTATTACTCTTTACGAACCTCATCAAATGTCGGCGGTCTCTGTCAGTCAACAGACGAGGTCGGCCTGTACGCTTTTGTGCTGTACATGTCCCTTCACGTTTCCATTTCACTATCACATCAGAAACAGTGGACCTAGGGATGTTTAGGAGTGTGGAAACCTCGCGTACAGACTTCTGACACAAGTGACACCCAATCACCTGACCACGTTAGAAGTCCGTGAGTTCCACGGAGCGTCCCATTCTGCTGTTTCACGATGTCTAATGACTACTGAGGTCGCGGATAATGAGTACCAGGCAGTAGGTGGCAGTACAATGCACCTAAGATGAAAAATGTATGTTTGTGGGGGTGCCCGGATACTTTTGATCATATAGTGTATCTATAATGAGTACTAGACTTGTTATGAGTGGTATTGAAAGTGATGTCCATCTGGATTGAGGCATTCCTGACATCTTCCGTTAGAACATTTCGTTTTCGCTTCTTAGGGTTAACATTTACGATCCCGTTGTCCTAAACTTATTAATCAAGACGTCTAACAGTTTCTCTACCTTGAACACCATGAAATTTCTCCTGAAATTGTCTAGACACCCGTCTACATGATTCAGTTTTACGTATGTATCGTACATAAGAATTCGTTGTTCAAGCGTGAATTTGTCGGTAGACATTTGAACTATGCTGCACAAAGGTGCTATAATTGTTCAATAATTGTGGAAACGTAAAGTCTAGCCCATGTGTATACTAAATCATAAATTGTCCAGAGGCATGGATAGTTATTACTAGGCTTACTAGTGGAAATACAGGGATGTCAGGCAAATCGTAACACAAGAAAATTTAGTTATGCATTTTTATTGTTTCTTTCAATCCATGTACAAAAAGCTATTGCTTTGCAAGTTCAACTTTGATTACAAGCTGAGTTAACCATTTAGTAAATTTACATTTCAATGTTTTGAAAACTATTGTTAAAATCCCTTTTCTTTATAGAGTCTAAAGTTTTAACAGTGTAAAAGATTTCACTTCAGTGGTTAATATATTAGCACGCGAAATTTAAATATTTAGTTATTATTCGCTCTTTACTACTCCAATTCCCGAAAGGTATTCACTGTCGAAACACTCCACTGTGTGTGCAGGGCTCGGACCACAATATTCTTTACTTGTCGCTTTTGATGTCAGGATCTGGTCCTCTTATTGAAGCTGCGGGAGTGAAAACGGCTCACATTTCAGTGGACTAATAACAAGACAGGAACAATAACAAAACACTCTTAAGCAAATCACACACAACATATATGTGTTGAATAAACTTTACCTTTGAGATGCACAATGGACAAACTCTAATGCTTACAGCAGAACAGAAGGTAGTAACTGACGCATACAAGTAAAACACAGCGGATAAACGTAGTCTTAAGCGGGTCATTCACCACTAGCGGGCAGCGGAAAAATACCGAGGTCACTGCAGTGCAGGCAGGACATGTATACACGCGATATGTGGCCCTACCATACAGCGACCCTCTGTATTTCCTTCAATATCTAATAAAATTCTTCCCTTCCACTTGAAATCAATCTAAGTCATACAAAATATTTCTCTCAAAAGGGATGAGGTAGGTGGACGTTACTACGAGGCGCATTCAGGAAGTAAGTTTCCGGATTTTGTTTCAATGATGACCTTGTTGAGCTGGTGCGGCAGCGTATCGTGGAGAACCATCGCTTCGTGATTACGGAGTTCAGCAGGCATTTTCTGCAGATATCGCGATCCTTGTTGCATGTAATTGTCACCAAGTACCTGCTGTTCAGGAAATTGTGTGCCAGGTGGGTGCCGAAAAACCTGATACCCGAGCACAAAATGAAACGCTTAGGAGCGGCACTGACATTTCTGTAGCAGTATCATGATGACGGCGACGAGTTCCTCGACAGGATCGTCATGGGCGATGAGAACGTGGATTTCGTAGTTTACCCCGTAAACCAAGCAGCAGTCAATGCATTGGCGTCACTGTGGATCTCCGGTCAAGATGAAATTCAAACAGACTGTGTCGGTGCAGAAAATGATGTGTACGGTGTTCTGGGACAGGCAGGGCATTCTGCTCATTTATTTCCTGCCCAGAGGTGAAACAGTAAACGCTGACCGTTACTGTGAAACACTGTGGAAATGGCGACGTGGCATTCAAAACAAGAGGCGAGGAACGCTTATTGCAGGTGTTGTGCTGCTCCATAACAATGCTCGTCCACATACCGCTCAGCGCACAGCAACTGTTCTGCAGGAGTTCGGCTGGGAGCTGTTTGATCATCCACCATACACTCCTGATCTTGCTCAAAGCGATTTCCATCTTTTCTTACACCTCAAGAAATTCCTGTGCTCCGGTCAGCATTTTGACAACGACAAAGAGTTGAAGACGACTGTCACATCTGGTTCCATCAACAGACGGCAGACTTCTACGACACAGGAATACAAAAGTTGATCCCACAATATGACAAGTGTCTCAATTCTTGTGATGACTATGTCGAAAAATAGCTCAAACATTGCTTTACCTGTTGCCAATAAAGCCTTTTCATGTAATTGTTTTTTATATAAAAACAGGGAAACTTACATTCTGGATGCGCCTCGTATTTAGTTGTTTAGGAAGTGATGTTCAAACAATGCAATTAAATAAGGTAACATAAATACTACAGGTCAGTAGTTTTCATTTTCACTTTTAAATGGGAACCTTATTACTGATGGCACATAGATTTCACCTTTAGATGTTTTGAGTATATTAGTTTGACATTTTATGTAATAATGAAGTTAATGATGTAATTGCATGCAGGTGACAGTATTTCAAAAACTATATTTTGCAGCAAATGCATATGTATCCTTTTTGTCAGATAGAAGTAAACTAAAGCTTCTCTCAAAATTGTAAACATAAACTTTTGATGCATAAAAGGGGCCTGAATTCTATGAAACAGTGCTGCTAATAGACATAGTAAGATATATAAACTAGAACATTAAGTGGTATTTACTTGATATAATATACAGTTCTCAAACTTTGAAGTGACCACATATTGCAGGCTTTTAGGGAATTGATACTTCAATATGGTTTTATGCAAACCTTCTTTTTCATAACGTTTCACAAGTGATAGTCCAGAGGATTCAGTTTGGGATTCTCAGGGTCCAATCTCCAGCAGTAATAACTTTTGACAATTCCAGCTCCAACAAACAATTACTGGACTCTACCTTCTGCAAGAATACAAGGCTGTAAAGGTGTAACTATAGAGGGGTTTTGGAATCCCGCTTGCTAAAAAAAATGTAAAAATGAATAGCAAAAATAGCTTCATTAAAATAAAAGCACTTTTTTAATTTGGCAGGAACAAGATACTTCCTAATAGTATCCTTGATAGTACTATATTTACGCTGCATGTCTAGGACAATATGACTTGTGGTGACAGCAACACAAACTGTACTTTAGATGGCATTGGTACAACCATGTTAAAATATTGGGGGCATGTTTTCGTTCCACTGTTAAATTTGAGTGGTTTCCAAATTAGTGTAATATCTCCCAGTTTAGAACATAACCAGTAATCCTATTTTGTAGTCAAATAAAATGGCCTGCAATGATAATATAAAATACGAGGTGTGATCAAAAAGTTTCCGGAATGACGTCATAAATACTACACAACAGCTTGTTTTGTCTAATCTGCACTGTCCCCTCGAAGTAGTCTCTTTGGGAGTTGATACACTTGTCCCAGCGCTTCTGCCGCTGCTGGAAGCACCTCTGGAAGTCCTCTTCTTTCAACATGTTCAGTCTTCTGCGATTCGCGGAGGATGACATCAATGTCCTCAAAACGGTGACCTCGGAGCAGCATTTTAAGTCGCGGGAAATGAAAAAAGTCCGCTGGTACCAAATCTGGAGAATAGCGGGATGGGGAACAGTATTCATCCTATTTTATCCAAAAATTGGCGAACAGAAAGGGCTTTGTGCGCGGGCGCATTGTCATGATGCAGGGACCAGTCACCACTCCGCTATTTCTCCGGCCTTTTGCGTCGCACATTCTCCCTTAATCTTTGCAGCACTTGTTTGTAGAACACTTGATTCACTGTTTGACCCTGTGGCACAAACTCTTTATGTACAATGCCTTTAATGTCAAAAAACACTATCATCATTGACTTCACTTTGGACCGAACTTGTCTGGCCTTTTACGGGCGTGGAGATGAAGGACTCTTCCATTGTGAAAATATTGCTTCGTTTCTGGATCGTACCCATAAATCCATATTCATCACCAGTAATAATTTCTCATAAACTGTAGGTCATTTTGTAGCTGTTCTTTAAGATCTGTGCAGGCAATCACACGGCTTTCCTTTTGGTCATTTGAAAGCAGGCGGGGCACGAACTTGGTGGCATTTCTTCTCATGTCCAAATTGTCTTTCAAAATGCTTTGAACACTTTCAAAGGAGAGTCCTAATGAGTCAGAAAGTCCTCTTATTGCAATGCGCCTATCATTTAAGACCATTTCCCTCACCTGATTGATATTTTCATCAGTTTTGCTGGAACACGGTCGCACAAAACGATCTGCATCTTTAACTGACATCATTCATTCATTCATTCATTCATTATCTGTTTACCCTCCTCTTATGTAGGACTTACACCCCCCAGGACTTACAAGCGGGTGCCTGGGGTCAGAGGCCCGTCGAGGAGCAGACACTCATGGATCAGACAGAGCATCCAGGATGGGTGATCAGCCCGATGCCTGGTATGGGATGAAGGAAGTAGATGAAACGAAATGTTGGTGAAATGGATGAAAGGAAAGGTGATGATGGAGCAGTTGGTGGAATGAATGGCGGGGGAAACCGGAGAACCCGGAGAAAACCCGCCCAGACGCCGCTTCGTCCACCACAAATCCCACATGCAGGTCCCTGGGATTGAACCCGGGCCGCCTAGATGGGAGGCGAGCGGTCTAACCGCTCGGCCACGGCGCCGCCGCTAACTGACATCATACCACTTTTAAATTTAGAAAACCACTCAAATGCTTGAGTTTTGCCCATAACTTCCTCCCCATAAGCTGTTCTTAACATTTCATAGGCTTCTGTTGCAGTTTTACCGAGTTTAAAGCAAAATTCGATGTTCGTTCTTTGTTCTTCGTAATCTGGCATTTTTGCTACGCGGAAAAATCGCAGCACATGCAAAGCACGTATTCACTTCAGAGCGTCTACCGCGTCACTACATGCTCACAGGAAGTCACGTGACCGCTCATTTTTATCGGGAAGGAAGGCTGCATGTACAGTCTGGGTAAGCATTAAAGAAATCTCAGCGTCAGCATTGTTGTGAAGCCATTCCAGAAACTTTTTGATCACACCTCGTACTTCACAGTGGTCATTAATTCTCATGCCACAACACATTTGCCACTTAAGAGTATGCAAAACATCCTACTCTAATTTTAATTCCAATTACTGCACCTTAATCTGAGAATATACAATCAATTTATTTAAATATTTCAACTCAGAATTCATATTTATGATTGGAATTGATACAAATTGTTTGAAAATGGATCCCTATATATAACCCCCCCTCCCTTAATGTTTCTGGCTACACTACTGTAAGGCTGTGATGCCTTCTTTCCACTTAAGATCTGGAAGTGACTTTTTGAGAAGTATTGAGTATTTTTGTAGTTGTGTTCATGTGCATGTATGTGTAATAATAGAGTTTATACGTAATTAACTTTTATTTTTTATTATGATTTTATTTAATTTATACCTTGGCTGCGTCAGTTATATCTGGTAGAGCAAGTATCTCTTAACAAGAGAATAGTTTCACACACTTTACACAAGCTATAGCTATAAATTCTCACTTCTTTATTACTTCAAGGCAGTTGAATAATATATATATATATATATATATATATATATATATATATAAATTTACTGAGGTATTTGCATATGGAGCTGTAAGATATTACGTTCTATATGTGTGCTAACGAGCTGCAGTTTACAGAGAATTTCTTAAGTTCTTTATTCGCGTTAAAAAAATTATGAATCATACAAATTTAATCTCTGCAAGTATTAAATGACAGGTATTTTACGGTTGTATTAATTATCTGTTCCTAACTACATTTTTAAAGGTCAAAATTTATCTTCTCCACACTGCACTAAAATTTCGCATCCGCACACTCTGAGCTTCACCTACTGAACTGACTTCGCTTGGGTACACTACCTCTTAGTGTACACAGCTTAAAATTTTAAATTTAATGTTTCTATTTTCTGGTTGGCTAAGCCTACTCTATCAGAACACTGTTGGTTTAACTTTGATTGGCTTTTTGCACCCACGTAACTATTTACAAACTTTTTGACGTTACGTCAGTAGTTTTCTATCGACTGTTGGTAGCCTCCTTAGCTTTCTAAGTTAGTGTCCTGCCAAGGTTACAACTCATTGTTAGCCATCCTCTGCTTTCCACGTTATGACACTGTTTGTTACCGAAAACAGCTTGCTTCTACCCTCACAGCTCCTACGTTTCTAAACTAAGGAGTACATTCACATAAAATTTTACGCATACACTATGTGATCAAAAGTATCCGGACGCGTACGTTTTTCATCTTAGGTGCATTGTGCTGCCACCTACTGCCTAGTACTCATTAACCGCGACCTCAGTAGTCATTAGACATCGTGAAACAGCAGAATGGGACGCTCCGTGGAACTCACGGACTTCGAACGTGGTCAGGCGATTGGGTGTCACTTGTGTCAGAAGTCTGTACGCGAGATTTCCACGCTCCTAAACATCCCTAGGTCCACTGTTTCTGGTGTGATAGTGAAGTGGAAACGTGAAGGGACATGTACAGCACAAAAGCGTACAGGGCGACCTCGTCTGTTGACTGACAGAGACCGCCGACATTTGAAGAGGGTCGTAAAGAGTAATCGGCAGACATATATCCAGACCATCACACAGGAATTCCAAACTGCATCAGGATCCACTCCAAGTACTATGACAGTTAGGCGTGAGGTGATTCCATGGTCGAGCGGCTGCTCATAAGCCACACATCACGCAGGAAAATGCCAAACACGCCTCGCTTGGTGTAAGGAGCGTCAACATTATACGATTGAACAGTGGCAAAACGTGGTGTGGAGTGACGAACCACGGTACACAATGTGGCGATCCGATGGCAGGGTATGGGTATGGCGAATGCACGGTGAACATCTGCCAGCGCGTGTAGTGCCAACAGTGAAATTCGGAGGTGGTGGTGTTATGGTGTGGTCGTGTTTTTCCTGGAAGGGGCTTGCACCTCTTGTTTTGCCAACACGATCGAACACCTGTTCCTACTGCACGGCTGTGGCGGAGTGGTTACACAACAATAACATCCCTGTAATGGACTGGCCTGCACAGAGTTCTGACTTGAATCCTATAGAACACCTCCGGGATGTTTTGGAACGCCGACTTCGTGCCAGGCCTCACCAACCTATATCGATACCTCTCCTCAGTTCCGCACCTCTCCGTGAAGAATGGGCTGCCATTCCCCAAGAAACCTTCCAGCACCTGATTGAAAGTATGCCTGCGAGAGTGAATGCTGTCATCAAAGCTAAGGGTGGGCCAACACCATATTTACTTCCAGAATTACCGATGGAATGCGCCACGAACTTGTACGTCATTTTCAGCCAGGTGTCCAGATACTTTTGATCACGTAGTGTATATACAATAACTATACCTAAAATAATGACTGCAATATACACTTTATAGCAATTACTGATTGCTTATAGACGGGCTATTATTTTATATTGTATAATTAGATTGATATCAGTTAAGGGATAAAAAATACTGCCTCATAGTTCAGGTTTTCTTCCATTATGAAAACCACATCTGATGACTGTCATTCATGTGCCTTGTTAGCAAGCATTTTGCTCTTATGCACTGTAAAGCTACTATCAATCATTATCTTATGCTTCTTTTTTGGAATGTCACCTACATAGTGTTCTTTTTGAACACATGACTATTCATGCTGGATGTTCATTTATAGTGCCATTAATTTGTTTCCATAACAGATTCTTTCATATTCTCTAGATGACAACTTCGATGACTGTTGGCAACCTGCTCTCACAGGGTGACCACTTCTAGTGCTATTAAGGCAATGCATCAGTGAAATTTGGTAAAAAAATGTGAAAATTGGAAAGGTAGAATCAGATGACTGAAAAATTTCAATGCCATAGCCGGGATTTGAACCAGCTTATAAATAGCCAATCAACAACCAGAAAAAAGCTTAAGTTAAATAAAAGTATTCTATTGGAGTAGGATTAGCCAATCAGAAACTGAAATAGAGCAAAATTTACAAATTCAGAAGTCAGTTGCTAGCAGACAGTGTTCCTAACCGGATGCGAGATGCGTCCTTGAGAAGTTTAATACATATTCAGTGAGAGACAAAAATAGTTTACGTGTTAAAAAGTGCAAGCAATTAATAAATAATCTCACAGCTCTCTATATCAGTGAAGTGTTATTTAAATCGTGTCAAGGATTAATAAAAGGAGTGAATTAAAAATTATAATCTGTGTAAGCCTACATTCTTCAGCCGCACCACAGGGCATGTTAAGAAATTCATGTCTCTACAAATTAATACTGACGCAGCCGAGGCAAACATAAATATATAATATTTAAAGAAACAGTCAAATTACAAAGTTAATCTTTTTAAACTTGGGGCGAAGACTACCAGAAACTTTTTACCATACCTGCGGTTGCAACTACTTCAAGTTTGGCTCGCCAACAGTCGAATTAAAATACAACTCCTCCTTGAATACAACCTACTTCAAATTGGCTTACCATACATGAAGCAACAACAAGTTTCTCAGTTGTTTAATCAGGTGTCTACCGCCTTGAGGGTTTAAAATTCAGTATAAGTTTTGACAAAATTGCAATACTACATCAAGTCACATTGCAGTAAAAATGCACCAGTATTCAAATGTACATTGTTGCTAGATTAACATCTTTACTGGCTTTATTTCCACAACCATAATATAAAGCTGTGTTTATTATTAATTGCTGTACCTGATCTTGCACAGGTGGCTTTTTAAATATCAAATGTGATTTAATTAAATTCACTCTGTACTATGAAATTACTGTACAATGATCTAGAAGATTTTGTATGCTGAATTCTCCCCTTTACCTCTAGAAGCATAATTTCATAAAATTCCTATGCTATTCATAGTAATGGCCAAAAATTCATTGATATTCACAAAAATGGGAATGAAATATCTGCAGATTATGTATTTCTAACCTTAGCCTCCCCCAGCCCTCCACTGCAACAATGTTCATAATTCTAGAAACGTTCTATAGCTTGTCAAAAATGTTGGGGATAAAAGATTATCCAAATGTTTGAGTCATTATGTATGATAAAAATTATGGAAAAACACATATCACGCTAAACAAAATCTTATTCAAAAAAGACTTATTTCATTAACAAGATCTTCCAAGAACCAATCACCTAAAATTTAATCAGAAATAAATTGATGTTATACGTAAATTTTTCCACTATAATTTCAGTATTTCCAGTATCAGTAGACATCCTGTTAATTGTGCAATATATAAACTTCTTCACTGACTGCATAAGGTCAATGTCACATTCGCACACCTGCTGTTTTGGTGACAATAAGGACGACATAGGCTACTCTGAGCAAGTCACAAATCAATTCATATAACATGCATTAGGGCACCAAAGAGAATATCGTGGTAGCTGCATTACACGATGGAAGAAGAGATGACATAGTACATGAACCCTCTTTAAACTGGGGACAAAAGAGGACTATAACAGCTTCACTCTTAGAACCCAATTTGATGTAAACGCATGACACCATTAAATAGTTCTGTGATACGCAGGAACCTTGGCACACAGTAACATTTTATAGTACTAGTTGGCCAAAATATGAATGACTTCAGTGGGAAGAGAAACTAAACAGTTACAGAACAAGTGGGTAGCGCATTGGAAAGACAGCTGGGTAAAGAAAACATTCGCAGTTCAGAGTCGCATTTACTAATGATGCTGAGGCCTGCAAATGTAGTACTGTTTTCATTGTGCAACTGTATATTCCCCTATCGCCTTGCCTCTCACTCCTCCCTGATCGCTAGACCATGATGACGTTAGGCAGTCAAAAAAAAAAAAAAAAAAAAAAAACAGCAGCGCCCTCCTCCAGTGGTGCATTCATATCATGGCCGACTAGTACCTTAGATATGAAGAATAATCTGTGGTTTTCAAGAAAGTTTGAAACTTCTGATTAATATGAACAGTCAAACTAAAGAAGGTAGTACCTTCTGTTTAATTCTGTGTGGTGTCGTTCACCCCTCTTTTGCAATCATATGATAATGAGCAGTCAGTAAAGCAGTAAACTTCTACAAGAGTTGTTAAGTTGTTGAGTGACAATAATGGTAAAATAGTGAAACGTTGTAAAGGTACGCCATTAAAAATGCAAGAAACAAACTGTTGAATTAATGCTGCAGAATCCAACTGACATAGTGAATCACATGTTAAACTAACTGCAGATTATACTGGTGTTTCTGAGTGGAGTGTTGCATATTATGTGCACAAAGAACTAAAGGAAACAGGAGCACTGCAAACACCAAAGAAGAAAAACAGGCATTAGCTAGAATTAGAAAAAGCAGATGAGTTCACCGAAAGTGGAAAGGTAGAATCAGATGACTGAAAAATTCAATGCCATAGCCGGGATTTGAACCATTAAGAGGAACAAAATGTTTGTTTACATCAAATCCTCTTCTAAGGTTGGATTGATTATAGGGATATTGAACAATTTATGCAAAGTATCTCCAAATCACTAAACCTGGCAGTGCTTCATTACAGCAACCATGGCAAAAAAATTAAATTAGATTGAGTTTTATTTATGGACACTCCTTAACTTGTGTGGTCCTAAGACCGGTAATTTTGCTCAGGGGCCTCTTTATCAGGCTTGAGGTTCTGTTATGTGCTGCAAATAAATGACACGGGACCACCAGCTTCACTTTCCTTCCAAAAGAAGCCATGCTAAGAATTTTTACACCCGAAAAAAATCCATGACCCTCTGCCAGGTTTGAACCCACAACCTCTGGAACTGGTAACCACTACATCACAGAGGACGACGACCATGGCAAAAATGTTATAATTTAGAGACATATTTTATCCTTGCTGTAATATGCAACATGACTGCACCATAAGCAACTAATAAGTGAAATGAAAATTAAGTCAACTGTTGGCCAGAGAGGGTGGAAGGGAGGGAGTTTTGATACAAAGCTATAATCTGAGTTCAGTTGCAAGTCACTTTTTCATAGTTGCCTCTCATTCACTAGAAACAGAATGAATATGTGCCTGAAACAAATTTCCTGCCAAAGGATTCTGGTGTTTACCTCACTCGTGACTCATTTGTGCCCTTATTTCACAGGTTTTACCTACAAATACCTTTGATAGTTGGCAGGATGTTACGTTCTTAAGAAAAAGCTAGTGGTGTGTAAGAAAATGCTGAATTTGAGACAACTTCAATAAGAGCCAACACTTAATAATGCCAGGATGAAGGATCTGGAAAGGGCTACAGAAAACTCCTTTTTATATACAAACTTATTTCTTTTATTTAGTTTTTTGTACATTTTATATAACGAGCACACATATCATTCATAACATACCAGTATAGTAAAACACAATAAAATGCTTCATTTCTGAATCTTCTTTTAAAAAGTGTTAATTGTTCTCTGAGATGCAATCAAATGGTACCTTTCACTATTCTGTAATACTCAGAATGATACAATATGAATTAAATAATTCACTGACAGTTCGGTTTTATAGATCTTCTGTTACTATGATGATATGGGCAAGTATGAATTTGACATGTTTACCCTAAAACTCCATAGTGCTTTATCTAGTACTTATATTTTGACCAACAAATTCATGCTTTAGTTGTGAACTATGGGAAGAATTCAAGGCAAGATACACCACTTCCTCTTCATTGATTTTTGTATAAGCCATGACAGTAACAAGCTTTCCACTTGAGGTAAATTCTAAAAATACACAATTGCTGAGTAAACCTGAAATACTGTAACAGAAGTTCACAGAAAAATATCTGGCTATTCAAAATACATTGATTTGATGAAATTAATATTATTATAAAAAAAAAAGAAACGAAGCTTGGAGGCAGTTGTATTAACAATGTGTATTATGTTTGAATAGGGCTACAAACGCAACAGTGATTGGTTAAAACAATGATGCTTGCATACAAGTATAGTAAACTTTGTTGTTGCATCAAATTTTAAACATACAGAAAACCTTCATGTGTGCACTTGAGCTGTTCATGTAAATAATATATCACTTATATTGAAAGAAGTGCCAAGTCAACTGTAATTACTCCCAAATTGCAATGCAGTAATAGCTTTGGTAATGACTTCCTTGCTCAAAGAAGTACTAGGCAAATAGAGAAAGTCATATTTTTCTGTATTAACAATCACTGGCATCCCAAAGTTTTAAACAATGAGAAACCAGTCATTACTCAAGGACAACAATTTCAGCAAGGTAAAAACACAAAAAAATATATAATATTGCCATTAACCTCTTCACATACATATTATTTACAATGTGACATTCCTTTTTTCACCCTTTTTTTAATTGTCAAAATGAAAATTAGGTACCATATTGATAGCAATAATGAAAATCATTTTAAGAACTTAAGCATAGACGTTTTAATCTCTGAACATCTCCTAGTTTAAAACCCCAAATATACTCATTATATGCTTAAACTCTGTTTTGAACTTACATAACTACAAAAAACTGAATACTGGGCATTGAAGCACTAAGAAATGAACATTATGAAATGTAACAATAAATTCAATGATGAAATCTTTGTCACTCTCCATTTTCATAGTGTGAGGAAGTAACAAAATAAAGCTTCCAAGAGCTGGTTAAAACAGAGACCTCTAATGCCTGTAAAACACTTGAAAAGAAAATTCAACTGAACTGGATGATTCACAGACTTCTGATGTGAGAAATATACACGTCAAAAAATGAAATTAAAGTGAAATCTAGAGGAGGTAACAAGAAATTAGAGAGAGAGAGAGAGAGAGAGAGAGAGAGAGAGAGGAAGGGTTAAATTCAATCTTGGCGCTTCGAAATGATATGTTTGAGTATACTCGAGGTTTTATCATTTTACCAAAATAAAAATCCGAACATACTTGGATTTGTATGTTAAGAAGTTAACATCATTATTCTAGCATTCTAACATATTAGAATGCCAAGAATTTACAATTGGAAAGAAATAGTTCACAGTTGGCCAGCATAAAAAATAATAATAAAAAAAAAACATTCCAAAAATGACACTAGCTATAGCAGAAATTACTCACAATGCTGAAAATGCATTAACCACCAAAGCAAGAATAATTTTGTTTCCATTTCAATCATTCAAATAAGCACATATGGACTAGCAGCAAAATATAGTTCAGTATCAGATATTGCCAAGAACCCATCTGTAGCCTTTCTTTTTGTAATTCTTTTGTAAATAACTTCAAACTACTCACAATAAATAGCATATGAACAAATTAAAAGCAGAATTAAAGTTCAGATGCATATAATACACAAAATAAATAATTTAAAAACAAATCTAGGAATTACTACATTTTGAAAATTTCTTAAGAATTTCAAACCACTGTTAATGCATTGAGGACAGATGATACACATTTATTATATTTTAGAGCTGTATACTGCAGTTATGCAAATGTGGCAATTTAGCCTTTCCCCGAGTCCCAGAAATAGACAACCTGAACAACACCACGTTTTTCTTTTTTAAATAATGATTAAAACTAGCTCTTACTTATGGTTCCACAGCTGGCGAAAAACTGGTGATGCACAAAATTAAATAATAATTGGAAAAGGAAATTTGGGAAGGAAATGTTTCAGGCCTAAGTTGTTAATAAATAAATAATTAAATAAATAAATAAATTAATTAATTAATAATAATAATAATAATCTAATAATCATCCTGTGAAATCCCAATGAAGGACCCAGACCTGCCAACCCGACTGCTGACTTCACGTCCACATATTCATGGCAGAGGTGAGTGATCATCCAACTGATACAGGGAGATGATGTGGCTGCATCATACATCCCCCAGCCAGAATGTTGGCCTCCATGGCCAGGATTGCTGCCTATCGCAGCTCCTTACTTTCCTCATGATGCTGAGTGGGCAATGGCCCTATAACTGGGACTTAAAATATGCAACCCCATGGGTGGGATCTAACTCGGGCACATTCCATGGCCAGGAACCAGAGCTCCATGCTCTAGCTCCTATGCTACAGCACAGGAGAGATCTAATTTTAGGATGCCTACTTTTGCCAGTTATAGGAATGAGGAAAACCTGGAATAAATCTCAAGTCAGGGAGGATGGTCCTGGCAAGATTTAAACTGCAAACCACCTGTTCACAAGTCCATGCCTTAACAACCTCGGCTTCCAGTGTTTGTCACACCACCTTGCAGCACGTAAATACACATGGATGAGAGAGACTGCCATTCTGATAGAAGATTGCAGGGGAGTCCAAATGTAACTGCTAATCACCTTTTTACTACCCCTGCGCTTATGTGGTGCAGATGCGATTTCACTACACCTACAGACATCCAGAATTTACTTATGTGCTGGAGAGAATTCCTGATATTTGCATCCTAAGGACCAGCAAGTTTTCTTTTAACAACTACAGGCTTAATCAACTTTTTTACTTTCTCTACTACGTATAGTAAGTAGGGGAAGTATTGCATTCCACCCAAAAATTCTATACCGAGATTTCACCGGAAATACATGTTTTGAGACCTCCTGAATCCAAAAAAAGCATTTTTGGAAACATGTCCGTGTGTGTGTCTGTGTGTGTGTCTGTGTGTGTGTGTGTGTGTGTGTGTGTGTGTGTGTGTGTGAACAGCATAACTCAAAAACGAACAGTCGGATAAACACCAAACTTGGTATTTAGGTTCAGTATCTTCCAGAGATGCGACACGAAGGTTTTCAAGAAAATCCCCCCACCCCAGACTACCCTTTACATGGAACATTTTTCGAAAATTTTAATTTTCTCAAAAATGGCTCTAACGATTTTGATGAAAATATCATATGTTTAAGATAATGTCATGAGAAATGAAATGTGTATCTCGAATTTTCTGGGAATGTCTCCAAAATTATTCTTCATTGTGAACGACTTTTGCATAACTGGTAAACCATAAGAGATAGACAAAATTTTACTACGTGAAAAATGTAGATCGCGTTAAAATACACAACTTATGTGATATACATTTCTTTTGTTGAGTGAACCGTTTTCGAGATATTGCTTGTTATTTCCTTAAATTTTCCAATACTTATACTTTTTCTCAAATTCGTTATTCATTTTTTTATGTCCTGACATGCAAAGAGAATGGAATGCGCCACATAGCAACCAGCGTTAAAATATTTGACTATCGCTTAAAAGCTACCATATTCCCCTTGCATCTACAAGAAAATTACCAATAAGATTGACATCTCGACATCTCGATTAACATGAAGCATATGGAGAATAGGCGTTTGTAAAATTAGATTGTACAAGAGTAGAGAAAGTCATGTGAGTGTACCACATCAGATTTTTTTCCTTGTAATATCGCCAAAACAATCTTATAGAATAAATAAATTTGCTACTAAAGAAAACATTCTAACAATTTTTTTTTTAAATTTATCAGATGTTTATAGTATAGTGAAATGACAATTGCAAATCCATCCTCAATGCGTGTTTTTGAAAAGTGGTTTAAATTTCTAAACTAATCACATTATGAACACAAACTATTTCCTGCAATACAGATTTTTATGTTTCGCTGTCAAAATTGACAGCAACTGCTTTCTAGAAGTAACATTAGCCAAGGAGAAATTATTCAATTTTTGTTCTTTGCCAAATTAAACATTTTCCCTTTTTTATTTATGCATAACTGCTTCTTTAATAAATGAATTTCAAAATATTCTCTCGCATCCTGCATACATACAATATACTTTTAAGTCTTTGAATGCAAGATGGATGCTTCTCTGTTCATTAAAATATTGCTTGTGAGCAGCAACAAGGATCCAAGAAAATATAAATGTTTTTAGAAACTTATTACATAATTGTTTCAATATTCTGTAGCTACATATTCTCCTTGACAATTTTAACAGAAATCTTTGTTTTATCTGTGATATTCATAGTAACATTTCCAGCAAGGTTCTACCAACTGTAAGAGGTAACAATATTGCATATAATTTAAATAAAAATAAAAGTGGAGTGTATTAACATATTAACAAAACTGTAAACTACTGACATTTCAACTGCTGTGTTACTAAGTCCAAGACCTTTTTCTGTCATACTGAAAAAACAAACTTTTAAAGTATTGCTGTTTAACATTTTTTTTTTATTCAGAATTCGAGTTATGGTACAGTTTTTCATATCTAATTTTTGTAGATATTGCGAGACCAAAGTCTGGCAATGGCAGAAGCTGAAATCCAAGCTTAAATTCCAAAATCTCTACAGCATGCTAAGCAAAAGCAAATAATTACTCCAAGTGGCCTAAAAGTTGTATAACCAATTTTGAGATAATTGGTGTGAACAATAAGCTGAAATAGGGTAAATGATTTGGTCAATTCCCCCTCCAACTCTAAAAAATATTGAAACTACAGTAAACTTGCAATTAACTGAAGGAGTTGTTGGAAAATAAACATACAGATGTTTTAAATCAGTGTTAGCATCAAGAGAGGCAAGAGGTTAACCCAAAAAGACTATGAAAGACTTTTCTAAAAAACAATCTCATTTAGTATTGTAATTTGTTTATCTTTTAATTACACCGTATCAAGCATTCAATGTAAATTTTAAGGAATTATGTTAAAATAAACTACTATACAGTTTAAAATAAAGCGAGTTGAAGGTTGTTACACTAAATCACTAAAATGTTCTTACTTGAACATGTTTCGGGAGACAGTTTGCTCCCATTGTCAGCATGTTTTCAACTCTTCAAAATTAATTACTATACAGTTTTCAGTTTTTTTTTTCTTATGTCTCATACCTCCTACTGAAAGAGCCAATGAACTAAGAATCGGCCGTTTTCACTGGCCATGCAAACACATGATTCCACACTGCTGCTACAGTCAAGGTCTTGCTACTGATGCAGCTTTGCTCTGTTCTGGCTCTGCTGTATTGAGTTGACAGTGATATGTACTGTCCATTCCAAACCAGAGTGCCTTTCACTGAAAACAAACTCTTTGTATTATCCGTGCGAAAGTAGTTCGCAATTCCCCGCCCATAATGTCTGCTTGTTCCCCTCCCACATGCTTGTTGAACACTATTTAATCTATAAAAAGGCACCCTGCGTGAGAATCATAGTTCAAAATGCAGCCTGAAGTAACAATCGATTTTACAAGTATGCGGCAATGAACATTTTACTTACGTTAATCACAATCCTCGGGCAAAAGTGCAACACCCAAATCCGAATCCTCCGAAGATGACTCGGTTGCCGTATCAGAATCAGAACTACTCTCCAAAATAATGACAAGCTTATCCAAAATTCCACAGCACTGTCGCACTTAAAACAAGTTCCCACATTTTATCCTCTTCTATTTTGTATTATGTCTGTTTATATTCATTGCTCGCTTTCGTTACACTTCTCACTGAAACGCCTGTAAAATCCGATATTAGTTTCGTAATATGCAATAATGCAAGTGTCGGGTATTTTTGTAATAGTGAGTTGAATAGATGAAGTATTGTTTGTTTTTAGCACTTTTTAAATGTTTCCCGCTTCTGTGTTGGAACAGTTTATTTGCACTGTGTTCGACTGTTCGCACTACATGCACCTTCCTCTGCCATGTGAGCTCAAATACCAACTGACTAAATCACAAGATTTGACCTGAGCTGAGCATATGTGTGTTAGTGTATTATGAATGACTGTTCGCTTATCATATATCCTGTGTTACGCAAAGTGTTTATTTGGTACTCAGATAGCACCTCTGGGAATTCATTGCTGCATTTCTTGTGTATGTAAGAGATTGGCAGTCGTGCATGTCGGTTGGTATTAACAAGCAAAATGCTCTCTGCGTTAGCGCAGCAGCAGGCGAAAATCATATTTTGTAATCTCTTAACAGCTAGTATATATCCATTACCTTTAACGATGAGTTCTTATGATAACAGCAATAAAATGTGCAGTTCTATACCTTTCCTGCTCTAATATTTCATAATACAATACATGTATTAAGGAACTATTTATGTTGGTGTAAGAGTATATTCTTGGGTTTGTGACAAGCCGAAGCACGTGCTTCTGTTTACATCAGAGGGAACTCTGGTTTGGAATGGACTATAGTTCAGTTATTACGAGTTGTTTATTACTTTGTCCTGTAGTTGGTATATTATGGTATGTTTTCTATTGTGCAGTGTGTATTTATGATTCGAATGTGTTAAATCAGTCAGCTCGTCAGGTGAAAATATTTAATATTTTTCTCATATAAAGCTTCATTTCAACTTCATGGATATGTGTATACATAAAATAATCATTACTGGAGCTCTGACAAACCTAATACTGTTCATGAAGTCCCTTCCATGACAAAGCAATTGGTGTATGATATGCCATGAGTGGAGAAAAAGTTATAGGGCCAATTTTTTTCAGGTCAACAGTTGATGCCTCTCCATGCATGAATACAATTTTGCCCCCTTTCTTTTAAAGAATTAACAGATAGGGGGCGTGATTTTGCCTTTTTTCAACAAGACTCTGCCACAGCTCATACAGTCAATACTTTGATGAGAATTGAAAGTGTGTTTGAGGACAGGATTATTAAGAGAGATTTATGACACCCTCAGTCCCCAGAACTAATCCCCTGTGATTTCTATCTCTAGGGTAAATTAAAAGATAAATGAACAAGACAAACCCACATACCCTGAAAGAATTAAAACAAAATATATACCAGGAAATTGCCAGCATTTCTTAATATGAACTACGGCGAGTGATAGATATTTTCTAAAGAGGTGCCAAAAATGTATGGATGACGGTAACCAATTTCAGCACTTTCTTTCTTAAAGTTGGTAAGTAAAGCCTTTAAAAGTAGTTTTAAAAATGTGTATGGTTGCATGTGCACCATTCTATGATATTAGCATATTATCAGTTTTTCCATATCCGAGGTAGTCTTGGTCCCAATTAAATCAGATAGCTTGAGTCTACTGTGTAGGAATAGCAAAATAGACACACTTTTAACAATGTAACTTCTTCCGAGTCTAATATGAGGACCATAGCAAAGATATCTGAACAACACAGCACTTTTTTGGTTTGTTTATTTTTGCTGCATATGCTTTGAACCTTTTTTTAATCCTGCAAGTAAGAGCTGTTGATATGCATCAGAAGCGAATGAAATCTCCATTGAAATAAAGCATGATGTTAGACCTCGCACCCCACAGTGAAATAACAGGAAAGTTTGAGAACAGCAGAGGTGTACTGGTCTGCCTCTATACTTAGAAGACTGTTCTTTATGCCATGCAGGGTATTTAAATAAACAAAACACAGAAAACATACAATCCTTATCTTCCCTAGAATTTGCTTAGGTATGGATAGTAGGTGCTTATCTTTTCCGGTTAAATCTGCAATGGTGATATGTATATGAATATGTTGTTTTTTTACTTTCTCTACCATGTACATAGCAGGTAGAGAAGGTATTGCATTCCACCCAAAAATTTGATACCGAGATTTCCCCAGAAATACATGTTTTGAAAACCCCTGAAAAAAATATTTTTAGAAAAAGGTTTGCACGTGTGTGAACAGCATAACTCGAAAAAATGTCAGATTTACGTTCAGTACCTTCCAAAGATGTGACGCGAACATTTTCAAGAAAATCCCCCCTCCCCCCCTGAATACAAACTACCCTTTACATGGAACATTTTTTATTTTCTAAAAAATTGCTGTAACAATTTTGATCAAACTACCATTAAACTCTGGCCTATTTCATAATTGTGATATACTAATAGATTAGTATATACTAAATGCTCAAAGGAGACTAATTCATCCACAGGTAGTAGCACCTGCATTAATGCATGTCTTAGAGAAAGGTGTTGCAAGTTTTCCCCTAGGCACATCTCTGCCATTCCCAGTAAGCAAGGATTCTCTTCACTTACTGGTTGCTATGTGTGAGGTGGCTGTATTGTGAAGGATGACAAACTCACTGTTGTGTTATTTTTACCTTTAGTGTCACAAGGAGTATGTATAAAGTAATACCAGTGCCTGTTCTTATTGGGTGAGAGAAATATGTTTTTGTGAACGTTCATGAAGACCTTCATTGATACAAGCAGACAATATTATTTTATGGATCCTCTATCTTATTGGAAAAATGCAAAACATTGGGAAATTCATAACATGTATGTAAACAGAACTTTCCACTTAAGGTGGCACATAACCACGATGAACGTGGTGTTAAAAATGTTGCCCACCTGATAAATGTGAAAAGACTTATTGAACTACATGAATCTCTGTGGTCACCGTTAGCAAATGAGTGGTTGTATTTTGTACCATCAGTAGAAAGCGTTACCATTCCATATCCTGTAGAGCAGCCTATAGATCTTATTCTAGAAGGGTGTAATAAACTTAAACTTAGTTTTGTAATTCAGGTAGAAGTTGTAATCTCCAGGGTAATTTTAGTATTCTGGATGTGTTGTCCTCAGTTAACATAGATGTTGACTGCTGTGAAGAGATAGCAGGAAAGCTAAAGAAAAATGAGTTAAAACTAAATACAACCTTCAAACAAGTTATAACTCATTTCGATGAACTTAAAGTTGCTAGTTATAAACTTTCTCAAGTAGAGGATATGATTCAAATACAAGAGTGGAAAAATTCCTTCCCTGTAACAAATACCTGATATTTAATATATGTTTGTGTTATCATTAGCATTTTGGTACTATATTTTTGCCATAAGTTGTTTAGATGTTACAACAATAGATGTGTTAAAAGGTTTAATGTTCCAGCTGTTGAAGGAGGTTCAGGTAATATAGTGCCGTGCTGGAAGAGATACTCCTCCACAACTATAATAATGAACCTACCACCTCCACAAGATGCTCAGAGTGCTTAAGACATAAGTGTATTTATTAAAAGGTGTAATTAATTGAGGTGTAAATTTTGATGAAATTATGGGGGGGAAGTGTTGTAGTAGTAGAATTGTAATATGTACTTTTAATGTGTAATGTGTCCAGCATAACTTGTGAGCATTTGGGCAGAGAAACATAATCTTGAGCTTTGACAATGGTGTACGTGACTGTGTGGAATTCACTTTTAACCAACCTCTTGAGCAATAACATGGTAGGGTGGAAAGTTCCAGAAACATGTAAGCACTTCTTGTGGTTATTGCTGGATATTGAACTTTGTGTGTATTTATATCCATGGGACCTTCTAAAACATGTGAGAGAGTGTATATAAATCCCAGACGCCAAAGAGTCTTTTGACTGACAGTTTCCAACGGAGTGAATGTCGGATGGCGTACCAACTTATCCATCTCCTTACCCAGTATTCCTGAAGCCTGTACATTTTTTTTTTTACTTTCAATAAACCCATTAACATTACTTTGTTACATGATTTACTGGAATACCTGACAATCCCGCCTCACCTACAGCCAGGTGTCAGATGCGAGACGGATACAACATTAGTCATTCCTGGAAGTGCTCTTTTGAAAAAAGTAAATGGATAATAATGTGACTAAGAAGAACAGAAATATGGATAAGAACATTTGAGTGTGAACACAAGAAAGGTTATCAAAGCAAAGGAAGTAGGGGCACCTTGTCAATATGGCTATTTCCTCAGAAAAACTGGTAGATATTCAAGTAGTTATTTTCCTAAATCCCTGCTACTCATCATAGATATTTAAACAGTATATTTTCTGCCCAAGAAAATCGGAATAGCTTAGCCGAAGGAGAAATACAGATTGAAGTGGATGAGAAATGCTAAATTACTTCAAGCTATTTGGTAATTCATTCACATTAATAATGCAGCTTTCATTTACCGAAGTAGCCTCATAAGTCTCTGATAATCTTTAACTGGCAATAAGCCTAATTTTACTGGAAAGTCGATTAAAAGATTTTCATGCCAGTTTGAAACATAACATACTGAACAACACAGCATTGAGCTTTATGTTGGTGGGTATGCTACATCGCAGAATATAAGGGAAGAGTTTGTGAAACTTTGAACAATTTTTTTTGTAGACACCCTTGCTACTCCAAGGGCCTCATAGGATAGTGCATACAGAATTATTCTTAAAACAAAACTAGCATTCAGCACAAACAATAAAAATTATGTTGGTAGAACTGTAAACCAGGTTACACTAATGCTTGGAGAGAGGGTAATTAAAATGAATGCTGATCTGCAGTGCTGTATATTAGTTACAGTCACATGTTCTGACTGTGAAAAGAGAAGTTGGCTAATCTTCTTCTGCTGCTGGAATTTTGCTTTATGGAAAAGCCATTTTGCTGTTTTGCACTGAGATGTTTTTCCTTTCATGCTTTAACGTGGCCTTTTGTTTGCAGAAGCAGAAAGGAAAAAGAATCCTTTCCAATCTGTTTCCGACATGAAAGCAAATTTGCAGCTCCTTACATCTGCTCAAATGGCTCTGCAGTGTATAACTGATTCCAAGACTCTGCCTGAGCAGCAGCTAAGAAGCAACACCTGACAGATGATCACAGGTGGTTTAACCTGGTGTTTACAGATGAAGATGTGGGATAATACAATATCCTCAGGCAATACAACATTTTCTTTTACGCATAAGGGTAGTGATTGTTTACATTCCAAAGGGTTCTGAATATGATGCAAGATACGTGGCTAAAGTATATCACCATGGTTGCATATTTAGGTCTTGTTGGTACTTACAGCAAAGGGCAATTTGGGTATATTGTAGATGCGAGACAATACACTAAACAGTGTACAATATGGAGTCATGCTAGAGCATATTTTGACTTCCTCTAAGAATATGAGAAGTCCTGATAGAATTATTGAAATTGTCCAGGATAATCATCCCACCCACAATGTCAAGCAGTTTCAAATTGGTTCTCTGAGAGGCAGGATATCAACGTGATAGACTGGCCTCCCTAATCTCCAGATTTGAACCCTATTGAAAATGTGTGAGCCAAGATAAAAAGAAAGTTCTGTTTGAATTTTCCTGCAAGTGCACAAAGAACAAAAGGTGGCTTATGGGCACAAATTCAAGAAGCCTGAGATCATGTTGCCTCTTGCCCACACTACTGCAGAAATACAATTGAGGGTACATAAATGCTGATGGTTTACACACCTCATATTAATTCTTATTTATTTGTATGCATCTTCACTTTAAAAGATGAATGTTTCTTTTCATGTTTGAATTTTTCAGTTGACTCCTCATCAAAACCATGTTAGATCTTTAAAAAATATAGATAATTTCCTTAGTTGTAACCTAAAAACTCCATGTACCCAGTAATAAAAGCACTTGCAATTTTAAGTCGCCATTGAGAATATGCTGTCTCTAGTGAGATGCCTTGGTGGTCTACCTGGGAAACAACTTGAGTCAATTGGGGAATTCAATGTACCACCGGCATGTTGTTACGGTAGCTCAATGATTAGACCAACTACAGGAAGAGCAGGTGAACTGTGTTCAAATCATTGAATTTTTCAGTTGACTCTCTATTAAAACCATGCCCTGATCAGGTTAGATCTTTAAAAAGTATAAATAATTGCAGAGTTTGGTATTTAACTGACTTTTTGTTTTTGAGTTAAGCTGTTCACACACGTGCAAATACACACAAAACTTTTTCCAAAACCTTTTGGATTTAGGGCATATCAAAACATGTATTTCTGGTGAAATCTCTGTATTGAATTATTGGGTGGAATACAATATTTCCTCTACTTACTATAGGTAAGTGATACAGTAAAAATGAGCATACCGATGCCTGTCAAGTCTTGAGAGGTTGATAATCTCCTTTAAGCAGGAATTTCACATTTCTGTACTGATTAAAGCTATGAGTAATCTGTGACTGGCTTTAAAAGCTGTACTCTGTGCCTAGCTTAAAAGGTATATGTTATATTTGTAATATTTCATGTTTTACTGTTAACAGCTATTAATGTTGTTATTTTTCATGACAATTTGAATAATCTGATTCACCTTTATTAACAAATTATTATTATTAAAACAATAATACATGCACATGTAGCCATACTTCAACTATAAACTTCCAATATTTATCATTTATGTTTTCAAAAGTAATCTTTAAAATGCAATAAGAATGATATTTATAGTTATGTTACAAGCAAAGAATTTGTAAACAAGAACAATCAGGATAGTAAGTGAAAATACTTGTTAGAGAGAATTTCATTATTCATTGTGCAATCTTATAAGCAGGGAAGCAATGTTATGCTTGTTTCCTTTACCGCTAAATGTTTTGCCACTGCTTCTCATTAAACATGCTGTTTATTTATATAAATTAGAGTATGAAAAAATCTGGTCTAGGCAGTCAATAATACTGCAACAAAAACCTTTATTTTTTTATCCTTGGTTAGTAAGCAGTTAACATACTGTTTATGCCTTACAAATTAAGAAAATCGCATAAAAAAAATAAAAAAAAAATAATAATAATAGTAGTCGTAATAATAATAATAATAATAATAATAATAATAATAATAATAATAATAATAATAATAATAATAATGTAACACCTGTCTTCAGCGGAATTGAATGGGGCTCTCGAACATTTCCGTTAAAGATAGGTTTCCGTTTAATGAAGGTAGGCCTAGGCTATTAACAAAATTAAACCATAAACATACATCTATTCTCACCTTTTAAGGAAAATAATTTATTCAGTAACGTGCGGAAGAATAGTCCCGTCGTCGTCGTTTGCTATGTTTTCAGCTCCATATCCTTTGATTATTGAAGGTAGTTTAGCAATCCAATCAGAGATGGTTTCAATATTAATGATTCACCACTAAGTTATTTAAAAACTATCTTATGTCTTTTGCGGAAACTCTCCAACCATCCATTAGATGCTTTGAATTCAGTCTTGCCCAGTTTTTCAGCTACCTTTTTAGCATATTCCTGTAAAATAGGCGCCGGTATGCAGCGATTGTTTGCAATAACACTAACGGACCACTCCCGCACTATTTCATTAATGTCCTGGTTTTCAGTTTTCTTAAGTTCTCTCTATTTTTCCATCAGCACAATTTTCCCACCAATTCAGAATTTCTGTTTTCTTCTTTAGAATCTCGTAAACTTGAATTTTGCCTATGTTGAACACCTTCATGATCTGCTTTACACTCAATTTATCACGTTCACTAGCATAAATCACTTTCACTCTCCTGTTAAGATCTATCACAACTCTTGTTTTCGAAGCCATGGTGACTACTGCTGAACTAAATCATCCCTATGTAAGTTTAGAAGTGTACAAGCTGACAAGTCATTAGAGCAGGAATAGAAAGGGAAGAGACAACAATAAAAGACAATCAGCTGGAAAGTTTCCGTTAAAAGGCGTACTTTTGATTTCCGTTGTCTGCGTAAGACAGCTTCCGTTTAATAAAGGGAATTTAGCATGTTCTTCAGCCCGAAATTCATGGGACCATGAAATATTTCTGTTTACAACAGATTTCCGCTTAACAAGGGGTCCATTGAAGGCAGGTTTTACTGTAATAAATAATAAATAATAATAATAATAATAATAATAATAATAATAATAATAATAATAATAAAAGTGCTGTTATGTCCAGGATCCTGATTTGTTGAAATCTGATATTAAAATTTTAATGTTACTATTCAAAGTAATATTTTTCTTGAAGAACTTCTATAAAATTCCACATAGAACTCATAGACTTAAGCTTATCAGTTCAATTGACTTGCAACTCCTGTTTGGAGTTAAAAGAAAGAAAGAGGGGGAACGGGAAGAGATGAAGAAGAAGAACTGACTTCTTTCTTTGCTTTCCAGACACAAGCACTCACGGAGTGACACTACTATCTGGGACAAAAATGTTGCTATATAATGCAATGAAATTATTAGAACAAAGGTTTGCATATTGTCCAAAAATGCAAAGACCAAAACTTTCATGAAATTCCTGAGAAAATTATATGGAATCAGGTTGTATACAAAACGTCAACTGCTGCTTCAACAAGTTATCAAAACTGTTAACAGAATACTGCAATAGCAAAACAAAATGCTGTGCTAATGGACATACCTACTTGAAGCAGAGCACAGCTTTACAAGTACTGCCACATCATTAACATCCTTCTATCGCTTCCAACACAACATAAAGCAGGCAATATGCATTACCCAATCCAGTCATAAGTATAATTTTTCACATAGTTAAAATGGATGATTTTTTAAGATCTTGCAGGGTAAAAATCGTAGCATAGTTTTTATATGTAACATTTTTAGGATTTGATAACCAAATTTATAGGTAGGTTTCAGTATGTATTTGATACTTCCCTTGTAAGGTAATTCTTAGGTTTCAATAGTTGTTCTTTCCATACTCTGTGTAAACCAGCCTGTTCCAGCTTGGGTGTGTGTCGGAGAGCAATGCATCCGAGCTGGAACATGAGAAACAACTCGCAGGAGTCTGACCACAGCATGCAATACAACTCTGCATACGAGGCAAGCTGTTGTTTCGGCCGAATGAAGTGGCAGGAAGCACAAGCACTTGTGCTATGACCTTCACCCAGTGACATAGTGGCTACCACACTCCCCCTCCAGAGCTGTAAGCACTACTGCTACTTATGCACGAGTACTCTGATTCAGCCAAGTACACTTGGAACAGCCTGGTGTACTGTCCATTCCAAACCAGAGTGCCTTTCACTGAAAACAAACTCTTGGCATTATCCACACGAAAGTAGTTCGCAATCCCCGCCCATAATGGCTGCTTGTTCCCCTCCCACGTGCTTGTTGAACACTATTTAATCTATAAAAAGGCGCCCTGCGTGAGAATCATAGTTCAAAATGCAACCTGAGGTAATCAATTTTATAAGTATGCGGCAATGAACATTTTACTTACGTTAATCACAATCCTCGGGCAAAAGTGCAACACCCAAATCCGAATCCTCCGAAGACGACTCAGCTGTCATATCGGAATCAGAACTACTCTTCAAAATAATGGCAAGCTTATCCACAATTCCACAGCACTGTCGCACTTAAAACAAGTTCCCACATTTGATTCTCTTCTATGTTGTATTATGTCTGTTTATATTCCCTGCTCGCTTTCGTTACACTTCTCACTGAATGCCTGTAAAATCTGATATTAGTTTCGTAATATGCAATAATGCAAGTGTCGGGTATTTTTGTAATAGCGAGTTGAATATATGAAGTATTGTTTGTTTTTAGCCACTTTTTAACTGTTTCCCGCTTGTGTGTTTGAACAGTTTATTCGCACTACATGCACGTTCCTCTGCCATGTGAGCTCAAATACCAACTGACTAAATCACAAGATTTGACCTGAGCTGAGCATTTGTGTGTTAGTGTATTATGAATGACTTTGCTTATCATATATCCTGTGTTACGCAAAGTGTTTATTCGGTACTCAGATAGCACCTCTGGAAATTCATTGCTGCATTTCTTGTGTATGTAAGAGAGTGGCAGTGGTGCATTTGGTTGGTATTAACAAGCAAGATGCTCTCGGCATCAGCGCAATAGCAGGTGAAAATCATATTTTGTAATCTCTTAACAGCTAGTATATATCCATTACCTTTAGCGCTGAGTTCTTATGATAGCCGCAATAAAATGTGCAGTTCTATACCTTTCCTGCTCTAATATTTCATAATACAGTACATGTATTAAGGAACTATTTACGTTGGCGTAAGAGTATATTCTTGGGTTCGTGACAAGCCGAAGCACGTGCTTCTGTTTACATCAGAGGGAACTCTGGTTTGGAATGGACAGTAGACAGTAACGTTAGACAACTGTAATCTTAATTAAAAATGTTCAATGCCGTAGCTGGGACACACTATTTGCATCTTGCCATGCTAGCCTAAGTGGTAAGAGCATCAGCATGGACATCCCCAGCTCCATGGTTCAAGTTCCAGCCTTGGTATTGCAAACTTTCTAAATTCCTTATGATTGTTTACAGCTTAAAATTCTGTTACTCTTTAAGGTTATTCTACCAAATTTCTTTCAAGTTTCAGAAATAACCTTATTCCTCAAAAAATGAATAACAGCTTTCTGCCACAGCCATTCCTGTAAGTGCTAAAATCTATTCAATAAATACTTCTCACCAGCATCAACAACGAGGAGCCAAAGAAATTGCAAACTACAATTCAAAGAAAAACAGAGTAAAGAAGGCAACAATGATATTATAACATAAACCTTAATTTTATGCAATAAATATGCAACAGCTATTACTAATTTCCATATTATGTAACTGCCTGAATGAAATCAGGTTCTTTAATTCTGAATAAGCTATATATAAAAAAGCTTTTCAGTCGCTAAAACAATAAATTAATCATTGGCATAAGACCTGCCTACAAGTTTATCACAGTGCACAACCAGCACTTTTGTCTCAAGATATGAACCACCATATTAATTTGCAGGAAATCACAAGTCATGGGGTATGCCCTCTAAGTTTTGTATTTTCAGGTGGATAATAAAGACATGGATGTTCATTATTCACAGAAAAAGATCCACAGACATACACAACTTGGGCTTTTACCGCTTTCTTTGTTCCATTTTCTATGCTCAAGCATCTGGAGCACTGATAAAAGTATTAACAGTTTTCCTGCAAACAGGATACACTCTCATTAAATATAACAGAACTTGTACTGGCAATAACAGAAAGGTACTTGATATCAAGTGGTCCATGTTCAAATCTCACCTCATAAATGAGGAAGGCAATCTTTGATAAATGAAGGCATCACAGCATCAGGAATGCCATCAGTTAAAGTGAAACTTGAACTGGAATGGACTACCATGAAAATGATGGTGCTGGAATGGGTTGAAACCTTGATTGCCTTGAGACTCTGGATCCAGGGGGTCCTCTCCATTATCAAACTTTTCTCGTTTTTCTGAAAATTAAACATTGAAGAGTGAAAAATATGGCTTAGTTAAAATGTTGTTATATATTCAGTTACCATCAATACTGTAGCAAAATTACTAATTTGTTGAAAATGACAACTGAACCTCTAATCAGGGGATAGAAAGTCATTGTTTTATATAATTATGGTTTTAGGTGAATATTCCTTCAATTTATTTATCCCTCTTTTGTGAGGGTGATGCTGAATGTAAGAATGATCAGCCAGAGGGCTTTACCATTAAAGGTGCTATCTATCACTAATATATTGAAGCAGTACTTAGGCATAGTAGGTACTGAACTTTTGTCCTTTGCATATATTTAACCACTAACCTACACCCCACTTATTTTATTTTCATGTTAGTTTGCTTTAAATTTTTTTTTTAATAATTTCAGTCTTTAATTTCATGACTGAAGATTTGGGCTAACTAGCCTATTTTAATAAAGTCTGCAAAATTATTAGATTTAATTTTTCAGTTTGTTAATTCTCAATTTTTCCAGAGATACACATAAATATATACAATAATGTATCTGAATATTAATTTTTTTTGGCTATTAGAATAAAGAACCAGAAATTTCAATTGAAAACAGCCAACAGCTTCCTCCGAAAACGCTTTAAGTTCTTAGCATCACGACTGTACCACTCCAGCTCAAGACACCAAGGTGGTTAGATGGTGTATAAAATTGCTTAAGGCTTTGTAACGGATCATACGTTTCTAACACTTTTGTATGGATATAATGTAAGAACTGTAAAACAGTATTCATTTACCAATGTGTAATCTATATAACAGATATACAAAGTATGTTAAAACTATGTTTGTTCTAATTCTATAGTTAGTTTCCTCACCTTAATGACTATTGCATACCTTAAACATGTGAAATGCCCAAGACAAGTCTTCTCTACTGCTGGAGAGATATAAATGTTTGAGCTAAAGATATTTTTAGCTTAATATCTTTTACGGTTACTGAAAAGACACCACTATTTTTAATGAGAGGGCTTTGCCAACACACAGCTGCCGAAAGCACATTGCCACCATCAAGCACATCCAACCAAAGGCAATACTGCCAACTGTATTCATTGAGAGGATGGATGACTGCCAATGCTAGACTAAAGGCTGGAATTCTGCCCCTCATGAGGCAGGAGTTTTCCATCTCTGCACCCTTTCCATTTCAAAATCAATAATACAGGATTTGTTTTTCTAATCAGTGGTGTGGCAGTCATGGTAGTGCAGAAAAAAACCACAGGCACTCCTTTTCCTCCCTACACCACCCACTGCTTCATGTGTTTCTGCATTATCCACTATATCTACATAATTGTTACAGCTGGTTTACAATAACCCAAGAACAAAAACCAAAACCGGAAACAAAACTACATACAACATTTACGTTTAAAATAACCCCGGAACAAGAACAGGAATGAGTATCAATGACCATATCAATAGCAAAGTGGAAAGTCAATTCTGCACACTGGAATGTTATTCGTTTGTAACTGACCAATGATATGTTTTCACCTGCTTTCAATTCAGCCACATAATGCAGGTTAACCAACATCAAAATTTTATAAATGCAGCTCCAACTATTTCCTATACCTCTAGTCATACCAAGCATCATTCCTTTATTAATAGTAGAAATGCTACGTTAGCTGCTAAAAAAGAAGGTTGTGCATGGAGAGAGTTCCAGTTCTTTATTGCAAAAACGAATTAAGGAACAACGGTAGTGGACATTAGTACATACAGAGCTAAAATTGGCTCTTTTGGAAACAAGAAATTAAGGGGCCATATAGTATTAGAAAATTTAGTAAAAATCAATACCTTTGTCATGATAATAGTTATGACATCGCTAGTAATTGGAGGTATAGAAATGAATCCCAGACTAGTTGAAGAACAGACGATTTTAAAGCAAATTCTTAGTAAGATGGAAGGGATGGAATAGTCCAAATAATAAATTGAATGGAGTTATGCAAGAAATTAAGAAATCAAGCAGGAAATTCAAGGAATGAATAGAGAAATGTAATATGTCAAGGTTAGGGTAAACAAAATTAAATCTGATATTTTCTGGAATAGAAGAAAGAAGAGGGATTTGACTCCTTCAAGAAGCAGTAGAAATTTTAGAAATACAGTTGGAAATGAAATTGCATGGATGGGAGACTGCAGATGCCTACAAAGACAAAGGGGAAGAAGGATAATAATCACAAGATTTACATCATCACAAACGGTCCATGAGGTGTTAAGCCGAACCAAAATGTTAAAAGCAATGCAAATATCCATTAACAGGGATTTATCAGCTGAGCAACACAAATTAAAGTTCCAATTAGTCCAATAATGGGAAGGAGGGGCGATCAGTTCAAGGAATGGTACAACAGACCCGACAAACGAGCATGTGCCATCAGTGAGAGAAAGGGAGAGCTGCCAAGGTCAACCACTAGCAAGCTAATGACATCACCATGGAGGAGAAATCCAGTAGACAGGAAGCTTACACAGCAAGTGAGACAGCTGGCACATGGAAATACAGGAGAGACCAATGATTCCAACAGATCGTCTGGCATCAACACCTCGGGAGTTAAATTGAAATTGAGTGGGTGGCCCATGGGCAAAGTGAGAATAGAAATATTTGGGGATTAGAGCAAGAAAGGGAGAAGAAGGGACCTGAGGGTGTCATCCATAGAAGTCAGAGGAAGTTAAAGCAATTCAGTTTCAGGGCGGGTTCACAATAGAAAAAAGCATTACGGGATGGGGTTGTAAGGCTTGTTTTTTTGGAACTGCAACGTTTTACAAAGAGGATTGAATTGTTGCCATATCAGAAGTATTTTGAAGGAAATCCAAATTTTAGCTATAGCTGAAACATGGCTGGAAGAAAGCAACAAATAAATTTGGCAGGTTTCACATTTATTAATAAAGCAGGAAGGAGAAAGAAGGCATAAAGCAGGAAAGTGTCAGATGGGTTGGAGTATTTATTAGAAATGACATAATAAATAAAGTAAAAGAAACAAATCTAAGCTTGATGGTGTAATGTGGTTGTACTGTAAGGACGGTGTGCACCAACCTGGAGTAAGCTCTACTTTCGTAGTATACTACTATTCAAGTCAACTCTCGGTAACTTCCACACAAGAGTAAACTACTTCTGAAGATTTTTACACCTTTCAGATACTCCTAGATTAAATTACTGCAGAAGTACATGTCGGAGAGCACCGTCATGTGGTATGCTACTACGGAATTAAGTAGAGCACAAATATAGGTTAGAATTTACTCTTGCGACATGGATGCAGTAACTAAGCTGTTGATTGAACTAGAATACCGTATCATATTTGGAGGAAGATATTTTTGATGTGTTCATGGATTACTTATATGATCTCGATGAAAAAAACAGCAATTACTTAGGTTACATTGATGATCTCGACGGAAAAAACGGGAATGTGATAGTGCTATGCGAGAACCATATAATACTTTACAGACAGAGAAAGTTCAATGAACATTTCAGTATTAGGGAAAGAATCTTATACATGCCTTTTAAACCTGCTTGGAGAACATTTCAACAAAACTCAGACAGAAATTCAGCTCTATAATCCAAACTGCAATTATTGTTATGCGTCCCGCGAGTGTTTTGTACCGGAATATTTCATGCTTGAGCCAGCATTATGTTGAATTTAACGTTATGTGACAGTTTTTCATTGTATTAAATGGAGATGTTTAGAATTGACTTCACGATGTAACTTAAAAGTTTGGCAATGTCAAACTTTTCCTTCCTGTTATGTCAAGTTTGATTTCACATGGTAATTAGAACCAATCGGCACTAGCTCGAAGTAATAAAAGAACTATCAATCAAGAGTCATTCCCATTATGTTAAGTGCATGCCAATTATACCTTTAGTTTACTAGCATTTTCATATCACGTTAAGTTCATTGTAATCCCGGTATTACAGGCGATCTTATAAATAAATGTTCACCATGCATCTGCGGTCATGTATTTCATTGCATTGTTAGAGCACTTTTGAGGTTAAGAGCAAGGTACCTACACATATAAATATACACGAGTTCAGAAAATAAAAGGCAATTCTTCTTCACTTTTACAGATTTCCCTAAAATTGTGTGTGGAATGGACTGCATGCATGTTACTATTTTGTGTCCATCCGTGAATATGGTGAACTTTTCTGAAATCAGAAAGAGTTTATCTCCAACATGCAAGTAATGTGCAATGCAAAATGAAGATTATAAACATTGTTTCCAAAATTTTAAGCTGCTCTTCAGTACATTTCCCATCGCTCAAATTATTGAACTCGTCAATCACAACTTTCCAGCATTTCTCTTCCAGCATCTTTATAACATGTTTTTTAC
The DNA here is from genome assembly GCA_030765065.1 of Deroplatys truncata. Taxonomy (NCBI): domain Eukaryota; kingdom Metazoa; phylum Arthropoda; class Insecta; order Mantodea; family Mantidae; genus Deroplatys; species Deroplatys truncata. The sequence continues at coordinate 83,144,919 of CM060988.1, forward strand.
ACTCATGTTGTTTAAATGAATTTTCTTTATCTCTACCAACAAACATTTATCTCTTTCACTGACTTTTTCCCCTTTTCCTATTGCACATAACCTTATTCATGATCGCATCAAGTAAATCGCGCAAACAAAACAATACCTCCGGGAGTAACAGGCTCTTACTTCCGTAGTCATAACTAAAAGAGTAAACTGTAATCGAGCTCTCCAAATTACTTCCGGAGTAAATTGCTCCCAAAGTAACCTACTTCTGTAGTAGAGACTTCTTTAGTAAATGTTATTTCTGAAGCAATTTACTCCAACATAGTGCACGCCGCCCTAATAGGTCCGGGAATAACATACAACTTATGCAAAAGCTTGGACTTCTATAATCCTCTACTCCTACATGAAATGGAAAATGAAATCAAAGAAATAAGGAGTGAACATGGCCTGATTGAATTCATGATAGTGGGAGATTTAAATGCAAGATGTGGAGATTTAGAGACTAGAAGTAGCAGTTCAAGATTAGAGTGGATGACAAAGGTTTTTGTGTCAGAACCAGAAAAGATAAAACAATAAGTAAAGAAGGCTTAAAACTGGTCGACTTCTGAATAAAATACAAATTGCATTATATTAAATGGGTGGAGGACAAAGGTGAATTTAATTGTGTCAGTGGAGTAGATCAAAGTGTAGTGGATTATGCACTATATAGTAGGATTTTATCATCATTGATAGCTAATTTTAAGGTATCAAACGTTTCTGGTAACAGCATTCACTTTGCTTTGAGTATTGCACTAATGATGAAAGTGATCAGCACATAGGGAAACAATTACACAGTGAAAATAGAATGGTTCAAGTGGTTAATGAGAAAGCTGAAGAGTTCTATAGGATAGTAGATTCTGAAATGTCAAAATTTTGTGTGCAAGGTATCAATTCTATGGTGAATAAGCTTGAAGAAAGTGTAGCATTGGAGACATATATATGAGGAAAAACAGTAGGAAAGTTAACATGGTTAATGACTGGTTTGATGACGACTATAGGAGTAATGTGTAATTTGATGAGAAGGCAATGATCCTATGGAGAGAGAGTAATGGAAGTGGAGAGAGAGAAAAAATGATCCAACTAAAAGAGGCTTTTAAACTGATGTTGGAGGTGAAAAGAGAAAAGTTGGGAAGAGAAAAAACACATTATATTGAAGTTAGTATAATTTTAGGAGAGGCTCCACAAATGTGGCAGGTAGTTAGAAAATGTACAAGAAAATGGGCTAAAAGCACCTCAATTAAACCAGCAGAATGGCTTCGATATTTTGAGCAGTTGTTTGAAACGGAGGACAGGGTTGCAGGGAGATGGGGTCTAGAGTTGGCTTGTAGTTATATTGAAGAGCTGGATACTGTTTTCCAATGACAAAATTCTGAAATAGGTAGTACAGAGCTTTAAAAAGAACAAAGCGGTGGGTATTGATGGCCTGCCAGCAGAATTTATTCAAGCATAATGCAAGGATAGGGACAGACTTCAGTGTTTAACTAGACTTTTGAATGGAATGAACGATAAATCTATCCCTAAAAGTTGGAGGGTGGCAATAATCCAGCCTGTTCATAAAGAAAAGGGGAGCATAGATGATTCAGGCAATTACAGAGGAATAGCATTGCTGTCAAATTTGGGGACAATTTTTATGGGAATTGTATGAAAGGGATGATAATGGAAAGAGTAACTTAATACTGGTACTGGTTAAGTCAATTACCAGAAGAAAATATTTTAAAATATTGTCTTAATTAACAGGAAAAGCACCAGAGTACTGATAACTGGCTGAGTAAAATTAAGGACCAGTTGTAGAAGAATAGATTAGGAGATATATGGGGGCAAAGACATGGAATGCTACAGTGTTTTTTGGAAATACGTCCGATCTAGGATTGAAGATATGGATGGTCAAAACATTTAGGCTGAGATGAATGAGAAAAGATCATTAGCCTTTATAAAATTATTAAGACAGAAACAAACAAAGAAAAATATTTAGATATATGGAATAAAAAGGAGAGAGAAGCCATTGCATGGTTCCGTCTAAGGGTGTGGAAATTAAAGGGGCAAAGGGAAAATGTAATGAAAGGTATATACCAATCTGGGGGAATAACAAAAGCAGTGTGCATATTTTGACAGAATATGGATGAACCAATGAGTGAAGGAAAAAACTAATCAAGGAAAAATGGCCTATATGTAATAGAGTTGTAGTGATTAAGAAAATGTTCACATATCCGTCGCAGTTAAGGCAATTAGGAGAAATTCAAGATGAAATGGAAATGATCTGTCAACAAATGTTAATTTAATAATCTCATTACTGTAAGTAGGAGGTTATTGAAAACAATATATAGAGAAGAGACATGTGTAAAATAAACTGTAATCACTGGATTATTGCAACTTTACTGATGTCATTTCATGCACGTGTTAAATTTTGTTCAAAATGTAACATTATGCCACTCTTAGTAACGAATTTGTTTTAAGCATTATTAATGCTTTTTACATTTCCTGCAACTTACATTAATTTTCCATCAGTTCCATAAAGGGGCTTCCACTATAGCGTATGCAAACTCGAATGAGATATAATTCAAACAGAGGACATCTACAGCTTGGGAGTTCATGTATTTCCTATTACACCTAAGGATCTAATTGGTTCACAGAGAGACTGTATTTTAGCATAAATTATACATTGTGATATTCTTCGGCAGTTTACATTAAGCTAAATCCTTGAGCAAAACATAAAGAATTATATATAGCTTTATCATTTATTTCAAAACTAAGCAAGCACATTTCAAATTCTGTCAAATGGAAAACCTTACTGGTGTCCAAAATTGAACCTCTCTCACCTGGATCTGTAAGAACTTCTTTTGCAGCAGCAATGTCTATGAATTTTTTCTCCGCTATTTTCTTTTCATCTCCTTGAAAATTGTCTGGATGCCATTTCTGGGCAGCTTTCCTAAAGTAAAATACATCATGATCAAAACATATGATACCATTAACTACTCCCTCAAAGGGAGCTAATTAAAGTATAATGTTCTGGCTTTTCAACCAGGAGGACCCCGGTTCAATTCCTGGCTGGAATGGGGGATTTGTTTAATCGGAATCATTCACTATCCCCCACAGAGTTTGGAGGTATGAATGTGGAGGTGAAGGTGAGTGTGTTTAATAGCATAATACTGATGAGACCAATGTTAAGAAAAAACTACAGTTCAGCGAGCAATAACACCATTAGTTGTTTCTCAAATCAAAGCCCCCTTGTGTCACTACACTACTTCCTAAGCTATAGGCATATTTCTAGTCCATATTACTTCATAACATGAACTATAAACAAAAATCTGTCACAAAGAAATAAGAAACTTATCCTACAGCTATAAAATGCAAATAAGATAATACATGAGGGAGTTGAATTTATAGTTCACGTTGTCCATTACTGAATGTTCACACCCATTTACTGGGGCTGCTAGAGGTTCATTAGAAGTGCAATTCAATTTTAAATCAGCTTGCTATGCATTTTGTTGCAGCCATGTGAAGGACAACCATGATCATGATGGATAGACACACAGATTAGCTCTGGCCTGTATATATCACTGTATACCAATTAGTGTAGTACATTTGTCTGTATCTTAAGTTACTATATAATGCAATAGAATTTAATGCTTTGTCATGTCCGTGGTGAAAATCTAACATTTTGAATCTGTCCACAAAACCATAAAAATACCTCCTTTGCCATAAAGTGATCTCCACTCCTGTATATTTTATAGGCAAATTATAAAAGTTGTTAAGTATGGAAATAATGTAAGAATTATTTGTAGAAAACCTGTGACCTGGTAATGAGAAGAGAGAACTTGTGTGAATGTTGTACATCAGATGGTTTTCAAACTAGCTTACCTGTCGTCGTTCGTCGTCATCGTAGTAATAATTTTATTGTTAACCCAATTAATTGTACAAATTTACAACAATTTTACAAATTTATTCTTGACCCAGTTTCTACAAATAACAATAAAATAAAATATAGAGAAAACTAACCTCTTAACTACTGCTATCCAGCAGTATGGAATACTGGTAGCCAGCATTCCTCCTAATCTAAAAATACAATTATCAATTTATTTAATCTCCAACGCTAACTCTAGCTCTACCTTGAGTTGCTTTCCTTGGATCCCAACAAACTCAAAACTTCAGGTTGTCGAGTTGTTGGGTCCTACTTGCAACATATCAAATAGAAACTACTGTAATTTAATACTCATTTGCCTCTTCCTTGCTAATTTTCCTCATCCATTTTGCTCTTACTCTGCCCAAAAAGTTTCCTACTTCTATTATATTTTTCCTAGATTTTACATTTACTAACTTTTTAGCTGGAATTTCTATTGGTAAATATAACCATTCTCTCTTCTCTATCCTCTTTCTAAGCAACTTTGTTTCTTCACACTCTAAAACTATATGTCACTCTTTAACTTTCCAGTGCCATAGTGGGTATTTCTCCAAATCAATCTCTTTTCTCAAACCTTTCAAATTCACCACCCCTGTCCTAGCCCATGCAAATCCTGCTCTTGCTGTTTTATCACATACTCGTATATCAACGTACTGTTCCCTGCTCCATACAACTTTCATTTCTCTATATAATCTCAGTGAGCCCTTAAAAGTAAATCTCGCTAATAAATCTTGTTTTTCCATGTCCTCTATTCTTGTCCTAATTTCATTCCAGAAACCTATTTGTAGTCATCCTTTAGCTCTCCAAATCTCCCCAAAACCTATCTTCATCAAGGTTTCCTTTATCTTACCTAGCCAAGACTAGCTTACCTGTAAGCTTTAATGATATCTCTCTTGCTTGCAGATCTATTTACACCTAGAATTTTATAATAGTCTCTTCTCTCTGCTTGTCTCTGAAGCTTTTGTGCACGCTGTTTACCCTCCTTAGCACGGCTGAAATTTTCATCCAGTTCTAAGGCCTCCTGATAATCTCTGAGAGCTGAAAAAAACAAACCATTAGACGTAAGTTTTAGAAACATGCATTGCTTAAAAACACTATCTTAACTGCATCTGCAATATTATTTCTTTATTTTTTATATTATTTAAATTTTAGCTCTCTCAACCAATTATGGAAGACTTCCTTGTTTTATACCGTTCTCTCCATACTACTGATTATAATAAATGTGATACAATAATCTGATTCTAATCCTTCTAATATCTCCAATTTATCAACAATGCCAAAGCCAATTCTTTTGGTTAGTTAAACTGCAGTTTAACAAGTTATATAGAATGGTAATTGAAATGCAGTGTTTTCAGTCGAGTGAAACCTAATGCAAGAGTTTTCAAATATGTTTTTTACTTTCTCTACTACGTATATTAGGGGAAGCATTGCATTCCACCCAAAAATTTGATACAGACACTTCACCAGAAATACATGTTTTAAGGCCTCCTCAATCCAAATAAAGCAGTTTTGGAAACATGTCCATATGTATATAACTGTGAACATAACTCAAAAATAAAAAGACGGATAAATACTTAACTTGGTATTTAGCTTCCATATCTTTCAAAGATACAACACAAATATTTTCAACAAAATCCCCCCATACCAAACTACCCTTTACATGGAATATTTTTCGAAATGTTTAATTTTCTAAAAAATGGCTAATGATTTTGATTAAAATACCATATATGAACAACATTAACACAACAAATAAAATGTATATCTTGGATTTTTAGGGAATGATCTATGAAGTCCTCTTCATTTGGAAGGACTTTTGTATAATCTTGTATAACTGGTAAGCGTTAAGCAATAGATAAAAATGTAGTGCACAAAAACTGTATCTCTCTCTAAAACAGAGTTTATTTAAACTAAGTTTTTTTTTTTTTTTTGAGGGTCATAAGCCGTTTCTGAGATACCATTATTAAAGGTTTGAATTCTTCATTTCTTGGTCATTTTCCTAAAGTCCTTTTAACATTCAGTTGTTTCTCACGACTGCATGCAAACAGTATGGAATTTTAAGGCCAGAATAGAGCGTCCAGTTCTTAAACATTTTTACTATTGCTGTTCTCTTTGTAACATAGCATTTCTGCAAAGGTTTATTTGGATTAAAACATAGTAGATGGAAAAATAAGCTTTAACCTCTTCAGCGATACCCAATGAGGTGAGGTGAGGGGAGGTGCATTCCTCTTGGAGTAAGAATAAAAAAAAATTTTTTTGCTACTTTGGGGCATGAACCTCTGACTATGTAACATAACCATATCATGTCACAATGCCTTAAAACACTTGGCTATCTGAACACATGATAGTTGCAGCATTGTCTGATCTCATTAACTGCGTAATATTGTGAATTAATTTTTTTTAAACATAAAAGGGTAAAATGCATATATTCAATCCAAACCCGTCAGCATCCAACCATGCCGTCACACCACTTGCTTTATTTGGGCCCTCCCCATCCTTTATCACAGTTTTTATTGAGTGCAGAACATGCATTTTACTGGGTTTCGATCCTACAATCCTAGGTTTTGATAGGTTAACTATTCCTATTGTGCCTAAGACCGCATGGCCATAAATCCTGATGCCGAAGTCAAGTAGCTTCCAGTTATTTAGCAGTTAAATTGACTATTTAAAAGTGCTACACAGAACATCATATCACGTCCATATCGGTGAAGGGGTTAATAAGCATACTTTGTATACCCATTAATATACAGAGTAGAGAAAGTCATGTGAATGTTATTACATCAGATTTTTCTTCATTCTGTTAACTATGGTCAATACAAACTGAGTAGGCACCTTCTCAACATTTTACTTTCTCTACCACATACATAGTAGGTAGAGAAAGTATTGCATTCAACCCAAAAATTTGATATCAAGATTTCACTGGAAATACATGTTTTGAGGCCCCAAATCCAAATAAATTATTTTTGGAAACTGTGTGCATGTGCGCGTGTGCGCATGCATGTGAGAGAGAGAACAGCATAATTCAAAAAATAAAAGTTGGATAAGTACCAAACTTGGTATTGGTAAATTCAGTATCTTCCAAGGATGCAAGACAAAGATTTTCAAGAAAATCCACCCAACACCCAACTACCCTTTACATGGAACAATTTTTGAAAATGTTGATTTTCTAAACAATGGCTCTAACAATTTTGATTAAAATACCATATTGAAGATATTTACATGACAAATAAAATGTAATCTTGAATTTTCTGGGAATAGCTTGTGAAGTCCTCTTCACTTGGAAGGAATTTTGTATAACCTCTTATAATTGGTAAAGATTAAGCAATAGACAAAAACTAACTACACAAGAAATATAGATGATCTCTATAAAACACAGAATTTCTTTCAAATAAGTTTTTTGTGGCATAAGCCATTTCTGAGATCTCCATTATTAAGTGTTTGAATTGTTTATTACTTGGTCATTTTCTTAAGTCCTGTCAACATGCAGTGTTTTTTTACGATTGCACGGAAACAGTGTGGAATTTTACATCCAGCGAATAGCGTCCAGTTCTTTAACAATTGATTGTTCTCTTTGTATCCATAACAAAATGTGTAATGTAGCTATTTCTGTAAAGGTTTATTTGGATTAAAATGTAGTAGATAGAAAAATAAGCTTTAGTAAGAATAGTTTGTATACCCACTAATGAACAATTGAGGGTAGAGACAGTCATGTGAATGTATCACATAAGATTTTTTTAAGTGACTTGCTGCAACAGCATGCATAAAAACATGAGTAGCTTTAATTCCCTTGATGTGCATCACAGATTTAATGTAGAAAGGTGATTTGTCTGCTACGAAGTAGTTTGATACACAAACACTAGCAAATCAGTGAGTCTCAACAGCACATTCAAGATACTGAGGACACTAGAATGGATGTTCCGGGAGCCAATGACAATATTTATTTATTTATTTATTTATTTATTTATTTGTGCTATCAATCTTCCTTAGAATATGGCTATACATCAGCCCAAGCTGAATGACAATATACAAAGTCAAAATGGGAGGTGAACATTTCAGTTGCTTATCTAGAATAGGTCTAATTCAAGATTGTTTGGCCTGATATAATAATAAAGCATACAAAATAAAATAAGCTTTACTTTAATTACATCATGATGATAATGTTCTTTTATATCGTGAATGCCTTGAGTCCCTCACGGTACTAGATACCCATAATTCAGTCCAGCTGAAGGGGGTACTGGGGCATGTGGAGATTCTAGGCAATGAAACGCAGAAGCAGCTGCTAAGAAGGGAAGTGAGCAACCTTTTATTGGACGTAAACCAGTACTGGGGCTATCATCAGGACTAGTTAAGCTATCAGGGACTGGTTGCTTAGACAACACAAGAAATACTGGAACTCATCTGTAGGGTTCACAATCTCCAACGCTCTCAATGGAGATTGGACAGAAGCAGGACATGAGAACTGCTAAAATTAAGCAGGAAAAAGCTCTTATAGGCAATGTACCCTTAAAGGGCACCTGCAGAGAATGGGACAGCAAGTGAATCCTGCCTGTAGATGGTATTAACAGGCAGATGAGCCAGCTGCTCATCTATTGTAAGAGTATCCAGCACTTATTCAGCAAAGAGCCCTCATTTTTTGGGAGTCAATTTCCAAAATTGGAGCAACTTTCAATCATCACCATTGATACGTAATTATTGACAGGAAGATATAAATATTTAAATAAAGAAATGATAGTAAGATAAAGAAATAACTGCAATAAATAATTTCCATATATTAAATCAATGTATATTATAATAAGCCTGAGTTAAAAGATTTATCCGGAAAGAAAAAGATAATTAGCAAGTCATGTAAGGAAGATATTAGTAACAGCTGAGTATAGAACACATTAGCTTAAAGATTCTTGAAATGCAGTTAGAGTTTAGTTCAATACGTTCGCAAAGTCATGTAGGCACAATTCTATAAATTAGAAAAGTGAAAGGTATGGCTTAACAACAAGGTAAGCGAAGCATACATAGGATCTTAAGATTGAAACATTGGTAGGGATATTGATGTGTGGGCGGAGCTTAAGTTAAGAATACAGCATGCATTTTAAATCGGACACATATTCGTGCATACATTTGTGACTCTCCTGACATTCTTGACTCTTGTGTGACTTACACTTGTGTGTAATTTTTAAGCTGTGTAGCACACATGAATGTGCTAGCATTAGAAAGATTTAGAATCTATTGGGAGGGATCTTTTGGAGCAACACTTCAGCAAGTTACGGCAACTGATGCTTCACTTATTGTTATAGAATTAATTTGTAAATTCAAGTGTCAGCGACTCTTCTCAAACTGAACATTTTAATGAACATTTAAGTTTTTCAGCTAACTAAACTGGGCCAACCTTTCAAAATACACTCCTGCATGCCCTGAGACAAAGAACTCATAGCAATACCACTAGAGCAGCTGGCATGCGAGAATGTAGAACAACTTATGATATGACATTATAAAACTCATCAACAGAGCAGGTAACATTAAATGTTATAAAAATTTGAAGCAGGAAGCAGCATCAAAGTTGTCACACAAAGAGCGGCTTCACCGTGCAGTCTTATTCAGTTCATCATGAAACTTCAGCTTTCTGGATTGATAATAATATGACTGGGGATGTGCAATATATCTGCAAAGGTCACAGTACAGGGTAGTGTTGCCCCCCCCCCCCCGCCCCATCATTACTCTCAATCTTTTCTTTCATGGTATAGGATGAGTTCCAATCCCAGTTGCATTCAAGCTGCCCTTGCCAAGCTTTTTATTTAGGTTTTACCTCAGTTCCTAGGATGAATAAAGGATAGCTTTAGTGCTTAGGACCCTAGCTCAGTTTGGCATTTATTTATTTCAATCATTCATCATCTAATGTGAGCTTTATGTACATTAAACTGGAAGGGGGAAGAAAAAACTAATTTTGAGTTGTACCCTTACTGACAAGAACAGAAATTTAAAAATGGTGCATTATTATTTATTTATAATTGAATGAAACTAATCAGACATAGGCAAAATATGAAGAAATTTACCAAAATATGAAGTAAAAAATTCCAAAATATTATTAAATCTACATTTTAAAGCTAAAGGATCTAATACTTTAAGAATTTGGACAGGTACATTTCATTACTTTAAAAAAAAATTTAATCATTGTGAACACGCACACAAAACAGAAAAAGAAGTTACTGATTGCTTTGTTCTTGTTTTAATACTAATTGCAATATACCATTAAAGGCACCGTTTTTTAAAAATAAAAGCTCTTCAAGAATAGACCATGTTTAATTTCACATGTGATGTCACATAGAAGAAATGCTACATTTTCTCAACTGTACCTGGCTTGTTGGAAAGGGTGGTCCACGTTTCTCCAGACATTAATTGTAAAGAGTGGGTTGGGGTTTAGAAACATGTTTCAAGAAACCTTCCTGAATAAAATATCTGGAAAGCTGGTTCACTGTTAATGGAAATTATTTTAAAAGGAGAAAAAAAATGCAAATCTTATAAAATATGAAGATTTTAACAAAATATTATTAAAAATGACTTTCTTTGTCAAGTACATTGAATTCTGCACACTACAATACTAAAAATGCATGGTCTCAAGTTAGCTTGTGTCTACTAATGACTTATCTTGCAAACATACAATAGTATTATTATGTTTTATTATTATGTATACAATTAAGGAAATTATACTTTTTTGAAGACCTATCTAGCCTAGGGATTGTTTCTGATAAAGAGTCAGTTGAAAAATTCAATGTCACAGCCAGGATTTCAACATGATTCACCCACTTTCTGTGCGAATGCTATAATCATTGAGCTATGACAAAATACTGATAGTACAGTGGTTAGAACAACCACATGGAAAGTGGGAGAACCATGTTCAAACCCGGCTCTGACATTGAAGTTTTCAGCTGACTCTACATCAAATTCAATAGTATATTTAACAATCACTGCATATCTGTTTTTTTGGTTTTTTTTGTTTTTCCAGTTTTCCACATTTGAAAAATTGATAAAAAAAAAAAGTAAGAAATATAGTATAAGTTGATTTATCTAAGTTTTACTAAACAAGTGGTATGTTTCTTTGAATATTTGAATGGAATTAACAACTCTTTCCTACATAGTTTTGCCTTTGAGATACTACACATTTACTAAGTTGTGAGCTTAATTTTGTTTGGTCCTTCAGATAAGTCAGTCTCAAACTTTTGTACTGTTCTGCTGCTTCCACTTTCTTTGCCCTAACACCAAAAACTGAGAATTAGAAATGAAAATTGACGAACATTGTTTTATTATATGAAATCCACATAAATTAATTGTTCCTGGTCTACTATATGCACAAAGCCAACAATTACAAACAAACATACTTATGCCTGAGGCCTGTTTATTTCTAAAGACTATTTAAGACAAAAACATGGGGTAGAAAGTACACAACTCTGAGAAGACTGCATCAACCAGATGTTTTTTATACATATGGATTGTAACAGAATATTTTCCCTATTTAGCTCAATAGAAGATATGTATTATGGCAATCATGTTTTATGCATATCAGCCCATTTTGTATGAATTAAAAACCTTCCAAATTAAATCTTATATTGATTAAAAAGCAACTGAACAAGAAACATACATACCATCATCATACATTTCACTATTGATATATGCTTCTGCTCTGTCACAATATATTCTTGGCTCTCTTTGAATTTCAAGAGCTTCCCTGCAGTTTTGTAAACTGAGAGACAACTCATCATTATGCAGGTAACAATGACACAATTTTTCTTTGGCTAGGAATACAATATTTTTTTCAGCTGCTTCTGCTTTAAGTACCTGGAAAACAAGAATTCAAACATACATCAATATTTTCTAAACTGTAGGAGGCTGGAAAATCAAATTCATGTCAAAGTATTTGTGGAGAGCAAAAAGTTCACAGATGAGACAATGATACTCTAGGGTCAGGGGAGTATTATCTGCTCATGTTGACAGTTTGTTTATTACTATGGCTAATTACCAACCACAGCACAATTCTGCTGTACCAAAAGGAATCACTGTGTTTGAGGTAAAGTGGTGAAATTCACAAAAACTTAAAAATTTGCAGATTTCATAAATCTTGGAACTCTATAAGGCTCCAAATACCTAATTCCTCTCACCAACAAAATTTTCATTCAAATATTTTGGTCCGAAAGGAACATAAAAGCAATAACAATTAAAACAATTTATTATTAGGTCGAGGTCAGTGAGGCATGGACTAAAGTACTCGTCTCCACAGTTCAAATCTTGACAGAAACATCCTCCCTAACTGTGCTTTTTTCAGGTATTCCTTTAACTGGGAAGGTAGTCTCAAATTACACCTGGAATGTTTCCTTCGTAAATTTTCTTTCCTAATTATAATTTCATGCATCATCAGAGTCCAAAACCTGTGATGTTATACGCTGTAAGAACGAACATTAAGCACTACTCACAAAAAAAAAGATCTAGTGTACATTAACTAAATGTACTCCTGAATGAGCTAGGCAATCAGATTATACCATTACACATAGTTATCAAGTTCAGTCCCACTTCTCCTCCCTTGTGGCAGCAGAAATTGTCATTTTGATCTGTTAAGTCAACCTCTCTTGTTACTTGAGTAAGCAGTATATTATGTTTATGGAAGTATTTTTGGCATACAAAAGCAGAAGAGGTATTATTTCTATTGTTTATTCGCTGTTAGGTTGCACTACTTAAAGTAAATAAATTGTTTAATATTGTTAATAAATAGTTGATACTCTAATCCAAGGGTGGCGAAAACGACTTCCTTCCGCGAGTCACCAAATATGCAACACGCACGGCGTCACTCAGCAGCTTGTGACAATCAAACGGACGGTTGCAGAGAGGGAACGTGCGCCTGCGAGTCAAAATAACTCGCGAGTCACGTTTTCGCCACCTCTGCTCTAATCTAACAGAAAAAGGAGGAAGTCTTCTAATCATTGAAATACCAGCATCCTTTGAAAACACTAGGTTACACATAAAAACTTTTTTTCTGCAGTACGATTAAAAATAGATGACTTTTACTAATTTTGGTGCGCAGAATTCAAAAATGCATTCTGTTTTTCTGTAGCACATCTTGTTTTGGCAATATGACAATGTTCAATGAAAATATAATTGTAAAATTTGCAAAAATATTATACTCATATACAACTTTTAAAGAAAATAAGGAAGCACAAACATAAAAGCATACCTGAATTTGAGAATTTATGTTAGTTATCTTGTTACCCCTTTTTCTTTTCCCATGGAACTTCATGTGTGCGATTTTCTCGAGTAGGTTCATCAGGTGCAAGACACCAGTAGTAATCGGCTATCATATGTATGTCCAAACGTCCCTGATAACGTCATTCAACATCTTTCAAGTCCTGGTGAAACCTTTCAACTTGCTCTTCACTGACAGCTCCTAAATTCGACAGGAAGTAGTCAAGATGTGACTTGAGGAAATGAAGCTTCAAACTCATATTACAGCCAAGCAGTCTGAAATTTTCCAGCATATTTCTGACAATTTCCTTGTGTTGAGGATCTTTCGCATTGCCCAGAAATTTCCTAACAACCTCTCTGAATCCATTCCACGCATCTTTTTCAATTTCATTCATAGAGCTGGTAAAATAAACGTCTTTTACCAATTTCCTTATCTGTGGTCCATCAAATATTCCCTCTCTGATTTTAGCCTGTGACAATGATGAAAACTTTGTGCATAAGTACTGGAAGCAAGGGAAACTTTTGTCAAGTGCTTCATAATGCCAAGTTTTAAGTGTAATGGAGGGAGTAGAATTTTTGACGATCAACAAAAGGCACATTAATAACATTTTTTGATCCAGGTTTCAGTTGCTGCCTCTCAGGCCATTGGTCAGTTTCCCAATGTTTGTCCCTCGTCCTGCTATCCCATTTGCAAAGAAAACAAGAGAATTTTCTATTTCCTCCCTGTAGTCCTAGTAACAGACCAATGACCTTCAAGTCACCACATATTTGCCACTCGTGGTCACAGTACTTAATTTTCTCAAGAACACACTTCAAAGTTTAACTCTTTTAGGTTCGTAGAATGTGCAAGCAGTATTGAAACTAACTTGTTGCCATTATGAAGCAACACTGCCTTAAGACTTCATTTGGAAGAATCAATAAAAAGACGCCAGTTACTTGGCTCATCATGCTTCCCTGCCCAACTGCTAATTAAATTACACATATCCACACAAAACACAAGTTTATCTTCTTCTGTGTAGTACTTGTGGAACTGTATTTCCTGATTTCTATACTACGATAATGTAATGCCAGGTGATAATAAATTCTTCTCCTGTAGTATTGAGCCCAGTAATTCACTTTTTGTTTTGCGAGGTCTAAATCCCTCACTAAATCATTTAACTCAAATTGATTAAACCATTGTGGTGAATTGTCAAATTCTTCTGGATCAGAAACCAACTATTGCTGGAAGTCATGGAGCTGCTTTCAAATTCACTAAAACTATGGTCTGCTAGTGGTGTAAAGCCACTTGTACACAATCAATTGCCAGGCAGTTTTCCGAACTAAATATACATTAATGCAATGTAATATAGTGTGGTTAACCTATCGGTTGGTGTTATTTTCATTGTATTTCACACATGTAATGTGATTTCATTGGATATAGTATGGTAAGTGTTACATAATATTAGCAAAGAACAATGTTTGATGCGAATTGTTATACTGTGACTCAAATACTAAATTGCTTTGCGCGTGATAAATTATCAATGTGTTCTGAAGGGTTTCAATTTGGCAAAGAGACAACTTGTAAATACACATTTTTGACATTGCCAGGTCTTGCCAAGTCTTTTCCAATTTGTCACATATTGAAAAACATTTCAGTTTTTCTTGTAAACTCTTGAATTGAAAAAAAATGTTGATTGTGTACAAGGGGCTTAAGTATGGATAGTTCAGGTCCATAAGGAACAGGCCGTGTAGTTGAGTTCAGATTTGGATATTATTATTATTTTTTTTTTAGCCAGCAATTTGCACATGCAAAAGTAACAATCGTCATAGTGATTCTGCTGCTCTGTTCATATCACTGGTTTGATAAACGGCACTGCCTTCATACCAATAACGTAATCCTTCAACAATACTGTTATATGCAATATGAGGCGTGAACGATTTATCCTGATCAACTTTCTCTTTGAAATATGAGTAATATAGTTTCTTTGTTTGTGAGTCTATTTTACATACCTTCCCGTCAAACACATAGCACCCATAAATGTACAAAACTTCTGAGAACTTTGTAGACACTGTCTCCTGTGTAATCCTGATGTAGAAGTCATACTCAAACTTTTATTTTAGCTACACATATAGAAGATAAACATAAGTTTCCAGCTCAACTGAAGTTGAAATTTATAACAGCTGTAAATGTAAACATAAATACCTCATAAGACAGACCTGACCCATAGAACAAAGCTGATAACTGCTGGGAATATAAACATAAACATCCGGGTGATAAGGGAGGATGAAAATGAGTCAATTAGGAAAAAAATCAACAACAGATTTAGAATAACATAATGAAAATAGCAGTAAGCTGTATAAGCTGAATGAGTTTAGTGCCAGACATATATGTAAATGTAAAAACCAGATGTGATAGCCAAAAACAGACTTCATTTTTTAAATCAGTTAAAGACCATTACATAAGTGATTCCATTAAAGTCACATATTTTCCATTATGTTGCAGAATCAATGTTGACCAGTGTTGTAGTAGTACTCTAATTCATTGCCAATTTTAAAATTGGGAATCAAATTCTGCCCAAATTCGATTTAAAAGACCTTTTACAGCATTAGTTTAACTACAGTATTTTTATAAAAAAAATTTTCTTCTCGAATTTTAAAGATTTACTTAAGTATTCTAGTTATTGTATCATAAATATTAGAAATTCTTAATTGGTGATGAAATGTTAAATCATTTTATTAGTCATGCTACACTGTCCTTCGGCTATAATCAAGAGTGGTGAAATGTCTACCAAACACACGTATTTTACAACTGTATTTAGTGCATTTAATTGTCAATTTTTCAAAACCACAAGAAAAATACTATAGTTGTAAGATATAAACACTGTCTTCGGTCAATAAATCCCAACCCAACTGCCATTGATTACAATATTGTCCCTAATCTGGATTATCACAAAATATAAACTACAATACACATGGTATAAGACAGTCATTATGTTATAGTTGGATTAATTCTTTGACATAAATTCTAGCTCAACTGCTATTGAATCCAATATTCTCTCTTGTCTGAATTATCACAAAAACTACAACAAATGTTCATCACCACCACAATACAATAGTGGAATAAGAGATAAATGCCACTGTAGGTAAGGTGGGATACAAATAAGTTTATGTGCCTGCATCAACTGTTTACTGTACAAATGCAGTGCTATAATTGAGGAAAATACAAAATTAAGACCTATTACCATCACAAAGTTTGCACCTATGAAATGTGTAGTGGTTCATATGCCATAATCAAGAAAAATAAATGCAGTCCCCTTGAGGAGTTCTGACTTATTTTGTTGGCATCTATGTGTATGCACTTGCTTGCACTATGAGAGTAAAGACTGGTTCACAACAATGAAAACGGAAACCAGAAAGAGAATGACAAAGTTAAAGTACATGTAATAATGTGAGCATTCACAATTACTGGGAAGCTTTTCCTCATTCTGGAAATGGGAAAGACGACTTGGTAAAAGTTTAACTTATTCGTTCTCATTCCTGGGGATGGCATAAAAGATCCATATTAAGCATATTACACTTTTCGTTATAGAAATTCAAGGGGCCATGACATAAAAAAGCTTCTACAGCTCACTCTAGTTGCAGGTGGGAAAATGAAACTGGAAGAAATTCCAGTAAAGGGTGACCTGATACTCAGATCCATTATAGATTGGTTCTTCTAGCAAAAGCATCATCTGTAGTTTGTTCATACACAACTCAAAACTACTGCAAATAAAAAATGTACAAAGAATAGCAAAAGCCTGTAGAATTAACAAAGAATAATAAATAACTTTAATGTACACTTTTAATGAAGGAATGATGCTTGGTATGATGTATTAATCTGTGGTATGACTAGAGGTATCGGAAATAGTAATGTATCTACATTTAAAAAACGTTTACTTTGTAGAATTTTGAACTTGCTAATTTGCATTATGATGGCTGAACTGATAACAGGTGATAAAATATCATTGTCAGGAACAAACAAATAATGTCCCAACAAGCAAAATAGACTTTCCACTTTGTTATTGATATGGTCATCAATATGCATTCCCCCTTTTTGTTTCCATTCTAAGATCATTGTGAACTACACTTAAGAAATGTTTACGTAATACATTCCTGTTACTAGCATCTGCAGACTGTACTTTCAAAGCTACTATAAGTACTCACTAAGAAAAAGAAAATAATGAAAGCTAAGGTAAAAGAACAGTGGAAAAGATTTTATTATTAACGCAGTTAAAGAATGAAACATTTGCTGATGCAGTGATTTATAGAAATAAGTGATATTTTGTATGATCCTTTAATCTTCTTATTTTCTTACCTTTTTAGCACTATCTATACATTCAGTGTAGTCTTTGTTATTAATTGCATCTTGTGCATCATTTAGTAATTTATCCACTTTCTTTACTTTCTTGTAATGTGGAAAACAGTCTTTGTGCTCAGGATCCAGTTTCAGACATTCACGAACTTCCCTGTTGAAATCAAGCACCAAACACAGTGAAGAAAAAAAAAAGCCAAAGAAAACTTCAAAAAAGAATTTTTAATTCTTGTGCTGAAGCACACAGTTCCTTGTTTAAGCACATTTAAATACTGTAAAATATAATTAAATGCAATTCTGTCAGCTCTACACTATACATTGCTTACCACATTCACTTAGTTTTACGTGTTTCAAAAGCATTCTCATTTATTCTCAACTGATGTTGACTGTTGGTAGAAGAGACTGTGGAATAACAATTTAGTAATGATGTATAATGTAACAATAATTGACTCAATTGCATTCAATTGTATTGATTTTACATAACCGTTACTTATCTTCCATGTCTAAGAATAGAAAGAAAATATATTTTAATTCCTAAATGACCATCTTGTTGCTCAAAGGACCAGTGAAAGCAAATGCTTTATGAAAGACATTCATGTTGTTTCAGAATATGTATCTCCTCCAACTTCTTTTTTAATTTTTAACCAGTGACTGTTATTTGCAAGCCAATGAAATTCCATAGTGCTTGATTTGTGATACAAGCTTCTGGTGTAGTCAGATTCTTCTACGTTGCCCATAAAGTAGCTTTTGGCTACACTTGGGTTGTGATATCTTGCCCAGACTATGCTACCATTTGTGCATATTGAGGTCGGAAACTTTTCAGACCACCCTCGTATGTGTCTGCGATAATCTATTGTGCATGTAATGGTTAAACAGTCAGTCTGTCAGTCAGTAACAGTATGTGTCGTTTGCAACATACTAATTCTGATGGACTTGTAATTGTTGAGAACATCTAAATGAATCAATGTGGACATAGATTGTCAGGAAGCACCACCAATCAGATTTCTTTAATGTGCATACTCAAATAATCAGAGATTGTAGGAACAAAATTGTTTAAATAACAAATGGTAGCACAGTCTGGGGAAGATATCACAACCCAAGTGTAGCCAAAAGCTACTTTATGGGCAACGTAGAAGAATCTGACTACACCAGAAGCTTGTATCACAAATCAAGTTGAAAAGTAAAGGATACATTTGCATGAAATGTAATGTTTGATTTCACAACAGTTATATTCAGAAACAAATATTTTGTATTATTTTGCAATTTAAATTTGCTTCCAATTAGTTCTAATCTCCTTTATATGCAAAGATACTACAAATAGATTTGTGAAACTCGTCTTCTGCTTTTATCCTATCAACAATAACAAATACCTTCAACTGTTGCCTACCTTAATGACTCAGTTGGTTCTCCACGCTGATAGTACAAGGTAGCCAATTTGAAGAAGCCTATAGTGTTATCAGACTGAAGTTTTGTTGTTGATCGTATATCTGAAATGGCTGACATGATATCACCTTGAGCCACATGGCATTCTGCTCTTAACTCTCGCAATGCAGACGACCATGGACAAATCTAACATAAAATAACAAGTATATAAAAATTATTATTTTATTTTTCTGAAAGAGAAATTATTGTCAAGATTTTTTAAAATATGAATTTTAAACATGAATGCAAAGCTAACCTGTAATAAGTAAAAATTTAGATCTTCCTAATTTTTTGCAGACAAGTTTGTAAAGATGTCAATATAAATTGTTTTATTTTTGAACATAACAACAAAACAACAAAGGTTTCACTCATTCGCCATAGCATACAATAAGTTGTCCATTCTGTGTTGATAGAAAGTAGCATTCTAATCATTGAACCATTTCATCATCACCAGCAAATCATCCTCCTTATAAGTGCTTCTTTAATGTTGGAAATATGTGAAATAGTGGCAAATACAGTGATGTAAGGTGTGCAGCAAATCTGCTATGATGCCAAAATTATGAAACCTTGCATTATAATACTGTACCTCCACCCCACTGTAAAGATGCAGTCTACACCACAGAGCCTTCGTTTGGATTATAACAGGAATTTGCTTGACACTGGGAAGCATGCCGTTTGCCAACAGAGTCGGATATTCATAGACCCTTAAATTTAAGTGCATAGATTTCTCATGCAAATTGTAACTACAATAAACGCAACCTTCATCATAGATGTTGGAAATGATGTACTGCCACGCATCTCTCACACCTTTTAAGAAAATTTGCATTAACACTCATTAATTCTTCATAGCCATGTAAATAAAAACATGCTTCATTCATAGAAAATTAACATGGGTCAACAATCATTAATATTATCCAACACTCAAATGCAGAAAATTCTACTCACATTACCACATGACTGCAATTCTTGAATTACAGTTATCTTATAGTTTTCATTTTAAGAGTTTAATGGCATTTCAAGCCAAGGTTTGTGAAATTCCAGATTCCTGTATAATCTTTCTCAGATCTTTTGGAGTTTGTTCTACGAGGTGTGGCAATAAAGAAACCAGAGTGATTGTTGTGTGCATTTCCGGCTTCATCAATGACAAAGAGAAGAGTGGGGGATTGGCCTTGAGACTCTTCCTGACACATGTACAAAATTTCACACCGCTGCAGTGGTTAGCCTGGCTGTGAGCCTTCTTAGAAACGGATTGTGTATCTGAGCTCTGTCAGAATTATGCTACACTCTAACAATGTGTTAACATCAAATTCCTCACAAAACTTGGAAAACCCACCACAGAAACTTAGGATTTGTTGAAACAAGTTTATGGTGATCAGTATATCTTGTATGCAGTTTTTGAGTGGGTTAAGAAGTTCAAGGATGATATGGAAATCATCGAAGACGATGCAAAATCGGGCCATCCTTCCACTTCAAAAACTTAAAGAGAATGTGGATAAGGTCGGTAAATTGTTCGAGAATATCACCTGAAGGTCAGACTGTCAATCAAGTTTATTATACAACTTTTCTGAAGATCCTCCATGAACGTGTGCAACAAAGGGGACCAGATCTGTGAAAGAATCGCTCTTGGATTCATCAGAATAATGTGCCGGTCCATAATGCGATGTCTGTGAAGAGGTTTTTGGCAAAAAACAACATTCCAGTGATGAACATCCACCATATTCGCATGACCTAGCACCATGCAACTTTTTTCTCTTACCAAAAGTGAAGTCTGCACTCAAAGGAACCAGGTTCGAGTCCGTGGATGCAGTGAAGGAAAAAGTGAAGAGACTCCTCGACAGCATAATAGAAAAAGACTTGCAGCACTGCTACCAACAGTGGAAAATTTGCATGGAGTGGTGGAGGGAGGGAACTACATTGAAGGGGACAACATTTCAGTTGTGTAACTTTTTTCAATTAAGAGTTAGATCATTAGTCCAGTTTCTTTATTGCCACACCTCGTATCTTTTCTCTGATGTCGAGTTTTTCCTCTGTAAGAACATGGCAATTTAACTTCAGTTTCTTATCAAGAGTACATCCTGTTGATCTAAATCTATTCAAAAGATTACAAACTATTACTCAGTGAGGAGCACAAGCAGCAGGGAATCTATTTATAAATTGCAATCACACTTCTCTACAAGAGTTTGTCATGTGGGAACCTAATATGGAGCTACTGTGTGCTGAAGTATACATACTGTTTGGCATAACAACACTATAATCTTTCCAGCCAGAAAACGGTCTGGATATAAGCAATACAATAGTATCACTCCATGCTTGATATCTAGCAAATGCAGAGAGGAGCTTCCTCCCAGATGTTTACTTTAAGGAGCTCAAGAAACTGCCATAATTACTTACCATTTTTGAATTAAGCATGTGCTATCTTTCACTGCACCAGCACTGAGTGTTAAAGAAATAATGCCCTATACATGATAATAAAAAAACTAAATATTCTAACGTACAAATTCAAGAATTGACGATAAATGTTGTGAAATATATTTTAATGCTGTTTATTGCAAAATGCCCCTTATCTATAGTAGGGGCTCACTGTTTAAGAAACAGCTATGCACCTTTAAGTGTGGCACTTTTCACACAGTTATTCACTTAGTCTAAAACACTGCATATCGATTCCTTTTCTTCATCACGATTTTCACAGTTCCTACCTCCTTTACTTCCTCCATTATGTGGAGGTGTTTAAGGCGAGGTGCATTATCTTCGATAGCTGAGCAACTCGCTGGCGGGTAGTTGCAGGTAAGCAGGTGAATGAGAAAAGAGAGAGGGGTTGCTAGCTGCAGCAGAGGTGACAAAGTTATAGGGACCTTAGAGTCAATGTATCTCCAGCCATTTCAGGTGCACTATTTATATGATTTCACTGAAAACTACATTCCGGACATATGATGTTCCTTCCATTTCACACAGACCAACACACATCGCAAAATTAATTTCTTTTTCACGTTAACTTTAAACGTTAGCATCTTTTAAACACTCATGGGCTATACCACTGCAGTGAATTAGTTTGTCTTTGTGCAAACACCGAACACATAATCTAAAAAGCTCACTTAGCATATCATGCAAAAGTTAACCACATTTTATTTAAGAATCCATTCAAGTAATGCATGCACTGTGGTAAAGGAGTGAATGTTGCTGTACATTACCTCTATAATTTTTGTTATCAATTCTATTGCTGCTGAATAATCTCGACCCCGCACAAATGCCTGAGCTAATGCAATGTCATCCCTTGTAGGCTCCACTTTGCTCATTCCTCGTTGTGCCTCATCATTATATAGGTCAACTTCCAACTGCAAGGCAAATTGCTTATTAGAGACTAAAAAATCACCACCACACTGGAAAGGTTATGAAGTACACAAGCAAAAGTATCTTTATAGCAGAACAAAATAACCTGCTTCACTTCACCCTTGGAAATATAAAAGCTAATGAATATTTTTACTGAATTAAGGCATTCATATTGAAAATTAGACAAACATAACATAAGCATAGAAGCTTGTTTCACATTATCTTAAGGCACATGTTCTCATTGCCTGGAGTTAACAAATATAAACTTTAAACTCAAAGCACAGAAGTTTGCAAGCTCCAAGCTTTCATGTTTATGCCAAACATATAAAATTAGCCAATCAGAGAGCAGTTCTTCATCACATGATCATTCTGTCATTTTATGTAAGACTGCCTTTCATGTAAGTTCACACTTCAGCGATCACTGGAATATCTATAAAAATTGCAGCAAAACAAATTATGATGGTTGCTAGTATCTTTTTGCCAGTTTAACATCCCTTATTTGAGTAGCTACTCTTTTTCGTTTTACTATATGTACATGGTCTCTCTTGTCATGTGTACTGCCAATGGTAGCTTCGCCTAATGCTCAGCTGTTACACACTCTCTTGCAATTGGCTGCTATTTGTTTCACTTTGTCACTGTGAATGACATTAACTTTAAGCTAACACTTAATTTTCAATGTAAATTACCCTCCACTTAATCAATGGAAGGGGCATCTATGCATGTTTGCTTATGAGATAGGGAGTGATGCAGAGAATTTGTGATTTGCAATAAACAAAAAGTTAGGATTCAGGTAGTAAGTGGCTTCCAACCATGAATCGTTCACAAAAAACAAAAACCATTTACGCTATTTATCCCCTCTCCCTTACAGGCTTTAATTACTAAGCTGCACAAATGTTATATCCTTTTTGTGCTACCTACTGATTTTCTATGCTGAGAGAGAAGCAACATTATCAGTAAACATCTGCCTTAGTTCAAACAATAGACGAGATTACACTGCCAAATTTTGGATACCTTCAGTTGTTCTAGACTCAGAAGCCCTTAGAAACTGAGCATCTACACACAGGGGAACACTGCTTAGCAAGTTAGTTCTTTCATTTACATGCACAAATTGAAATTTTAATTACTCCAGCTTCAATTTCTACATCAAAACTTTGTTTAAAAAAATATGCTCAGGGCTGACTCAAGGGACAAAATTTCAGCATATAAAACTTCAGGTATTTGTGAAATTGGATGTTAAGACTGCATGAAATATACATAGGGGAGACAAAGAGGAACATGGACACAACGTTTAAAGTATACACAATACATGTGAAACAAGCAAACTGAGAAATCAGCATTTGCAGAGCATTTTTGGTTCACAGATCATTAGCTGAAAGAGAAAACTAAGCTTTTAAAAGCCCTTTGAAAACCAGTGGAACTCTCCATTTGGGAAAAGCCATTCACAGACACAGACATACATATTTTATTCACCAAAAGAATTAATACAATTCAAAGGCTTGATGTCCCATATGAAAATGATCTTATCGCAAAGTACATTCAGCCAGGAAATGCCACCTACAAGCCAGAGGAGGAAGCATAACACTGAGTTTTGTTAGCATCATCAGAAAGTTGATGATGGAGACAGTCTCTAAAACATGTTCCAGTAAGTTTTGGTGTAGAATATAAAGCTAGAGTAATTGAACTTTCAATTTCTACATGTAAATGTCAAAAATCTTCAGTGTTTTCCCAAAAGAGAAGAATTCAAAATAGATCTTTCATGATGACAACTCTGCGACATACTTTAACGAGTACTTCATGTTTGGCGAGCCCAGCTAGGACAAGCACAATCATATAGGTCTACCCATCTGCAACAATGCCTCAAAAATGAGGTGGTACAGCCCTTATTTTGAGTATGTAATTGCAAATAATAGCACAATTGAGCTCTAGAGGAAAATTTATCTGACTGGATACTACATTCAGCTCCACAACCTTTCAATTTACAAAGTATTGCCAATCTAGCCAATTTGTACCCTGATAGTCCGTTCCAAATAAAAGATTCCTAGGGCTGGTCCCAACAATTGACGATAAAATTATTCTAACATCCTGTTTATTAACATTACGTTACAAATTTAACTTAATGTTAAAACTCCTCCATTTCATCAAGCCTCTACACCAAATTGTTAGCTAACATCTTGTTAACATAAAAAGACAACAGCTTTCAAAAAGGTGCTGAAAGAACTACACTGCTTCGAATGTGCTCCAATATGCTTTTGTCTGTGCGTTGCAGCACTGTATCACTAGCAGACAACTAGTTACATTCATAGACATTGCCACATGATTTTCCTGTCGAGGTTACAATTTCAACCCAAATTAAAAATCTAGGTGCAGAGGAACTATGGCATTAATTACAGAATCAGTCACTAAGTATAGAGTAATTATCAAGTGCAAAAAAGTAGACATACTTAAAAGAGAAGTATGCAGCCTGGGAGAAAATCCACAATAAATGTAACTGCAATGCATGCATTTTTTGCAGGTCCAGTAAGCAACTGCAGCAATTTTTTATGTTAACATAAAACACAGCACCAACAATGCCAGATGCGAGGAACATAGAGCCCAACAAAAATCCTCTTCTCTTCTTAAGCAACTGTTTCAAAAACCTTATGAATAAATCCATAAATGGTAGCTTTGGAAATACCAACACTGTCATCTACCTTCATGAAATATGCCAGAAGCATAAAATCTCAGAGTAATACCTGTAGTATAGAAGAGGCATTTTTCTTGAAGTATTCTAACCACTCATACTTTCTCTACAACCATACTCAAAACCACTTTGGACAGCCTGTATTTCTTTAAAAAAACTTCTTTTTGCAGTTTTCAAATTCATCATGGCACGTTTCTTCTTCAGTTTTTCCAAACTCTAATATTTGTTAGACACAACATATGGGTACAGCGATGTTAACATGAAATTTAATACAACATTACAGCTAGCCTTGTTTAATGAAACAGAATTTGTATTAACTTCAATGCTAAATCACTTTAAAATTGGTTGGCAAAATCAGCCCCTAATGTTTAGGTTTACCACATAAGATTTTAGCTGATTTTCTCTTTCCTACAACTGGGTATGAGAATAATTATATTTTATATTTATCCAATGTTAAACTTTGTTGTTTTCAGAAGTCTCTTGCATCTATAGAAATAACAGTTATTTTGTGCAAAGTTGAAGTACAGCGGACACTCAATTATCCACAAATATGCAGTCAATAAAGGAATAAAATTATACAAGACTCACAGAAAATATTAAATAAATGAAGAGCCTACTACATTTTAAAAAGGCAGTAAAATCCTTTTTACTGCAACATTCATTTTATTTAGTGAATGAGTTTTTGAGTACATCATAAATTGTAACCAACTGTTAAATAGAGTTTTAGATCATTACTAGATTTCGGATCTTTAGGTCCTAAAAAATGTGATTTTAGGCGCCTAAAAAGGTCCTAAAAAGTAAGGAAATAGGTCTTTAATAGGCACAATAAATAAAAAATTTTATGAAATTAAATTGAGTTTTATTTATGGATGCTCTATAACTACTAGGGTCCTTAGTGTCCCATTCTACATTGGGCATGAAAGATCGGTCACTTTGCTCAGAGGACTCTATCAGGCTTGAGGTTCTTTTACATGCTGTAAATCTACGACATGGGACCACCATCTTTATTTCCCTTCCGAAGGAAGCCATGCTAAGGATTTTTACGCCTGAAAAAATCCATCGACCTCCAACGGGTTTGAACCCAAGACCTTGGGAACTAGAGGCTAGCACGGTACCACTAGTCCACGGAGGACGACGACAAATTTTATGCAGCATGCCATGCAAAACACAGTGATTGTTTTATTTCAAAATACACTTAAATACAGTAGGATAGATAAGATAATATAGTAATTGAACAACCATTTTATAAAAAAATCTGTGTCACTGTCAGTTAATTAAAATATAAAGGATAGAATTATGTCTTACACGAATTTTAAAAATTAATGCAACATTGTTATTTTTTAAACGACAGATTCTTCAATTTCACTTTTGGCCGTAATTTTGTCCGCAATAAATAACAAGCATTTCCAGATGATGTGGGGTAAGTTTGTCTTTTGTCGGTCAGAATTAGCTTAAATGTTGATAACGATCTCTCAACATCTGCCTGGTGATTGGAACATATTTAAAAAGAGAAACCATATGCGGATTAAATCTTGTACAGAGATCTGCCTCACGTCCGCTTAAAATACCTGATACTCCTTTCAGAACCAGATATCCAGGATTTTTGGCGAGCACAATCTGTAGTGTTTTGGAAACAATTTTCCCAACCTCACCAACAGCTTTGTACTTTCTGCTCTTGTAAATAATGTGATTCAGTGAGACTGAGCTTTGATGATTCTAATTGCTCTATAGTGTCTGCTAAAAATGTGACATTAGCGTGAATATATGACAGATTCGGTCTCAAACCTTTCTCTCGTAGGACATTCTGGGCAACCTTAATACACTGCGATTCTTCTTCTGAAAAACTATTTACAACCTCTTCAACACTGTCAATGTTCTCACTGTAATACTGCAGCCACATACTCCATCTTGTCAAAATAGGCTCTGGCGGCGAAGACGGATTGGGACATCTTTCTTTGAAAGTTGCAATTCTAGAATTTGACTTTAAAAATACTTTCTTTATAGAGGATATTAAATCATTGATTTTGGGGAACTGGTTTCGAACCTCCTCTGCTATTTGATGAAGTGCATGAGCCAGACACGTAACATGTGTTAAATCCTGAAAAAATACCTTCAAAAGTTTCCCAGCTGCTATCATATATGGTGCTGCAACAGTGTTCAGCAACAACATCCTTTCATCTTTTACAAGTTTACACCATTCGGATACAGTACTTTTAGTCCAGAGTTTACGAAGTAGGCAACTGATCGAGCATTAATTTTCTCCAACACCTTCGAACAAATCAAATGCGAATTTCCATAATTTCCTTCATCTAATTTCCCCACAATTAAATTTGATATACTTCGCCCCAGAGCGTCTGTGGTTTCATTTACGGAAATCCAGATGTAGGAATCTCTATTTCTGACCTTATTTCATTCAGCTGTGATTTATACACCATCTCAATATAATTTTTTCTAGGTATTTCGAGGGTATTCTTCCTCTACAATACTCGTCTAAAAAATGAGTTCATTGTTGTATTTTCAACTACATTCCAAGGAATGTTGGCTGCAGTGCTTTACACATATCAAAATAGAACTGGGATTTTATTTTTGAGGGCATGCGTTGTGCAAGTAAAGTTTACTTCTGAGAATCTTTCTTTTTCGAATTTGCTTGATGCATTGAAGTTTTCTCGTGTTGTACCAAGTGACTCCTTTTTCAGAAACCTTAAGTAGAAGAATATATTTATAAATATATTTTAATGTCGGTAAATCATATTTTGTTAAAATAATTAAAATTTTAAAGGAATAAGCAATACAATTTACATAAAAATTAGTATAACTTAAAAAAAATTGTCTTCTACAAAATTAGTATGGTCTTGATCTGTTGTACTGTTAGACCCCAGTATTGGACTTAATAAAATGCATCAAACAAATTTGCGATTATTTTCAGATAGAAGAAAAAGTCATACGGTACAATTAATTGCGGTAGTTAACATACGTGGTATCATGTGAATAATAAAAATGACAGAAAATATAGTAAAAAGCTCTATTGCAGACTTGACAGAAGAATATTTTCCCAACTGTTGTATAAGACTGGAAATCCGAAATCCGTGTTTTTATTTATTTATTTTTTTTTTTTTTTTTTCCCCATTTATACCTTGCCTTTAACTGCATCATCTTATCGGCGGTCTTTCCTTTGGAATTTATTCCTATTGGCAATGGTGTTAACTTGTATTCTCTTGTCATTGGGTTTCTTGCACTTTGGATTTTAATCACTAGATCATACACACATTCACACTTTCATTCATATTTCCAGACTCTGGGGAGGATAAGGAATAATCTTGGCTAGAGAAAAATTCCCACCCCCCCAGCCGGGTATTGAACCTGGGACCCCTAGCACAACAGGCAGGTGCTCTACCGACTAAGCTACGGGGCCAAGCTCCGTGTTCTTAATAATGCACTTTTGGTAGATTTGTTCTTAGGCATTTTCCAGCACTAGCAGAAAAATTATCACAGCAACCAAAGACTTTAATATACTTATATTATGAACACGAACTGACACTTTGCCTTATTTTCAAATAACTGTTCTGAGAACCAGACGTGGGCTAATTGTTATTGTATTCCATTGCCAAAGTTCCAATTTTGCATGCGGCACCTTAAAATTTCACTAATTGTTGCTTTATTTATTGTTGCACTAAGCCTTTTAAAAATGACACCGCACCACATTTTATTAAACTGAAATCAAATAAGTATCCAGTCAATGAAAGGTTCATTGTTGATTAAATAATTATTTATTGAATACAACAGTGTAGTGAATAAATTCATTGGAATTTAAAAAAAAGGTATTTATAGGCACCAAAAGGCAGAAATAGGCATTTATGTTGAAATAGGTGCCTATAGGCACTATAAAAGTTGGTCAATACCATTTTAGATCAATTATATGTGTAATTATCTATGTTAGGCTCAGTAGGCTGTAAAGGAAAACAATAGATAAAAATTTAAATATCCTAAGTCTAGTCATTACCATACATGTAACTAATTACAGCATGACGTGTGTGATATCACTGTATGATCAGAAGGACAAAATAAATTAAATTGAATTGGATTTTTTTTTTATGTATATATATTTCTATTACCAGCTTGTACAGTTTATATTCAAAGCGATTCCTAGTGTCTTGAAGTGTTTTGGTGGACTGTGGTTTGCAGGATTGTACAGTCAGTATCGCTGAGTTAACTTTCACTTTTATGGTACTTTATTGTTCTTGTATATCCATTCACCCCTCAAATGGTAATCCCTTGGTCAGAATATGTAAAGCAATAGAAACAATGCTTCTGCATTAAAAGTTGCTCCTATTTGCATAAACATGGACAGTGAGAACATTCAAGAATAGTTTGCAGTTGACTGGACACTGCTGGGTCATGTGGTTGGTTGGCAATGACAAAGAAATTTTTATGCTTGCAAGGGACGAGAAGAATGGTTTACACAAATAGGATGATGATCCCACAAAAGCGTATATGTCATTCAGCAGTTCTTAATTGGACTACTGGATTACTTCGAACAAAAAGAAGATTTCTTGTTTTCTCACAAATTAATGCTTCATGAATTAAGTGTGATGTGAAAAAAATAATGTTCTTCTTTCAAAAGTCAACTAAAGACTTTCTCAGTAGGATTTGAAAGTTCTAACTGGTGTATTTATTATAAATAGAGAGGAATATATAGTATAGTTTTTGTGAATTGTAAATGACTTATTTTCTGTAAGAAATTACTACAATAGTTTTTAGAAACCTTGACGATCAAAATTGATCACAATGGGTGCTTGCTAAATACATTGCGCCAATGGAGACATTGGAGATACTTTCGAACATGTGGCGCGAGAGATGCGAGAAATTTTCTAAGTCTGTAGGTTCTCCAACGTGCATGCGCAAGCAGACTGAAACAACCGATGACAGTTTTAATGCTTCTCGCATAGCAGCAAACATGAAACCTCTGAAAGAGATTCCCATACATGTGCAAAACAATCTGGAAGCAATTAGCAACCTGTCACTTTTGAAAAGTCCTGGCCATGCTGTCTCTTGTGTTTTATTACTTTATAATCACAGTCATGCAGTGAAGCAGAATTTATTGTTGTGTGAGAAGCAGAGTTTGTAGTTCTTGGAGATATCCTTGCAAATAATAAAACTTTTAGAAACGGCTTATCCGATTAATAAGATGGATCTCTATTTGTTTACCTCAATGATACACAGAACACCTAGATGCTCACATTTGTATTTGTGGCATCCTGACACCAAGAACCGTTCAGCAGACCCTTTCCAGGAACTAATGGGAGACATTAGGCAGATCTAACCTGTGGTGTAGTGTTTAGTGTACATAGCTAGTCAGCATAATTCAGGAAAAATGTATATAATTATATAGTTAGTGTAATTTAGTGACAAAAAAAGAGTACTGGCTGCATTACTTTGAGTGATCCAAGATGAAGAATTTTGCTGCCTGTTCTTTTATATAGCTACTTGCTCAGTAAATAAATAAATAATTATAAAGCTTAAATTATGTTAATAAAACATTTTCCACAAGAAATCATATAAATAAATAATTCTAAATACATATTACACCAAAAAATGTAAAGCTGTACTTTGAAAAAATATGCCACAGGCAAACTTGGAGAAAAAAAATCTCGTGTCACATGTTGTAAAGTTGAGTCGAGACATCATCTACAAAATAGTGTGCTAAACTACATTGTAACTATTTTAATATGTATAAACATACCTCACATTAATACATACCATAGAGTTTATGATTATATTTGGACTAACCACTGTTTTTCTTAATCCACGGTAGCATACTCCCTCCCCCCATTACCGCTGATATTTAAGTGACTACTATAATACTTTAATACCAAAGTTAATCTTAAGTATTGGCTTTATGCACAATGATACAAGACACTTCTGAGAACAAAGTCAAAAGAACATTTATGAATAAGTGTAATCTGTAAAATTGCAGTTTTGGCTATTAATATAGCATTACCAATTCATATCATAATAATAAATAAAACTTCATACATACCACTCGGTGGAAATCTCTTTTGGCTTCATCCAGCTGTGCTTGCTTTAAGTGAACAATACCTCTCTGGAGCCTTGCCTGAAAAGCATTAACAAACACAAAGCTACAGCAATATTATTCCTTAAATTTTGCACCTTTTCTGAAGGATAAAAGTTAAATTAAATTGAGTTTTATTTATGGACGCTCTTTAACTGCTGTGGTAAGTTTGCTCAGACGCCTCTTTACCAGGCTTGAGGTTCTTTTATGTGCTGTAAATCTACGACATAGGACCACCAGCTTTACTTCCCTTCCAAAGGAATCCATGCTAAGGATTTTTACACCCGAAAAAATCTATTGCCCTCTGCCAGGTTTGAACCCGCAACCTCGGGAACTAGAGACTAGTATGGTAACCACTACACCACAGAGGATGACTTTCTGAAGAATGAATACTCTGTCCAGATGAGTCATTGGAAACTTCCTCATAATTCAATTCCATGTGATATATCGATAGATAACCCATATTAGAGCATTTTTAGTAGGTTACAGTCACCGACTGATTTAAAATGTCTAATTGTACTCACTGCCAAAGAAGAAAGGGATTGACATTTCGCAGAGAGAGAGGCGACGTTGCCACTTATCGCGACCACGTAGAGAGCATGTTAGAATTGTGTACAAAGGTGACTGGGGTGCATCTGCATTGTAGAGCAGATATTATTTATATTTGTATATGAAGACAATAAGAAATAATGAATCTGCATGCAAAGGATAGAACATGCAAGAATATATCAGTGTAAAGATCTGCATTAACAAGAGAGGTGAAATATTGATACTTATTCTAACAGAAAAATGCAGCTCTCATAGGGCATATTATTTCCTGCACTTGTTTTTTAATTGGGATACCTTTACCAAATACATTTTATTCGGTTACCAAGTATGCTCAGTTTTTCATTTGGCCCGCTGTCATCATTATTTTTTGGATATTGTTAAATATCCATTAAAAGTGTTAACACAATTACAAATGCACAGCACACGCACAGATACAAGGACTCAAACACACGTAAACACAAAGCAAATAATCGTACAAATAGGATGTTGCACAATAACCTGTCAGTACACAGACAATATCTAAACTGATGTAAATACATTAAGCTGTGGCTAAAGGAAGCATTGTTTATAACTGCAGCGACAGCAGAAGATAAGACGTGAAGTTCATGTTACTGTAACGGTCACTCGCCAGGTATGTCATGCTATTCACGCATTGCAGTATTGGCAAAAAGGTTTTTGCGTCTATCGTTGCTACAGAAACATCTTAGTTCTAATTGGGCCTTCTAATCATTGCTATGACGACTGCTATGACATATCCATCCCCTCCCATTCATTTAAAGCTTTCCGCAACGTGGTTAATAACTGTCAATCACCTTCTTGATTGGCGCTGACTATAGAAAAACTGATTTACTAACTTTTTTACATAAATAGTCAATGTGAGCATACCAGGTCAACTTGTTGTTTGTATGTATCCGCAGAAATTCATGTACACTTGTCTTTTATGATACAATTATTTATCTGTAGATTAATATTGAAGTGAGTCTTACTTATCAGACTAATTTGCATTGAAGTAGTTTTTGCCAAAAAATTTTAATAGATGTTCTTCCTTAGTGTTCAAACCCTGAGTTAATTTATCATTACTATCAGCTTGGGTGCAAAGAATTCAAGGTTATTTAACATTTGTCTTTTGAGCTTATGGAAGAACAACTCACAACACCACAATTCAAACACACGCCTTCCAATTACTTGGTATACACACTGCTGATTGTAACACAGAGGTAGGTCCATTCTTCATGTTCAGATGCTGTTAGCATCATCTTTTGCAGGGAAACTCCTATCCTCGGAATACAAAGAAATGGTTTTAAGTTCTATTTTTACAAGGAGTTTAAAATTCCACTTAAAATTCTCATCCCCCTTACAAATAAGGAAGTTTTAAGAGCTGGGGACTACTATATCTACTAAACCAAGATAATACCCTCTTAAGTGTATCAACTTATAAGGCATTTACTGAAATTATAGTAAGTATCCACACTAACAATTGAACAACCAACAAACTACCTACCAATGTGAAGTCAGACATCCAGAGGCAGGGAGATTGTTTATAGTTTCGTTTTTAAAAGGGTTTTAGAACTAATTTCTCCCAAGAAGAGTTTCACACACCCAGAAGCAATAGTTGTGGCTTCTCGCATCTACTAGATATTTGAGCTCATAAAGCATTTTCTAAAACTACAATATAATATATTAACAAATGAACATCCAAATTTAGTAATTACCGATGTGAAGTCAGGCTTCAGCTGTAGGACTCTGTCAAAGTCATTAAGTGCAAATTTTGATTTTCCCAATGCCAAATACACAGTACCACGCTTGAAGTATGTCAAATAGTTATTTGGATCGCCCTCTGAAACACAAAGAGGAACATTTTAGTGACATCTAAGGATAAATTATCACAATTAAATTGGCTACAAATTCATCCCTTTTCCCTATCTTTTTATTCTGCAAAATTGTCATTAAGTCAAAAATGAAAAAAAACAAAATAATATCAAACTTTGTATCTTTTGAGTATGCACACAAAGATTTTCAGAAAATATCTTTCATCATCTATCTACCTATTACTGAAAAAAAAAATTTCTTATTTCATAACTTCTCAAAACAGTTCTAATGATCTTGATTAAAGTATATGTTTGGAGTGTGCACATGAAGTATAAAGTGCATATCTTGAATTTTCTCTAAATAATCCATGAAGACCTCCTCATTCTGATTAATTTTGCATAAATGGGAAACAATAACAGATGAACAAACTCATAATACACAAAATCTAGAGCTAGTTCAAGTACACAACATGTCAAATTATTTTTTAAAGCATTAACTGTTTAATAATGTTTTTACATGTTATATAACTAAGCATTTATTATTTAATTTGGAATCATTTATATGAAAAAATGTATCGTGAATAACATAACATTGATAGGACCACCTTTTATATGAATACTACAGAGTGAGCCAAAAGACTCCGAACCACTGCGCAGTGTTTTTCCTGTCTGCATTCTCAGCGCTCGTTGCCGTCTGCCACTATCATAGAAAGGCACGGATGAAACCATACATTTTTAAAATTACTTTTAAAGGCTTTACTTACCAACTTTATGAAAGGAGATGCTAAAACTGGCCACTGTTATTATCCATACATTTTTGGCACCTCTTTAGGAAACTATCCATCACTCGCCGTAGTTCACGTTGAGAAATTTCCTGATGGATATTTTCTTTTAATTCTTCCAGGGTGTGTGGGTTTGTCTTATATACTTTATGTTTTAAGTTACCCGGAGGGGTATTTTATGAACAATATTACTGGCTGCACTGCGTTTTTCCACTGAGCATGTGGAAATATGATAAAAACATGATAACGCACTGATGCTATAAACAAAGTCATGCTGTTGTGGTTTTGCTTGCAGTGTGAAGTGCAGTTTTGAGTTGACAGTGATTTGATGTAGTTCAGTTATTACGAGTTATTTATTATTTTGTCCTGTACTTAGTCACAAAGTATATTATGGCCCAGTATATGTTTTCTACTGCACAGCGTGTATTTATTTATGATCCGTATGTGTTAACTCAGTCAGCTCGCCAAGTGAAAGCACGATTTGCAGAAAGATTTCCAGGTGTAAAAGTTCCAGGCCATACAACAATCCATGAACTTTACAGTAAATTTCAGGGCACTGGAAGTGTTCGGTTAAGAAATCTAAAAGACGGCGTTCGGTTCTTACCGAACAAACATTAGACGACATTGGTCATCGTTCGGAAAATTCCTCCCAAAAATTCCATGATGGATAGTTTCCTAAAGAGGTGCCTAAAATGTATGGAAAACGACAGTGGCCAGTTTCGCATTTCCTGTCATAAAGTTGATAAGTAAAGCATTTAAAAGTAGTTTTAAAAATGTTGTATGGTTTCATCTGCACATTTCTATGATAGCAGCAGATGGCAACAAGCGCCAAGGACACAGACAGGAAAAACACTGCTCAGGTGGTTCAGAGTCTTTTGGCTCACCCTGTATAATAGGAAAGCTATTTTATTTTTCAACCTCCCATGGGGCATAACAAAAAGACAAATATGAATGACAAAATGGTTTTATTACCAGGATTTAAGTGCAGTCACAGTTACTTTTCCACATAATCACTGTGAAGATCAAGACATTTTTCATATCGATAGATGAGCTTTCCATACCCTCTTCATAGAAGGTTGCCGCTAGCAACCTAGTCACTGGGCTGTATGTTGGGAGAGCAAACGCTTCCCAATGAGACTGAGTAAACAGCTATTGGTTACCCAGCAGTATTGATGTGGTATACTTGTTAAGTTATATTTAATTTGTTGAGCCCCACGTTTGGGAGCCAATTTGCGACGGTATTACTTATAATGTTTGTGTATTTGTGTTTACTCCACGTGGTGAAGCCATTTTGTGACGTGATTCTTTGTAGGTTTGTTAGCTCCATCTGGTGTTAGCAATTTGCGGCAGTATTAGTGTTTGTTTGAAAGAATGCTACTGTTATTTTATTTAATTTTGGTTCACTGTCCTCCGGCTAGCTATCATCTTTTTGGTCGAGCACTTTTCTTTATACAGGTTGTGTAAACGGAAAGGAGTCTCTTATCCAAATATAACACTGATGAAAGAATTTGTTTTACACTTTTTATTGTCGAACACATTCACTATCACCTTTACACATTGATCTTGACACTCGCCAAACTGAAACTGTTACAATAACTTCATTACTGATCATTCTTAATTCGCGTACTTCAGCTTTTTGTATAATTAACTTTACAACACTTTAGATTTTTCATAACTCTGCTACGCGTAACTTGCAAATCGATAGCCGACGTATACTGTACAAATATTTCTGCTGGACTGAAGGCGACGTGTAACGTACAAATGTTTTCGACGAACTGACAGACTGACGTGTAGCATACAAATATCTTCGGTGAACTGACGTGAAGACGACGTGTAATGTATAAAGATTTTTGATGAACTGACGGGGTCTACCTCTAACCTAGCCCTTTTTATACTCCTACACCCCTATATGACTAAAGATTATAACTGAGTTGCTATTGGCTAATAAAACGCGCCAACATTAGCGTCTATTTTTATATCCAATGAAAATTATGAATACATATGCTTTAGGGAAAATGTTCCAGCAAGTTCTAAAGAAAAACGCGCCAACATTACGTAACTTCCTCGTCTCTAATAATGATAAACAGCTCACCCCCTCGCTGCATTATTGCACGCTATTATTGTCAGTTTCAGTAAGGCAGTATAAACTTACTTCTCAACAATAATTACAATCAACAAATATCTCAAATCAATGTCACATAAAAATGCATATTCATACTATAATCATTCTTTACATTTAAATAATTTATGACACAAATTACTGCATCAGTATGCAGTTTTGTGTTGTCATGAATCAAAACAATTCCAGATGACAGCATACCTCTTTTTTTGTTCTGAATGGCTCTCTGCAGCAACATAATGTCTGACAGTACACATTTGCAGTGATCATAGCCCTTGGTTCCATAAACTCCATGAACAACACACCTTTATGATTCCAGAAAACAGAAGCCATGATCTTCCTATTGCTGAAAGTTTGTTTGAACTTTTGGGAATTTTCGAGAAGTGTGTACACATCCATTGTTTGGATTGTTATTTGGATTCTGGATTGTCATAAAGAATGCACATTTGATCCCGTCACAATGGAGTTAAAAAACTCTTCCCCATCAATAGCCTAACAAATGGCAAATGCAAAACAAATTATAGAAAATAGACGCCATTGTCATTGCTTATTTTCAGTCTGTATTTTTTAGCCAAGGCAAAGGTTCCTCATACTTCCAAATCTGAACTCCTTGTAAAGAGAGTTGTGCTGAAAAATGACTGGGTGAATCAAAGCTGTCACTCGACTTACTTAACCAAGGTAACCGGTATTGTGGATTAATGATTGATTCTTTAGAATTACAAGTGTTTTTCAATAATGGCAGAAGAAGGAGCCTAACACAAATGTTTTAGAATAAATTCTCATTCGCTATCTGAATGACAACAATATAATCAGAAAAGTTTTTATGCTTAGTTAAATTGGAAAACTCAAGATGCTGCAACAATCATGGAAACTATTATGCAGAAATTGTCAATAAGAAAACAGATTTCCATAAAATGATTGCTTGTGCATTTGATGAGGCTGCAACTTTTTCAAGCAAAATTGCAGGAGTTAGACTGCCTGTCAGAAAGGGTTCAAAGAGAAGTAACACATGTGCATTGCAGAGTTTATATTTTGTCTGTAGCTTTGGCTAGCACAGCAAATACCCTCACATTAAGTATATACTTCATGTAACAATATATATCAGCTATTTCACAGATCAAGCAAATGAGAAAAAATTTTCCATGACTTACAGACAACAATAGAAGAAACTATTTTGAAAATTCCTGAATTTATTGATATTCAGCACTATTCTGTAACTTCGTTGTTGAGAAAGGGACTACAATTATTTGTTAATCTTAAGAATTGCTTTTAACAAATATGCCATTATTTGGCACTCTGTAACTTGTTTGTTGTCGCAATATTTGTTTTCTCGTGGTTTGTTAGCCCACCGGAGTGACTAATCGAAAATACTTGCGCTCTGCGATAGCATTTTTTTTATACTGACACCAGCGGCAAACTACCAACTAAAGAGGGCTTTTATTACTTTTCGCCACGTTGGAGAGAAGCATGCTGTGAAAACATTACACAAAAAATATAAAATATATGTGGACTTTTAAAATTCGCACCCATTGCATAGAATAACAAGTCTTGCATCTTCTTGTACCCCAAATAATTAAATTTTTTATGGGGAAAAACTTGCCATGCTGTTAAACAGCTGTGGCAGTGATCCTGTAAATGGAGTTTAATTTTAGATTAGGAAAGACAGAGAAAATAATTAGCAACATAGTTTCATATTGTTTTGATGCAAATGCATTAATTTATATTAACTTGCAATTATTGCTCAATTTTATTTATGATTTTTGGCTTTTAATTATACTTTTTAAAGATAGCAGTCATCATGCAGATTTTTCTGAAATTTTAATCAAGCATAAGTAGGTCTTATTCTTTTATTCATGACTTGGCAATGTTCAACTATAGTTCAGTTCTTTGGACATGTTCTTGCATCTTAATCTTTGAATGAAAATTATTAGTGTCTGATAATATCCATATTATTTAGGTATTCGTTAAGTGGAAGGTTGTAGTGAAAAGAAAGATTAGTTTCACTAGATGTGTTATCTGGGGGAATGTTACAGCTACAAGTACTTTATTTTGGTACATTTTCCATATGCAAATTTATTAAGTATAAATTATCATTTTTGTAACCCAATTGACTGTCCTCTGTTATGTTCTTCCTCTTTCAGCAGCATCAGTATGAATTTAATTTTCCATGGTTACCAGAAACTGGTAAATAGCTTTCTGCTAGCCACTTCTTTTAGCACATTGGAAATTATCTTGAAATAATTCTGGGAAAGAAAACATATCGCTGTACTATCCTACAGCTCTCAAAAATGCTCAGCTCCAAATCTTAACCTAAAAATGAGGTAAACAAATTTGTGGACCATCCAAATAAACACAGATTTATCACTATTTGAACCTAAGATTCTTAAATCAACTGCTGTTAATTTTTATTATGATACGGGATTACACTGCATTCATTTTCCTATTAAAATTTGTCTCTTTAAAGTTATGTTGGGAGCATCATTTACCACTGCTATTACATGGAACATGACTTACTCAAGCATAATCCATAACATTTAAATTTTACCTAAAATGAATAAACACTTGATAATTAAAATGTCAAGATTTTATTGTGCTCCTCCTCTTATAGCAGCATTAAAACAACATCTATGCAAATCTGTTGTGTAACAAATGAATTAGCACATTAATCTCAGGATTTGTTGCGTTTAACAACCAAATCTTTATTTTTAACAAAATTTTGTTTTGTTACAAAGTTACAGAATGCTGATCAATTGGTTAGTGGCTTTAACAATTTGTTAAGCCTTAACATAACCTACAAAATAGCCCTGATTAGATAGCTTATGAAGTTTTACACCTGTTCTTACTTCATACAGCACAACAGGCAGTGGACAATGATGATACGTGAAATGGAATGATAACTGCGGAAGGAAATATTCCAGGCCTAATAAGATTAGGGTTCCTACCAGCATTTGCCAGTTATGAGGACAGAGAAAAACCTTGAAACACCTCAGTGATTGGGCTGTGAAATAGTTCAAAGCAGAGTTGGATGCAGTTCATGAGGGCTCAGCACCGTTTTTGAAGATTGTTTATTTCTGGATGAAACAGTGTAAACATGGCTGAAGAAGCACCAAAGATGAAGCACGTTAAGGCAATGCAAAACTGAGTGAAAGTGTACAAGATGCATCTCAAATGAATAAGTGCACAATATTCTGCCTGAAAAATTAGAAATGAGAAAGCTGTGTGAATGCTGTGATTGCTGACTGTTGATAAAATAATGCATGTGGAAGAACATCTCCACACAGTGTCTGGCACTGCTTAATTGCAAACTGCAGAACTTCTCGTGCCAATTCATGACTGTGGATGAAACTTGGTTTCAACATCACACCAGCGATAAAGCAGCATCAAAACAATGGACAAAACCTAATAAGAGCATGCCAAAGAAGGCAAGGACTGTTTTATTGACTGGAAAGGTGATGGCCACTGTTTTTGGGAGTCCTATGGTATAATCCTCATTATTTGGAAAAAGGCAGAACCATAACTGGGGATGATCATACTTCATTGTTGGATCATATAAACATGCACTGAATAAAAGCAACCAAGTATGGCAAACAAAAAAGGGCTCTTTTACAGGGCAAGGCTACAACACAAACAGCAGCGGTCACAACAGCCAAAAAGCTTGAATTGGGTTTCAAATTGATTCCACATCCACCCTGTTCCTCTGGATTTAGCCCAAGTAACTTTTTCCTATTCCCAAACTTGAAGATTTGGCTTGGTGGGAATTTTTTTTTATTAAATTCACCAATGCGTATTTTAAACAGTTTCAAATATCCTCTTTTTTTCAATGGGATGAAACATTGGAAACTCACTGGCCCAACTGTATGATGATAAATAAGTGGCCTCTAAAAGAAGAAGCCATATGCAGGCTCAAGACACATTGTGCCTCATATACTGACATTACTCTAGCTCAATGGGTTTGTACAAATTGGACCATGTCCTTTATATCTGCCTTCTTTATATCCTAAGGTTCCAGAAAAAAGGATCCTATAGATACATACCTATGCACAGAGAAACCTTTGCATTCGCATAGTATATGCTATGAGGTCTTAAAGTCCCTCACGCATTTCCTACATAAAGGGTCCTATACAAGATCCATTACGCATAAATGTCTGTGCAGAGTATTGTGGCCCAAAAGTTAGGCCCACAATCCCTCTGAGCTTAACTCTAGATAAATTCAGGAGAAACTCACTCACTCTCTGGTCTGGCCCAGAAATAAACTCGTAGGCCTGCCTGGGAGTAGTTTGCTTACTCCAGATCTCAAGATGAACCCTCACCGTAAGCTGGGTAAGCTCATACTTTATGTTTCTAGCAGACATCCGCAAAAGGGTTTGGGCCCAATAAAATTAAACCCTGATCCCCTCCTTGCTAGAGCTTCTGCCCTCTCATTACCTCTAATACCAACATGACCCAGTACTCAAAGAAGTGTAACCTGGTAGCTGGTACATAGTCTATCCAACATCCTATGGTACTGCCACACAGTCTGGATGTGGTTTTGATCACCCTAAGGCTTTCAAGCTGTCATTCTATCCGAGCAGATATACACATCCACTCATCCACATGGCATGTTGTAAATATGCATAGCACAGGCTAAGATCCCAAAGATCTCATCAGCCTGAAAAACCGTGACAAATCACCCTAGGGGAATGACAAGCCTGGTTCTAAGGCCATAGGCTCCAGAACCCGTCCTGCCCCCGAGGCAAGAAGGCCCAAATGTATAGACATCAATGTAGTCTATATTGAGAAATCAAGTGAGTGTGATATGAAAAAATAATTTTTACTTGCATTTACTCTTCAAATAAACTCTCATAATGGAACAAAGAATTGAAGGGATAAATTTGAGGTAAAATGAGAAAACAAGAGCTGCAATACAGGGAATGTTCAAAAATCAATCTTGTAACTAATTAGGAAAATTTCTACACAAAGTAACAAAGGCAGATGTGGAGAGTTAACAGAAAAAGTGAAGAAGTGAGCATAAGGCCTCAAAGTAGTGTCTGAAAACAAACTGGTAATATAAGCAATGTATAACTGGTACGTATTTCTTATTTTTAAAAAAGGTATTTCTAAGTTTTCATTTGATTTTTATAGAGAAATTGACAAGGCTTCTCTATTTTCATTGTTTTCTTACTGTACATATCCAGTAAAAAATCTCCCCCTTGAAGCGTCTGAGGAAACTAGCAAATTTCAAATTGTTTTTCCGGTTCTTTAATATCTTCTTTAGTTCTTCAAATGCCTAACTTGCATATGTCTGCTTTTTTCTCTCTCCCTCATATGTATGAGTTATTTTATCTGTTGCTCCTTTAACTGCTAGGCAAGGGATTTTTTTTTAACCAATGTCATCACAGTATTCACGAACTTATGGCACCCTTCTGTTATGAGAGTTGAGCCAGCCTCTCATATAGAAATCACAGGCTAAGGATCCCCAACCGGCGCCCTTTGTACACTAACCAAACACTTGTTCTTTGCCTCCCCTAACTGCAACCACCATAAACATTTTAGTGACATCCATGTGCACATACACGTTGTTGCCACAATTTAAAATAGTATTTAAAAGCAAAACTTTGCAGTCGATTTCCACATACATAAAATATAACCATGCAGTTTAATTGTCTTGCTTGCTTTAGACACAAATGCAGTAAATAACTATGCATCACATAATAATTACATTTATGTTACAATACTTTAGAATATAGGAAGAGCTGAACTAATATACTACGCTACAAGTATGGAAATGCATGTTAATATCCAAGAGAAACTTAGAAACATGTCCCAAATAAACTATACATTGTTGGACTATCATTAAATAATTAAAATACATGAATATAAATTTATTTTGAAAGGAATGTTTACTCCCAAATAAAAGCATCATTTTTGATTATGTTATTTACCCTAATAGTTAATTTTTATAAATAAGGGTTTATATTTGTAGTTTTGCTTACTAATTATTACTGTGCACGGAGCTATGGTGAAAGCATTCTTTATTTTTATGTCCTGCAACCACAGAATGTAGAAAAACCAAGTTTCAGAAGATGTAAACAAAACACTAAATATATAAAAGTTCAAGAAGAAACAGGTGAAAAAAGTAAAGCGAATGCAAGTTTTTGTGTCACTCTTGGGAGACTATGAAGCACTCGTGCTTTTTTTTGTAGTTTTGAAAGATAATAAATTTGCTTCACAACTACGTTTTTATCAATATAAAAACATACAAGAAGAAATTGTGTATTGTTTAAGATATGTAAGATTTATAAGCATGGCAGCTTCTGTTTACTTTTAATATTCAATTCAATAATTCTTTATTGAGTGTTGAGGTATACAATTCATTTGGGCATGATTAGTGTCAAGCCCTGGCTCCTATTGTGATCAGAGAGTCCTATTCTCATTCTGTAGACGGTAAGATCTACTCCCATTGTCACTTATTTCACCTTTCTTCTCAGTGACAGAGCTTCCTGCAGACACAACCTTCTTCTTCCACTGCTCTCCTCACACTCCCTGTCTACTTAAATGAATATCTTTTATTATAATGCAGGACAAGTAAAAATATGAAAGACAAAAGAAAGAAAATAAGGGTAAGTTGCTTTTAGGTGGTCTTCAACAGCGATGGAAGTGATGTCTTATAAGTCCTACAGATGTCACTATGTCTTTCTCTAGCTCTAACGCAACGCTGGCAACATTCAAATAACTAATGCCGCCAAAACCGGTAACATACTCAGCCTCAAAGGATAGCCAAGGGATCTGCGCGTCTAAAACTTGAACGATTCACGTTTGCAGAAATTCGTTATTTCGCAGATTTCACTTCTTATTCAGGGTGGCACTTCCCATTGAGCATCTGTTTTAGTAGGAAGATGGCTATGTTTGTTGTGTTCATATCACAATTTTCCTATAAAAGTAAAACACCTAAAATGGGCAGGCAGGTGGGCACCAGGTATTGACGAGATCACATCTACTTATAAATTCACTCTTAAGGTAATTTAGTCCATTCCTTCTTGCTTTTTTCAGCATTTTCAATGAAGACCACCTAAAAGCATTAGTGCCAGAAAATAAAAGAACTTATGTATTATATTCACATGTTTATCTCTATTCTCTCTTCTATAAACTACTTTTACAAAAGCTTACTCTTCTATCTTCTTAAAGAGATAAACTTTCATTGCACATGTCATTGTAATTATAAGGATACATAGACTAAAGTGATGTCAGATTTTTAAAAATCAGATGACGATACGATGACTTTGAAATTCCATGCTCTTAGCATGACCACAAGGAAAATACAAACAGGAACTTACCATTTGTAAAAAGTATAAGTATTTCAAAATTCAAACCAATAACAAAGAATTCCTTGGAAATGATTAACACAATTTGACATAAATTGTGTCTTTTAATGAGGTGGCATTTTGTCTATCTCTTACGGTTTACCAGTTATACAAAAAGTTGAGAATGAGGAAGAGTTTATGGGTTATCCCCAGAAAATAAAATTCAAGATATACATTTTATTTTTCATGCAAATATCTTAAACATGTGGTACTTTAATAAAAATTGTTATAGCTGTTTTTGGGAAATTCAAAACAATAAATATTTTTCCATGTAAAGAGTTCTTTTCTACATATTCAAGAACATTACACAAAAATCTGGCTTTGTATATTGAAAGTTTTTTTAACTCTTTTCTTTGTGGTGTTGACACTACTGGTACTTGGCAGAGGGCCATTTTCTGGTGCAGCCGG
Source organism: Deroplatys truncata (assembly GCA_030765065.1). NCBI lineage: Eukaryota > Metazoa > Arthropoda > Insecta > Mantodea > Mantidae > Deroplatys > Deroplatys truncata. The sequence goes on from CM060988.1 coordinate 83,188,886, forward strand.
AGGGGCAGCAACTTAGTTCATTTCCCAAGGCCTCCACATCTCAATTAAACTATTAAATGCTAACAAATATTAAACACTGCTAAACTTACAAAACTGCACTAAGTAAAACACTATATAACTTCTCTGAAGATACAGATATAAGCTTAAATTAAAGACAGAAGAAAAGTATGTGCGAACAGTCACAGCTGCTAAAATGTACTGAAATCACAGAAATGACATTGCAACAACACTTTGCTTTGGTGGAGCTAGTGACAGAACCACGTGCTGTAGTAAGACTCTACTAATCGTTTACCGATGGGTTTGTGGTCAGGCTTCAAAGCGTTCCGTTCACTTTGTAGCCAGCTGGGGAAGCATTGTCTGTGACCAGCATGCTAAAAAGTGCAACTACATCAGCTCAGTGGAGAGAGGAATGCTGTGCTTGAGAAAGCCGAGGTACTTTAATGACTTGACCAGCTTCAGCCAATTCAAGAAAGAAACAGAGGGATACAGTTCAATGTGTGTATATATGGAATAAGCTTACAATAAATGCAGTTTACCATCAACAATGAATGTTAAAAATAGTGCCATTGGAGTGTACCACAGGAAAAAAAAATGTTCCTCTGTGGATATGTTCTTTCATTTCTTGAGCCACAGAAATCGAAAGTAATAATGCCATTACTCTCCGCCAGATAGTTATAATAAACGCTATTTTAAGAGATTTGGATGCTTTGAAATGCAATTGGATATGCAGTAAAGTAAACGCGCAAATGCCTCGCCAATCCCCATAACAAAGAAAATGAAAAATCGGTAAGTAAAGTTTAGAAGATAAACTCGTATGATCATTTTAAATACTTACCTACTGCTGCGTGATAATGTGAAAGTGCATCTTGAAGTTGCCCACGACTTAAAAAATCTTTACCCATCTCCAAATGTTTGTTCACTTCGCTTTGTGACGTGCTGTCACTAACTGTAGGAAAAACAAACACAATAAGAAGATATCGCTTTGGCTGATAGCAATCATGCACATAATGATGCCTGTAAATATATTTAAGCGATACAACCAAAAACGTTACTTTTGGAACATTATACTTAAAGTTTAGGTTAAATTTCCACTCACCATCAAATGTCAAATCTAAAACTAAGAGTAAAACCCACGCTGAACATATTCTCCACTGCGAGGGCTGCCAGCAATCCATCATGATCGTATTACACTTGAGCGTCAACAAATAATTTCGAGTAAGCCTAAACTTCTTATTATATCATATCCTTTTGACTCTAGTCGCCTCCATGATAGTCGTGGTCTTTTCTGATTGGTTCAGCAACCGGTGCTGCGGATGTCATCTATTGTTCAAAGTGCTGAAATTGCAATACTTCCTGTGGGAATCATGAGCTGTAATCGCTCGTTGGAGAGGGAATTTGATGGAACTGGCGGCAAGTTCAAATTATGACATCATGGACACTGAGGCAGGCACAGTTGTTTTCACAAACAAATATATCCTGCGATTATGACATATCACTGACCTACATTGTGCACACAATTTACATTAAATGTAGTGGCAGCTCGTGTGCAATTTACGTGAATTAAGACAGTCCAAAGGTTCTTCAATCTATGAACACTTTTGCCACACTACATATTTAAAATATCAATGGCAAAACAATGTAAAAACCAATTCAACTGTTTAAAGGGCAGCTCAGAGCAAAGAATACAACACATGATTCATTATCCAGCTTATTATTCATTTGCATTGAACTTAGTTTATTATAAGAGCAATTCTGTAACCCTGATGATGAAATTTAGCATAAAATACTTTAGATTTCTCACTAGGTTAATGGCATAAAACAACTGAAGCTGAAGGGGTGCAATACATTTGAGGAAATTTTTTAAAAAGGTTTACATTTGCAATTTTGGGCAAAAATGCGTTACATATGTTTATTACACAATTTGATAGCTATCTTTCCAATTCTTTATTAATTTTATCAAAACTCTACAAATGCAATTGCTATTCAATTATAAAATACTTGGAAATCTGCAAAAGCAGAAAAGTGCAGGCATTTGTAGTTTTCTATACTGAGGATGCATTTTGTACACATGCCATTTAATTACAGTATTATAAATGGAAGAAAACTTGGTATCTTAATAATGATTCAAATAATTATGTTAATAGGAGCTGCAATCAACAGCAAATAATCTTCCTAAACTGAAAATAAAGTGTATACACAGGATTTAGTACTGCAGTTGTCATTAAACCAAAAGAGAAGACAAATTTCAAACATATCATACCTTGGAAATGCAAACTAGGAGGAACATGGTAAGTTTCGAAAAAGTAAACGATGTGATGAAGCTTCTTAGCTATTTTACTGTGCCAACAGCCACTGACTTTTACTAGGATAAAGAGAAGTTTGTGTAAAATGAATCTTCAAATGGAAATACCAATCCTCAGGACGTAATTTGTTATGGTGAAGAAGAAATAGTGTAATCTAATTTTTTTCAAATCATGTTAAACTAAATATTTAGAACTTTAAGTACAGTATGACTATCAGGATTATTTTGAAGAAATAGTCGTTGAAGAGAAACATTTTTGTCTTTCATTGTAATTTAATGCACATATTTTTTGTGTAAAACCAGTTATGAAAATAAGTAGAGTTTTGAAGAAAAAAAAAAAAAAAATTGTAAATTGCAACAATAAAATACTACTATATAAATCATATTGTCCTGTGCTGTGGAGCTCTTGTTCCCAGCCACAGAATGTGCCCTGGATCAATCCTACATATGGGATGCATATTTTGTAACTGGTGCCCACTCAACATTTGAGAAAAGTGGAGCTGCAGCAATATGCAATGGGCCTGGGCTTATAAGCAAACCTTCTGGCTAGGGGATGTGTGATGCTGGCCACATTAGTTTTCCTATTGGTTGGATGATCGCCACTTCTGCCATGTGTAAGTGGGTGTGAGGCTGGTAGGCCCAGGCTCCGGGGGCTGTACTGCCACAGGAAAAAATAATATATATGTATAAACAGATCATGTTACATTAAACTTCAGTATGTAACATGATCCATATTATATATTCTTACACTTTAAGTAAAACAGTTGATTCTAATGTGCTACATTCACATGACTTTCTCTATCCTCTAACATTTATTAGTGGGTATATAAACTATTCTTACTACAGCTTGTTTTTCTACTTCATTTTAATCAAGATAAACCTTTGCATAAATAGCTGTATTACATAATTTGTTATAGATACAAAGAGAGCAGTGAAAGTCAAACATTTTAGAACTGGACGCTATACGCTGGCCTTAAAATTCCACTCTCTTTCCATGACATTGCGAGAACAGCTGAGTGTTGACAAGACTTCAAGAGAAGGACAAGTATTGAACAATTAGAACCATTAATAACCCATATCCCAAAAATGGATTATGCCATAAAAAGAATTCCTTGAAGTCAATTATGTGTTTTAAAGAGATTTACATTTTTTTGTGTAGTACATTTCCATCTATGGTTTAACGTTTACCATTTATACAAGATTATACAAAATTCCCTCTGAATGAAGAGGACTTCACAGGCTATCCCCAGAAAATTCAAGATATACATTTTATTTGTCATGTAAATATCTTTAATATACAGTATTTTACTTAAAACCATTAGAGCTATATTTTAACAAACCAAACATTTAAAAAAATGTTCCACGTAAGGGATAGTTTGGAGTTGGAGGATTTTCTTGAAAATCTTTGTCTCGCATCTCTGGAAGATACTGAACTTACATACCAAGTTTGGTATATCTGACTTTTCGTTTTTGAGTTATGCTGTTCACAGACACACATACACACCTTTTTCTAAAAATGCTTTTTTGGATTAAGAGAGCCTCAAAACATGTATTTCTGGTGAAATCTCAGTATCAAATTTGTGGGTGGAATGCAATACCTTCTCTACCTACTATGTACATGGTAGAGAAAGTACTAGGTTCTTGTAATGCAAATGGCATTACTATAAAATAAGAAACTCACTTTCTGAAAATGTCTATTTTTGTATTTGTCAACTTCAAAAAATGCTCCTCATTTGGCCTCATGGCAATCAATACTCTGCAGCTGGGAGAGAAGAGAATAGAACCACACATTCAAGGAAAGGATACAGAGTTGGTGTAACCAACACCAAGCTTCCAGGTAGCTTGGTCCTTGGTCTTTCCATCCTCTTTCCTATCTCTTCAGTACAAACAACTCCCTTTAATCTATGCATATGTAAAGCATGAACACAAGGAGAATGTGCCCATTCTAAAGTACTCTGCTAGTGATGAAAGCATTCAGCTTTATCCTTGGAGTGTCTGACAGTATTGAAAAATTCAAACCAATAGTAACGCATATCTGAATGACTGATGCCACAAAAAGGTTGTTGGAAATAAATTGTGTTTTTTAAAGATTTTTTGTGTGGTATGTTTTTGTCTCTCTCTTATGGTTCACCTGTTTTTAAAAAAATAATCAAACGTTCATCCAAATGAAGAGGACTTCAATAGGCTATTCCCAGAAAATTCAAGATGTGCATTTTATCTCATGTAAATGTCTTAAAATATTGTATTTTAATCAAAATTGTTAAAGCCATTTTTGAGAAAATCAAAAATAACAGAACATTTTTCATGTAAAGGGTAGTTTAGGGTAGGGATTTTCTTTAAAATCTTGGTGTCATACCCCTGTAAGATGCTGAACTTAAATACCAAGTTTGCTGCTTTTCCAACTTTTCATTTTTAATGATGTTCACAGACACACACACACATATACCTTTTCTTAAAAATGCCCTGTTTTTACTCAGGGGCCTCAAAATTTGCATTTCCAGTGAAATCTTGATATAAATTTTGGGTAGAGTGCAATACTTCTAGGTACATGGTACAGCAAGTAAACTTTGGTAATGCATTTTAACCCCATTTTTACTTTCTTTATCATGTATCTAGTAGGTAAACAAAATAACTTGAGTTTTATTTATGGACACTCCTTAGCGTCCCATTCTATATTGGGCGTGAAAGACCAGAAATTTTGCTCAGAGGCCTCTTTGTCAGGCTTGAGGTTCTTTTACATGCCATAAATCTACTACAACACGAGAACACTGGCTTTACCTCCCTTCCGAAGGAAGCCAATGATTTAATAGTTTTAGCCAAATCCATTATCTTCTGCCGGGTTTGAACCTGCAACCTCAGGTATCTAGTAACTAGATAAGGTATTGCATTCCACCCAAAATTTTTATATCGAGATTTCACCAGAAATATATGTTTTGAGGCCCCCTGAATCCAAAGAAAGCATTTTTAGAAATAGGTTTTTAGGTCTGTAAACAGCATAACTCAAAACAAAGTCGGATAAATACCAAACTTGGCATTTATGTTCAGTACCTTCCAAAGATATGACACAAAGATTTTCAAGAAAATTCCCCTACCCCAGCTATCCTTTGTATGGAACATTTTTTAAATGGAATTAATTGTTCTTCTACACAAGCTGTGTGTTGAACAAGGTTGAAAAAGTAGATTCAGATGACTGAAAAATTCAATGCCATAGCCAGGATTTGAACCACAGATCTCCAGGTCTCTGTCTCTGACTTCAAGATCTGAAATCTCTTTGTGGTTTACCGGAAAAATGTGAATAAGTTGGAGAATTTAATGTTGTACTGGCAGGTTGCCATGGTAGCCCAGTGGTTAGAGCAACCAGACGGAGACTGGGAGATCTGTAATTCAAATCCCGGCTATGGCATTGAATTTTTCAGTCGTCTGATTCTACTTTTCCATTTATGATTAAAATACCATCTATTAAAGATATTTAGATAATAAATAAAATGTATATTTTGAATTTTCTGGGAAGAGCCTGTGAAGTCTTCTTCATTTGGAAGGAATTTTGTATAACTGGTAAACTTAAGCGATACATGAAAACATACTACACAAAAAATGCAGATCTCTTTAAAACACAGTTTATTTCAAACAACTGTTTTGAGGCAGCCATTTCTGAGATGCTTGTTATTAATGGTCTGAATTGTTCAATACTTAACCATCCTTTTAGTCCTGTAATTTTTCAGCTGTTTCTTGGGATATTATGGAAAGAATATGGAGTTTAAGTTCCAGCAAATACCATTCATTCTAAAACTTTTGACTATCGCTATTCCCCTTGTATCTATAACAAAGTGAGTAAGGCATATTTTCTTGAAACGTTTATCTTGATTAAAATTAAGACATAAGAAAATAAGCTTTTGTAAGAATAATTTGTATACCCACTAAGAGCAACAGAGTAGAGAAAGTTATGTGAATGTAACAAATCAGATTTTTAATTCTGAACAGCTTATGTCTTACAGATACATCTCTTTTGAAGCAGATATATTCACTTTGACCTTTCGTCTTTTAAAATGTTTCTTTATCTATACCTTCATAACTATTTAACTTAGATGTTGTATGCACTTCAGTTTTATAAGACTTGCAATGCAGGGGACAATAAGTAAAAGCAAATAATGAAATGTGGTACAAAATATGTTTAAAAGCGTTTTGAATCACTTTTTAGGGAAATATAAAGCTTTAAAATAATATTACAGAAAACATTGAAATTTGGATATCAGACCAATTTAATTTCTGTCAATAACTAGTCCACAAAATGTCATACTAAACCTTATTTTTCACATGTAACATCACACAACTTCCTTTAGATTTATTTTTATAGCTAGTTGATAATTCATACAACACTTTATTTTTTTGTTCTCCATCTATTTCCAGTTACTATAGCAGTCTACAATCTCTCTTACACTTTGATGAATCAGGCTTATTTGGGTTGGCTACAGGTGTGTCACTGGATGTGCACACACCACACCTTGGGGAGGTATCAAGCAAGGATTCATGCTGCAATTATGAAAAAATCTGATGTGTTACACTCACATGACTTTCTCTACTCTTGTACAAACTATTTTTACAAACTCTTATTCTCCATCTATTTCATATTAATTGAGATAAACATTTCCATAAACGATCGTTTGACATGCAAAGAGAATTACATTTTACACATAGCGACCAGTTCTAAAAATATTTAACCATCGCTTCAGACCTACTATGTGCCCCTTGTTTTGTATTTGCAAGGGCAATATAAGCACAGACATATCTCTGAATAGCTGGTTGCTATGTGCAGCACCATTCTGATTGCCACAGATTAATACTCTTTGCATATCCAAGACAAAAAATCTGATGTGTTACACTCACATAACTTTCTCTACTCTTGTACAAACTATTTTTACAAACGCTTATTCTCCATATGCTTCATGTTAATCGAGATGTCAATCTTATTGGTAATTTTCTTGCAGATGCAAGGGGAATATGGTAGGTTTTAAGCGAGTCAAATATTTTAACGCTGGTTGCTATGTGGCGCATTCCATTCTCTTTGCATGTCCAGGACATAAAAAAAATGAATAACGAATTTGAGAAAAAGTATAAGTATTGGAAAATTTGAGGGAATAACAAGCAATATCTCGAAAACGGTTCACTCAACAAAAGAAATGTATATGACATAAATTGTGTATTTTAACGTGATCTACATTTTTTGTGTAGTAAAATTTTGTCTATCTCTTATGGTTTACCAGTTATGCAAAAGTCGTTCACAATGAATACTTTTGGAGACGTTCCCAGAAAATTCGAGGTATACATTTCATTTCTCATGACAATATCTTAAACATATGATATTTTAATCAAAATCATTAGAGCCATTTTTGAGAAAATTAAAATTTTCTAAAAATGTTCCATGTAAAGGGTAATCTGGGGTGGGGGGATTTTCTTGAAAACCTTCATGTCGCATCTCTGGAAGATACTGAACCTAAATACCAAGTTTGGTGTTTATCCGACAGTTCGTTTCTGAGTTATGCTGTTCACAGACAGACACACACATGGACATGTTTCCAAAAATGCTTTTTTTGGATTCAGGGGACCTCAAAACATATCTTTCCGGTGAAATCTCGGTATCAAATTTTTGGGGAGAAATACAATACTTCCCCTACTTACTATATGTAGTAGAGAAAGTAAAAATGGGTTGCCTCTTGGGCTTCGAAGGAAGCATACCCCAACTCATTCCCTTCAGTGAGATATAGCTCATGTATAATAGCTCACAAGTTTTGGCAAATACAGAGTGGGATGGCTCAGGCAGTAATGTCTCTGGCCCGCATTCGGGAGATCCCCATTCAAATCCCAGGGCCCAACCAATCTGACCAAAATTTTTTCGCGGTTTTCCTCAGTTGCTTGGCAAATGCTGGATTGGATAATTTGATTGGCTAATTTTCCTATCATCCCTTTCAACACATTTCATTTCCTTCTTCTTCACTGCCATACTAGGCTTTGGGCCAATCATCCATCCTGTATGATCCAGTTTGCTTGCTCCTTGACAGGCTACTGACCCATGGCATTGGCTTGTAAGTCCTTGGGGGTGTAAGTTCTACAAAGAGGAGGGTAATCTGTTGAAGAAGAATTTTTCAGTGTAACAAATATCCTTTTAAATTATCCTTTGTGAACATGAAAATCCGGACTCAGATATGGTTGTGTAGGTGTATCTGCATAAAAATTTAAAGGATAAGGGACATTCAAGCTTGATAAAATAGTTATCATAACTCATGTGGTGTCCAGTTGGAATATTAAATTTTATTTTAACTCAATTGCACATGGCTTGTAAAGAAATTTCTTTTAACATGAAAGAAATATAATTAAACAGAATTGTTTCAGTTATCAGTCTAGCACATCTTAATGTTTACTCATTTATTTATAAATATGTAACAACTTTCTCAACCAACTGCCTATAGTAGGGTAAGAGGAAGTATTATATTTCACATTAAAATTTATATCGAGGTTTCACGGAAATACACATTTAGGGATTCCCTGAACCCAAAAATGCATTTTTAGAATAAGGGGGTGGGTGTGTGTGCATGTGTGGGGTATGGATGTGGGTGCACATGCACGTCTATCTATAAACACTATAATTAAAAAATATATACATTATTATTATTATTATTATTAATAATACCAAACTTGGTATTTAAATTCACCATCTTATAAGGATGCAGTACTTTTTTTTGCACTTACATGATTATTAATCTGAAAATTGCTAACTATATGATTAAAATGACACTAGTTTAATACACTGACAAGAAAAATAAAATGTTTATCATGAATTTTATGTAAACTTTCCTTTATTTGACTGACTTTTGTAAGGCAAGGAAATCTGTAAATAACAAAAACAAAAAAACCTAAAATGCACAATCTGTGTCAAATTTTTTGTTAGCCGTTTTCAAAATATTCCACATTGCAAGTGTATAATGCATCATCTAAAGGACATGCTTGAAAGTTTGCAATTCTTACTGTTTTATCTCCTTTCTTTTCTTTCCATCACAAAACCTTGTTATTGTTAAAACATTTCAATGCTGTTTTCACATGTTGAAACCTTCTTAATTCGAAACAATTATGACAATGAATAACGTATAAGTAGTGTAATGAGGTTAGAAAAATCACATTTTATGTCTGTGGACAACATAATGCAGAGTAGATCTCTTTAAAACACAGAATTTATTTCAAATTAGCTTTCCTGTGTCATCAGCCATTTCCAAAATATTCATTATTGGTTTAAATTGTTTAATACTAATTCATTTTTTGAAATCACAATTCTGAAGATTTGGCTATCACTTCAGCTTCTATATCCCTTTTATACCTACAACAAAATTTGTGATGGAAACATTTTAAATGTATATCAGGATTAGAGAAATAGGTTTTTGCCAGAATAGTTTCTAAAAACTATATAAAATAAATTATACTGACTAGAGAATGTCATTAAAATAAGTTTTTTTTTCTCTCTGTGCTTCATGTTAATCAAGATAAAACAGTTGCAGAAATAGTTTCGTTACACATTTTGTTTTAGGTAGAAGGGAGACACAGGAGGCTGAAGCAAAGTCAAATCTTTAAAAAACAATTGGGTCTTATACCTGGCTTTGAAATTCCATACTTTGATTGACATCACAAGAAACAAAAGAATTTGATTTAGGCATTCAAAAAATGTCAAGTATTGAAAAATTTAAACCTATAACAAATAACCTTCTCACAGAAAATTTGACCTACATGTTTTAGAAACCATGCAAATATATTAAAGATATGGTATCTTAATGAAAATCACAGCTATTTTGAGAAAGTATAACAAAGTTTTACATAAATTAAAATGAGTTTTTTATTTATGGATGCTCTTTAACTACTATGGTCCTTAGCGTCCTATTCTATATTAGGCATGAAAGACCCAAAATTTTGCACAGAAGCCTCTTATTAGGCTTGAGGTTCTTTTAGGTGCCATAAATCTATGATACTGGACCACCGGCTTTATTCCTTTCCAAAGGAAGCCATGCTAAAGATTTTTATACCCGAAAAAAATCCATTGCCCTCCGCCAGGTTTGAACCCGCGACCTCGGGAACTAGAGGCTAAAAGTTTTTCAAGCACGTATTTCCGGTAAAATCTCAATATCGAAGTTTTGGGGAGAATACAATACTTCCTCTACATGATATAGGTAGTGGTAAAAACGTAAAAATGACGAGTTCTAACACCTTCTCTTCACTATGATCATGATGTACCTAACTGTAATTCTGTTATGTACAAATAATCACTTTTAAATTTGCCATCTTATAGATCGTCACTAAATCAATGTTCTTCTTACAGATCAATCACAGATTGTCATTCCTCTTCATCAGTCAAGTAACAGCAGGATGAATCCATCACCACATGCTTCCATGTTTAGAAAACAAATGTGTGAAACATAATATAATATGGGATAAAAGTTTCAGTTGTGGTCACGTATACACACACTCACTAAATTAGATATTTACCTCAGAACTAATTTTGAGGAATGCCTTCATCAGCTGACTGCACCAGGAGCCTGATCCTAATGATCATGGCTTAGTGCTTGTCCCTCTGTTGGTGGTTATAAGAATCTTGTGATGAGATTTTTGTCTCTTTGGATCTCTATGTTCATTAATCTTGATCAATTTTTCCATAAAGGTATTTTATCCCATATATTAAGTTCAGTGGAAATTTATGCATACATAGTTTCACATTAGCAGTATCAGCATATTTTTGGTGAAAGGAAATGAAATCAACCCAATGACACTAAGAATGCAAAAAAAATCCACTAAATTTAACACTTGGGGAAAACTTTTATGGAAAAATTTATCAGGATTAATGAACTGTGAGATCCCAATGGGCAGAGACCTATAAGATCCTCATAACAACATAGGGACAAATAGGAGCTGTGATCATCAGAGCGGACTATCCAGTCAAATCAGCTGACAAGACATTCCTCAAAACTAGTACTGAGGTAAATAGCTAATTTAAAATTTGTATGTGCAATCACACCTGAAATTATATGACTGTTTTCCAAACTACAAAAGAATAACATAGGATGCATAATTTTAACCTGAAGTATGGAACATGCGATTTTTTATGGGCAACAATATAAATCAATGTGCTCACAATAAACCTTAGACCACTTGATATGGGAGTTTGACTGTACCAGAATGCAGTTAGCATGCACCAAGAACAAGTATTCAAATATATCAGCTGATTACCCGTTATGATTTGCAGGCTGCACAGAAAGAAAATGATTTTTTTTTAAATGCTGGCAACAGTGAGAGCAAAGCTGTACAATTAATACTAGCTTAGTCTTATGTACATTAGTGTACTATGATGCATTTCTGTAATCATAGGTGTTACATATAATGTTGACATTTAATGGTTAGCCATAGTAGCCAAAAAGTAAATATTATAACTAGGGTATCTATACCAAAGACAATCTGGTATTACATTCTGACTTTCTCTAAACTCTTTATCATTTATTAGTGGGTATACAAATTCTTATGAAAGTTTATTTTCCTATCTGATTCATTTTAATTGAGTTAAACCTTTCCAGAAATAGCTGCATTATATATTTCATTATAGAAAAAAAAGGAAAGCAATAACCAAATGTTTTAGAACCAGATGCTATGAGTTGACCTTGAAGTTCCATACTCTGTCCATGCAATTGCCAGAAACAACTTAATGTCCACAGGACTTTAAAAGAATGGCTAAGTAGTGAAGGGTTAAATTCATAACAGATACCTTGGAAATGGCTGATGCCACAAAGAGTTATTTGAAATAAACTGTGTATTTTAGAGAGATATAAATTTTTTTGTGTAGAACGTTTTCATCTAACTTTTAATGTTTACAAGACTATATAATTCCTTCAGGATGGGGGGTTTAAAGTTAGAAGTTGTCAAGGAGATGGATTACTTGGGGGTGAGGATGAGCAGTAATGGCGAATGGGGGGGCGCATAGCAGGAAGGTTGTGGCTAAAGGAAAGGCAACAATGACAGGAGTAAGGATGTGCAAATATAAATTGGAAATGCCAGCTAAATGCATAGAAAGAATGTATGAAGCATTGGTAGAAACAAGAATGCTATATGCAGTAGAAATGTGGGGGGGGGGATCTGAATTAAGCAGAAAAATAGACCAGGGCTACGGAATGTTCTGTAAAGAGCTATTGGGGTTAACAAGATCAGCACCAGGGGAAGTAGCATTAGTGGATTTAGGAAGAACAAGAAAGGGAGTGATACTGGAAAGGATATTAAAATTTTGGTTTAGGTGCCTGAGAAAAGATAGAATAAATTTTAAAGATATGCGTGGAACAACAAAAGAGTATGAAAAATAAAAATAGCTGGTGGATAGGGGTAGAAAAAATTATGGAGAAGATAGGAATGGGAGATATCTGGAGAACAGGAGAAAGAAATAGCAATGGTTTCTGGATAGCAGTAAGAAACAGGGTGGAGGACATAGAAAGACAAGAGATTTGGGGAAGTTTAGAAAATAAAAAGTCACTAGGGTTCTATAGATTAGTAAAAGGAAATGGGGAAGAGAAGGGTGCGTGGATTATTGTAATAGAGCAAGAAAAGAAGCGTTTGCATGGATGAGAACAGGAGCAATGTACTTGAGAGGGTTAAGAGGTAAAAAAAATGGAATTTGTGAATTATGCGACAACAGTGAAAGCACAGAGCATTATATGACAGAATGCAAAGAATTAGCAGAATGGAGACAAGTATGGGAAGAAAAATGGGAAAAAATGGATAGGAAAATAGCAGCAATTAAAATGCTAACGAGAAAAGAAGAAAAGCAAATTAAGAATATGGGGGAGTTCTTAAAGGAAGTAAAAGAGAAATGGATTAGAAAATTAAGAGATAAGAAAGGTAGAAAGGCAAACAGAGGAAGGAGAAGATGGGCAATAGGGATAAAAGGTAGTAAGGAATGCTTAGAGGAGCCAGAAGGCCAGGGTGCAAGGCAAAAAGAGCAGCATAGCTGGCAAGGAAATTTGTACATATGTTAAGTTAGTTTATAAGTGGAACATTGTAAAAAGAATTATGTAGAAAAATGTAAATAAAGTATCTATCATATAATTCCTTCAGAAGAGGACTTTACAGAAAATTCAAGATATACATTTTATTTGTCATTTAAATATTTTTAATATGACACTTGAATCAAGATTCTTAGCCATTTTTTAAAAACTCCAACATTTCAATATGTAGGGTTATTATAAAGGGTAGTTTGGGGTAGGAGGATTTTCTTGAAAATCTTCCCATCACATCTATGGAAGGTGCTGAGGCTAAATACCACGTTTGGCATTTACACAACTTTTCGTTTTTGAGTTATGGCTCTTTAAACACACATACACAAGGACCTTTTTCTAAAATGCTTTTTTTTTTATTATTCAAGGGGCCTCTTAACATTTATTTACGGTATCTCGGTATCAAATTTTTTGGGTGGAATGCAATACCTTCTCTACTTACTGTGTGTGTGGTAGAGAAGCTAGAAAAGCAATACAAGCATTTGTATAGAGATGTACTTTTCAGTAGCTGCCTTTAATTTCCATATTCCATACATCCCTGCCTTAGTATTACTATTATCCATTTTTTTCAAGACATCCTTTGCATTCTTTCCAACACTCCATACCAAAATATGCAAGGTCTTTCTTCTTGAGGATTAAGGGCATTATATAAATATATACACACATTACATTCACATGACATCCTCTACCCACTCTTTTACAAATTACTCTTGCAAATCTTTATTCTCCTATCTGATGCATATTAATATAGATTAGTTGCTGAAATGGTTTTATTATGCATTTCATTGCAGGTACATAGGTAATACTGTAGGCTTAAGAGATATTCAAGTCTTTTAAAAGTGAGATGACTATGTGTTGGCTTTGAAATTGACAGCGACTTAACAGGTATAAAAAGCACAAAATATTTGACAATTCAAATCAATAATAAAGAATATCTTGAAAATGATTAATGCCACAAAAAAATTTGCCAAATTCCATGTTTTAATGAGATTTACATTTTTCGTATAACAAGCTTTTGGCCGTCTCTTACCGTTTACAATTTGTTCAGAATGAAGAGGACTTCACAAGCTATTAGTGGAAAATTTAAAATAGGTTTTTTCACTGAAATATCTTCCTCACATTCTTGGAAGATGGGGAGAACTGTGTTAAAATCCCAATTGTGGCATTGAATTTTTCAGTTGACTCTATTAACCAAGTGTGGTATTTAAACTACTTTTCATTTTTGAGTTATGATTTTTCTCTTACACATGCATGCACAGACACTCTCTTTAAAAATTCTTTTCCAGATTCAGTGGATCTCAACGTGTACATTTCCAATGATATGTTATCAGATTTTCCAAACATGCGACAAAGATTTTGAAGAACCGTCCCCTCCCTTACCCATACTACTCTTTATATGGAAAAATTTATTATTTTTATTTTCTCAAAAATGGCTCAAAGAATTTTGATTAAAATACCATATGTTTAATATATTTGTATGTCAAATAAAATGCATATCTTGAATTTTTGGGAAGAGCCTGTGAAGTCCTCTTCATTCTGAATTTATTTTCTTCAAATTGCAAACCGTAAGAAACAAAAACTTCCTTTATAAAAAATGTAGATCTCCTTAAAACACACAATTTATGTTGAATAGCAACATTAACCATTTCTATTGGTCTAAATTGTCAAATCTTCCACTTTTTTTAAACTGCTAAGTCACTTCGTTTTTTCTCAGGTCATGCAAAGAGAAGGGAATTTCAAAGCTATCCCATAGCTATTGATTGTTTCAACAAAATATGTAATAAAACCATTTCTGGAAAATGTCCATCTTGATTAACATGGAGCAGTTAAAGAATACTTTGTAGAAGAGCGAGTCACGTGAATCTAACATACCAGGTTTTGGATGTTAATTTTGCTCTATAAGAATACATAATTTACAGCTACTAATGTTCTTCTATACCAGCAAAGATAATTTTATTGCTTATTACACGAATGCTGGATTTACTGTTGGACAACTTTTATATACAAGGAATTCAGTTCTCTTCTTTCCAATGTGTTTCTAGAACCTACATCACTGTTCACAAAGAATCTTGAACATTCAAGTGACCATTACAAACATGTTGTCCACATGACAAGTGTTTAGCATGCTGCCTAGAGAGCAGATGATTTACTAGTGGTGAATGATTTCAGCTCTTCCAATTGGTCAGGACACTTCAACAGGTATAACTAAATGGCATGAAATTAATGTCCCTGTAAAGCACTTTATAGCAGGTCTAAATGCTACAATGAAGTTAACCCTCTACTGCCAGAATTATTTTGCTACATATGCCACTCTTCCTTTAATTAAGTATAGAAGACCAGCAATCTTCTCCTCAGTAGACAAAAGGTTTCCCCCTGTTGTATCAGCTTACGAAAGAATCTAACTGGTTTTTAGATGCCTTTCACTAGCACGACAACTGAAGCAATTCGAATTAACAGTGACAGTGTGATACGAAATGGACCGGCCATCCATTCAATGTTAAACATTGCAAGTTCGAGTCCCAGCGACTGCAGTCAAATGTGCCTGTGGTAAAGGAAGGGGAGGGCCCAACTAAAATACTGGTGTAATGGCATCTTGGATGCTGACAGCATTACATTTGACTGCAGTTGCATGGATTTTGCTCTATTAAGGAAAAAAATATTAATACAAAACAGCTATGAATTGCTTAATTTTATTGTTGAAGGTTAGTATATGAAATTAGAAAAAATAGCCCCTTAAAAATACTAAAACCTAAACAATTACAAAATATAACCAATATGATACACCAGGCTATAAAAGGTTAATAGTAAGAGGAGCTTCTTTTGGATAGAAATATGTTTAATCATTTAAAGTCAAATAAGAAGTACTACTCACACTTTATTTTGTTTTATTTTCTTGTCATTACTCAGAACTTACAATAGTAGAACTACTACAAATAAACAAGGAGACAATAATTGTATCTGTTGTAAATGCAATAACCTTTGAGAAATAGGAGTTAATTTCTTTGTTTTATAATATATATTCATTGTATTTATTTATTTACTTTTTTTTTGCCATCCCTCTTGTTAACACAAAAGCTGATGTGGTGAACATATTGCGCTTACTGATTTGCAGTCACAGATCTTTATTTTCTGGCCAAAATCAAACATTTAGTTATATTACGTATGTTCTAGAGAAATTCTAAAATAAATTTAAAATATAAAAATGTAGACACACAAATAAATTAAATAGGACAACAAACAAAATAATTAAGAGGAAATACAAAAATTTGTAAATTGCATGAAACTTTCACTGAACAATGTTCGAATGTGATTATCACAGGTACACAGGATTATCTGCCCCCAAATCCCCAATGAGTATAGAAGACCAGCTGTCTTCTCCCCAGTATACAAAAGGAGGTTTCTCCCAGTTGTATCAACTTATGAAAGAATCTAACTTTCGTTTATCACTAAAATTCATATATACTTCTCGTAACTTCCATACACCACTTATTCTTTACATTCACTCATCAAATTCACACTAATAATAATGATATTCAGACGAACCCTCTTTGGCAGTGGCTATGGGAAGTGAAAATATTGATAATGATGAGAATTTAAGTTTTTCCTTACCAACAAGGAGTTAGTTGCCACAAATATCCATACCACTACACTCACATTTTCATATCAAATAAATTAATGTACCTGTGACACCACCTTGTTTTCAACTGCTGTTTTAAAAGATCTCTCTATATTTTTATTTGTTGGCACGGAAAAGTAGTTAAGAAAATGGTTTGGTCCAAATATCTGGAGGGCCATACATTCCATTCAATGATGCTTAATGAACTTTCCCTACACAGCCTGCACATTTTCAAATGACCCTGATGCTCTGTCACTTAGACACTGTAACTGCAACCCAGCATAATGCTTGGTTCCATTCAATGGCCAAGCACATTATTCTTTGAGCACTGATAAAATTTTCATCACAGATTAAACAACAATCTGGGTGTAATTCACCATCAGATTGCATACACAAAAAATTCATTACATTGTTGCTGGAACTTAGGATCCCTCCCACACCAACACCACTGATACAAATCACCCTGGATGAATTATGTTCAATAACAATCAGAAACATGGTGTGTGCCGGGAATGCTTTTAAAACTTTGTACTCATCCAGTGTTACAAACTTGCAACATTCATCATGCATTCTTCATTCTCCACAAATATGCAAGAATGAGTTACCTTAAACCATTATCACCAAAACAGTGGCAGGAATGCAATTATTTTAGGGTGGGGTTGGGGCTCTGTGTAAATTGTTTGTAGGAACTATCACAATAGTTAAGTAACTTACTCTATATGGGATGGAGTGATATAATGCATTAGAAAAATATGAAAAACACAAGGTGGCCAGGTATGCAAAGTCATGAATGGAACAAGAGATGCATAGCTCCCCCTTGTGGAATTTGTTCATTACCTCCAAGAACAAAATATCACCTGAATAATTTAGTAATCCTGTTGGCTAAACCACCTTCTAAGAAACCTTTTTTGGATCAACTCTTATCTGAAAACTGAAAACGAATGCCAGCATAACTAGATTAACTCCCGGCACAGGAGAGATTCGTTTCTGAAATCCTAAAAGCTCAAAAAATACTGTCACCAATTTTTATATACGGTCACCAACTTTTATTTACTTAGATTTTCTATAACATGAACCTTCGTGTCAACAGTGAATTATCTTACATTGGCAGTATTAAAGTGTCTTACACTAAGGTGGGCAGAAGTCTTAGAACTGAGAACTTCTTTAGGTGGCAAATGGGAACAGTTAACTTCAAAGGTCTGTAATGAATAAAACGTCTAATTACTCAGAGAACCTGCCAATATACATGTCTGTTATTCTAGTTTACCTAACCTTGGAAACAGGGACGGCAAAAAGTAGAAATGACAACAGGGGAAATCCACAAGAATGAACATGACTGATGCAGAACCATGAATTTCTCAATTAAAGAACCACACAGAAAAAATATCAATCTACAAAGCATCTTAGGATGCTTGTTCTCTAAGATTCAAACTTTTTAAAAACATTACTCCCAAAATATCAAACCTTTCCTGGATTTATACAGCTACCAAGCTTTTCTTTCATATTACAACCTTCACAACAAATTGCTCATCGGAGTAATCTCAGGTAAGTCAACTGTCTGCACTAAACATTTGAATTTCTATGCACAAATTCCAATTAAGGTGAAAAATAGGTTTATAATTTCATTGTTTTTCACACATACATACTTTCGAAATAGTTGTGCTATGCATTTTAAAATTAATGGCTGTAGTTAAATGCCTGCTCCATTGAAAATAATTCCGAGCAATGGCATGATGCTTCTAACCAAAACTGAATCTAATAACATTGCTTTGAGCATTAAAATGGCAGGTACTTCAAACCTATTAATCGAAGGACAAAGAATAACAAATTTACAAAGTTCTATTAGGATGTACAGAACAATCACATATACATGGCTTCAAAATAACAAACAAGAACCAATTTTGCTTTGTAACAGCTAAAAAGTTAAATTTTCCAAAAAATACATTAATTACAAAACATAACATGACTCATTATAATGGCCTGAACCACCTAAATGATTGTTCTGCACAATCTCCCCCACCCCATTTTAATTTCCACAACATAGTGAGTGCTTTATTATTCATCCTAAACATAAAGACACTTCTTAAGTGTCCTTGTCACCATAACACAACAATATGATAACATTTTTCATGAACTTTCTATCTGAACAGAGATTAACATTTATGAAGTACTTCTTGCTCAGAATGAATAATGAGACCATGGAAAACCATTAAAATTTTACAAGCAAAGTTCAATGCTTTCATTGCATTTACTTTAAGCATTAGGGATGTGCTCAAATTCTCTCTGGCATAGAAAAAGCAAGGAGCACTACTTATAGTGATACCCTTTATTGGTTCTGTGCCCAAAAGTCACTTGCTCTTCATTAGGTACTTAATGCACCCTTGCAACTATACCACAAAGGAGGATGAGCATGAGAATAAGAGACAGGGCAGTTTCACATCCCTAAACCTTACTTACTCAAATTTCAAGAAATCAAAATGCAAGCCATTCATTCTAAAGTATAATAAATTAATGAAGTGCTTCAAATTCTAAAATTACACCTTTTAACCTTTACCAAACTCAAACTTTTCTACTGGTTCTTTGAATTCAGTAGCTGCTCAAAAGATTACAAAGAGGTAGGTTCAGATATTTGGAAATAATACATTTTAATGCAAAAAAAGCAATTACATTTAGCAAATTGGGTCAATCAAATATATTATAAATACACAAGTTTGTGTATCTCTTGCAAAATAATAATGATGTAAAATAGATCTTAAAAAAAGCTTTGGAATAGGACAAGATATTACAGCAAAGTGTTTCTTAGCTATAAAAATGTGCATTTGTAGCAAAAGTGACATTAGGATTTCCATAATTCAACTGTAGTTTGTGCGTGAATTCATTCTTATTAAAAGTAATTAAACATTAAAAAAAGAGCAATGTAGTCTGTTTCAAGTACAACAAAATAATATTCTACTGCTTTTCTCACTATTAGGGCACTCAGTAGTGTGCATCAGATTCATAAGCTTTTATCTGCACCATTTAAGATTACCTCTTTTTATTTTCTCTCCTTCACTCCATGGTCATTTATTTCCATTTAAATGGGAACTACTAATGCATTATCCTGTATGCAATTAACTTGGTTCTGTATTACAAGCCATTTACTGATAACCAAATCCAACATTAATAAATTTAGGATTTACCAATCTGAAATAACAGCAAGTGTTTATATACCTTGAATGCATGTACATTTATCAATGCGAAAATCTGTTATTTACTTCTGATGAAATGAAACTCAAGCACATTAACCATCACAAAAGAAAGACCCAATTAACCAAAGTAATTGTTTCTTCAAAGTTGCTCATAACCAAATCATGAAATTCTACAATATCATCTAAATCTAGCATTTTGGATACAGTTTCATTAATTTAAAACTATTTCGTTAATTATGTAAATATTAAAAAATAACTAATGCACGAAGTAATTATTTTTGTTTTGCTTTAGTCTGTTTTCCGTTTTTTACTTTCTTTTCAGTTTACAATCAACATCAAGTGAACATAATAATTGAGACAATACATATTTTTCGTTAACTCTTCCACAGAAGTGTGCAACAGCCCCCTGATTGCCCATCACCTTCCAAATTTCTCATCTTGTTCTGCATGAAATTTTTGCTTGGGGTACTGGCGTGTTTTCCAGCATACATTATTTCCACTTGAGAGGCCCAGCATTAGTGGTCTTGCTCCTTTTAGCAATGCATCCTGCCATATTGGTCTTGTTTGTTCTAACTCTGAACAAATATGATTTTAGCTATACATTTTACACCTCATTTTCAGAACTGTATTCATTTTTAGCTTTCTGTAAGTAGATAAATATATATCTTCTTTTATAAGACATTCTAAATATGCTTTTTCTATGTTAACATTTGGATAAGTTTCACACATTTAAAAATGCCAGAACTTGGTTTCTAAGGAAACCTGAAAGACACAAGGCATTCAACCAGAAATAATTTGATAATTAAAAATGCAATTGTGTGTTCAGTGATGCTATCTAGGTATTTGTCTTCCTTATGGTGAATTTCACTCACAGACTTTAATAAAAGCGGTCAATTAAGAAATACAAGCATGCACACAGCTATCATAATTGTAACATATAAAATAACACAGAGCACCTTTATGTGCTACAGTGAATGTTTCAGAAAATGGAAATTAAAACTTGCCTTTCACTCTGTAACATGGACAGAATATCATTTAGTTCCATCCATGTGTTCAGCCATCTATCTTAACACACAAGCATGGACACCCGTAAGTTTTGTACAAGAACAAGTTTGAACCGCCTCCTAATGCAAAGGAGACCCATTCACTACCTTAATTAAAAAAAAAAGGAAAAAAAAACAAGAACAAAAAAAGTACGTCTTGGAGCTCTTTCGTATTGCACTTAAATAATACCGTTATATATAAATAGGAAATGTTTGTTAAAGCTTTCGGTCCATCTTTCAATGTAAGAATGAACACAATTTTTGGGTATTTATTACAATACACTCACGCAACATGCGTACCCCAAACTTTCTTAGTTACCTTTTACGAGTATTAAATGTCAATGGTTTTCTCACTGAACATAATGTTCACCTTACTTTCTCTGTCTATAGGATGCATGAGAAGTTACTAGAAAAACATGAACAGCTGCACAATGGATCAATGTCACATTAGCAAGACAGCTCGTGTTACCTCAGTTTTCTGGTAGCATGTTTAGCACTTTATGCACATGCAGAACATCGCTGGCATCTCTTGTCCATTTAGCTGTATTTGAAAATATTCTTACAAACATTGCATGTGCTGCAAACAAATATTGGTGTTTTATTTTCTTTGCATATTTATTATTCTCAATTAAGAGAAATCTCAACAAGCAATCATCTCTCTTTGCTACACATTGTCGAACTTATTTCCTCTATTAACATAGGTCACATGGCAGGCAGGGGCTGCTGCTGCTAATGCTTAAAACTTTGTACAACAAGCTTCTTTAGTTTCACATAAAAAAAAAAAAAGAAGAAGAAAGTAGTGTTATCTATGACAATAGAAAAAGTCCTTATGCTGTAATATCTCAACTGAGAGAAAACATTTTTTTCAGCATATAAATTTTCAGTATTTTAGCTTTAAGTGGTGTGTATAGTATTGTGTATTAAACTTATAATTTGCAACTAATGTGCTGATGTTTCCGAGTTTTAAGTGCAGCAAAACATTAAAACAACTTAAGTAGGACACTGTATAAATGAATACACATCATGCATGTTTAGCAACTTGAGACAGAGAGGAAAAACAGGTATCCTTAACCTCAATTGTTCTTCACACCATTGATTTCAAGAAAAAATACGTCCAAAAAATCCACCAACTGGCCAACTTAATGCACTTACAATTTTATATGACTGAACCATTTTGTTTCTGATACATTTAGGAGAGCACATGAATCATGGAAGTAGGTTGTTTAATCAGGATTTAACTTGGCATGAAAAGATTCAGGCTGGTGGTAGGGTGAAACATGTGCCAAAATGTAGAGGGAACATTTAGCTGCCCCACCAATCTGGACCTCCACCATTTCCACTTGAGTAGGAGCCTCCATATCCACTTCCTCCACTGTTTCCGCTGTAAAAACCTGCAAAGGGGGAAACTTATTAATTATCTCAAAAGATAGCATTATTTGCACATTAAATTATCAAAACATCACTATAACTTTGAATTTGAATGAATGAATAGATTTATTGTACAGTTTGTTCTACATGTTTACAATACATACAATGTATATTCGTTTATACTCCTACATCTACTGTACAATTTGTCTGGTACTTGTTTTCTTATTGGGCCACTCAGATTGCTTGGCTCCCTGGCCTTTTCACTCACTGAGTGGCCCTTACTTTTCTATACCATTTTCTTCCCTTTACCTTCCTTATTATTCTCTCAAGTTCTTGGTTTTGTTTCTTAGGGCCTTTTATTGAGTCAGTCATCTTTATGATTTTTACCCCACCCCATTTTTCACACTTTCTTGGATTTCATTTATCGCTTTTGTAACCCTATCAACGATTTGGTGCCTACCATAAAATTGTCTGTATATAATGAACCTGAAACTGGAATCTCCTTATCTCCTATTAATGGATACTAATATCTTATTTTTACTCCTAATATAACTTTGAATTTAGTATACCTCTGGAAAGTGCTCACGGGGGGGGGGGGGGGGGGGGGAAGCAGGGAAAAAAACTGTCTAGTAGAAGTTGGTATGAGCTCAAAATTAATAAGTTATTTCCAAGTTTGATTCCAAATAAAGATGTTAAGAAGTTTTCTGCCATCTAAGATATCTTGCAGAAGTTCTGGACTGGAATTAATCCGGTTCCCTGATGTCCAAAAATATTCAGTTACACGTGTTTTAAACTGTATGTACACAACCCTAAAATGTTCTAGGGTTCCATTTTACTGTCCATATAGCTTTTTCCAATATATACTTAATTGCATTCTAGGCAGTTTTAAATTCCAGACTTTTCTATACAGTAGAATCTGAATCTATCATTCTCAGAACTATCGTTTTCCTGCATTCATTGTTTAATTTATGTGGTCCCAGCTAGTTTACATTATAATTTAAGTAAAACCTATATTCATCGTTCCTAGAAGTATCATTTTCCCTCATTATTTGTTAAACAATTTCAGTTCCAAACAAATTCTATCCTCAAATGATTGTTTTTAAACTGGAATAATTGGAGCAGCAATTGTAATTTGCAAGTAGTTCTCAATACTTTTGGAGAAACCTGTACCAGCCAGAGTGAGAATGCAAATAGCAATGTTCATAACCATTGTTACGTGGGGGGGGATAGATAGGTGCAACAAGGTAAAAGCAGCAGTATGCTTTTGTAACAAGGCGAGGAAGAGGGGAGAAAATGATGCAACGGACGAAGCAGTGCCGACTTTTGCCATACCTTTGAGTGCATATGAAACTGTACAGACATTTATCTATGCTCATTACAGTGACAGAACCAATAGAATGTGTTGAAGGTGGAAAGTTCAATGTTCCACAAGAGGGAGAGGGAAAAAAAAGCTGCTAAGAAGCAAATGTCAATTAAAAAGTTTAAGAAAGTGACAAACATGTAAAATGTGTAACATATAAAACTTTATGCAAAATAAAGTATCTGCTTATTGACTTTATGTATATTTTAATATGGAATAGGGGCATTGTGCCTAATGCCGAGATTATGATGAGTTTTACCAGGACCCTCTAGAAACAACGGACCTGACACTGGGTTCGAGATTGAGAAAAATGGCGGCGGTAGTTGGTGGTGATCCCTGAGGTGTTTACACTCGCCAACTGCTGTGCTGTGTTTCCGATGCCGTGATTTATAGTATTTTAGTAACTGCGGCAGTTTGTAATCACATTAGCGAAGCAATAGTGTTTGAAAACCTTTATTTGAGCAATCTGGGAAGCGGGAATAATCCCAGTCATGCTATTTCAGTGCAGTGTGCTTTCCAAGTGTTACTTATGTTTACTAATATATTACATGTAGATTATGGCTACATTAAATGTAAAGTATAATTATGCATTTTTTAATTTATCTATTTGAGAATATAGTTTGTGTCACGGTTACTGTGGTGAAATAAAGAAATTGTTACAGTTTGGACGTTATAGTTGTAAATATACTTAACCTAAAACATTACAACGCCATTATGTTTCCGGATGTAAATCGAACTTTGATTATAATGAATAGAGGTGCAAATAATTGTGATAAATATTTTAAAATATGCTATATACAGTGTTAATTTGAGCTATAATATATATTAAATTATGTATATTTGTGAGATACAATAAAACAATTATGAGTATTTGAGTGTGTATGTGTATAGTGAGTCCCAGTTATTCTCTTATACCGGAGAATTGCCATTCATATTTCCAAAATATAAAGATTTAAAAGAAAACGGTTAATATACATAAATCGTAAACACTTTACGCCTTCGAAGGATTCACCTGTATGCATACATCGTTGTTTCCGAACTTAGTTATAAGAAAGGATAAATTCCGTTACGGTGGTTCTTTTATAACAGTTCCAAGAAAGTGGTTAAACTGCAGAATGGTGCATTTCTGACAGTTTGTTTTAATTCAGCCATCGTATTTATGCCGTTACGTTGTTGCATGCAATACTGTAGACTGCATGAATGTTGTTTTGCAATGCTGTTTAAGGTTATGTATTTCATATATTTCACTTGCAGTGCTGGTTTAAGACTACTTATTTGTTATATTTCAGTATGTCGGTGTGGACTCTGCAAAAACTAGTAAAGGATGCTATAAGTCGCTAAGTGGTATAGTTTTGAATAATTATTGCAAACTTATAAATGAAAAGCGTGTTGTTTGAGGTTACATATTTCATTTAATGTTAAAATGCATTTACTTTACTTTAAAGACAGCGTTTTTGTGCACAGCAGCATATATCTACACAAAAGACATGTCACTGCACCACATTAATTGTATTTTACTGTGAGAAGTCATAACTTGTAGACAAGAACTGATTAAGGCATTTCCCAAATTCCCACCACATACGGCCACCATTTTGAATGTCAGTGTCAGGTCCGTTATCCAGAGGGTCCTGGTTTTACTTAACATTTTCATAACATATGAGAGTCAACTGAAAAATTCAATGTCACAGCCGGGATTTGAACACGGTTCTCCCACTCTCCATGCAGTTGCTCTAACCATTGAGCTACTGTGACAACATGCTAGTGGGACATTGAATTTCCCAATTGACTCAAGTTGTTTCCCAGACAGACCACTAAAGCATCTCACTCGAGATGATAATCCTAGCGGCGACCTGCTATCGCAAGTACTTCAGTGCTGGGTAATTGCATATTCCTCATTGCATGCTTAGGAATAATTACAAGTATCAAGTTCTTCATACTGACACCTTCCTCAAAATTTCATTTACAGAAGTGAAGCCAAAAAGTTTGCATACCAAAAAATAGCTGCCATGTTTTTTAACTACAAAAGTCCAAAATTAAGCACCTAATCAAATCTGTAGCATACTGTAACACTGCTTGTATTAAGTGGACAGATTGCTTGCTTTCTGATGCCAATAGAGCAAGAGGGTGATGAATCCTGCTACTTTTTGCAGAAAAAGTATGTTCCAAATCTACAAGAGTGTCAGTATCTGGTATTTATAAATTACAGTGATGCTTCGCATGGCCACAATACATATGGTATTTACACGAATATTATAATATTATATGTACTGTATGTAACCAAATACAAGCCTTTCCACCCCCCCCCCAAAAGTTGTGTAAAATACGGGTTTTTGCATTCGTAATATAGGTTTTTCCATTAGCGTACAGAAAGAGGTACAGTTTAAATTTCACAGGAATGGGATGGTTGTCAGCAGTAGAAAAGATGGAGAGCATAGGCGCACAGATAGCACTGCACAGCTATTAGTGCTGTAATATTCCAGCTGTTATCTTCATTTAGCAAGAAGCCTTACATTATAATAAAAAAATTACAATACAATGCAATTGCATTTAATGGTGTGTCATGTCTGTGGTGAAAATCTGCATCACTTTGAATCTGTTCACAAAGCCACAAAAAGGCCTCTACTCAGTTAAATATGGCCAAACTGTAAAAGTTGGCAATTATGCAAATGCATCTCAGGGATGCCACTTTCACCTCTCAAATTTATATGGATTTGCAATGTTACCTGAATGTCCTCCACCGCCGCTGTTGCCATAGCCACCATATCCACCTTGATTCCTTCCTCCACTTCCTCCAGATGATCCAGAACGACCACCACTCTGTTGTCGATAATCTCTTGCACCAAAACCACCACTGAATCTATGAAAAGCAACACAAAATCATTGATAATTTCTGAAGCTGAAGTATGTTTAAAATGCACTCAAATGCTAATTCTGCTGTAAAACCAAAAGTTATCCTAACCATACAAACATATAGCCATATAAAAGATATTACTTCCTGTCAGGTCAAAAATACTGACATGGTCATGAACAAATGCCATCAGACTGAAATGGATGAATTAATCTATTCATAGACATCATCTACAAGTGGTCTCTCTGCTCACCGTATGTACTTAAATGTTGCTGTTATTTTGTTGTAGTAGTAATAATAATTGTTTGTCACAAACATTTATATAGGTTGGGCGAAAGACCAGGAAACTGATGACAATAAGAAATATCATATACATGTTATTTACATAATTTTGTACATATTTAACAGGTTGAGTAGAGTTTGGTCCTAGAGGCTGTCTTCCATGTATTCTTTTACAGAGTAATAAGCTTTTTCTGTTAAAGTCCTTTTTAGTGTGATGAGAAACATGTTTTATCTTTAATTTCTCTATATTTATGAGGAAGTTAGTTATAAATTTTGATACCAGAGTAGAAAGGACTTTTTTCTATGGGCTGGTACTTTCAGATAATTTTGTGTGCTGGTTTCATGGTTATGTGCATTCTGTTTAATATAATATTTATCAAAATTTTCATAAATGTATTTGGCTAATTCATAGATGTACAGTGAGGGCAGAGTAAGTATATTTAGTTTCCAAAATAAGTCCCTACAAGAGTTTCTTGGGCTAACGTGCATCATAATACGAATAATCTTTTTTTGTAATTTAAATATTTTGTCTGAACCAGTTACTGCTCCCCAGAGAATGATGCCATATGCCATTATGGAGTGAAATAGCTATAGACAATACATATTGAAACAGGCGCTATTTAGTCTTTTGCCCATATACTGAAAATGTTCCTCCCATTTTAGTTCATTAATGTGTACCCCTAAGATTTTGCTGGTAGATACAGCTGTATCTACCTGAAATGCTACTTGAATTATTTATATTATTTTTTCTCAGATGAGTTTTAAATTGTATTAATGCAGTTTTTGTCATATTTAACTTTAATCCATTACTATTAAACCAATTTTTTAGTGTGCTTAGTGTTTCATTTGTGTTCAAAATTAAATCCTGGTAGTTACCATTGAGTAAGATGGATGTATCATCCGCATATATTACTGTTTCGGCTTTAATATTATTTGGGAGATCGTTTGTATAAAGTATGTATAAGAGGGGTCCTAAAACACTTCCTTGTGGAACACCTGATTTTATATTTTTCCAAGTAGATTTAACGGGTTTCTCCCCATCATTTAGAATTACTCTTTGTTTGCAATTCATTAGATAAGATTTATTCATATTCATTTATTTTCATCCTTTTACATACGTTTAAAGGACACGTCAGTATAATCTATTTATATTATATACAAAGTTTTACATTATTTTTCCATATTTGAACTCCTCTATACTGTAAAATGCATTTTCAATTAAATATGTTTTTATGGTTTTCATCGTTTTTATTGTTTGATTTATATTCTTTATTTCATTTGGTAGTTTATTGAACAATTCACTTCCTATGGTTTCTGTTGAACGATTATTCAAGGTCCCCCTTAGGGTCGTTCTGAAATAATCCATATTATTTCTTAATCCATAGGAACGTATATTACAATTTTTGTCATGTCTCTTATGTACAATAACTTTTATGCTTTCATAAATATATATGCATGGAGCAGTTAATATTTTTAAGTTCTTAAACAAACTTCTGTATGTTTCTTTATTTTTCATCCTATTATTCTGATAACTTTTTTCTGCAATTTTAGCACTATTTCCATTTCTCTATTAGTAATATTCCCCCACAACGTAATACCATAACTAATATGCGAGTATATTAATGCACAGTAAACCTGCATCATCGTTTCGCTATCCATTGTCTTACTAATCTGTCTCATTACATATATACCTTTATTTATTTTTTTGGTAATATGGTCTACATGTGCTTTCCAGTTTAAATTTTTGTCAATTATCATTCCAAGGAAGTTTGTACTATTTATTTGATCTATATTTACACCATCTATTGTTAGATTTACATTTTTGAGGTTTTGATTCGTTAATTCGAAATGTATGCATGCTGTCTTTTTTACATTTATTACCATATCTAAACTAGTACAGTATGCTTTTATGAATTTTAGAATTGAGTTTGCCCTATTTTCTACATCTTGTATTTTCTGTCCCCTAATTATGACCGTCATGTCATCTGCGTATCCAATTGCTATTTCTCCCTTAGATTCTATTAATTCATATATTTCATTAATGTATATTAAGAACAAAAAGGGTCCTAATTTTGAGCCTTGCGGAACTCCCTGTTGAACCTTTTTAAAGTCTGATTTTATCTTTTCTCTCACACCTTTGGCATTTAAATTACTTATTTCCACACACTGTGTTCTGTTTTCTAAGTATGTTAGTACCCAATCTAGAGCCAGGCAGCAAATTCCACATTTTTCTAATTTGTATATCAACGTTTTTATATTTATACAATCGAAGGCTTTCGATAAATCTATAAAAATAGCCATCACAGATTCATGTTTATTTATTGCTTTTATTATAACATTGTTTGCCTTTTGTATGGCGTTTATTGTAGACTTATGTTTTTGAAAACCATATTGCCATTTTGATATAATTTTTAGCTTCTCTACATAGTTTTGCAATTGTTTTAAATATAATCCTTCCATTAATTTTGAGAAGGCTGAGCACAAGGTGAGTGGTCTATAACTTTCTGCCTCTTTCTTATTCCCTTTTGATTTAAGTATTGGTTTGACAACTACTTGTTTTAGTGTATCAGGAAAGACTCCTTGCATTAATGATGCATTTGTAATGTGTGTCACAATGTCAACAATTTTGTTTTTAATCTATTTTAGTAATTCATTTGAGACTCTATCCAGTCCACTTGATTTCTTAGATTTTAGCTTTTTTTATCTCGCTTAATACGCTTTCTTCTGTCACTTCCGAGACTACCATAGTATTTAATTGACCTGCTCTTTTAGATAAATAATTATTTTTATTTGACCGACTTTTATTTAAGTTTAATCGTGCAGCTACATTTACATAGTGCTCATTGAATATTTCCCCGATTTTTCTTGGGTCTTTTATGTCATTATCATTACTTAGTATCACTATGTTTTCGGCATTTTTATTTTTTCCTCCCTTTTGGGTTTTATTTACGATGCCCCATATTGTTTTTGTTTTATTGTCGGCTTTCTGTATAAGTTCTCTGTTATATTTCATTTTTGCATTTTCTACTACGTTTTTAAAAATATTGTTATAATTTTTTATATACTCCACGGATCGGTCATTCATATTTGGGTGTTTTATTGAGTTCAGAAATTTGACTCTTTTCCACGAGATCTCTATCCCCT
The DNA here is from genome assembly GCA_030765065.1 of Deroplatys truncata. NCBI lineage: Eukaryota > Metazoa > Arthropoda > Insecta > Mantodea > Mantidae > Deroplatys > Deroplatys truncata. Next base: position 83,219,103 of record CM060988.1, read on the forward strand.
TTGTCATTCACTTTATACATGTCCCCCCTTTATTATTTTTTATTTGATTTTTTTTTACAGGTATATAACTATTCATTCCCTTTTCTAAAATTTTGATAAAGCTATTATACTTTTCGTTTACAGTCTCTACTATATATACCTTTTTCCAGCTTTGTTGTTGCTGAAAGCTTTGTAGTTTTTTTTACATTTTCATAATTTGCCTTTTGTATTCAAATATTTTGGAATAACAACTTTACTTATATTTACTTTTATAACCTGTCCAAAGTGGTCCCCTATTCCTGCTCTTACCACAGTTGATTTCCATTTGGTTTTCTTTAAGTTTATAAAAACGTTGTCTATACAAGTTCTTGATTGCTTTGTGACTCTAGTTGGCTCTTCTACCCCTATTTTTAAGTTATGCCTGTCTAGTATTTCCATTAATGCGCGCTTAGCTGTATTTTCCTTTAATAAATTGATATTTAAATCTCCCATTACAATTTTTATCTTGCTTTCCCCTACTGAACATAGTAACTTTTCTACCTTTTCAAAAAATATTTTTAAGTCTCCAGATAGAGCTCTATACACTCCAATAGGCTAACCATTTATACTTTATGCCATAAAATTATAATTTTTTTAACAAAATTTCATGGATTATGCAATCAAATGCCTTTGAATTATCGCAACTTAATACTGGCATTTGTTCGTTTTCATCTGTTGTTTGTAATTTTTAATTTTGCATGCAAGATTCTTTTATTTATGCTGGATACCCGTATTCACTTTGTACACCAGTTTTGACAGTATTTTTTTAATTATTTGTGTACAGTTAATTTTTGGAAAACACTCATTGTGGTGGTTCAGAAGTTCCCGGAGGAAATTATTATAGTTTATATTGACTGTTTCAGAGGGACTGAAAGCCATACTATATTGTTTATTTTTTCTTTAAACGCTTCAATATTTTCGGTACTATACACACATTTGGTTATACATTTTCTTGGTTTATTTAGTTTTTTAATGTCAGGTAGGTTTATAGTAACAGCTTTGTGGTCAGAGAATCCTGTTTCCAATGTCTGGCAGTCTCCAAGGCCATATGTTTTATTAGTAATGATATGATCTATGCAAGAGGATGAAAACATTGTGATCCTTGTTGGGCATCTGCGTTTGAGATTGAAGCAATTTCTTTGAATACGTTGTTCATGTTTTATTATAACAGATAAGCCCCCCTTAATTTCGTTTGAGTTAGTTTAGAGTAAATCAATATTACAATCAGTGGCTAATACAATTCTTTTTTTTTTTTCTTTCTTTCTTCATTATATAGCTTGCATAATAAAGTTTCAAGTTTATTTAAAAATAATTTAAGAGTAGAATAATAAGGGACTCTCTATATTAAATTTAGGCTTACAGTTTCAATCACTGATAGATCAAATATATTATCTTCGTTTAGGAAACTTCAGGTCATCATGTGCTTTTATTTGTTCATATAGTTTTTTGATTCTAGTATAAAGGATCCTCCTCTTCTTGCATTTTGTCTGTTATAATAGTCTGCTATAGTAAATCTCTGCAAAGTGCTTAATAATTGCATCTCCACTTTTTCCAACCAGTGCTCATTTATAAATATTACTAATGGCTTTTTGTTTACCAACATTTCCAAAATAATATTGAGCTGATTTACTTTCCCCATAATTCCTTGGATGTTTAAGTGAAACAGAGCATTGAATTTGTGTGTTTGATTATTAATTTTCACAATTTTGTTTACTTTTTGTCCTTGATTACCTTGGATTTCTATGATAGGACCCACTGAATCCAACCTTAGTTTTCCTGCCTAATTTTAATTATGTTTATCACATTTTCTAGAACTTTACCCACAATATATGGGCCCTTATGGTTTAAATACAGACCATCCTTACCAAAAACATGAATAGTCCAAGCATTTGACTACAACATACAGTGCTCCTAGCATAGTGCATGCCCATCTTACATTTTCATTTATTAACTTATTGAATTTCAGGTTTATATCACGGCATTTAATTACACTATTCACTACCACTATTGCTTTGGGGAATTTTTTCTTTACGAGTTCATACATATCACCTAGTACCAAGGCTGGATTATTTACCTTTCTCAGGTTATTTCCTACATGGAGAAATATTACCTCCGGGTTTTTTGGAAAATTTTCACATTCACACCAATTTTGTATCTTTTTACCTAGTTGCTCAATTCTAATACCACTATATGATTTAATGTTTGAACATTCCAAATTGATGCGGTTTAGCATTGAATCATTTAACACTAACACTTTTTCTTCTTTCACTGATATATCACTTGAAGGTTTGTTGAGGTATGTAGTTTCTTGAAAGCTCGAGTCTTTCCCCTTGTCTTGTGGTTTTTCTATTTCCAGTGCATCATCTACATGTTCATTGAGGTTAGGGATGTTCTGGTGGGTTTGGTTATGCTCTTCTTCTTTTTCTTGTAGTGCAGCATACTGATTTGATGTTTGAATGAGTGCTGAATCACAAACTGCTTCTTTTTTATTCATCATATGTTTCTTATTTATGACTTTATTCCAGATGTTTATTCGATTTTCGCACGTGGTCATTGGTTTGAGGTCCTCTGCATGCTTTATTTTCTGTCTATCTATACTTGAGTGTTTTACTTGTTTTACTAGTACCTGCTTCTCTTCATTCAATTTTTTGTTTGTTTGTTCCTCTGTTTTACTTTTCAGGTTTTTTATTTGTAGATCTCTTTCGTATTCCAGGCCGTTTGCTGTTACACTTGCAAATGTGCTTTCTTCCATCATGTGTAGTAGTTTTAGTTGTAATTCTCCTTTTTCAGCCATTAAACATTTAATTTCTTCATATGCTCATTTAAGGTCTTTGTTTAGTATCTCAATAACTTTACGTAATGATGCTATCACGTCAGATTCGTGTGGTTTCTCACCCGTATCACTTTTCTCAGATTTTTCAGCTTGTGCATGCAATATCATATGAATTTCATTTTTACAGTGAGAATTGATTATTTCTCTTTTCTGCATTCTTACTGTTTGAATTTTTCACTAGATCACTGTTTGATTTATTTTATGCACCATACTTCATGTGAGAATGTTAGCCGACGCCACCTTGAATAGGCTAGCTAAGCTTTTGGTAAGCACTTTGCTCTAGTCAGGAAGTGGAACGACTACGGATAACAGTAAATGACTTAGCACACACAATTTCAGTGTACTGTTACTTGAAGATATATTGTAACTTTAGTAATTTTAAGTAAATTACATAGTTGTTAGTTCACTGGCTATACTCGCCAGGTCAAGGAAAAAGCAGCATCTTTGATCTTTTCTGCTCCCCTCCACATGGCAAGCTGTACTGATGCCAAAAATAGTGCCCCATAGATCTTTCATTACACACCAAAGGGGAAGCATATAAGCTTACTGCTACAAAACATTAAACTATAGTAGTTATTTTGTACTGCAGTACATTAATGTTAAGTAATTTTAATTATACTATTCCAGGTTTAAATTGGAAATATCTCGATGTCAACATTAACCATTTACAAAACCATCCCCAAAGATTCAAGTAATGAAACTGCATAAGTATATAACGTGCCTAACAGTAATCTATGATACAGTAATATGAGTAGATAAAATAAATTATATTTGTACATTATAGTTCATATCTGTACATCATGTGTCAGTTATATGAAAGCGTTTGTAATCTCATTAGGTTGGCAAACTTGCTGAAAGATTAAAATGGTGACAACTATAGTGCGATGAGTTCTCCTGATCGGTATTTTAAAAACAAACAGGAGTGGTGCGAAATTAAGTGCTAAGTGTAAACAAAATTGTTTTAAATGTGTACAGCAGGCTATCAGAAGAGAGTAATAACTGGACTGTGAATGACATTGTGCAAAAGACAGCTTACTTAACGGGAGTGTCGATTTACACCTTTACACGTCTCACAATGAATTTAAAGTGTGTGGTAAAGTGATTCCTGCAGCCCAAGGCAAGAGAGTGCGGAAAAATAAATATTCCAAACATGAACTAAATTGTATTCAGCAGGAAGTTCATTCATTTTTTCAGAAAAATGAAATCTCAACAGAAAAATGGCTTCATGTGTAAACAAAATAAATGAATCAGACATTGACAGTGATTTTCCAAGCTTTAGGGAGAGAATTCTTGAAGATTATTGAAAGGTTTAGAGCTCATTTTCAAGAAGCGCCGCAGCTCTGATAGAACGTGATATTATTGAGTGGTGGCATAAATACCTACAAAGTATTTTTAGTTCGGAAACGAGGATTATCCGATATATTTTCTAGATGAAACCTGGGCGAATGCAGGGCATACCATAACGAAAGTCTGGCAAGAGTCAATAAAAAGTAAACGTCAAGCATTTATTGGTACTTGCAATGGGACTAAAGGCACCTAATGGACAGGATGGATGTGCTATTGTTGTCTACTGCAAGAATAAAGGCGGTTTGTGGAAGATGCGGGTCTTGTCTTTAGGGAAAAAACATCAACTGGATATTACCATGAAGAAATGGATGGCACAAGATTTGAAAAATGGTTTCATTTATTGTCAAAACTTAAACCTTACAGTGTTGTTGTGATGGATAACACAAGTTAGCATTCAGTAAAGCTGGAACAAGTACCCACTTCTTCTTGGAAGAAAGCAAACGTTCAGCATTGGCTTCATAGTAAAGGCATTCATCTTGAGGAATGCCAAATTAAATCTGACCTTTCGGGCTTGATTCATGGTATGAAACACAGGTATATAAAATACTGCTTTGACAATATGGCTGAACAAGCTGGTCATACAGTGCTAAGTTTACCTCCTTACCATTGCGAACTGAATTCTATAGAAATGGTCTGGGTCAGGTAAAAGGGCATGTTGCAAGAAGCAATGCCAGTTTAAAAATTGATGAAGTAGCAAAATTTCTTTGTGAAGGAATACAAAATGTCACATCTGAAAACTGGACCTATGTCACGCATACCATGGAAGAGGAGAATAAAATGTGGACTCAGAACCTTTTGTTGAAAGTGTGCAAGGAGAATAATCGACCTAAACAACAACAGTGATGGTGAAACGTGATAACAGCTTAAGCGGTATTGAAAAAATGGAGGACTGTTTGGTATCTACGAGTAATTGCATTGTTTTTACAATTTGTACTGTATTGATTGTTTAGATTGTGCATTCACTTTGTACTTCATAAGTTGTGTTTAAACCCGAATAGCTTAACCTAAAACAAACCTATTTAATAAAACAGAAAGCTATACACAACGAATGAATACAGTTTCAAATACGCTTTGTTAGTCTTTAGGGGCAGAATACAATTAGGTATACTACTGCATTGATTTAGAAATGGTTTGCTATTTATGGGTTACTTTTGTTTCCTTGTTTGCTGTTATCTGAAACTTTTAGCACTAAGTGAAAAAGCAATTTCAAAAAGTTTTTAGATGAAAATAGGATCTTACGTAATTTTGTTTCTTTGCAGGGATACTTCGGGATCCAGCCAAAAGCCAGCTGATGCAAGTAGTGCTGGTGGAGGAGAGGTGGTGAGAAATCGCGGAGTAATACATTTACTTTTTTCTTGAACTGAGAACAAGTATAGCTAACATCTTACTTGATATTAATCTGACATAACAATTTGATATTATTTACGATTACTGCACTTTTATAACAGCATTTTGCAAAGCTACCGACATAGCCTTCTGCTACCAAGCAATCCGAGTATGAACTGAGATATTTAGAATGACATTTTGTAGGGTTGCTTCTCTCTGCACTTAAATATATAGGGTAGTCCGAAAAATTCTACTGAATCTTTTGCAATCAACAGTATATGGCAATAATTTAAAATATGCATGTCTTATGCTTGTCTTGTTATTATTAATGTTGGCAATACATGTCAAGGCGCCAGGCGGGACAGTTCTCATTCGCGGCATTGTTGTATTGCATTAGTAGCACGCATGTGAAGTAGTGTTTTGAAATGTATTAGTTTTTTTTTCTCTCTTTACACCTCCAGGGTTTATCCTTTCACATTCAGCACAAAGAGTTACATGGTTTTAAAATTCTTTGACACAGGCTTAGTTTAAACCGGGGTGAGAAACTTACGGTCCACGTGGTAATGCATGCAGAATGCATCAGTGCATCAATTTTTATTTAAAGCCACATTATAAGAAAGAACCTTTTCTAACTCCAACACAAAATACTTCTAGCTTGTTATTAAATATTTCTAACATTTAAGTACATTTTTGTAGCCCACAACTCTTTAAACATTATTTAACATTGATATTAAAAAATTGTATACTTTAATATGACTATTACGTGTTTTGTTGAACAATAATTAAGCTTAGTAGGAGATACTGTCTCAACATCACAAAACTATAAAAATGATTATAAGTGCAAGCTATTGTGGCCGACAAAACATTCAAGTGCATTGAACATATTAAAAACCAAAAAAGATTAAATGAATACCTCTTTCCAGAACCGCCGCTGCGACGGTTGGTGGTTGGCATCCTCTGGTCTGAAGCCATCGATTCAAGCCATGGTGGTAGCTCTTGCTTAGTTTCGGAAATTAGTTCCACTAGGTCACGAACCAAGTTGCGGTTTTTGTCATTGAAAAATGAGGTTGCTAAGCCTGTAAAAGTAACCCGTGAATTAAGAAGGGTAACATATAAATCAAATTTAGTACTGTATCACAGCTTCCAGAATGAAGAAGCATCTTACCCAGATTGCCCATACGGCCTGTTCGTCCAATACGATGAACATATTCTTCAACGTCAGATGGCAGATCAAAGTTAATCACATGTTTCACATGTGGTATATCTAAACCACGAGCAGCTACCTGCAAAGCAATTTTAACTTTTCTTTACTGATACATTATTAAAACTCACTGTTTCAAAATCCATAAAGTTCAAAACGCAAAATTTTGAAATGTTAAGAATCCTCCTACATAATACTTTATCTTTTATTATCTAAATAGGTGATTTTATAAAAGTTAAGGGATAATTTTCAGAATATAAAAATGTCTCAAAGCCATAAAACATTTTCTAGAAATTTATTCAAATTTCATATACCTATTTTAATTACTACATGTAAAACACACAAATTTAATGACAAACCCTCTTGCATTGAAACAAAGCACTGCAGCCACTGGGTGCCCAGGAAAAATTATTTTAAAGAAGATTATCTATTTTGATTCGAAAGTTTGGTCTAATTTAGAAACAAACTATATACACATACTATCTACCTACATACATTAGGTAAGAAAAAATATATCATTTATAGATATTTCACCATAATTACAGGTTTTGAGATGCCTTAATCTCAGAAAAAGCATTTTTAGAAAAAAAGTTTTGCGTGTTATGTGAACAGCGTAACTTAAAAACAAAGTCAGAAGTTATCAAAATCAGCACCACGGTTCTACTAGTAAAGGTTGCTTTAGTAGGACAAGGAAGAACTAGAAGAAATGGAAAAATATGGAAAGAATTTTAAAACTTTTGGTTTAGAGGTTTGGTAAACAAGGAAGGAGAAATCTTAAAGATATGCATGAACCAACAAAGGAGTATGACAAACAATAACTGTTGGTGGAAAAAATTATGGAGAAGGTAGGAATGGAGATATGGAAGCTAGGGGAAAGTAATAGCTTTTGAAAGACGGTAAAAAGTAGAATGGAGCATACAAAAAGACATGAAATTTGGGAAGGCTTACAAGACAAAAAAATCATTATCTGTACGTTAATAAAAGAAAAGTGGGGAGGTGAAAGGGACATTGAACATTGTAGTAAAAGGAAGGATTAGCATGAATGAGAATAGGGTCAACATGCTTGAGAGGTGTAAGGGGCAAAGAAAAAGAAATTTGTGAATTATGTAGTAGAAGGGAAAGTATAGAACATAAGAATGTAAGAAATTTACAATATGGAGACAAAAAAGTATGGGAGAAAAACAGGAATAAAATGAACCAAAAAAGAGTTTATTAAGGGGAGGAAAATGGAATAGGAAGGAAGGGGAGGGGGAGAGGGAGAGAGAGAGAGAGAGAGAGAGAGAGAGAGAGAGAGAGAGAAAGTAAGTAAAGAATAGCAAAGGGAAGAGGGAGAATGAGTATATAAAGGTGGTGATGAAACTTTGAGTGGCCTCAATAGAAACCTGCATGTAGGCTCTTAGAGCCCTTTGTGCCTAGACCTGAGCATTTAGTCAAGTCCAATAGCTCTTGATATCTGCCCTTCTTAAACCATCAGGTTCCAAGAAAAAGGAGCCTGGAGATACATATCTGTGCATAGTGAATACTTTGCATTCGCATGGTATATATGCTGGGAGGTTTCACATTCCCTCCCATATTTCCTATATAGAGGATCTTGAGTATATGAGGGACTAAAGTTGTCAAGCCACAAACTTAAGCACATATGGTGTACAGGTAGCCAGACTATTTATACATAAGCTGGCAACAAGGGGTGTGTATATATGAATGAATGTATTTCACTTCCATTATACATGAACTATTTTAACTATCTAAAACTATCTCTATTACATATAAATATACCAACTCTTCATTTCTAATATACAATATATATATATACTTGAGTTGCACCTGGTGCAAATGTAGTAAACACTTATTAACACATTATACAAGGTTCCTAACTACCTACATGTAAAACACACTTATTTATTAAATATAGCAATTTACTTGATATGCATCCTTGCAAAATATACAATTTTATAATTTTGAAATTCTTCTTATATTTTTGTTTAGTCCTTCCTAATAGTCTACCCAATTTTATAATCTCTTCTGTATTTTTAAGCTTTCCAATTATCACTTTAATTATTGGTCTCGGTAATTTCAATCACCCAACTGTTGTCCACTGATCTCTCTATTGTTTAGTCTCATTACAATCCAAGATAACATGTAGGTCATTCTCCATTTCCCCACATAATGGACACTTCTGTGGATCCATTTCCCCTTTTATTCCCCTTAACTTCATTGTTCCAGATCTAAACAGTCCCCACCCTTCCCTTTCAAATTTATTGCACACTTCAATATACTTTTCCCTGCCACAATCTTTTTTAATTTGCCTATACAAAACCAAGGTTCTCTTGTCCCTAATACTACTAAAGATATTTTTTTAACATAAGAGTAAAAAAACTACTAAAGATATCTTGTATATTGATATCCTGAACACTGTCCGATTTCCTTCCAGAACCTTCCTCCTAATAATTCTCTCTCTCCATACATTCCCCATACCTATTTCCTCAATAATCTTTTGTACAGATAAGGCCCTATTACCAGGCACTGGCAATTTCTCTAGCATAATCGTACATTGTTTTACAATATTCTGGTCATCCAAAGCTCTAACCCGATACCAAAATTTTATCAAACTTTCAATTATTAACGCTTTACTTCCTGATCTCCCTAGTTCCAACAATGTTACTCTCTTCGGTGATGCAGCTGGTAAATCCAAAATTAAACAATCAAAACTTCTAAATATTAAATCCACTCCTTGCCACCCTTGATCATATTCCCAAACCTCAATCCCATAGAGCATTTTTGCTTCCACTATTGCCTTATATACTCTTTCTAACCACTTGATTTGTATACCTGGTATTTTAAATACACATGCTCTTATCCCCATTATGGCAATTTTACCCTTAGCTAAAACTGCTTTTTTTTTGGGGGGGGGGGCATGCCAACTTCCATTACTACTTAACTGAACCCCCAAATACTCCATTTTTCTCACTATGGCTATTTCCTGTCCTTCCATACTCCATTATTTTTCTTCTCTTTTTAATTTATATCCCTTTTTGAAAACTATAATCCTAGTCTTTTTATAGTTTATCTTCAACCCCCAACTTCTGCAAAATCTCCCCCAACATGTTTAGAGCTCTCGATAATCCCCCAATAGATATGGACCCATCAGACTGTCTAGCCCTGAGATTTCCCTATTATTTATTGTAGGTGAATATACATTCTCTTTGCTAATTTCTTGTAGGATATCATCCATAAACAGATTAAATAGTATGGGGTTCAACTTACATCCTTGGCTAAGTCCTGTAGTATCCTTAATTGCTTTTATGTATATAAAAGCAATACATTTTTGTAAAATAAGAGGCACAAATAAAATTCAATTAAAAATTAAAAATACCAAACTTTTATTTAAGATCAGCATCCTCAAAGGAAGTGGCACGAGATTTTAAAGAAAATCCCACCACCTAATTACTCCTTACATAGAACTATCATCTCTCCTTTTTGTTTTCTCTTCTTAAACATAGCTGTAACAAATTTGATTGTGATATCTACATGACAAAATGTATGTTTTGAATTTTTTGCGAAAGGCCTCAGACAAAATCTTGTTATAAACAGAAAATATATATTCCATTAAGGCACAAAATTTGTTAACATTTTTTGTGGTTAACTAGAGATGGGACCTCAATACCATTGATACCATAATACTTTCACTACTCGGTATCAAAGTATGACATACTTTGAGATAAACCATAGATACTTTTCAATACTTTTAAATTTTTAAGTTATGCATCATTGAAAGTTATGTTTAACTTTGTGCTAGATAAGGAATGAAAGCAGTCAAGAACTTCATGTTATTACCTCACACATGTCCCCCAAAGAGTTGCTGGACTAAGTTCTTGACAGACCTTTATTACGTTTTGTAGGAGAATGAGTGCAACATTCCATAAACACTCATGACTAAATGAAAACATGCGTAATAATGGGAGGAGCAGAGGTACTCTTCTGACATGTAGTGTTAACCGAGTTGTAAATGAAGTTGATTTAGCTGCACATTTCTGCAATAACCTGGTTTGGTGACTCAACCATTACATTTACCTACTTCAGTGACAAAATCCGTGAATCCACCAGAAACAAATCGGAACTTAAGATGCGAGATAATACAGCACATGGAAATATCTGTTCTTTCCTTCCATCTATTGGTTTGTTTTCATGCGAGTCAAACTCGGGTAACATGCATAGCTTAAAAGTTATATCGTAAGACTAATTTCAAAAAATATTGTTTTACCAGTATACAACAGTGATATTGAATAAGACATGAGTGAAGTGTCATTTCTAATGCTCCCCATAAGGCCTATGACTGAGGGATACCTCATTCCACCAAGTGATGACTTGACCCACTTCTGAGGTGGAGGCACTCAGCAGGCCTGAGTGAAGAGTGCAACTATTTTGAAGCTGACTATTAATAACAGAGCAGGGTGTAAAATATGCAGAAAAACCGAATTATTATTATAATTGAGGTCATTTCCAAAACTCAACATATCCACAATGAACAACAATGCCAGTTTTGCAATCTTTGTTATAGCCACTATAACCTATCGAAGTAAGAAGTTCCAAATCTGCAGAGATTCCACTGCAATGGGACGTAGAAGGCGGCAATGCATTCCTAAACTTAACATCTCCAGCGACTTGTGTGTTCCATAACTCAACATATTCTAGACTACACATGAAACTGTTGTAGGGGATTCATTATTTATGTTGGCAATATTGTTGCAAGTAAATGTGGCAAAGTACTTGAACCCTTATTATTGTCATTCCTGCCAACAGATGTCCATTATTGTCATTCTGTGAGCTGTTTTTGTCGAATACGGATGTAGAAATAAGTGTGTGCAGCAGTGAAATTAAATCACTGAAGCTACTAAAGGATGATGAAAAAGAACAAGGTTGTGGAAAAAGACCCAATAAAAGTTTAAAAGGTAAGCATTTTTTTAATAATTTTATTGAACCTATTTTATGTGTGTCATTAGCGAATCTAACGCACTCTCAAAATTAATTAAACAAGTAATGCCGCTTTCATTTTCCGGCATGTGACAGTTCAGACACCTCAGAGGGGTAGATCAGAAACAGGTGACAAGAGGAAATGTATGCTGTAACATTGAGGTATCACACTCCATCATTAATCCAAGGTAAGAGGCACCTACTGCATGTCAAACTGCTTTTGCATCAATTTTGGATGTGTCTACAGCTAGGATCCAGAGGTTGGGAAAACAGCTACTAAATACTGGAATGCCATCTTGAGAAAGAAGGGGAGACGACATGCGATATAAAAAAAAATACAATGATGTAGAGGATCCGGTTGAGCGCTGGGGATTACGTCAGATGAGGTAACCAAGCAGAAAGTGTTGAAACGCGGTTACCTCAGCAGGCACACTAAGGAATGCAAAGTCAGCACTTCTGAAAGTATTTATACTGCAGGAGTCTGGCTCATTAAGAAGAAGGAGCGCATAAGGAAGGAGTGCTGGAAATAATTGTGTGAATAGTGAAAGAGGAGGACTTGTATTGTTGATGGCCTGTGGTCTATCTTGTACGTCGTCTATGTATGGGCTCTATCACTAGGCGCCTGCCTAAAGTCCACAATCAGCCAAGAGCCAGAAGCGAGCCGCCATCACAACAGCAGTTATGTAGGCAAGGATGCATCTGCTCAAGATCTTCTTACTATACATCTCACACTGCAAAATCTCTAATGAGCAATATGAAGTGGTACTAATTCAGGTAACCACCACTAAAAGTAACATTGGTTGTTGAGTGTGTAGTTTTGAAGTGAACAAAATTTGGTTTCCTACACTGTGTGCCATTATTTCAAGCATTAAGCCAAAACTGCAATCTATTGCTGATGTGCATTTTAAATGCACATTATTTAACTTAATGTGTTACTAACTGCTTACATTTTCTAACATTAAAACTATTTGCAATCTGCTGAACACATTCTTGCTCACTCATTCCGCTCTTATACTATCCTTCAGTCTCTCAAACCATCATACCTTACCTTCTAGAAATACTATACACAATCATACTAGAAGCAATAAAAATTTAGAAATGCTTTACTTTACACTGAGTAAAACTCAAAATCACTATTTATATACAGGTCTTAAGCTTTTTAATATACTACCTCCTAGTATCCAAATACTCCCCCTAAAGCAGTTTAAAATTATCTTGAAATATTTTTAAAGGATATGGCTTTTTATAGTATTAGTGAATACGAGGACTATATGTGGCAAATGCCATTGTTATAAAACTTAATTTTAATCATATGTAACCATACAGGTTTTATGACTTATGTCTATAGCAGTTGGATGCTGCTCTTTGACAATAATAATTATTAATTATTATTATTATTATTATTATTATGTTACTGACAGGCCTATTGTCCTATATTAACCAGCAATCTGATAAGAGTTCAATGAATAATCTTGTGTAATCCATTTTTTCTAAATTCACATCTTGAATGTACATAGTTTTTATAAGTATGATTTTGCATTTACCACATTAGCTCTTTTGATTTCTAGGAAAACATTAACAGAATTCCACAATGTTCTAACCATACTATTTAAAGGACAACTAATTACAATGCTGAGATATACTGTAACGATATTCCAAAAATAATATTGTCATTTCTTGAGAATTACAAATCCACTGAACATGTTGAGTTTTGAAATTTAAGTCTGATTTTTGTCCCTACATTTACAATGGAATTAGGCACATTTTGAAGAAAAGTACTGTAAGGATTGAATTGGTCATTCAAAGTAATTTTGATTTTTTCCTTGGTAAGACAAAACAGATTTTGAATTTAGGCATTTGATGTAAAAACTTCTTGATGATCAAGATCGTTCTCTGTGGTCTAGGGGCTCCATGCTAGCCTTTAATTCCCTAGATTGCGGGTTCAAATCTGGCAAAGGGCAAAAAATCCTTAGCATGGCTTCCTTTGGAAGGGAAGTAAAGCTGGAGGTCCCATGTCATAGATTTACGGCACGTAAAAGAACCTCAAGTCTAATGAAGACATCTCTGGGCAAAATTGCCGGTATTTCATGCCCAATATAGAATGGGATACTAAGAACCATAGCAGTTAAAGAGCATTCATAAATAAAACTCAATTTAATTTTAAGAGCTATCTGATTTCATGCTGTACATTAAAACAATATAACAAGGAGCTAATAATTGTTCTGTAGCAATATCTTTTATCGAATAATGTATATTTATAATAAAAAGCTGTTGACAAATGCTATTACTACTTACTGCTGTAGCCACAAGGATTGGAGTAGATCCAGAACGGAACCGGCGGAGAGCTTCTTCACGTTCCCTTTGACTGCGATCTCCGTGTATTGATGTAACTGGATACCCTTCATTGTGAAGAAACTCTTCCAGGGAATCTGCTCCTTTCTTAGTCTCCACAAACACCAAGGTTAAAGATTCCGGAGCTGAAAAGTGATTATTCATCCCTGGTATCAGGGATGTTGTCTTTGCTGTAAGATTTCCTTTAACAGAAATCTTTTACGAAACAGACATCCACAGAAAGTATATGCAATTGAATCTATATGCATAGCAAATATAAAATGCAATGTGATGTGGCATAATTTTATCACTTGAAATGACGATGTTTCACAATAAGAATTTAATAACCTATATAAAACCACTGTTTTCATTTTAATTTTTCATAATCTGAAGATAAATGTTTCAGTGTCCTCCATATGCAATAAAATGCAAAATTCAGCAGAGGCATCTGGTTTTTTTTTCGTTTTGTGCAAAAATTCACACACATATATGGATGTTCACTTAGACAGTTATGGCCAGCAATAAGCTTAACCAGAGTAACTGCGCTTTTTCAAGGTGATGGAATTACAGAAGGGTCTCTGAAAAATCCTTTTAATTTGTTCTTACTAAATGTTTTCACTTCCTTGCAATTCTTTTTTCGACTCTTATTATTCATAAGAAAACTTCTATATTTCTTGCCCAATTTTGGAGCTCTTTTTTTTAACAAAATGTCAGCTCTTTCATTTCCATGTACATTATCGTAGAACGTTTTGTCAAGGCTCAAAGTGTGATTGCATTGAATAATGTATTGCATTTCCTTGATTCTCTCCATTTTAGGACAAGCAGTTGACACTATTGCTTGGATTGCAGCTTTGGAGTCTGATAATACAATGAAATCTTGTTAGCACTTTCCTCACATTTTCCTATGTATTACATCCGTTTCTTGAAGTCCTGGCCCCAGTTCATCAAAATACATATTAAAACTGCCTTTTCATACACTTACAGTATACAGCTAACTACATTTAATTTTTTATGATACTATTACATAAATTTGATCAAACCCACTTATAGCCATCTTAGAAGCCAATAGTAAATGAGTCAATGATGCATTATAGACAGAGAGAGAATGCAAAGACGTGCATTAGTCACAGTGTCAATGTACATTTTTCAATTGCCTTGGCATGTTCTTTCAAATTTGGTTTGCAGTTCTGAGCTTTTAAGCTTTAAAATTGCATTGTGCGCAGCGATAAGCTTCACATCTGTGGTATGAATTGTTGCTCATCATGGGTAAGAAGTGCAACATATCACAAATGATGAAAAACTCAAAATCATTGCAACTTTTGATCATAAACAACATATGAAATAATTTTCAGTCATTCCAAAAAAGAAATGGTTTGACTCATTCTAGATCATCTGCTGTGCATATGGGTTAAAATAATTTGCATTTCATCACTAATATCGTCTTTCAGATAAGACTGTGATTGCTTAGCTCAAATCGCAGTTCAGTACGGTTTAAGGCAAACCACATATAAGCTCAGCAAATCACTCGAACTATGCACTGTGAAACTCCATTGCAGCTTACATCCACTAAGTCCAATTTGATGCTTAAACTGTGAAATGAGCCTTAGGGGTGCATTTTTCTTGTGAACAATAAATTGAAAGTTAGGTTGCGATCGATGATAATGTATCTAGTAGACTTGTTTATTTTTAGCTATTCCCAACTGGTCTTGTCAGTTTTGTTCCTTAAATCCAATTTGAGATTTTAAGGTACGATTAGCTTCTTGATATCTTTTGCACTTATCCCACTGGCAGTCTTATTAGTTCTTCATACATGTTCACTGTTGGTTCTACAAGTTCTGATCTAATTGGTTTACTGCTAAAGTAATAATGCTTCAATTTTAGCCGTTATTACCACACAGAGCTTCGTTTAATAATTTAATTGAATCATGAGTTGGTGGATACAATAAAACTTCACTTACTTGAGCTCTTTATGATTCTTTTTTTTTTATTAGACTTTGATGCTTTTATTACCACCCATACTCAGTATCAGCTTCATGTAAGGATTACAGGCTCTGCTGAGTGTTTTTCTCTAGCTGCCGTCATTTGTGCTTGATATTCTTTTTATTAATTTATACCTTTTGGCTGCTTTCTCATTTAATTGTTTGATTCTACCAAATTATCCTCTTGTTAAAGTGTTCACTTTCTTTTCCTCGCAACCAAGTGTACGCATACTGATAACTACTGGTTTTATTGCTTAGGAAAACAAACTTTGGTTTATGCAGTATTTTTATACACAAATTATTTTACACCATAGCTTAAGTTATTTTGACTTTGCCTGTTCTTTGTTATTGAAAATTAGAATTTACTGAAACCCTCGGCTTGCATTTATGTTTGGAAGGTAGTCTAATGAAAACAAAATGGTCCAAACAATTTATTGGAGCTTGAGAACAGTTCACACGAACCAGTCAGAGGTTAGGGCCTAAACAGGGGAGAATCACCATCTTATTTCTGGGAATAAATCTACGAACATTCAGTAGGAGGGCCGAACAAAATCAGTGAGCTACCCATATAAAATATGGTTATTCGCTGTAACTAAAACAGCAGAACTAAGTGCTACAAAGTTATTATAGGGTCATATTACTTGGTTCATGAAGTTCAGCTGCGTTAAGCAGATCCAGAAGGAATGAGCGTTTATCGTGCTCTTCCACCCACACCACCTTCTGTGTGATGTTTTCTGATGTGGATCCAACACGTCCCACTGCCAAAAAAATGTAGTTGTCTAAGAAATCTCTAGCCAACATCTGCAATTAAAAATCAACACAAAAATGTTTTAGGGTTTACAGCCTTACAATTTTCTGTAACCCTATCATTTATTTTCATCTCTATTTTACAAAGTTCCTTTCTGTATTCTGCACATTAACCTTTTTAGACTTAAATGAATGAATAAACAAAGCACAGGGCTACATGATCCTACAGAAAAAAATACATTAATGGAACAGTGCATAAATACATACAAATAGTAGATAAGGTGAAAAGTTGGTTTGTCATTTTCACTTCTTGTCTAAAAAATGGATGAAGGGTTAAGGGCATATCCAAACAATAACAAATACACACCAAGGCTATTTTATGGCCTGTTGACAAGCTCATTCTCAGCAGATTGATAAACGAAATTTGAAGGTACTGCAGTAAAGAATGGCATTTTAATGTTGATAAAACTGAAATCGCAGTACTTAAAAAGGTAATAAATTGGAAGGGGTTATTTCAAGAGCAAAGAAATTCTAACTGTAAAGGATTTTGTATACTTACATGCTGCTGAACCTCAATTTATAATTTTTAGATGAAGCAGGTAAAAAATGATAAAGCAGGGAAATGAATACAATTCATTCATTCATTCATTCATTATCTGTTTACCCTCCTCTTATGTAGGACATACACCCCCCAGGACTTACAAGCGGGTGCCTGGGGTCAGAGGCCCGTCAAGGAGCAGACAGAGCATCCAGGATGGGTGTTCAGCCCGATGCCTGGTATGGGATGAAGGAAGTAGATGAAACGAAATGTTGGTGAAATGGATGAAAGGAAAGGTGATGGAATGAATGGCGGGGGAACCCGGAGAAAACCCGCCCAGACGCCGCTTCGTCCACCACAAATCCCACATGCAGGTCCCTGGGATTGAACCCGGGCCACCTCGGTGGGAGGCGAGCGGTCTAACCACTCGGCCACGGCACCGCCTAAATGAATACAAGATGTTCGTAGTTTAACGAACGCTTCTCCTTTCCATGTTCTTTGGAAAACCTTAATAGACATTTGCTTCTTTTCTCTCATTCAAATAATTTGCCACAGATTTAAAATATTCTACTGCTTGCCAACATCATCATGTGCATAGACAAAATATGTTCATTTAGTTTCATATGCTCAGTGCTTCAATAAAAGCCGGCAAACTTCAGCACTGCTTCAGCTACTGGATCCCCTCCTTAAACATTCTGTTTGTAATTATAAGCAATAGCATAGAAGTGATTGACAGTGAAGGATTTCAAATGAAAGTAAACGAGTAGTAGGAAAACTCATTTACATCCTTCACTAAAATACATAGTACCTGTGACATGTTTCGAGTGTCTTGCTCTCGTCAGCTGCTGACCTACTGCTTGGTGTTTGATTGGTTGTCCTGTGTTTGCCTGTTCTGTATGTCTGTGGTGATATCTGGTAAGTAATGTATGCACAGGTATTATGTACTTTAGTGAAGGTGTAAATGAGTTTTCCTACTCCTCGTTTACTTTCATTCCGTTTGTACTTCACTTGCATCCTCCTTGTTTGGCACACATTGAAATGAAACAGATAGCACTTCAAATGAATCGTCATCTTGATTATTCAGCACAGTTTGTTTTGCAATATAGTGGCAATTGCAGATTGTGATTTGTATAACTCAAACTCCACCAAAATACTACAGTAAAATTATATACATTATAGGAGCAGGAACATTGTTCCCTCCTGTACTTAGCCAATAGTATTTTACCACTTATTTTTAGTAGCCAATGGCACATGTCCTCCACCTTACCTACACCAGATAGGCATCTTTGCTATGAATGAGCCAGTAATTGCATTTGATGATACTCTGAGGAATGATAAATCCAGATTTTATTGACATGTTTACAATGGTAACTGCTTTGGGATGTTGAGTATTAATATAGGGGTATCGGTCCAGGAACAATTAATCAAGGTTCTACTGTATAACAGTTAATAGCACAGGAGGATGGAGAAAATGCAAAGTAATCACCATTGCAAGAGGAAAGTCACTGGTTAGCTGGGAGGGAGAGGGGAGAGGGGAGGGGGAGGGAGAGAGTGTGTATGTGCACGCGCATGCATGCACATGTGAAAATATAATTTGGGGAATAGAAAGTGGTATAAGGATTGAAAATGTCTTGTAAACTAATTTGAACATATACTGTAATTAACTCTTGTACCAGATGCACATTTTATGAAAAACGGTTTTTTGAAAATTGGGTTGTGCATGTTATTTAAATTAGTTATGTTGAAAGCATTGCTTTTGACTAGCATAGTCCTACATGTATATTTCAGGTATGTAAGCAAAGTTTAACAGGGATGGCGATATCCGTGTCAGTCTTTGCTCGTCTCCAGCATATGTGATAGTTCTGATTTAGGTGCCATTTGTTCTTTGTGAACAGTGTTCTTGTACACACCTTGGCAGACATACAAAAATGAGTACTAAAAGATTGCATTCATTCACTGCTGCAGAAAAATTGTAAATTATCAAAGAAGGGTAAGAAATATGAGATGCTGCAGAAAGAAAATTCAGTGTTCCAGAACCTTGTGTAAGGGATTGGAAGAAAAAGGATAAACTGCAAACAACCAATCGCATAGACAGCCTTTCCAAGGATTGACGGCCAAGTATCCAGAAGTGGAGAATAGACTTGGAGCCTTCATAACTTTGAGGCATCAGTTTACTTATGCTTACACAACAACCTGCTTCAAGCAATGAATACTGCGCAGAGATCAGCATTGCACAGAATTTCAAAGCAAGCATGGACTGGATTCCATGCTTCTTGTATGGCACAGGTTTTATATTTGCAGGCATACCAGAATAGCGCAATGTATGCCAAGAGTATGAAGACAAACTTTTGGTCTTTCAAAAGGCATGTTATACGTCTACATAAGCAGCATGAGTATCTGCTTTTGCAAACAGGAAATACCAATCAAATGCCTGCTTATTTCAAAATGCCATATGATCCATTGGTTGCAAAGAGCAATGCTGTATCATTATGTTGGCAACAGGAAATTTCCACTGTTTGTAAAAATTAAACAGAAAACCATTCTCAAGGAAGAGAACTTTCCTCCTGGAGACCTGGTGAGAGTCCAGATAAAAGAGTGGATGGAGAATACGCAGTCGTTAACTGGATTAAAACCCCATGGGAGCACTTCTATCACGCCACAGAAACATGCTAGTTCTAGACTAATTTTGAAGATTTAGAAGCTAGTAACAGTGATGTGTCATATTTAAAATAGAGAGTTGAGGGTTGTTACACTACATCACTATCATATTCTTACTTGAACGCGTTTCGGGAGACGGCTTGTTCCCATCGTCAGCATTTTCTCTCAACTGATTTTTGCCGGTCATCGTCTGGGGGATGTGTGTGGTTTGTGGTG
Organism: Deroplatys truncata; assembly: GCA_030765065.1. Lineage (NCBI taxonomy): Eukaryota > Metazoa > Arthropoda > Insecta > Mantodea > Mantidae > Deroplatys > Deroplatys truncata. Next base: position 83,239,268 of record CM060988.1, read on the forward strand.
TTCTCTGGTGCTGGGCTGATGAACCTCCAAAGGCTGTTGGGTGGCGGCAGTTCGAAATTCATTAGGTGATTCCTGTGTTTGACAATATGTATTTTTTCCAGATGTCCAATACATTCCTGCTGTTGATCGGTTTTAAGAGTTTTATGTTTGGAGTGATATCATGGTTTGAAGACCAGAAATGATGTGCTACTGCTGATTTATCTTGCTGCTTTTGGTAAATGCATCTCATATGCTCTCTAAGTCTTATTTCAAGATTTCTTTTGGTTCTTCCTATGTATACCAGGTTACATTCATTACAATCAATTTGATATATACCAACTGATTTATCGTTGGGGATAGGATCTTTTGTTCTGTTGCAAAGTAGTTTCTGTATATTGTGGTATTCTGTGGAGACAGGGTGATGATGTATTTTTTGAAAATCCTTTGAAATTTATGATGTGTCCAAGGGTGATAAGTGAATTTTCTATATGCTTGTGGTTTTTGTTGTCCGAGTAACGTAGTCATTTGTTGGATGTATTTCTGTCTTTCAAACCTTTTTATCTTCTTATCTATTTTTTTTTCTGGTATCCATTCATAGTGGCTATGTTGATAATGTGTTGGTATTCTTTCTGGTATTTCTCTTTCTCCATTGGTATATGTACTAACCTGTTTGTAATACTATTTAAAATTGCATGTTTGTGGCTTGTAGGATTGTAGCTATTGTTTTTAATATAGTTTTCTGTGTGCGTTGGTTTTCTGTAAATACCGAACGTTAGTTTGTTGTGTGCATTATTTCTGATGATCCTATTGTCTAGAAAAGGTAATTGGTCATTTTCTTCTTTTTCCATTGTGAATTTTATAGATCTTTTTTGTAAATTTAATAATTTCAAAGCATCTTCTGAAAGTTTTTTTGGAACAATAGCAAAAATATCATCTACATACCTATACCAGGTTTTGAATAGATGTGGAAAGATTTAGTAATATGGGATTCAAAATGGCTCATACATAGTTCTGCTAAAAATGGTGAAAGGGGGTTTCCCATAGTTAGGCCTGAGGTTTGTTTAAAGATTTTGTGATGGAATGAAAAGAAATTCTGGTCCAGACATAATTTTGTTAGTTTCAGGTAATCTTCTGTTTGTGCTCTAGGTGTGCCATTGTTTAATATCCAATTTTCTAGGAGTGGTAATAATTCTTCTTTTGGTATGCTTGGGAAGAGTGCAGTGACATCAAATGATACCATCATGTCTGTGGGTGATATATTTATATTTGAAAGGTGACTGGTTAATTCTAAAGAATTTTTTATGCTGAGACTTTTGAACATAGGCATGGAGTTGAAGGTATTTGAAAGCCATTTTGCTAGTTTATATGTGGGAGAGTTTATGTTATTCACTATGGGCCTCATTTTGTTGCAGAGTTTGTGTATTTTTGGTAGTGCAAATAGAATACCAACACATCAACATAGCCACTATGAATGGATACCAGAAAAAACAATAGATAAGATAAAAAGGTTTGAAAGACAGAAATACATCCAACAAATGACTACGTTACTCAGACAACAAAAACCACAAGCATATAGAAAATTCACTTATCACCCTTGGACACATCATAAATTTCAAAGGATTTTCAAAAAAATACAACATCACCCTGTCTCCACAGAATAACCACAATATACAGAAACTACTTTGCAACAGAACAAAAGATCCTATCCCCAACGATAAATCAGCTGGTATATATCAAATTGATTGTAATGAATGTAACCTGGTATACCATAGTAAGATGGCGGCGATAGACGGAATGGTGACGAGAAGAAAGCAGCAAATTTTTGACGAAAAAACAGGAAAATGCATCGAGGAAAGGACTGGAAATGATAAAAGTCGAAAGATAAACATCAGAGAAGACGGCAGAAATGAAGGTAGCAAAAATGAAGTCACGGAAGGGAAGAGGAAACCACAAAATGATAGAGCACATGGCATGAGGGAAATGGAGACGATAGCGTCGCTACAGAAGATCATCGAACTTCTAAATAAAGATCTGAAAAACGCACAAGAGGAAATTCGAGATCTGAAAACACAAAAAGGAGAATTAGAAGCATATATAGAGAGTAAGCATATAAAGTATCGTATGCAGCAGTAGCGAGACAACAGCAGGAAACCCTTAAAACCAAAAACATTAACACCGCAAATAGGTTCCAGGTGTTAAATGAAGAAGAGATGCAAGCAGACGCAAATCCAGAGGAAAGAAACAACAAATATAAGTGGACAAATGCAAAAATGAAGAAACCGAAGAAAGAAGAACAAAACAGTGAGGGAAGGAAGGCGAACGAAGAAGAAAAGTGTGTTGTGATATACGGGGATTCCATCTTAAAAAATATAAATCTAAACAGAAAAGACGCAAATGTGAAAGTTTTCAGAGGTGTAAAGGCTGAATATATGCCCAACATTATAAAAAGTGATAGTGATAGTGAAAAGGGTAAAGTTAAAGTGGTGTTATTGCATGTAGGTACGAACGATATAAGAAAAGGAATAAGTCCAAATGAGGTAATGGCCGAAGTGTATAACTCGATTGTTTGTACCAAACGGTGTTATATAGGTGCAAAAGTTGTAGTAAGTAGTATAGTCATAAGAAGAGATTACAGCAAAAACTACATAAAGGCTATAAATACTGAAATCAAATGGGCATGCAAAGCCACTAAAGCTATTTACATAGAGCCAAATAGCTTTATAGATGAAAGTTGTCTGGGAAGGGATGGATTGCATTTAAACAGAAAAGGTTCGTATGAGATGAGTAAAATGATAAATAAGGTAGTCAATTTGTGCATGGTGCAGGGAAACTAGATTTAAGTACAGACAGTGACAACAAAATTGATAAATGTAATCAAAAGTCTGATATAGTAAAAAGTAAATTAGGTGTAGGTTGTAAAAGTAAAAATGGCAAAACTATCTATCAATATATGCATGGAGCAGAGCAACTAAAAATAAACTCAGAGGGTGGTAAAATGGAGCTACAAATAATAAGAAATAAATATGAGTCAGCCCACGCAGGTGAAAAATTAGTGGAAAGGGGCAGGGCAGCAAGGGTATTAAGCTTCTTTCATCAAAATGTTCAGTCTATAAATAATAAAAGGGCACTAATAGAATTAAATATAAAGGAACTAGAACCGAATATAATGATATTTACAGAACATGGTCTAAAAAAGGAAGAAATAGTAGCTAATAATTATCAGGGTTTTACGCTAGGAACACACTACTGCAGGCAGGAACATGCTAGTGGTGGGGTAGCTGTATATATAGAAAATCAACTGAGTTTTAGGGAAATAGATTGTAGTGAATTCACGGTAGAAATGGCATGCGAACTTGCAGCAGCGGAGATCAATTTAAAGACAAAAACTATTATACTTATTGGAGTGTATAGAGCTCCATCTGGAGACTTAAAAATATTTTTTGAAAAGGTAGAAAAGCTGCTGTATTCAGTAGGGGAAAGCAAGATAAAAATTGTAATGGGAGATTTAAATATCAATTTATTAAGGGAAAATACAGCTAAACGCGCGTTAATGGAAATACTAGACAGGCATAACTTAAAAATAGGGGTAGAAGAGCCAACTAGAGTCACAAAGCAATCAAGAACTTGTATAGACAACATTTTTATAAACTTAAAGAAAACCAAATGGAAATCAACTGTGGTAAAAGCAGGAATAGGGGACCACTTTGGACAGGTTATAAACGTAAATATAAGTAAAGTTGTTATTCCAAACATATTTGAATACAAAAGGCAAATAAATTATGAAAATGTAAAAAAACTACAAGGCTTTCTGCAACAACAAAGCAGGAAAGAGGTATATATAGTAGAGACTGTAAACGAAAAGTATAATAGCTTTATCAAAATATTAGAAAAGGGAATGAATAGTTATATACCTGTAAAAAAAATCAAAATAAAAAATAATAAAGGGGACACATCTATGAAGTGGATGACAAAGGGGATAGAGATCTCGTGGAAAAGAGTCAAATTTCTGAACTCAATAAAGCACCCAAATATGAATGACCGATCCGTGGAGTATATAAAAAATTATAACAATATTTTTAAAAATGTAGTAGAAAATGCAAAAATGAAATATAACAGAGAACTCATACAGAAAGCCGACAATAAAGCAAAAACAATATGGGGCATCGTAAATAAAATCCAAAAGGAAGGAAAAAATAAAAATGCAGAAAACATAGTGATACTAAGTAATGACAATGACATAAAAGATCCAAGAAAAATCGGGGAAATATTCAATGAGCACTATGTAAATGTAGCCGCACGATTAAATTTAAATAAAAGTGTGACAAATAAAAATAATTATTTATCTAAAAGAGCAGGTCAATTAAACACTATGGTAGTCTCGGAAGTGACAGAAGAAAGCGTACTAAGCGAGATAAAAAAGCTAAAATCTAAGAAATCAAGTGGACTGGATGGAGTCTCAAATGAATTACTAAAACAGATTAAAAACAAAATTGTTGACATTGTAACACACATTACAAATGCATCATTAATGCAAGGAGTCTTTCCTGATACACTAAAACAAGTAGTTGTTAAACCAATACTTAAACCAAAAGGGAATAAGAAAGAGGCAGAAAGCTATAGACCAATCACCTTGTGCTCAGCCTTCTCAAAATTAATGGAAGGATTATATTTAAAACAATTACAAAATTTTGTAAAGAAACTAAAAATTATATCAAAATGGCAATATGGTTTTCAAAAACATAAGTCTACAATAGACGCCATACAAAAGGCAAACAATGTTAAATAAAAGCAATAAATAAACATGAATCTGTGATGGCTATTTTTATAGATTTATCGAAAGCCTTCGATTGTATGAATATAAAAACATTGATATACAAATTAGAAAAATGTGGAATTCGCGGCCTGGCTCTAGATTGGGTACTAACATATTTAGAAAACAGAACACAGTGTGTGGAAATAAGTAATTTAAATGCTAAAGGTGTGAGAGAAAAAATAAAATCAGACTTTAAAAAGGTTCAACAGGGAGTTCCGCAAGGCTCAAAATTAGGACCCTTTTTGTTCTTAATATACATTAATGAAATATATGAATTAATAGAATCTAAGGGAGAAATAGCAATTGGATATGCGGATGACATGACGGTTATAATTAGGGGACAGAAAATACAAGATGTAGAAAATAGGGCAAACTCAATTCTAAAATTCATAAAAGAATATTGTTCTAGTCTAGATATGGTAATAAATGTAAAAAAGACAGCATGCATACATTTCGAATTAACGAATCGAAACCTCAAAAATGTATATCTAACAATAGATGGTGTAAATATAGATCAAATAAATAGTACAAACTTCCTTGGAATGATAATTGACAAAAATTTAAACTGGAAAGCACATGTAGACCATATTACCAAAAAAATAAATAAAGGTATATATGTAATGAGACAGATTAGTAAGACAATGGATAGCAAAACGATGATACAGGTTTACTATGCATTAATATATTCGCATATTAGTTATGGTATTACACTGTGGGGGAATATTACTTATAGAGAAATGGAAAAAGTGCTAAAATTGCAGAAAAAAGCTATCAGAATAATTGGTAGGATGAAAAATAAAGAAACATGCAGAAGTTTGTTTAAGAGCCTAAAAATATTAACTGCTCCATGCATATATATTTATGAAAGCATAAAAGTTATTGTACATAAAAGACATGACAAAAATTGTAATATACATTCCTATGGATTAAGAAATAATATGGATTATTTCAGAACGACCCTAAGGGGGACCTTGAACCATAGGAAGTGAATTGTTCAATAAACTACCAAATGAAATAAAGAATATAAATCAAACAATAAAAAGGGTGAAAGCCATAAAAACATATTTAATTGAAAATGCATTTTACAGTATAGAGGAGTTCAAATATGGAAAAATAATGTAAAACTTTGTATATAATGTAAATAGATTATACTGACGTGTCCTTTAAACATATGTAAAAGGATGAAAATAAATGAATGAATGAATGAATGAATGAATACATAGGAAGAACCAAAAGAAATCTTGAAATAAGACTTAAAGAGCATATGAGATGCATTTACCAAAAGCAGCAAGATAAATCAGCAGTAGCACATCATTTCTGGTCTTCAAACCATGATATCACTCCGAACATAAAACTCTTAAAACCGATCAACAGCAGCAATGAATTGGACATCTGGGAAAAAATACATATTGTCAAACACAGGAATCACCTAATGAATTTCGAACTGCCGCCACCCAATAGCCTTTGGAGGTTCATCAGCCCAGCACCAGAGAACACCACAAACCACACACATCCCCCAGACGATGACCGGCAAAAATCAGTTGAGAGAAAATGCTGACGATGGGAACAAGCCGTCTCCCGAAACGCGTTCAAGTAAGAATATCATAGTGATGTAGTGTAACAACCCTCAACTCTCTATTTTAAATGCCAGTTCTAGTTTGAAAAGGGGTGGGTTTTATGCCCAAGCACTGCGACCTTAAAGATCTATCGCGCATCCCCCTTTCATCAGTTAAGTAGCCTGTTGCTTGATATGAACTTAACCAGACTGCTGAGGCTTTCGATAGTTCACCTATCTTTGGAAAGTGATTGCCAAAAATACTTGCTCTTTGATTCGCAAGAGCAGGGCAATCATGCTAGTATCAGAAACATGCTAGTATTGGACAGTTTTCGCAGGCATAAAATGGAAGACATGAAAAGAAGATTAGCTGCAGGAAATTTGGATCTGGTGGAATATCTTCACTGCTACAACCAGCAGTATAAACCGCCCATCTGAAAAGACTATACAGAATGGATGGCAAGCAATAACCAAAAGTTAATGCCCACTAGGAAAATTCAAATACCTACATTGTCTTTGGCATGCAACAGGATAAAAAGTTGTATGGGACCAAATTCCAGCAGTCTTGTCAAGAGGTCATTCAAGAAGTACTGCATATCCAATAAAATGGATGGGATGAAGAATGACACAATCAGGAGCGTCGATGATGAGCCAAGTTCGTAGGGGAGTGCAGCAGTGACTGCAAGGATTAATTACATACATAGGTACAACACAACATAAAAATATGAATAAATTACTTAAATATTAGTTACATTAACCACAATGCACCATTTTAATAGTTGTATATTTTATTGTTTTAGGTTGACTTTCATTGAACATTCTTCTTGGCATATAGAAGACACAATTGAGAACAATTCCTTTATTGCACATTTGTAAATAGTTTCACCATTAATCTTATACATATGATTTTGTAATATATATATACACACACACACACACACACACTTCACTTCACTTTTTTTTTGGCGGGGGGATTTTGAAAAATCGGGTGCGCACGGTACACAAGTAAATACAGTAATACTGCTGGGGAAAGTGTCATACTAGAATTAAATAGTTAGTGTCAGTGGGATGATTATCAAAAGTGGTAGAAATACTAGTTTAAAACTGCCACCTACCACAGGAATATATTTGGAAGGATTGTTCAAGAGGACAACTATATGCATATACCCTCCAAGAATTGGCTAGAAGTAATTATGTCACAACTTCAGTATGAGTAAAAAGGTTACAGGGAAAGGACTGAAGGTTTCTGCTCTATGTGTGGCAAGAAAGAAAATGCAACATGTACTTTGTTAGAATGCAAAGGTACAGATATGTGGAAGAAAGAATTCAAAGAATTAGCAATATTAGTAACAATGCAGTTATGTGCAGTGGGAGCAAGAATTATTTTATTAATTCATTATTTTCCCCGCATGTGAAGGTGGAGAAAAGGAAGCGAGAATAGGGGGGAAACAGGTGTGCAACTGGGTAATTTTGTAGGCGATTTTGGCAGTCGTTCACATATGATGTGAGCATCATTAAAAGTGCTGCACTTGCTGGTGGACTTGTGCATTGCTCCATTATTACTACCCTAGCACAAACCTGTGACATTTATGGTGTTTGCCAGGGCCAAGGTCACATTCAACCAGGAAATATACACACCGAAGCTGTTGGGAAGATTTTAGAAAAAAAAGGGGTAAGGAAATTTACTGAGTAAATTCAGTGACAGTTGGAAGATGGCCATTGCTACAAACTTACATTTGGGTCACACCAGCAAGGCATCATAAATTAGTTTTTGCTGCTATGCCCCAGACATGGAAACAATAAGTAATGGTTGGTTGGAGTATTCGCTTATGTACTACTTTGGTTGGCGCTGTTAGCATGCAACACCTTTCACTTACAGGAAACTGCATTCTCAAGTACTTTTAGACCTTGTTGCAGTTTCTTCTAGGTGTAGTTTGCATTGGGAGCTTCTTTCCAGCAATGCTGAGATATTGACATGGTTGTCCCAAGGCACATTTGCACTTTCAATGTATATTTTAAGCATTATCTGTATACGTCTGCTTAACATTTTAGTCTGCAATTTTTGGCCATTTTTCAAGAACCATGTCAAAAGGGCAGCAAATGCTGTATTAGTCTGGTGGCAATTTCCTGTTGCCTGCAGCTGGACGTGATTTTGGTGTCATTGGCAAACAAATTAAGGTTTGCAGTTTGGCAACAAGGGCAGATGTTTATGAGGATAAGGAAGAGCATGGGTTCAAGTATGTTTCCTTGAGGTATGTCAGTTTGTATGGGATGGATGGAAGAGGTTATTTCATTGATGGGAATGACAAAGAAATGGATTACACAGGCCAGATTGGAAGGCATTTGGTACTGGATGGGTCTGAAAAGATGATCTTCATGCCACTGAGGTGGGCACACAATAGGCCCAAAAATAATGTACAAACGGCTTTCTGTTGAAGGCAACATTCTGCTGTCAACCTGTTGGAGCACTGTTGCCTGTTACTTCCTGAAGCTAAATTCTTGTGTGGGAGCACAGAAAACCTATCAAGAGCACAGCTTTTTCAGCACCTTGCTAGTGGAGCTAAGCAAGCAGATTGACCTATAGCAGGTGTCAATATTGCATCTTTTCCTGGTTTCTTGTGATTTTATCTTGGTATGCTTCCAGGTGTCTGGGAAGTATGGAGGCACAAGATGACATTGAAGAACTGCATAAGGATATCCATCCAAAGTGCTAATAATGCCTTCAGGGAGCAGTTCAATTGTAGGTAGCCTTAGCATGGCCTCTGTAGATCTCTAGCATGATCAGCCAGCTGGTTGAAGTTTGCTGAGGCATGGTCATGAAAAATTCTACCAGTTCCAATTTTACAAGAAGCAATCTGAATTCCTGGCAGTGACCCAGGTCTGTGAACTGAAACTGCCATCTAGCCTAGTTTTTTTCACCTATCTAGTCACTGGTATGAATTGGCTATTGAAGAATGGTGGCATCAGCAACAGGCAATTGTCTTCAGCCATTGCTATCGTGAATTGTGCTGCAAGCATCTACATCTGCTATCTGCCACAGATTGCACACATACTACTGCTCAGGGTGGCATTCCTCCATGACACAGGAATACTCTTGCCAACTTGTTATACTAGCACTTGGGAATTTTCTAGGGGCTTTGCCAGGGAGTGTGTTGAAGGCTTTTGATATGGGCTATGTCAAACCAATCTACCAGTCGCTGATCACCAGTGAGTGGCAAGAAGGGTAAGTAAAAATAATGTGAGAGCTAGGAGTGTTTTGTAGTTTAACAAAAGTTTCAGAGGAGTTTCAGGCTGTGCACTTTGCATTGAAGTCACCTGCTGCAATGGTGTTAACAAGTTAGGTCTGTATTGAACATCAAGTGATGGGAGAGGAGGTACAGTAAATTGAGATTCAGCAGATCTTTGATGGTGTCCACCTGGATTCCAGTGTCTTCCATGTACGCAGCAGCTAAAATATATAGCTGGTGATGTAAAAGGTCTGCAGCAAGGTAGATCTCCATAACCCTTCATCTGCCTATCCATTGTCCTCATTGCTTGAACTTTGTAGGTTTCTTGCACCAGTGGAACATTTTTACTTTCTAAGAGGAGGCTGTTTCTCACAGTTTGTTGCAGATGCCATTTGCATTATTGTAGTGAATTTTGAAATGCTGTGTGTTTGTCATAATTTCTGTCTTCACAAATGGAGGACGATGTGTTTTAGGACTATCACTGGCAATAGGATTTGGAGCTAGGAAGTTGAAGCAGCAACCAGGACAGCAAACTGAATTTTCAGTCACGAATTTAGTTTATTATCTCAAAATAAAGCCAGGTGTAGAGGGAGTGCTAGATTGATTTTGAGGGGGAAGCTGATGGTTGTTTTGAGAGATGGTGCTGCAGCATGGAGGCTTGGAGAAAGGGAGGTTGAGCTGGTGCTAAAGCTATCAATAGTAAGACAATAAAGATTTAAAATTAGCTTAATGTAACATAAGGACAGGTGTGAGGTAAGAACATTCACAATGTACCCACAGGCATAATGCAAGAACTTGACATGGGCTTCTAGAACCGTTAATTGCATGTGGAAATCTTCCAAGCATACAGCAAGGTTCATACAATAACATAACCCATAATATCCAATATGAAATTCATATTAATCGCACTGTGATTGCATGCTGTTCAGAAGCTGGCAATGCATGGAGAAAGAATTGCAGAATTATTCCTCTACATGCACAGCAAGCACTAAGTTTGAAGTTTGCAATCTCTTGCATTATGTGACTATACGAATGCTTCCATTAAATAACATGGGTGCAAAATTTGCAATTATGCTGCATCTGTGCTTACTTTTCATTGTGAATGGGACTTGAATGCTGCTGCATATGATCTGTGGAGGAACCTAGGGAGATGTTTTTTGCTGGTGAGATGCCTGCAGAGCAGCCAGTGCTGCCTGATTTGCCTACAGTGCAGCTACTTAGGAGGGGAAGTGATTGGTTTAATTAAGGAAAGGCATAGGTAGCAGAACTTAAAGACCCACAACCTTATAAAATACATTGTAACCATAGCAGCATGGCTTCTGATGCTAGATAGCTATCCCTCCACAACGTATTACATAACGAACTATAGAAGTTTTAAATTAATATAGATACATCCTGTAAGTAAACCACATATATTGCTGTTCCTGTTTGCTTTTGAACCCAAAATTTCAAGTTAACATTACGAATTATATTGTGACCACGCCGGTAAGCATCTCCCAGCCTGGCATCTGAACAATAGTCCTTATGTGCCGCATCCCTGTTCCAGAACATTCCTTTTGACATGTTCTAGAAGCCTCCCTTTCTAGAACATTCCACTCTGTATACTAGGCCTACATAATGGACTACTCTTACCCAGACAGTTTACTTCAGTTAACAAGTTAAAAAAATTAAGCGCTGTCAAGAAGTCAGTGTTTGGACAGTGCTGAACACAGTTCAGTTGTTAGTTGTGACTCAGCATTTCAGCTGCAATTTGATTCAATGGATAAGTTGTGTTTTGTTCCGAGTGTGTGTAAAAAGTGTCTCAACTTTAAGTTTGTGCTAAGCTGAACACTTAAGTGGCAAATTATGTGTGCTTAGCAGCAACTGGTGTTCTTTGTTACAATATAACGTTCTGACGACCTATATTTTCCATTGACTTTTATCCATCGACATACTTCATTCCAAATGAACTTTAGCTGTTGGTGACTGAAAGATGTATATACACAATATATTCAAAATGTGTAACATGTCCTACCTGAATCTCCTTTGGGAAAGTGGCAGAGAACATCAATGTCTGCCTCTCGCCTGTTTTAGGCATTGCATCCTGCTGCACAATGCGCCTGATCTGTGGCTCAAAACCCATGTCCAGCATGCGATCCGCCTCATCCAGGACCAGGTATCTAAAACAAAAAGATCGCAGTAAATACCATTATTTCACCTCTGGCTTAGTTTTCTCTGAGATTTTCTGTACATTCGCAAACTATTATATTTACAAAATCAAAACTGTGCTGATCAACAGCTGAAGCTTTATTGATACCAATAAAGGCCAGCATGATCAAAACAATGCTTGTCCACATTTTGAAAACTCTAAAAATATAAATTCATCAGGGAGAGTATTTCTTTTACTGTGCATAACCCTACTTATAATAAGGTAGAGGAAGAATTGCTTACCAGCCCAAAATTTGATATTGAGATTTCACCAGATATACATGTTTTAAGGTCCCTTGAATAAATTAAAAAGGATTATTAAAAAAACATTTGTGTGAACAGAATAACTACACAATGAAAATGCAAATAAGTACCGAACTTGCATTTAATTCAGCATCTTCTAAGGATGCAGCATAAAGATCAAGAATATACCCCCACCAACAAACCAAACTACCCTTTACATGGAAAAATGTTCATTTTCTCAAAATTGGCTCAAATAATTTTGGTTAAAATACCATGTTTTTAAAGATGTTTGCATGAATCCAAAATTGGGCTGAAGGAAACAAAACGGTACCTTCTTACCAACCAGGGTTTAGGAAGGGAACGATGACAATGGATAACATATTTACAATTGAGATGGCAATAAATATTTACTAACGATGCAGATTATATGCTGTATTTATTGATTTATGATGCAGTGGACAGAAAAATCATTTGGTACAAATTAAATGAGAAAGGTTTAAGTGCCAGCATGACTGGAATGCTACTACAGGAGTTATCGTCAGAAATTTTTTGTGTCAAATATGGTTTTGGAGAGGTAACCAGTGCAATTGGGCTACGGAGTCTAAGGGCAGCATGCACTATATTGGAGTAAATTGCTTCGGAAGTAACGTTCACTAAAGGAGTCCGTAATACGGATGTAGGTTACTACAGGAACAATTTCTGAAGTAACGTTGGATAGCTCAATTAAAATTTACTCTTTTAGTTGCTACTATGGAAGTAAGGGCTCATTGCTCCCAGAGGTATTGTTTTGTTTGCGTGATTTACTTGACGCTATCATGGAAAGATTATGTGCGATAGTAAAAGGGATGAACGACAGCGAAAGAGATAAATGTTTGTTGGTAGAGATAAAGAAATTCCATTTTAACAATATGAGTGTAAAAAAACGTGATATAAAGATGCTGGAAAGTCGTGGGAGACAAGTTTAACACTTCGAGCAAAAGGAAACGTACTGAAGAGCAGCTTAAAATTCTGGAAACAATGTTTCTAATCTTCATCTTGCATTGCACATCACTTGCGTGTTGATAGAGAAATACCTTCTCCAATTTGGAAAAAGTTCATTATATTCACGGATGGGTATAAAATAGGAACATGTGTACAGTCAATTGCACCCACAATGTGGGAAATCTGCAAAGTGAAGAACTGCCTTTTATTTTCTGAATACTCATGTACATTTATTTGTGTAGGTACCTTGTTCTTAACATAAAAGCACTGTAACAACACGATGAAAGATAAGACCAGCAGGCACACGGTGAATGTTTAAAAGATCGCCTGTAATGCTGGGATTATGATGAACTTTACTCAATGTGACATGAACTTAAGAAATAATAATGGTAAACTAAAGGTATAATTAGGATGCATTTATTGTAATGGGAATGACTCTTGAGTGGTAGTGTTTTTTATTACTTCAAGTTTGACATTGCCAACCTAAGTTATGTTACATTAAGCCAATCCTAAATATCCCCATTTAACAGTGTTAGGCTGTCACGTTCATTAAATTCATCGTAATCCTGGCTTAACTAACTGAAATGTTTCAGTATGAAACATCGGACACTTAACAATAATTGCAGTTTGGGTTATAGGGCTGAATTCCTGTCTTTGTTGTAGATACGTTCCAAGCAAGTTCAAAAGGCATGTAACAGATTCTTTCCTAATACCAAAACATTCGTTGAACTTTCTCTTTGCTCAAGTATCATGGTTCTCGCATACCATTATCACATTCCCATTGTTTTCTTCGAGTTCATCAATGTAATCTAAGTAATCCATGAACACGTCAAAATATCTTCCTCCAAATATGCTACAGTATTCTAGTTTAATCGATAGGTTAGTTACTCCATCGAGCTCGCAAGAGTAAATTTTAACCTATATTTGTGCTCTATTTAATCCCATAGTAGCATACTACATGACGGTGCTCTCCAATGTTTACTTCTGCAGTAATTTACTCTGGGAGGACCTGAAAGGCGTAAAATGTTTTGGAAGTGGTTTACTCTCATATGGAAGTCACTGAGTGTTGACTTGAATAATAGTTTACTACAAAAGCAGAACTTACTCTAGGTTGGCGCAAGGTTGTAAGTTGAGACCCATATTGACAAAATGAGCCTCATATTGCTTAACTTATTTACTGATATAGTGGATTATATATTCACATGCCTGCAATTAAAAATGTGGGTATACCAGTGTTATTTAGTGTGGTATGCTTAATATCAGCAATTGGTTTTAAAGTTAGCCAAAGATGAAATTGAAAGATATTACAAAGGACGGGGACAGAGGGTGAATTGGCACAAATATAACAAAACAACTCACACTGACAGCTTATTACATACAATTACTTCAACCCCAAAGAACACCAATAAACAGTAATCTGAGAAATGAAAGATAAAAGAATTCAGCACCCCTTCCACACAATCAACAGCACCTTACTACAAATTCAAAAAAATATTTAAGGAGCACAACAATATTAGCACCAAAGAACAGTTACTCCATTAACAAATCTCCTGAATTCACAATTCAAGGACACCATTCAAAAAGAACAAACCAGGCATGTATAAAATAAACTGCAGCAGACATTCTATATATATTTTTTAATTTCTCTCTACTACATACATAGTAGGTAGAGAAACGATTGCATTCCACCCAAAAATTTGATAGCAAGATTTCACCGGAAATACATGTTTTGAGAACACCTGAATAAAAAAAAAAAGATTTTTAGTGTAACATCCATTGGTGTGTCTGAACAGCATGAATCAAAAATGAAAAATTGGATAAACACGAAACTTGGTATTTAGGTTCAGTATCTTCCAAGATGGGACACGAAGATTTTCAAAAAAATCCCCCACCCCAAACTACACTTTACGTGGAATATTTAAAATTTCGATTTTCTCAAATTGATCAAACGATTTTGATTAAAATACCATATATTTAAGATATTTTCATGGCACGTGTATGTATATCTTGAATTTTCTGGTAATGTCCCCAAAAGTCCTCTTCATTCTGAATGACTTGCATAACTGGTAGACAAGATTTTACTACACAAAAACTGTAGATCTCGTTAAAACACACAATTTATGTTGAATACATTTTTGGTGTCGAGTGAACCATTACTGAGATATTCCTTTTATTTGTTTGAACCTTCCAGTCATACTTTTTCTCAAATGGGAATTTGTTATTAGTTTTCATGTCCTGCACATGCAAAGAGAATGGAATGCTCCACATAGCGACCAGCTCTTAAGATTTGACTATCGCTTAAAGCCTACTGTATTTCCATATTCTCCTTGCAACTACAAGAAAATTAGCAATAAGTAGGGACCTGCATTTTTCAAGTTGCAACATCCATTTTTAGAAACTATTCCTTAAAATGTTTGGAAAACAGTTACCTATACATAACATTGTTAACAATTCAAAAATTAATTTATTTCACAAAATAAACTGAAATGAGGCAATAACGTGAACATGCTAACTTCAATTTTATATGCATAGGAATGCAAATTCAGTGTTGTTGTTGTTCACCAATGGCACTGGGGATTAATTGATCTGCATCATTTTCTCTCTGGCTTCCCAATATAAAGTCTGTAAGTTATAACTTTTAAGGCCTTTGCATTTGGCGAGATGATGTTTGTTCAGGATTACATCATCTTCACAGAGAGTGCACTTGGGTGTAGGTAGGCATCGTATCTTATAGAGGTGTTCTGTGAGGCAATCATGGCCAGTTGCCATCCTAAATAAGGCCACTGCAGTCTTCCTTGGCATTTTTTGTATATCAACTCTATCTTAAATAGTCCTATAATCTTTATCCTTTAATTTATTTCATCAAGTCTCTGCTGTCTTTTGAAATGTTCTTTAATGTTATTTAATTGTTTATTTATTTCTATTTGTCATAGAGGTTTTATTTGTTGTATTGCACCTTTCTTTGCTAATTGATCCGCATGTTCATTGTCCAACAAGTCCAACATGAGTTGGTATCCATTGTAGTGTTACATGATTTCTAGTTTCAACTGCTTTAATTAAGCTTCTTATTTCTTTAATGTTTCCTGTTTTATTATTGTAATTTACTATTCCATCTACGGCTGATTTTGAGTCCAATAAGATGACTATTTTTTGTTTTATGTACGGTCTATATACAATGTTCTGTAATGCTGCTTTTATAGCTGTTAATTCTCCATCATAGTGGTTTGACATTTCATATAATGTTAGATACTGTGCAAAATGTTTACAGTATACTCCTGCAACAGCATTTTTGTTATTGATGAGGGATCCATCTGTATATATTCGGAGCCATTCTTTTTCTGGGTATCTTTCATTTTCTGTAGCTATTGCTATGGCTCTCATTTCATCTGGTATATTGTTTTGTTTGTGTATTGTATATATCAGGCCATTCTGATTGTATATCAATATATTCTATTTGTTACCTCTATTGCAATTTTATTTGTTGTAATTATATTCTTATATTTTAAGTTATTAATATATGTTCTGAAGCTTATTTGAGTTTTTAAATTACTTATAATATCTGCTGTGTGGTACCATTTGTATCTGTTTCTATTGATCTGCAGTTTTTGTGCTAGAGTAATTGCTTTCAACTCATGTTCCAATTCTAGAGCAATGTTTTTTGTGAAGCTTTGTAGTACTGTAATTGGTGGTGTTATTACAGCTCCTGTTATTATTCCTAGTGAATTATTTTGTGAAATTTCTAGTTTACTTTTAAGTCTCTTGTTTACTGTTGCTAGTAGTTCTCCTACATACAATAGATTAGGTTTTATGGACGTTTCATATGTATTATTAAGGAGGTCCATGTTTCCACCCCATTTTATTCCTGCTCAACATTTTAAAATGTTCTTTTTGTTGATTTTATTCATTACATTGTTTACATGTTCTTTCATTGATAGTTTCTGATGTAACTCTATCCCTAGATACGTTGTAGTTGCTGCTTGTAGTTTATTGTTGATTTGCAAGCATATATTTTCTGTTTTATGCTGCATTATGAATAGTTGATATTGAGTTTTTCCTGTATTTATTTCCATATTGTTATTATTAGTCCACTGTTCTAGGGTTATGATTGTATTCTCCATTGTTGTTTGTAGTTTTTTGTAATGTTTCCCAGATCTCATGTTCTTTTCTGAAGTCCATATTACCACGTTGTCAGTATGTTATCTATTTTCTTTAGTACATCTACTAGGTTGTTTATATATATAAACAGTATAGCACTTGTAACAGACCCTTGAAGTAGTACAACTCTCGTTTGTCTCCACTTAGATGTGGCTGTTTCATATTGTACTGCAAACCATCTTTGGGATAGGAAGGTTTGAAACCAGTTTAGCATGTGGCCTGATATGCCATATGTCTTCATTTTGTATAGTAGCATTTCTCATCATACTCTCTTAAACACGTCTTTGAAGTTGACAAACAGTGCTAGAGTAGTCTTATTATTATTATTATTATTATTATTGAAATTTTCTTTAATGTCCTGTATGAGTCTTACAACCTGGTGTATTGCTGAGCTGTCCTTCCTAAATCCAGCTTGTTCAGGGACTAATAGATTTTGTGTTTCTAGATAGTATGTCAGTCTTGTAGCTACCATTCTTTCTAAGAGTTTTGCTATGTTTGATGTTAAGGATATTGGTCTAACGCTAAATGGACTAAAACACAGGCATGCTCAATGGACATTCTCCAAGATGGGGCTATAGTGACAATAAAGCTGGTGAAATTATTGCAGAATTTGTAAATTCACAGTGTTTGCCTTGACAACTTGTTCTCCCACTCCATCACCTCGACTTAGGTGCATGCATCATTCTGCTTAAGAAGCTGGTCAGTAAGAGCCTTACTAAGCATTATTGTTCTCTGTGTTCTGTTAGTTTAGTATTATGCCCAAGGCGAGCGTTAGCGTAAAGGAAAGGGCTCTTGAATTAAAAAATGACACATTACATGCATCCAATTCAAAAACCATAATGTGTCAATACTGTAATTATACGATATCTTGGGGTAGAAAAGATACATGTACCAAACATGTGCGAAGTGATAAACACAATAACTGAAGACGCCATCTACAGCCAATACATCATCTTGTCATATGAGGCAACAAAGTATAGTATAATTTTGCTGCAAACAAGAGTTATTGCAAGGGATAATTTTGCCAAAGAACCCAAAGGACTAAGGAGTCTTTTCTTAAAGTGAATATACCACTCGAGAAATGGGATCACCCTGCTATTAAAGAATGGATAAATGAATTCATTGAAGATATGTTGAATAGATTACTGCCAAAATTATATTATTATTCTTATAATACTATTATAATTTTATTGTTGTTTGTCACTTCAGAAATGGAACTTTGTAACATTAGTTAACACCGTTTTTTAACAGGTACTGGAAATTTGCTGCAAGTTAGATTGTTAAGAGAGAAGTATGTTCCACATCTGAGAGATCAACAAGTGAAAAAAGCAGTCTGTGGCCAGACGATGTACATATTCTGGAAGTAGCTGATGCAAAAATCATGCAGCAGGGCAATACTTAATTCTGTACAGAAGTACTCTGTTAACTACAACAATATCTTGGATCTGGTAAGCGACAGTGTAAACTGCTTCGGTTCCCTGACTGTCTTCCTCAGAGAGGATGCAGAACACATTTAGTATTGGGCGCACTGGCTAAATTTGGTGGAATGCATATTCAACGAAAGAACTGACGTAACTTAATGCAGTGGTGGTTAAGGTTAAAGTTGTGTTTCTCAATACGAGAAAGAGAAAGCTCCTGTATATTTGATTTCTCAAAGAAAAGTATCTGTCTGAGAAACCTATACTGTTTCCAGTACTGACAAGATGGAATACTTGGTTCGAGGCCGTTTTATACGTTGAGATGCATCTACATGATATAATCGAGTTCCTGCAGTAAGAAGATCTGGACTCTATCAGCAATACTGGTCGTCAGTTTCATGAAATCACTGACGAATGATGAAGTAAGTATAATTTCAATACAGTCTACATTTGTCAAGGAACATGTCAATGATTTAGTGGAATACATTACTGAAGTAGAAGTATCTTCATACCCAACAAGTCCTACACTTTATGGAGAACTCAGGAAAACATTACCAAATTTTGAAGCTGCAAAAGAAGGGAATTTTTATAGTGAAACAGAAGAGAAACTAAATTGCTTCAGAAGCACAGATGTTAGAAAAGCTGTGAAAAACATTGCAGCATTAGCATTTGCAAAATTGTTACTAATGTTTGAAGATCCTGCTAATAAGTTGTATATAGCGCTTGAAGTGTTAAGACCAGTATTCATCTTTAACAGTAATGTCAATTCAGCACTAGTGAAAAAAGTGAATTCTATTCCACTCTTTAAAAGTGAGAATGATTCAATGATCACAAAAGGGTACAGTGAACTTCAAGAGCAAACAAATCAAATTATGTTACGAGATGGAAACATAAATATTGTGAAAGTTCTGAGTAGCGTGCTTGACAGTCATCGTGAGTTTAGTGGCAGAGCTCTCCAGTCGGTGTCGTATCCATGTGCTAATGTTGACTGTGAACGTTTCTTTTCTTGCTACTCAGGAGTTTTGAGCGACCTGCATTGCAACATGAAAGAAGAAAATGCAAGCATTATGGCAATGTTCTCCTTTGACAGAAAACACAACATAATGTACTTTTCTTTTATGGTATTATGCCCATTTCAGTGTTAACAGCCATTGTGCTAATGTTGACACTGAAATTTTCTTTTCTTGCTACTCAGGAGTTTTGAGAGACTTGCATTGCAACAGGAGAGTGGCAATGTTCTCTTTTGTCAGTTAGAGAAAGAATACTATGCATTTTTCTTTCATATTATGCCTACTTCAGTGATAATTAAATGATAAAAATGTGTTTTTGAAAATAAAATTCCATATTGTTCAACTATTTATTTACATGAGAAAATACCTTTAAAATCCGAAAACAAAAATTAATAAAAATGCAAAACTTCTTTAACAAAAAAATAAATAAAACAAAAATGCAGGTCCATAGCAATACAATAACTTGTACAAATGTTTATCTGTATTAACATGAAATAGATGGAAAATAAGCGTTTGTAAAAATAGTTTGTACAAGAGTAGAGAAAGTCATGCGAGTGCAACACATCAGTTTTTCTTTTTTTAGTTAAGCATCCTTTAACCAGTTAGGTTATATTGGACAATGAATGAAATGATGCTCAAATGAGACCCTGAGTCCATAGAGATTAGAATTACCCGACAATCTGTTCAGGATAAGGGAAAAGCCTGGAGAAAGGCTTATCCAGATAACTCACCCTAACCAAGATTCGAACTTGGGACCTCTTGAATGTGAGACAGACATGCTACCCCCTCACCACAGAGGCAGGCCCTGTAGATATTGGTAAAACAAAAAGAGCATAGAAACAGGATCAAAAACATATCAGCAATATAAAATACACACAAGAAGAAAATTGGCAATAGTGCAAATTTTTGGCAAGAAATCATGAAACAAACCCAGAAACAGAACTGTTAATGTATATCACAGACATGAAAATTTCATCCTTAAAACATTTATTCAATTTCAAGATACCTTTCGGAGACCTCGCGAAAAAATTCCTTGAAACACCACCAGAGAACAGGAGCATCTCTATGTTCCCAACCAGCAGCAGTCAACTTCTAAATGCTTCCTAACCAAGTCCCATTAAATAAATAAATAAATAAAAAAAAAAAAAAAAGGGTATTGATGTACTGTGTATCTAATCCAACCCAATTTCTATTCATTGCTTAAAAATATGGTTAAGAAGGGCAAAAAATTGCATATGCATGAAAAATGGTTCACAGCATAGACAAATTCAGATTGTTGGTAAATTCTCATCTTTGGTAGTAAAGTTGAATATAATGGAGGCTGGGAGAAACATATAAGTACTGCATTGGCAAAGGAGAAAACAGTTATGGCAGTGATACAAAGATGTTTATATTTAACGCCACTTATGAGCAGTATGTATGTATTTACATAATGCTATACAAAAATCTTACAATTTTGAATACATTACTTTGAGTTGCTATTTTTCTTTCTTTCTTTCTTGAGTCCATCATGCATTTTAACACCGTGGTTATTTATGCATGGTGGGTCATAACAAATTCATATTGCTTTATTTTTCTAAACTATTTTTCTCTTACTCTCCCCATATATTCTTTTTATATCGCTCTCCTTTTGTATTTTCATTATCCTAACTTTTAATACTTCTTTGTTAACATTCTCTCATTCTTTAGGTAAAGACTGATCTCTCCACAACTTAGTTTCTTCACATTCAATTATATAATGCAAATCATTATCTGCCTCTCCACAAAGAGGACACCTATCCAAATTCGCTTCCTTCCTATCTCCCCTTAGCCTATGTGCACTTAATCTGGACCAGGCTCACCCTTCTCTCACTAACCTATTACCTACATCCACATACTTCTCCCTTCCCCAGTCCACCTTTAATTGTCTATATAGTTCCAAACTTTTCTTTCCTTCCAGACTTTGAAATAATTCTTGTTTCTCTATATCTTCCACTCTGTTCCTCGCTTCTTTCCAGAAACCTTTAACTAACCCCTCTCTCTCCTCCCATACGTTACCCATTCCTATTTCCTGTACAATTCTCCTTATTCCTTGAGCCCAGTTCATCCCAGCACTGGATTTTTCTTGTATTATTAAACATTGCCTCCAGATATTATGCTCGTCCAATGATTTCAATCTATGCCAATATTTAAGTATCCTTTCTACCTTGCTACCTACTCTTCTCAACTCCAACATTGCTGCCTTTATTCTGTGCCAATTGAATTCAATGGATTTAATGAAAACTGGACACAGATAAGAAGTGATATAATATGGATTTAATTATGAGAGTTTTCTGTAAGCTACTTTAGAGTTCCCAATAACACACAAAACACAAGAACTTTGGCAGAGTGGAAAGGTAAGCATGAGAGGGTTAATGATGAAGGGGGATGTTTCAGGTTCAAGAGCTACCTGGTCCAGTTATTGGCAAAAATATCCTGGAGGTATCAAGACAAAAATTTGAGTTTTATGATCAAAGGCTGGTTCACAAAACCGAAAACCAAAACGAGAACAAAAATAAAATATATGTACTTTAATGTAAGTGTGCACAATTAATGGGCAACTTTCCTAGAATGGGAAAGAAGAACTGGTCAAATTTTAACTTTCTCATTGCTGTTCCTGAGGACAGCATATTATTCATATTGTGCATACTGGACTCTTCACTGTAGAAATTTTTTAAAGGCGACTAACATGAAACAGCAACTAGAGCAATCTCTAGTTAAAAACTGGGAAAATGAAACAAGAATAAATTTCAGAAAATGTGTATTCTGACTCCTCAGAGACTAGTTCCAGAAAAAACATCACTTTTAGTTTGTTTATATGTGACTCAAAACTGGTTACTGCCTTAAAAAAAAAAAGAAAAGAAAAAAAAAAAGTAGTAAAGACTCAAAGAACAGGAAACACCAACAGAAGTTAACAGTTAACAAATAAATTGAATGTGCACTATTAATAAAAGAATGATACTTAAAACTAGTGGAATCAGAAATAGTATTGGATGTATGTTCAGAAAATACTTACTCTATCACATTTTGATACTGGCTAACCTGTATTATGCTGGCCGAATTGGAAGCAAATGAAAAACTATCATTGGTCAGTTTTAAACAAATGACATTCCAACACACAAAATCAACTATTGATGGTTGACATCATTCATGTTGTTATTCACAGATTATTGTGAACCATACAAATTAAAAAAAAACCTGATACATTCACATGGCTTTCTCTGCCCTCTTATCATTTATCAAAGGGTATACAAAGTAGTCTTAAATCTTATTTTTATGTCTACTTCATTTTAATCCATAGAAATAGCTACATTATACATTTCATTATAAATACAAAGAGAACAGCTATGGTCAAACATTTAAGAACTCGACCTACATGCTAGCCTTAAAATTTCATGCTGTTTTAATGGAATCGCAAGAAACTGAATGTTGGCAGGAATTTAAAAGAATGGTTAACTATTGAATAGAAACCATTAATAATGCATATCTCGGGAATGACTGATGCCACAAAAAAGGTCATTTGAAATAAATTGTGTGTTTTAGAGAGATCTACATTTCTTGTGTAGTATGTTTTCATCTATTGTTTCACTTTTACCAGTTATACAAGATTATATAGAATTCCTTCTGAAATACTCCAAAGGATATTCCCAGAAAATCCAAGAGATAAATTTTAATGGTCATGTAAATAACTTTAATATATATGGTACTTTAACCAAATTAGTTAGCCGTTTTTTAGAAAATAAAAAATTTCAAAAAACGTTCCACCTAAAAGATAGTTTAGGGTAGGGGATTTGGGAATTTTCTAGGAAATGTTTGTGTCACATCTTTGGAAGGTGCTGAACTTAGATACCGAGTTTGGTGTTGGTTTTCGAGTTATGTTTACACGCATATACACATCTTTTTCTAAAAATGCATTTTTTGGATTCAGGGGGGGGGGGCTGAAAACATGTATTTCCAGTGAAATCTCAGAATCAAATTTTTGGGTGAAATGCAATATCTTCACTACCTACTATGTACGAGGTAGAAAAATTAAGAACAAATGTGAAATACAGAAAATCTACAAAATTCCATGTGTTAAATGTCTGCAAATCACAGAGCTTGAATATATCCTTATATTGAGTATTTCTTTTGATTAACATCAATTTAAACAGGGGTTTACTGTGAAGGAAAAGATAAGCAAACGACACAGATAAAACAAGGATAGTTTAACGTTCTATAAGAATTAACCCTCACATTTTAGTCCTTGATTCACAGACCTCAGTGAATTTTCTCTACAGCAAAATTCAGGTTTCAAATGTCTTTTCCATCATTGGTCTGTTATTCTCAACTCTGGCAACTTAAAGATGTCAACCACAAATGATTAAAAAAAATCTTACAAATTGGTTCTTTATTGTATTTTCATACATATTTTTGGCACTCATAACTTAGGCATTCCAATTTTTAGTAAGTTTTTCTTTTCTTTTTATTTTCTCTACCACATACCTAGTGTTCTGTCCACCTAAAAATTTTATACAGAGATTTCACCAAAATACATGTTTAAAAGTCCTGAATTTAAAAAAAAATCATTTTTAGAAAAAAAGGTCTGTGTGTGAGTGTGTGTGTGAACAGCGTAACTCAAAAATGAAAGTCAGATAAATATAAAAGTTGGTATTTTGGTTCAGTATCTTCCAAAGATGTGACAAGAAGATTTTCAAGAAAATCCCCCTACCCCAAACTACCCTTTACATGGAACATTTTTCGAAATTTTTTGTTTTCTAAGAAATAGCTGTAACAATTTTGATTAAAACATATTTAAAGTTATTTACATGACAAATACAATGCATATTTTTAATTTTCTGGGAAAAAACTGATAAGTCCTCTTCATTACGTTGGAATTTTGTATGATTGTGTATAACTGGTAAGTGATAGACGAAAACGTACTATACAAAATATGTAGATCTTTTTAAAACATAAATTTCTTTCAAATGACTTTTTTTGTAGCATCAACCACTTCTGAGGTATCTGTTATTAATGGTTCAATACCTTATCCTTTTTAAGTCCTGTCAATTTTCAGTTATTTCTCACGACTGCATGCAAAGAGCTTGGAATTTTAAAACCAGCATATAGCATCCAGTTCTTTAAACGTTTGATTATCATTGTTCCCTTTGCATTTATGAAGAAATATGTAAGTAGCTATTTCTGCAAAGGTTTATCTCGAAAATGAAGCAAACAGAAAAATAAACCTTTGCAAGAATAATTTGTATTCCCACTAATACATGATAGAAAGTAGCGAAAGTTATGTGAATGTAACACATCAGATTTTTATCCTTGTGAAATACATTGATATATCCCTAAAATAGGGTGCTGGCTGGATAAGAGTCTAATTTTTGTTTCTTTTAATAGTGATGAAATAGGGACTGAACTGATACAACAGGGTAGTTTTAAAATTTTTGGAACGGTGTCTATCTTATGACTGCTGTTTGTATAAAATAGAAGTGATTTTATATGTGGAAGAAAAAGCAAACCGAACCAACATGTTCCAGAAGAAGTGATATTGGTAAAAACGAAGCGACTCATTCATTGCTGTTAGCGGTTCTTACTGTGCATTTCAAGGGGTAAAAATGAAAGTTCCCAAGTCTTAAAGAATGGCTAAATATAATATTTTAAGCCCAGCCTCTTGATGTTTTCTTTCTTTTTTATTTCTTGAATAATTTATGCACCCCTATTTTTAAGCCATTTTTGGTCAAAAAATGCAGTAATGGCTTTTTTGGAATGTAGCCAAATTTTCAAAATGCAACCCAGAGAATCCATCAGCAAGAACGTGTTTTAACCCCATTTTGTTTCATTGTACTTAAGGAAATTTACCTGCAGTTTTCAAGCCCAATCTTGCCTCTTTCTAGCATATCCACAAGACGCCCAGGTGTTGCCACAAGCAGATGACATCCACGATCCAGTTCCCTCATTTGGTCACCAACATTAGCTCCCCCATATCTAAAACATTTCAGTATATTACAGTAACCAATTATCCCTGAGCAGCATGCTTATTCCTGTTTCTAATGCAACCAGAGCTTACCAAATTAATTGCAATTTACTTCAAACACTGAATACTGAATTTGATTTTTATATAATTCTTCAAAATAAATTATATCCTTATAACATTTGAATAAAATCCTTAAAACTTATCTTGAAGTTGATAATCATAACAAACAAAACATCTGTACTTTCCACATGTACAGTGTGTGTTGCACAAATGTTGTACAGTTAAATTTTTTAAAACTTTACTGTTAAATGCACAGATCTCAGCTTAATTAATCCACATTACATTTCAGGTTTCAAATGTCTTAAACCATCATTGATCTGCATTTATTACTTCCCCATAAACAGAGTTACACAATACCAAATATCACCAAAGTTGTTCAGAGCTGCTTGTTAGCTGCAACAGTAACAGTATTCTTAACAAAAACGTTATAGAATAACCCTATATGTATAACATACATATACACTTTGCACCTAAACTAAATTCTGTGAATACAATCAACTACTTACACTACACATGGACGCAATCTTGATCGATAGGCAAATTTGCGAGCCTCATCATATATCTGTGTAGCCAGTTCCCTGGTAGGTGCAAGCACTAGACCTAGTGGATACTGTTTGCGTCGATGGTATGACTAAAATAAAAAATAGTTTATTATAAGCAGAAATATCAGTAAAACCTCTATCATTGGCTTCTAATGCTGTAAAAGTGTAAGTTTCCTCTCACAAGCAGAATAAAAAAGAAACTTTGATAGAATGTAAGCAGAAAGGACACCGAAGGAAAGATACTAGAAAAGACCAAGGAATCATATGGGAAAGAAAGCTAAGATGACGATGCAGGAATTTAGTTGGGAGTATGCTTGCATAATAAAATTTATTGTGAACAGACCTTCATTTGACATTTTAATATTAAACACAAATCTTCATTGCTTTTATTATGAAATTAAAAATGTGTTGAGAAATGTCCTGTTTTGAATAAAGTGATTAGAAAGGAAACCTCAAACCAGAAACATGATTGCAAAGGTATGCATAATATTTAATTTCATATGTTTCTTTGCAGCACAATAAATGAAACTAAGCTAGGGACCAATATCAAAAATGACTAATATTGTAAATAACTCGGTACTCTCTGCCTATTAGGTTAAAGATGCATACAATCTGTAAATGGGATAGTTAACCTGAAGTACTGCAATCTAATCTATTGATCCCTAACATTTAAGTCTAGCGATAACATTGGGAAAACCTATCATTATGGAAATTTTGGGAAATAACTTCAAAACTTCTTTTTAACTGAATTTGTATACAATAAATAAATCCTGTGGTGCTACAGCCCACCAAGAGCCTGGACTGGCAACCCAACTGCCAGCCTCATGCCCATGTGCACATAGCAGAGGTGGGTGATCATCCAACCAATACAGGGAGGTGATGTGGCCAGCGCCACACATGCCCTAGCCAGAAAGTTGGCTCAAAAGGCCAGAACCACTGCCTATCACAGCTCCTCACTTGTCTCATGTTGCTGAGTGGGCACTGGTCCTACACCTGGGACTTAAAATCTGCAACCTTATGGGTGGGATCAAACCTGGGCATATTTAATGGCCAGGAACCAGAGCACCACGCTCCAACACACTGTGACATGGTGCAGGACTGAATTTGTATACAATCTACTCCTAATTTGCAGACTTCAACTAATGTTTAAATGTCTCAAATTTTCTTCCAGCTTTTATATACGAAATTTCAACTGTGTATATGGAGCATAGAGAGAATGTAAGCTATAAGATGCTCAACTTAATTCCATTCTTAAGTAGTCATGCAGAGCCATAACTACTTAATGGCTCTGAAGTAAGAGAACCTGTATATTGCATAAAAATGGGAAGTATGAAGGTTCAATGTTTCAGTTATCTTATCCCTTTCTTGGCAGTAGAGCCTTGAATTCATTGCTTTTAGAGGGAACAGTTAATATAATAAAAAACAAGTGGAAAAACAAATATGAGATATTAAATAAATTACATCAGTCCTTCCAGTTCTTTGGAAAAATTCTAAATTGATGTACGCTTCTCTCAAGCTTATGTTTGCTTCTCTCAAGCTTTTGTTTTCAATCATCAAAGCAATGAAATTTCCACATGGAAAATGCTCCCTGCTGTTACAGTCATATGTGGAGACAATTCCTAATGCAAATCTCTCAGTGCTTAGGTAAATATAGATACCATTTTGATTAATGGATATCCATCCCACCCTACCCATGCCCCTTCCCAATATCACATTTGCTACAACTGCCACCCACATCTCGAATACTACCTTATACCTTGCAATTCCCACTTAATTCTGGGCTTGTCGAAAACCCACAATGCACACTAATTTTTTATCAGTCTTCACATAAGTTGCCATCATCCCTAACAAGTATCATTTGGTTTTGCTTTGTAGTTGCCGCAGCGAATTCCACAGTCTTACTCAACTGAGGCATGAAAGCAAAATGAAAAATGTCATAGGAAGATACAGTGTTCACTATTGTTCCTTCCAGGATTTTCTCTCATTCTTAACAGTGAATACCATATGTCACTGCCCTACTTAAAGCAAACAGGCGTCATCTTTGCCATGTAACACAGTATATTAAGATTCCAGACTACTTAAAATTTCCAGCAATTACTTACAAAATAAAATCACATTTGAGTAATTTTGGTTTTGAAAACCAGTATTCAAGGATAGTTATTAGAACTGAAATTTCTCAAGGAATGATGCAGGAAAATAATACTTAGGGACCCCAGATTGTCGGTAAATAAAATAATGTAATATTGGTGTAAAAATATTATAGTGAGCGGTATTTTGGGCGGTAAATAAAACTGCTTAACGGTGTTATCTCGTGCAAAAAAAAAAGGGGGAAAAACAAAAACACAGTTTAAACTATTTTACTGTGGAACAAAGAGCACCTTACATGTAACTTAAAAAAGAGGAGCATGAAAATATTTACATAGTATAGATTTTGACTGATTTACTTTGTTAGAGACAAAGCCACCATAAGTTCGGTGTTCTCTGGCTTAAGATTTGTTCTTAAGTTTGTCATATTGTTCCCGTATGCAGAGAAAAGTCTTTCACTGTCCACTTTGGACATGGTTACCCACAATAGTTTCATACACTTCTCACTGAAACACAAGTGATCACATTGAAGTCCAGAAAGTAAATGCAGTATGTTCACTTCAGCAGCATCATCTAATTTCTCACACACTATGTTCTTCAGAGCAGCATATCCCTCCTCGAATGTCTTCTCTGGCAAGTCTCGCAGAAAAGGTAACATTCTTCTTGCTTTTTCTATAGTTATATCAGTAGATGCCTCATTTGATACTATTTTTCGTACATCAAACAATTTATCTGCAGAATGAATAATATCAGCAGCTGGATCAGCTGGCATTAAGGAATTCAGCTTGGTAACTGACTTTATGCCCAATTGCTTGACCTGACTGATAACATAAGACTTCTTGAGGGTTGGCAGTCTCTGAAGAAGACTTGAAGTTTTCTCTCCAAACGAGCCCTCAGCTACTATTGTGAAGCCATTTGATATATCTTTAAGTTTGCTATATAGTTTATGAACAAATGGATATTTAGATCCCTCAAGCACTTCAATAAGGCAAATGGTGTCTTTGCAGTGTTCAAGAAGGAAAGATGCCTAGCAGTTTATTATATTTTGAGACCACATTGAAATACTACTGTGGAATCGGTTTGAATTCCCGCGTGCCGCAAAACTAAACTGACCTGGCAACGTCTTGCACATGCTGTCTGTACGGCGCGCGAACGGCACGTTGCCAACTCCACCGTCAGCTGAATTGTGCATGCACTAGCTTAATTTGAAACGTGGCTCCATCGGCATAATTCCTTTTCTTTTTCAGAGCAGAAGATAAACAGACTCCTTGCGCTAAATTGTAATGTAATTTAAAGAATATAACTTGACTCCAAACGAATCTTTCAGTATAGCGGACACAAAATATACCTAGACATGCGTTCAAATTATGGCAACGTCGCGAGACAGCAACAATTTTCGTGTGAGGGGTACAGGAAACGGAGACAGTGATTGGTAGAAGAGGCTGTCTACTGTCAGAATTGACTTGAACCAGACTTAGAAATTCATGCATTATTTAACGATACTTTTGCGACAGTCTTTTCCAGCCAGCATGAAATGGGGCAATGCAAGCACGAATCGTTAAAATACGGCATTAGAGAAGAATTGCAGCTAGTATTGTCATTTAAATCCAAAGAATAATTTGAGTGAAATGAGAAATCCGTCACTGATGCGGTGTTTCCGAGTTCCGATAAACATGGCATTCCTTTTGTTGTGCATGTGATAGGTGAAGAGTGAAGGGGACGGGGTAGTCGAAGCAGTAGCAATGTTTGCCAAAGCTCTGGTTAAATCACAGTGCAGTGCAGTTTGGTGTTCTGTGCCATGCAGCACACAACACTGTGCAGCATGGCCGTAGCGAATGACAATACACGTATCCGTAAATGATTGATAAGCCAATTATCTGATTGTTTATGTGAAAAGGAGAGAGAAACGCCAAAAAAAGGAGAGAGAGAGAAAAATTTCGGGTTATTTTGCACATTTTTTTTCATAACGGTGTTATTTCACGTTATAGAACTAATGTCGCGTTATTTCGCGACTCAGAATGGATATATATGTGGAATTTAAAAATAATTGATTAAAGGTTTTCCTTATTGTTAATTTTTGGCCAATTTCGCGAATTAACTACTCGCGAAAAGTCGGGGTCCCTAATAATACTTCAAGCTATAATAGTTAGTCCGGGGAACATAAAAAAAGGCTTTTATTGACTGCATAATAGAAACCATTTAAATAATGCATATCAGATTAATAAATATAGGAAAATAATGTCAGGAATGATAAAACTGAGATTCTACCATAATAGTAGTCATTTCATGCTTCAGCAAGTTGCTAAAAGAAACAGAAAAATGTGGTGCATGAAAGATACTTACTCTTGCATTGATGTTTACTTGCTGTGGTCCCCTTTCATACATCTGGTTCAGAATGGGGACAAGAAATGCTGCAGTTTTGCCAGAGCCAGTCTGTGCACAAGCCATCAGGTCACGACGAGCCATTATAATGGGAATGGCGTACTTCTGTACTGGCGTTGGCTTATCATAGCGAGCCAGTGAAATATTGTTAGAAATTATTTCAGTCATCTGCACGTCATCAAACTGCAAAAGTACAATGTGAAGTTTAAGTTATTAATTAAAAAAATGTTTTAAAAGCAGCAGCCAAATGCTAAAAATAGAAGCCTTTAATAAGGTAACATTCACTAGAACACAGATTTGTATGCTATAAAAAGTAGTGAGAAGGTCTAAAATGTTTTAATTTATTCATGTATACAGAGGGGTCCAAAACTATACACTCACTCTTTGATAATCAATATCTTGGAAATAAAATGACAGACTTATAATTCTTGCGCAGTAATTTAGTTTGATATTTTCTCATCAGGTATCAGTCATTTTGTGTGTTCAAAGTGTCCACCACCAACAGCTCTACAGTACCTGTGGCGCTAACTGCTAAGCTAACCACAGATATCAGTGTGTCCAGTATTATGGTTGCGCACTGCTTCAATGGATTCTTGTAGCGCATCTAGCATAGCTGGCTTTTCCCCTTAAACCTCATTCTTCAACTTCCTTACCAATAGGTAAAAGTACAGAGGTTTTAGGTCTGGAGACTGTGGTGGGTACTCGGTGGCACCTCTTCGACCTACCAATCATTCAGGTAAAATGTCATCCAAGTACGCCCTGACATCTCGATGGTAGGGAGAAAGCATTAAACCACTGCACAATAATATTAAGTAGGTTATTTGGTTCTCAAGATATGGATTATCAAAGAGCGCACGCACACGCGCACCCACCCACGCGCACACGCACACACACACACAAAATTTCGTCCTTCATAGTGTAGTGGTGACCATGCTAACCTCTAGTTCCCAAGGTTGCGGGTTCAAACACGGTGGAGGACGATGGATTTTTTGGGCGTAAAAATCCTTAGTATGGCTTCCTTCGTAAGGGAAGTAAAGCCGGTGGTCCTGTGTCATAGGTTTATGGCACATGAAAGAACTTCAAGCCTGATACAGAGGCCCCTGAGCAAAATTTCCAGTCTTTCACACCCAGTATAGAATGGACACTAAGGACCACAGCAGTCTCTCTCTCTCTCTCTCTCTCTCTCTCTCTCTCTCTCTCTCTCTCTCACACCCACCCACCCAGAGAGAGAGAGAGAGAGAGAGAACAAATTACTCTATGTGGGAATATCATGGTAACATACATGAAAAAGATTTTAAGCAAAGAAGCAAACAAGAAAGCTACACGAACATTTTAATACACCAATTTTTAAAAATTGTTAACTGTTCCCTGCATGTTTGTGCATGAAAGTCTAAATATAGTACTAAATAAAGATAGCAAAAATAATAGTATTAATATACATTGCTTAAGAAACAATGATGAATGTTTCAACCGAGCTTTAGGGGTACATTACATAACTGTGAAGTAAGAAGCAATGGGAAAGAACTAAAGAAACAAAATCAGTTTTTAATAGAAAATGTGTTTTAAAAGCAAAGAAAGAAAAAAAAATTGAAAACTCTTGGTGATGCTTATAAGCTACTGAAAACAAGCACCAAAAAAACATATTGGCTGACAGGTTAATAAGGTACCGTTTGCACTCATAAGCTCCTCTCGCATTTGTTATTGTTATTTTTATGATTGGATGTGTACAACATAATATTGCAATAATATAACTTTAGCATTTTAAGTTTTATGCATATCTATGCACACAAAAACAATTCTACTAAATCACCCGTTTTAATAACTACAGAAATAAATGCAAATAAACTGTTATCTTCTATCAATAAAACACAAAAAATAAAACAAAATTAATATCGGGTGTATGAACCCTGAGCAGTTATAACTGCTCTCACTTTCCAGTTATAGATGAAATTAAATCCCTGTAATAACGTGGATAAGAAGCTACAACATCCCAGGCTTTTTTAATTTGTGCCCAGAATCTTGTACAAATTCAACAATTCCTTCAGGATATCTTATCTTCACAGAGGAATCAAAATATTCTCAAGTGTTACCGTATATTGAGCATTGTTTAGTGTATCGTCAAGCTGCCACAACACCCTAGACCGTCCCTCGATATCCAACAAGATACAAGTTTGCGACCATGCTGAAATTGTGAAGCTATGTATTTTGCATCGTAATAACTATTCTATGTGAACTTTACCAAATGCCATGTATGAAATGGAGCATATCGAAAATAGTCACTATGTATTGATTAAACATTATTAACAGAAGAAAAATAAGTGTTTGCTACATGCAAGAAGCAACCCTGTAGTCTTAACCACAGAAGTACCCTACGCTTTGTCACAGCGCTATAGAGAAGACAAATGGAAGGTGGCATGTTTAATAATGCCATACAACTTGCTGCAGCGGGTAAACAACTGCATTGAATATGGTATAAACAAGGCACTGCCGTGTAGGAATTAGAAAAATTTGATGTTCAAGACACAATAATGCATATTTTTGTCCACGAGTGCACATACATGTATACAGTGACATGTTCTTTAACTTATGTATTTAAAAGGATAAATAAAATGAGTTACTGAATTACCATTTATATTTTATTCAAGGCACACTTTGGTATAATTCTAAACCAATAAGAAAGGAGCATGAAACATTGGTGTGTATATATGTGGGTAACTCAAAATTTAGTCCCATATAATAAAATGTTTAGGAAAAAACTTATACTGGGTGTTACATGAAGAAAATGTTCACTTCATTTATAGATTCCAATGATAACACTATGCAACAGAAGGTATCTTGTGAAGATCAAAGCCAATCAGTGCTACACTTTTTTGGCATTAATTTTTTAAATCTGGGATACTGCCTGCTCACTCCTATTCTATAAGCTTTCCAAATGCTTCATTTTTAAAATTATGAAAAAAATACTCTACTTTTTTCAAATCAAAACAATTCATGGTAAACAGCAGAAGCACAGATTTATTATTTTATCAGAAGATAATAAAATAGTATGAGCAAATTTTATGGTAAAATTTCAATAATTACGTACACTGATGATGTGCTCAGGCACATTATCACCCGTCGCCTCCACGGGAATGTCCTCATACTTGTTAAAGTTGATGCCAGTGTTGCCTGAACCGAAGAGCTCATACTCCAAGCGTTCATCTCTGGCCGTAGGGATTGTCCAGTCGACATCCTGGTTGTGTCCGCCATCTTTCCAACGGTTTCCACTGCCTCCACTCCCACTTCCGTAGCTTCGATTCTGTGGTTCCTGCCACCGATCATTACGTGTTGGTGGTGGCTCATTGCCTCTGTCCTGCCAACGGCTATTTGCTCTGTTACCCCAATCATTCTCTCTAAAAACAACAATTCATATACATTGAAAATAGCAAAATGTAGATTTTCACTGAAAGAAGTTTATGCTTCTTTAACAAGTCCTGATGTGCTTTAAAGTTTAAGTAAAAATTCACAGTAAGAATTTCATTCTTTCTTTCATTCACTCTTTAATTATTCCTAATCTAACCAGAAATGTGCGTATTTACAGTCCAACCATTATTAGGGATGCGAGTTATTTTTTAATTATTCCTAATCTAACCAGAAATGTGTGCATTTATAGTCCAACCATTATTAGGGATGTGAGTTATTTTTGAGTAACAGTTATACAAGGGCCATCCAGAAAGTAAAGAACGATTGTGCATAATGGTCAGCACCGGTTCTCCACCACCTCATCACATGCGAACTAGTTAGCTCCTTACCCACCTCAGTGTGAGTCAAGTTTTGTTGCTGTAAGGTCACATCTGTCTGTTCTACAATGTGTCCAAATGGTGGCACCAATAGAAAATCCTGCCAAATATGAAGTGCATAGTGTGATTCATTTTTGAACGCACAAAATATTTGGCCAATCAAAATGTATAGGTAAATAATGCAAGTGTATGGTGATAGTGCAATGACGAGTCTTCAATGAGGAAATGGTGCATAAGGTTTAATCAAGGAAGAACCAGTGTGCACAAAGAAGACCAGAGGTTGAGGCTATCACTCATTAAAGATGAGTTGAAAGCAAATGATGAAAAAATTCAATTTTCACTTGTTTCCAAAACTAAAGGTCATTTTGGGTGGAGAAGAATTCCCAACCAATGAAGACCCCAAAGTGGCA
Organism: Deroplatys truncata; assembly: GCA_030765065.1. Lineage (NCBI taxonomy): Eukaryota > Metazoa > Arthropoda > Insecta > Mantodea > Mantidae > Deroplatys > Deroplatys truncata. The sequence continues at coordinate 83,274,071 of CM060988.1, forward strand.
GTAGAAGACCCTGGCTGTCTTTGGCAGTAGAAGAGTAAGTATAACATTGGCATTGTAAAACTGGTACCATGTTACAATAAATGCCTCGACAACAATGGCAATTGTGTTGAGAAATAGAGTAAGGTACTGTGTCTTTGTAAATAGTTTTGTGTTGATATTTTTCATTATTATTGAGTTAAGGCAAATCGTTCTTTACTTTATGGATGACCCTTGTAACTGTCACAGTTACAGCATATTAATGGTTACAGTAGTGTATTACGGTTACCAGTAAAATTAAGTTATTTTTCACACCTATCACGTTTGCAGAAACGTTACATTAATGGTTAACAGTGACAATTAGATATAATTATGCTGACACAGACTTATACTACCCGCAGTTGAAACATTGCACTTGAGAGCTAGCGATTAAGTTGGTACACTCAGGGGAAAAAAAAAAAAAAAAAGATGTAAAGCTTTAACCGTTAAGACTTCCTAAACCAACAAGGAAACATTCCAGGTGGTCAATGGCAAAGCAGAAGCGAAACTGGAAGCAGCTCCGTTGCCGGATGTAGCTATTTCCAACCATGTGCTTCAGTTTGTGAATCTCTAGCACATGCGCCGAGTTGTTCTTTGCAAGCTACATATTGTTCATTGTTGGTGTTCATTTCTATTTATCTATTTTTATATATATTTCATTTATTTTATTATTTATACAAGATTTGAAGAGCGATAATGTTTAAAAAATGACGCTGATTACAGAGTGATGATTCAAATCCTTTGCGTCGAGGTGTGCCACTTAAAGTGTCAGCATTGGAACTGTTAAGGACCAGGGATTTTCTTTAAACAGGAGCAGTACATGCAGGTTCACGGGCATCCCTCTATTGCTATTACTAAAGCCGTATAATGAACTGCAGCAGCTCTTTAACCAAGAACGACAACTGTTATTTACAAGGGAATGAAACTCCAAGAGAAAGAGGATAATGGGAGATTTGGATGGAATTGAGCCATTACAGTTTTAAATTGGTGAATAAAAATAACTTTGTTATCGCATCTTATAACTTTATTTCTCCTCATTGTAGCAGGCAAGCTTGCATTATTGTTTCTATATTGTCAAAAGTGTGTAATTTATTCTACATACGTTGCAATGTTTATGCAGTTATTTTTAATTAATAATAATACGAAATATTTATTATTAGTTGATGTTCGCTACTTACGTATACTTTTTGTATGTGGCTGACACGATAGAAAGGAGAACAATCAGCTGTTGTTTAGTAGCAACTCTGGCAACGTCACAACCATAACACAGCTAAAGTTAAGTGAAGCCACATGAGTTGTCAAGTGCAAAGACTCAATGGCAGGGGTATAATTTGTTATTTAATGCAATCTAAAAAGAAGTTTATTTTAGCTGTGTCAACACTTTGATTACTATGGTGGTTTATAAGTGCAAAATGCATTCGTACTTGCTTCTTCGTTTCTACACATATACATAGTTTATACAGGTGAACTGAGCTATATGGGATCCTAAATAAAAACACCATGTGATGCAGACATTTATCACTATTGCCAACATCAATATCACTAAAAATAAACATTATCAACTTAAATATTCTCGCAGGACACTGGATATAACATGGTAATGATATTTTGAAGGATGATTTTGCTAGAGTAGAAAAATATTAACCAAAACATTGTCTAACATCACAAAAGATAAAAATACCCTCAGTTTAATAACATTATTGAGAGTCAGTAATTGATACATCATCACTTACTTTTTATAAAATGGGACATGTTTCAAGAGCTCAATTACTCCCCTCAGCATAATGCCAATTGCCAGTATGATGGTACTTTGCTGGAAATTGCTGTGCTGACTTTTTGAGGAATTTCCTGCTCAGGTCACTTGGCAGTAAATCAAAAATTGAAGACTCAATCTTGTTTTTCATTTGAAATGCTTTTTAGAAGTACCAGTTCCGGATCAATTTTATGTTTTCTTGCCCAAAGTGAGCTGCTACTGCAGATGCTTTTCCTGTTTATATTTCAAATTCCTGAGATCTTCCTTTGACCTTGTTTTTAATTTCCTTTCTGTTTTTCCAATATACATTTTGTTGCACCTTTATAGTTAAATTGATATATTCCTGATTCTTCAATTGTTCGTATGGAATCCTTAGTTCTGACTGTAGAAGGTTTTGGATGAAATATGGTTTTTTTTGGGTGCTGGAACGATGTTATGCTTTTTGTATATTTTCTCAAACTGGCCATGGACTTTGGGATGGTATAAAAACTTCCTGCAAGTGTAGGTTATCCAGCAACATATAGTCAAAATGACCAAAACCTCAGTCAAAAACTGCAAACTTTACTTCTCTAGAAGTCAGCATTCTCCTGGAAATTGTGAAGCAGCATAAACATGTAATAGAGCGCAAATTGCTCTAAATGTGGGAAGAAATTGCATTACGGAGAGTGGATTAGAATGGTGTGAAACAATTTTGACAGCTCTGCATGTTGCACAAGGTGCTGGAAAAATCTCCATTTGCAATTAGCATGCTTCCACTTGCATATAACCTCAATGTCAAGAGAAGCATTGTTTCTAAAGAGAGGACTCTGTTACTGAAATACAAAACAAGACTTTATAGATGCAACAGCAATGAGTGCGACAAAGCATAATTAAAAGTACGAGGACAAATTTAAAATTAAGTTTTGCTTATCTATTGGGTTCTTGTTTAATTGCACCATCATTGGAGACTATTCACTTCAATGAAATCTCTTGTAGCAATCTCAATCACTCCATGCATGAAAATGGTTTGGACACATTCTCAACATTCTCTTCTGTTGTAAATATGGATTAAAATAATGTGCATTCTTTTGTCACTAATAGTCTTCAGATGACATGGTAACTCCTTACACAGTTCAACACAGTTTAAGCCAAGCTACATGTAAGATAGGTTGTTGCTTGCACTGTGCGCTATGAAACTCCACTGAAGCTTGAGCCTCTGCAGAAGCCCAATTCGAAGCTTAAGCTTAAACTGTGAAACCGGCCTTAATAGTTAGGTAAAAATACCTGTTTCCTCCAGAGCGATAATTGCTGCCTCCACTTCCACTGTCTCCACCCCAGCAGTCGCCTCCATTGGCATACGGCTGGCTGTTTCCATAGCCTCCCTCATTACGCCTGTTACGATAACTTCCACTAGAGCTTCCACGGCCACCACTGTTGCCTCCGTAGTCTCCACCACGGCTCTGTTCGCTACCTGGTCATACACAAACTGATTGGATTAAACAAAATTCTGATATGTTGGTCTTACTCATTACAAGAAGTCATCCCACAGTAGGATACATGATATTTAAGCACTTTCCAATCACTGATACCACATTATGCAAGCCCAAACCACCACCTAGGTTATCTCAGCTTTCTATTATAGAACTGTGCAATATTGGAACTAATAAATTATAATATATCTACTTCGTTCTAACTCCAGTTCTCATGAATCCGACAAACTGTTTACTACTGCTAACACTAATATACTTCTCAGCTCACAAGGAGATTCAAGGATATGGACTTAAGCTTATACAGAGTGCTTACAAATACTTGCTGCTGGAGAGTACATCCAGCCATTTGTCTCTGAATTATTATGTTTTGTCCTCAATGACATTCACTTGCTCGAGAATCGCTACCCTGGATATATCAAGAGAATCATACCTTTTATCAGCAGAGTGAAAACTTTTTCGTTGCAGTTATATGCCGCCTTTAACATCTAAGGCTACCCACGGTTTTGCCTTTGGAACAATGGCTCACTGGCATGATGTGCACTCGTTCAACTATGGTGTTATCTTTGGATTTATTTACTTGGGTTTTCTATCTTAAACATTTCACATACACACACATTTACTCTCTCATACTTTCACACTCTTAGGAAGCATGGGGAATAATCCTGGCTAAAGAAAAATTCCCAACCTTCAGCCATGAATAAAACCCGAGACCTCTAGATTTGGAAATTAGCATTCTAACCACCAGACCAGAGGCGGTCTATAAAAACTTCTATTTAACAACACCGAAGTTCAACATTGAACAAGTCTATAGATAACACTGCTGTGCAACATTTAACTATAATAAAATTGTGCAATTGCATTTTCTTAGCAGCATTCAATTTTATTGTTCAATATTCAGCCCAGTTTATGTGGCTGTCTGATCAAAAAGTGTAAAGATGGTTACCTGTACCTCAGCTGCAAAAATTACATTTTAAAGATAACTGACTAAATCAAATCTAGTGTAACATTCAATGTCTTTCCCTACCCACTCCTCTACAAACCATTCTTACACAGTTTATTTTTCTATTTCTTGTTAATTGATTTATGACACACTTCATTATAGTTACAAAAGGGATATTGCAGGCTGAAGCAATTTTCAAATGTATAACAAAAAGACCAATAAGCGATGGCTTTGAAATTCCACTCTCTGCATGACTATGAGAAAAACAGGAACAGTGTGAGACTTAGCACTTGAAAAGTACAAATTATTTGAAAATTCAAACCAACAAAGAATATCTAGGAAATGGCTAATGATGACAGGCCCCCCAAAAAGGACAAATAGTCAGCTTTATAACTAGACCTACATTTAAGACATAAGTTTTTCTTTATACCTTATATTTACATGACAAATAAAATGTACATCTTGAATTTTCTGGGAATAGCCCATGAAGTCCTCCTCATTCGGAAGGAATTTTGTATAATCTTGTATAACTGGTAAACGTTAAGCAATATATGAAAACGTACCATACAAAAATTGTGTATCCCTTTAAAACACACAATTTAATTAAAACAAGTTCTTCTGTGGCATAAGGGGTTTCTAAGATGTCTGTTATTAAAGGTTCAAATTGTTCAATACTTGTCATTCTTTTAAAGATTCAGCAATTTTCGGCTGTTTCTCACAATTGCATGGAAACTATGGAATTTAAGGCTGGCATATAGCATTCCTAAACATATGACTACACTGTTCTCTTTGTATCTCAACAGTAAAGTGTAATGTAGTTGTTTATTTGGATTAAAATGTGGTAGATAGAAAAATAAGCTTTAGTATGAATAGTTTGTACTAATATGGAGGGTAGAGAAAGCCATGTGGAGGTATCAGATATTTTTTATTAGTTTGCAGCATGATCATATACACACACCCCTACTTCTTCACTTCCTGTAATTATACTGGGTGATTTATGAACTGACACATTTATTTAATTGTTTCAAAACTAGTTATGCTAGTGACAACTTATTATACCTGAAATTAGAGGAATTTTTGGGAGATTATTTACCTCTGTAGCAAATGTTGAAAATGTTCTCCATCCTGCATAAGGCACAGCTCAACATGTTGTTCCACATTACTGGCCACTCGTTGGAGGACTCTGTTGTCAATAGCTTGAATCTCCTTTGTAATGTTGCGCTTCAGATCGTTCAATGTCTGGGGACATGTGGCATAAAGCCTGTCTTTTAAGTAACCCCATAGAAACAAGTTCAGCGATGTCAAATTTGGAGATCTTGGTGGCCACAGGTTCTTGGAAATTATCCGGTCATCAAAGAAACTTGCAATTAGTGCCATGGATTCATTTGATGTATGGCATGTAGCAATGTCCTGCTGAAAATATCCTTGACTCGACTCAGCTCTACATCATCTAGTTGCTCAGCAAACTCCTTGAAAATCCGTCGGTACTCTGCAGTGTTAAAAAAAAATGTGGCCCACTATTCTCTGTGCAGATATTGCACACCAAACTCCGATTTTAACCGGGTGTATAGCCGGATAAATGCAACCATGCAATGGACAATGTGGCAGGATTTTGCACAATGAAAGCCTGAAACCAACGGCAATAATTCAGAAGTCTATCCTATCTGGTTCCTGTAACTTATGGACAACCAGGCTTTAGGCCTGCACTTTTCACAGCTCTGCGACGCATTGAGTAGCTGTACCCTGTCTCCTGCGACAAACATCATAATGATTTTTTAGGTGACTGATCCAGTTGTGCTCTTACATCAACAACTGTGGGGAGCCTCGATGAACGAGTTTTGCCTTTTTCACTCACCAGAGTTCCAGTTATTTCCAATTTGTTTACCAGTGCCAATACTGTGTTTCTTTGGAGAGGATTCTGAACACCAAATTTTCTCTGGTATGCCCTTTGAGTAGCTGTAATTGAATTCGTAATCCAGTATTGCTTTACAAGGAAGAGCCGTTCATTTAATGTGTACTCCATTTTCACGTTGGCTAGAACAAAATCTCAAAAACAGTTGCCAACAATAAAACTAACAATTACGAATAAAACACAAACATCTGCGCATCTAGTGACAGGCAAGCAAAACTTCAGAACATTCTGCTTAATTTGGTGCTAAAATTGGGGCACTGTGTGAATTTCGAACAGAATAATTAAAGAAAGAAATGTGCCAGTTCTTCATAAATCACCCTGTAGTTAAGTAGTAGAAAAAGTAAAAAATATTGGCAAAGCAACACCAGTCTAGACTGGTTTATTGATGTGTGCTATTTTCACATAATTATTTCAATTATCATTTGAAAAAATCCAACTGTAGTATAAGTGACATTCAACAGTACTAGAATGTTCATTCAGGATGTAGTCAGAATATGGTTTCAAAAGGCTATACTTTGCAAATAAATTTAACAAACATGATTTAATATTTTGCTGTGTGAATATCTTTACTTCATATATTAAATTTTAATTATTCACAGACTCTCATTCATGTTGTAAAAACATGCAACAATTACACTATAACTACTGCTCTGAAGGCTTCGAATGGGTGCAATAGATATAAATAGATAAAATTTTCTCCATCCCTTCTGTTTTCTCAGAGGTGAAGAAAATATGATTCATGATTACAAATAGACTCTGTTCCACACAGTTTTTCATCTTTATTTCCATTTGTTTTTACTTGGTTGTTGAGCACATTGAATACAATTAAATGTATTCTAGAAAGCATCACTCATTAGAAAATGTTTTTACTACACTGTCTTTAGGTTTCAAATGGCACCTCCTAGTAATGTGCAAGAATACTTGTTTACACAATATTATCAAATAGTTTGGTTCAATAACAGCACATACCTTTCAATACACTCAATGTTAATAACACCGCACAGTATAGCAATGTTTAATGGGAGCTTAATGTCCTTTATCTGCCTAAGCAAAAGCATTTGCATCTAATTACAAACCTTGACACCTCTCTTGGTAAAGCTTTCGCGTTTTTCTGTATAAATTATCCAAAAAGTGTGCACTTGCACAACTTGTCCACACATCAGCTGCTTAAATGCAGCAAGCAAAATATTTCTATATCGTGTCCTTAATTTCATCATGACAAATGGAAAGCATCTCAGGCATTTTCATTCTGACTTAAGGCCACAGACTTTTGTTGAAATGACAGGAAAAAGATGATTTAACAGTATGTATCTCAAGAAAGGACTGCTGAGTTCAAAGCATGTTAAAGGTTACAGATATGCAAGCCAAGCTGTGGTACATTACCCATTCTTATAGCATGCTCTACTACACAATGAAAAAAGATAAAAGGAGGGAGTAGATATATGTACTGGATCAGGTGAACCAGAAAGAATTAAAACTTGGAGTTGGAGAGATGGCTAATGACAGATGTAAAGAGGTAGATCAGGATAGGTAATTTATGGGTGCAGAAGAGTGATTTTGGGTGGGGGTTCATTAATAAGAGAGCAAAGTCTTGTCTCAGGACATTTCTAACACTAGTAATCTCTTGATCGCCTGCATATTCTATAGTGCAAACAATGGCAAAGCTCGTGTATGCAAATATCAAAAGCTGGTTTGTATGACCTCAGAGTAGGATGCGCACACTTCACATATTCTCTTTTACTCTAATAAAGACAATTTATATACAATAAGAAGTTAAATTTAAAATGCATGCTAAATTAGCAACTGATCAAATTTGCCTCACAATAACTTGCATTTTACATCTAATGTTGTTGTTCACCAATGCCACTGGGGATTAATTGATCTGCATCATTTTCCCTCTGGCTTCCTAATATAAAGTCTAAGTTATTACTTTTAAGGCCTTTGCATCTGGCGAGATGTTGTTTGTTCAGGATGACATCTTCACAGAGAGTGCACTTGGGTGTAGGTAGGCATCATAACTTGTAGAGGTGTTCTGCGAGGCAATTGTGGACAGTTGCCATCCTAAATTTGGCCACTGCAGTCTTCCTTGGCATTTTTTGTATATCAACTCTATCTAAATCTTATTTTGCATCGTTTGGTCCAGAAGAAGGTAGTTTTGTAGAAGTCACACTGTATCAAGCTGAGTGCAACAGTGGCTCAAGTGACTCGACAGTCGAGTGTGCAGATCATCATGTGTGTGTTATCAATACTTGAATTTGAAAGCCTTATCTCTATCCAGAAGAGTGTTTCAAACTTTATCACACAAGGATGATCTACTTTGAACTTGTGAGTGTGTATATTTGTATATAGGTTAATATAACTTTTCAGCACAGAACTTTTTTGTACCGAACATCTAAGTGAATTTTTTTCAACACCAGCATAAAGTCAGGTATGATCACTTAGATTTACACAGTATTAGTTAAAATATGCATGAATAAGTGTAAACAGCACCATATTTTAAAACTAAGTATGGCCCAAACTAATTCCATATGGGAAAGGTTAAATTACATATATAGGTATGCAATAATTCACCTAGAAATCAAACTGATGAGACACTATATAAACTACCTTTAATTTTTTCTAACCTCGGTGTTAACAATTTTTCTTCCAATTCTCATTCATAAAATGTCAAAAAGTCAAATGTGCAGTGATTCATGGATTTTTTTCAAGCACACAGAGAAGTGCACAAAATAATAATAATAATAATAATAATAATAATAATAATAATAATAATAATAATAATAATAATAATAGGTGCTGTGTGATAGCATATGCAATCCTTAAATTCCTTGCTTCTCAACATATATTTAATACGCAGTCTCTATTTTTCAAGTAATCATTTTAAGCATAAAATAAAAACAAATAAGGGAGTATTTCTACTTGAATTCATGGGAATTTCACTCAAAGAGCTTGCAATACTTGTTTGTGGACCAGTGATGGACCTTAAAGTTCATAGCATCTCTATGCTGTTGAGTGAGCTTGACTGAAAACTCTCAAAGCCAAAAGAGTTGCTCAGGCAAGTGACAACATTCACTTAATTGCACACAACCTGAATCCAGTATTTTGGTATCAACTATCAAGCTCCAGTGGTCATATAGCTCATGAAGAATTCAAATTACCCATTTACAAGTATAAAAAGCCTTATCAATTACGTTAAAGTACTTGCACAGATAACGATATGGTAACATCAAATACCCTGAATACCTTAGGAAAATGAATGTGCAATTTTTAGGTGTTCCTAGCTATGAAGCTGAAATGGTTTTCAAAGGGATTGGAGTGAGTGTGACATGACGGTTGGTGTGGGATGATGAGGGGTAACTGCTGGCTCCTGGTGGATGCTCTTACAGCTCTCAACGATCTTGTAGATGCTGATGCTGTAAAGGTTGAATTGCACAATTGGAATTTACTGCGTTGCTGACGCGTTTGGTAATACAAACTTACATCTGGCATGGCAGAAGTGAATTTCTTGGTGGATATTTTTCTTATTCAGTGATTGTTGAGGTCTAGCGGTTACATATAACTTTAACGTTTCTTTTCATCCGATGTATTTTAAGAGTTTTAAAATACTATTAGCTCAATTTGTAGCAACTCTTTTCTCAGGATCTTTTCGTGTTTGGAAAGGTAAGATAAATATTTACATAACAAATCCAATAAATTAGCTTTTACTAGAATGTGCATTTTATTTCACTTCTGAATGTGCTTGTTGACAAACATATATATTTATTTTGTTTTGAATCAAATATTTTACTTACATATTTAATAAGAATACTTGCCGACTTTCCCTGTAGTACAATAATTAATTCTTTACTAATTCTTGTTTATTATACCCAGTAATTTGCACTGTGAATTGATAGAATCCTTTTGCTTTTCTGGTATGCGTAGCATCTCCTTGGGTGAAAATTTTTCTAACAATTTAAAAAGTTGTTTACTTAAGTTTTGCTTGGTTGCTATCAATAGTAAAACATATACATTTAATTCAATAATTCTTGTGTTAAATAAATAAAATAACATTAGTAAAAATAAGATATTTACAATTCATATAGAACATATTCCTTCAATTTTCACTTCTTATTAATATTTATTTTCTAACATTTATTTCATTGCGAATCCAATCCTTTCCATCCATTACCTTTGACATATTTTTTTTAATGTTATGCAACTTCTCTTTTTCTTTCTCATTAGTACAAATACAATTCAAACAATAATTAACAATTATGATTCACAATACATACATAAATATATTACATGAACTTTTCTTAACCACTCCATTGGATTTCAGTTTTGTTGTTGCTTAGCAAGTTTATAAACCATTTCCAATCAATTTGTTTATATCTGCTTCAAAGCTGATAAGCGTGTTAAAAAGGCAAGAGGCAGGAGCACAAAAAATGCTTTTAGGTTTTAATCACTACATAGATAGCAGCTCAAGACAACAGAACGCAAGCATATTCTAAAACTCATTCTTAGGCTAACACACGAGTGTTTAAAATTACTTTACATGCAAACCCAACCCAAGGCTAAAACTCACTCTTAGGCTAACACACGAGTTGTTTAAAATTACTTTACATGCAAACCAAACCTCAAGGCAAACTACAAACTATTCCCAATAAAATCTGGGGATTTAGGTGTTCAGTCAAAGAGTAAGCACATCTACGGGGCGGGGGTGGCATTCCAAAAGATTTTTAAGTGCCAAAGCCCAACCTAAGAGATTAATTTAAAATGAAAACTTTAACCTCACAATCCTTTGAAGTTCCCATCTGTCTCTCACAGCTGAAGAAGTGCAACCACTTACAGTCACTGTGGTACTCTGAAATATTGTCAGCAAAGTCCTGCACTTATTTAAATGGTGGTTTTTTCAGAAAGCAATCAGAAATAGCAAGGTCAGGGCTTAGATAAAATAGTCAAGCACCTAAACTTTGAAGATTTGTTTCCTCAAATCTCCAGCTGTTGTGCAAGTTAAATTGTCGTACAAAAGCAGCCAACTTTTAAATTCCTGTCTTTGGAAACCACCACCTCAGCCCTTGGATTAGAGGATCTGATAAATAGATGCCATGGTATATCTGTTCATTGTCATTCCTTCTAGCTTATCAACTACTAATAATCCTCTATAGTTCCAAGAAAATTTGCTTCCAAGAACAAATATTTTGTCACACAACAATTTGCCTTGGATTATTCCCATTTAGCTAAATGCAATTTTGTTTTTTCTATGGAGTGGTACACTATAATTGAATCACCAGTACGTATCTGTCAAATATTTAGGATGTGGAAATCATTTTTGTACCTTTTATGTATTCATGGAGTATACTGCCAATGCTGCCAACACTGAGACCCACTTCCACACTTAGCATTTCAAAGATGACATGGCAATTCTCCTCCACTAAGTATTAGTGTTATTTTCAAAGTGAACCATGTTTCATGGATTCCTTTTGTTCTTTTGCCTAGTTTTCGGCATGTGTAAATGCAGCATCTAATTTTTTTCTTCAGAAATATCCATGATTTTTCACCAGTGACTGATAAAGGGCTGAATTCAATAGATTGCATGACTAAGATAATGCAAGTTTAAATTTGTACTGATAGTATTTTGATAACATAAATCCATTATCGTCAGCTGTGTTAGTTACACTTTATTATTGTTCAACAATGGGCTGATTACATAACATTTTGAACAATCCTCTTACTACTGCATCCTTTAGGTGAAGTAGTATTTATTTTACCCAACAAATGTAAATTTGTGCTGCAAAATATCAGCAAGATTCTAAAAGAGCCAATATAATGCACTGCATTAGAAACACTTTTTTCATATTCAAAACAAGAACCATTCAATCATAACTACTAAGGCTACAGTAGGCAACAGTACAGTAGAAATTTGTAGAAGCCTGATAGCTGTAGTTCATAAAATTTGCCATGGAACTATGCTCCATAAAAATTCTGGAAAATTTCTATGGAATCACTCCATTTATCTCCGATTTTTAATTCTGGTGTACAGGAGAAAACCAGTCATTGAACACACTGCACATCACTCACACATTAAAAGAATTGCACCTCTTAGCTGCTTGTATTACGGCAGTTATAGGAACCACAAGCAAACATTTTTATATTCCCTTCAGATTTTATTGGGTTTAGTTCAGTGTTATTTGAACATGCATAGCTTAAATATCTGAGTTTCAAAATGAGATGTTATGTCACACATTTGTTAGATTTGGTTATAGAAATATCTACATAGTGCTTTTTGTTTAATCACTTTATTTTTAATTTTACCTCTTGAATAATTCCCTCTCCCTTGGCTGCGGTACTGACTATCTCGACTGTCGTAGGATGGCTGATCGCCCCCTTGACTATAATCTATCAATAATAAAAAGCAATGTGAGACTGATTCAAATTGGCTACTTCGTACTCATATTTTATCATTATTGCTCTTCTAAAATAAACATGCTTTGTGCAAAAAAACAAATTACAAAATGAAAATCTACATTCAATTACTTAAGCATGCAGGCAGAAAAACAGCTTGCTGCATATAAAGAAATGCTGAATTGCATCTCTTCTAATTGTCAATGCTTAAAATGGTTAAGCAGCAACACAGTCTTTCTGTTCAGAAAATGTGTTCTAGTCTTTATTATATTCACTAGTTTAATTAACGTAACTCCAAACAAAGAACAAATGCAGTTATTTATTCATATGAACTGTCTCACCTGTTTACCATGGGGACCTTCTTAACCAAAACATTTTATGTGCTACAATATGATAATCAACCAGCTAGTGAGCAAGTTTTGCTATTAAACTCGAGGTGAAATAATACCAGTTTAGATAAGTGATACATCACAGACACACCAATCCATTAGCAACCAATGGGTACCTTCTGTCTTTAACAATACTCGATGGTATTATGTATCTTTGGCACACTTATCTTAAGAAAGCTGGTAATGAGCTGGCAAAGGGTTTTAGTAAGTAAACCATCAAGTTAGGAACACACCGAGGGAGGGTGGCGAGAGAAGTTGGTAGTGATTGTGACCTTGCAGTGCTCTCTGTAAACAAATAATATGTACATTGAAGGCAGACCAGTTTTAAGGAGTATTAGAAGGAAAAAAGCAATGTAAATTTAACTACTGATAAGTGTGCAAACTGTTTATGAAAACCACTAAACAAGCATTTCGAAAGCTGCACATTTTTTAAAAGCAATATCTGCTTTTATTAGTGTATAAAACAGATCTTCAAAAAATTCTATTTGTAGTTTGGGGCTGAGAAGGTTGAAGGTCCACTTTCTTTGTTGTTCCTTCTAATAATGTCACGCATTCATTGTATTTTATTGAATTACTATGTTGTTTTAACAAGTTTTAAACATTACATCTGATGGTTTCACTATTTGTGCTAAGTTTTCCCTGCCACAAATGATGCTAATTTTAAAATAAATGAAACAGTCTCTATGAAATTTACTGTTGGCAAAGGAAGGAGTGTGCCGGTCACCGCTGGCTGACCACCTATACTGTGCGGTAACAGGATGCACTGTTAACTTACTAAAACCCCTCTGCCCATTGATGAGCAAGAACTTTAATTCTTTGTTGATCTAACTTTTAACCAATTTTGTCTTGAAAACTGGATCTCCTGCTAATTATCATAGCAATCTACAAGTGTTCACTCAAATTCTATTTGCAGCCCAGAGCATTGTTCTGCAGATAAATTTTCTAGGTATGTTGCAGTAGGTAACATTACTATTTCATTTGCTCATCAGATGTCGTGTTCACTGGATTACCAGCAATACCACATTCTGCTGGTCCTCTGATGTGATACCCTGCCCTCATATCATAATCAACTCGCAACTGGTGAAAAGCACGAGCTCCACAAGGCAGAAATTTTTCAGCGGAGGTATGACAAATTTAAGAGCTTTCACCTTGGGAACAAATCAAATCAACATTGTCAAATTCATCTCCAAGCTTCCAATGTATAAATTTTTCTTTCAAGGCAACATTTCTGTTTCCTATTTGAACAAGTTATTCAACAAGGGTTTTTATGCTCCCCTAGGAGCCACAGGACCTTGTAGTTGGTGGGGAGGCTTCCGTGTACCAGTGATTTACTAAGCTGTGCTGGTAGAGGTACTCATGTCAGAGAGGTTCGTAATGAGGTACCAGACTAAGAAGTGGCTCAACAGAAAATCCAACCTAAAGGGACTCCCAGTTGGAGGACCTTCCAGGGGCTCTGGTCCACCCAATCCAAGGTGGGAATGCATCGTGCCAAGGGATGAATGGCACTGGGGTGGTAAAAAATGCAGTGTCGTGAACAATCTCTTCAGGGCACCAGGCGACACCCTGAAGTAATTAGCCTTCCCAATATATATGGGGCTCTGTATTGGGTGACTTTTATTTCCCTGCTACTCGTGGGACCAACATGGACCAAAACAAAATTATTATCAAGGCAGGTGAGAGAGACTCTCCAGCAGAGAGAATTCTGTCACTAGATAAACAAATGAGTGCAACAGCATCTGAAATTAATAGAATGCACCTGGACACTAAGAAGTTGTCAGGGGCAGCTAGAAGAAGAATCAAAAATGCTAAAAAAATGAGTGAGGGCACAGGCAATGTAAACCCACAGAGTAGAGGGGTGGAGGTCCGTACTGATCGGAACTTCTAAAAGAACCAGGACAAGTGTGGATACTCCTCCTTCGGATAAAGCCAAACCTGTTAAGAGGCCTTGGGGCACTGAACCTGGTGTCACTTACAGGGAAGCTTTGGCCGCTTTTAAGATGGAAATTGTTGAAGAATCCTATCCTGAGAGAAAGCTGATTGGGGAGGATATTCGACCCATTCAGGCTGAGATTCTGAGGAAGATTGACAAGGCGCCAACTAGCGAATCTCTACCTAAACTCAGGTCCTTTTCTCTACAGGATGGGGCTCTGATAATTACTGTGATGAGCAGTCATGTAATTGGCTCCAAAAACATTCAGGGAGCTAAAATCAAGGAGATTAGTTCTCAAAGTAGTAGATCCAAAAGATCTACCTAAGCCAGTCAAGGTGGCCCTTAGGACTCGGGACATTACAACCGATGATCCTAAGGTGCTGCTAAGACGCATCCAGAGATTAAACCAGGAGCTGAATATAGAGCACTGGAAAATCATTGACAAGCAGGCAGACTCCTCTGGTCAACGCCTAATCTTAATGGTGGACCAAGAGTCTGCTAAGAAGATAAAGGAGCTTGGCATGTTGGCCTATACCGGGGTAGACAGGTCCCTTTTTAAGATCCTGTCTGACCCGGAGAGGAAGGCAGAAGCAGACAAAGCGAAGAAGGCAGGCAGCGATGGCGGAGACAGTCCGGAGACGATGGAGATAGGGAACTCTGGAGGATCCGCATCGGGTACTGTTTAAGGTAAGTGTTGTGGACTGAATGTAATTATGAAAATAGTAATAATAGACTTAGTAATAATAATCCAAGATCATGCATTTATGCTAAGAATTGGATAAACGCATTGCTTCTTATTGAGCACTGTTGCAGGGATGTAACTACAATCCAAACAGTGGAGGAGACAGGAGAGAGAAGAGTTTTAATACTCTCTTCCGTCTACCTCCCTTACGAAGACTCTGATCCACCATCGATAGCGGTGAGGGACCTTGTGACCCACTGCGGAGAGAATGGAAAGGAGTTAATGCCAATGCACACCACACATTGTGGGGGAGCACTGATATAATCCCAGAGGAGAAAAGTTAATGGAGTACTTGGTGAGTACAAACCTTAATATTCTAAATCGAGGTAATGAACCAAGCTTTGTAACTTTGCGAAGGGAGGAAGTCATTGACATAACGATAGGGACTAATATTATTGAGAACCTAATTTCAAGGTGGCATGTATCATTGGAGATCACTCTCCCTGATCATAGATGCATTAGCTTCAATATCAAAGCACAAGTCACTCTACCAGTGATTTACAGAAATCTGAGGAAAACTGACTGGGACGGATATAGATGAGACCTATCAGCATTGACATCGGGTATCTCAAGGAACATTCATTCAATATTGGATGTGGAGTTTGCCGTTGATGAATTACAATGGTCAATTCTCCTATCCAATCATCAAAATTGTCAGCCTAAGGTAGCTTACTCGCCAAGGCTTGCGCCTTGGTGGACTAAAGAGTTAAGCAGACTTAGGAAGAAAGCAAGGAAATTATTTAGACTTGCAAAAAGAACTGGTGATTGGGATTCATATAGACAAGTCCTCACCAATTATAATAAAGAAATACGCAAAGCCAAAAGGATTTCGTGGAGGGAGTACTGCCAGGGGATGGAGAATGTTCCCAGCAGTGCAAGATTCATGAAACACATGGCAAAGGGTGTTAAAAAAATTGTGAGCACTATTAAACTGCCTGATGGCACGTACACACAGTCTGGTTCCGAGATGCTCCTGCAACTTGCGCTCACTTTTCAGACTTTAAGGTAGACAATGACAGCAATTCTGTGAAGGGGCAACCCAATCTGGACCATCTTTCTTTGGACAGAGAGGATTGGAACCTAATCAGGAGCGTAGTCAATGTCACTAAAATACGATGGGCTGTTAAGTTGTTTGGACCATATAAATTGGCAGGCCCTGATTTAATCATTCCTGCATTTCTACAATATGGTATTGATTCAGTTCAATCTCTACTTTGTGGTATTTTTAGAGTTTGCCTAACCTATGGATATATACCCATGGCTTGAAGACAAGCAAAGGTGGTGTTTATACCTAAACCAGGGTGTCCTAGTTACGCCCAGGCCAAGGCTTATCACCCTATGTCTCTCCTCTTTTATGCTTAAAACTCCGGTGAGGTTAGTGGATAGGCACATTAGGGATTATGTTTTAATGGAACATCCATTAAACAAGTACCAAAGCAGAAAGCAGATGAAGCAGCCAAGATTGGCAGTGAAATCCCATTTTTTGGTCCGGAGCCTGTACTGGGAGTGTCCTACAGACCAGTGAAACAGGCTATTAAGTGCTGGGCTCAAGCAGAACACAAGAATACTGGAACTCCATTGAGGGTTGCAGACATTCCAAGTTGTTTATTACAGACCTGGATAACAGGCGGGCAAAATACTTGCGTGGTCTTAATAGAAGACGACTGGCATGGGCAACCGGATTCATTACAGGACAATGTGCCCTAAAGTTTAATTTATACAGAATGGGATTGTTTAACAACCCTATCTGTAGTAGATGTCTAGAAGGAGATGAGACTGTTACTCATCTACTATGTGATTGCCCTGCTCTTGCGAATCAAAGAGCAAGTATTTTTGGCAATCACTTCCCAAAGATAGATGAACTATCGAAAGCCTCAGTTAGCAGTCTGGTTAAGTTCATATCGAGCAACAGATTACTTAACTGATGAAAGGGGGGATGCGCAACAGATCTTAAGGTCGCAGTGCTTGGGCATAAAACCCACCCCTTTTCAAACTAGAAAGGTTTTATATAGCATAAAATAAGTAATCAGTTTTTATGCTGATGTTCACACTGTAATGTACCACTAGACTCTAGACTCAAAATATCTGACTAAAAAAATAGCCAAGCAATATAAGGATGAATAATATCTAGAGGAGATAAGTAAGAATATTTATTTGACAGTCTAGTTTGCATTATATTGCACACAGTATCACATTATGTACCTAAAGTTTTGTTGAAAAGCTATCTACTACTGCTAGTTTGGTTTGTATAGCAGGTAGTCCAAGATCATTTCACCTTGATCTTCACTAAAATTTCCCTCCTCTATGTAGGATTTACAAGCCAATATTTTGAGTTAGATGCCTGATACAGTACATCCTGGCTGTCTCACCTTGGTTAATCTGACCTGACAGTAAAAATCACACATTATTGAGCATACACAACTAAGCAGAATTTGCGCTTCTGAAACTACACAAATGATTGTACACTGCCACCCACCGGGCCATTATTAGACACAACTGGGCACTAATCAACTGTTACAAAAATTAAACAGTATAACATTGTTCGGTTTACAGTACACTAAATATTTTTACTTGTAGGTTACTATATACATTACTTATGTATGTCTATACCCTGTTCTTCTGTGAATTGTGATGGCTTCAAAGAGGAAAGACGTCTGTTTCGATAGAAGAAAAATAGAAGTCCTGCAAAATTATAATGCTTTAAAAACACCACAAGGGACTGAAAAAGGAAAGGTTCAAGTTGTATACCAGCACATATGTAATTTTTTAAATAATAAATGCATTTTGTGAGTTTTAAATGTAATACTTGTTACTTTCCGAGTCAGCAAACCTTGCTGATCATCTGAACAGACCATGGCCTGTTTGTCAGATAATTGGGACACTACTGTATATAAGTCCTGTATAGGAGATCAGCCAACAGGTACATGAGCAAATGAATGACTGAAAAATTTACAGAATTAAATAAACCAACCCAGGAACCACCTAACGGGGAGGGGGGGGATATATAGTCAATTTGGTCTGGCCCCAAGAAATTTGAATCTGGGACCACCTCAAGACAAACAATTGCTTACCAGAGTCATTTCAATGGTTTCCTTTATTTAAGGTCAAATTATTTCTTAAGGTTAAATTATTTCTTACCTTGTTTGAATGTGGGTTATTTTAAGGTGCACAGAAAATTACTTGAATTTATTCTTAAACTCATAAAATAAATTGGACAGTGCAAATGTTTGTAATTATACGTGAAAAACCATGTACATGAATATTAAACTCTATAATTATTTGCTTAATGTGTACTTGAATATGTTATTTTCAGATTAAGGCTTACTGTGATGTTGCTTCTATACAGGTTTTCAGTTTCAACAACACTCCCAACGCATTCCAACACAATAGGATTTTCTAATTCAGTGTAATGCCCAGAGACTTGCAGTATTTTGACTATCATTAACCTGTAATAGAAAAATTTAAGTCATATTATGCCCCCCACCCCCAAAAGAGTGAAATTTGTTATATTCAATGTTCACTAATTTTTCTCCCTTTACAATTTTGTAAACCTGAAAATTTCCAATTGTGTATCTACTACAAATAGGTCCACACTTATAAAGCTGCAAAACCATTTTTGTTTGCGTTGCTGTTACCGAGACATGAAAATCAAATGATATGGAGCATTAGCATTCCATTTTCCCCAGTGCTTGGAAGTTGTCATATTATGTCTTTCTGTGATCTCTGGTTACAACAAATCCAATAAGAGCAGAAACAAACTAGGCCATTCCAGAAATTTGATAAGAAATTAAACCATTGTGATAATCTAAAGCAAGGGTGGCGAAAACGACTTCCTTCCGCGAGTCACCAAATATGCAACACGCACTCCATCACTCAGTAGCATGTGAAAATCAAACGGACGGTTGCAGAGAGGGAACGTGCACCTGCGAGTCAAAATAACTCGTGAGTCACGTTTTCGTCACCTCTGATCTAAAGCAACAACTCTTGAAAGATCAAGATCCTCTGCATCCCTATCTGCCATTTTATTGGCTGAAACAGATTTCCACTCAATTATTTACAGAATGCACCTTGCAACGTTTTTATCCCAAATCATTCAGAAAGATATTCAAATGCCTAATTTGCCAAACAGATCCATTTCTGCCTACATTGTTACGTCTTTTCTTATGGGAGAGGCTTTAGTCTCTCAAATAATTACAGTAATGGATTAGAATCAATTATACTTACTGCAATAAGGTATGTAATCCAGAGCGGTAACTTGAAGCCAATGAACATACATTCAGTATCAAACTTTATGCTCACACATGTGCTAGCTGGCAGTAAAATCCAAATTAAAAGCTCTTTCATCGAACAGTACAAAACCTACACAATTAGAACAAACCTCATTTCTCCGAAAAAATGTTGTTCCATCACCCAAGTTCATTAGCAAAGTTTGCCTAATCTGATTTTAATTTTCCAGTTATATTACCAGTGATATTTGTTTTCATAACGTGCATTCCTGCCAATATGAATAAAACCCTACAAGTGAGTGCAAAATAATGAAATTCTAATTCAGGCACAACAGTGACTCCAGAAAGCATTTGTTTCCACAAATTCTTTCAGTCAAATTAAGTAAAGAAAAGTGTCATTTTTTTGTATGGAGAAAGAATAAATTATTACAGTTTACATGTTCAGGCATTTTCCAAGATTTTCCATTTCATTAGTATTGTAGTTTTTCAATGAGGCACCAGCTTTGCAACTTTCTCATGTGATCTATTTATAAAATTATTTTGTCTTTAGAAAATCAACTTTTTTTATATATTATCTGACATCACCAATATATGATTTAAACTGATGGAAAAATTAATTTGTGAAGTCATAAAAGCTGAAGTACAAATGAAGTTAAGAAAATCATTAATTCTTGACATCCCTTTCCTCCATCAAATCAAAACCTATTCTCACTGCAATTTCAGGTACAACAAAATTTGCCCTATCAAACATATAAAATAACTTTGTAGACAACACACAAAAATGTTGTCAAGTCTATGCAATTTTAAAAAAATTTTAAAACTAGTAACATCTAGACCATAATACTGCCTGTTCTTTCTGCATAGTAAAAATGGAATTTTCTGTCCATTAATTTGGCCATTGGTCTCCATCATGAATGAAGAATACTGCGCAGTAGCAAAAATTCTGTGATGTCATAGCTACATGATTTTGAATCAATCAGCATAGTTTGTTTCATTGTGTGTATGAGAAATTGCTTGCAGGGAAATTTTAAAATTCTTAGCTATAAATCAACTCCATTATGCATTCCTCTTCGAGAGTCATACTCTCGAAGGAGAATCCAGCGACTTAGAACAAGGTTACATACGTATTATGTAGTGCATTAAGGTTCATACCAAAACAATAGTTGTCCCAACTGGCAGCAAATCACCAATAGGTTATGACCAATCCTTGGTTGGCATCCACTGCCCTCACTGGTGGTGGAGACCACAGAATTATTTAAAGGAAAACAAATAACTTTCTGGAGTCACAAGGCAAAATTAAGAAATTCCAAATAGCAGCCATCCAAACATGCATTATCTAAAAGTACAGTTACTACAATATTGTGGTGCAACAATTAAGTTTTCCTCTTCTCTTGAGAATTAACATGCTAATTAAAGATATGCGACACACCATGTATCACAATCTAAAAAATTATGAAATACGCCGATTTAAATGGTCATTTCAACACAGCACTTCATTAATTCTGTTCAGGGTTGGGTCATTATGTGTAGATTATTTTTCTATTTACACAAAGAAAATAGTGTGTAATACATAATTACGCAGAAAATCTTTTATGTAATAATGAATAACAAGGATAATGCAAAATTATTTATTTTAACTAACATGGCCTATAGTCTGTATCATAATGGACTATTACTGTTGCCTGTTTCATTTTTATATTATGTGCTACCTTTAAAAGAGCTATAAATACTCGTGATAGAAATTTTAAAATAAACAGTCCATGTAACTTTAACTACTTAGCAGAAATAGGCTAACATTTTAAAAGTAAAAAAAGTTGTTGCACGTGTATCACACACTAAAAGATATTTCATCTGATGAATACTGATAAACCGGATAAAAAGTTTACCAATATTTCTAGGCTGTGATGAGAATCTGGGACTTAAAGAAGCAAACCATGAATCAGCAAAGCACACATTATTTTGCTAATAGATTATAAAATGTTGAAAATCAAGTATTTGTACTGTCATGTTTCCAAAATCTTTAAATAAAGTTTGCATTCACTCCTCTTTTGAAATTGTGACAATTTTTGTTAAACTCACGTTCAGTTCTTCTCTAATGTATTTCAGTTATTCTTGTAATTATTTTTTAAACAAATTACATTGTTCAGCTGGTTGTTGCCTGCAACTTACCCAGGAACTTAAAATCTAATAGTTGACAATGCAAAACTGACACTGTGGTAAACCAAGTGATTTTTTCTATGATAATTGAAATACAAATCTCTGAACTATATTTTTTACTACAAATTATATAATATTCTACATTATCTACTCTCTAGAATATACATATAATACCATTCAGCTACTTTTTCAACCTTCAGAACAAATAAGACTAGAACACATGTAAACACAAATCACCTCTTGGTTGCACTAGTCCTAAAACACTAGTGTGGAAGCTCTTAAAACAAATGAGGCATATTGTAACACAATTCTACATTAACTGCTGACAAATTAATACAAATGCACAAGTTCTGAAGAGGTATAATGATATTAGAAACATACAGCCTAAGACAAAATAAATGAGCAACAGTCAGAGAGGGAGTTTGATTCAGTAAACATCGGAGGCATTCACTAAAGCTGTGTTCACAATACATGATTTAATACCACCCTGCATTCATTTCAAAGCTATGCAACAAATAGGAAGGTACCTTTCAGTTTGGTTGTATGCATGGTAGCCAAGTGGTGAAATCTATGTGTCATAATTGGAACAACCTGGATTCAAATCCTTGGCATAAATATTTTTTTATTATTTAAATTTTAATTTGTTAAATATATGGCAATGCTTTATGTCTTCCATGCATAAGATATCTATCAATTTTAAGACACTCATGCATACAAACACAAATGACTTACCCTTTTTGTTTTCAAAATTAGTGCAATATTAGTAAGAATTCTAAAGTGCAATCCATATATGGTCTCCATGTGATTGCATGGAAACAGTATGGAATTTTAAGACCAGTGTCTAGCGTCCAGTTCTTAAACATTCTTTGTATCCACAACGAAAGGTTTATTTGGATTAAAATTTAGTAGATAGAAAATTAAGCTTTAGTAAGAATAATCTGCATACCCACTAATAAAAAGAGAGAGTAGATAAATAGTTAATTTATTATATCAGATTTTTCATCTAGGACTATATTATTTACTTTTTTCTTATTTAGTTTGAAAACCAAAAGCAAGAGTGTTTCAGTTTTTGTGTGTGAGCATAAAATCAAACAAGCCTTAGTAATTGGAAATTATATGTGTATAAACATGGCATATTTCTGGATAAAAATATACTTGGGATGCAAACCTCATTATTATGTACTGGCTTATAACCGCTCGGCTATCACCGCATATTTAGTGCCTGGGACTCATTAGGAAAGGTGACAACAGAACGAAGCTAAAAGCATGCGTGCCAAGATAAAATTGTGAAACGGCAAATACATGCTTCCAGAGTCCGCTAATCTTTTTTGCCTTAGGATGTACATTATAATCTCAGACTTCTGTCAAAAAATCTTATGTGTTGCGTTCACATGACTTCTTCCCACTCCTCTACAAACTATTTGCCACAATTTAGTTCATGTATCTACTCTTTGTTAATAGACTTAGTTTTGAATTTCCATACCCTTTGCATGTTCATGAGAAACAACAAATAGTGACTTAGCACCCGAAAAAAGTAAAATTATCTGAAAATGCAAACCAATAACAAAGAATATCTCGGAAATGGTTAACGCTACAAAAAAATTCTTTGGCAAACTGTGAGCCGTAACAAGCTCTATACCTTTTGTGCATTTTGCCTATCTCTTATGGTTATACTAATTATATAGAAGTCATTCAGAATGAACAGGGCATCACAGGCTATTTGCAGAAAATTCAAGAGATACATTTTACTTGGCATGCAAATACTTTGAACACTGGTATGTTAATCAATAGTTAAGATGGAGATTTCTTGTAAATCTTTGTTTCTTGCTCGCTCGCACACGCACATCCACACCTACCTTTAGAAGAAGCTGAACTTAAATATCAAAACTGGCATTTTTCTGACTTCTCATTTTTTTGGTTTATGTTGTTCACATATACACACAGGATGTTATGAGGGCAATACTGAAACTTTTTAGAATACCATGTTTCTAAAAACAAATGAAATTTGTTTATATTTAACAGATATTTTCTGTTTTTCGAGTTGATTACCATGTAGTTTGTTCAATTTGCTCTAATAGTTTAATCATCATTTAAAGATTTTGTGTTCACCCAAAGATGTGACTAGAGCATTCCCGGGCTATTAATTTTTTCTCAGGAAACAATTTATAATTGGCACAGCAAATTCAAAAGGATTGCTTTTCCCTAATGATGAATTTTGTGAAGGTCGCCCAAGAAATGCTGTTACTGATGAAAATATTGCCGCTGTTCATGCAATGCTTGAAGATCAATGGACATCTTATGAATATATTCAGGCAACATTGGGCATTAAATCCAAAACATTTTACATCAACAGTTAGACGTAAGAAAACTTTGTCAACGGATTCCGCATAAACTGACTCCGGACCAAAAATAAAACCACACTGATTGGTGCAGAAAAACTCTGGAAAAATTCCAAGATGGCACTTCAAATTTGGTTTGGAATACCGTTATCGGTGGTGAATCTTGGAATTTATTAAGATCCTGAAAGTGAATCAGCCCAAGAGATCTCTTGAACAGAATCTAAGCCTATGAAAATTTGACGAATTCGCAGTGCTGGTAAGAAGTTGGTTGCTAGTTTTTATTTTGGGGTGAAGCAGGCCATATTGGTACTACAGCATTAGAAGACATGTACAGTTACACAACCAATTGGTACACAAATGTCAGTTTACTGCAAATGTTTTTAAAAAGTTTGTGAAGAATGCCCAAAAGGAAAAATAATGTTACATCATGACTGCATCATCGCATACAGCAAAACCAACAATTGACTATTCAGATGCCCTGAGGTCAGCACCATGGACCCTCCACCATACAGACCTCACCTAACACCTTGTGATTTCTTGTTTACAAACATTAAAGATAAAATGCATGGAATCTTTTTTTCTTTTTTGGCCATTAGATGAAGCAGTGAAACATTATGAAAACCTGGTTTCTGAAGTGCCTCAGAAAGACGGTATCATTGCTTTAAGGACTGGTTTAATCAAATGCAAAAATGTATGGATGTTAAAGGGGAATATTTTGAAACATAATACTATCATTTGAACTTTTTAAAACTAATTCTTGTTTGATTTTCTAAAACTTTTTAATGTCGCCCTCATTCTAAAACAACTTTTTTTTTTATTCAAGAAATAAGTCGAGATTTATTTATGGATATTCTTTAACTACTATGACTCTTAGCGTCCAATTTTAAATTGGGTGTGACAGCTAGGACGTTTTGCTCAGAGGCTTTATATCAGCCTTGAGGTTCTTTTATATGCCATAAATATATGACATGGGACCACTGCCTTTACTTCCCTTCCAAAGGAAAGCATGCTAAGGATTTTTACGTCAAAAAAAATCCAACACCCTCTGCCATTTCTTTTATTCAAGGGGCCTCAAAATATCTATTCCTGGTGAAATTACAATATTGAATTTTAGGGTGGAATACAATACTTCCTGTACCTTCTATTCTTAGGTGGTGGAGTGGATTGACTACGGAGGGGACTCAGCACCAATCCAGAGTGGATAATGTACCTATGCCCCAAGAGGAAACACTGGGCGGACAGAACCAGGAGTGACAGCACAATGACAGGGTCCCTATGTTTCTAGATAGACAGACTGGGGACCCCACACAGAGGCGGTCCAATGCCCCTCAAGTGGGTTAAAAAACCTCAGCAGCCAGCCGAAAGCCATGGGACGGAGTCACAAAGAGCATCCTTTTCCCCTGCCATGCTGAACTGAAACACCATTGTGAACAATTCCGACCCTGAAAGAGACCAATGGGGTGAAATAAACTACTCAGCATTCACTTGATCCCATGAGTCAGAGTGGACAGTCGCCGGGGATCAATCCCAGGACCTCCCAAATGCGGCCCGCCTGAGCCATCCCGCTCTGTATACTTAGGTGGTAGAGAAAGTAAATATATTGATGTGAATCTTGGTGTCATTGCACTTGTCAACAGAATTGTCATCTACCCTAAATGGCATAATTTGTAAGAATGATTTTGCGAGTTTTTTCAGTATGTCTTAATATTTACAACAATTAGCATAACATACAGTTTTGTTTGCAAAGATCTGAAATTACTAAAGCTTTAAAACAATAGTGCAGCTCTCAAAAGTGCAATTCATTACAGACAGAAATGTTACAATTTGGCTTATGCAAAGCTAGTTTTCAATATGTGCGCATAGTACATCCAAAGAAGATGTAAAAGGGAAGAACATGCTTCGGTAAACTGTAATAGATAAGTAAGAAGCCTCTTAATGAAACTATTTCATATGTAAGGGACACCTTGGCTAAGTATTGCACGGTTTCAGCGCTTGAGCAGAAAAGCAACTACTTACTACATGTACGCTGCTTTCAGTTGAGAGTGGGAAAGTGGGTATATGCAGACAGCAATGATTGTACTAATATTATTTCGAAAAAATACCCTCTAGGGATAACTGCCCCCCAAAAAGTCCAGTTTGGGTTACAATCTTATGGAATATTGAAATCCTCCTTTATAAACATCAAAGACAATGATGATCACATGAAAGGTCTTAGTTTAAAGTCAATCTTTTTACTAAAATTTGGAGATTTTGCTTGAAAAGCTGCATGTTTTTCAAAGGCCCTAAGGAATTCTAACAGTATGTGTTGTTAACCTTGACTGTGCCATATCAGAGCAGAAAAGTTCAATGCTCAATTATTCACAAAGCTTTTATTAGCCCACCTCCATGGACTCGGGGTAACAGTCTGGCCTCATAACAAAGGCCTAAGATTGAATTTTGGTTGGGACGAATCATCAAACAAAATTTTTCCAGAATTTTCTCTTATTCCAAAAAGACAAATGAAACCTTATTCTGGGTTCTCTGAGTAACCATTTCATGCATTCATTTGATGTGATGACTTGTTGCATTTACTACTACAACCCAACCTTGCACATTTTTATTACAAAATAAGTTTTGGAAGATTTCAATTTCCACAAACCAGGGGATATATACAAATAAGCTTGTGTGTCATATACGAGGTCTGTTCAAAATATTCTGGAACAGTCGTAATTTCACGCCAATGGAGTGTTGGAGCGAAATGTGGTTGACATCCCTGGACATGCCTGTGTTTAATGTGTAACTCCGGAAGTTTCATTATTTTATGTCTGTTAGTTATTGTATAGTGCTGCATTGAGTAGAACGTTGTGTTACACAGTTTGCGGATTTCGAGATGGCAGAGTTAGAGAAGCAATGCATCTGCATTAAATTTCGTGTGAAACTCAAGAAAACCTTTACAGACACAAACCAAATGATGCAGGAAGCTATTGTGATGAGTACTTAAGCTGTACTCAGAGTTACAAATGGTTCACGTGGTTTAAAAATGGCCGGATGGAAGTTAAAGATGACCCTCATTCAGGACGGCCCTTCGACATCTACCGACAACGCTCATTGTCAGGAACATCAACAAAATTATGCATGCCAATCGAAGAGTGACTGTCTGAGAGAATGCAGAAGAATGTAACATTTCAATTGGATCATGTCATGAAATCCTAACACAGCATCTTGGAATGCATCATGTTGCCGCCTAGTTCGTCCCACGGCTCATGAGACAAGACTAGAAAGACCATCGCCTCGCAATCTGTGAAGAGCTTTTGGATTGCGGAAAAGAGAATGAGATGTTCCTTAAGAGAATCATAAGTGGTTATGAGGCGTGGGTCTATGGTTATGATGTTGAGATCAAGGTTCAATCTTCACAATGGGTCAGGAAAGGTTCTTCAAGACCAAAAAATGCTTGTCAGGTCAAATGTCAAAGCCATGTAGATAGTTTTCTTTGACTTTGAAGGAATAGTTCATTATGAATTCATGCCACAGGGACAAACTGTTAATCGATGGTACTATCGGGACGTGTTGCGACGTCTGTAAGAAACTGTGAGAAGGAAACAGCCTGAAATGTGGCGAGATAATTCATGGCTGTTACACCACGATAATGCACCCTCACATTCACTCCTGTTGGTGCGTGACTATTGCACCAAAAACGAAATCACTGTGCTGCCTCATCCTCCGTACTCTCCAGACCTGGCCGCATGCAGACCTTTTTTTTTATTTCCAAAGTTGAAAACCCTGTTGAAAGGACAGAGATTTGCGATGATAGATAAGATAAAAGAAAATTCGCAAATGTCACTTTGCATGATGCAAAAAGTGATGTACAAGACTGCTTCCAGAAGTGGAAACGGCATTGGGAGCGGTGTATCCATTGTGGAGCAGAATATTTCAAAGGAGACCATGCACAATAAGTAAAAGGCAAGCATTGAAAAGTGTTGTGGACAAAGTTCCGGAATTTTTTGAACAGATCTCGTATATATAGGGAGACATCAGTGGCAGAAGCAAGCCATAGCACTGATCCAAGTTGCCATTCATTATAAAGGTAGGGAAGATGGAGTAGTTGTGATTGAATGTTAAAGCATGTTTGCTAATTTGGATAAATGCATAGAAATTATGTTTGGATATTCTTCTTCACCAAGGTTCAGAATACACAGGAGTTTCTAAAATGCAGGCAAACTAGAAACTATAGGGAAATTAAAAGTATAAAGGCATTACAGCCATTAGTAGTTGAGGTAGAGGGGACCAACATCTTACATTTAACGGTTGAATTCATCGTCGTCACTTATTTCAAGTCCTTAAACAACAATTTTCACTTCACAGGCGTTACTTCTTCATGCCAATAAGGAAATACTAATTTCTTTAAGGAAGGTCCAACCTCCATTTATATGCAATAAGGAGAGCTTGCATCAACTGCCTACAATGGAGGTTAATAACGATTTTGTAGAGTATTTGGAGTTTTATAACAAAATTTTACTACACAGTAATAAGCAGTATTTGCGTCATTTGCACAATTCACTTGAAACATATAGGATGCTGAATTTCAAAAGTGGTATCATTTTAGTAAATCTGCTGTTGTAAATATTTTAATGCCTCTACTAAACAATGTAACCATAACAAACCGAGGTTATCAAGTCACTATGCGAGATAAGCTTACCTGAAAACATCATACATACAATCTCAGTGATACTACACTATGTTTTCCCATTTATGTCCAAAATCTTTTGGTCCCAGAAAATTCATTCAAAATTGTTTCATAAAATCCTAAAAATAAAACGGAAATATTTCTGCATAAACAAAGTATGTTTCTCCACTGCTCTTCTCCATCAACTTGCCTATCTTGCCTAATCACTATGATTGCAATGAATCACTTTTCAAGTCACACTTCTTCACCATTAATTTGCCAACATATTTTGGAATGTTACAATCTTGAAGTGAAGTTTACCTATTTTGCATGTAAAACCATAATGCAAGCCAAAGAAAGTTACTGGCTAATTTGTTTCTCTACTTACTGCAAGATGGTATAGTAATTGTATTTGTGGTTTGCATGCATGCATATGTACATTGCTCAGGTTGTTGCAAACACTTCTAGCTACTAATAATTCACATTAGAAAGTCAGGTTCTTAATTTTAAAACACTATGCGAGTGAGTACCGTTTAAGGTTAGTATACATCACACAGCAACTGCCTGCATTCTACAATGTCTGTATCTCAGCACCAGCCCTTTAAGTTAATTTTCCTACTTGCTAAAATGTTTTCCCTAATGTAACTGTATATCCAATACTACAAACCCTAACTAAATTTAAAATCTATGTGATTTTAAACTAAAGCAAACTTATTAATAAATATACTATTCCAAACTCTCAAACTTGTATCACGTGCTCAATAGCTGTTGCAAACAAAACAATAACAAATATCGGAATGGTGGCTATGTGATCGCCTGCATATTCATTTATAGATTCCTTCATGCATCCGAGTGGCTGTGAAAGAACTGATCCATGTTGCTATATGTGCTTCGGAAATAAAGTGCTTAGCATTGAAAATGTAAGTACCATCTCTGTATACCAAATATTAATAAGCATTTCCTCATCAAAAGGAAATACTTATTGCTTAAGCATCTCCTACACATATAAAGATGATTATGAATTTGACCCAAAGTCTATAACACAGAATTGGCCTGTTTGCTTACTTTGACAGAAAAACAAGCAAACACAAAAAATAGCAGCAGCTTATGTTTAACTTCAAGTACAGGTTATTTTTAGGTGACCCTGCAGAAACACAGGGGAGAAGGAAATCTGGGGGAAGAATGGCTGGTAGTATTCCTTGCATGGAATGACAGGAATGCATAAGGTCTGCAACCGAAGCCCAAATGTAAACATCTACAGTACTGTCAAAAGTTGTACTGCTCACAGATAAACCGATAGTGTCTTCAACTGCTTTGTAAAGTGACTCTTAAAGTAATTATACACACTGTACATCACTTCCCATGTCTGAGAATGCTAGAACCAAACTTTACTTCCACCCAATTTACTTTTAGCTACAGATATAGTAACACAGTATTATGCACACGACTGTATTACAATCACTCGGAACACGTGGTGATGTCATCTTATCTCACATTGTGTACACAGCTGTCACTCTTATCACTAGTGATGCAACAACCCCCCCCCCAAAGATAATAGACTTGTCCAGCTACTGTGTCTACAGATAAGTGGGTTAAGGACAAAAAAAAATGGCCTATACCTGCCAGCTGACCTCTACATGTGGTAATGCTAGGGCCAAAATTTGTTACTGCTGTCATAAGAGAATAAACTGTCAAACCCTTTATTTTAATCCCACTATAAAAATTTTGGATTGGGATTTCCTGCTTGCAAGTATAATGTATTTATACATCACTGATTGTTATATTTGTTGCCTTTGGCAATGGGCATCCCCAATACTTCCAATATAAAATTACTAAAAGCGAATTACATTTATTGCAAGCTCTCCCTCCCTTACCCATGGTATGAGTTTTGTACAGCCTTTTGCACTGCTCCCTTAGTGACTTCATTAGACCTCTTTATCTCTCCCTCTTCTACTGGTAGTGATCAGCTCCAACTGGAGGCAGGCACTAATGGTCTTTCTTTGACATGTTTGATCTGCTTCATGAATCTTGACTATGTTGCATTAAGAGAACACATTTCCAGCTCTTTATTTCCCTTCCCCAGATGCTGCTCATGTTGATACAAAAACAAGGGAGTGGAGTTGATTTGGCAAATCAGTTTTGCTTCCTTGGTGTAAACATGCAGAATGCTACAAGTCGCTGTCTAAGAGTAATTTCATCTTAACACTTTACAAGCATTTCTCTTACATATTAGTTAGAGCAAGCTTGCTCTACCACTGTCTTTGTGATTGTATAGTACCAAGCCACCATGTAACTTTCATTATTAAGAATGGCCTGTAAGTAAACTGCATTGTTATGACTGCATTAAACAGTTTATTTTAGAAAAATGTTTCTGTGGTGGATGTACTTAAATAACTCTGCAACCTCTCAAGGAGCTGCTGTTCATTTTGCTTTAAAATGGAAAATATTATGGATTTAATAATAATAATAACAAAAAAAAAAAATAGCTTGAGATTTTATTTAATTACCCTTCTGAACCACAAATCTGCAGAAGAAAAGTTTTACGCAGCTGAATTGTAGGCAACTTTCCAAGGAAGTACACAAACTGCATGAAAACCCCTGAGCAGATAAAATGCAAATTACAAAATTGCCATTAATTGAAACCAAAGATATATTAATTTCATCATTAATGTAAGTAAGAAGTAAATTATTTCAGTTTGTTGTTTAACAATAGTGAGTGTTTCCACGTATGCTTGAGCACAAGCAGGCTCACAATCAGAATGACAAAATTAAAATAAGCAAATTACAGTGTGCTGAGCACAAGGAATTACTTTTCTGCTGTAACTACAGCAAAGAAGAAATAAAAGTGCTAGAAGTATATATGTAGTGAGATATTTGAAACATCTCTATTGTAGCTTAATTTGTGCTATTTTCTCTGGACTTGGCTTAACTATTCCACTATAGTTGTACTCAGTGGTCTTAGCAACCCTGTCCTTAAATACAGCGCAGTATCTCGTTGACCTGTGAAATGGAATAAGATAGAACAAGCAGAAATGGGTGACTAATTAAAAAAAAAAAATTTATACTTGGGGTCGACAGAATGCTTCATGTAGAAATGTTGACACACACACACACAAAACCTAGGCATAGCCTCTGCTTAAATCTAGAAAACTCAGAAACCCTTGGATTCACTGCGGCTCACTACAACCTGATGGTCTATGCTCACCATTCACCATTGATGCTGTACTGCATCATTCTAGACTTCAGCTGGGACATCTTTAAAAAGGCAATATTAACGGTTGTGCCACATGTATATTAGGAACTTTGTACACAATGACAAAAGATAATTATTTAATAAAAAATAAACTGAAAAAGATCCTCAAATTGCTTCAAAAATATTATTTAAGATTCCTAAAGAATAATTCATAATGGGATGAGCTCTAAAAATTAAATGCCTTTGTAATAGGAAATATTTATATACTATTGATGAATTGGAAATACCATCCTGTAGATTGTTTTAAATTGCTTTTACTGAAATGTGAAACATGACGCCTAAAACCTATAATACGTCTATAGGCTAAAAAGTAATATTACTTCAAGGACTAACAATTGAAAAGTTAGGTCCAATTAAGAAAATTAGCCATTAAAGCAGTCTAAACATTAGTTCTACCTCCTGCAATAAATAATATGCATGCTATTCTTCAAAGCTAATATAAAAGTTGAGTAATTTTATCACTATCTTGTTTAAAGGGTCATTGACCCCATTATTAGCTGTATGTCAAGTCCATTTTAGAAATCGTTCTCTTGAACGTATACTTGTTTTATCCTAAGATTGAAGTGAACCAAAACAAACCTATACAGGCATATCAGCCATAGGTCTCTAGGTGGTTGCAGTGTAGAAATAGTTTATGCACATACACAATTTGCAGTGATTAGGTAATATAGATGAATGATTAGCACCATGTTATAGTATTAAAGAATACAACTTGAGAGATTGAAGAGAAGTGACACTAACTCGAAAAGAATTATGATTAGATGCTCCCTATGCAAACCATCTGCTTTGCTGCAGTATGGCAATGTTACACTCAAACCAGTCCATTGCTTGCGAATGTTAACATGTGACAAAGAACAGGGTGCATCTTATGCAATAGCAAAGCATAGAAAAGGCAATCTTTAAACAGTGGGGAGAAAATTATTGTTCTTATGTTTAGTAAGTTTTGTGCGAAGTATCCAACCTCTTCCATAGATGACATTGTGGCATTTACCTCAGAATTCACCGATGTGTCCAAGAAGTGGACATTAAACAGTGCGCGAAAAGAAAGCACTGCTCTTAGATCTTGAGAGATTGAAAAACCCCTCCAGAATGATCAATTGAAACCACGTAAGTAGCTTTTAAAAAGTTTTGCATCAACCTGCATGTTTGAATGATAACAGTGCTAACCAGGGTATTTTTAAAAAACACCCAAGTGGTGGGTTAAGTTGGGTTTCATCGGGATTTTTTCTCTTTTTTTCATATTGACAATAAAATAGTTAAATTTAAATTATATAATAATTAATTTATTCAAAACACTAACCCATTCTTGCAACTACTTCATTAGAAAAAAACTAACAAAAAAAGAACGGTAAATTAAATATTATGCTGATAGCCAGAACCAGTGTTCCAATTTAGCTAGTTTATAGTTAAATGTGTTTAAGCTTTGATTTAGCTATTAAAAAAGAAATGCAATTCAACATTACAGAAATAGGGAAAACAATACCATTTCAATGGCAACATGCTGTTTTAGCTACTTATCACTTACACTTTAGCTATATTTTAGATGATTGTATTGGCATTACTGGCTTGCATAATTATCACAATACTGTTTAAGCACATGGTTGTAAAGAGAGAGTAGCTGTGAAAATTCATGCTTTGTTCCAGCATTGGATCCATATTATGAATATTCTAATGTAGAAATTGTAACAGAGCACTTGGAAGAAGTTCCTGCTAATATTAGCAAGCTCTTGAATGTTATAACTTAGAATAAAAGAACGAAAGGAACAAGCACTAGAACCCTTTCACTATGTTTCTAATATGTTAGATGTAAAATTAAAGGTTGGTTCATAACCAACAAGAACGAGAAAGTTGAAATACTGTATTCAAATGGGAGCATTCACAATCAACAGAAAGCCGTCCCGGGTTCCAGGCATGGAAAGGAAGAGTTGCCCAAATTTTAACTTCTTCGTTCTTGTTCCAGGGCACGGCATATTAAGACTTTTTCATTCTAGAGGTTAATCTAGGTGGCCGTGACATGAAACAGCTGCTAGTACTCTCTATAGTCGCAAGCAGAAACATGAAACTGGAAGAAATTTGTTGTAAATGTGCTTCCTAACCTCAGATCCTGACACCCACAAATCCAATGAACGTTGGTTCCTCTGGTGAAAGGGTCATTTATAGTTTGTTTATACGCAACTCAAAACTGGCTATTGCCTCAGAAACAATGGCAAATGCTACAAAGAACAGCAAAAACCGGTGGAAATTAAAAAAGAACAATAAACAACTTTAATATATGCCATTAAATAAAGGAATGAAAGCTTGGCACCACTAGAGGGATTGGAAATGTAATGGATATGCATTTAGATAATGTTTATTCTATCAAATTTTGGCATTGGCTAACCTGTGTTATGTTGGAAGGTGAAAAAATATTGTGACATTTGGTTAGGGTAATGTTTGTTTGTTTGTTTGTTGGGAAATGTATGTACTAGTGTGTGGGCTGGTAACAGAGATCGTATGTTGTCAGAATAGTAGTGGGGGAAATGGTTCGTTAGAAGGTAGCATGAGTTGCCGCTCTCTCTTGCAAGGGAGCACTCGTGTAGCAGGCCACAACAGGATCGACGCGTTGCCGATGGCAAACAGGTAACATCTTGTATCTATTAATATCCAATACATCTTGGTTAAATTAAAGCCCTGGCATGTGATTTTCAGTAGATATTTGATACTTCTTCCTTCCCATACAATGTTTTAGGAATCTTTAGGCGTATTTAGGATATTGTTGAGCACGCCCCATCGGACCTCGTGTAGTTTGTTTGATCCTGTTCATGGTACCTACCTATCGCTCTACCCCCCGTGTTTTTAGCTAAAATATGTAAAGAGGTTACGACAATATCACTGGTCAGTTAAAAACAAATGAAATCCCAATGCGCAAAATCGACTTTCACTTTGTGATCAATAGGCATTCCTATTCTTGTTACTGGTCTGTTGTGAACCAATACCTTGTATGGTGTATTGCTTCCAGTTCTTGTTTACATTTTGGTTACCATTCTCGAGCGGTTATGAACAGCTTTAAGGAGAAGATTAACTGCAAAACAAGAGGAAAATGCAGAAAACTGGCCTCAGAGATTCATCCGGAGTGGATTGCAAGTGTTATGTCTTTTAGGATTCTTGATTCTTATTATTTTCCTGCCACTGTTTTCTGAGGCAACACAGTTATATCCAAACAAATGGTGAAAGATAATTGAAAACAGGGGGAAAAGAAAGAGAGAAAGAAAAAACTGCCAACAGGATTTATTAGTTTGGTGAAAATCCTCATTTCTTGCCCTGCCAGCACTGCATGAATTGAGAGAGAAAAGAGCCGAGAAATTAGTGAAGATCTACAAATATGAGCATGTTTCCAAAAAGGACTAAACTCTAATGTATTGTCATTAATACTCTCCATAATAAATAGTAACACATCAAGTCAAGTTTTTTCTGGAGTGTAAATATTAATTAACAATGTTTCACATATTGCCTATCCCAAAAAAAGTTTAGACAATATTAATAAAATAACTTCTGGTAATAGAAACAAGGAGTGATAAAAACTCACAGAACGGGCAAAAAGAATCTGCAACAAAAAATATTTGAAAGAAGAACTCGAACATCTAAATTCGGCCTTCCAGGCCAATGGCTACACGCGGAAAGAAATCTGGCGCACGCTTCATCCTAGGCGTCCTACGGAAAAGAAGGATCACTGCACAACAAGCACGGCCTTCCTCCCATACATTAAGAATGTCTCCAATCGAATAGGCAAACTTCTACGCTCGTACAGGATTGACACGGTCTACAGACCAACACAAAAAATCAAGGACTTGCTGAGATCAGCCAAAGATAAGCGTCACCCACATACATCTGCAAGTGTTTACATAGGTACTACTATGCGCAGCGTGGCCACAAGATGAAAGAACACGAGCGTCACAGCAGATTGGGACAAACAGAAAAATCATCCGTGGCGGAACACTCGCTATTATTCGGCCATGACATCAGCTTCAAAGAAACCGAAGTTTTATCTACAATTACAAACTATCGTGCTCGACTACAGAGGGAGGCCATTGAAATATATAAACACAAAAACAATTTTAACTGGAAAGAAGAAGCTCTCCGTGTGCATAAAGCCTGGACACCTATCTTGGAGAAACAGATACATAGAAATAGCAGACATAATAATACCTCGCCAAACCCACCCACTCCCAGAGACGCGAGCCAATCACTGCACAGGACCTCACAGCAAGCCCCGCCCACCCCCACTATATAAGAGCGCCATCCTCCGGTCTCCACATTCAGACTCCGACCACTGCAGACACTGAATCACTTCACCCTGAAGATGCCAAGCGCTGTACTTGGCGAAAATTCGGTATTCACGATGCCTTCTAGACCACGGCCTATAAGCCCGGATAGTTGTAATTCATTTATTAGTTATGACGCCGGCAGTGAAAGCCTCAGTATGTACAGTATAACCACAGTAAACAAGTTTTCTGTTTACATTATTGCAATCTTAAAGCTCCTTGTACACGATCAAACTGTTGTCACATTCAATGCTTTACAAGACTTTCCAAGAGTTGTCACAACTTTTTTTGTTAAATTTCTTCCAATACTTTTTAAGTCTTTGGAAGTTTTGAAAGCAAATAAGGACATGTTCTAAACAATCAAAGGTTTGACAATGACTTGATGGCTTTGGCCAATGAAATGTGACCATTTACAGTGCGTCACGAAATCTGTAACATGACAAAGTAAATAGCACACAAAAATGGCTACCTGGGCAAATGGATGTCATGTGCGAGCTGATTACATTATATGAAAACTGGTTATGTCTGTACGTCACGGATTAACACAAGATGAACGCAAGAGCATATGAAGAAATTGTCTGGCAGATTTCCAAAGTGTACAATTATGCATCAATGCAACCTTATAGTGTAGTTATAGTGTATCTATCAAGTCATATTTCCATTGTATTTTTTAATCGTAATCTGATTTCATGGGCTATGCACGTGATAAATTATAAAGATGCTCTGAAGACATTAAGTTTGGCAAAGAGACAATGTTTAAATACATTCATGACATTATAACATTGTCAAGTCTTGCAAGTTTCTGTCAAGTCTGTCCAATCGTCAAATATTGAAAAACATTTGACAATTTTTCTTGTAAACTCTTGAATTGAGAAAAAAGTTTAATCATGTATAAGAGGCCAAGACCATCAAAGGCATACATTATATGCAAAACTTTACAATCCATTTTTCTAATATGTGCCAAGATTCCTATGCAGGAATTCAATTCACTGCTTATTAAAATGGAACGACTTTATTCTGCATCTAACCTGGAAAATTTAATTTGCAATTTGGCTGAGAGTATGCACTTTGTGTGTTCATATTGGACAGCTGCCAACGCCTGAACAAAAACACAGGGACACTTATGCAAATGACTGATTTAGGGCAAGCCGCAAAACATACCCATGGGATGGTTTTTGTAAGACTGGAGCAGTTGAAAATATGCTGATGATGGGAGCAAACTGTCTCCCGAAATGCGTTCAAGTAAGAACATTTTAGTGATGGAGTTTAACAACCTTCAACTTTCTTTATTTTAAATTATGACACATCACTGTTACTAGCTTCTAAATCTTCAAAATTAATATAAAGGTAAGTTTGGCCATGAAACAGGCCTCAATAGAACCTTTCGTTTATGCAAATGACTATGAAAAAGCTGTTGCTTGTAAGCATCATTGCTCATAAATCAACACAATGTGCTTGAAGGTTATGTTAGGCCTACAATCACTGTTTCTTTTACAGAATGATTAGCAATGGGGCATGCTCAATTCTATGGCACTAGAAAAACAGGTGTTATGCTTTCACCAATTAACCCTATTTATACCCCCGCCGCTGTAACGTTGCACTTGACAGCTAGCGTTTAAGTTGGTACACTCGAAAAAAAAACAGATGAAAAGCTTCAACCGTTTGACTTCCTAAGCCAATCACAAGGCAGCATTCCGGATGGTCAATGACAAAGCGGAACCGGAACTAGAGTCGGCTCTGTTGCCCTGTTGTAACTATACCCAACCACGTGCTTCAGTTTGTGAATCTCTAGCACGAGCGTCGAGTTGTTCTTTGCAAGCTACATATTGTTCATTGTTATTTATATTTGTGATTATTGTTTGATAGTTTTGTTATTGTTCGTTTATACACATTTATTTATATTTATCTATTTTATATATATTTCATTCATATTATTTATTTAAACAAAACTTAAGGCGACTGTCTGAAAAACGACGCCGATCGGCGAGTGATGATTCACGAAGTGAAAATCCTTTGCGCCGAGGTGTGCCACTTAATAGTCGTGCATTGGAACTATTAAGGAGAACCCGGGAATTCTTTGAACAGGAAAAGGAGTACGTGAAGCTTCATGGCAATCCCTCGATTCCTGCTGATAAAGCCGTACAACGAACTGCAGCAGTTCTTGGACTAATCACGAGAACTTATTCACAAGGGTACGGTGGACGCGGCTTCGTGGAAGAAGAAAGTAGATCATGTCAATAAGCTAATACGAAAAGCACAAGAAACAGACTGAATTATTAGTGACTGTGAAACATTGATGATATGCCTTGGTGAAGATGATGATTCCGAGGATGACGACAATGGGGATTTGGATGGAATTGAGCCATTTCAGTTTTAAATGCGTGAGTGAAAATAACTTTGT
The DNA here is from genome assembly GCA_030765065.1 of Deroplatys truncata. NCBI lineage: Eukaryota > Metazoa > Arthropoda > Insecta > Mantodea > Mantidae > Deroplatys > Deroplatys truncata. The sequence continues at coordinate 83,312,924 of CM060988.1, forward strand.
TATGGCATGCTTATAATTTGTTTTATTTCTCCTCATTGTAGCAGGAAGTTTGTACTGTTTTTGTTTCTATATTATCAAAAGTGCGTAATTTATTCTACATATGCTACAATGTTTATGCAGAGTTATTTTCAATTAACAATAATAATACGAAATAGTTATTATTCATTGACGTTCGCTACTTACGTACACTTTTTGTATGCGGCTTAAACACGATAGAACGGAGAACAATCAGCTGTTGTTGTTTACTACCTACTCTGGCAACGTCGCAACCACAATGCAGCCAACCTTACACGAAGCCACACGAACTGTCAAGTGCAAAGATACAGCGGCGGGGGTATAGTCTGATGTGGACGATTCAGATAATTCTGAACCAGAAATCCTTGCGGACAACAGCGATGGCAGCCTGATTACACAGCAGAAATTCTAAATAACAATTTAGGGAGTGCAGTGTCTGAATCTGATTCCAATGATACATTAAAGTGCACACACAATAACATACCCACTGTTCCTTTAGCAAGCACCTAGCAATACTCATAACACTAACTGTCAAAAGAAGAAAAATTTTCAAGTGGACAAAACAACTTCACATGTGCAGCAATTGCACTTTCCTTCTTTGATGTTCAAGACAACACTCCTCTGGAATACTTCCAAAGATATTTTGACAGTGAATTGATAAAAATAATTGTGGATGAAACTGACCTCTACTCTGTGGAGCACAGTAGTTTTAGTGAATACACATATAAATGAAATGGATCAGTTTGATATTATTTATATGGGAATTGTGAACATATCTTCATGTACTAATTACTGGGAACATTCTACCAGCAGTGAAAAAAATCACAATATTTTCAGTTTGAAACATTTTCAGAAACTCTGCAAATAATGGAAGGCAGAGAATCAAATATTTGCATTTTGCAAATAATGGAAGGCAGAGAATTTGTATGACAGACTATACAAGATTATGCTTGTTCTTGACACAGTAGTAAGAAATTGCCGTAACCAGCAGCATGGATTGGAACACTATCAATGAAATGATGGTTCCCTACAAGGGTACAAGAGCGTTAACCTCCGGCAGTGCATCCAGAATAAACTGCACAAATGGGGTTTTAAAATGTTTGTGCATGCTGGCATTATCTATGACTTTCTGTCTTACACTGGCAAAGGAATGCTCTCAGATCTCTGAAGAGGAGAAATCATTTGAATTAAGTGGTCAGGTTATTAAAATGCTCTGCAGAAAAACCGCAGATGTGAATGTCGGAGTATGTTTGATAGCTTTTTTTTGTACCTTGGATCTGATTGCATATTTGAAGAGCACAATATTGAATCACTGGGAACTCTGAGGAAGAATCACATAAAAAAACTGCCCATAACCAGATAAATATCTTCTGAAATGTAGACGAGGTAACTAAGACTTCCAAATGGACACAACTGCAGGTCTTGTAGTATGGTGGGTTGATAAAGTGGCATACCTTGGAAGCTCATTTTATGTCACTGAGCCAATCTCATCTGTAAAAAGGTGGAGCAACAATGAAAACAGAAAGATTTATACAACACGTGGGAGGTGTTGATCTAGCTGGAATGTTAGTAGAACTCTACAGAGTTCCGATGAAACAGAAGCATTGGTACCTGCATCTATTTGAATATGTGCTGAGAATGTATGACCGATGTATCGTAGAAAAATGCAGAAAAAAAAAAAATCAGTCTTAGGACTTTCAAAGCTGATATTGCCAATGGCTTGATGATAGCAAAAAGGAAAGCAGGCAGAGCAGCCCTCGAATCAACACCACTCAGAAAGAAGAAGTCATCAATCATACTTATTGTTCAGGATGCACGCTATGATAATGTGGATCAGTGCCCCAAATATAGCCCTAAAGGATGATGCCATTATTGTTCTAATGAATATTCCCCTGTCAAGTGTTCCGAATGCCAATTGGTTCTTTGTTTTGTTCCTAAGAGATAGTTTTAGCTCCTTCCATACAAAGTAATAAATAATGGACATTATTCCTTATCCGGGTAGCACCTCCAACACTTCATAAATCGCTATAAAACTTAAAACACGCCTCCTGGCAATCACTGTTTGCTTATGAAGCACTCATAGGTAATTAATAATCATAATAAGGTAATTATTGAGGGTGTGTAATGTCATTTACGACATATCGCTGATTTTGTTCACTTATCGCACTTAACACAGCATCTAGCAGAACACGCATCTCCGGCGAGGCAATGATGTTCTGAATTTACTGCCAACATTCCACTGCAAAACTAGCGAAAGCGAATCTGTGCTGTTAACACCTGGTAATGCAACCAACATCTTAAAGTGAAATAATACTCTAAAAGCAATGAACCTAGCGTTAGTTTGCAGTACTACCAAGTACTCCCGTAAGAGGCCTTTAAACATAGAAGTGATTCTAGCCTGGTTGTTCGCAATTATAATAAGACTGTAACCCCCAAAAAACCTATGGTTTATTTTAAATTTGGGAGCAATAGTCTACCCTGCACCCATAAATAGCATTTTTAACAGCAGTTTTAATGAGGTGCGGAATAAAAAAAGTCTGGTATGTTGCCTCAGATGTTGCCTCCCTACTCTTGTACAAACTGTTTTTACAAACACTTAATTTCCATTTACTTCATGTTCATCGAAATAAACATTTGCAGAAATTATCTTACTGCTAATGTCTTGTACTTGCAAGGGGAATATGGAAATACAGTAGCTAGGCTTTAAGCGATATTTAAATCTTTTAAGAGCTAGTCACTATTCCATTCCCTTTGCATGTCCAGGACAAAATAAAATAATAATAGATAAAATTGAATAACGAACTCCCATTCGAGAAAAACTATAGATATTGGAAAATTAAAACAAATTACAAGGAATATCTCGGAAATGGTTCACTGGACAAAAAAAATATAGTGTGTATGACAAAGTGTGTTTTAACAAGATCTACAGTTTTCATGTAATAAAATGTCTTATCTCCTACGGTTTACCAGTTATGCAAGTCATTCAGAACGAACAGAACTTCACAGGCTATTCCCAAAAAATTCAAGATATACATTTCATTTGACATGAAAATGTGTGAAATAATTTGTTATTTTAATCAAAATCGTTTGCACAAGCAATTGTCCTGCGTAGTATACCATGATGTATTAACTCCACAATGCTCTCTTCCTGCCCCCAATACGAAGGGAAGAAAGTGGAGAATTCACGGTGACACTCCTGACATGCCATCTTATTCCTTACTGATTAAGAAATGGGAGTATTCCCGCCAACCTTACCCACACTCTGTCTCATCTCCATTTAGTTTATTTTGCATTGAGCTGCAAGTTTTCGTTGGCCACATTTGTTTTCCTGCAGTTGGCAATCACCACTTACAACATGTCTACCATCGCATAGCAGTCGACAGGAGGTATTTTCATTTTTCATAACTAAGGTATTTCTGAATGATTTTTGAACTACAATGACCTTGCAATTGCAAATCAAGAAACATATATTCTGCGATTTTCATAACCCCTCGAAACTCCTACCCGGGTAAGGAATACTGTCCTAAATAATAGTGAAGCATTCTGGCTAGTCTTTGTATGGGGAATGGGGTAAATTGTCATACTGTTTCCCTCGTTTGTGTCACTTTTGCCCGCATTAGCGACTGCGGTTGTATCTTAAAAATACAACAGATGGCACTGTCTGTCATTCTCTGACTTCAACGCAATGCAACCAACATCAGAAAAATTAATGCCGCCAATCGCACAGATACATCCCCAACTTATTCCCTTTGGGGTTTTTTGGTGTATAACCTTACGTATCTGAATTCACGGAACGTAAACGTCAGCCATTTATCTTGGGAAACATGTCCATCTGTGAGCAGCATAACTCGGAAACGAACAGTCGGATAAACACGAAACTTGGTATTTTGGTTATGTATCTCCCAGAGATGCGACACAAAGGTTTTCAATGACATCCTCCCACCCCAGATTACCCTTTGCACTGAACATTTTGTTAAACATTAAAAAGAAAAAAATGGGAAACATGTCCATCTGTGAACAGCATAACTCGGAAACGAACAGTCCGATAAACACGAAACTTGGTATTTTGGTTATGTATCTCCCAGAGATGCGACACAAAGGTTTTCAATGAAATCCTCCCACGCAAGATTACCCCTTGCACGGAACATTTTGTTGAACAATTAAAAGCCTACCAATTCCGCTTGCATATTTGACACCCTCTGCAAGCCATTTTCTTCTCTTCTGTATTCTCAGCTGACTCTGAATCATTCGCGCTCTTATTTTAAGCGGCTGTGAAATTAACAACAACAACCAGCATACCAACACCTTCACTTAGCGGATTACCTAATTCGTACTGCAGTTGGCACTTCCGAATCTGCAGCAGTCTTACCGTGAAGATGACCGCGTTTACTCTAGTAACTTTGCTAATTACACCATTTCAGTGATGCACAAACAATTCGCGTTCCAACCTTAGATTTATGCACCACCGACTTCATATACAACTACTTCCACAAGTAAGGTATTTACTTTCGTGAATCCTCAGTTTACTTCACGTATAAATGCGGGGAAACAGTATGACAATTTAGCCGGGGAATGTTGCTCTTGAGCAACATGCTGTATTTTTTATAAACAATAATTAAGGTGTTTGAAAGTGTTGAAGAAACTATATTTTCGTCATTCTCTATCCCAAATAATTTTTTGCTTCATTTTTTTTCATGAGTGCCAAATAAAGGGTTAACTATATGCTTATAAATTACAGCAACTCAAGCCACAAAGGCCCATAGCAGAGGGTGTACATATTGAATACTACAAATGAGATAGAGGGTTACTGCTAACATATGGAAAAATTAATCATACATTTATTGCCAATGTGATAATTCCTTTGTTGAATATTTTCACTGGAATCAAATATTGAAAAAATCTGTTGAATTGGGAACACAGAAGCATTTTATAAGATGACAAATAACTAAAGCACAACATTCTTAGAGATCTTGCAGAAAAAATACTACCAATAAGAAATCAGTGCGAAATATTCGAGGAAAAAAGATTACAAACAAGTGAATCAACTTCAGATATATCTTCTAAAACTTAAATCATTCACAATATGTTGGGATTTATTTTCAATGTGAACAAAGATTAAGATTTTCTTCATAAAGGAAGTAAGAAGTGGATGATTGTTCCAAATTACTTAAAAGAATGATCTTGAATGGCTGTATTCTATTACTTCTAATTGAATGTGCATTGCTCATAACTGCATACCATTACTATAGGATTAATGTTCACAATGGTTTAAAATTTACATCAATAGCAGAATGCAACCTTGTCTGCAGCAATGTTGGCCATAACTTCGATAAACAATAACTGAAAAAATAAATATTATGAACATCAATACAGAAATGTAAACCTGTTATCAGTGTAAAAATGAACACCAACTGCATAAGCTGTGCCATCGAGATGTTACATTAAATTTTAATTTTGTTTCAACTCTAGAAACTATCAACAGGTACTAAACTAATAATGCACAACTGGTATTTATTACATACTTGACAATTTGTTGCGAAGATGTGGGGGCACGTAGCGGCCACCCGACTGTTGGCGGCCACTCTGCAAGTCCAGACCAGCGAACTAGAAAAATTAAAAAGAACAGTGTGGTTAAAATGTGCCTAAAATTACTTATCTTTATGCAACTACTCACGTCTTACAGGTTGTAAATGATGGTCGCTGCGTGTCCAACTATGATAATACACTCCTTTAAACTTTGTAAATTAACACCATTAGCCAAGTTTATGCTACTTCCTTTTTATGCCTTATGTGTAATCAGGATGCACTCACTTTTTCTGGGCCACAATTTACCTCACATCCGCCATTACACGACACGTAGAAGAATATTATAAGCCTAGCTTGGCCAAACGTCAAGCTATTCAATATGTTATTTTTGTACAAGCTTCCAATTAAATTAGAAATTCTTGCTACGATCCCGACTTACAGTTAGATTGTAACGGGAAGAAGAATAATTGCAAATCGATAATAGCACCATTTGCAACAGTCAAAGCGAGGACTTAAATAATCTTTGCTAACACTTATACACTATACACGAAATGAAAAGCACTTCCTACCTGCTGCTCTAGACCTGATCCATTTTGGTTGGGTACATTACTCATATTACTACTAATCAAGACGTTTATTTAGAGAGCTCTTCTTTCAAGCGTTGTCGTTTCAAGAAGATCTCGGTGGACAAAGGACATTGACATGGATTTTGTACTCTATAGATCTTTTATCAAAATTCAGTGCATTAGACTCACTGGCTACAGATGCCAGCACATTCGCATTTTTCCGTGCTTGTAAATTGCTAGATGAATGATACACCATAATTTATTTTACCAAAGCATTACTTTTTTTCTCAGTCGTCGTGAATTTTTCTGCAGAAGTCACACTTTAATATATCCCCTATGAAAAATAATTCAGTCCTATGATTCAGTCTATATGTTTCAGTATCTGTCCAAATTTACAATCAAAGGTCTGACGTCACAAACTGTTTTGGTATTACGCCACCAAAAGCAGCACCTGAGAAATCGATTAGTACACGGCCAATATATAGTATTAAAGGTAAACGTAAGTACATATATCCAATTTAATTAAATTAGTTTGTTTATAGAGATGAAAGTTCAGCATACCTTAGCATTTTTAATTTTTTTTATATGAATAAAGGGATAATATGTATCTATGTGTATGAAATTTTGAATCACTTTGGCAAGACAGCGCATTAACGTTGTTCTGTTGTTTCACGACTCTTATTGGAAACGTGGTTTGTAAGGAAGGTAGGGATCAGCTGTAATTGTATTAAATTATCGAATATCATCCACGTTGTTAATAAATAGTGGTTGAAATATTAACCATATCTGGATTGTGTATGTTCATTTCTTTAGATGTACGTTATATGTAATCTAAAGTGATATAATTTTCATAAACAAAGATATTTACGTTCTCAGGTTCTAAGTGCCAATTCGATATTTTGCAGCCACACCATGGGTCGTGTAATTCGTGCTCAAAGAAAAGGAGCAGGAAGTGTATTTCGTTCCCATACGAAACACAGGAAAGGTGCTCCACGTCTGCGTGCACTAGATTATGCTGAGCGGCATGGGTATATAAAAGGTGTTGTCAAGGTACGAAAACGATTAGTGCTTGCGTATACCTAGTTTAGAATGCTATTCTTGAGCTAATCACATTGTGATATAAGTTCCAATGAACTTCCAGCTGTTTTGTGTTTTTTGCAAGTTTCGAAAGCAGAAGGCACAGATTTGAACCCAGACTCTCAATTTAACGTACCTAGATCTGCATAACCCCAGGGCCAGCTCCAGGAGTTTTGCACCCCTCCCCCCACGCTTTCAGATTATGACTACTTATTCCCACATAAAATAGTTTGCAGGGGCTACTTATTCCCACTAAAATAATTTGCAGGGGTAATCAATAAATAAAACTCCAGAATATGCGGTGAAACAACAAGATTGTTCTAGTGAAAGACAAAAAAAAACACGGTCACACAATAAAATGTTCAATATTTTGGGTTTACCTCATCAGGAGATTAAATTACTTAAAAGCACACAAAATGCTTAAAAATTCCCAAAAACACTTGTGTAGCAGTACTGCAGAATACGATTGTTGTTGGCAATAGCTAATACATGCCGCCGAGAGGGAGAAAGCGGCGTCAAAAGTCATTGGGTGTTCAAAATAACCAACTAGGGTGAGTTTACGATTGTGCGGTTTCTTCAACCAAACCAATGCAAAAACAGCCTTTTTCAAGGCTAATGTTTGCATCATAAAAGAACAAGTAGACCTGGTTGGACTAACAGTTACGATTATTTGTTTACTACTATTACGTATTATTTGCTTTTGTTTATCTTTGCATTTTAATTCGCTGCTTAATCACATGAAGATCTGGTTGGATTATTCTTAAAGTTGCAATTATTGTTTACTTTCATTACGACTTATACTGCCATATGTATTGACTGTTAGCCCGACATTTTGCTCTACTTGTGGCCCGCACATCTACTCCAGTATCAGCCTCAAGGCGTAGCCGAGAGATTGAGGGCCCTCAGCCTCAAAGCGTAGCCGAGGGATGTTTTTTAGAAGGAGAGGAGTGTAGCAAGTTGCGGCCAATAGGCCGCAACTGCGAAGCGACGTCAGGGCGTAGCCGAGGGATCTGCGCGTCTAAAACTCGAATCATTCACGTTCAGCTACTTCGACGGGCCACAACTAAAGCAACTTTGCCCTGTTAGCCACACACCAGATATTTGATAGCGGCATGTTGCCTATGCATTACATTCCTTAATTCAACCAAAAATAACCCAATGTAAGACTGAGCAATACAACTGCAGAATATATGAGGATTTCTTCATATTGTGATGAAATAGCCTGTGGCTATTATATACCATATAACCCCAAATAACTATTAAATTATAACCTCCTGCAATTCCCTAATAGGTAAATAAATATATTTCATAATGGGGTTACATTTCTAATGAGATAAACTTAAGGTAATGTATGTACCATGCAAATGCATGATAAGTAATGGGTATGTTCTACATTGTAGGCCCCCTTTTGTCTACACATATTTTATTTTTCTACGATACGTGTCAGATCCATTTCCGGACCTTTCCGAAAACACTTCCTCCTCCATACATCACTTCCGCTCCTCTATGGAACTCAAACATATCTTCCTGCCAAACAACACATCCCTCTCGCGTTTTTTAACGTTACATAGTTGGTATGGTTTAGCAATGTGATGTAGGACAGGGAGAGGCTGGCAGCAACATTACCAAAATGAGATGTTCCAGCATGGACAATAATAAAGCCCAGCAGGTGACTTCATGGAGCTTTCAATTCTGTCATCAGTTCACCTGGTATGGTATGGCTGGTACTTAACATTTCAGCCATGCATACTATTTTCCTCAAATTCTTATGTTGCATTTATCTTAAAAATAATGCGCTTAGGGTTACAATATCAGATCCTTAAAGTCCTTTCTCTCAGTTGTTTCTCCCGATTATATGGAATTTTAAGGCCAGCATATAGCAACCGGTTCTTAAACATTTGACTATTGCAGGTCTCTTTGTATCCTAACGAAATGTGTAATGTAGCTATTTTGGCAAAGGTTGATTTGGATAAAAATGTAGTGGATAGAAAAAATAAGCTTTAGTAAGAACAGTTTATATACCCACTGATAAATGATAAGACGGTACAGAAAGTCATGTGAATGTATCACATTAGATTTGTCTTTTATTGAGCTGAATTCAAATTTTAAGTCATAGAGGATTGTTCAAAGAGCAAGGGCTTCCTTGAAATAGCTCTGCTTCTTTAACTGAAATAAGTTTGCGCAGGGAGGATACTCGTTTTGGGTGTGGTAGCCATAGATATGCCTTATTGCATTTAACACGTCCAATTGAGTTTCTCTGGAGTTAAAGACAGTAGTTAATAGCAAAATAGGTTAATAACACAAGTAACTGAACACACAAACAGCAACTTTCAGGATAGTACTAAGGTGATAACTGATCTGGGAGGTTTAGGAGTCACCAGTATAAGCAATTAAAAGCTAGTGGCTGGAAACAATTCTGTTTATAAGCATGATGTTTATTGTTGAACACCTGACGTGCCTGGGATGTTTCGATGAGATCAATGAGTTGCATCCACATTACCCTGGAAATTCATTCGTAACCAGTTAAAAAAAAACTCCAGGAAGTCGCTGGAGTTTAAACATGATTTGTAATACCATAATTTTGTTCATTTTTTAAGATTTTGCTGCCCTGGGCGGTGGCATGGCTCCCCATCGCCATTCCTGCATAACCCCTATTTGTAGAAATGCAAAGGTGTATGCAGAAATGTATACAAAGTTCATTCAAATGTAGTCTTAAACTATTACCTCCATACAATATAAGGCAAGACAGAAATAAAGCAGGATGATTGTGCTTTTCAAATGCCAATTCTGGTCTTCCTTTATTTAATATTTTGAACTGAGAAGGGGGTGGACAAGCACTGAAATATGGTAGTCGACACATGATGTATGCCACCAGTAAAACTTTTGTTTATCATATTAATAGACAGATGTGTGAGGGCAGGTCTCTGCTGCAGTAACAATCAACAAAATGTGTTGATTCAGCACATTGAGCTCAGGAAATGAGTGTTTCCACTGACCAATAAGTTATGTGTAACATGCTGATTCAACGTGTCTTGTCTTAACAAAATGCTGGTGGAAAACATGTTGAATGTGACATGTGCTTCGCTCACTTTGTGCAGGCCCGACTAACTTTGACCAGACATAATATATACAACTGGTCCATGCATATTCATTTTGCTTACTAGCGAGAAAAATGGAGTGGATGAAAGTAAATACAATATAGTTAATGATATTCATGTAAGACCCATTATCTGGGATATATCCCTAAAATACCATGGAAATAAAAATCAGGAAAGGGAGTGTTTAAGTGAGCTTGCCTTTATTTTTAATGACATAGGGAAAAAAAGAAAGAGGCTGTTTAATCTCAGTTCGTCTGATAGGCTGCTCTGAAATTTGCCTCCTGTTTGCAATTACTGGTGAAATTATAGCCAGCAACTGATTGAAATCTTCTTTTGATATTCTCAAAAAATTCTTGAAGCAGAGTCTACCCAACTTTCAGTTAAGACAAGATGTTTGTATTTGCATTTATCTGTACTAAGCCATCATATACAGAATATGGCTAACATCAGCCCAGGCTGTTATCATAGCCACACTCCAAATCCAATTATCCTTGTATCTAGTACAACAACTACTACTCCATTACAAAGATAATAGCAATGATTATAATATTAACAATGTTATAATGTTGCTAATGTTATTTATATACCAATCTTCATAACATTGTTTATGAATAATATTAACAATAATGACGGTTTAAATGTGTGCAATGTTCAAATTAGTGCTAACTTTTATTTTCACACAATCGTAAGTCTCATTTTCTTCTCTTCTTAAGGACCACAACCATTTCTTCCTGACTTTAGTTACTCACCCATCTTCTTGCTGTCTTTGCTAGGAAGCTTAATTAAAGTTACTTTTCTATCTAATTTAAACAATTTCTCATTTAAACACTCTTTCCTCCAAAGCTCTGTCCTTTACATTCAAACACTAAATGTTCCAAATCTTCCTTCCCTCCGCATATTGGACACAAGTTCTGTTGGAAACCTTTTCTCATCCCTTTTAACCTTCACACGCCCGCCCAAACCCAAGCAATACTCTTTGTTCTTTATTCAGTTTGTCCACATATCCTTCTCTTTCCCATGTATTTTTTATTTATACATATGAATCTAGTGATCTTTTATCCCCTATATTCCTAAACAATTCTTGTATTTCTATATCTTCGAATCTCCTAACTTCTTTGCAAAACCCATTTACATTATTTTCTCTCATTCTCCAGATATTGCCCAGCCCATTTTTCTCTAATATAGTTTGTATACTGTAGCTCCATCCACTATTCCTTAAATTCTTTTCCTGGAAATCAGGCATTGTCTTAACAAATTGCTTTCATGTGGATTTAGTATTCCGTGCCAGTATTTAAAGACACTCTCCATAATCATACCTTCCCTTCCTACTCTTCCTAATTCAATTTAAGCAACTTCCTTTACTGTTGCATTTGGTAAACGTTAGCACTTCTGTACAAAACATCCTATGTACTTTATCCGCCATCCAGTCCCCATATTTCAGCTCCATATAGCATTTTTGCTTCAACTACCATATTATATATTTTTTCTAGCCAATTTACATTATTGTCTGGTAACTTGTATTTACACCCTCTAACTGTTGCCAATGCTCCCTTCCCTTTTGCCAAAGCCAACTTCTCCCATCTCCCACCCCCATCAGTTTTAACCCCTAGATATACACATTCTCTAACCACCTTGTATTCTTTATCTTCTTTCCTCCACTTTGACAAGATGTTAGTTACATTGTTTTTATTGCTTAGAAAAGGGTGCACCCATAACTTTCTTCTTTTATTCTTGCACTCTTTCACCAAACACACCTATGACTACAAAGGTTAAATATTCATAATCAGAATCCATGATTGATATTAACAAAAGCTACATGTTTATACTTTGCCTCACTTGTTAATGCAATTGAGACAAATGTTGATGAATTCCAGCTACAAGTATGACTCAACATGGTTTGCATTACATGTTTTTAAAGTTGTTTGTTGAGGCAGTGGAGACCTGTCTTAACAGTCATCATTTTCAACATGCATCTGTCCTCTTTGTGTTAGTAATAATAATATAGTTGTCAGAAAGGATGCTGAGACATATTGTCATATTCATTTTTGCTAAATGGTGAAAAGTATACATCATTCCTGTCAAAACAAATAATAGTGCGTCTGCATAGCAACCAATGGAGAAATTTACTACAAGTCTAAAGATTTGTAATCTTCAGTTTTGCTTCTAAGCATAATATGAAGCATTTATGCAGTGATAGCATACATTTTCTCGTATATAACTGATGACACACAAAAGGTATTTAATGCCTTTCATATTCTAATATGCAAGTTAAAACGTCCATCATTGCAGGTTCAAAAGTCCTACTCTGACATATTCTATGTGGTAAAAGATGCAATGTTGTAGTGTAGTGTATATTCCCCTCGAACTTAAGCTACAGCGGGCCTTTGAACTGGATCAGAGGCAATGTGATTCACAGTTTCCAAAGATATAATACAAGTAACTGTATAGTATATAATTTTTTGCTCCATGACATATTATGTTGAAGCTCAGAAGCTTATTTCTAAATGATAACCTTTTTAGTATTTCTTTACTGAGCCTTGCATTAATAGTGTGTAGTGCAGTAAAAACTTGTTCAATGCAAATCACACTCACTAATAAACACTGCGTTATGGAATTACATAAATTCCACACATATTAGCAGATACAAATTATTTTCTGCGGGATGGGTCTCACATATCCATCTTCTATAAATTGTCAGAAGTGAGTGAGGTAGCATAGTGAAGCCAAGTGAGAAAATCAGAGAGAAGCTAAGCAGTAATTGGCTTCTACACCCCCGCACCCCAGAGTCCCTGCTAACTTCCAATCACTTGTAATTTGTAAATATTATTTAACGATGCTCATGAAACCTATCGCATCCCAAACATGAAACTAGGCCTTATTTGGCAGGTAAACAATAATTACAAGTGTTATTAAAATAGTATATTGTAAATAAATGAATAATCATACAATATACCAAATTTTAAGGTTATCATGGAAATGTTAAAATTGTATCTGATGCACATAGCGTTCAGCAAACTTTCTGTATTTAATAGGTCTAAAAATGATTTGATTAAATTTAGCTTCAACATATAGTAATATATTTTTTCTGTGTTACAGAATATTATTCATGACCCTGGTCGTGGAGCACCACTGGCTGTTGTACACTTCCGAGATCCATACAGGTTCAAGACTCGTAAGGAGCTGTTCATTGCTCCAGAGGGAATGTACACTGGACAATTTTTATATTGCGGGAAAAAAGGTTGTTATAATTTTTAGTTCACCCAAAAAAGTTTTAGTACCAGAAAAATTGACAAAATGGTCTTGTTTACTGTCAGTTTATAATAAAGTGAACTATAACAAGCCTGGAAACTTTTTACTTTGACATGAGGATGAATTCTTATTAATATCTGAATATAGTGACGAGTCAGAGGCTCTTTCTGAATGTCATTTATTATGATAAATCAATTGGTTAATATTGCTATTGTTTGTTTTTTAATATTATTTTTTTTTATTTAAAGCTAACCTTCAAATTGGCAATGTTATGCCTGTTGGAACTATGCCAGAAGGTACCATTGTATGCAATCTAGAGGAGAAGACTGGTGACCGTGGCCGCCTTGCTCGTGCCTCTGGTAACTATGCTACTGTCATTGCCCATAACCCAGATACCAAGAAAACTCGTGTGAAGCTGCCATCTGGTGCCAAGAAGGTTATGCCTTCAAATAATAGAGCAATGGTTGGTAAGTAATCAGCATTGCTGCTAAAGCAAAAAAGAAATGTAAAACAAAATTGAAAAAATGCACATATATGGAAGTACAGTTTGGTATGGTGTATTTCAATACAGACAAAACATTATTTGTTTTAACAAAGCAGAAGACCACTTAGTTAAGTAATTGAAGATTATTTACAAACTAAGAGGGAATTATTCAGTAAAGGTAAATGGTTACTGTCTATCTGGACATCTTCGTATGCAGAGGCGATGCCATTGCTGTAGAATTTTATGTAATCCAAATACTGTCATTCTCACTGCATGTCAAAGTATGTCTTCTCTTCCACTAGGTTCATTATTGATGTGCTATAGCGCTGGCCCCATGTTGCAGCATTTTTCATTTTTAAGGACTTAATGGAATTAAAAAAATTAAATATGATGTAATGCTTAAGATCGTGAATGTTTCAGGTATTGTTGCTGGAGGCGGTCGAATTGATAAACCCATTTTGAAGGCAGGGCGAGCATACCACAAGTACAAGGCAAAGAGAAACTGCTGGCCTAAGGTGCGTGGTGTGGCTATGAACCCCGTGGAACATCCACATGGTGGTGGTAACCATCAACACATTGGTAAAGCTTCCACCGTTAAGAGAGGAACCAGTGCAGGTCGTAAGATTGGTCTTATTGCTGCTAGAAGAACTGGTAGAATTCGTGGTGGCAAGACTGACACCAAGAAGGGCGACGATTAGACTTCTGACTAAACGTGTATTCTGTGTATTTTTGATCTTTGAATAAACCAAACAATATGATTAGATACCCTGTATCAATTAAATCCTGTTTCCTTCTCATGGACTCTACAAGGAGAGAGAAAAAAGAGAAAATTGAGATAAATAAACCTTGGATAAACTGCAACTCAGTGTACAGCACTCTGCATTTTGATTATTTCTTTTTGATAAATGTAGCTCTGAGGACTGAATGTAATTTTCAATGGAGAATCCTTAAATGAGTGGTCTGCTCTAAAATCATTTGCGTTATCCTGGAAAGTGGGGGAGAATGCCAGTTTTTGTCAGATATCAAATGTATTGTATGAAGTAAAATTATGAAATTTATTGTGTGACTCAATCTACCATCATGATGAATACTTCACTGTTAATAGTGCTTCTGTTTTTAATCTTTAGTGTGTGATGTCACAATTTGCTACTATAGGCAGTTCAATCTTGTAAAGTATTTTATAACATGTAAACACACAAGCTTCAATTTCATTGAATTTAGATATTCAAGACCTTTCAGGTGGATTCTCCCTGGTCGTATTTCTTCCTGGTAAACAATCAGCTATTTGGAAAATCTCCCAGAAACATTTCAGTAGTATTAGAAACAGTGATGTGTTAATACTTTATGAAGTTAGAGCTGGAATTTTTAAAGAAAAAATGTACTAAACATCACTAAGTAAAAAAGTATCCGAACATGTTTCGAGGATGACTTGTCCCAATCTGCAAGTGTCCAACTGGTGCTATTGGCAATCTTAACTGTATGGTTATCTGTTGATGGGACCACAAACTTCAAGGTGGTATCTGTTTGCATCTTACGGCTCTTGTGTTCTTTCAAGTCTGGTGTTTAGATCTCTGTTTGTTTGTCCAATGTGTGTATGATTGCAATCGGGAGTAGTTTATTCTATAAATGCCTGATGTATTGATATGTAGGGATTTTTCTTTTCTATGCAAAGAAGTTCCTATGAGCTGTAATGCTAAGGTTATTTTATATTTCTTGGAGATCTTGCTTAATATATGATGTATACCTTGGTGGTATGTAAATTTCCTGTATTGTTTTTGTTCGTCTAATCTTAGTATTGGTGGTTTGTTGCTCTCTTTTTTACTTGGCTGTCTTTCTATGTATTGACTATTGTATCCATTATTAGCTGCAGCTGTAAGGATGTATTTATATTCTACTTTGTATTATTCTGATTTCATGGATACGTTCACTACTGCCCATTCCAAACCAGAGTTCCCTCTTATGTGAACAAAAGCATGTGCTTCTGCTTGTCATGAACCCACTCTTACGCAAACGTAAATAGCTCCTTAATACATGTATCATGAAATATTAGGGCAGGAAAGGTATAGAACTGCACATTTTATTGTGGTTATAAGAACTCATTGCTAAAGGTAATGAATATATACTAACTGTTAAGAGATTACAAAATATGATTTTTGTCTGCTATTGCGCTAATGCTGAGAGTATCTTGTTAATTGCCAACTGTGTACATGACTGCCATTCTCTTGCATATATGAAAAATGCCGCAATGAATTCACTGAGATGCTATCCGAGTACCGAATAAACACTGCGTAACACAGGAAATATGATAAGCGAACAGGCATTCATATTACACTAACACACAGCTCAGGCGTGTAGTGTGAATAAACTTTTCAAACACAAAAGTGGGAAACCATTAAAAATAGGCAAAAAACTAACAATACTTGATATATAAACTCAGTATTAGAAAAATAGGATTGTGATTAACATAAGTAAAATGTTAAATTTCCGTATACTTACATAATAAATTGTTACCTCAAGTTGCATTTTGAACTATGATTCTCATGCAGGGTACCTTTTTATAGACTGAAATGATATTAAACAAGCACGTGAGGGGGGGGGATAATGCAAAGAGTTTATTCTGGTTTGGAGTGTCACATATTTATATGCTGTAATATTAAAGATTTGTTTTCTTTCTCTCTCTTTTCGTGTGTGTGTGTAAAATGCCAGAACTGAGGAGGTGGTGTAGTGGTCTTGGATTGTTTTAGGTTGAAGAAAGGTAAATAGCCTCCTTTAGCTTCCATTTGAAGTGAATAAATTGGTGGTTTGGTATCAACAGTTTCAAGTCTTGCAGCAATTTTTTTTGGAACAATAGTAAAAATATCCACTTAGTGGTACCATGTTTTGAAGATGGGGAAATTTCCTTTGATTTGCATTTCTAGTTGGCTCGTGAAAATGTCTGCTAAGAAGGGGGAGGTGGGTACTCATTCTTAATCCTGAAGTTTTCAAACCAAGTTTGGTCAGGAAAGAAAAACCTTCAACTTATACATTTTCCAATGAGGACATCTTGGTATAATTCCACGTAGAATCTTTATTTCCCAGTGTACCAAACGATACAATATTAAAAAAGCAATGCAGTGGCTTTCCCACCGCAGAAATAGATTACACACAACTACTCAGGAGAAAATTTCACGTCCAACAGATTCTTTCAACGATTGGTTATATGACCAAATGTCACCTATAAGTGCATCTCTCCGATATCGCAAGTCTATTGGATAATTCTATGCTCAAGATATTTATGATTCATGTTATACTAAGCAGCTGTGTATCAAGAATCAGTTGATCAAATGAAACAGTCTTGTAACATTTAGTCGAAACTTAAACCATAGACAATCAAAATAAAGCGCTCATTTTTTTTAATTATTATTTTTATTAATTAAACAGGGTGAGCCAAAAGATTCCGAACCGCCTGCGCTGTGTTTTTCCTGTCCGCGTCCTCGGTGCTTCTTGCTGTCTGCCGCTATCATAGAAAGGCACGGATGAAACCATACAACATTTTTAAAACTACTTTTAAAGCTTTACTTACCAACTTAACGAAAGGAGATGCTGAAACTGGCCACCATCGTCCATACATTTTTGGCACCTGTTTAGGAAACTATCCATCACTCGCCATAGTTCACGTTGAAATTTCCTGGCGAATATTTTGTTTTAATTCTTCCAGAGTGTGTGGGTTTGTCTTGTACACTTTATGTGTTAACTCGGTCAGCTCGCCAAGTGAAAGTACGATTTGCAGAAAGATTTCCAGCTGTAAAAGTTCCAGGCCATACAGCAATTTGATGAGCTTTGCAGTAAATTTCACGCCACAGGAAGTGTTCAGGCTAAGAAATCTAAAAGGCGGCATTCGGTTCTTACTGAAGAAACATTAGACAACATCTGTCATGATGGATAGTTTCCTAAAGAGGTGCCAAAAAATGTATGGACAACAGTGAAAAGTTTGGCATCTCCTTTCATAAAGTTGGTAAGTAAAGCTTTAAAAGTAGTTTTAAAAATGTTGTACGGTTTCATCCGCACCTTTTTATGATAGCGGCAGACAGCAAGAAGCACCGAGGACGCGGACAGGAAAAACACAGCGCAGGCGGTTCGGAGTCTTTTGGCTCACCCTGTATAATTATTATTCTTTTTTCTCTCTTTCTTCCTCATTTAAGTTGATGTATTTGAAAACATGCAATGGTTCAACAATCGTTGCAATGTACAGTGTGGCAAATCTGGAGTCTGGCTGCAAAAATTACCTTACATTTTTATTACCCCTTGACACTTTGATAGTTGGGACATCCTTTAGTACTATCTTATCTCTCTTTTTCAGAAACACTCGTATGTTGATGCACAGCCAAAATTGCAATTGCATTGTACTTTTAGAGTGGTGATCACATGTGTTGTGTAAGGAGAATGAAAAACCGTGATAAATATTTACAGGACAGATACAAGTAGGACTAGGTGCAGAGTGCAATTTAGCACCTTGACCTGCAAGATTTTGCGCCTAAGCCCCTGATTGGGTCCTCCAGGGAGGGGTGAGGTGAGAGAAGGCATCAGATGGCAGATGGTGCAACCAGCTCCCCTCCCTGCAAGGCTTGCACATCCCACTAGGGGTCCTGGGACTCTTGAGACTGTCCCCCCAGTCTGGGGGGGGGATGAAGGGTTACATAGAGGATCCTTTCCCCCCCCCCCCATGCAGCTCTTTTGCTAGCAAATCTAGTTTGATAAGTTTCAGCTACACCCTAATTCCTAATAAATTAATATTCTTTTCTAGCAGGTCCCAATTTTTGAAGTGTTCCTTAGATAACTTTATAATGAAACTACTGTTATCAGCGACTTGCATGACAAAGGTTAAGGTTGTGCGATACATACTGCAGTATTGTCAGATGTATCCTGCAAATATTATCCAGACATTTCAATTGTAAATTGTGCAAAGCCCAATGATGATGCCAAGAAGGATGCAGAGAGAAAATCTGTTCAGTTTCTTTAAAACTTTCCCTAGACTCAGTGCATTTGCATTCAGAGGCACCACCTCAGAAGAAATGTTCACATTCTTAAATGAAGCAATATTTTATGGTAAAACACACTTGGAGAGAAAAAAATGTTACAAAAATTTAAACGAGTATGTATATAATGTAGAACTTCAATTACTGTGGACATCTTTATCCTCTATCCTGTACAACCAATGAAGTCATCCACAAGTAGAGGGGGAATGTACACTACATGATCAAAAGTATCCGGATACCTGACTGAAAATGACATACAAGTTCATGGTGCCCTCCATCGGTAATGCTGGAAGTCAATATGGTGTTGGCCCATCCTTAGCCTTGATGACAAGTGTAGACTCTCACAGGCATACTTTCAATCAGGTGCTGGAAGGTTTCTTGGGGAATGGCAGCCCATTCTTCACGTAGTGCGGAACTGAGGAGAGGTATCGATGTAGGTCGGTGAGGCCTGGCACAAAGTTGGCATTCCAAAACATCCCAAAGGTGTTCTATAGGATTCAAGTCAGGACTCTGTGCAGGCCAGTCCATTACAGGGATGTTATTGTCGTGTAACTACAGCCCGTGCAGTATGAACAGGTGCTCGATCGTGTTCAAAGATGCAATCGCCATCCCCGAATTGCTCTTCAACAGTGGAAAGCAAGTAGGTGCTTAAACTATCAATTTGGGTCTGCGCTGTGATCGTGCCATGCAAAACAAGGGTTGCAAGCACCCTCCAGGAAAAAACACGACTCCGTCATAACACTACACCCTGCTATCGGATCGCCACATTGTGTACCATGATTCGTCACTCCACACAATGTTTTGCCACTGTTCAATCGTGTAATGTTGATGCTCCTTACACCAAGCGAGGCGTCGTTTGGCATTTTCCTGCGTGATGTGTGGCTTATGAGCAGCCACTCGACCATGGAATCCAAGGTTTCTCACCTCATGCCTAACTGTCATAGTACTTGTAGTGGATCCTGATGCAGTTTGGAATTCCTGTGTGATGGTCTGGATAGATGTCTGCCTATTACTCTTTACAACCCTCTTCAAATGTCAGCGGTCTCTTGTCAGTCAACAGACAAAGACGGCCTGTACGCTTTTGTGCTGTACATGTCCCTTCACGTTTCCACTTCACTATCACATCAGAAACAGTGGACCTAGGAATGTTTAGGACTGTGGAAATCTCGTGTACAGACTTCTGACACAGGTGACACCCAATCATCTGACCACGTTCGAAGTCCGTGAGTTCCACGGAGTGTCCCATTCTGCTGTTTCACGATGTCTAATGACTACTGAGCTCACAGATAATAAGTACAGGCAGTAGGTGGCAGCAGAATGGACCTAAGATGAAAAACGTATGTTTTTGGGGGTGTCCGGATGCTTTTAATCTCTTATGTGTATGTTAGCAGTCTTGGCAGTTTAAATATGTGATTATAATGCTTATCACTGAGCAGTATGACTGGAAGCTTTTTGAATTGGATAGGTAATTTTGAAAAGGTTATGGATTGCCATGTTTCATTTCAGTGCAACATAATCTTTTGACATATATGGACAATGAAGAGATTGAATGTTTAAGCCAAAAATACTGAGAAACAAAATTAAAAGGAAAAGCTCATAGTGACAAGATGAAACTATTAGTTCATTCTCATTACTACAGCTAGCACTGAAACATGAGCAGCTGAGCTGGATGCAAGTGCCCTTGCTTCCATGTATGAGGCATAGTGAAGATAAACAGCAAATGCATCTTGGACTTTTCTTTCATTTTCATGAATTATTTTGTGAAAGTCTGAAAATATTGTACAACTGCCCAATCGCACTGGCTCCTGCAAAACTCGCACATTAAGTTATTGCCTTACATCCCTTTTCCATGCAACAAGTTTTTTGTCAACATCAACAACCAAACTTACAACAAAACAATTGAAGAACAATAAAAGTGGCGATATCATTGACTGAATATTTGGGAACTTTTCTTTTTTATTTTAATATTATTGAAGATGTTTCTGTTGGGCAACAACATTAATGAATCTTTGCTGTTTTTTTTTTTTTGAGAGACATTCCATTCTCAGAAGTATTGGCTAGACAATGTAATATACAAAAATTTAACATGACTTAAGGTCTTCTAGTATTTCTATTTAAACTGTACATTTGTGTTGACCCAGTGAGATCATTTAAATGTTATTTTTCATAAAACTATCATTTGTTGAGTTTGTCATTTTGTATTCACAATGCCTCGTGTGCACAGCTTCAAGTGGCATTTTACCAATTGCAGCGGTCATATACAGAGTAGGAAGGGATGTGTTTGGAGCATTCCGCTTTTGTTGTTTGACCAAGCAGTGGTATGTGGGAGGCCAGTTTACCCATCAAAGACATTGCGAATTCCATGCAGTATTTCAAAAGCAATGCTTTTTGTGTATTTAAATGTGATTAAAAGTAATGAGTGAAACTATTTCTCAAGTTATATAGAGATATTCTTCAATTTGCTAGAACTATACACATAAAACAGATGTCAATACTTGCAGGAGAAGGTAAAAATGTATATGCACATACCCTCCTCATATGTTAAGGGCAGTAGAATGTCTTCCAAAGCTATGGAGACAAAAGAAACAAAGATGCTATACATTTCACCAGTTTCAGCTGCTGTCATGACTTTATACAATAAGATCTTTGGAATTCTTATGGCTCCATAATATATAGCTATTAATAAGGAAAAAATATTTTATCATTGACACACCTTTCATTGAGCTGCTGGAGAGCCCATTGTTTAGGTGATCAGTGACCTGGGGGTTTAACTTCCTGAAATGACTGATCCACAGTATATCAATCCCCTTAGTAGCTTATGGAGAGGAGCATGGTCATACAAAAAGTAACTTCTTCACTACGGATGACGCTCTTCATTCTCAAAATGAGTGCAGTATATGGTTCACTGCTATGCTTTATCCACATTTTATGTTGATGTGATGGTTGTAGCAAATAAATGAATGTAGCTGCATTCTTCCACCTTCCAAACTCTATCCAATAAGCTGCTAAAATTCCTTAACCATTAAAGAAGCAATTGAGCATTTTTTCAAAAGTCGATAACTGCAGCTTTTGACAAAATGAAGATGTTTGTTCATATAGTTTAAACATTGTTTTTCCAATGCTTATAGTGGTTCTTTTATATTACAATATCATATATACAAATTGTAATATGAAAGTGATGGAAAAACTCTAGTTTTTGCAAAACACAATATCTACAATTAAGGTGTTCTAACAAAATGCAATATCTGTGGTGAATAAAAGATTGGTACATTTTACAAAGAGTTACACTGATCACTGTATTAAACACTGGTGCTAAGTAAAGCTTGTTAATGACAAATAAAAGATGAAAGCAATGAATGAAGGTGACAAATATTCTAACCCCAATTGAGGTTGCAAAAGGCAGAAAGTGTGAACAGAGTTTGTGAGATGAGTATCCCACAGTTTTTTTTTGTTTTTTTTTAAGAGAAATAAGACCTGATATAGGATACGAACATGGTGTGCAAGAAGTAGCCACTTCAGGTATAAGAACTGTAGGATGTGAAGCAGGGAAGCTGACATAATGACCTGAAAGGTTAGTGGTATAATAATTATGTTGTACTACAGTACCTACAATGTAAGATCAATTTTATAGAGAAGCAAAGTGTTTAAGGAATAATCTCATGTCGGATATTTGGGAGGACAGAGAAAGACATGGGCTTACGAAACAAATTCTTTCTATTCAACTCTACTGTGACATATTGCAGAAACATGTAAAGGTACAAATGCTTGGCTGACTGGAAAATGTGGGATTTTAAGGTTTCAGATCTGGTATTGAGATCCAAATTGCTTTAAGATTTCGGCAGCAAGAGTTCTTAGCTAAAAAAGGAAAAGCAAAGTGTCCTTTTGGACTGAACATTGAATGTGAGGTTTTAAAAACAAAAGTGTTCACTGAAACCAATGAATATCTTAAACTGAATCAACTGTCAAAAAAGAAACAGGGTGTTGAAAAACTAATGCAGTACTTTTCAGTTCCTAATGATGCCAAAGAATTTTATGTTGATGTGATGGTTGTAGCAAAGAAATGAATGTAGATGGGTTTATCAGAGGGGGACACCTCGTGCACTGCGACCAGCTTGATCTATTGTGGCTACACCCCCCAGGAGGCAGGGATGGTCTCAGGTCCACAGAATGTGCAGAAGTCCTTAATATTTCCTGTTTAAACACCTGCGCACCAGTAGAGGCAAAGAATCCTGAGAGAGGGCAACAAAGTGACCCTAACAGGAGGACAATGCTCCCTAGTGTTCACAGGGAGAAATCATTCCAATGTGCAAGCATCCACGCTATTTGCCCAATATTGTCAGCACCACAGGATCTGAAACGTGAAAGGGAGAGATAAATGAGAGGAAATGGGGGAAAGGAGAAATTGTGGTAGAATACACCACCCCAGCATTTGCCTAGGTGACCAGGGGAAAACACGAGAAACCCCATGGTCAGAGTGGGCAGTCACCGGTAATCGAACCTGAGACCTCCCAAATGCTGGTCACAGACATCGCCTGACCCTCCCACTTGGTCAAATGAATGTAGTACTCATAGTATGTTATAACAAAGATAGGCTTTCAAATAAGTATTCTGATATTCTGGGTGCTTCGTAAGTAAACACATTTCCTCCAAGCACATACTTTAAGTACTATAGCATTGTTGAGGTAAAACAATAAATTTCTTATTTTTATAATAAAAGTATTTCTTTTCTAAAATGTTTTTGTTGCTCTGTTATGTGTGTTCACATTGAATGTTAAATGTGTCTGGATATTTAACTTTTGTACTTCTAAAGAGGAAGTGCTGTGTAAAGGGTGCATGCCTATATAGAGTAACATAAACATCACATAATTGCTTGCAAATAACCCAGATATGTAACAGTTATAACAAATGCACAAATTACTCTTTAGTATGAAACAATTGAAAGTTAAATCTGCAGTTCCAGTACATTGTAGATGAAGATATTGCATGGAGCTAAAATAAACTATGTTGCATTATTTTCTTTTACACCAAGGGATTAGTGTCTTAAAGATGTTAGCATGTACATTTTTATAACACAAATACAAAGTCTTAAAAGTTTCAAGTGTAAGCAGAACAATTTTAATATCTCAAAACTATGCTTTATGTAAGTTTCAGTTTTTGAAAAAACTGCTCTTCAATTTTTCACTCCTCACACAGCTGTTGCTACAGTAGTTGAGTAGCATAAAGCAATATAGTTTACCACTGCATCAATTAACACATGCATATTTTGTTTATTTCATCTGTAATTTTTTTGTATTTGTAATGCCAATGTTTTGGGAGAGAAACAGTAATAGCCACTGTTAGAATATCAAGAGAACAAGTTCAAGGAACAGTGAATTGGTAGAGATATATAGAAGGAAAGAAAGCAGTCTAATCTTTTTTGGAAAGTAGTAAGGAGGAGATTTGAGGATATGGTTCAGTGAGATAACTGAAAAAGTCAAATAAAAGCATACTTGGAAAAAGGAAAAATATATTGTTAAAGTAAATAATGAATAGAGAGAATATTGTATGAGTAAGAGGGTTATGTGTATTTTAAAGGGATTAAGAAATGCTTTTTCCAGAGAATCGGTGCCCTATTTATGGTGAAAAGAAAGGTATCTGACTAAGGTAATTTAACTCTAGAAGCTTATGAAATGGTTTAAATTGAAAAATTAGATATGTTACAATCCCATGACTTTCTCTCCCAGGTGGAATTTACTTTCATAAATATTCTGAAAATTATTTGTAAAACTAACTCTGTTTTCCAAGATACAATACCCATTTTGTTATAGCTACATAGAACTATATAGGAAACTAGTGAAAGTCTGATGTTTATTAATAATATTTAATGTTAAAATTGTTTTGTAAAAATTTATGCTCAAGATACTGTGCAAGGCCTGATGAGAAACAAAGCTCATGGTTTCATAGTTGCACAAAATTCAATCAGAGGCTACTTATTGAAAATTCAAGATATGACTTTAATTTCCCATGTCAATATATAACATATTTTAATCAAAATCGTTACCAATTTTTTAAAAAATAAAGAACATTTTTCCATATGAAATATAGTTTGGAATGGGAGAATTTTCTTGAAAATCTTCCTTTTGCATTCATGGATTATGTTGAGCTTAGATACAAAGCTTGGTATTTATCCAACTTTTCATTTATGCTGTTCACAGAACTTTTTTTGAAAGTAATTGTTTTGGGTGGACCTCAAAGCATGAGCTCAAAATTGTTGGGTGGAATGTAATACTTCTCTACCCACTATAGATGCTAGATGGTTAAAAAAGTGATAGGTTAAATCAAAATTGTCAATAAGAATAGTACAGATGTAGGAAAGAATTCAAACAGAGTGTGAAATGTAAGTAGAGATGGACAGTGAAAAGAGATGTAAAATAATTTCATGGCAGTTTTACCATTTATGTTCCTGTTTAAGAGTCAACCATAACTAGTATAGAGAAGTTATATGTAAATTTAAATACATCTATCCAAGAAATGCTGCCATTGATTCCTGCATTGTTGCTGATTGTAGAGATAATTACACATTTTTTTATTTTATGCTGTGCTTTAGCATTTAGTCATTTAACATGTTAGGTCTAATGAAAAATATAGTTCTATGGCTTTCATAATTGTACAATAGGCAATAAATCAGTACTCTTTTAAGTAGACTAAGTACACAGTGTACCATATTTATTTTCCTGACTGTACGGTCACTAGAGATATAGTGAACATCATGCTCTGTATTATCTCTTGCAAAGCTGCTATCACACCAAAGGCTGAAAACATTCAAGCAACATAACAGCTCCAGTGAAGAACACATTGTTTCACTCCTGGATGAAGAACAAAATGATTATTCTACAATTTTATTTTGTGTTACTGATCATCACATTATATGAAAATGTTAATGGAATACGAGTAAAAAGAATAGTCGGTGGCAGACCAGCAGCCATTCCACCCGCAGATGAACCAGTTGTTTTTGCTTACTTTCAAGACCACAGTGCCAAAGTATATGGCACAAGAGACAAAAGCAATAAATACTTTAACTTCCATGGACTTAGATATGCTGAGCCTCCTGTTGGAAGATTTCGATTCCAAGTAAGTACTTGAACTTTTCATTCTTTTATTTATGTATACAAAAGCAGCTGAAATATTTGTAAAGTTTATAATGCTCAAATATATGCTTTTACCACTTTGCATGCTAATATTTATGTTAATTAAGTAATCAGATTGATGCTTGCAATTTTCTTGATGTATGTACTAAACCAAATAAAATGACAGGAAATTACTCTTTCCCTGATTGCTTTGAAAGATAACTTATAAGAAATAAGTTAAGTAGACTTTTATTTGAACTATCTTAATTTTTCCAGTGCTAATTCATATTAAGCTTTTGCAGTTTAATGCTCTTCGGCTATTCCATTTAACTCACATTACAAAATGACACATAAACTACATTAAAAATCAGCTAACCAAGAATCTTGTTAGAAATTTGAATTTTATTGTGATAACACATTTGTCTTGGGAGCAAACAAGGTGTACAAATGAGCAAAGTTATAATGAGTTATATAATTCACAATTTTAAAACAGACTCTTTCAGTAAAGTTATTTAACATTTTGTTATTGTAATAAGAGTAACTGGAGGTTATTTTATGTTTATGCAATATATACGAGGTGTTACTAAAAACACAAATGTTATCCTCTCTCTACTGAGAGGTCTTGGAGAAATAATTCCAAATTTGGAACTCAGGGTCAAAAGTTTCAAAAGCTATGCTAGTATCACAATCTTGCAAAGTCATCCTCCGTAGTGTAAAGGTTACCATGCTAGCCTCTAGTTCCTGAGGTGGCGAGTTCAAACTCAGCAGAGGGCGATGGATTTGTTTTTGGGCATAAAAATCCTTAGCATGGCTTCCTTCAGAAGGGAAGTAAAGCCCACCAAATTTAGATTTACGGCACGTAAAAGAACCTCAAGCCTGATAAAGAGGCCTCTGAGCAAAATTATCAGACTTTCACACCCAATATGGAATGGGACGCTAAGGACCACAGTAGTTAAAGAGTGTCCATAAATAAAATTTAATTTAATTTTAACAATCTTGCAAAATAAACAACAATGGAAACCGCTTAGCTAACATTTTGCAGCTTTGAATGATAGATAAATGCTATTCAGAAGTTAGAGAGACTGAAGCAAAACAATAATTTAATCTTGAGTCGGTGGATACAGACTTTAAAAGTAACTGAAGTTTTAGTGTATTCACTGACTCAAGATTCAATTACATTTTGCAGCTTATTTTAAGTAAATTAGCAACATTGTTCGTTTCTTAGAACCAAATTTATTTAAAGAAGCATGAAGAGATTCTAATGTATATTTTTAGTGTATTTAGCTTATATATATCAATCTCCAAGTAAGTACCAGTTTTCAACTACTAGTAGCTGAAAGCTTTGACATGGAATATCTGGGACCCAAAGTTTCCCATTTCAAATTGTTTGCCCGAGATTCCTTTGTATGCAGTGTGGTACTTATATATTAATCTCCTACGTAGGAAGTTGTTTAAATAAGGAAATTACAAGTTGTGAGATTGAATATAAATTTTGAAGAAAAAAAAATAAGGCAGCAGGTATAGACGGGATTCCAAGGAAATTTTGGAGAATGTTTTATAAGACCTGCAAGGGTGGAGGATACTGACAAATATTTAACAAGATGAAAATGAGCAAGGTAATGCCTGAAAATTGGAAAATAAGTATGCTTGTACTGCTGTTTAAGGGAAAGGGGGATCTGAATAGCCCAAGAAACTATAGAGAAATTAGTTTATCTATTTTAGGTAAAATTGATATTTGCATATTGGCAATCAGATTACAGGAATGGCTAGAACTAGAAGAGAAGTTAAGTGAATATCAGGCAGGATTTAGAAAAGGTAGAAAGGGCTGTTGCTAATATAATGATAATCCAAACTATAGTAAGCAAGTATTTGAGGAAGAAAAAGGTAGAATGTGTATGTTGCTTGCTGACTTTAAAAACGCATTTGATAAAATTAGAAGAGATATACTGGTGTATAAAATGAGAAGTAAGGGTAAAAGTGAAGGGTTTATCTCAAAGTTCTAAAAGTTGTTTGATGGAGTTAAATTCTATGTTGACTATGCAGGAAATGGGATTACAGGGATGCTAGATCAGAAGGTGGGTTTGAGACAAGATTTCAAATTGATTCCAGTTCTGTTTTATTTATTGATGATATTGTGAAGAGAATTCTGAAGTATAATTCACACTTTCTGGTTGTAGGAAAGAAAGAAGTACCACTTTTGTTATTTGACGATGATTTCATGGTAGATTTTACTACAGTAATTGGATTGCAACAAGCAATAAATGAAATGGGTAGATTTAGTGCAGAATGCAGTTTAAGAGTAAATTTTAGGAAATCGAAAATAGTAGTGTTTACAAAGAGACGGATGGTTTTTGGATGTGGTTAAAGAATTTGGTTATTCAAGCGATGGAGGATGGTAACCACAAGGAAAGAATGTCATCACTAAAACTAAGCCATGAAAGCTATTAGAATATGTTTGAAAAAGATTCCAAATATGTCAGTAAAGTGGTTAGAGAAATTGCATGAAGTGGTAGTAGAATCAAGAATGTTATATGGAGTAAAAGTGTGGGGACCTACAAAGAGATGGTTAAAATAGACTTAATTCACAGAATGTTTTGTAGAGATATTGGGATTGCCTAATGCTTCACCAAAAAGTGGAGAGAAATTTAAAATATTGGCACAGGATTTGAAAATTAGGGGACCTCAATGTTTTAAAAGAGTGTATGAAATTCCAAATCAAAGTAATGGGAATTAGCAGCTGATGGGTGATGTATGGAAAATTTTGCAAGAAGTTGGGATGAGGAAGCCATGGAAATTTGGAGTTCAAAGCAGAGTAGGATTTTGGAAGGAAGTTAGGCAAAGCATTGGGCTAGTTTTAGAAAGTTCTTCAAATTATGTAGAATCATTAAAAAGGATTTGCATGGATGCAATCAGGAGCACTGTTTTTAAAAGGGTTTGCAATGATATAATGGGAAAGGGCGTATTATGTGTGAAGAGCTAGAAGGAATATTTCATTGTTTATGAGAATGTGATGGGGGAGAGTACATGGGAAATAAAATGGGACAAATTACAGAAAGAAACTATACCACTTGAAATGCTAACTGGTATGGAAAAAACAGGAATAAATGATGGGAGAATATTTGAGAAAAGTAAGGGAGAAATGGATTACAGCAGTTAAGAAAGATGAGAGTGTTGGTATATAAATGGATAAAGTAATTAAATAGTAGGGGGGACCTTTTATTATACAGATGACCCTAAGGTTGTGTATAAAGAAGGCACATATAAGTATAATGGATGTTAGATTTCTTTAGGTTTAGCACTTTAGTTGTAATTAAAAAAATGTTTCTGTTATTTTGCTTGTGTTTGTTTATTTATGAAATTGTATCAAAGGTTACAATAAATATTCAATTCAATGTAGGAAGTTTAATTTAATGTATTTGTAGCTCTATGCTGCTATAATTACTATAATCAAAGTAAAACCTTTAATAAATAAATGCAATAAATAAGCAAGCATTTTATATGACTTCTCATTTCAGATAAGTAACTGAAGTAAATGAGCATAAAACACAAAGGACAGGTTTGTCCTAAAAGATTATGTTAATATATATAGTCACATTGTAAATCAATATATTTAGCCAATTCGGTTTAACGAAGTTTGAATTAATGAGGTTTTGTAAAAATAGTTTCGTATTATCTGAAATGACAAAATACGACTGTTGGATTCACTTTTCTTGTTACGTGTACCAATGAATGAGAGTGCTCTACTTTCATGACTTTTAAGAAAAAGTAAAACTAACTACTGTAAATAGTATGTCTAGCATTTGTTTAATTGGAAAGCTATATTCAAATGCTTGTCATAATTTTTTTAAAACAGTACAATTGTGGAACAATATTTTACTCGTTGAATTAATGAGTTGTGTAATACAACAAACAATAATCTTAAGAAACACTTGAATCTA
The DNA here is from genome assembly GCA_030765065.1 of Deroplatys truncata. NCBI lineage: Eukaryota > Metazoa > Arthropoda > Insecta > Mantodea > Mantidae > Deroplatys > Deroplatys truncata. Next base: position 83,342,998 of record CM060988.1, read on the forward strand.
TGGTTCTTTTAACACTAAGTTTTAATCAGAACACATGTTTTAGTTTACAACAATTCTTACCCATTACACATTTTAGTTCTATAATTTTAAAAAATCATTAATTGTTGTTTGATGGACTGTTGGTCATAACATTATGGCACTCTCTGAAGATACCAATCCAGGGCAGTCTGAAATGCCATGGATACATCAGAAGTGGCAGCAAATCTCTCGAGAACAGCAATTGCAGCTGCAACTTCAGTGCAGGTTGGTAGTGTTGTATTTTCATGTTCCTCCTCAGAAGATGACAGTAAAGAATTATTATTCTCTTCTGCATCATCAGCACAGATGATGTTGTCTACCTGCATCCATTCTTCCATATTGATGGTACAAGAGGGCACCAACTGGATGTAAGCCTGTAGAAGAGCAGTACCAGAATCCACAGTTGTATCCACATTAGGAGTAAGTTCAGATGTTGGATCATCGGGTTTCCTGTTCAGTTTCCGTCCAGGCCTGCTTAAAACAATTAGTTGTGGTGTCTGTTGTAACTTCATTCCAAGCAGCAGATATGTTGCAGATGTCTTGCAGTACATTCCAATGTGGAACTGTTTCTTGTAGTTCTGTTTCACTGATAGCAACCTTAACCAGTCAGTGTCTGTAATTACGCTTCACTGAGGCAATTATTCCTTGATCCAATGGCTGCAGATGGCTCGTGGTGTTAGCTGGTAAGAAGACAACTTCTATGTTCAGAAGTTCCAGGTCATCAAACTGATGTGCCAAACAGTATGGAAAGTTGGCAAAATATTTCTCTTCCTCACAGCCATCTGTTGTTGAGCCTTCAAGGCCAGCTATGGAAGAGAGATTTGGTCATCCAAACTTTATTGTAATTCTCATAGTGACATGGCAGATTGAATAGGTTGACTTTTTTAAAACAACGTGGATTTTTGTATTTGCCAACCACTAATGGTTTGAGCTTCTCAGAACCATCTGAATTACAACACAAGACCACCATCAGTCTCTCCTTGCTGCATTTTCCTCCATGGCATTTTTTGCCCTGACATGTAGTGTTGTTTCGGCATCAAGTTATAGAAAGCACCTGCTTCATCCATATTAAATATGTTTCTTGGGTGATGGTGAGAGAGCTTGGATTGAAACTCGCACCCCCACTCATTGGCATCTTCCTTGTTTACTCTATGTGCCTCCCCACAGACATTGACAGCACTGATTTTATGCCTCTTCTGAAAATACCATAGCCAGAAATTTCCTCTTTCTAGGTGATTTCTCAAGCCTTTTCTTGAAGCATGGGGCCAGACAATGGATTTGCTGTGAACGTATGTGTTGGAACCATTCAAATAGCGAATCCTTCACTTCTTCATGTTTCGCTGGCCTCATGCACTAGCTATTATTATAAATGAATAGCTTGCCAGACTTGCCTCAATTTTCTGTTTGGAACTTATAATCGATGAGAGAGTAGACTTCGGAATCTGAAAGTCTTCTGCAACCTGTGTTGGTCTTCTCTCCACTGTCGACCATATGTAAAATTTGCTGTTTTTATTTCAGCGTGAGAGCATTATGAGTATGTTTCTGTTTTGGTGGCATAGCAGGTGATGGAGCAAAAGGAAAAAAACAAACATTCACTGTTCACAAGCAGAGACAAAGAGCTCTCTGGATTGTTGCAAGTCGCGCACCATGTGCGCTCTGCTGACCAACCCCCTCTTCCCCTGCCCTTGCATCATATGCTGTGGAAATGAAATGTAAGCAGCAAGTAAATAATCAGGCCATTATTGAGAAATTACAGCACAGTATTGAGAAAAATTGTGTGAACAACGGAAAATATCGTAGTGCACAGCACAACATACACGAAGAATAATGTATGGGATATGTAATGAAAGGACCAAATTTTAGTTCATAGTATGAATTATCCGAAATTGGGTTTAAGCAGAGAATTTTTCCATGTAATGTGGCAGGGACCGAGCAGCTACTATGGGTTAACTGAGTTTTCGGTTTATCCGATTTTGATTTAGCGAGGGTCTGCTGTACTCCCCGGTGATGGTTCTACCTTCTGGTGATAACCTATGAGCACAGCACTATGAGAATCCCAGAAAAAACTAGCCATGACTTCATGCAGATGGAACCATCGTTTCTTTCTTTGGTGCATTTTCACCCGTTACTACCCATTGTTTCATCACTGACATGTAGTGATGAATCCATGTTTTATCTACTGTGATAAAATGTTGAGATACTCACTGAAATTGCATTTAAACAAATCTAAACACTTCAGAAATGTCCATTTGAACGTGTTTTTGGTTCACTGTACACAAATGCAGTACCCAGCAAGTAGAAAGCTTTCTCATACCCAAATCCTCATGTAAAATGTTATGACACAGCCTACTGAGGTCTTTGCAATGTCTGCTAGCTCACATATCTTCAATCAGCAATCACTGAGTAGGGCATTGTGAATTTTTATCACAAGCTTGTCAGTCATACTTGTCTTGGGATATCCTGAGCCCTTATCTCTTGTTAGCACGGCTTCCTTCGGAAGGGAAGTAAAGCCGGTGGTCCCGTGTCGTAGATTTACGGCACGTAAAAGAACCTCAAGCCTGATAAAGAGGCCTCTGAGCAAAATTACCGGTGTTTCACGCCCAATATAGAATGGGACGCTAAGAACCATAGTAGTTAAAGAGCGTCCATAAATAAGACTCAATTTCTTATCTCTTGAATGGATGTACAACCATGCCTAAATTCAGCAGCCTACTTTTAACCATCAAAAACAAAAGTGAAGAATCCTTTAGTGTTCAATCTAACTCCTTGTGTATTTCTGTTGTACTTCATCATAGCTCACATTTCAGTTTTAATCCCATTTTGTAGAAAATGTTAACTTTAGTTTGTTAACATGTTTACGCTTAGGCATCTGAGACTTTACAGTGCACCATCTAAATGATGATATTGAGTGACAATCATTGTAATTTGGCTACCTTCATGACATCATTCAGTCCATAACTTAGAGAATGCTCTTTGTAAAATAAAATGCATCCTAAGTGTTTAACATTGAGATCATATAGGTACATATAAAAAAATAATAAGCAGAGATGAGTATATTATATGTGCTTGAATGGATGAAGGATGAATGAGTTTATTCACCAACTTTTCCTGCATAACTTTTTCTTTTTATTACAAAATGTATGTGAACTTAACACTATTAAGAAGATTTATATTTTTTTCAATTTAGAATCCTAAATTTATGGAGTTGCATTTCTTCTGTGTTCATTATAATTAAGATCAGGTTGTGTGTGTATATAATGGGAATCTATATTCAATCCTAAATAATGTCTTTCTTTCTTTTCTTTTTTGTGCTGACAGTAATTGAATACTGCTTAATGTACATTTTTATTACTATGTCTGCACGTCCAGTTTTTGAGCCTCCCCTAACTGCATGGTTGTGACAACACCAATACCAGTTACTTTTAAAAGATATCAAACAATTAAGGTTTTGTTGTTTTTTAACATATGGTTTTATGATTTTGATTATTATTCTTGCTCTTTTTTCCAACTCAGATGATTTGAGATTATGAACAGAAATGTCAGTAGAAAAATTTAAGCATATAATCAATGAAGAGTTGTTAACATGATTCTTATGCATAATATGGGTTATCTTAAAGAAATAAATAAGAAAACTTGAATTCTAGCATTACTTGTGTTGACTTTGAGCATACACAATATAATGAATAGTATTTATAAGTGAAGAAACATGGATTATGCACCCTTTTTTTTTCTTTGAAGAGAAATGTATGCAGACCCAATGAAATAAAGTCCATTGAGCTGAGAATTACCTTATATTTGTCTTCACAGGATAAGAGAAATCCTTGACAAATACTAATGGGCTAACTCGCCAACTGCAATTCAAACTAGGGACCCCAAACCACAGAGAGTTTACTTATAGAGAGGATTTCAATTGTACGAAAGTAGTTAAAAACGGTAACCCGATTTGCATTTAACAAACATTGAATTGAATATAGGGCAAAAGGAAGGAATTGCAGTAAACTTTCTATTAAAATCATAGATTTTGCTATTTTCTAAAATTTATCAGAGTTTGATATATTTGTAGTCACTATTATATAATTATATTATTTATTTATTTTTTTTAGGAATAAGGTGACTTGAAAATATCCTGTAAGATTTAAAGATTATGGAGGCATAAGATGGAGAGAAAAGGTAACACAGGATAGAATGAAGAGTGAATATTAAGGAGGCCAAGACTATCTAGGGGTGTAGCAATGATAATGATCATGAAGCTTCGTGAAGTTGAACATATTTTATCTTGCTACCATTCTTCAGGAATGTTAACGTTAACTGTTGTTATTGTTGAATTACCAGCCCGAGTAAACCCTAATGAATGATGATGATGATAATTACCCTGTCAGTTTTTAAACAAGATTGTAAATGTAGTAATGAGAAACCAGTTTTTGTATGCCTTTGTTAAAGAATGATGCCACCTGTGATGAAAGCCAAGTCCATTCTTGACTTTTACAACATCATCGCCATTGAAATGTTTTCCAATTCCAGGAATTTCTTCAGATGAAAATTGCTTGGTGACAAATCTGGACTGTAGGGAGGGTTGTTGAATTGTTCCCAACCAAATGATGCGATCAGTTCTTGAATTTGTTTGGCTGTGTGGCCAGATATTGTCACTCTTTATTGTTTTCCCCATAAACCTCATACAACTGGCGATGAATGTTTGCTGGAGTAACATTTCTCACATTCAAAAACGAATCAGTAATCTGACTTCACAGTCAGTGGGTCATTCAATTGTTTTGAACATTTAGAAATGCACTAACAACAGGAAAACACAAAATGATGATCACTCACAGCTGCGTTTGAGTTTTTGAGTTTTTTTTTTTATTATTATTATTATTATTATTATTATTATTATTATTATTATTATTATTATTATTATTATTATTCATGGATGCTTTCTAACTGCTGTGATCCTTAGCATCCCATCCTATATTGGGCATGAAAGACCGGTAATTTTACTCAGAGGCCTCTTTATCAGACTTGAGGTTCTTTTACATGCCGTAAATCTACAACACTTGACCACCGGCTTGACTTCCCTTCCGAAGGAAGCTATGCTAAGGATTTTTATGCCTGAAAAAAACCCATCGCCCTCCACCGGGTTTGAACCCACGACCTCGGGAACTAGACTCACATCTGCATCTGGCTTCCTAATGAATGGAGAGAAAGTGATCACATATGCTCAAAAGTGACTCTGCAGTGGCAAAATATTAAAATGGTACTTACTTTAAAAACACGCCTCGTATATGCTATTCATCTTCTATACAGATAATACCAGAAGTGATCCATTTTCATACTGTTTTTAAGTCCTGATGTACTCATAGTGTCCCTTCTTTTTTGTTTTGGAAATCTGTTCACCGTCACTATGGTAACATATGAAATATTCATAAACTACCATAGTGGTGTCTCCTACAATGTTGACGTGAGTTTTAATCTTGGCCAGAACAAATTACCTGACTGAGATTTCTGTTTGGGAGTTTTTCTCAATCCTTAGAATGAACATCAGATAGATTTAATTCTTTAGATTCCCAAGCTTATTTATTCATTTGTTTCATATATTAATTGTATGATAAGATCTGTTCAGTTAAAAAACAAAACTGTAAACAGAATAAATAGATAAAAAAAAGCAACATATTCCAAATATGATACAAAAATCATTATAGATTAACACTTAAAATTTATAAAATAGTACATAGAATACACAGTTAGAAGAACTATTATTACCCTAGAAGAAGGAGAAGAGAATCAAATAGTGCTACAGTTTATATCACAATTATGATTCAATTCTTCAAATACTTCTCATATATATAGTTTAAATTGTTACTTGCTTCTTGGTCCAGCCAGCAAAGTTATCTCACTTCCGTGCAGACATTCAATGTACTGTTATCTCTTAGCTTATAATCTCTGCAAGAGAGGAAGTTTCAGCTGCTGTTATAATAATTATCAAATATGTTGCTCATCTCCTGCCTTCATATCATTGCCCTTGCTTCTAGTTTTGTTCTCCTGTAGGCCAACAAGAATGAAAGAAGATAAAAACTAGTATGGTCATCCTTACCTAGCACAACTTATTTAATTTAGATATCTTCACTGAATATCAAAGACATTTAGAATGATAAATTTACCTATAATCCATAATAGAGTTAACAAAAATGTAAGTTTTCATAATGTTCTTTTAGAAAATGAATTAGCAACTCTATCGAATAAAATTAAATCTCTTGGAGTTTGTGTTGATAGTAGCCTTGACTGGGGAATGCATATGAATATATTTTACATTATATACCCTAAGATCTTCAGTAAATCTTGATGTGCTGAAAATAGCCTACTCTGCATACTTCCATTCACATTTATCATATGGTATAACATTTTGAGGAAAGTCAAGCCATAATAATAGAATTTTTATAATACATAAGAGGGCAGTCAGATTAATGTTAAACCTTTGCAGTGGCACAAGTTGTAGACCTTATTTCAAATTTAAACATATTAACAGTTTCATCAGTTTACACACAAAACGTTGGTAATAGCATATAAGCAGTTAAATAGTTTTAACATAAATGCAGACATTCATGATCACAATACTAGAAGTAAATTTCAGTTACACATTACAGGGCATAAAGAACTTTATATGTAAAAAGTCTTCACTATAACAGTATTCAATTGCACAATAAACTCCCTCAATTTTTTAAGAAATCAATAACCTTAGCAATATTTAAAAAAGAACTGAAGAAATTCTTAATAGAGGGTTGTTTTTATTTGGTGGACGAATATTTTGAAAGGATATAGTTTTTAAGTTTTTTTATGTAACATGTGCTGTGTATTTGTATTTATCAATATCATATTTTGGTTATTTCATCTGGAATGAAATAATAATTAGTTAGAACACTTCAGTTTTTATGTCTATTCATTATTTATTATATTTTGTAAAACCTTTTTATTGCATATGTAACTTTATTTATTATGTATGTTCTTACTTATTGTATTCTAACACTTGTTTAAATTTGATGAAGCATATATTTTGTATTGGAAATCATATGGTGAATAAAATTGAATTGAATTATCCAGTAAATATCCTTCAAGTACAGAAAAAACTGGAGCGAAATATGTCAGCAGCTATCCCAAGCAAGAATTGCTTGTGCTGCTTTTACTGGTAGATAAACACTGACTTTGTCTCAGTCACCATATCACACATAATATTTCTGATGCAGTATAGCATCTTTCTTTCCATTTTCCTACTTTTAAGTGGCTAAGGCTTTAACATGCAGATAAATGTAGTTGATTTCTGGATTTTAATATCATTGAATACTTGAAATAGCTGCTGTATTGAATGAATTTTCATTGAAGTTAGACCAGCATGTTGTAAGATGGTTATATAAACACAGGATTAGCTATGTAAAACAGTGCTAGTTTGGAAGTTCATTTCACTAATGTAGAACTCATTCCTTTAGGAACAAATTCCTTGTTCTAGCCATCATAGTGGATATTCTAAATCTGATGTACACTCTAATACTCTGTGGAAGTAATCATTAATGTAAAGCTCTTTATAGATGCTTTTATACTACTGTAAATCTGGTTGAGTTCATTGTTTCCACAAACCAAACTTTACTAACATTTTCCAGTTTGCCATCATATCTTAAGTGTTGTGAAAGTAATTAATTTAAATAAAATGTTATAAAATATATTTAATTTATTAAAAATCTCTAGCGCCCACGAAAACTCAGACTGGAAGGAGATGTCAATGCTACAATACCAGGGCCACCGTGTCCTCAGCCTGATCCCAGGAATGAGAGCCGTATAATTGGAAGTGAGGACTGCCTTTTTCTCAACATATTTACTCCTGAGGTATTGTATTATAATACAATTAAACACTTTATAATGATACACGTGGCACATAGGTATACAAAGTGAACACTAAACACTGCTTCAAAGATCAGGACATAGCAATGAAATATGATTTAGGAACTCTCATGGTATTATGATTAGTTATGGAGATAGAAGAAAATATATCTAAAGGTCAAAAGCTTCATACATTAGGGTGGTAATACTGTGTACAATTTTCCATGTATCACCTAGTGGCAACAACAGAATAAATTTTACTCTCTTGAAATACCAAGGGTAAGTCGAAGTATGCAGCTGTACTGTCAGCCATAGCTGATTTGCCCTCAGTTATTGCATCTTAAGTTCCCTTAGCAGTATTGCAGTTAAAACTCATGTTAGAATGCACTGATATCTGTTTTGAATTGTGAAGTAATGTAAACATGTAACGTTTACATTGCTTATGTCAAACTGACACTGGTTTTCAAACATGGTGTGTGACCCACCCATTGTCCAACATTGAACTGTAATCCCAGAAGACCTGTGCAGGGTGCTTGGAGTGATAAAAGAGTAATTTGAAAATTTAAAATGTTCATCATGAACATATGGGGGTCACATTCTGGGCTTACAGAAGTATTATCCTGGAAATAATAATTGCCTCATTTGACATTGAGGGAAAATTGTAAGATTGAATATTGGTTCCTATCTTATTTATCATGTACTATGCCTAGTTTTCTAAGGTAGCACTTAATATTCAATATCCAATCACTTATGCAAATGTTTAGAAGACTTAATGGCACCCTAAGACCCAATGTATTGAATATGGTTTCTCTTTTAGGAGGTAGGATGCTAAATTTTTTTAGAACTGTCATAATTAACACCTTACTCCATGACATGAATACACAGATAACTTATCTGTCATATACTCCTTGCAGTAGCAAAATGCTAAAGATATCACAAACAAAAACAATATAGATCTGCTAGGGAATATGCAACAGTAAAGCTATACCAGTCTAGTTTGTTTAGATTTAGTTGCACTAGCACAAGTGTAGAATTCATGTATGTTCAAAGAAAGTGCATAGTGACATTTTAAAACGTACAATTTTCAAATATATATATTCGTATGTAGCAACTTCCACCTTTAATTGCAGTAATATATTTGAATTTTCATTTGTATATCTTTACTAGTTTCTAAATTAATGATGAGCATATTATCATCAAAGAAACAATGCAGTGGAATTGGTGATATAGAAATTAACCAGATGGAGGGGAAACAAAAAAAAGAACTAAAGAAGACCATAAAACTTTTTGAAAGTCACATATTCATTCTCAACATCTAAAAGCTAAGTGTATAATACAAAAAAGAGGGTATGTTTTATTTCTTGATATATGTAGAATACATCATATACACATACTTTGATTTTCTCTGTGACTTACACTGGATTTCAACTCAGCCTATGGAAGAAAAATGCTTATTTATCATATTACTCTTTTACTACTGCATCTAAAGAGGAGCTGATTTTCAATATTGGTGTAATTACTATGCCACTAGTTTACACAAAATAGAAAAATTGTGATACATGCAAGATTACTAACAAAACTAAAATATTAAAGTCACCAAATGTCAAGTTATGCAATACTGTTATTCTAATGAGCTTAATACTCTGCATAAAGATTTAAATGTATTATGCACATACAATTAATTGAATCATACCAAAGTAACATTCTATATATTTTTTTATTTTCTCTACCATGTACTTAGTAGGTAGAGAAGGTACTCAATTCCACCCAAAAATTTAATACCAAGATTTCACCAGAAATACCTGTTTTGAGACACCCTAATCCAAATAAAGCATTTTTAGAAAAAAGGTCCGTGCACGTGTGCGTGCGTGGTGTGAGAGAGAGAGAAAAAAAAACCAGCATAACTCAAAAACGAAAAGTCAGATAAATATCAAACATGTTATTTACGTTCAATACCTTCCAAAGATGCGACATGAAGATTTTTAAAAAAATCTCCCCACCCCAAACTATGGAACATTTTTCGATATTTTTCTCTAGTGATTTTGATTACAATATCATATATTAAAGATATTTATATAACAAAAAAAAATGTACATCTTCAGTTTTATGGGAATAGCCTGTGAAGTCCTCTTCATCCGGAAGGAATTTTGTATAATCTTGTATAGCTGGTAAATGTTAAGTGATAGATGAAAACGTACTGCACAAAAACTGTAGATCTCTTTAAAACACACAATTTATTTCAAATAAGTTTTTTGTAGCATAAGCCATTTATGAGATATCGGTTATTAATGGTTTGTTCAATACTTTTAGTCATTCTTTTCAAGTCCTGCCAATTTTCAGTTGTTTCTCATGATGTCATGGAAAGAGTGTGGAATTTTAATGCCAGCATGTAGTGTCCAGTTCTAAAACATTTTACTATTGCTATTCCCTTTTTATCTGTAATGAAATGTGTAATGAAGCTATTTCCAGAAAGGTTTATCTTAATTAAAATGAAGAGATAGGTAAATAAACTTTCATAAGAATAATTTGTATACCCATTAACAAACAATAGAGGGGTAGAGAAAGTTATATGAATGTAACACAGATTTATTTCTTAAAGTAATGCCTATAAATTGTGTGTTTTTCTTTTTTTAATGTAGAAATAAGGCATAATATCAGGTATGTGTAACAATGATTAAAACTTGCACAAAAATATTTTTATTTCAGTGTAGCCAATAATAACAATAATGACCAAAGTAACATTTATAACATATCTGGATGTCCTCTTTCTTTAAAGATCCAGTATGGTAGTTCTATTATATGCAAGACCACCTTGTATTTATAAATGTCAACTAGGAACTGAGAATCTGTAAAACTTATAATGCAGAACAGGGGCGGCTCCAGAGATAGTGCCTCTGTCCATGGAACTAGTTTAATAAAATGAAGAAATACGTATTTGAAATTATTTGTATAGTCCAGGATTACATCAGAATACAATCATGCTTATTATTCTTAAAGGTGCAATGAAATGAATTGTCTGACAATAGAAAACCACAGAAACTGAAGGAAGCAATTGTAAATTGCAAGTTTACAACCTTATTACATTGTTGTTAATCATGAGGCAGTGGAAGTGGTAATGGTAGTAGTAAAGGTGGTAGCAATAGTGATAGTAATAGTAGTAGTAGTAGTAGTAGTAGTAGTAGTAGTAGAATTATTGCATCATATAGCAATTTCTGGGAGGTATTCCTGGCAGTACCACTGCATCCATGTTTCAGCCGCCAGTGATGCTGAAAGATCATGAAAATTCAGATAACAATACTTACTGTTAAACCACATTATTATATTTTTATTTTAGCTACCAAATGGAAATGAAGGCCTTCCAGTGATGATGTGGATCCATGGTGGTGGTTTCAGAAGAGGTTCAGCATCTCAATATGGAGTTAAACATCTTGTCAATAAGAAACTTGTTGTTGTCACCATTCAGTATAGACTGGGATCCCTTGGTATGTACATTAATAAAGGAAACATCTTGATGTCCACAACTGCTCATATAGCTGTTCATGTAGCTATGATTAAGTATACAATTTTGAGCTCATATTTAGGGTGTAGAGCATGGAATTTATAAAAAAAAAAAAAGCGGATATAAGGAAACCAAAATAAGAAAGATATTTTTACTTTCTCTACTACGTATAGTAAGTAGGGGAAGTATTGCATTCCACCCAAAAATTCGATACCGAGATTTCACCGGAAATACATGTTTTGAGACCTCCTGAATCCAAAAAAAGCATTTTTGGAAACATGTCCGTGTGTGTGTCTGTCTGTGTGTCTGTGAACAGCATAACTCAAAAACGAACAGTCGGACAAACACCAAACTTGGTATTTAGGTTCAGTATCTTCCAGAGATGCGACACGAAGGTTTTCAAGAAAATCCCCCCACCCCAGACTACCCTTTACATGGAAGATTTTTCGAAAATTTTAATTTTCTCAAAAATGGCTCTAACGATTTTATTGAAAATATCATATGTTTAAGATAATGTCATGATAAATGAAATGTATATCTCGAATTTTCTGGGAATGTCTCCAAAAGTATTCTTCATTGTGAACGACTTTTGCATAACTGGTAAACCATAAGAGATAGACAAAATTTTACTACACAAAAAATATAGATCGCGTTAAAATACACAACTTATGTCATATACATTTCTTTTGTTGAGTGAACCGTTTTCGAGATATTGCTTGTTATTTCCTTAAATTTTCGAATACTTATACTTTTTCTCAAATGCGTTATTCATTTTTACTTTCTCTACTACGTATAGTAAGTAGGGGAAGTATTGCATTCCACCCAAAAATTCGATACCGAGATTTCACCGGAAATACATGTTTTGAGACCTCCTGAATCCATAAAAAGCATTTCTGGAAACATGTCCGTGTGTGTGTGTGTGTGTGTCTGTGAACAGCATAACTCAAAAACGAACAGTCGGATAAGCACCAAACTTGGTATTTAGGTTCAGTATCTTCCAGAGATGCGACACGAAGGTTTTCAAGAAAATCCCCCCACCCCACACTACCCTTTACATGGAAGATTTTTCGAAAATTTTAATTTTCTCAAAAATGGCTCTTAACGATTTTGATGAAAATATCATATGTTTAAGATAATATCATGAGAAATGAAATGTATATCTCGAATTTTCTGGGAATGTCTCCAAAAATATTCTTCACTGTGAACGACTTTTGCATAACTGGTAAACCATAAGAGATAGACAAAATGTTACTACACAAAAAATGTAGATCGCGTTAAAATACACAACTTATGCCATATACATTTCTTTTGTAGAGTGAACCGTTTTCGAGATATTGCTTGTTATTTCCTTAAATTTTCCAATACTTATACTTTTTCTCAAATTCGTTATTCATTTTTTTTATGTCCTGGACATGCAAAGAGAATGGAATGCGCCACATAGCAACCAGCGTTAAAATATTTGACTATCGCTTAAAAGCTACCATATTCCCCTTGCATCTACATGAATATTACCAATAAGATTGATATCTCGATTAACATGAAGCATATGGAGAATAAGCGTTTGTAAAATCAGATTGTACAAGAGTAGAGAAAGTCATGTGAGTGTAACACATCAGATTTTTTTTATTTGTTTCTACCATTTAAAAAAAAAATTATTGTCATAATTACCTTTGTAATTGTTGAAAAAATCAAGAAAATTGTGGTTATGCTCTCTGAAGATATCTGTCCAGATTATGTAACATGCTAAGTTAAGATGATGTTTAACTTTTGAAAATGTATTGAGGGAACCAAATTTCCAATGGCGGCTACTGAGGCATTCTACTGATGGTGTCATCTCCTCCACCAAAAGTGAAAAAAATCCCTGAAATATAATATGTTTATCAACTTCATGCTGTAGCATCAAGTGTATTAGGTAATCTTGTCAACAATTCATAAACTGGTCGCAGGCAACGTTTCCCCAGTCGGCTACAAAGCGAACGGAAAGCTTTGAAGCCTGACCATAAACACATCAGTAAACGATTAGTAGGGTCTTCCCATTCCTCAACTACAATGCTTGGTCCTTTCTTTAGCTCCACCAAAGCAAAGCGTTGTTGCAATGTCATTTCTGTTGTTTCTTCGGTTTCAGTACATTTTAGCAGCTGTGACAGTTAAGCTTATATCTTACTTCTTTAGAGAAGTTATATAGTGTTCAATAGTTTAATTAAGATGTGAGACCTTGGGAAACGAACCAAGTTGCTGATCCTCCGGCCGCACCAACGAATGACTCTGCCGAGTACCAGTAGTGCCAAGCCCACGAAGAAAGGGGCTACAAAAATTTTGAATAAGCAAGGCCAGATTTTTGTGTGTAATGTTGACGAACATGTAGAAAAGAACCCTTTACGTGGAAAATGTTTGCTATTATTTTGAATTTCTCTAAAACAGCTATAACCATTTTAGTAAAATACCGCATGTTTAAGATATTTGCATGAAAAATAAAATTTATATCTTGAATTTTATGTTCTGGGAATAGCTTGTAAATTCTTCCTAGCTCTCAACTTTTTGTATAACTGGTACACCGTAATAATAGACAAAATCTTAGTGTGCGTAAAATGCAATCTCAGTAAAGGACACATTTTATGTCAAATTATGTTAATCAATTCCGGGAAAATCTTTGTTATTGGTTTGAATTTTGAAATACAAGTTGGAAGTCCGTATGTGTATTTTCCCCATGGTCATGCTAAGAGCATGGAATTTCAAAGTCATTATCTGGTTTTTAATAATCTGACTTGCTTTGGCCTATGAATCCTTATATTTACAACGAAATGTGCAATGAAATTTTATCTCGTTTAAGAAGAAGTAGATAGAAGAATAAGCTTTTGTAAAAGTAATTTGTAGAAGAGTGAATAGAGATAATCATGTGAATATAACACATAAGATTTCTTTTTTATTTTCTTTCTTTTGCCTTCCATATTTTTACTTATCCTGTATTTTATAATAAAGCTATTCATTTAAGTAAACAGAAGCTGTTATGCTTATAAATCTTACATCTTAAACAATATACTTCTTATATTAGCTTTATATTAATAAAAACATTGTTGTGAAGCAAATTTATCATGTTTTCAAAGCTACGTAAAAAATCACCTATCTTCCAAGCGTGATACAAAGACCTGCATTCGCTTTACGTTTTTCAGCTGCTTCTTGTTTTTTAATTTTACATATTTACTGTTTTTGTTTACATCTTCTGAAACTTGGTTTTTCTAACATTCTGTGGTTGCAGGACAAATAAAATAAAAAATACTTTCACCATAGCTCCGCGCACATAATAATTACATTAAGCAAAACTGCAAATATGCAACCCTTATTTATAAAAATTAACTTTTAGGCTAAATAGCATAATCAAAAATGAGGCATTGTTTTGGGAATAAGAGTTCTTTTCAAAATAAATTCATATTTATGTATTTTAATTATTTAATGATAGTCCAACAACGTATAGTTTATTCAGGACATGTTTCTAAGTTTCTCTCGGATATATTAACATGCATTTCCATTCTTGTAGCGTAGTATATTAGTTCAGGTCATCCTCAGTTATATTTTAAAGCATTTGTAACATAAATGTAATTATTATGCGATGCATAGTTGTTTACTGCATTTGTGTATAAATCAAGCAGACAAACTGCATGATTGTATTCTGTACATATGGAAATCAGCTACAAAGTTTTGCTTTGAAATACTATTTTTAACTGTGGCAACAACGCGCACGTGCACATGGATGTCACTAAGATGTTTATGATGGTTGTGGTTAGAGAGGGTAGGGAACAAGTGTTTGGCTACTGCACAAAGGCCGCCGCTTGGGGATCCTTAGACTGCGATGACCATACACAAGGATTGATAAGTCAATGACGTTTTAAAGAAAATAACAATTTTTTCCCAAAAATCAATGTTATTTCGCAACATAGTCTCCTTTCAATTCAATACACGTCCAACATTTCTCGAATTTTTTTAAACCTTCCAAAAAATATGATTTTTATAAGTGCAAAATATGAGGTTGTTTCTGCCATGATGTGTTCACTAGTTGTGAATTTCTTCCCAGTGGGCCAATTTTTCAGGTTTGCGAAGAGGAAGAAGTCGCTCAGAGCCAAGTGTGGAGAATATGGTGGGTGAGGTAGCAGTTTGTAGCCAATTCCACAAATTTTGTGATGGCAATGGCTGAGTTGTGTGCTGGTGCATTATCCTGGTGAAAGAGAGCATTGTGGCATAATATGAACCTGTGATTGTTTTATCCTTTTCCAGGTAGTGGATGTCTATCACCCCTTGTGAATCCCAAAAGACAGCTGATGATTTTTCCTGCCAACAGAATGGTTTTCACTTTCTTTGGAGCAGGTTTGCCAAAAGAAATCCACTGTTTTGATTGTTGTTTGGTTTCAGGTTGATAGTAATGGATCCAAGTTTCATCAACCATGATATAATGCCGCAAAAACTCATTTGGGTTGCACTGGAACATGTTCAACATCCCTGTGAAATGATCACACGATTCCGCTTGTTCTTAACTGTGAGCAGTCATGGCACTCATCTTGCTGACAGCTTTCTCATACCCAAAAATTTGTACAGAATGTTATACACCCATTCACTCAAGATGTTTATGGTCTTGGCTATCTCACAGATTTTTACTCGGCGGTCTTCCAACATAATACTATCATGAACTTTGTTCACCATTTCTTCTATTGTGACCTCAACCGGCCATCCTGTGCACATGGCATCTCTTGTGTCAGACGGCCACGTCAAAATTCTGTGAACCATGCCATGTGATGGAGCAGTGTTTCCATAATACTTATTCAGCTTTTCTTCCATTTTCTTCACCATCTTACTACGCAAAAAGTAGTGCTTTATCAGAACACAAAATTCACTTTTCTCCATTTTCTATGAAACAACACACATCTGCTTATTTTAGGCACTGTCAACAATGCTCTAAGAAACAAATGACGAATTTCTGCAATTATACCCAGAATAGATGTAAGGCTTGGGTGCAAACAAGAAACCTGTGATTAGAACACTATCGCTCATCAAAGTCATGGACTTATCAATCTGCTCTCGTATTTCATAGTATATTGTAACACAAAAAAATGTATAGGGAAACAGAAATAAACATTTATTACAATGGCACTCTTGTTATACACCGGTGTAAAGAGCACAGTAAGAGTTTGATATAATAATTCCTGGAGAATGTGATAGGAAGTGTGTGTGTGTACGATTTCATGAATAAGAGAGAAAAGTGGTCACTTTACGTCGTCTTGTGCATGAGAAATAAAACGTAACAGCAAATCTAAAAATCTCTCAATCAGTACCAATCAACCTACTGCTGTGAAATATACAAACATTGAAATAATGCCTTTTAGATTCGAAACCTAACAACACAATTATGTTCAAAACAAGGATATTGTGGTGTACTATTTCTGCATTCGATTTATTTAAGCATTAATTTGCATTTATAAATGCATTAGCATTAACTTGCAGCAGGTTTTAACAGTGTATTAAAGGAAGGTTGAACACAGAATATGTATTCTTGCATGGTCACTAGGTTCAGGCTTTACTGCACTCTAATGGATGAAAAGTAAGCTCTGAGTCAGAGCAATCTTACCTCTGCCTCTACCATAAGAATCACGTACAAATGTACATCCTAACCTTACACTCAGTGTTTATGAGCATAGACGGTGTCAATCTGGAATTGGCTGTAAGCTTCAGAAAATTACTGGCAGAGTGCATGCCACTTAATGCACCTTTTCAAATGAGGGAACATGTACTCGGAAACAATGCTTTAAGCATAATCCCTATATACTTCTCTTTCTTTCCTTTTGTATTAATGGTGCCATGGTAAAGCGGCACTACCCCAGAAGCTGCCCCTTTCATTTCACTGTATGTTTACACAAATTTTGATTCATACAGTAGATTTTCCATTAATTTTGCTGGACATAATGTTGATTTATGTTTGATGTGTGTTTGATTTATGTAATTTCAAATTAATTAGCTTTTACTATATGCTTGAGGCTAAGGAAGTAAACTTGCATGAACTTTTGAGAGAACTATGTTG
The DNA here is from genome assembly GCA_030765065.1 of Deroplatys truncata. Lineage (NCBI taxonomy): Eukaryota > Metazoa > Arthropoda > Insecta > Mantodea > Mantidae > Deroplatys > Deroplatys truncata. The sequence continues at coordinate 83,360,439 of CM060988.1, forward strand.
TAAGTGGTAATGAAATTTATTTAATTCTATTATACTTTCATCAAGTGTGGGATTTTTCAGTTCATACTTAAAGTTACAATATAAGGATCCAGGAAATATACATAGAGTATATCCAAGTACAATATATTTAATACCTACATGAAATATATCTATACACATACACTTTGTGTCCTCCGTGGTCCAGGGGTACTATGCTAGCCTCTGGTTTCTGAGGTCACAGGTTCAAACCCACAGAGGACGATGGATTTTTTTCAGGCATAAAAATCCTTAGCATGACTTCCTTTGGGGAAGTAAAGCGGTTGTCCCGTGTCATAGATTTACAATATGTAAAAGAACCTCAAGCATGATAAAGAGGCCTCTGAACAAAATTTTCCATCTTACATATCCAGTATAGAATGGGATGCTAAGAACCATAGTAGTTAATGTGTCCATAAATAAAACTCAATTTAATTTAACACATATGCTTAAATGTTTGAAATGGTCTAAGTTAACGTTCCATATATCTGTTTACAGAATAAAAGCATTGCTCTATTATTAAATTTTAATTTTGTGCTTAAATTGTGTACTAGAATCTTTTCCTAAGCCATTGTAACTGTGGCAACTTGAAGCGAAAAAGAATCCAGCATTTCTTATATTTAAAACATAAAATCCAATGTATTTTAAATGGAGTTTCTAATGACCCTATGTTTATGGCAATGTTATGATAATGTTTTTATTTCTTCCAAAATAAGTCTTTTGGATGATCTGAAATACTCCAAATATAAAAATTATTCCTATTTAACGTATTAAACTCAATTAAAAGTTTGGCCTCTTTGGTGAAATAAATCGTAATTTTATTGATATCATCCATAGTCAAAGTATTGGAATTGAAGCTAAAGAACTCGCAGTCAGGCAAGTCTAGTATATGAGTAAATTACCACTTATGGTTTTCTTACATACTAAGATTATGTGGCATATTTGCGCTGGTGATTTAGTAACCTTGAAAGCCTGCGTAAAAGCATATTGAATGCTACTGACATCTACTGTCATTGATCATGTGATAACTAATTTAGAATGTGATAGGTATGCTGTGATGGTAGAGGAACTCTGTATTTCTGATCATTGTGCGCAGGTAATGGATATATGTATTAAACAGTGGCAAAATCCCTGAACAATCAAATATTTAAATAATAAGACAAATAACTTTAAACATTATGAGCCTAATGCTGTAAAGCTTAAAGCAAGAAAAATAGGAAATAGTTTATGAAACAAGACAGTAATTTAAAATGGAAGCCCTTTTTTGAAATCTTAACAAAACGCTTTCATAAGCATTGCCCCAATAAAAAATGGGAGACCAGTACATTCAAATACTATCAGAAATAAAAAAAATTAAGGGAGGAAATGAAAGATTATTACACTTTTTTAAGTCTACAAACTTAGAGTTATTCAAATGCAAATATAAAAATCTAAAAAAACAATATACGTCAGCACTAAATGACCTAAAGAAGCAACAATATGCTAACAAAATAATAAACTCAAATAACAAAGTCAGGACACTATGGGGAATAGTAAAAGAGACTGGTATATACAAAAATAAACATGAAAATATACAACTAATTGTAAAAGGACAAATTATAGAAGAACCACAAGACATATGTCAGCACTTTTAATAAGTACTACCTTAACGTAATAAGGGGAAACAGTTTATAATAGACAACTTCCCATGGAACTGCCAGTTTACACAAACTCTATATATCTGGAAGAAACTACAGCAGAGGAAGTAGATAAAATTATAAATAGATAAAAAAATAAATCTTCATCAGGATGGGGTGGAATATCAACTAAAATATTAAAACACCATAAGAATGCATTGATTACTGTTCTGGTACATCTTGTAAATACTTCATTAAATAGTGAAAATTTTCCAAATTCTTTAAAACTCAGTATATTTAGACCAATCTCTAAAAAGGGAGATAAAACACAAATAAGTAAATATAGGCCAATCACAGTAACTTCTGTTTTTGCAAAAGTCTTTGAAAATATACTGAGCTGTAGGCTGATATGCTTCCTGAATAAATATAATCTGCTTAATTCTTCACAGCACAGCTTCAGGAGTAATTTATCAACTACCATTGTAATGGATGAACTTTATCATGAAACACTTGAAGGGCTTCTTGATAAGGATAACAAAGTTGTAGGAATTTTCTTGGGTTTATCCAAGGCTTTCAATGGTGTAGCACATGACAAATTATTGGATAAGATACAGAAGTGTGGCATCAGGGGAAAATGTTTAGAACTCAAAAAAATTTCATCTGTTAAACCATAAACAATGCACAGAAATCCACCGCCAACAACATCACATGACAAAATCTACAAGATCTGATTATGAATTCATTAAGGTAGGTGTATCACAAGGATCTGTACTTGGACCACTCTGTTCCTATTATACATACATGACCTTCCCTAAATCTTCAGATTATAAAATAATATCATATGCGGATGATACCTCAGTGATATTTACAAATAAAGACATACACAGTCTAGAGAATTGAGAATTTAGTAACCACAAAAATACAGGATATATGTGATTACTTAAAAAATAACAACTTAAACAAATATGATCCAATTCCAATACTGAAATGATATATTTAACCAAAGATTAAATGTAAAGTTACATGATGAAATTATTGAACAAGTACAGGAAATAAAATTTATAGGGGTAATTATAGATGAGAATATGACATTCAAACACCATATTGAGCATGTGTGTAATAAAATCAGTACTCATATCTATTAAGAAATTTGAAAAAATACTTAAATTTAGATTATTTAAAGTTAGTTTATTATGGACTAATTCACCCCATCTTCAATATGGAATTAAAATCTGGGGCATGACAAATATGAAAAGGGTACTCACATTGCAGAGAAAATGTTTAAGATGTATTTATGACCTAAATAATCGAGAATCATGTAAATAAATTTTTGTAGGGGCTAAGATATTAACTGTTATATCACTATATGTATGTACATAAAATAATTATATTTGTAGTAAGCCACCTCTGTACAGATTAAAGATAGCCATGTATTCAGGGTGTATGTTTATTGGTGTTATATATTTGGGGGACATGTTCCTGACATCAAAACAGTTAAAAAAGTGTACATGGATCTGAAAATCAACTGTTTCGTTGTTATAGGTCAAAGAAGATGTATTCCATGAGTGAACAGATGGATATGCACCACACGTATGGCCGTGCAGACGGCAATGCAGCACGAGCACATGAACTTTATGCAGAAAGGTACCCTAACAGGCAGTTACCGTGTGCAAGAACATTCGCACGAATTCACCAATGCTTGAGAGAGAATGGTGCATTTGAGAGGAGTACTAGGGATGTTGGGAGACCAAGAGTGGTATGAGGCATTGAGTTGGAAGAACAAGTTCTTCGTGCTGTGGATGCAGACCCATCACAAAGCACAAGATGTGTGGCTGTAAGGGAAAGAGTCATACGACTATCAGGAGAATTATGCATGAAAATCTTCTGTACCCGTATCACCTTCAACATGTGCAAGGATTAAATGAGGCAGACTTTGAGCCAAGAAACATTTCTGTCAACGCATGTTACAGCAGTGCACTGTATTTTATTCACGGATGAGGCTGATTTTACTCGCAACGAGATCTTCAATTTTCATAACACTCTAACTGGGCATTTAAAAATCCTAATGAAGTATTACAGGAAACCATCAACAGAGGTTCTCTCTCAACATTTGGGGTGGAATCATTCAAGATCACCTTATTGGTCCCTACTTCTTCATGGACAAACCTATCTCCAGTTTCTCAGAAATGAGTTTCATCACTTAACTGATAATGTGCCTCTGGACATCATCCAACAAATGTGTTTTTACAGAATGGTGCTCCAGCTCATTTCAGTATGATAGTTCATAAGTTTTGAATGATCGATTTCCACAAAGATGGATTGGTCGACGGGGACCCATTGCATGGCCTGCTCGATCGCCTGATTTGAATCCAATGGATTTCTTCATCTGGGGACATCTGAAGTCCTTGGTTTATGTGACTCCTGTACCTGATGTTGATATTTTGAGAGGACGTATCCAACTGGATTTGACCAAATACGAAACACACCAGGAATTTTCAACAGAGTACGCCAGAGCATGGAACGCAGACTTAGTGCATGCATCAAAGCAAGAGGAAGCCACTTCGAGCAATTTTTGTAACTTTTGAATTTGTGTTGTAACTCTAAAATAAATGATTTTCAGACCCATGTTCATATGAACTTTTTTTTACTGTTTTGATGTCAAGAACACATCCTCCAGATATTGACACCAATAAAGATACACTCTGTATAATACTAGGACACAAAACAATTACTATAGAGATAATGTAAATAAAAGAACCACTGAAAGGGATCGCATTATGATGGGCAGGATACTGTACAATAGACTACCAAATGATATTAACATTTTAAAAACAAAGAATTTCAAAGGAAACTAAGAATGTTTTTAACTCAGAAGTGCTTGTATAGTTTAGATGAACTGTAAATATTGTATACATATTTAATTGTTTGGCGATGCTTGAAACTTGTAAGAGTCTATGAGCAAATAAAGACGACCACGACCACTACTGCCACCACCACCATCACATGTGCTAGAAAAAGTTGTTTGCTACTGGCTGTGTTATGAAATTGAAATAAGTATGGTTGAACAGCAGTCATTTATAAAGATTGTACTTCACCAATCAGCATCATGTTGATCTAAGAGAAGTGTTGGCAGATGGTACTTTGCCATAACAAACTGTTGTACAATGGATTGAAGCCTTCTAATATGGACACACCTGACGTTCAACGGTAATGCTACATACCACACTGCAGCTATTGATGGGGATCCTTGGCACCAGGAAAATGGAAAGTCTTTGAACAATCCCATTCAAACAGTCTCTAAGTATGCATCTTTTACTCTCACTCTGAAACCTAAAAGCTGTTGTGTGAAAAGTACTTTGTAGACATGAGCAAATCGTAACATCCTATCAACAACAGATGAAATCACAAATTTGGTGTAAATTGATAATGTCCAGATAGAAGAAGTCAAAGTAGTTAAATTTTTGGCCATAGACCTAGACAATAAACTAAAAATTTCTATACACTTAAGAGGCTGGCAAATTATTTAAACAGTAGAGCACTGATAAATATATATATATATATATATATATATATATATATATATATATATTATGTGCTTATCTACCATTATCTCTTGTATGGAATTGAATCAAGTGGCTGCAGTATAAAAAAAAAGGATTGCATACTTAACTTTCAGGAAAGAGCAACCAGACATTTTTAAGTTAAAACAAAGGGAATCGTGTAAGAACTACTTTATTAGTAGTAGTGTAATGACAGTTTACTCGATATATGTGTATAAGATTATATTACTAACTAGACAAAAGCAAAGTGCAACCCAATACAAAACATATCACTGGGATATCAGAAACAAGGATGACTCTTATAGAAACAGAGTAAATAAATCCATCTATGAAAAAAAAAATCCATATGCTATAGGCATAAAATTCTATAATAAGCTACCAAAAGAATTATCAGGAGAAACTTTCAATAGAGCTGTAAAAACTATACTCATTGTATTCCATATTACAGAGTTTTGATAAAAAAGGTGATGATAACTCTAATGTGATTAGTATTATGAGTAATGTAATATTTTGCAAGTATTTTTGTAATTTTATAATTGACTTGTTCTAACACTGTATTATACAGTAGATAGAATCAATGAATATGAATATGTGAATATGACACGCATTAACAATCACACTCACACTTAAACAGCCAGGAGTATTTGGTACCATCTTCATCACTGGCAAAATGTGTGGAAAATCTTGCAGAAGATTTTGAATGATAATTGTATTGAACCTGTAAATATTACATTGAATTTTTTAATACAATGATATAGGATAAGTCAATTTTAAAGGTTAGCACAATAATTAAAAAATGTAAATGAAATATATAGGTATATACTGGTAAAATGAGTGTGCTAGTGTTTCTTTATGCACAACAAAACAATGTTTAACACATCCATTATTTCCTGGCTTTAGCACCTGTGTCCAGAACTAACTTAGTGCTAGTACTGAGCAGCATATCCCAGAGCCTTCAAATGTACATGTCAGATTTCTATAGTTGCATCTTTATCAGAAGATTTAACACAGACATATGAAAAAGCCTTCATAATCCTCCTTATTGTGCCTTACAGGATTCCTAAGTGCTGGAGTGAAGGAATTGCCTGGAAATGCAGGAATGTTTGACATGGCATTAGCCCTTGAATGGATAAAGGATTACATCGGCTTTTTTGGAGGAAATCCTCAGAAGGTGACTGTATTTGGTCAAGGAACAGGAGCAAGTAGTGCTATGCTGCTATCTCTATCTAAGGTTACAAAAGGTAAAGTTACCTTCTCTCTCTCTCAACTATTGTTCTTAGATATGCAGTTGCACAACACCAATAGCGTTAAAAATAAAACCTTAACAGCAACTTTTGACTTTAAACCAGCTGTTATTGTATTCTTCAGTACCCCTGAAGATGACAACAATGAGTTAATTTGCCTCAAGGTTAGGAATTACAAGTATTCTAAGCAAGGTACATTGCCTACCTGTGTGTGTCTGTATAGTTTACATTTAAGTTGAACAGCATGTTTTTAAATTTAACTGATTGTATGGAAATGATTACTTTATCTGTTAACTAAAGTAGAGGAATTACGGTATTCTTCAAAAATTATTTACTTTTGCTAGGAATTTACATTATGAGTCTCCTCTGGACCTAAAAGAAAGGACCTAAATATATATATGGTTCTATCAGGTTGTGAACAGCACAATTCAAAACTAAATTTTCAACAAATTTCAAGTTGGCAACTTATAAGAAAGCAAACAGAGATTTTCACAGAATTCCCTCTGTCCCCATTGCTATAAAACAATCCTTACCTGGAAAATTTGACTTTGTTTATTATCTAAACAAATGGATTTATCAATTTTGATTAAAATACAACAAGTTTGAAATATTCATATTAAAATAATATGTATATCTTGAATAGTTTGAAATATTAAAGTAATATGTATATCTTGAATTTTCTGGAAACAGTCAATGACATATTTTTTAGTCTCATTGAATTTTATATAAATGGAAAGCATTAAGAACTTTCTCATATGCAAATGCTCATGCTAAATATTCTAGATATTTCTATTGAGCTCTTGCCAATTTCAGAAAGTTCATGTACCTTGCCTCATCTGTCATTTAACATGGCTTTGTGGATTTTCACTATGTTTCCTTTGTCACGCAGTAACCACAAGTTCTATGTTCATCAAAAATGGATGAATGACCGACCATGTTTAAAACTCTGCAGTCCATTTCTTCATCATGCAAAGTGATGGTGAAGAATCTCCCAATGTAGAATCAAATTATTTTATTTATTTTGGTTGGTCTTAAAGCTTTTAATGTAAAATACTCAATCACTGGATGGCTTAAATGTTATGCATTTTCAGAAGAAACCTCAAGTATTTTGCAGCACAACAATCAAACAAATGAAAGCATGTGTAAAGGTTCACAATTGAGAACAATTCTTGCTATTTGGTACTACCAGCACCATCTCTGTGTCAGGCCAAGAACATTCCAAACCATCCTAGTACCAGCTAAAACATACTAGAAGAAAACTGTAGCTCTTTTTTTTTTTAAAATAGAGAGTTGAGGGTTGTTACACTACATCACTATGATATTCTTACTTGAACGTGTTTCGGGAGACGGCTTGTTCCCATCGTCAGCATTGTCACTGTTACTAGATTCTAAATCTTCAAAATTAGTCACTGTAGCTCTTGTTAACAAATACAGTTTATATCAAATTATCATTTTCATAGCATTGAAATACAGGGCTATTAAAAATTATGGCCAGAGTTTTAAAGAATCACTGCACATAGTGCAAATGAGATAGCAATATGAATTTTCTTTTATTATATAACAAAACTCCCAAAGTTTCTTATATAACATTATAAATACTAAATATATGCAAAGTGAGTTTCTCTGGTCATCTGCATGATAGATTTCCTCCTTCCACACATACACCTCAATGTGATGGTGATGCTGTTTAGAGTTTGATGTTTGTTTTGCTCACAAGTGATAGCCCTTCTGATTCTAGGTATTGTAGTACTGTGTATGTCTTGTCATTTGTTACACCTACCCTATAGTTCAGATAACCTGCCAGAATCTGTGATTTATTGTTACTGATCTCCTGTGTAACATTATATGCTTTTCATTCTGGCTGGAAATATGCACAGAGTATCCAATATAAGACTGTCTGAATCATTAAAACATTATCTGTGATGAGTTTAATGCTGAAAGGGCACATTCTTAAGTTCATGAGACATGATATTCCTCCTTTTAGGCATCCCCTGTCTCCTTGAAAAGCGTGACCGTGTATTGCATACAGGCCTAGATCCTGGAACTAATGCCTGACAGGAGAAAGGTTTCTGTTAGGATGACTACATTGTATTCCTTAAAAATATTGCAGTATGGCATTCTTAAGTCCCCCTATGTTCCATACTAAGCATTTTAGTATCTTGTTCCCTCGTACAAAATCTTTTTCCAAGTCATCATATATTTTAGGGCAACCGTATGTCGTTAAAATCTGAAATACAAAAAATGCACACTTTCAGGCTAAAAGTCCTTGTTTTCTACCTTATCCTTCTCTGAGAAAGAGATGGCAATCTTGAATGCTTTATTTGTTCCCCTCAAAGGCAATTTTTGACATTCTTTCATTTCTGTCGCCCTGTTTTCTTTCAGATAACTTCTGAAGGAAACGTCTGTTGTTGCTCCTTAGTTTTCCTATGTACAGCCAAGCCGCACATTCTGTCACAGCCAACTTTCAGCCTTCTTTCTTCTTTCCTATGCCTTGTGGTTTTTCTAGATGAGTTGGTCTCTCTCGTGAGCTGAAGGTACTGGTCTCCTGTTTTATTTCTGTTTTCTTGTTGGATCGTTCCATTCATTGGAGAATATCTTTTGTTTATCGATGGCTGCTCTTGTGCAGATTTTTGCACTTTTAGGTTATGTTTCTTTCTCTATGCTTCTTGTACTGCTTGTGCACATGAATATGGCCCTGCTGCATTTTCCCCCAGCATTATGTGTTTCATTTGTTGTAGCTAAGCTTTCAAGATGAGTGTCATTTTTTTCCATAAGTGCCTTGCTCATATCCTCCACCTCTTCTTTCATTTCATTACACGTCTTCTTGTTTTCCATTGCTACTTGTTTTATTTCACTCCAAAATCGAATAGCATGTTGCGAAATTACCTTTTTTTCCTTTTAGCGCATTGAATTCTGTGGTCATCAGAGGGTCATTCCTTATGGTACCATTGCCTACAATTTCCATCACAGCCTACCACGTTGGTATCATTATCCACTGTATGTTTGCACTGTGGACATACATCTGCCTCATTATCTTTTTTTAGTGACATATTTAGGTTCAATAGCATGCCTAAAAACCATCACTATTTTTTTTTTTTTTTTTTTTTTTTTTGTCTTTATTCCGTGTTGTCTCTATGTGCCATGAACTCTGTTAATGGTTTCCACTATGACAGTTAAATAAACGCTTAAACTTTTCAAAGCCAATAGATTTGCTTCACCTGCTTGCCCTTCAGTTATGTGTTATAAGAAGATGGTGTACTTACTAATTAGCAAATATTTTAAAACAGCGTTTCTTTAAAACTGTGGCTGACAGAAAACAAAATCATATTTAATATTATACTGGTATATATTATGGCTTTCAGCCATCGTTTTTTCAGCAAAGAAAAACCTTCAACTAAACTTTTTTTTTTTTTTTTTTTTAAAGGTTTGATGTCCTTTAACCTGGTTGGTCATATCAAACAATGAATGAAATAATGCTCAAATGAGCCCAGATTCTATACATCATAAAGTTGCCTGACATTTGTCTTCTCAGGATAAGGGAAAACCTCGAGAAGAACCTTATGTGGGTAACTCACCCTAACCAAGATTCGAATTCAGGACCTCTTGAATGTGAGGCAAACATGCTACCCCCACAGCACAAACAAAACTTTTGTTCCACAGTGATGTGACTAATTTAAATTACACAGTGACACAGAGCAATATATACATTTTTCACTTCACTTCCTGAAGAAGTCCTTCAAAGAGATTTATTTTGAGCTAGTAGTACAGTTTTCAATATATTTCAAAACTTTATCTAAATGAAAGACAAATTTCTAACCATACTGCTCATCTAAAACATGGCACAGTAATATTATAATTAAGCAAAGGATTAAAGTTTTGGTGAGCTGCATTAGCACTCACCTACTTCACCTCTTTTAAACCTTATTAGGATATGTTTTCCAAACTCTCATTCGCATCTTCAGCTTTGTTCACCAAAACTTTAAAGGCACAGTAGATTTGTGTTCCAAAACAGCGCTTCATCAGTGAAGGTAATGGCTTGCAGTCATCTGCGATCCTGTCTTATCCATTTTAATTTTCCTGGGACACAGAGGCTCCTGTTAAAGTTGAATGTTGATCACAGGGATGCAGTAAATTAAATAAGAGGGGAGAATATAAATTAAGAAATAAAGTGACGTTGAAAATCATGCTGAAGTCTAATCTCCCCATCACTAACCAAGTCATCAAAACATGGAACATCTTCCATCTCAGCATTGCTGTCATACGCTGTTCAAATAGCCTTCTCTGATGTCTGAAGTTTCTGATGGAGATGCTGTGGGATATCCCACATTCTTATAGGCATGCCTGTAGGCTTTTCATGGAGTTTGTCCATAATAAGGTATCATCTTCATTAAATCGGGTACACTTTTAGCAGTTTCCCTCCAAGTTACCAATAATCTAGAACCTTCTATCAATAATGCAATTTATAGGATCAGATTATCCCCTGATAATGGTTACAGCATGATTAGTCTAAAAGTTGCCTCAATACTGATTCTTTGAAACTCTCTCCTGCAAAACTGCTTGGCAAATTATTCTATGATACAAAAAGTAAATAGTTCTCATAATGACTCTCTCTTTGTTGCTTTTAGTCTTATTGGTCCACTAAGCACATAACAAAAGCAACAGTCTTACATAGCTGTGTTAAAGTACAAGCATAATTAAACATATGAATAAAATAGAATAGAATTTATTCGCCAAATAATATGCATACATATAAATGGCTTCGTCATTAATTTTACATACTATTTACTAGAATGTACATAATATTTACAATTTGCCTTACAATTTGAGTCTGAGAAAATCATTTTCACTATAAAATTTATATTTTAATAATAATTATTTACTTTTCATTTGAACATTTTGCCTCTCAATACCTTGGAAGAACTGGGTATCTTGTACATAATTACTCCCTTGTGAGATATGCTGTTAATTGTTTTAACAAGTCATGATGATGTAGATGAACTGATTCAGTAGGACATGTATTATGAGTGTGATAGTCTTTTTTTTTTAATAATGCTAATGAATTAATGATTATGAATAAAGGATACTGTTTCTAGAATATATATATGTGTGTGGCAACAGCAACATATTAAGCTCAGTAAAAATTGATTTACTTGGTGTAGAGAGAGGTACTTGTTTGATTGTCCTTAAAATTCTTTTTTTTAGTTTAAATACCACTGCAGACTGATTATAACATAACTTCTTTTCTAAAAAGCCAAAGCTAATTCTAGACTGTACTTGTATACAAATATGCTTTTCCAAGTTTTATGACTGGTACAGATTAACTATACTAACCTCTTCTTTACTCTGCCCAGGCTTTCTACATGGGGTGTTAGCCATGAGTGGAACTGCATTATCAACTTTTGCTATAGACTATAATCCACTGCAAACAGGAAAAGATCTTGCAAGAAGAAATGGATGCCCTGTATCTCCAGTTCTGGAGATGGTTAAGTGTCTGCAACAGCTACAAGTGAAATCTCTCATAGAAGCTGACAATGGGTTTCAGGTTAGCATTGATACAAAACATTTCACCGCATGATTTTCTGATTGACTTAAATTAAGAATCTTTTGGTTTAAAGTTAATTTTTTTTATTTTTACTAAAGTTTGTGCCAACATTCAGTTGCATCCATACAAAGAGGTACACTTTTTGATGTCAAATAATCTTCCTTTTGTGTTCTATTGTTATATATACTCATAATTCAATTATATTTTCCTGCACTAAATGTAGGACTTTAAAATTTCTTTTGCTCATATGGTATAGATTGCTATTAAATTAGTTTGCTGGCATTTTTTAATTCGTTTGATAGGTACTCTTCTTTTACAGTAAAATAAATGTTTTTAATCAAGAATGGAACTTCATATTTCTTATGCATTCATAGTTGTGGTTATTTTAATTGTTATGATGCTGTTACATGAAAACGATAACCTTACGGTCTTGGAACACTATTTTATTTTGTTTGAGATGAGAGAATAAAAAATTCACGCAAGCCAAATTACTTTACAAGCCAAAAATGCTATATTATGCTCTGTAATCTATTGTATTAGATCATCCAAATCTGCTTAATTTTGAACAGGGTGAGAGCAATAGAAATGAGATTATATACCACACTCCAAAATCCAAATATTTACTTTCAGCTGTATTGATAAAAGCAATTAGCTCTCACTTGGTCAGTATATACCAACTTGTGTCTCTTGAGTAAACATTTGATGTGTTACATTCACAAGACTTTCTCTACCCTCTATCATTTATTAGTGTGTATTAGGTACAAACTATTCTTACTGAAGGTTATTTTTCTATCTACTTCATTTTAATCCAAATAAACCTTTGCAGAAATAGCTACATTACACTTTTGTTACAGATACAAAGAGAACAGGAGTAGTCAAATGTTTAAGAACTGGATGCCATATGCCGGTGTTAAAATTCTACTTTTTCTATGCAATCACAAAAAAACAACTAAAAATCAACAGCAACAATTCGAACGATTAATAATGGATATCTCAGAAATGGCTTAAGTTACAAAAAAGTTATTTTAAATAAATTGTATATTTTAAACAGATCTACATTTTTTGTGTAGTGCATTTTCATCTATCATTAATATTTACCAATTATACAAGATTACACAAAATTCCGTCGTCCCAATGAAGAAGACTTTACAGGCTATACAGAAAAGTAAAGATATAGGTATATTTTATTTTTCATATAAATATGGTATTTTAATCAAAATCATTTAGAGCCATTTTGTTTTTTTTTTAGAAAATCAAAATGTTAAAAAAATGTTCCATGTAAAGAGTAGTTGGGGGTGCAAGGATTTTCTTGAAAATCTTTGTGTCGCATGTTTGGAAGATACTGATCTTAAATACCAAGTTTGGTATTTATCCGACTTTTCATTTTTGAGTTTTGCTGTTCACAGAGACATACACACACACATACGGAACTTTTTCTAAAAATGTTTTCTTGCATTCAGGGGGCCTCAAAAAACACATTTCCAGTGAAATCATGGCATCAAATTTTTGGGTAGAATACAATACTTCCCTTCTTACTATATATAGCGGAGAAAATTAGCATTCAAAGTGATGTGACAGTTGAGCATAAATTTCTCTGTCTTAACTGAGTACATCCTCCTGAATTTCTGAGGTAGTTCAATAGTGCTCTTAGTGAAATTTTAAAATATGACCAAGTTATGACAATTCAATTCAATTCTTTATTAGCTGTAGATTCATTACAGAATGTTAGCCTCATCATTATTATAATCGTATAAAATAAAAGTCACATTTACCTAGTATAATTCACAATTTGTCAAGATTATACAAACATTTCTGAATAAGGAATTTTTTAAGATTGCACTTAAAAGTGAAGCCAGATAATAATCTTAATCTTGCTGGTAATTTATTATATAAATTGATTCTCATCACATTGTCATTTTTATTTGATAATCTGTTAACATGGATTGATTTATAATAGTAATTTTTCATTCGAGTGTTGTAAGAATGGATTTCATTATGTTTGGTTAGTTGTTTATCTGTAACCAGGAGAATAACACGGTACACATGTAATGAGTATAAAGTTAACATTTGGTTCTGAATAAATGTTTCTCTACATGATTTCCTTGGTTTGAGATTATATATTATTCTGAAACATCTTTTTTGCAAAATAAATACTCTTGTTTACATGTATTTTTGCTGTGCTACCCCATAATTCAATTTCATATATCATATGTGGGTAAATGACTCCATAGTATATTAGTTTTAAATACCTTTCTACTAATATCGATTTAAAATACCTTAATAAATAAACACATTTATTAATTCTGCTACATAAGATGTCTAAATGTTTAGCCCATGTTAATCCGCTGTCTACATCTATTCCTAAGTTTTTATATTCATACTCTTCTTCTATATTGTCATTTTCTATCGGAAGACAAAGTTTCTCTTGTAACAATTTACTTCCCAAGAAAAACTGCATTATTTTGTTTTTGTTTATATTACATTTGAGGTTATTAGCTTCAAAGAAGTCTAAAAGACACTTCACTGCATGTTTCATATTCATTTTTAGACTGTTGATTTCATTACCCCAGCATAATAATGTAGTATCGTCAGCATAAGAGATCACTTTTGTATTAGTTATTTGACATATATAATTTACATACAATATAAACAATAAAAGTAGGACCGTTCCTTGTGCAACTCCATAATGAAGAAAACTTGTTATTTTTTTACTCGTGTACTTAAAATGAAAAAGGGAAAAAGGTTGAGTAGCTCCACGGTGATTTGAACGCAACCTCAGGAACACTAAGCTAATACTCTAACACTGAGCTAAGAGTGCTGAACAGCTGTTCAGCACAGAAGAAAACATTATTAAACATGCTGGGACATCTGTGAATATAAATAGCAGAAACTGTTTTGTTTCATAAAGGAGAATGTGCCATATCAAGCTGCATTTCTCACAAGATTTCAATAAGATATCTTGACAGTAAAGAAAACTTGAAAAATCTTTTAATGTATAGTTGACCTGGCTTTCAGGCTGATTAACTGAAGGTATTGGTGTGCTCAGAAAAGAATAAGCTTTTCAACAAAAATTTGTAGAAGAGTGATTACAGAAAGATGTGTGCATGCATATCGGATTTTTAGGAACGCTCCAGCAACTGTTGCCTGTAAAAACAATGTAATGTTCAATAATCTCCAATTTCCACTTCCACCACAGTTCTTCAATAGAATTTAGACACACACAGCATTGTTTTCAGCTTTTGCATTTTTCAACTGGCTTTTGGTACCTAAACCAAGGTCAGTTTCAGAGGATATAACTTCCGTAGTAGGTAAAGTTTTCAGTACCTCTTTTCTTCACGTGAAAATCCTGGACTAATGATAATAATTTAGTAATAAATACAGAAAAAAGTTTGCCTAAAATTTGTAAATAAACAAACAAATAATGATTTTGCACCATACTAAAACTAAACAACATAAATTACAATCTAAAGATTAAACAAAGTTTTAGGACTGTGGATACAAAATAACCTAAACTGGGAAACTAATGTAAATAACCTAGCCAAAACATTAAATAAAAATACATGTGCATTAAGAACTTTGTCATATTACACAGATAAAAAACCTTAAGAACCACTTATTTTGCCAGTGTTCATTCCTTGCTAAGATGTGACATTATTTTCTGAGGAAACTCACTACCAGCAAAAAGAATATTAATCCAAAAAAGATTTATCAAAATAATGACAGGAAGCAAAATTAAAGAGTCATTTAGTCCATTAATTAAATGACTAGCTATTCTACCTCTGGCATGTATGAGGACGGATTGATAAGTTAGTGACTTTTTAAAGAAAATAACAATTTTTTCCCAAAAAACAAATTTATTTCTCAACATAGTTTGCTTTCAATTCAATACACGTTGTCCAACGTTTCTCCAATTTTTTTAAGCTTTCCAAAAAATATGACTTTTCGAAGTCTGCAAAATATGAGGTTGTGTCTGCCATGATGTGTTCACTGGATGCAAATTTCTTCCCAGCGAGCCAATTTTTCAGGTTTACAAAGAGAAAGAAGTCACTCAGAGCCAAGTCTGGAGAATATGGTGGATGAGGTAGCAGTTCATATCCCAATTCCACAAATTTTGCGATAGCGTGTGGGTGCATTCTCCTGGTGAAAGAGAACCTTTTACTTCACCAAATAGGGTCATTTCTTTAACACTTCCTTGTGAAACTGATCCAGCGTTGCAGCATAATATGAACCTGTGATTGTTTTAACCTTTTCCAAGTAGTTGTCTATCACCCCTTGTGGATCCCAAAAGACAGCTGCCATGATTTTTCCTGCCGACGGGATGGTTTTTGCTTTCTTTGGAGCAGGTTTCCGAAGGAAATCCACTGCTTTGATTGTTGTTTGGTTTCAGGTTGATAGTAATGGATCCAAGTTTCATCAACCGTGATATAACACCACAAAAACTCATTTGTATTGTGCTGGAATATGTTCAAACATCCCTGTGAAATGGTCACACCATTCTACTTATCCTCAGTTGTGAGCAACGGCACCCATCTTGCTGACAGCTTTCCCATATCCAAAAATTCATGCAGAATATTATACACCCATTCACTCGGCTATCTTACAGATTTTCACTGGGCGGTCTTCCAACACAATATGGTAAACTTTGTTCACCATTTCTTCTGTTGTGACCTCAACCGGCCATTCTGTGCACACGGCATCTCTTGTTCTTGAATGGCTACATCGAAATTCTGTGAACCATGCCATGTGATGGAGCAGAGTCCCCATAATATTTGTTCAGCTTTTCTTCCGTTTCCTTCACCGTCTTACCACGCAAAAAATATTGCTTTAGCAGAACACAAATTCACTTTTCTGCATTTTCTATGAAGCAACACACCTCTGCTTATTTTAGACACTCTCAACAATGTTCTAAGAAACAAATAATGACAAATTTCTGCGATTGTACTCAGAATAGATGTAAGACCTGGTTGCAAACAAGAAATCTGTGATTAGAACGCTATCTCTTGTCAAAGTCATGGACTTATCAATCCGCCCTCGTAAATGCATTCTGGAAATATTATTTTCAAAACTAAATACTCTTTTTCTCAATTTAAAATAAGAAATTCATACCTACAGCACTAGATATCACATCCTTTCAGCAAACACAAAATTACTGGAAGATGGAGTACTTTTTCAGCTATAAATTAAAAAACTGAAGAAAAATTCAAAACTTTTAAAACTATACAGTTGTTATATGAAAACTGTTTTTATAATGTGGGTGAGTATTTTTGTAAATAATGTATATAATTCTTATATATATTCTATATATATATATATATATATATATATATATATATATATGCCAAAAGTACAATACTGATAAAAAAAAGGGGTGAATAAAAAATACAATAAAATAACTACATGGATAAACACTGTCTTTCAGAAAACAAACGAGCAGCTATATGAAATTGGTGAGCATATATTTGTGGAACTGTACAAAAAATTCTGATGTTTTACATTCATATAATGTAATGCTACCCTCTAGCACTTAATAGTGGGTATGCAAATTATTTTTACAAAAGTTTATTTTCCTATCTACTTCATTTTAATCGAGATAAACCTTTCCAAAAATAGCAGCATTACACATTTCATTATACATATAAAGGGAATAGCCATAGTCAAATGTTTAAGAGCTAGATGCTAAATGCTGGCCTTAAAATTCCATACTCTTTCCATCACATCATAAGAAACAACTGAAAATCAACAGGACTTTAAAGAATAGCTAAATATTGAACAATTCAAACCATTAATAAAGGATATCTTGGAAATGGATGATGCCACAATAAAGTTATTTGAAATAAATTGTATGTTTTAAAGAGATCTACACTTTTTGTGTAGTACATTTTCGTCTTTCATGTAACGTTTGCCAGTTATACAAGATTATGCAAAATTCCTTTCGAATGAAGAGTACTTCACAAACTATTCCTAGAAAATTCAAGATATGCATTTTATTTCTCATATAAATAATGTAAATATTTCTCATATAATAGTATTTTAATTAAAATCATTGAGCGATTTTTAGAAAATCAAAAATTTCAAAAAATATTCCATGTAAAAGTTAGTTGGGGTGGGGGGATTTTCTTGAAAATGTTCATGTCGCATCTTTGGAGGGAGTTTGATATTTATCCGACTTTTTGCTTTTGAGTTCTACTGTTCATAGACACACACGTACACACACAGACCTTTTTCTAAAAAGCTTTTTGGATTCAAAGGGCCTCAAAACATGATTTTCTGGTTAAATCTCAGTATCAAACATGTGTGGAATGCAATACCTTCTCTACCTCTAGGCATGGTAAAGAAAGCAAAAATGAATTCACAGTTCACTGTTAGTGTATTCAATATCCCATTATAGCAATGGCGTTTGGCTGCTCAAGGAGTACTGGCTGGCCTAACAGGTCTCCTGGGTCCTGCTCCCTGTGTTGAAGGTGGAGATGATGGTAGATTTCTACCTAGCTTTCTTCCACAATCTCCTGCAGATGCTTTGAAAGAAGGCAACTTTCCAGACATTCCTTTACTTACTGGTGTTACTAGAGATGAGACTGTAACAGCTCTCTATGGTATGTCATTAACACGTGCTTTTATTACTTTAATTTATTGTATCAAATTGCTGTTCACTGTACCTGTCTATTAAGATACTCATTTTACCTATCAGTTTACTTTAATTTATTAAAAGATTAAGATTTGAAAATCATTAGATGTGATATATGCATTATTTTATAGACTGATGCTTGACTTACTCATTGAATTTGCTTTAATGAAATTACAACAATTAGGATATAAAATTTAGCAATAGTTTTATTAATAAGTGTTCTGCACAATTACCTAAATAGTAAGACCAAAATAAACATTGAATAGAGTTCATAAGAGTGATAAAATTTGAAATTATTCAAGACATGAAATGACAAAACTTAGAATATCTGTTATTGCTTTTATTACACATTTTCATTACTTGTATCATCAAAAGGTAAATTACAATGGTAAGTGGAAGAAAAAAACACTCCTATGATTTTACTGAAGTCATCCTTGTGTTCATTAATATTCCTTTGTAACCATCTACAGGAAAGTACCAAGTTGAGGTTTTGGAGAAAATCAAAGCCATTCCACAATATTTCGAGCAGTTCATCAAAGGACTCCTTACAAAATCTCGTATGTACATTATTATGCCTTTATTTTCTTTTTAGTGATATATTCTTCACTCTATAAATACCAAGAGCAAATTCATTTTATGCCAGTATTTAGTTTTAACCCTACGATTCAAAAAGCTCCCAGAATTGTTTATTTTCGCTTTAATGTATACAAAAGTAAAAGATATTTTTTTATTACGTATTGGTAATGCCCATGACAACACTTCATTTGAATTTTCATAGTAATAATAATGATTGTCTTTGAGTGGCAACCAATTTTTCCTGCTTGTCAATATTCGTTTATTGCATGTCAGCAACAGAGCAATGTTCAAACATAAAGTTTTGTGTTTTGTTACACAAATCTCCCCCAGAGACTTTGAGAATGTTAGAAGAAGCTTATGGTGAAGTAGCCATGAAAAAAAATCTGAAATCTCATCTGAAGAGACAAAGATTTTTCAAATGCTGAAGAAATTACTGCACATGCAACAAGAGCATTACAACAGGTATCTGAAAATGGCATTCAAGAGTGCTTCCAGTCTCTTTACACACGGTGGTAGAAGTGTGTCTCTGTGGAAGGGAACTATTTTGAGGGTAATGTTGTGTAAATGGCTTTGAGGTAACTTGTTTCTGTGTTATTAAGAAACTTTGGGTACTTTTTGAATCTAGTATGTACGAGGGTGGACTGAAAAGTTTCCGACCTCAACATGAAGATGGCAGCACTCGTAAATAAAAGCTAGTGAATTTCGTTGTTCATCTGTTGACAGTTACTCACCAAGGTTTCAGCCATTTTGGATGCTCAGTTGTTATGTAACAGTCGTTTGAGTGAAGTGATATGAGTGTTTTTATGAAAATGGACAAAATCGAGTATTGAGCTGTCATTAAATATTTGTTTTTGAAAGGCAATACGCCTACGCAAATCAAAGATGAGTTGGATTCTGTGTATGGAGACTCTGCACCATCATTTACCACAGTGAAATTTTGGGCAGCTGCATTTAAACGTGGCTGTAAGAGCTTGGGAGACGATGAACGTTCGGGACATCCAAAAATTGCAACTACCGACGAAAACATCGCCAAAGTTCACCAAATGGTGCTAGACAACCACTATGAACATGTCAAAAGAACGTGTTTGTCACATATTAAATTAACATTTAGACATGAGAAAGCAGTTCGCGCATTGGGTGCCGCGTTTGCTCACGTTTGACCAAAAACATGTTCAAATGAACATTTCCAATGCTCTGTTGGCGTAGTAATTCCGAGATTTGGCGCGGATTAATTACTGTAGATGGAACTTGGATACACCATTATACGCGCGAAACAAAAATACAGTCCAAACAGTGGATTGCAAAGAGGGAACCGGCTCCAAAAAAAGCAAAAACTGTTTTTTCGGCTGGGAAAATGATGGCGACTGTTTTTTGGGATAGTCATGGAGTTATTTTAATCGATTATCTTCAAAAAGGAAAAACCATTATAGGAGCATACTACGCATCATTACTTGACAAGCTGAAGGCAGAACTTGCGGAAAAACGGCCACATTTGCAGAAAAAGAAAATCCTGTTTCACCAAGACAACGCACCATCTCACACCTCAACGGTTGCAATGGCGAAAATCCACAAACTACGGTTTGAACTGCTTGACCATCCACCTTACTCACCAGATCTAGCCCCAATTCACTTCTTTTTGTTCCCTCATCTGAAAATTGTGCTCGGAGGACAGAGATTTTCGTCAAATGAAGAGGCAATCACCTTCGTGAACAATTATTTTGCAGAGAAAAATGCTGAGTACTATTTGGATGGGTTACAGAGATGGGAGCATCATTGGGAGAAGTGTGTAGAGTTACAAGGAGACTATGTTGAAAAATAAAAAAAAAATTCTGAAACAATGTCTTGTATCTTTATTAGGTTGGAAAATTTTCAGACCACCCTCGTAAATATAGTTATTTACAGCATTTTTACATGTGACCATTTATTAATAAGAGTAATCTTAATAACGTTGATATTGTAATGAAAAGAAGCTAGAAACAGTGATGTGTATTGAATTTATTTAAAGGTGAGTCGGAATTGTTACACTAACATCACTTAAGTTTACTCACTTAACATGTTTCGGGAAACCGTTGTTCCCATCCTCAGAAGGTTAATTCGACTGGCCCGTGTTGTTGGTGTTTCCGTTTTTTGGACTGGATCCTGTGGTGGCATCTTGTGGTGGAGAAATGTACTTCCAGAGAGGATTTGGTGGCGGCAAATCAAAATTCATTAGATGTGTGTTGTGTTTTAGAATGGTGATCTTCTCCCATGCATCTAATTCGGCTGCAAATTTGGCTGGTTTGACTAATGTAATATTGGGTTTGATGTTGTGATTAGTGATCCAAAAATGGTGTGAAACTGCAGATTTGTCCATTTGTTTGTATTTAATACATCTCATGTGCTCCTTTAGCCTAGTTTCTAGGTTTCTTTTTGTCTTACCTATGTATACTTTATTGCAATCTGAACAATTGATTTTATAGATTCCAGCTTTTTTGTCTTGTGGAATGGGGTCTTTTAACTTGTTACAAAGTAATTTCTCTATGTTAAATTTGTTCTGTGGAGCTAGGCTGATGTTATGTTTCATGAAAATCTTCTTAAATTTGTGAAAAGTTCCTGGGTGGTATGTGAATTTCTTGAACTTTAGCTCTTTATCTTGCTGGCTGAGATTTGTTGTGTTTCTGATGTGCATCTGTCGTTTGAATTTTGCAATTTTTTTGTCAATAGTTGTTTTGTTGTATCCATTATGTATTGCTGTGTCTACTATATGCTGGTATTCTAACTGGTATTCTTTTTTATTTAAGGGGGTATATACCAGTCTATGTGTTAGGCTGTTTAGTACTGCATGTTTGTGTGTGGTTGGATTGAAACTCTTATTTTTTATGTAATTAGTAGAGTGTGTTGGCTTCCTGTATATGCCAAAGGTTAGGTTCTTTTGTTCTCTGATGATTTTTAGGTCTAAAAATGGTAGCATGCCTTCTTTTTCTATTTCTATGGTGAATTTTATTGATTGGTTCTGTAGGTTTAGTAAGGCTAAGGAGTCTTGTATGAACCTGTTAGGGACAACAGCGAAGATGTCGTCAACATATCTGTGCCAAACTTTAAACATGTATGGAAAGGAAGTTGTTATGTGTGTTTCTAAGTAGCTCATAAATAAATCTGCCAAGAAGCGTGAAAGTGGGTTGCCCATGGTTAAACCAGTTGGTTGTTGATAGAACTTCTTATTGAAACTAAAACAATTTTGTGCAATGCATAAATTGGTAAGTTGTATGAGGTCTTCTATTTCTTCTTCAAGTAGGTTAGTCTGCTGTAGCCATTTCTTTAATTGACGCAGGAGTTGATCTGTAGGAACACTTGGAAATAGTGCAGTGACATCAAAGGAAACTAATCTGTCTTCTGGTTCGAGTTCCAGGGATTTTATCTTCTGTATTAAATCTTCTGAATTCATTATGTTTTTGCTATTGAATTTTGGTAGTGAAGAGAATCTCTGTACTAACCATTTTGCCAGTTTGTAGGTAGGAGAATCAATATTGCTGACGATTGGTCTCATCTTATTACCCGGTTTGTGTATTTTAGGTAGAGCATACATTCTTGGTAAAGTGGGGTGATCTGGTTTTAATCTAGATTTATCAGTGTCTGTTATAGTTTTGCTTTCCTGGATGGTTTGATTGAAGGCTTTTAAATGTAATTTTAATGGGTCTTCTTGACACCAACAACACGGGCCAGTCGAATTAACCTTCTGAGGATGGGAACAACGGTTTCCCGAAACATGTTAAGTGAGTAAACTTAAGTGATGTTAGTGTAACAATTCCGACTCACCTTTAAATATAATCTTAATAAGTTACATATACAAGCTTTTACAAAATTTATTTCATGCTGCTTTATGCACTTCTGCATTTGAAGCACTAAAACAATAAAGCGGCTAAGTGCCAGAAGATTCAAACTGAGGGGGGTGGTGGGAAAGTGTCAAAATGCAATATCATAGCTTTTTACTGTCTATTGGCAAGTTTTTCTACTACTTTCAGCTTGAATAAAGAAGAATGCTTTTATGAGAGTGAAGTCAAAGCAACATAGCACTTTTTTGGGTTCCTTAAAGTGTTGGTAAAAAATTATCACTAAGAGTCATTTTAGTTCAATGCTACATTCATTTATATGCCTCTTGAAGAAAAGTGAGCCCCCAAAAAAACAAAAAAAGCAAAATATTATTTTATGATTCATTTTGCTTTTACAGTTTTTAATGCCACAGCATATTAATTAATATAACACAACTCAAGGTTATCTATATCTTTCTTTATAAAAAAAACTAGACTTATGTATTACACCTAATAACAGACATAATTAAAAAATTGAAGAAAAAGTATTAGTTTACAATCTAAAAGATAAACTCAATATTTCAAAATTCTTGTAATTACCCTGGGATAAAAGAATGTCAAAGCATGTCAATGTGGTGCTAAAAAAAAAGGCAAAACACTATCAATTCAACCATAGCAGACAGAAATCTTCTAAGTTCCATTGGTTAGCTCCATTTCATATATGTGCATGTCAACATGTGACGTAAAAAGATAATCCAGATCTAGAATGGAGATTATAATATGCAATTAATCTCTACAACAGTCTCAATCAATATGTATAATTCCAGTGGTTGCAAGTTGCACTTCATTACTATAACTAATTTCTGGATCAGAGAAGAAATAAAATCAGGAAAATATACAAATACAACATTTTTATAAGACACTAAATCTTTAATTAGCAAAAAGTAATGAGGTCCAAATAAAATGCAGTTCTTCCTATGCCTGACAATGAACAGTATATCAATAAAACATAGGATCATTTATCAGAACAATAGTCAGTTGATGATAATAGATATGTAAATCACAATTGGTACTCTCTTTGACTTGCAAAGCAATATAAAAAAGTCAATTTCTTTTTGAAAATGCTGAGATGATAATGAAAATATCTGATGTGTTACATCCACATAACTTTTTTGGCTACCCCTTCTACACATATTTTTACAAAAACTTATTTTTCTATCCACTTCGAATTATTTATTTATTTTTTTAATTTGGTGTTCCATTTTAACATCTAAGGTCACATTGGCAGCTTTGCTTTTGGAACAATTGCTTATTGACAATGTTTTCACTTGTTTAATACTGTGTTACATTGTTGCTTGTTTACATTGAGTTTTCTTTATGAACATTAAACTCACTCTCACACTTTCTCTTTCACATACACGTGCGCAAGCACACGCACACACACATACACACACACACACACACATACATACTTACACTCTCACTTATACTTCCAGATTCAAAGGAGGACGAGGAAATAATTCTGAATAAAGAAAAATTACCATCCTCCAGCTGGGAATCGAACCCAGAGCCTCCGGGTTTGTTCTCGTTAATTGAGATCAACTTTCATTACACATTTCATTATAAGTATGAGAAGAATACAGCAGACTAAAGCAATAGTCAGATTTTAAAAATTATGTAACTAATGATGATGACCCCCCCCCTCCCAAAAAAAAGTAATGATATTCAGTTAAAAAAGTGTAAATTATTTGAAAATTTGAACCAATAATGAAGAATATCTTGGAAATGGTGAATGTCACAAAAAATTTTATGTGACATAAATTGTGTGCTTTAATGAGATCTACATTTTATGTGTGGTAACGTGCTATCTATCTCTTATGGTTTACCAATACACAAGAGGACTTCACAGGCTATTTACAGAAAATTCAAGATTACATTTTGTCATGCAAATATCTTAAACTTACAGTATTTTAATAAAAACCATTTTTGAGAAAATAAAAAATAACAAAACATTTTTCGTGTAAAGGGTAGTTTAGGAAGGGAGATTTTCTTGAAAATCATTTGCTATCTTGGAAGTCGCTGACTTTAAATACCAAGCTTTAAAAAAAAAAAATGGGGGCGGGGACCTTAAAAGGGACCTTTTTTAGGTGGAATCTGCATTATAAACATATAAGCAGCATAGTTTTTAGTAATCTAGTCCACTACCCTCCACTGTCACTGTATTTGAGCATGATAGTTCCCCGGTGACATACAAGGCTTGCATTCTGGGGAGGTCCTGGGTTTGATTCCCGGGGTCAGCCACTCTGACCATGGTTTTCTGTGGTTTTGGTTTTCCCTGATTGGCAAGGCAAATGTGGGATGGATTCTCTTCCCCTTTCATGTTTCAGGTGAGCTGTGTAAGATTGGTCATTGTCAGACAGATGGCACAGATGCTTGCACATTGTGAAGTTTTTCTAGGCCTTGCCAGATGGCAGTCTTCTCTGAGCCTCTCAAATGGGTCAAGTTCTCCCAGGTTCTGCCAGAAGGAAGCCCTTCTCTGGGTGTCCTGCCAGTATGACTAGGTCATTAGGCTTGGAATTGTAGGAACCTCTGCATGTCTCTTTCGCTTGTAGCCTCCTGTGGTTCCTTTACCTCATCCATTCCTCCTGGGAATGGTAAGTACAAAAGATCCATGTTGGGTCGAGCTGTGAGGTGTCCCCTTCCATTCTCTGGTCACAATCATTGTCATCCTCCACTGTAGATTACAGCTTGAATGTGTTACATCAGAAGTGCAAGGCATGATGGACAGAAAATGCAAGCTTTTGTGAATGAAGAGAGTTAATGTGGTTAACCTAAAAATACTCTCCCGCTTCCACACCTTGTTTAGCCAGTATTTGCCATTTCTGTTTTGTTCGTCATTTGTGTTTACCTTGAATCTCCTCACAACCCTTAATTTGGAATGGACAGGCACTTTCCTTGTATTCCGCGGGGAAAAAAGAACAATTCTACCACTCTGTTTACTTCAATTGGGCTTCTAATTTGTGTAGTGTACAGGAACCTTTTTACTAATATACACTTCTTTGAATATAGAACCATAACAGTGAAAGTTTTGATACTGCGGTTGAGTAACACACTATTTTCATTGTGATTTACATCTTATATAAAAGACACACAACATATAACACACAGCTCCACCAAAATTGCATCTAGTGGACTTTGGAGCTAGCAGTAATTATTAATTATATATTTTTGTAATATAGATACTAATAAAGTAATATAATTTTTCAGCTGTGGTTGGAAATATCCTTAACAGAACTGATGAGCTCCTTCAACAAGTTACTGCTAAATATTTTGGAACTTTTAGAGATCCAAATGCTGTGCTTCTCAAGCTTGTTGAGGTAAATCATTCTTTAAATTTCTCTCAGTTGCTAATATTTCCTAATTAATTAGTCATTAAAAAGAGAAAGTTAAGCATTAGGGTTCCATTATAAAATTAGCAAGATTTACTTCTCAGATACTAGTTTAAATGGTGATTAATTATGTATAGAGTTACAAAACCTTAAGGAGTTAAAATGGACAATAATTTAAACTGGAATATACATTTGAGGCATTAATCAAGAATTTAAGCTACATTTGTTTAAAATCTGTCAAATGTTAGTGTGTTTCCTGATGGGAAATGAACATAAGACTGAGAACTCCAATTGTACAAAAGTCATAGGTATGTTTAGTAACTTCTCTGCCAGTTTAGCCAAGATTTGGAAGCCTGCATTTAGCAAGAAAAATCTTTATTAAGAAACATATTTCTTCCAGTAAAATTGTTGAACTGCATAACTTCAGCTTTCATTAGTTTCCACTAAAATTAATTCAATATTATTTAACTCATAAAAATTATTTCTGAAATTTATATATTATATTGTAACAATGTGCACAAAGTTGCTGGCAGACCGCGCCAGTGTGAGAGAATGCCAGCCCCTTTACCTAGCTGCCAAGATAGTTAACACCTTCGGCTGGCCCTGGGCAATAATAGCCCAAGCAACAAACCCTTTATGTGTGCTCCCCACCCATCTGGAAATTTCCTTGGCTGTAGGTTTAAGAAGCCGCCTTAGAGAGAGCATCTTGTTTTGTTGCCGGACCATATGAAGGAATTGCTGGGGTCATGTTGTTGAGTTGAGTCAGAGAGACAGGCAAGTACACTCGACAACTGAGAGCAACGAAGAAGTTTGACTATGCAGAGCCTGACAAAATAGTTGTTAGGCAATTGGAGTCATCATTTGTTACAATATTAAAACAAAATGCATGATAGTAACAGCCCAGTATGGCATAGACCATAAGTACCATAGTATTTATTTAAATTATGAGTTTCTACATATTCTACACTATTTTCTAGTGTAACTAGAAAAATAATATTCTACATGTATGACCAACCCTGGAAATATTGTACATATGTAAATTACGTTAAATAACTTGAGAGAGAGAGAGAGAGCGAGGTGCAAGAGGAAGTGGCAGTAGAATGCTGTTCAGTATGAAACAGGATTAGTCAGAGGAAGTTGTAATGTAAGATTGTATTGATGTAGTGAGTCACTTACAGATAATTACTAGGAATAAGCTTCAGAACATGTTTGCTTCCATTCTCAACCAGAATCACTGATACGAATAGCTGAGGTCATTAAGACATGGACTCATGAACAGGAGGTCTGCAGTTCAAATCCTGTCAGGACCATCCTCCCTTACTAAGATTTTTTCCAGGTTTTCTAGTCTTCATAACTGGCAAATGCTGGGCAGGTACCATAAACTTAGGCCTGGAATGCTTCCCTCCCAAATTTGCTTTCCAAATTATCATTTCATTTGATGTATTATCATTGTCCATTCATCTGTGGTACCATATGTAGTAACAACACTGTTAAACGCTACTTAAACAAAACTAGACTTGACTGTTGTGTGAGGTTGGAAATGGCACCTTGGTGCTGATTCTCCCTGGTGTAGAAATCTTTTGGTGGGAGTTCAAAATTGAACTTCTCCTTATTTGAATGAAACATTTTCCTAGTAATTGTATGTAATGTAGTAATTATCCTCAGTCGACTCACTACATCAAAAGAGCATCTTTCCAGGAGAGAGGTAAAACAATTTAATGCAATTAGCAAAAATATTGCTCCAGGAAAATATACCAGATTCATAAAATATGCAGACCTTAATTCATTCCATGCACTTATTAGTTAGTATTGTAATTGTCATTAACTTAAAAACCTTAAACCTTTCTTCCGAAAAGTAGCTCTTTTTGAATTACAGTCTTAGAGTATCTAGTGATTTATAGTGAATTACCTTTATGACTTTTTCATCATTCCTTCAGTTAAATTCATGAACATTCAGCAATATGTGTGGCATTAAATCCAGCAATTGTAGTCTGGAATCAATATTTTATTCTCTAAGCATCAAAATTCTGTTTGACAGTAAATAACAATATGGTGATGGAATTTAATTTGTCTTTATTTAACTACTTATGATAGAAAAGAAAATTTCATAACCACCCACTCAGTTTAATTACTTTCTCATGACCTTCATGCTCATTTTTGTTACTTCTTTATCATTTTTAAAATCAGTAGACTTCTGTCTTACTGCATGATATGAAATCATTTAAATTAAATTAAATCCTCCTAAAATGGAATAAGCATTGCAAATATTTTCTAAATAAGAAATAAGTAAAATTCTGACACAAAGCTTTATTTTTACTGCCTCATCTCTCATTCTTTATAATAACCATACAAAATTATTTATTCTTATGAGTAGAGCCTGGATTTGTATGTATAATCAAACAGTAAAATATGTATGCAAATCTGCACAAAAAATATGCACCATAATGTGCAAAAACAAATGAATAAAAATCTAATAAACCATTTGTTTTATGGATAATCTCTTACCAATATGAGTAAAGGGCTCTTGTACTTTGCCACCATTAGCACACAGCGTCAGACTATAGCAAGCTGCAGTGATACAACAGGGTACATTGGTTTTGGCATTTTACCCAAGATTAGGCTAGGGTATGTGTGATCTAGATTCACATTGTTTATGAGAAAATTTATTCATCTCAGTAATCCTGAAAATATGGATTCGACAATAATCTTGATAATTTTGTACATGTGTTCACCCCTCTCACATCCTCCCCATGCTAATGGGGGGCTGAATTTGGACTTAAATGGAATCATGAGTGCCACTATTCATCTCAACAACCCTGAAAGCTATGGATTTAATACTAATATAGGTTGGTTTTGATTATTTCTGCATGTCATCCCTTCCCAACCCAATGATTAGCCAAAGGGGAAAATTAAAATTAAATACACCAGAGTATAACTTGCATTCTTACATTAAAAATTTAAAATATGCGTTCTCCTCTGGAATATGGATTTAATTGAGTTATCAAACACGGCTCATACTGTCTGGAAAGTGTGACTTACAAAGTATATGTTAAGGCAAGGATGTAAATTAAGCCCAATTTTATTTAACCTATTTGTAGATGATATAATAAAAAACATTAATAGTACTAAATAATACTAAATAGTACTAAATAATATACAGATACCTAGCCTCTCCTCTTTGCAGATGACTTAGTAGTGGCATCCATTACAGTAAATGGACTAAAATTGTCCTTACAAGAAATAGATAAATACTGTATAGAATGGGGACTAAATGTAAATGAAAAGAAAACACAAATTGTAGTGTTTAAAAAAGGAGGGAAATTGGGTAAGCAAGAGAGATAGAGTAAAGGGAGAAATGAATATAAAGTGGTGCAAGACTGTACCTACTTAGGGATAAATATAGATGCAGGAGGTAAATGGGAGAAACAAGAGAGATCAGCTCTGGCCAAGGGAGAGCAGCAATGACAGCTGTTAGACAACGTTTATTTAAGATGCCAGAGTTGGAGATGAAATGGTTGGAAAGATTATATAATTCAGCGGTTGAGGCACGAATGTTATATGGAATTGAAATTTGGGGACTTGAAAATGGGTGGGAAGTGGTGGACATGGTCCACAGAATATTTTGTAAGGAAGTACTACGGTTGCCAACAGCTACAGCAAATGAAGTGGATCAAATTGAAATGGGACAAGTAACAAGAAAAGGAATGGTTATGGAGAGAGCCTTGAAATATTGGCACAGGAATTTTGATGACAATAATTTATTACAACAATGTCTAAAATACCAAGAAACTAGCTTAAAAAATACGGGCTGGGTAAATGAACTAAGAAATAACCTTGAGAATAATGGCATGGGAGATGTTTGGAGGAAAAGAGATGCAAATCACAAAGGCTTTTGGAAGAGTATTCGAAGAAGATTTGAGGACATCGAGATACAACAATTATTTAGTCAGATAACTGAGAAGAGATCTTTGATTTTTTTATGTTAATATAAAAAGACACTGGGAAAGAGAGAAATATGTTGACAACACAAATAAAGAAGAAAGAGGAGGTATAGCATGGTTAAGGGCAGGAATATGGAGGCTAAAAGGGAAGTGAAACGGCTATGCACAAGGTGAAGTCCATTAGTGGGGGAAGGGAAGATATACAACATATTATATTTGAATGCAAAGAAACAGAGATTTGGAGAAAAGAAAGTTTATGGTATGGAATGAATAGGAACAAAGATATACATACAATTCTAGATAAAAACTGTAAAAATATGGGTAAATACTTAACGAAAGTAAAAATAAATGGATATGGATGGTTAAAAGAGGAAAAATAATGTAAATAAAAATAAATATAAGAACTACTAAATGTATCAACATGTAACTGTAATTCACATGATTGCTCATCTTAGTGGCCAGGGCCAAATAGAGAAGGCAGTCTAAATATGTAATAACTTAGTGCTCAAATAAATTATTATTATTATTATAATATTACAAAGTATATCATTTCTGCATTACTTTATATATATATATGCATTTTGCATATAAATCTACGCTCTACTTATAAGAGAAAATTGAAAATTAAGTGCTGAATCACATACTTGTTCAAGCTAATTAACATAATGAAAATGCTTTTATATTGTTTCAGGCAACAGGTGATGCTCTCTTTAATCTTCCAGCATTTCAAATAGCCAAGTTGTGGTCTAAAAAGGTACCCAAAACATTCTTTTATAGTTTTGACCATCTATCGCAAGATAAAAGACATGGTAGTGTTTATTTTTTAGAAGGCTTACCTCTTGCTGCAAGCACAAATGAAACCAAACCAAAGAAAGGTTGGTAATCAGCTTCTCATTTAAAGCATATTCCCTTTACTCTTTTAATATATCCATGCTTTTGTGCAGACACACTTAGATATACATTTTCCTGCAGGAATTGGCCATGGAGATGATCTACCATTTGTATTCTATCCAGAGGATTATGGCACTGTCAATACTGACCCACAAGATCTAAGAGTCATGGATATCGCCACAGATATTATAGCACAATTTGCTAGATTTGGGTGAGTAGTTCCTATCTGCACTGGTCATGAGTTGACACATCCTTCAGCAAGGATGCTGCAAGATATCACAATTAATTTTATTTAAAACATTTTGCAACATCTTGTACTACACCCTCACTATTTATTTTATTATAACACTTCCCTCAATTAAGGGCTGCCATATAGACAAAGTATACCTATACAATTAACAAATTTAAATTTAAATTAACAATAATAATGATGATTTATAGTTAACATATCAAAATAATGAAAATCATAGAGTACAAAATTAGCTTTAATGTTAATATAATTTACAGTAAAATTTTTAAATTATGACTGATAACAATATTTATACATAGTTTTTCTTATATGTATACTTCTGAACCATTTCCAGTAAATGCAATAACCTTAAAGTTGAAAAATAATTCACTACAATGCTCTTAATATTACTAAGCTTGTGTGACAGTAAGTGTATCTCTGTTCTGGAATTTTCACTTCTATTAAAGAAGGTTTTTCCCAACATTCAACAAAACGAAGAATGCATCAATACACCAAAATATCTTTTTAGCTTGGTTTGCATCAGCTGTCTGGCCATTTGAGGCAGTGTTTTTAACACTTAAATGATTTCAGTCAAATTATATAATATATAAATTCAATAACAGCCCGCCTTAAAGCAATATGTGTATGTAACAAGATATAAAAAGTGTATATTACAGTCATTATATATGTTTATATTATTGTATATATGTGTAATAATGTTATGTGAATGTATTACATAATTTAATAATGTAGGAGCTGTGAGAAAAATAGGTTAAAAGTTGCTAACAATGAGGTAACCTTGAGGCAATAATGAATTAGAAAGTTTAAATGCTACTGGTAATTCTTGGAGCAACAATAATGTAATTTTTGTGACAGCTTATAAAATAGTCAATCAACAACCAGAAAAAAGCTTTAGTTAAATGAAGGTATTTTATTGGATTAGGATTAGCCATTCAGAAACTAAAATGGAGCACAATTTACAAATTCAGAAGTCATTTGCTAGTAGACAGCGTTACTAACCGGAAGCAAGACACGTCCTTGAGAAGGTTAATACATATCTAGAGCGAGAAAAAAATAGTTTACATGTTAAAAAAAATGCTAGTAATTAATAAATAATCTCACAGCTCTCTCTCTATCTTAGTGAAGTGTTATTTTAATCGTTTAAAGAATTAATAAATGGAGTGAAGAACAAATTATAATCTGTGTAAGCCTACATTCTTAGCCGCACTACTGCCTGCAAAGAAATTCATGTCTCTAAAAAAAAGTATAAATACTGACGCAGCCGAGGCAAACATAAATATATAATATTTAAAGAAACAGTCAAAATTACAAAGTTAATATTTTTTTTAAACATTTTTTTGGGGCAAAGGCCACCGGAGACTTTCAACCATACGTGTGGTTGCAACTACTTCAAGTTTGGCTCCCCAACATTTGAACTACAATACTTCAAATCGGCTTTCCATACATAGCAGCAACAAACCATTCTTCTTCAAATTTTGCCAAATAATACTTTCTTCTGCAGCTAAGCGTTTCTTCCAACATTAATTAAATGAATAAATGAATCATATATTGAAGTACTAAGAAAATTCAGGATTAGATTAGGCTGTCCAGTGAAACTGGCCGCTCATTCAGTTAGACAGTCATTACAACCTTGATTTTCAGACTATATACTACCTGCATTATTATTCAATTTACACATGCATATGGCCAGTGGCCAGGGCCAGATCCCACAGGTGCCATATAGTGGGCTTGCAATAATTATAAATAAATAACTAAATAAAATGCCTATATAAATTATATATTGCTCATTCCCTGTTTTAACTGGCCTTTTTCTAAATAATGCCCTTAGAGTTTATCTCAGCAATTTTATTTAAAGCACATATGCTTTATTTGAATTTATTTACTTTTTTTTTAATGCCAGACTTGCACATTCTTTTCTCAGTCTTTCTTCAGCACTAATTATAAAATGATGAACCAATGCAAATAAGCTACAGAAAGCCTTAGAGGAGGGATGGACGGTGGAAGGTACATTGCTGTAAATCAGAAAAGACTATGAATTGGAAATGTTCATTGGAGAGGATCTCAGCAAAGTTTTGTCCAAAACTAACTGAACAAGCATGGATCCTCAGCCAAAGAGAGATTATCCCAAACAATAATAGGATTGTACTGAATATATTCAGGGTTGTCCAAAAGGGGATCATATTGGCAGTTGCCAAAAGGACATAGAATAAAATATCATACCACTATGTTATCTTCCCCTTTCCATATTATGTTGCCACTTTCCCATTATTATACAAATAATGTATGGCACTGTGTTTAACTGGGGAGGGCTGCTACTATGGCTGTTTTTCTCTACTATGTATAGTATGTAGGGGAAATATTGCATTCCACCCAAAATTTGATACCAAGATTTCACCAGAAGTACATGTTTTGAGACTCCCTGAACCCAAAAAGAAAGCATTTTTAGAAAAAGGTCTGTATGTGTGTGTTTGTGAAGCATAACTCAAAAGCGAAAAGTCAGATAAATACCAAACTTGGTATTTGGGTTTACTATCTTTCAAAGATGTGACACAAAGATTTTCAAGAAAATCCCCCAATCCCATATTACCCATTACATGGAACATTTTTCAAAAATTTTGATTTTCTCAAAAATGGCTCTAATAATTTCTATTAAAACATCATATATTTAAGATATCTTCATGACAAATGAAATATATATCTTTAATTTTCTGAGAATGTCCCCAAAAGTCCTCTTCATTCTGAATGGCATTTACATAAATAACAGATAGACAAAATTTTTCTACACAAAAAATGTTTATCTCGTTAAAACACACAATTTATGTCATATACATTTGTGTGGAGTGAATCATTTCCAAGATATTCCTTGTTATTTGTTTGAATTTTCCAATACTTATACTTTTTTCTCAAATGGGAATTTGTTATTTGCTTTTTTTTTTTATGTCCTGGACATGCAAAGAGAATGAAATGCGTCACATAGCAACCAGCTCTTAAAGGATTTGACTATCGCTTAAATACTACCATATTCCCCTTGCACCTACAAGAAATTAGCAATAAGTTTCTGCAAATGTTTATCTCGATTAACATGAAGTAGATGGAGAATAAGCGTTTGTAAAAATAGCTTGTACAAGAGTAGAGAAAGTCATGTGAGTGTAACACATCAGATTTTTGATATGAGCAGCTTTGATTGTATTGCATTCAGAGGTGTGGGGTGGTTCTATTTTATTTAAAGTTAAATCTTTCTTAAGTGCAAGGAGAACATCACAATTGAAGGTTTCAATTCCTTCTCACTGGCCTTAAAAATCTTAGCTATTATAATGTATTTTTAACTTTTATAAATTACATTTTACACTGAAATAAAAAATCCCAATGTTAAAGCAGCACAACTAAGTAAAAATAAAAAGCCTACCTGTAGTACACCAAGCGCTAACTCATGCTATCATTTCAGTACACTGAATAAATTGCCATGACTCCATTCAGACACTTTTAAATTGGAAGGTCAGCACATTTTAACTCCCATTCTAGTTCCTCGGTTATTGCCTCAAAACTTGTATGTTACAGCTTTTCCCTCTTTATCACTCACCTATGGTAGTTAGAGGAAGTATTCTACCTAAAAATTCAATATCAAGATTTCATCAGAAATACAGTTTTGAAATCCTCAATAAAAGAATTTACATGTTTAGAAAAAAAGTCTGTGTATGTGTGTGTGTGTGTGTGTGTGTGAGGGGGAGGGAGGAGATAGATAGAGAGAGAGAGAGAGAGAGAGAGAGAGAGAGAGAAACATAACTCAAAAATGAAAAGTTGGATAAATACCAAACTTGGAATTTAAGTCCAGCATCTTACAAGGTTGCAACAAACTTTTCATGAAATCCCCCCCCCATTCCAAACTATCCTTCTTTAAATGGAGAAATGTTCATTATTTTTAACTTTTTCATAAATGTCTTGAGTATGGTTGATATACTAACTTGAGAAATAAAATGTTATCTTAAATTTTATGAAATGGCTGTGGAGTCCTCTTCATTGTGTAACTAGGAAACCCTATGACCTAGATAAAAACCTACTTCAGAAAAAATGTAGCATTCATTAAAATTTGCAATTTGTCAAATAATTTTTGTCATAGGATTAGCAGTTCTCAAAATACTGCATGCTGTTTGATTAGATTTTCCCAAATAGAATTTTGTCATCTCAGGGAAGGTACTTGAATGTTTCCAAATTTTGTTTTCCTTTGCAAGCGCTCATTACTATGATTTCTGAATTTATTCTTTCAATAAATATTTCAATGTTGTTTTCTCCATATACTGTATTTAATTATGTATTTCTTAATTTGAAACCAATTCTAGACAAAAATATATCATGAATAATGTAATGTGGATAGAAGAATTCCTTTATATGAACACTGTAATGTATATGTGAAAAAGTGTAATTGGTAAAGAAAAATGCGTGATTGCACCACATCAGATGTTTTAGTATATTTTTAAGCTTCTGTCAGATGTTTCATCATTATTAATTAAATTTCTCTTATGTATGTTATATAAAATACAGATGTCATAATTCATGCCAAAAATTAAATATATATTTACTTAATGTCTATGGGACATCAATCAGCAACACTCACTTTGGAAATAAATATAACTGGTTGCAGACTATCAATTAATTTGTTCTGAAGCTCTCATTTTATTTTTGATGTTTTGACAGCTAGTACGCCTGGAGTTTTCAAAAATGTGTATGAATGTATGCTCTATAAGTGGCTAGAAAACTGATGCAGCTCTCAAGAAAGTTTTTGAGACAGATTTCAATCTGGTGCATCTTGTTTCACCTAAATCACTTTTGCACTTGTTGTCAAGCTTTGTCTATCCAAATTTTTAATTAAGATTTTATGACACAATAGTGATTGATCTAAGGTACATTTACTGCTAAGCAGGTTGTATAAATTAA
Organism: Deroplatys truncata; assembly: GCA_030765065.1. Taxonomy (NCBI): domain Eukaryota; kingdom Metazoa; phylum Arthropoda; class Insecta; order Mantodea; family Mantidae; genus Deroplatys; species Deroplatys truncata. The sequence continues at coordinate 83,396,808 of CM060988.1, forward strand.
AAAATAATTAGGGGTGATTAATTTACCTAACATTTTCTCATGTGTATCTATACTCGGCGCCAATCAAGAAGGTGATTGACAGTTACTAACCACGTGGCGGAAAGCTTTAAATGAATGGGAGGGGATGAATACATCACAGCGGTCATCATAGCAACCATTAGAAGGACCAATTAGAACTAAGACGTTTCTATAACAACGATAGACGCAAATGCGTTGTTGCGATATCGTAACACGTGATTGGCATGACGTGCCGGGCGAGCGACCATTGCAGTAACATGACATGAAGTCTTATCTTCTGCTGTTGTTGCAGTTATAAACAATTCCTCCTTTTAGCCTCAGCTTACTTGTGTGTTTGTATCAGTTTAGAGATTGCCTGCGTACTGAAAAGTTGTTTTGCGTCGCCCTTTTTTTATGGTATTTGCCTTGTGTTACGTGTATTTGAGATTGTGTATTTGAGCGTGTGTGTTGTGTAAGCATTTATAATTGTGTTTAATGGATATTTAACAATGTCCAAAAATAGTGACAAAGATAGCATAGCCAAATGAAAAACTGGGCGCACTTGGGAACCGAATAAGTCTATCAAGCGAGCAGCAGCAGCAGCAGCAACAACAGCGATGCAAGCGATTCAGAAATCAGTGGCATTTTTCCATTAGAATAAGCATCAATATTTCACAGGTATGTTTCTTCTGTTAACGCAGATCTTTACACTGATATATTCTTACATGATCTATCCTCTGCACATAGATTCATTAGTTTACAATTGTCTTCGTATACGAATATAAATAGTATCCACTCTACAATGCAGGCGCAACCCAGTCTCCTTCGACACGCTCTCCACGTGGTCGCAATGAGCGGCAACGTCGCCTCTCTCGCTCCGCGAAATGTCAATCACCTTCTTGATTGGTGCCAGGTTTTTTATAAATGTTATAATACCAGATCTGAAAACTCTATTTTAAGAGAATCATATTTTGATTTAGCACTCATGGTCAGATATATGTACGGTTTCACAACATATCAACCACTATACAAAGACTTTGCATCAACTGATTTGCAGGCGCATGGAAAGGAGGGAAGTTGGAGGGACAGCAGAACTGTTTAGTAACAATGCAGTGCAGGGAAAGTAATTCCCTGTTTCTTCTGTTGATAAAAAGTGATAAAATATGATTAGTACCTTTAATATTAGGAGTTCCAAATATAGCTTTCCCCAAATAAATGATATAAGCTTTTGACTTCTAAGTTAGGAGGATATGGTTTATAATGGGTTTTTTTAATGTTTAATGGCTATTGCGTCAAATGAAAGCTCTTTATATATCCTATATGCAGTAGAGTCAAGTCATCTGACCTGGTGAGCAGAAAAGAAAATCCATAAAAAAAGTCACAAATTGTTGAGCGTGCACAAGTAAGCAGCATTTGTGCTTCTGGGACTACACAAATGATTGTACGCTGCCTCCTGCTGGGCTATTATTAGACACAACTGGACACCAATCAATTGCTACAAAAATGACAGCGTAACATTGTTCGGTTTACAGTACAGTACATATTTTTTCTGTAGGCTACTGTGTAGTAACGTTTTTATATATGTACGTACATATCCTGTTCTTGCTGCATTGTGATGGCTTCAAAGAGGAAAAAAGTGTATTTCGATGGAAGAAAAACTGAAAGCTTTGAAGAGATTGGACAAAGTTGAAATATTACTTTCTGCATCATCTGATATTCCGGATCATCCGAACAGGACTCGGCCCTTTTAAATCAGATAATCAGTACTCTACTGTATAGGGGTATTTTTATGGACAAAGAGGCACTGGAACTCTCCAAGAGGGAAATAAATATATAAATATTAAACCTCATTAAAACAAGAAAAACTTCCCTTCATTGCTACTTACATAACATTTAAAGCAGCTTCCAAACTTCAAACATGTCGTCTTCTTCAGTTTGTTTCCAGATCTTGCTTTTGGTGTCAACCGCTGAATGATGTCTTGAAGCAACCACATACTTTGTTGAACCAAAGACTGTTAAGAGGGGTTCATAAATCTTTATAAATAACAACATTCTTAATGTCTTTATTTACATGAAAGCTCTTTCTGGAATGACAATTAGATCCAACTGGGAGAATTCTCTTTCGCATTTGACTCACACTATTGCCAGCTTAAACCAGTTGAAATTAAAAATATTTTAACATGGGCATCTCAAATAATAATTCAACATCAGTAATTTTATTTATGAATTTTTTGTCCTAAAAGCCTAGAAAGATGTAAAATGATTCCAGCGGATCCCTCCAGAAAAACATTGTGTGTATGTGTGTGTGTTCATGCGTGCGTGCGTGTGAGAAGGCTCCAAACTCAGTGTAAACACAGTTTAAGGGACACAGATTTTTCTGAATGGAGAACCAAATCATAGGTGTTCTCTTGAAACCTGCGCCAGTTTCTAGCCATTTTTATAAACTTTATCTATACAGCATACTTTACTCTGAAAATTCAAATCAGTGCATCATTGCATCATCACTCATGTGAATCCAATGTCAAAGTCAGAAAATATAAAATGAAGATCTAAAGAAGTGATAGTCTATAATCAGGGATATGCACATTTCTATCCAAAATGGGTACTGTATAGTCAAGTCATATCAAATATAAGTACCAGATTTTTAATTCTGGTATGAATTATAGCTTACACATTTGATACATCATACGTAGTTGCTTGCACCATTTGATTAATAACATCATGACATCTAATAAGATTTAAAGCTGTGCTGTGTTAAAAGGCTATAAGCAAAGTTTTAATATGGCAACAACATTTAGCTGGATAAACCTAGATTAAAGTTTAAAGCTTGGCAAGTTTTTATGTTCAGAATAGCTGAGTGGTATCAGTTGCTAAAGTTAACTAATAGCTTAACTACTTCTTTTGGAGTTGGGTAAGTTACAAATAAGTTTTAAGATTTCTAAGATTGGTGGGCATGCCAAGGCGCCACATTCAGTGCTGTGTTGGCCACCTTGCCCTCTTGCTTATGGGTTCACAACTGTTCCTTGTTCCATTCTTGACCACTAGCTACTTTCCGTATAATTCTGAGGGGCAATCAGCTTTGTCCAAGGCATTTGAAACATAGCAACCATTTGCAATTTGATGTCTTTTCATCTTCTAGCCCATGTGACTGGAGTAAGGGATTTACTGCCCCTAACTTGGAAAGGCCCATTTTAGTCTTTAATTTTAAATTTAAATGAAAAGAATGTGTTTAAGACTGGCTACCAGGTTATGTAATTCAACTTTTGATTATTATTTCCAAATGCATATAATGCACTAGGGAGTATAGTGCACCAACCTCAGAGCGAGTGCAGCGATTTTTTACTGCAGGTGTTTAATATTACTTTTGGAAAGCTCATGTCCCAGTCTTCCATAGCATTTATTTCTTGTTGGTGCTTATTGAAGTTTATTTAATGAATAATTTGTAATGTTGTTATTATACTGCTTTGGCCTGTTAATATATTAATTTTGAAGTTTTTGTTATTGTATTTCACTGAATTAACTAGGTTATTTAGATACATTACTCATGAATTGCTTTTCAAAAATTATAACACTGAGGATGATACGGTAATTTGTATCACAAATTACTCAGATGTGGTTAACGATAATAATATGAATATGTATTTTTATGTAACATTGATTTCAGAGGTTTAATAATTGTAATTATTAATGGTAAATAATAATTTTCGGCTCTACTGAAACTGTTAACAATAACATAATACTTTAGCAAGGGAGTGAGTTGTTTATCGTTACCGGGAACCAGGAAGTTACGTCATGTTTCGCGCCTTTTCAGTAAAAAAGCTTCCTGAACATTCTATAAAAGTAATATGTATTAGTGGTTTTCATTGGATAGTAAAATAGACGCTAATGTTGGCGCGTTTTATTAGCCAATGGTAATTCATTTATAATCTTTAGGTGTATCTTGGGGTAAGTCTATAAATAGTGTAGAATCAAAGAGAGCGTCCTCCAGTTCGGCAAGATTCTCGACACAGTACACATCGTCCTCCAGTTCGGCAGGATTTACGAAGCATTACACTTCGTCCGCACATTACACGTTGGCCGTTCAGTTCGTTAAATTACACGTAGTGAAAATCATTAAAGATCTAAAATATTACAAAGTCACTTATATACAAAAATTGAAGTACGTGAGTTAAAAGTGAGAAGTTAGTAGAAACAGTTTCAGTATGGCGATTATCAAGATAAATTTGTGAAAGTGTTAGTGCATGTGCTCGACAATAAAACATTATAAAATACATTTCTTCACTAGTAATTTTTGGATAAAAGATTCCTTTTCCGCTTCACACCCTGCAAGAATTAAATGCCTACCTAAATAGCTGGCCAGAAGAAAATATACATAACCTTAAAACTAATTCATATAGATTGCGATGCCAGATGGGTTAGCAGGCGACCGACGAATGACGTCACACAAGATGGTTCCACGCGTGAGGTAAGCAACATTACGTGAGAAACATTATCCACCACGTGGGGCAGTTCAAGTGAAGTAAACACAAAATTTGCAATGTTCTCTCGCAAATTGGCGCATCAACGTGGGGCGACAACTAGGAAAGGAAGGCTAGACGACTAGGAAAAGTAGCAGAATTAACCAGGAAAAGGCGAATGCAGCAGTGGAACGATCTACAAGATGCAGATTCCAAGACAGCAGGGTAAATCAACTACAAAAACATCGAGACAACGTAGATTCATCACAACACAACGCAGAAGCGACATACAAACCTAGGAGAATGGGGCAGAACGCTGGACATCAAAACTGCAGCATCAGACAGTATCAAAAAGGTAATTAAATGAGACTTAGGAGCGGTAGGATAATAAAAACAATGGCTACCAATAATACAGAAGAAATAATTATGGAGGGAGATAGTGTAACAGTTAGCTGTGATCCAATACAAAGTACAGGGAATAGCCCAGATTTTTTGGGATTTGAAGATGAAAATGTTAGTGTAGAAAGTGAGAATAGGATAGCAGGAAATGTTAATCTTGATACTAGTATGATAATGATGGAAATGATGAGAAATATGCATAGGGAATTAAGGGAAGATATGCAAAAGAATAATGAGAAATTAGAAAAAATGAGGGAAGATATGCAAAAGAGTTTTGAGAAATTAAATCAAGCTATGGACAGGAATCATAGGAAATTAATGGAAAGTATTGGTAGGAGTAATGAGAAAGTAGAGCAAACAGTAGATCAAAGCAATGAAGAAATTGAAAAGAAAGTTATGAAGTTAGATAGTAGTAGGCCAGAAATGAGTGATAAAAAGGAAGTGGTAGTAAGTGAGATAGAAGTTTCAAAGAAAATGCTAAACATGAGCAAGGAAATAGATAACAAAGAAAGTGAGGTTAACACTAAAAGTGAGGTTAATGTAGAATGCACAGAGTTAGGAAGTCAAGTGAGTAATATTTCAAGTGAGCTAAGAGAGATGAAAGAGGTTAGGAATGTAGATGTAAATGAGGCGCAAGTTAATTTCAGAGGGGAAATATCAGAAATACAAAATGAGTCAGTAATGCAAAGAAGTAAATTGTACCAAGATATTCAAAATGAAAACTCCAGTCCAGTACAGTTTAGTACAGATTTGTCAGAGCATTCTCAAGTTAAAAAGATAGTAGAAGAATTGAAAATGACAATTGTTAAAAGATGTATTGTTCAAGAAACTGTAGATTGTTTTCAAATGTTATCAGGGAACGAAATGTCATATGAATACAAGAGGTTATTCATGAACAACAATTTGAAGGTTAGGTTACGGCTACGAGTAATGTTTAGCCACACACAATTTGATCCAGGAGGGTAAATAGCAATGAGATGTAAAGTAAATGCTGGATAGTTGAAGACGACTCGCAGAGAAATGTATTGGAACGTAAGAGGGTTAACTATTTATATATGTCATTTGAAAGGAGAAATAAATTATATAAAAAAAAAAAAAAAAAAAAAAAGGAAAGAAATGTTTAAAAAAAAAAAAATAAATAAATAAATAAATAAAATTTTAGTAACTGTAACAAAATATTTGAAGATTAAGAATGCAAAGATTGAAACTTAAGATGATATTAAATTAAAAGTACGTAAATACCATTCCAAGATTTGAAAATTAAGAATGCAAAGATTGAAACTTAATATGATATTAAAGTAAAAGTACGTAAACACAATTCCAAGATTTAAAAATTGAGAATGCAAAGATTAAACTTCATATGATATTAAATCAAAAGTACGTAAATACAATTCAAAGAGTATTGTTAAAATAAAAATCAGAATAACAAAAATTGGTAAAAATAAATAAAACAAATACTTATGTAGCAAACAGAAAAGGTGAAACATTGTCAAGATTTAAGAGATTTAAATATATTTGCAAAGTACAAAATAACAAAAAATTGGTAAATATAATTAAAAATAATTGAAACAAATACTTATGTAGCAAACAGAAAAGGTGAAACATTGTCTAGATTTAAGAGATGTAAATATTTGTGTTGAGGGTGAATATTTTGGTAAATATGTGTAATAATTACAAAAATCTTAAATGTATAAATTTTTGTCAACAACTTAAGAAAGTAAACAATTTGGTAACATTAATTAAATAATTTAGGGTAAAGTATTTGCTATAAAAAAATTTGTGATGTCAGATGAATATCTAAATTAATTAAACCAGAGCCAGTAAGTAGTGGCGAGATAATAAAGAAAACATATGTCGTGTGTTAAATGCGTGTGAAGTGCTAAGTGAAAGTGATAACGTGTGTTCCAAGATTTAGGAGACTAAAAACACAATTTTAAAATTTCTAAACAAGTTATAAATATTTATAATTATGTTTCTAGTGGGGCATATGATACGGTAATTTGTATCACAAATTACTCAGATGTGGTTAACGATAATAATATGAATATGTATTTTTATGTAACATTGATTTCAGAGGTTTAATAATTGTAATTATTAATGGTAAATAATAATTTTCGGCTCTACTGAAACTGTTAACAATAACATAATACTTTAGCAAGGGAGTGAGTTGTTTATCGTTACCGGGAACCAGGAAGTTACGTCATGTTTCGCGCCTTTTCAGTAAAAAAGCTTCCTGAACATTCTATAAAAGTAATATGTATTAGTGGTTTTCATTGGATAGTAAAATAGACGCTAATGTTGGCGCGTTTTATTAGCCAATGGTAATTCATTTATAATCTTTAGGTGTATCTTGGGGTAAGTCTATAAATAGTGTAGAATCAAAGAGAGCGTCCTCCAGTTCGGCAAGATTCTCGACACAGTACACATCGTCCTCCAGTTCGGCAGGATTTACGAAGCATTACACTTCGTCCGCACATTACACGTTGGCCGTTCAGTTCGTTAAATTACACGTAGTGAAAATCATTAAAGATCTAAAATATTACAAAGTCACTTATATACAAAAATTGAAGTACGTGAGTTAAAAGTGAGAAGTTAGTAGAAACAGTTTCAGTATGGCGATTATCAAGATAAATTTGTGAAAGTGTTAGTGCATGTGCTCGACAATAAAACATTATAAAATACATTTCTTCACTAGTAATTTTTGGATAAAAGATTCCTTTTCCGCTTCACACCCTGCAAGAATTAAATGCCTACCTAAATAGCTGGCCAGAAGAAAATATACATAACCTTAAAACTAATTCATATAGATTGCGATGCCAGATGGGTTAGCAGGCGACCGACGAATGACGTCACACAAGATGGTTCCACGCGTGAGGTAAGCAACATTACGTGAGAAACATTATCCACCACGTGGGGCAGTTCAAGTGAAGTAAACACAAAATTTGCAATGTTCTCTCGCAAGGACTATTGCAAATGTTTTTGGTCCTGATTACTGATTTCCTTGTCCTGGTAGCCTTATGCCTGTTTGTGCAAGCAAGAGAGAGAGAACAGCTAACTCAAAAATGAAATGTCAGATAAATAGCTTGGTATTTAAGTTCAGTATCTTTAAAGATTCAAGACAGGGATTTTCAAGAAACTTCTCCCACTTCAACTATCCTTTAAATGGAAATTTTTGTTTTCCTTTCCTCAAAAATACTATAATGATTTTGATTAAAATACCATATATTTATGAGATTTACATGACAAATAAAATGTATGAGGTATGTCCAGAAATTAAGTTCCATTTGGTAATAAAATTAAATTGTGTACAGATACAGAAAAATTATTTATTGCACAAAATTCTACAACTCTTAAACTACTTTTCCACATAACTGCCGAAATTTTGCAGGCATTTGTCATAGCGTGGCACAAGTTTTTGTATACCTTCTTCATAGAAGTTTGCCGCCTGTGTCTTCAACCAGTTGGAAACATTTTCTTTCAGCTCTTCGTCATTGTTGAAGTGTTGACCGCCAAGGAAAGACTTGAGATGTAAGAACAGATGAAAGTCGCTAGGAGCGAGGTCAGGGCTGTACGGAGGATGGTCAAACACGTCCCAGCCAAATCCCTGTAGGAGGCTTTGCGTCACATTTGCAGTGTGTGGTCGTGCGTTGTGAAGAAAAACAACACCTTTTAACAGCAATCCTTGGCGCTTATTCTGTATTGCGCAGCGCAATTTCCTAAGTGTCTCGCAATAAACATCTGCTTTGATTGTTTGACCACGCGGTAAGAAATCAATGAGTAAGATGCCTTTCCAGCCCCAATTTCAATTGGTTTCACTTTCCTAGCATTCAGAAAACGAATCACAAATCTGATTTCACAAGCGGCGGGATTTTCAATCAACACCGACATTGTAAACAAGCACAACAAAAGCGTACGTGGCTGACAGCGATCTCAAAATGGCGCACGTTTCTTCTCCTTGATACAGAGCATCTACCGCGCATGTGCGGAACTGCGATCGCAGCGCTGCAGCGGAGAGAAATTGAAACGGAACTTACTTTCTGGACGTACCTCGTATACTTTGAATTTTCTGAGAATAGCATCCTTTTCATTTGGGAGGAATTTTGTATAACTGGTAAACCATAAGAGATAGACAAAAATCTACTACACAAGAAATGCATATCTCTTTAAAATATTTAGGTCGCGCCATGGATTTTGGCATGTGAAAATTTTAATGGAAAGCTACGATGCGAGTTATTTACCGTATAGATGTATGACACACACGGGGCTGCAGCTCAAAGAATGGTGCAAGTTGAGACGGGAGTTGTATACGGTGGAAGGAACTGGACAGAAGGAATCACATGCTACTTGCAAGGGAGGTATTGAAACATCAGAAGAGTGGCTGACTGGGCTAGCCATGAAGGTCATATGCCAATATCCCTGGTGACACCTATACAGTTTATTTCAAATAACATTTTGGAGTTATCAGTCATTTCTGAAATATCCATTGTATTGATTTGAATATTTCAATACTATTGAGTTTTTCAGTGCTATTGCCAACCTTTGGTTGTTTCTTGAGTGTCGTGGAAAGAGCATGGAATTTCAAGGCATGGTATGATGACCTGGTTTTAACATTTGACTATCACTGTTGTAATTACAATGAAATGTATAATGAAACTATGTATGTAAATGTTTATCTCAATTAATTTGAAGTAGATAGAAGAATAAGCTTTTGTAGGAATAGTTTGTAAAAGCATATAAAAATAAACAATAGTGGGTAGAGAAGTGATGCGAATGTAACACATCAAAAAAAAATTTTGGTGCTCCTACTCTTCATTCTTATCAGTTAATAGTAAGGATCCATGTTTCCCTTCCCTAGTTCCTTCCAAAAACAGTGAATTCCACACAGATGAAGTTAATTGGGGATGCTGAACATTTATGGTTTGGTGTTATGTTGTTGGTTGCCACAAGAGCAAGAACTGAACCCTTCATTTTTATTGCATGTGAGAAAGAATTAACATGAAAACAAAATGATAGCAGTGGATACAATGTGATACTATATGAATAATTACATTATCGTAATTACTATTTACGTTAACCTCTTTGAATCAGGTGATAAAGGCATGAAATTGAATAAATAAAAGAAGTTTTTCATGCTGTGAAGTTTAAACTAGTCTTTGATTATATATAAATAGTTTTAGAGCACTATTCCATTCAACCACATGGAACCTTTGTTGAGGTGTTCCACAGGTGTTCTGCAGTTTATTGCATAACAATTTATAAGTAATGTTAGTTAGCACTAGAATGGATAAATAAGATGGGAATGAAATGTGATGTTCCCATCTTCGTAACTCCTAAGCAGATAGCAGCACTGGTATGTGGAAGGACTGAACTGTTCAGTAGACTTTCCTCTACAGCTCCAACTGGCAGGAAGCCTAAGCAATGAACAGTTGTGTTGTTACAGCCTAAAGAATGGAACTCTGCACAGATGGTCAGTCAATGCAAGTTAAGCAACATGCTGTCATTGAATTCCCGACAGCAGAAGGTTTTACCCCAAAGGATATTCATCAGATAATGCAAGCTGTTTGTGATGATAGTGTTAATGTGAGCACTGTGGGTCATTGGGCCAGTAGAAGATGATGCAGTGGGAACAACTGACTTGCTTGACAAAGAAAGTGTTAGACATCCTATGACAGCAACCACTGAATTTCACAGGCAAAAAGTTGACAGAATGATTCAGGATGACCATTGTATCACTCAGAGAAATTGTAGGCATAATCGGCACTTCACAGGAACATGTAGGTCACATTATTGCTTTGATTGGTTATCTGAAGATCTGTACACGATGGGAACCTGGATACTGATGCATGAAATGAAAGCATGCAGACTTAAAATTTGCCAGGAACTCCTCTCATGTTATGAGAATGAAGGCATGCAATTGTGACAGGAGACAAAATTAAAAAAAAAAAGCTAAACTGGTTTTATTTGTGGATGCTCTTTAACTGCTGTGGTCCTCAGCGTACCATTCTATATTGGGCATGAAAGACCAGTAATTTTGCTCAGAGGCCTCTTTATCTGGCTTGAGGTTGTTTTATATGCCATAAATCTATGACACAGGACCCTGGCTTTACTTCCCTTCCGAAGGAAGCCATGCTAAGGATTTTTGCTCCAAAAAAATCCATCGCCCTCTGCCGGGTTTAAAACCGCAACCTCGGGAACTAGAGGTTAGCATGATAACCACTACACCATGAAAGACGACTGGGGACAAAATGAGGGTACCCCACTGTGATCCAGAGATGAAGTGTCTATGGAATACCAACACAAAGACTCACCCCAGAGAAATAAATGCAAGACACAACCCTCAACTGGAAAAATCATGGCAATAGTATTTTAGGACGCACATGGTATTTTTCATTAATTTCTTTGAACGTGGAACAACAATCAATTCAGGGCAGCATTACATCATAATGCTGCAAACTTTGAAATGACTGACAAGGGTCTGAAAGGAAAAGGGAAATGTTTTCCTGCAACATGACAATGCCAGACCACACACTTCACATAACCACTGCAGCAGAATTTCAGAGATTGAAGCTCACCACAGCATCCTTCATACAGTCTAGATTTGGCACCATCTGACTTCCATCTTTTCCCAATAATGAAAGATCGTAGGGACATTTGATGAAGAAGTTGAGAGAATATGAGAGCCTGGTTGCAGAAACAGTGTTGACTTCTTCCATGATGTTTTCAGAAAAGTTGTTCATCATTGGCAGAAATGTATCCAATTTAAAATAGAGAGTTGAGGGTTGTTACACTACATCACTATGATATTACAACAACCCTCAACTCTCTATTTTAAATATGACACATCACTGTTACTAGCTTCTAAATCTTCAACATTAGTCAATGTATCCAATTGTTTGCTGATTATGTGGAAAAGTGAATATATGTAATTAAAGAGCACATTCCAAGGATTATTTCTGCATTTGATTTATTAAAATATTCCCATTGAAACCCATGCTATGAAGATGGAGGCATTACTTTTCATTCAACCCTTGTATATTACAAGCAGCTTAGACACATAAGTAAATATCTTTTAGGAAAAGAGGTGACATTTTGGCACAAGAATATAAACTGCAGTTTTCTACACATACATAAAACTATAGGCAGCAGTTTCATCTGGTATATTCTGTTAAGACCCATTATTTAGATCTTATCACCAAAGTGATGATTTACTTGAGGCTTTACTACCTCTTAGGTCCAAAAGTAATTACTACTGTTACTTTATCTCCAGTAATGTAGTGATGCATTACATAAAGAATTCATACACACAGATCATAAATTTGGACGCAGACTTTAAGCACACACCTGACACCAAGCTCTCATCATGATATAAGTGTACAAAAAAGTCTGTGACTGTTATCAACATTGTAAAATTGAAGAATCATATGCATATGTTTAACAGCACATATCTCTGCACCTATGTAACAGTTTTATGAAGAAATTAGTACAATAGATCACCAACCAATGTCGTTTTTAGATCTATTAACTAGTATTACACTATTAATAATATTAAGAATTTTAATTCCATATAAATACTGAATGTTATAAAAAATTACAGACAACTGTACAATTCAGCACTATAAGGAAAAGATCCAATTGTTGCTGCTGAACTAATTTAAACTGCATGCCCCAAAATCCATTCAGAAAAAATTGCAAACTTATGGAGGCAAAGAGAAAAGCCTTGTCTGCTATGTCTACCTTTCCCAGCATCACTCTGGCTTGAATCTTTCCACTCCTATTTCTACTCTGAAATACGGAAAGTAAATGGATTGCAATTAATTAAAAAAATAAGTACTAAGAAATTAGAAAATTGAAATGTGAAATTATTTTTCTTTATGAATACTATCATGGCTATCACTTCCAAAGCACAAGCATTGGTTTTCAGTTATTCTTTGAATTAAATACTAGAACTTATATTCTAGCTGGTGCTATTCAAACCCACACGATGTTATTTCTGATTAAATTTTATTGCTTTTGATTTTTAACTATTATTTAAGATATACAGATAAACATCATCTTCTGCTTTCATTTCAGACAACCACGGCATCGAGAAACCAAGGGTTGGCAACTCTGGCCATCTTTCACAGAGCAGAGTAGCAACTATGTAACCATAACAGACAAGCCAACTTCACAGGCCAATTTCCGCTTCTGTCAGATGGCACTTTGGTCAGGGCACGTATCACGATTACAGTCAGCAACATGCAAAGCACTATGGGGAGTCACTAAATTTAGTGAAGAGGCATTGGCAGTATTTGAACAGGGTGCACTATCACTTGTAAATCCAACACTTTCTCAAAAACCAACAAATATATTGGGTAGTGGTATTTTATCTTCTGTAGGAGACATCTCCAAACCAGTGATACCTCAAAGGGGCAATCAGAGTTTTGTAATGACATCGCCTAATTCCACCACTAAACCTCTAATCAATGCTGGTGGTCTAGTAAGCTCACTGCTTAACAATGACAATGCAAGTCCTGATTCTGATCGACCAGATATTGACATCAGAGAAAATGCACAGCACCCTAACATCACACGATCAACAACCACCCCAAGACCAAAACCTGTAATTCCTTTACTTGGAAACAAACCAAGTTTATTGGGTAGTTCCATAATTGGTTGAGAGATAATTATTGTATATTGTTAGCTTTTTATTTCCATGCATTGCACTGTGTATAATTTTGAGAACTAGAATTATATGTGTTCATCACTGCGGATCTTAAATCAGTCTTTTTCAAAGAGGTACTTGCACTACAGAATTTGAAATTCTAAAGACAATTATTATACCTCAAAATGTAACAAATATACAGATTATACCAACAATAAATGCTGTTTATTATTATAATTACTGTTTTAGTTGCCTTGTAGCTGCCATATGTTTATGTAACAATGACTTATGATTTTAGATATATTTGAAAGTAACTTACACCTCATCTATACAGCACAAAAAAGTTTAGAGCTTGAGAGGACAAAGTAGTGGCACAGTTGGTGTACTTGAACCATTTTTCAAACTGATGGTTACTACAGCATTATAAATTATTACTGGCCCCTAAATCCAAAATTATAGTGCTGTAAAATATTTATATTTTCTTTCGCACTATTTCTCAAAATACTTGTGAATTAGGAGCCACTCTTGTATATTATCAAACTGCTTAAAATATTTTGACTGTCACAGGATATGATTGTTTGAAAGAAATTTTAACAACTTCATTACTTTGTCCCTAGCATACATCATGTCCCTACACTTGCACAAACATTGATGTGGAACAAATTGAAGCTCCAGACAGCTGAAGGGCAAAACACAGCAATGTCAGGCATAATATCATGAGAATCACTGGAAAAACAGCAGGATTTATTTCAACACTACTTGCTTGACAAACAAACCCGAGTTGAGTCACCACTGTCTTTATAATCATCAGTACCTATGCACAAGGATACGCCTTGAATATCTGTTCTGAGTAAAATAAATTCCATCCATTATCAAGATGGAACTTGAATTCACAACTGAATAAACAAAGGGAATATCATTAAGTTAGCATGAATATCATATATCCATGTTTAAAATGTGTTACAAGAGAGGATGAAGAGAGTATGATGTGACTCATAATTTTGTTTTCCACAAGTTCATCTCTCATTTAGGAAAAAACTAGTTTATATTCTACCTTTTATCTTTGTAAGCATCAAATTGTCAACAAGTGTTTTAGGAAGATTACTTGGTAGACCTTGTCTGCGATGAAGTGGTCAATATGGCTGCTTCTAAACGCAGGCATGCTGGATTCAAATCTAGGCCGGTACAGAAATTTTTATTTAATTAGAATTATTCTCCACTCTCCATAGCATCTAGGAATATAAATGCAAGAGTGCATATCATTTTGTTTCATTGCTAAATGAAAAATAAACCCAATGTGTGATTCAATAATCTAACTAGTAATTAAGTGCAGCATAAACCGACAGTTTTTTTTTTTTTTTTTTTTTTTCCAGTCTGATGATTCACTATCTCGAATTACTAATGAATAACTAAATGCACAGATTTGTATATTTGTCAGAACAGATGAAAAATAAAAATCTAAAGCAAATGTGTCTATTTGAGCATCCTTTTAGCACTGTATTCATAGAAACATCCTGAATGTAATCTGTGATATTTGACTGTCACAAATTTGTTATTCTTCATAGCAACTAGCCACTAACCCAGTAGTTTGGGCTTACATAACAGAAATCTAAATAAATGCATAGTCATTCTCTAAAATACTCCCTTTCGTTTCCACCACAAAATCTGCAATTTTCTTTTATGTGAGACACTAATGTCTGTCAAAGAACAAGTCACCAGTGAATCACAACATGCCATGGATGAGTGATCAGTCCAAAGCAGGTGTGACAGTGATGAAGGAAATGAAATGAAGAAACAAAAATGATAAATAACAAAATTCATAAAAGTAAATAATGTATCTCAGCATTTGCTAGTCTGAGGAAAACAGCAAAAATAAACCACCAATCAGTTTGGTCTTTGTCAAGACTTTTGAAACCAGGCTCTCCCAAATACAAACCACAAGTGTTACCTTTTATTATTACTTACCAATGAAAAGATGTCCCAGATTATTCTTCTAATCGTTAGTACAGTTATAATAAGTACAAGCATACATCATGGACATCTCCAAAATAAACTAAATAGTTAACACTAGCCGCACATCAACAGTTTAGCAACTTATCAAGCACATTCTTGCCCTCCAGACCCAAATGAGTTAAGAGAGTTTTAAATTCTTTCAGGTACACTAGCATCAGCAACAAATCTAGGTAAATCTACTTCTGGCAGATGCGAAAGGGAGTGTATAAACATCATCTTCAACGATATAATACCACTTCAATCAAATAATTGTGAATAAAAACGTTTTATCAGAGTTACCAATTAAGCATTTAGCAACATTCTTTTGCAGTTTTAAGAAAATGATTTTTTCTAGAGGTGCAAAGGTAGAGGGAAGATACAAATACAATTGTAACAAAATGGAATGAGTTTCTAATATCCTATGAATTTTATTGATATATCCTACACAGTTATGGTTACTGCACCTTTTCATTTTGGTAAATTAGGAATGTAAATGTCTTATCAATTATTTGTAATGAAATCTCTTTTTCCATGAGCCAAATATCCAGTATTTCAATACCTTCATATTTGATTGATATGTTGGCTTTCATTTCATTTGCTATGCTCATGCATATTTGTTTTGGATAAATACCTCTTGGTTATAAAAGTAGCTGATTCTCAAAAATTTAAAGATACCCCAGGATTTCAATGTACATGATGGTCGGGGTTCTCCAAGATACCGTTAAGTGCTAACCCCATCATTGCTTATCCATGGAATACCATTCAAACTTAGAATGCTTTTTAACATGCTAGCAATAGCAGGTTTTCTTGCTGCTTCTTAACAAATTGACTGCTCTTATGTTAAATCAGATACTTGAATTTGTTCTATTGTGGTTTGTCAACATTCATAACTGTTTACTTTTCTGTTTTATACAGTTAGCATTTCTTCGATACAACTTCCGCTAAGTAATACATCAGCCATTTAAGGCATAGTAATCTCTGGTAGAGGAACAAACTTCCCATACAGCAGTGGACCAGTTTAGAAAAATAAGCAAGATGTATTTGGCTTTTCAAGAAAAGTCCACAAACAAGGTTTTGCCACAAAACAAAATGTTATGCATATTGTACAAAACATCCTGTGTGGCTATTTGCGAGTGATTCAGTAAGAGGCTTTACACCAGAAGAAATTTCTATGAAATAAGATTTTTAAAATGTATTTCACTACATAAAAAAATTATATATTACAGAGGAGCTTTTGATGTATGGGAGAAAGATTCATTTTTCAGGACCAAAATCTCATTTTAACCTTGGTGTATCATAGGTTTCTTTTACTGGCAACGAAATTATGCTATAGCCTGCAGACCATGTCCCCCGCCCCCCACCTTAATGATTGATCAGCATTACAGTGCTTTACAGATCTATCTCTGTTCATAAAACTGATAACCGTAATTTACTGAGGTTGGCCACAAAGGCCCCTCAGTAAGGAAAGAGAAATTAATTTAACAAACTAATGATACTTAATTCCTTGAGGTGTAACAGATAATTATTTGCAGATTCGAGAGCAAATTTGTGTTTGCTTCACGCGAAGCCATCTTGTGTGACGTCACTCCTTGTTTGGTTCGTTTAACTCCCTCTGGCGTAGCAATTTGCATGAATTAGTTTCTAAAAGAATTTAAGGTTATGTATATTGTCCTCCGGCTAGCTATTTAGGTAGACATTTAACTCTTGCAGGGTGTGAAGCGGAAAGGAATCTTTTGTCTAGAAATGATACTGACGAAGAAATTGGTTTTATAATCTTTATTGCAGAACACGTTCACGAACACTTTCACATATTTATCTGGATACTCGCCATACTGAAACTGTTTGTAATAACTTCTTATCACTTTTAACTCGCATACTTCAACTTTGTGTATTTAACTGTATAATACTTTATAAGATTTCTCGTACTTCTGCTGCGCGTAACTTGACGAAATGAAGGACTGACTGACAATATGTAGTGTACTGAGAATTCCGTTGAACTGGGGGACGATGTGTAATGTGTTGAGAATCTTGTTGCACTGGGGGAACGCTCCCTTGAACCTACACTATTTATAGGCTTGCCTCAAGATACGCCTAAAGATTATGAATGAAATGCTATTGGCTAATAAAACGCGCCAACATTAGCGTCTATTTTATTATCCAATGAAAACCACTAATACATATTACTTTTGGGGAAAATTCTAGAAGCTTTTACCGAAAAGGCGCGAAACATTACGTAACTTCCTGGTTCCCGGTAACGATAAACAACTCATCCCCTCGCTGCATTATTGCGTTATTGTTGACAGTTTCAGTAGAGCCGTATATTATTATTTACCAATAATAATTACAATTATTAAACCTCTGAAATCAATGTTACATAAAAATACATATTCATATTACTATCATTATTTACATTAAAGTAATTTGTGATACAAATTACCGTCTCATATGCCCCACTAGAAACATAATTATAAATATTTATAACCTGTTTGGAAATTTTATAATTTTGTTTTTAGTCTCCTAAATCTTGTAACACACGCTATCACTTTCACTAAACACTTCACACGCATTTAACACACGACATATGTTTTCTTTATTATCTCGCCACTACTTACTGGCTTTGGTTTAATTAATTTAGATATTAATCTGACATTACAAATTTTTGATAGCAAATACTGTACCCTGAATTATTTAATTAGTGTTACAAAAAATGGTTTACTTTCTTATATTGTTACCAAAAATTTATCAATTCAAGAATTTTTTTGTAATTACTATACATATTTACCAAAAATATTTACCCTCTATACAAATATTTACATCTCTTAAATCTAGGCAATGTTTCACCTTTTCTGTTTGCTACATAAGTATTTGTTTTATTTATTTTTACCATTTTTGTTATTTTGAATTTTATTTTAACAATACTCTTTGAATTGTATTTACGTACTTTTAATTTAATATCATATTCAGTTTCAATCTTTGCATTCTTAATTTTCAAATATTGGAATTGTATTTATGTACTTTTAATTTAATATCATCTTAAGTTTCAATCTTTGCATTCTTAATTTTCAAATATTGTTACAGTTACTAAAAATTTAATTTATTTATTTATTTATTATATTTTTCTTTTTTTTAAAACATTTCTCTTTTTCTTTATATTTTATAATTTATTTCTCTTTTCAAATGATATATATATATAAATAGTTAACCCTCTTACGTTCCAATACATTTCTCTGCAAGTCGTCTTTAACTATCCAGCATTTACTTTACATCACATTGCTATTTACCCTCCTGGATCAAATTGTGTGTGGCTAAATATTACTCGTAGCCGTAACCTAACCTTCAAATTTTTGTTCATGAATAACCTCTTGTATTCATATGACATTTCGTTCCCTGATAATATTTGAAAACAATCTACAGTTTCTTGAACAATACATCTTTTAACAACTTTCATTTTCAATTCTTCTGCTATCTCTTTACTTTGAGAATACTCTGACAAATCTGTACTAAACTGTACTGGACTGGAGTTTTCATTTTGAACATCTTGGTACAATTTATTTCTTTGCATTACTGTCTCATTCTGTATTTCTAATATCTCCCCTCTGAAATTAACTTGCGGCTCATTTACATCTACATTCATAACCTCTTTTATCTCTCTTAGCTCACTTGTAATGCTACTCACTCGACTACCTAACTCTGTGCATTCTACATTAACCTCACTTTTAGTATTAACCTCACTTTCTTTGTTACCTATTTCCATGCTCATGTCTAGGATTTTCTTTGAAATTTCTCCTATCTCACTTGCTATTATTTCCTTTTCATCACTCTTTTTTGTCATACTACTATCTAGCTTCGTAACTTTCTTTTCAATTTCTTCCCTGCTTTTATCTACTTTTCGCTCTAATATCTCATTACTCCTACCAATATCTTTTCTGTTTTGTTCAAAGCTTTTACCAATATCTTCCCTTATTTTCCTATGACATTCTAATTGATCTGCAATAATCTTATTTAATGTTTCACCAAAATTTCTCATCATTTCCATAATTTCCTTCATCATACCAGCATCCATAGTAATATTTCCTGCTATTCTATTCTTACTTTCTGCACTAACATTTCCTCCCTCAAAAACTACATTGTTCGAACTTTTTTTTGTAACCTGTATTGACTTACAGCTAACTGTTACACTATCTCCTTCCATCATTATTTCTTCTGTCTTACTAGTAGTCATTGTTTTTGTTTTCTAAAAAAAATTACGATACCTTTGTGATGCTGTATGTTGCTGTTACTTTGATGTCCAGCATTCTGCCCCATTCTCCTAGATTTGATGTCGCTTCTGCGTTGTGTTATGATGAATCTACGTCATCTCGATGTTTTTATAGTTGAATTCCTTGTTGCATCGTAATCTCGGAATTACGATCGAAGTCTGTCGTCCCTTTTGTTTCTGGAATCTGCGTCTTGTAGATCATTTCACCGCTGTGTTCGCCTCTTCCTGGTTATTCTTGTTCCTTTCCTAGTTATCTAGCCCCACGTTATGGGTGCCAATTTGTGAGTATAACAAATTGTATATGTTTAAAGCACCACGTTGTGGAAGCCAATATGATGGGAGAATGTTATGTTGACTTCTGCGTTGCCATCTTGTGTGACGTCATTCGTTGGTCTGGTCCGTAGATCCCTCTGGCGTAGCAATTTGTATCAATTAGTTTCTAAAAGAATTTAAGGTTATGTATATTGTCCTCCGGCTAGCTATTTAGGTAGACATTTAACTCTTGCAGGGTGTGAAGCGGAAAGGAATCTTTTGTCTAGAAATGATACTGACGAAGAAATTGGTTTTATAATCTTTATTGCAGAACACGTTCACGAACACTTTCACATATTTATCTGGATACTCGCCATACTGAAACTGTTTGTAATAACTTCTTATCACTTTTAACTCGCATACTTCAACTTTGTGTATTTAACTGTATAATACTTTATAAGATTTCTCGTACTTCTGCTGCGCGTAACTTGACGAAATGAAGGACTGACTGACAATATGTAGTGTACTGAGAATTCCGTTGAACTGGGGGACGATGTGTAATGTGTTGAGAATCTTGTTGCACTGGGGGAACGCTCCCTTGAACCTACACTATTTATAGGCTTGCCTCAAGATACGCCTAAAGATTATAAATGAAATGCTATTGGCTAATAAAACGCGCCAACATTAGCGTCTATTTTATTATCCAATGAAAACCACTAATACATATTACTTTTAGGGAAAATTCTAGAAGCTTTTACCGAAAAGGCGCGAAACATTACGTAACTTCCTGGTTCCCGGTAACGATAAACAACTCATCCCCTCGCTGCATTATTGCGTTATTGTTGACAGTTTCAGTAGAGCCGTATATTATTATTTACCAATAATAATTACAATTATTAAACCTCTGAAATCAATGTTACATAAAAATACATATTCATATTACTATCATTATTTACATTAAAGTAATTTGTGATACAAATTACCGTCTCAAGATAGAGAAACTATTCAATGTTACTACTGAGTATCATCTGTATCTTCTGAAACAGGGGTGGCACTGAGTAGTACATTTTGTGGTAGTCTTCTTTTGAGATGTATTGGATAGTCTATTAGTGAAACATTAAGTTTATGAAGCTGCAATTTGTTTCGTACCATTTCTCTCCTGGTGTTCTATAAAAGATAAACATTTGAATCATAAATTATCTCAGTGAAGAAAAGCCATCATAATTACTTACTCATCAGCTGGGTACTGAAAAGGTCTGGACATAGAGGTTAGTATACTAACCACTAGACTGCAGAGGAGGCAGCATAGTCTCATTAATTAAGAATGGTTAGTAAAGAATATGCAACAACAATTGAGCATTTTTTCAAAAGTGATAAATGTTCAAATTTTGAAAATTCAGATTTTTGTAGATACATATCAATCTTGTTGCTATGCATGCCTGCTGAATTGGTTTAGTCAAAATCTGATATTTGCCATACTTATAGGATGTTGAAAACAGTGAGTTTTTGCAAAACTCGATATTTACTCTCATCCAGTTAGAGCAAAAGTCAATAAATGCAAAATTTGTTTTACTTCTGAGAGAGTATAGCATTTTAGAGAAGTCAATTATTGGCAAACGCTCCTGGCTGAGGCAACAATACAAATTAATTGTTCAAACAACAATAACTCCTGATTATTGCTCAGTTTTTGCAGAGACAAGATCACAGTATGTATGTACCTCCATTATTATACTACAGGGTGAGCCAAAAAACTACGAACCACCTGCGCAGTGTTTTTTCCTGTCCACATCCTTGGCGCTCGTTGCTGTCTGCCACTATTATAGAAAGGTGTGGATGAAACCATACAACATTTTTAAAACTACTTTTAAAGGCTTTACTTACCAACTTTATGAAAGGAAATGCTGAAACTGGCCACTGTCATTGTCCATACATTTTTGGCACTTCTTTAGGAAACTATTCATCATGGTTTCACCTGCGCCTTTCTGATAGTGGCAGACAGCAACAAGCACCAAGGATGCAGACAGAAAAAACACTGCACAGGTGGTTCGTAGTTTTTTGGCTCACCCTACATATGGAGGTAAATACAAGCAATTCAGAAAATAATATGCATGTACCGAGTGCCCTGATGGTAGGAAGTACAGATCAAGTGTAAAAGCACCTAAGAAGCCCAGTAAGAACAAGAAAATGCCAACTATGCATGTTCACATGGGCTACCATTAAACCCAAAAGCCCTAGGAAGAAAAGAATGCAGAGCAGTTGATCTCACTTATGATGATGATAAAGCTGTAAATAGTTTTGACATGGATAAATTATTACTAAAGTAAATGGAAATAGCATCACCAAAATGCAAGAATAGCAAAAAAGAAGCCAAAAAGAACAATTTGGTTTCGGTAAAGTACACAATATGGAAAAAGGTAGCCAGATGTTGCCTGTATGTGCTGCAACATCAGATGTCCAAAAATAGAATCTTACATTTGGCAGTAGATATACAACAGGAAAGTAACTAATTGAAAACCAAGGAAACTAGGATACTGCTGAGGATAAAGTTGTTACAGAAGCTATTAAGAATATCAAACTGTAGAGAAGATTTAAGTCCAGAAAACGTTATTCACCACATGAGCTGAGCATAAATAAAATGTGGCAGAATTTCTGTAAAAAGAGGAAAACTAGGCCTTTTTACTTCCTCTTTGTCAAAGTACAAACTTATTTTCTATCACTGCTTTAACCTGTCATTTAAAACTTCCCATACAGATACATGCTCAACATGCAAGATTGATGTCTTGAAAATCAAAAAAGAAAAACACTTGGAGGAAAAAGATTAACTTAGAACAAACCACAAGAAACACAAACTTCGTGCAAAAAGATTCTATGGAATAATGAAGAGAGAAAATCCAAACATGATTAAAGTATGCTTTGATATACAACAGAATCAGCCAATACCAAAGCTCTCTCTGGGTGAAGTGTTCTATTCAAAACAGGTTTGCCTCTACAATTTGTGCACTATGGTTCATTCTCAAGAACAAAGGAAAACATTGTTTTCTATACTTGGCTACAAATGGAAGGACCAAAAGAATGCAATCAAGTTGCATCTGGTGTACTACATTTTCTTAGAAACCTTGAGGCATTTCAGCCAGAAAATGGCCCAACTGAAATTTATTTATTTTCTGACTCTTGTGCAAGTCAAAATAAAAATACCTTTATAGTATCCATATTAATGGCTTTTATGGAAAAATGTAGATGATTTAATAAGCTAATCCATTACTTCCCAATTTTTGGTCACAGCTATATGTCTTCAGGCAGTGTGTTAAAAGCCTACCGCAAAAAGTAAGAAATTTTGTCATTGACTGAATACTAGAAGTGCTGGGTTACCAAGGCACTGTCAAGATACTAAATAAAGATTGAAAAGCAAAGGATCTGAAGTCCAGTACACTAAAGGTTTTAAGATCCAAGATCCCTTTCAAAATAGCTGCCCAATGGGTGATGGTTATGAAAAATCTAAACAGAAGGTATTGCTGTCAGTATTGGATGCCTGTACTGGAAGTCCTGTTGAGATTGAAGAACTGAAGTCCAGGGACTGCAGTCAGGAAATCAGCCACTGGATGTCTTAAAATTCTGAAATATTTTGAAATACCTACCATAAAAGTTTTATAATGACATTGTGAAAGTCACCATTAGGTTTCTAGTTTTATATTGTTGGAGTCCGTATTTTGTTTCGTATTTTGATAATGTTAGGTTACTACTTTGCACTTGTGTTTATCCAACTGTTACAGAACATTGCAATGCTAAATTTATTGTAATGCAATAAACAATAAAGATGCCTTCTTCATAATATCTATAAAAAGGATAGATAAGAATATTTTGTAAAGAGTTAATTGGACTACCAAGAGCAGCACCAGGTGAGGTTGCATTAGTAGGACTAGAAGAAAAGGTATAATAGTAGTAAGAATTTTAAAATTTTGGTTTACTGCATGAAAATGGAGGAAGATGACTCAGCAAAAGGTTCTAAGAAGCAAAAACAGCTGGTGGAAAGAAACTGAAAAAATAATGGAGTTAATTGGAATGGGGGATATATGGGGACTAGAGGAAAGAAATACAAACGGCTTTTGGAAAGTAGTAAGAAACAGAGTGAAAGATATAGAACGACAAGAGATATGGGGAAGCCTTGAAGGTAAAAAATCATTAAGCTTTTATAAATTGATAAAGAAGGAGAGGGAAGAGAGAGGCACATGGATTGCTGTAATAGACAAGAAAGGGAAGGTTTAGCATGGATGAGAACGGAATCAATGTATTTAAGAGGGATGAGAGGTAACAAGAGAAATTTTCGAGTTATGCAGAGAAAGCGAAAGTACAGAACACCATATGACAGAATGTAAGGAAATAAGGAGCTGGAGGGAAAAAGTGGATAAGAAAATAGTAGCTGTAAAGATGCTGTCAGGGAAAGAAGAAAAGAAAATCAAGGGCTTGGGAGAATTTTTAAGGAAGGTAAAGGAAACATGGTCTAGAAAAGTAAGAGAGGCAAAGAAAGAAGGACCAATCAGTGAGTGATAAGACCTGGGAGCCAAGCAATCTGAGTGGCTCAATAGAAAATAAACACCAGACAAATTGTACATAAGATGTAGGAGTATGAGTGATATATACAGTATAAAAAATTGTAAAACAAATTATAAGTAAATTCATTCATTCATAAAAAGGGTAGAGGAAAAGAAAGGAATAAAACAAATTATTGAATATGTTTATTAACAAAACTTTTACCTTCAAGCTATGCATTTATCAACTTTTGAAACTTGGAAATTTTGTCCCTCCATTTTGATATTAGGAATAAAAATTTGAGGAGTGCCAAACACACAATCAAATATGTGCTTAAAAAGTAATGTAAATGTTAAGGTATTTTCCTCCTATAATTAGTATTTCGGTTTGGTATTTAAAAAATGCATTTCCTGAAAAATTTACTTTTTACAATGTGTTAGAACTTTCCCCAGTAGACTAACAATATATTCTGCTGGGATAAGATAGTATCCAACCAAAAATGTTGAAGTCAAGCTGCTCCTGATCTCTTCTGCATTCATTTTATAGATATGAGAGTTGTATGGAAGTTTTTAGCAAGGCATTAGAAAAATGTTTTATTACAAGATAATCACTACATTTTTTCAAAATCTCTACTTTAACACTTACATGTTTTTGTATCCTTTTAAACCATCTAGAAAATGTTACTTTTTGAGCTTATTTTGGACTCACACGTGCACTGTTGTACACTACAATGGTTTGTTAACCACTGCTCAACAATTTTTTCCTTGATCTTCAGAAACACAAGGGAGTCAAAGCCAGATCATGTGAATACGATAGATGTGGAAACTCTGTTTTGCCCTTCCTTTCTTCAGAAAGCGTAATGTTCTGGCACCCTGTGTGCTGAGGCATTGTCATGATGTAGCAAAGAATACACATTTAATTAAAGCATGATGAGATGGTATTAATACAAGGGCTGGATAAAAAGTAATGAGAACTACTGTTTTTTCTCTGCAATGACTCTATTGACAGAGGTACTTATAGTTACACACCTTCAATATAATTGCCCCTGTTATTTATGACTTTTTGCGGAAGGCGTCGTATACCATCTATGCATTTATTTCTGTTGATGTCCAATATTGACTGCCCTATAGCATACATAAGGTCATCTCTGGTGCTGTACTGGATCCCTCACAGTGGTTTTTTCACTTTGGCAAAGAGATCCTAATCACAGGGACTCATGTTGGGTGAGTACGGTGGATGTTCCAAAATCACCCATTGCCAGGCCCACAAGAGGTTCTGGACAGCAGCAGTGGTGTGGTATCTTGCATTGTCATGCAGAATGATGGGTTGTTGTTCCATGAAATGTCGTCACTTTCGCCTGAGCACTGGATGAAGCTGATGTTGCAGAAACGTGCAATAGTAGGCAGCATCTATTGTCACCCTTGATGGCACAGCATGGTGCAGTATTACCCCATCAATGTCATACGCCACATTGAACATCACTTTCTTTGAACAAGGAGAACCAGGAAGCCTCCATTTATTAGAGCGGCATTTCAGGTTTGGTACATACGAGCACACCTAGTTTTCGTCTATAGTGATGATTTGTCAAAGAAACTCGTTATCATCCCTTTGTTACCGGCCCAACAAATCCTGTGCGACTGCATAGTGGTGTCATTGTTCCACCTCAAAAATTTCATGAGGTATTCAACATGCTACAATTTTGCAATAACCCAGAATGTCGTGCAGAATGTGGAGCACAGTTTTGTGGCATACTCTGATTTCTGCTGCTAACTCACGCGCAGTACAGCAGCAATTAACATCCAACAAGGAAGGAGTTGATGAACAGTTCAACAGCGATGACATTTCATGGAATAGCACCCCATCATTCTGCATGACAATAGAAGATGCCACACCACTGGCAATGGGAGATTCTGAAACATCCACCGTACTCACCCGACATGAGTCCCTGTGATTATGATCTCTTTGCCAAAGTGAAAGAACCACTGCGAGGAATCCGGTACAACACCAGAGATGACATCTATTCTATAGGGCGGTCAATACAGGACATTAACAGAAATAGACGCACAAATGGAATATGACGCCTTCCGAACATTTGGCGAAAGATCATAAATAACGGGGGTGATTATATTGAAGATGTGTAACTATAAGTACCTCTGTCAATAAAGTCATTACAAGTAAGTTCTTAATTTACTTATGCACGTTTTAAAGACAGTTTGTCTTCATCATCAGCAATTATCTAACTGGCTAGATCTGCTAGGTATAGATTCACTGTATGCGATGGCATATTGTGGTTGAGAAATGCACTTACAGAAAGATTTTTCTGGAAAATTCAGTGTGGAATAGTAAAGCTTGCACCATATAAGAAAGTGTGTTGAAAAAGCATAACCTATGTACTAAGCCTCAATAAACTTAATTTGAAAAGAAACAAAAGAGATTTTTTACTTTCTCTGCCGCATATGTATATAAAAGCTAAAAGAAAGTGTTCTATTTCAGCCAAAACCTTTATTTGGAGATTTCACTGGCAATGCATGTTTTGAGATACTCTGACTTCCTCCAAAAAAACACTTTTAGAAAAATGTTCATGTATCTGTTAACTCTCTCAAAATGAGAGTTGGTTAAATACCAAATTGGGTATATTTGTTCAACATCTTCCAAGAATGTGACACAATTTTTAGAAGAATTCACCCACCCCAAACTACCTTTTTATAGAAACATTTTTGTTTTTATTTTTTCAAAATGGCTCTAATGAGTTGGATTAAAATGTATGTTTAATACTTTGACATGAAAAAATAAAAATGTATATATCAAATTATGAGTAATAAGGCATCTTAACAGATACACAAAAACTTAAAGAAAAAATGTAGAGTTCATTAAAATACACAGTTTGTGACAAATTTTTTTGTAGCATTAACTGTTTTCAAACTATTCTGTATGTTGCAAGTTAGATCTTTTCTGTCACCTAACAGACATGCTTGAAAGTTTATGATTCTGGCTTTTTTTCTCCCCCTTCTTGTCTTTCCATTGCAAGAGTTTGCTACCATGAATAAACATGAGAGCTGTTTCTGCATGTGGAGATTAATTTGAAACAATTCCTTGGTGAAATTATATCTTAATGTAGTGACAAAGAATCACTTTTTATATGAATACTATACTATGAGGGCTGATCAACAAAGACTGAGACTGATTTTTTCCTGTAGCTTCTGTGATAGTTTCGTATCTGTAACATAAATATTTGAAAAGAGCAGGTTTTTATGTATAATGTTGGTAGGCGGCAGCACTCTCGTATTTGTAGGTTGGTAGTAATGCTCTATTTTGTAGACCCTACGTGCATTTCGCATACCAGACAATGGAGGTGATGCATTTTTTAAATTGATTATCACCGGTGATGAGTCTTGGCTGCATCATTATGATCCTGAAGGAAAACAAGCCAGCACAGTGTGGAAATTGCCAGGTTCTCCAACACCAAAAAAGGCAAAAGTTGTTCCATCTGCAGGGAAAGTGATGATGATCACATTTTTTGACTGTAATGGAATGATTTACCAACATGCAGTTCCCCCTCACACTACTGTTACAGCAGCATACTACACGTCAGTATTAGCTACACTGAGGAAGCACATTGCAAAGAAACAACCAGAGCTTTCTCAGACTGGGTGGCAACTTCATCATGACAATGCACGGCCTCATGTCGCAAATCAAGTCATGCAGTTTCTGGCTCGATTCAACATTACCTGTGTACCACATCCACCTTATAGCCCCGAACTTGCACCCTGTGACTTTTTTTTATTCCCATCACTAAAGGCAAAGCTTAGGGGTATTCGATTTGAGAACTCTGAAGCAGTGCTCAAGAAAAGTGAGGTGATTCTCAAGGACCTGAAAAAGAATGGTCTGCAGCACGTGTTCAAGGACTGGCAGAGACGCTTTAAAAAGTGCATTGAAGTAGGAGGGGACTACTTTGAAAAAGATCATGTAAACATTGAATTGGAGTAATAAACATCTGTGAAAAAAAAATCAGTCTGTCTTTGTTGATCAGCCCTCGTATATAATTAATGCATTTGTGTTTGGTAGAGATAGTCATGTGAATACATCACATCTGTTATTTCACATGCATTATTTGCGCAAGTGGGATTTGGAATAGTTCTGACCGAGTGATGATAACATCCTGAGTAAGGTAGAAATCTTGAAGACTTACTCTTGAAGACCTTTCAAAATTATCTAAAACATTAGTTAAAATTGCTTGCTTTTTTGATTTTGTATAGTCATGAAGTGCTTTACAATTATGTAAAATGGCAAACTATTACATTTAGTTTTATATATGGTATTAGCTGCCATGGAGAGAAGAGGAAATGCTTTTGTCAGGCCCACATTCCAAGATACAAGTTCACTATGGTGCTGTTAAATGTTACTCTTACTTCTTTGATTTTGCAGAAGTTCTTGGCATTAACTTATTAACACTTCAATGAAACATACTGTGGCCAAACGCATATGATGCAGTTGGCCAAGCCATTGATGGAGGCTTTGAACATGGGAGATTCAAGAATGCAAGCCCGTGTGATACAGTCAGCCAAGCATTGAAAGAGGCTTTAACTGTCTACTCTTTGAGAAAGTTCAACAACTGCATTCTGGTAAAATCTGGAACATTGCATTAATATGTCTCCCTTGCAATAAAAATATGACAGAAAATAAAAGTGAGTCACTAACGACATAGTTGCAAGCGAGTTTTGAGTGATTTGTAAGTAACAGCTGCAAAGCAAGTTTTGTAATGCATTTTGTATAATAAATTACGTTTGCTACATGTTAACCAATGTTTTTATTTGTAACAGTTGGTATTCGGAAGTGTGATTGAACCATGAAAGAGATATTGGCAATACTCTTGTTCCAACTCAATGAAATGAAGACGAATCTGAAAATGGCAAATGAAATCCTTGCCATACAAATGAAAACGGGGATGACAGAGGATTAGGATTAGTAGACAAAAGCAACTGGAGGTCAGCACCACACATAGGCCATTGTATGCCCTTTGTGACCTGCATGACTCCTGGGAGGAAGGGATAAAAGGGAAACCCAAAAGGCAACCAGATCCAGACTATGATGCACACTAGTAAGGATGGAGTCCTTTATGATTCCAGAATGATACCAATCCTGAGGACAGTGCTACCATCAACCAAGGAGTACCGGGAACAATCTCCTTAAAAATTTCACAGCCAGCCATCCACGCACTGAGATAAATCTTGCCATAGCACTAACTTTACTGTCCCACCACAATGCACCAACTGCTGTTGCCTGATTCTGCAACTCTGAAACAGTTAAGAGGAAATTATGTGGGCAGGAAATTCATGGTAGAAAAGAAAGACCCCAGCATTCCCCTACAGACCTGGGAATACCACCTAACAAAGCGAGCCTCACATGTTACCGCAGAGCCATCTCGCTTGATGGGATGACAGAGATGAAGGAAGAGTTATCGGCAAAAACAGAACTGGCCAGTGTAGAAAAAGAACTGAAGCACTTCTGGGGGAACGTGTTAACGCCCTGCAAAAAAGTCAATGGTAGCATCAAGAAACTGAGAACAATGGTGTCGGAAGTGGTCGGAAGAAGACTTCAGGATTTGAGGGTCGAAGTGCCAGGACTCGTCACCCAAATACGACAGAGCATCCACTTTTGCAGTCCTTGCTGACAATTTAGCACAGTCGTGGCCATAACCAATGGACACCAGAGGAGGAAACCACACAACTGGTAACCAGGCTCACAGTAGAAGCATCACCCAAGGGCAGCTCTAGCTCGGAAGCCATTGCTTGGCTGCAGAGCCTACTTAAATCGAGGCTGCAACAGTCAGGGGAGATGCTGGAGTTCACTCTAGCAGTAGAGCAATGGGCAAACAAAACTTTAATGAACCACCTGTCCAGCTACATGTCTCTACCGCTTACTCCTTTGTCGAAGTGTGTGACGCCAAGGTACAAGAGCGTCTAATGCTCGGCGAGTATAAGACCATCCGCAAGGTGCTAACCACCGCGCTGAGAATGGAGGCACCCAAGGTGACAGCTACTGCCACTTCAAAGATAAGAAGTGTCCGCTAGGAGGGGATACATCACCCCAGGGATGGTGAAAATATTTCGAAGTGATGTATGTTGGGGGTGCGGCCAGCCGGAACTTTGAAGAGGGAGCCACTCCAACGCAGATACCATTTCACGAAGACCCTGCCCAGAGAAATGTCGCCACTGCATTGAAGTAGAGGAGAAAAAGCATGCCACAGCTATCCATATGATTTCGGATGGTTGAAATAGCGCAGGCCTGAAGAGGGGGCAGCTGGAGGATACCGACTTGCGGCCCTTTCTGGAGGCTCCTAAATAGACCGAGCTGGGGAGACGTCACACCAAGGAGTTCCTTGTATAATTCCTAATGGACCAAATGGAACTCACTGAAGATTAGATGGATGTGTGTTCAGCGTGTAGGAGTCACCTGATTGGAACACCCAGAGGGAGCAGTTAGTCCTGGAGAAAGAGCATGCAGGGACTTAAGGAGGAATGAGACACAGTGGAGCAATCGAAAAGCTCCGACAACAGTACTAAGACAGGTGCTGGGATGGTGCCGCAAGTCCCGAGGCTACACTTAACAGTATACCGTGGGAGCATCTTTTAAGTGAATCACCATCATGTAGCTGGGCCGTTTTCTGGGTCCGACGGGGGAAAGTTATTGACCATGGATTATTTCACCAAGGGGCAGAGGTGTATGCCATTCCTAATCAAGAGGCCAAGACAATTGCAGACTGCCTCGCGGAGGATCTTTTATGTTGCTTTGGAGTACCACTAGATATATATAGCTACCAAGGCACCAACTTTTAGTCGAACTTGATGACAAAAGTGCTGGAGTGGCTTGGAGTGTAAAGACATGCGAGACAGCTCTTCATTCAGCCAGATGGCATGGTAGAGCAGTACATCAAGACTTTCCAAGAACATCCGAAAAAGATCGTTGCCAGTCACCAAAGGGACTTGGATGTCAGGGTGCAACTTTTTTGCTGGCCTAGGCTCGTCAACGCATGACACTTCTGGGTTCACGCCAGCAAGCCTGCTGTTTAGCAGCGAGCAATTTCCTTGCGATCTAATGTTTGGGAAACCTCCTGGAACAGAAAAGCAAGCAATTTAGTATGTGGAGGACCTTATGGACCATCTTCATGACATTCACGAGATGACCCATCAGCACATCCAAGTGACAAATGACCACATGAAGATCCATTACAACCAGCAAGCCAACAGTGAAGGTTTCTAGCAGGGTGATCTGATGTGGTTGTATCACCCTCTGGACCAAAAGCTCCAAGTTTCAACAAACCTGGCAAAGACCGTAATGTATGGTGAAGAGGATTGATGATGTAGTTTACCCCATCCAGAGACTATCCTGAGGGGAGATGTTAATGGTACTTCTGGTCCTCCTAGCCAGATACAACAGTGCTGGTCCCAACCAGCTTCAAAAAGGCTACAGTGTGGTCAAATCTGTGTGATAGTCAGCCAGCCATCGATGAAGGCTTTGAGCGCAGGAGATTCAACAATGAAAACTGTATGGTATAGTCCTCTAAGCTTTGTAAAAGGCCTGGCTACTTGAGGAAATTCATCTATATTCTGGAACATTGCATTAGTGTGACTCCCTAGCAACACGGGCTATAAAAAGATGCCAGCAAATAAATGAGAATCAGTTATATTTGGTTGCAAGTTACAAGCAATTTGTAAGTCGGAATTGCAAAGTAAGGCTTGTAACACATTTCGCATAACAAATAAAGTTTGTTACGAGCTAACAAGTGTTTTTATTTGTCACAATATATGACCCTTCTCTTTGGTCAGCTGATGTAGTGTCTTTTACCTTCCAATTGACTCAATCCATTGAAGGGAGAAAGCAAATACTGGTATTTATGGTAAGGCTAGCTGGTTGATCATTGGGACTGCTAAACTGAGGAGTCAATAACTATGGCAGTGATGATGGACAAGCAGAATGCATCAGTACAATCTCCTATGCACATAAGTGTTCAGCTATACCCAAGTGGTCAAGAGAGCTTTTATACTAATGTTAGAAATTGTAAATTTCCAGATTGTGCAATTTTACCTGTTGCTGGTCGTTATATTTTACTTCAAATTTTAAACTACTATTATTTTAACCTGGAGGAAGCCATAGCTCTCTCTTTCTGGATATGTTTTTATATGCTAAAATGATCTTCATAATCAATCAAAGGCTCTCATTCAGAGGAATCGCTGTTTAATTGGTATCACTAGTGTTAGCATTTTACTCTTAAGCACAACCATTATTGAAATGTTTCCTGCAATGCTGCACTTTCAGCAAATGATCCCTTGGTTACAAATAATTTTGAACCTGTTTAAAGTAAAGGAATTACCTAATTAACTATCACATCCTTTACTTTTTTTTAACGTGTGAAAAATGGTTCCTGGAATATGTTCAGGTATTGTGAAGTGTGTGAATGACTGTCCAATAAGATCCACCCATATAAAAGGATGTTAAATTGAAAGAAAGAGAAAATAATAAATACCTCTTGGTATGTTTTTCTTTTTTACTGTTTCAAAACAGAAAAATGTTGGACTTAGACTGACTGGAAAAAAGAAATGTATTTATTGGTTATTTTTAAATGCTTTCTTTGTGTGAAGCATTCTTTTTTTGCAGCTGTTCTTAACTTAAGCTTTTATAATGCACAATATGATATGAATATGTATATACAAAACACACATACTTTACTTCTAGTAATATTTACCGACTTTAGTTCTGCTGACTTGTCTGCAAGAATGCTACAGGGATAAATGTGAATATAAACAATGCATGTGAAGAGAGAGCTTTAAGGAGAGTGAGGAAATTAAACTCTTGTGATCATGTCCTAATAAGCCAACAAGCATACTTTTAAATCTATTTAGACTATTCTACCAAACACTGGCTAAATCTTTTAGTTTAATTTCCAACACATTATATACGCATAGTTCTACATAAATAGTACTACCAGGCAGTTTAAATACTACTTCACAATAGCTCCAGGGCTAATGCTGTCTTCTACACTTTTCCAAATAATTGTCCACATCCACTTACTTTTTCTTTGCATATAAGTTGTGCTTTGGAACATTCCTTTTACTGCAGCTCTTAAATCTTTATTTCTCAATTTCATATCAATGAATTTATTCCTTCAGGGCTTCATTCCAAAACTTTAAAATAATAAGTATGTTCTTCCCCCTATCCCCTTGTCATATTGGGTACATATCTTGTTCCAAACAATTTAATTCTTTAGTTTCCACACACCTGCATTTTTCCATGTTAATCCTCCTATGTTTTCTTTACTAATTTTGTTTATGTATAACTTCTAAATAAAATGCTCAATATAATTGCCATTACCATTTAGTTGTTTCCCATGATATCATGAAAAAGGTATGAAATTTTATTACCAAAATATTATGACATGCTTTTTAAAGACTATCACTTCAAGATGCCTGTATACACTTTGTACTTACATCTAAAGGTGTAATGAAACTATTCTGTGAATTTATCTCAATTAAGCTTTTGCACGAATGATTTGTAGATGCTATATAAAAATAAATAATGGCTAGAGAAAGTCATGTGAATTTACTACATAAGATTTTTAAACATGTAATTAACAGTCTATAAAGTCATTGACGTTGTACATCAGTCTTCTTGAATGAAGTTCGGAAGGGACTTTCTCAGTAGGGCCAGTATTTCAATGATTGCATATTTTTCCCACTGATACTAAGAGACTTGAAAAAGTTATGTGCACTCATTTTTTTTGAAAAGAAAGGTGATGCAGAACTTTCAAAGGCCTGTTCAAAGATTTCTTTGTAGTAGCCTCAATAACAGTTCCAAATGAACTGCCTCTGTGGTCTGCTGGGTAGCCTGCTGGCTTCTAAATCCAAAGGTCCCAGGTTTGATTCCCAATTGAGGTAAGACACTTTCTTTATTAGGCTTATTTCCTATTTTCCCAGGTGAATGGAAAGTTTAAATATGGGAGTGAATTTAAGGTCACCCCCATGTACGCACAATTTTGGCTTCATTTTGAACTGACAAGCCCAATTCAGACAGTTTAGACACTCAAAATGAATTCTTAATAATTCTAGCTTCACTTCTGTATCAAAACTTACTGAAACATTTTTTTAGACACTGCCATCTCCATCAGCATAGACTCACAGCTGCATTTCCTGGCGTACTGTATGAGGTTATGTTCATTAGCTTGTTGCCTTTGTTCACCTTTGTATAAACTGCATCTTTATGGTGTAGATTTTAATAACCTTTATGTGAGAGATTCTATGAATATTTTTTTTTTTTGTCTAAAGAACACATGAGAAACAGATTGATAAATTGTCAGTTGCACAGAATTTTTGGTCCACAGGTCATCAGTTGAATGAAAAACTTCAGCTTTTAAAAGCCCTTTGAAAATTGGTTGCCTTCTGTTTGGGAAACATTATTTATACTAAAAATAAATACAGTTTGTTAAACTTTAATATTCCATATGAAAACAATCTCATCATGATATGTCCAACATGAATATGCCATCTACAAACCACAAGAGGAAGTAAGGCAGAGTCAAAGCTGATAACAGAGAAGGCTCCAAAAAGTAAGCTTTGAAATAGAAGTGTAGTTAGTGATTAAAAATTCATTTTGGGTATGTCCAAAATCTTTACTGTGCTTTTCCAACGAAAGGAGAATTCAGATAGCTTTAACAGTCCCGGCTACCCATCACATGTAACATATACAACTACCAGTTACTGTCTTCATTTTGCTCTGCAATGTGGTTATGTGCACAAATGTGTCATATGTGAATGTGTCATCAATGGAATGCATTAGTTGCATTGCAGTGAATGCTTGCATCTTAAAGAAAACAAAAAGTGTTGAAAAATATTGAGAAAAGCATGATTGGGCTACATTAATTAGGTACATTGTAAAAATTTGTTGCAAGAGCTACAATTATACCCAAAAGACTGACACTATTATGAGGGCTGTGACAATTTTGTTTTCCCTCTTTTAAGCTATTAATTAGGAAACAGTTACTTTAAAAGAGCAACCTTGTTTCACCTTAGAGTGTGCACATGCTGCTTCCTCCTTCAGTAATTTTAATAGTTGCACACAAAGGCATTCCAAGATGAAAGATGATAATTAGCATACTATACTATTAATTAATTTAAAAAAAAATATTATACTAGTTATAAAAATAATGAGTCAGTAGTCCATTCTTCTTTACTAAATTTATGGCACGTTAGCCTCTTCTGGAGCCACTGTGGAAAACAGATTTGTGAATTTTCATGATGTTGGCCATCTGGAAATAATCCCCTTCCTGCAATGGGTTAACAAAGAAACCTGAGACAGTGAAGATGTTATATCCTCATATTCCAAGGCAGAGGGGAAACTAAGTTTTGGGCCAGCTGTGAGTAGACAGTTGTCCCTGAAAGTTTGGGCATTACAAAGAGATGTTTCCATTGGGTGCCACATTCCCTAATAGAGGCACAGAAAGATGTTAAGTGTATTGGTTTGGTTATATGCAGGGGATAGAGGATATTACAAGAACATTTATAAAATCATGACTGGTGATGAAACAGCAGTCTACCACTATAACCTGAAATGAAAAGGCAGTCTTCACTATGGTGCTTTCCTAGAGAGAAGCTACCAATGAAAGTCCAAAGGAGCCACAGTTCAGGAAAAGATGGTAGCACCTTTCTTAACCAAGATGGGTCATCTCATCTCAGTGACTAGATGCTCTTTGACAAAAAATCAAATGTCCATCTTCTGCTGCATTATGTCAATATTTCAGTACTCAGGGCAGCCAGAACATTGCACTTTCTGGAGAGAGGAAAGGTGCACACTCATACTTAAACTGACCTGGCTTCATGTGGCTTGGTTTTGTTCCTAAAGACCAAGGAAAAATGTGTGGTCAGCAGTTTTTATCGAATGAAGAAGCCATCATAGCCAACAATAATGCATCATTTGAGATCACAAAATTGTGATGCATTTTCTAGATTATATGAATGAATTTTATTAAATAAATCATTTAAGAACATCATAACATATGTTTTGAATTCTGGCATTTATCAGATTAAATGTGATGATTGCAACATTTAATGTAGGAATGGGCAAGAGGAGCTTGAATATCAGATTGAAAGAGCATAAAACAAACATCAAATTTAAACAACTTGACAAATCAGCAGCAGCAATCACAATATTGAAAAATAAATTAAATTATTAAAACTTTGACAACTATACTAGAGCTTATCATATAGAAAAAGATCTTGATTTTTAAAAATTCCAAAGGGATTGTTAAATTTTGAGGTCTCTCCAGTAAGCAACATTTTTAAGTTTACCATTAGATGGTAGCAGTTGAATGCTCAGGATAAGGAAAGAGGAGGAAGAGATGACAACCACCATGCTAGGATGAGAACAAATGTCTAAACTTGATATAAGTGAAGTTTTAAGTGTGTACATCAACTCCTTTATATTTTTGAAAAAGTGTAACGGTAGTCTTGCAAATAAAATTTTTCTGAGGTCTTCCTATAATCTTACGCATATCCCTTAAATCCATATCTGAAGCTGATGAAACTGCTTTTCTTGAACTTGAACATTCTCTCCTTCACATCACAAAAAGTTTGCTCTATCACACCGAGGAAAAAGCTAATAGCTACTTATGGTACCTCACCACTCTCCATCAGAATTACCTTGGAGTCTCAACTCCACTCTCTCATTCAAGAGTTTTCAGATATGCTTTTTACGAGGGCAGATTGATAAGTCCATGACTTTGACAAGAGATAGCGTTCTAATTCACAGGTTTCTTGTTTGCACCAAGTCTTACATCTATTCTGGGTATAATCACAGAAATTCTTCGTCATTTGTTTCTTAGAACATTGTTGAGAGCGTCTAAAATAAGCAGATGTGTATTGCTTTGTAGAAAATGGAGAAAAGTGAACTTTGTGTTCTGATAAAGCACTACTATTTGCATGGTGAGATGGTGAAGGATATGGAAGAAAAGCTGAACAAGTATTATGGGGACTCATCACTTATGGCATGGTTCACAGAATTTCGATGTGGCTGTTCGAGCACAAGAGATACCGTGCACACAGGACGGCTGATTGAGGTCACAACAGAAGAAATGGTGAACAAAGTTCACGATATTGTGTTGTAAGACCTCCAAGTGAAAATCCGTGAGATAGCCAAGACCATAAACATCTCAAGTGAACAGGTATATAATATTTTGCATGAATTTTCGGGTACGAGAAAGGTTCTCTTTCACCACGATAATACACCCGTACACAAGTCAGCCATTGCCATTACAAAATTTGTGGAATTGGGCTACGTACTGCTGCCTCACTTACCATATTCTCCAGATTTGGCTCCAGGTTACTTCTTCCTTTTCGCAAACCTGAAAAATTGGCTCACTGGGAAGAAATTAACATCCAGTGAACACATCATGGCAGAAAACCTCATATTTTGCAGACTTCGAAAAATCATAACTTTTGGAAGGGTTAAAAAAAATTGGAGAAACGTTGGACGTGTACTGAATTGAAAGTAGACTATGTTGAGAAATAAAATTGATTTTTTGGAAAAAATTGTTGTTTTCTTTAAAAAGTCACTGACTTATCAATCTGTGCTTGTACTTAAATCCTGGCAGTGACGCTGAAAAGTTGCAAAATTAGGGCCATTAGAAGTATTTTATTCATGTTAATGACAAATTAACTGGGAAATGCAGTATAACCTACCAGAGATCAGAGTACAGAAAACAACTGATTGATGACAGTACTTAAAAACATCATTGAAGTATTGGAAAATTTAAATCAATATCCTTGTAAATGGCTGATGCCACAAAAAATGTTATTTGAAATAAACTGTGCATTTTAAAGAGATCTACATTTTTTTTGTATAATAAGTATTTTTCCATGTCTTAATGGTTTACCTGTTATACAAAATTCACTCCAAAGTGAATAGCACAGGCTATTTGCAGAAAACTGAAAATATACATTTTATTAGTAATGTAAATATCTTATAGTATTTTAGTCAACATTGTTGGAACCATTTCAGAGAGAATAAACATTTTTCCATGTAAAGGGCAGTTTGGTGCGGGGAAATTTTCTTCTTGAAACTTGAGTGTTTCATGCTTGGAAGATGCTGAACCTAAAAACAAATTTTTGTATTTATCTGACTTTTAGTTATGAAGTTATGCAGTTCACACACACCTTTTTCTAAAAATCTTTTCAGGAAGCCTCAAATCATATACTCTGGTGAAATCCTAACATAAAATTTCTGGGTGGAAAACAATACTTCCTCCACCTACTTGCTAGAAAAAGTAAAAATGTTATTAAAAACAACACATATTAAGTAGAAATCTAGTTTTTAATTATATTTTATGGTGTCAACATGAGCAAATATAATTATATTCGCTTTCTTGAATTGAAGAATGCATATTAGCTAATTATCTTAGTCTGTATATTAACATATTAAATCATTTGTTTAAAATTACTTGCATTTCAAAAGGAGATTTGGTTTCTTCATAAGAATTCATATCATTTTCTACAGAAAATAAAAGCCCTAATAATAGCAGAGAATGAAAACCATGGTTGATTTGATGATCAATCTCTTTTCCCAAACATTTCTACACAAAACAAGACTACCACAGACCTCCATCCAAAAGAAATAAAACCCATCAGCCTGACAAAACTATCAAAGAATCATTATCAATAACCAAATTTAACAATACAAAACAGATCTAGCAATGGGAAACCCCACCTTCACTTTCAGCAGATCCTTCTCAAGACTCGACATTACAAAAGGTTACCTATGGATGCTCCAAAGTTGCCACTGCTTTCATCTTTGCAGCCAATAAAGATTCTCTAAAAACTTTTGAGAATACAATCAATCAATCTCCTTAGAGGAGCAAACGGCATTGACAAAGCTTTCCATGGGACCCTATTTCTTGCCAACTTCGTTCTGTTTTTTTCTTCTTTAGTAATTTCTTTGATAACTGTTATTTTTCATGTGTTTCTTGGTCTTCCTCTACTACCCTGAGGATTTCAATCCAAAGTCATTCTTTCCATTGCTTTATCTTCTTTTCTTAGTGTGTCTCCTATCCACACACCTTTTTTTTATATTGTAATTTATTTTTTATCTTCCATAATTCTAAGATTTGAAATTGTATCTGGCCATCTTATTTTTATAATTCTTAATTTTAAGATGCAACACTAATCCATAAAGTTTACCATTTAAATAGAAGCTGGAGTCAACCTCTAGTTCCCAACGTCACAGGTTTAAACCCGCTGGAGAGAAGGGTAGCAATGGATTTTTTGTGTGTGTAAAAATCCTTAGCATGGCTTACTTCGGAAGGGAAGTAGATATATATTTTATTTCACTTCATTAATTACATAAACTAATTCTCATATAAAGTTCTATAATACATAATTTTATCTCTACACATTACCCTTTACATACGATTCTCTCTTTGACTAACTTGCTGCATTTCTAAGGGCCCGAAACATCCACGCCATGGTTGTCGAGTTACTGGGTCCTATTTAATTTTATGGTTCACCAATCATTTTCTTTCTATTCCCTATTTCTAATTTCTTTAAGCCATTTATTTCTCACTACACCTAAATATTTTCCTATTTCTAATAAACTTTCCTCGGATTTAACTCTTAATATCCTTTTACCTATAATTTCATTTGGTAATCCAGACCAATTGTTTCTTTGCAATTTTTTCCTCATATTCATTGTTCCTTCACATTCTAACATTAAATGCCAATAATTATTAAACTTGCTATTACATAATGGGCACTTTCCTTAATTTTCTCCTTCTCTTATGCCTTTTAACCTCACCACCCCTGACCTAGCCCATGCAAAGCCCTCTCTTGCTACATATTTTTCTTTCCCATGTCCTTTTAATCTCTGTATATACACATAATGATCTTTTTTAATTAAAACTAGCAATTATTTCCTGTCTTTTCATATCTTCAATCCTCAACCCAACTCTTTTCCAAACCCCTTCTCACATGATTGTCTATATCTCCAAATATTCCCATGCCCTATTTCATTGAGAATTGCTTCTAGGTGTTTGTATAGAAGGGAAGTAAAGCAGGTGGTTCTGTGTAGTAGATTTACATGTAAAACAACCTCAAGCCTGATAAAGACGCTTCTGTGCAAAGTTCCCAGTCTTTCATGCCCAATATAGAATGGGATGCTAATAACCATAGTAGTTAAAGAGTGTCCATAAATAAAACTCTATTTTGAAACTGGACTGTCTTTTTAGACTTAAGATAAATACAATAGAAGTCTCAAATCTGGCATGCATGCATGCATACATACAATAACCATGCATAAAGATAATTATTTAAAACTCTAGTTACAACCTGAAGCCAGATTAATTTGCAGCTTTCCATAGAATGACTAACATTCCACACTGCAAAGAATATAATTTTCAAAACAGCAGAAGGTAGTATGAAAAAAGAAACAAAAAATAAATAAATAAAAAACTGATATGCTCGTTCACATGACTATTCCACCTATTCTTCTATCAACTGTTCTAACAAAAGCTTATTCTTTCTATGTGTTAATCAAGATTATTTGCAGTACTGGTTTCATTATACATTTTGTTATAGATACAAGTGTGATACCAAGGCTGAATCATGTAAAATGTTAAACAGCTTGCTATGCGTTAGCTGTTAACATCATGAGGGAGGGGGGAAAAAAGAAGGCATCTTTGCAACTTAAAAAGTATGAAGTATTTGAAAATTTAAACAATATCTCAAAAATGGTTGGCACAAAAAAGTTTAACAAATTGTGTGCTTTAACAAGATATACATTTTTGTGCAGCAAGTTTTTATCTCTTACACTTTATTCTTTAAAAAAGTGTACAAAATTCATTAAGTTCTTCACAAGCTATTTGCTGATAGTTCAAGATATAAAGTTTGTTATGCAAATATCTTAAACATAAGCATTTTAAAAATCCAAGAGCAATTTTTGGGAAAATTACAGATTAAGTGGCAGAGAAAGTAAAAAGTTCATGTACCATCCAAAGGCCATAACTGATATGTTAACTTCAAAGAATGCATCATCACAGACTCCAATCCAAAACCTTCTATACTCCCAAATGGAAGAAACCATATAATGAAGAGAAAATCAGGAATATATCAAATTAATTGCAAAGATTGATGAAATCTACATTGGCAAAACTACTTCTTTCTCTGTTTACCCTCCTTGTATGTAGGACTTACAAGCAGGTGCCTGGGATCAGAGGCCTGTCGAGGAGCAGACGCTTTGGATCAGATAGAATATCCAGGATTGGTGATCAGCCCAATGCCTGGTATTAGAGTGAAGAAGTATATGATATGGAATGGATGAAAGGAATGTGAGGAGCAGTTGGTGGAATGAATGGCGGGGGAAATTTGGAAAACCCACCCAGATACCACTTTGTCCACTAAAAATCCCACATACAGATCCCGGGATTGAACCTGGGCCACTTTGTTGAGAAGCAAGCAGTCTAACCACATTATTGGCAAAAAAGAAATTCAAACATGAGTCACAGAACACTTTATAAACATAATATAACCAGAATGGGAAGTCTACACACTTTTGTCAGAATAATGAAACGGACACAAAAACCATTACTACTAAAATAAGTGCTAAGCTAGAGAAATTGCTTTACTGCAGTGCTCCAGAAAAGTATAAGTGACAATAATGGGAAATAAGAGAAAGAATTGATTTTAATAGAATGAAATTGAATTTAAGAAAAAAACAATAAAGAGATGAATATTTTCTCCCTGATATGCTTGATTGCTATACTAATTTATTGGAGGTGTGGAAGTTAATCCTGGACCCAATGGGATTCTTGGTAAAATGCAGGATATAGAATATTGGCAAATTTTATTTTTCCATATTAAGGAGTAAAGTTGACATATTTAAAAGAAATTAAACAATGGTTCAAATGAAGAAAAGTATATTCTAATCTGTAGGAAAAATGAAAGGGAAGGTATAACTTGGTTTGAAACGGGCGTTTGTAAAGTATGGGGTCATATTATCCCAAGGATGTGTTCAACTTGCTGAGAGATGGAAAATAAAATACATTTTTTAAAATGCAAAGGAACAAATGAATTCTGGGCAAGTATGATAAGCAAAGAATGATTGAGAAATAAAGTTATTTAAAAATAGATTTTGAAAGATAACACATACATATCTAAATTACGCAAATTTTTATGCAAGGTAAAAATAAAGTCTGGGGAATAATTTTGTATATACTTGAGATTTTATTGAATTAATTTGAAGGGCAAGAAATTTATGTAGCTAGAAATTCTAGATAATACTAAAAAGATAACAAACAATTAACAATTTGGGAAAATATATCCATCTTGAACTAGAACAGCTATTTAACATTGAATTGCTGCCAAGCGATGTGAACAAAAAGATTCCTGGAAGGACCATCAGAAGACAGTACTGCTATATCAATTTCCCAAATACAACATTCAAATGTTCGTAAGCAAGATGGAGAATGACTTCATGTTAACTCCATAGCATTAGCTACACAAATATATATATCAATCTCCACAATACACCAAAATAAAAGTTTCAGCAAAAGTCAACAATTTGCTAAAGATGAAAGTTTCATAGCAACTTCCAAAAAACATTGAGTGATGTAATGTGTTAATAATAGCAACTCTCTTAAATTTTTTATGTGATAATTAGGTTTGCATAAGCAAGTTTTTGAAGGAAAAAAAAACAAACTACTTTTTACTTGGTTCAAACTCTTTTTCACTACCCCTAACATTTTCTATATTGTCCACATACTTTCAGTTAAAAGTATTCTTTTGATCAAGGAGATTTTGTACAATGAGAAATTACACAGTAATATAAGCATTTCCATAATTTAATGCTTTCTGTACACTTACCTTAAAAAAACATCTTGTTTTTTTAAAATCCCTGTGTATCTTTCACATTCAGCAAGCTGCTCTTCATACATTATACACATGGCTGGGGTTTTGTGTCATCGCTGCTTGTAAATCACTTTAGTGCATTCTCTATTATTTCAGGAAGACAGCTTTGCAAACTAATTTGCTCCATACACTACCACTTACCCACTCACTTGTAGTAACTATCTGGAATTAATGATTAACTCTACCAACTTGAGTATATTCAAGCAAGGTTACCATTTAACAGAGTTACTCACATTGCCTGCTTCACTGGCATTGACACTAGAGAGGTGAAATCAGAAGTATAAATGCACACTTCACCAACATGCTTCTTAGTTTGTATTCCATTGTAGACACAATTTGGAGAGGGAGGACATGTAAATGTTACAATAGCACATTGTCTATATGCACATATATCGACCAGACAATCGCAATAAATTCCTCTAGCTGATCATATTGTAGTGCTACATACTGCATTCTTTGGTATTATAATAGGGAAAGGGCAGCCATTATTCGCAGATATTCTGAATAAATATGTTGTATATTAAACCATATTAAAAAATAAAAGCAGTTTAAACATTAGGTAATGTATCATGGCAAGAACTGAGAAAATAACTTTTGCTCATCTCCGTGCTGCATGGGCTTATGCTATAACTCATTCAGGGAACAGTGCATTCCTTCATAGACTTACACATTTTAGCGATATGTTAGCATATTAATTACAATGGTCATT
The DNA here is from genome assembly GCA_030765065.1 of Deroplatys truncata. Taxonomy (NCBI): domain Eukaryota; kingdom Metazoa; phylum Arthropoda; class Insecta; order Mantodea; family Mantidae; genus Deroplatys; species Deroplatys truncata. The sequence continues at coordinate 83,440,981 of CM060988.1, forward strand.
CTGAAATCAAGTGAAATTTGAGTCCCTGGCAAAAAGTAATTTAAATAATTACTCAAATGATTATTATATTAAGTATCAAATTGTTTCATTTCATCTGAGTTACTTAAATATACAATTCTAGCATTTAAAAAAACTTGCCGGATGTCACCTCTATGGATTGTTTCCTCACCATAGATTTTGCATAATGTAGTTGTTCCTTCTACAATATGTTTACTAAAAAGTTTTACTAAGCCAGTTTGGCGATTGTCAGTTAGGCTTTCATCTCCATTAGTCTTAAAGCAAATTACTATCAAAAAAATAGTATCTACTTTTCATGAATTTCACCTCCATGGTCTCCTTAATTATGACAACTTTCAAACTAACAATTAATTACATCTGAGTAGTTCTTAATTGTATATTCAAATTTCAGAGCCAAGCAGCATGGTGGTATTCCAGAGTTTATCATCCAAGATCTCTAATTTATCACCATCAAGTCATAATACAACATGGCGGTAACAAATTCATTGAGGTGAAACCTACCGATACATAATCCAAAATTAACCCTAGTTTTATAATTTCTGCAACTCAATTTTTACTTTACCTATGATAATTCTCTTTTTAATAATTTAAGTCACAATGATTTAAAGAGAGAGAAAGGAAAATTAAAAGACAACTAGTATAAGGACGATGAGATTGAAAACGACCCAGGAACCTACAAAGATAAAAGGAAAAGAAAGCTCATGGAAAAATAAAAAATATTTAAAAAAGAAGATCTTTAGTTAAGTAATAGAGAAAAGACAAGTGTGCAGAAAAAAATGAACTCAAAATAAAATAAAAAATATATGAATAGGGTTTATATATGAATATTGTCTTATGGAAAGTTCTGTTATATGGCAGGATTTTTCCATGCGGAGGCGCTGCTTTGTCTTCTGCTAGTAACTATTTTAAATTCCATTTAAAGGAACATCAAGGCTACAGTTTGTATCTTTAAATGCATATTGCTGCTACCATAGTGCAGTCATTAGAGCACCTGACTGTTTTGCATGGGTTATGAGGATTCTCTGCCAGAAGAAATTTTGCTTTAACCAAGGTTTCAGCATAGCCCAATGTTGGTGTGTGGATGTGTATTGGGTTATTTAACCGTAATACACCAATCACCCAACAACGGATTTGCCAGGATTTCAGGATTACCACTAGTCAAATATCTGAGGACATTTACAAAGCCATATAGCTGTAAGATGATGATTCAGAATCAGTACCATTGTATAGCACAATTGGGTACTGCAGAGGGGAATAAATAAATAAAATATTCATGTACCTAATTATTTCTCTGTGAATAATTTTTCTTCACAAATGAAGGCAAACTGATTGATGCAGAAAATACATAAAATTAGCATATTAAGTAAAAACAAACATGCACTTTGTCAAAACTGAATTACTTTTGTAAACACAAATTAAATAATGCAGTCACTATTGGTATATTTGTGTTTTAATGGTATTTGTCACTCCTATTTGCATACTGTTGTTAAATAAATATTGATAACTTTATTGGATGTAATAATTTGCTCAGCAAATCCTGAAATAATCAGAAACAAAGGCAAAAATAAATGCAATTCTTAGTAAAGTACCAAACTTATGTCTTGCTCTCCAATATACACATCTGGTTTCTTTTAATCCTTTAATTACAAAATTTTTTTAACTGTAATTGCATTACTTAACTCCCCACTGCACTGAATACCTGGTTTTTACAAGTATAATAATAATAATAATAATAATAATAATAAATAATAATAATAATAATAATAATAATAATGGAAATAAAGTTGCATCACCCAATAATGAAGACTTAGAAAATTGGCCTTACTTACTGAAGGATGCTTTAAAGATATTTAATTTCAAGATGTTATAAACCTATCACACATAGATCTTCAGCAACATTTATGTTTAAAAAATCACAATTTGATTAAGAACTTATAAATCATTTTGTGGTATCGGCTTAAAATTGTTTCACTAGACTTATTTTGTTGGGGCGAAAATGTGTAAAGTCAGAATACATAATAAATTTAAAACCGGCATCAATTAAAAACGAAGCTTAAAATATAAGGTGCTAACTTTGGATTCCCTATCTAGTAATAAGCCTGTGTAAATACTAACTTTAACTAGACATAATGTACATATTTTAATAATATTCTTCTCAACATGAGCAGGGAAAAATATAGTGCTAGTGGTAATACTGCTTATAGTATTAGCAGGCAACCATTTATGTTTAAGTACGTTTCCACTGTAGCCATAAAAATGTTAACAAAGAAAGTGGAAAAGAGAATCAGAAGCATGGGGGAGTTTTTAAGGAGGCCAGGAAAGTAAGGAATGTATTAAAAGAAGACAGACAGGAGGGGGAGCATAAAAGGTTAAGGTTGGACAAAGGGCTACCCAGGCTGAGGTAGCACATAAAGAATAACCAACAAATTGTACATAATTGGAAAGGTACACTCAGACTGAAAAATTCAATGCCATAGTCAGGATTTGAACCATAAATCTTCTGGTTTCCGTCTGGTAGCCATAACCACTTAGCTATCAGGGCAATGTGCCAGCACATTAAATTCCTCAACTTTCATTTTTGTCATGCCAGCATGTTGGGATGGTCGCTCTGTGGTTAGAGCAACCAGATGGAAGCTGGAAGAACGGTGATTCAAATCCCAGCTATGGCATTGAATTTTTGTCTGTTTCTACTTTTTTCTAACCTTGTATAAACACAACTTGTGTGAGAGAACAATTAATGATTACCAAATTGTACACAGTTTAAGCTAGGTATATAGGAACAAATTTTGTATAAAAAGCTATGTAAATTAATATGTGCAAATAAATACACGTATTTATACAAGCAGTTTCATAACTGCTGCTTTTGCACAGTAAAAGACAAATAATTCTGTTTTCGAACATGCATTATGTTGGTGATAACTCACAATATCCTATTGCAGCAACATTGCTTCAATGTTATAGCATCAGATAATAAAAGTAATAATAGCTGATGTGAAGAAAATCTTAAAAAGATCAGTTGAGAAAATCTAAAATATTACCATATGCACTGCTTATATAAGTACATTAAGTTTTCTCTGGAAAGCAAATTTTTTTAACAAATGCCAAAAAAGTTTTAAGCTTGTTCATTGTTTGTTAGTAGATGCAGACTTGCATTTCAAGCAAAACAAACCAATATGAGCTTTAGTAATTTTCTGAATCAGTTCATAAAACTTGTTTTGTCACCATCATGGATGGACATGTCATTACCGAGCAATACTAAGTTGCAAAACAAAAGCACCAGACAATATGGCTCGGGTGGTATCTCTGGTTTGGGAGGTCACAGATTCAAATCTCATGTAATAACCAATCTGACTGGGTTTTTCATGGTTTCCCTCAGTTGTTAGGTAAATACTGGATATGATATTCAATACCACAACCCTAAGTTTCACCTACAGAACAAAAGAAATAAAAATAAAAATCTAATGTGTTACATTCACATGCCTTTCTTTACCCACCATCATTTATTTGTATATCCTTTCTAAAGGCTATTCATACAAAAGCTAATTTTTCTATCTTCTTCATATTAATCATCAGATAAACATTTGCTGGAATGTTTTCATCGTACATTTCATTACAGGTACAAGGATATAGGAGTTGCTATATGATGGCTTTGAAGTTCCATACTCTTTGTATTACATCACTAAAACAAACGAAAGTGACTGCTTGAAAGTTTTAATTATTGGAAAATTTAAAGCAAGAGAAACTATCTCGTAAATACTTAATGCCACAAAAAATTTACTGGACATAAATTGTATGTTTTAATGAGATCTACGTTTTTTGATCTCTTATGCTTTAGCACTTATACGTAATTCTTTCAAATGAAGAAGACTTCACATGCTACTTACAGAAAATGCAAGATGAACTTTATTAATCATGCAAATTTTGTAAACATGTGATATTTTAATCAAAATAGTGAGTAATTTTTGAGAAAATAAAAAAGTAATGAAACATTTTCCACATAGTAATTTAAAGCAGAGGTATTTTCTAGAAAATTGTGTCACATCTTTGGAACGTACTAACTACATTTACCAGGTTTTATATTCATCCGACATTTCGTTTTTGGATTATGCACATGTGTGCACATATATATACACATTTATGCTGAAATGCAAGCATCAATTTTTTGGATGGAATGCAATACTTCATCTACTTGGTATACATTAGCAGAGAAAGTAAAAATACTTGGTACAGGAAGGCAACTAAAGCTATTTGTCAAGTTACTCAAGCAGATGGTACAGGCCTATCCAGCATCACGACTACATATGCACAGAACAGCATCAAAATAGATGGTACAGGAAGATGACTATGCAACTAAGGCCGTCTATTTGACATAAGCCAATTCAAGTAACCTACAATAATTGTCTCAATATGACTAAAAAGTTAAAATAATATTAAACAAATACAATAATAATAACAAAATATAAAATAAATTTTATAAAGTAAAATTATTAACCTTGATTTAGACTGCTAGTCCTTTTACAAATGTGTTACAGAAATTGAAAATGACTTCAACATAAAAATTGCATAATTTTATAAATGACATACTTTTCTTAATTTCAGGGTTAGCTATAAGATGGTAGTTATGGTTGAAAATTAATTTTTTAAATAAAAACCCTGTTACACCATCTGATGCAGTCCATCTGTTTGACTACAGTAAACATAAAAAGGTTCTATCCACTCTGCTGTTAAATAAAAACTGAAAATCATTTTGGCAGACTAAAAACTATGAAAGAAATAGAAAGTGTTAAAATGCAAATGCTTTTCCAAAACATTACGAAATCTTTCCTTTCATTCTATGCATTCACACAATGTAAATATCAACTGCTTCTCAAGAACACATTAGAAATAAAATTTCTAATAAAATATAATTCTGATAATGCACATTTAATACAAATCATAAAATTCCAGAAAGCACTGTGCTTAAGCTTCCACAAATAAAACATAATATTTTCGTGTCTCCTTTAACTTTATTCGTTTTCTCAGTACACACCTTTTCAGTTAAGGAAGAAATAATGTTCTATGTGGAAATAAACAAAATATCAAAACTTTGTAAGCTGAATTACTCATTTACTGTTGCGCTACAGCATTTATGAATATCCCACAACGAAAACATCACATTTATTAATGTGCCATCCACTAGCATTGACAATCACACTAAAAGGAGTTTCAGCAAAAATCCAATGTAAACTTGGGTAATATAGCCAACACAAAAAGTAGAATACTTATTACATCTACATGAGTCACTTTATTCATCTGTAGCTACTTCAGGAACAAAAGATGCTATTAACTCTTCCTCTGTCATTTCATCTGTGGCTGTAGCAGTTCCATTCATCACTCGTTCAGATTTAGTAATTTCACCTGTGCTGTTCAGTTTTACATCTGCACTGACATTAGATATTTCTGTATCTATAGCTTTAGGTCCATCTGTTAATGTTGCAGTGATATCCATCTTCATCTTTTTACGTGATGGTTCTTCTAGTTCCTCATTCTCTGGGTTGTGGGGTATTTTCTGTGCTGCAGCATTTAACTCAATTTCAGGCATTTCATTAACATCCATTTGCATATCTTCTGCTTCTATCGTTTTTACTTCACTAATCGCTGCCACCTTTGCTTCACTGTCACCACTGTCCACAACAGTGTTATCTTTATCAATACAAACCTCATTACTGAGCATATGATCTTCAGGTTTTGGAATGTCACTGTCTTGCTCAAAGACTACTTCTTTTTCACAAGTATCTTCTCTCCTGTCAACACCACCTTCCTCTAGAGCATTCTGTTTATCCATCTCATGGGAAAATTCTGGCTTTAAGCTAGTGTCATCTTCTTGTACTACTTCACTCTCAACTGTTGCAACATCATTCTGAATTATTTCATTATCTGCAGTCTCACAAACATTTTCATGCACCTCAGCTTCATGCACAGGTTCTTCTGTAACATATCTATCATTTTCTTCAGTCGTTTTATCTGATGCATCAAATGATTCATTTTGATTTTCTGCTTGGTGTTCAAAAGGATCATCATTTTTACTTTCAAATGCATTCTCTTCCTCCATTTGTTCCTCATCACACTCTTCATGTATGCCATCATCATTATCCTCATCATGAACAACATCCTGATCATCAATTTCTTGATATGCCATTTTTAGTCTTTTGTTTTCAACAAACGACACAGCTATTTGCTCTTCCACATCTTGGAATTCTGGCATCTCTTCAGCTACTTCCTCTTTCTCAACCTCATTTTGGCTGTTTGAGTCTATTTTCTCTGCAATATGTTCCTTCTCAACAGGAGTCTCTTCTATTTCTTCTGTGGCAGTATTCACTACTTCTTTGTTCTGTTCTGCATTTTCTTCAACACTGCTCCCAAGAATTTCATTGCTTGGTTCCACATTTTCAACTTGCACTTCTTCTATGCTAGAATCTAATTCTTTTGCCTTCTCTTCAATGCTGATGGCACTTGGAAGACTCACTTTATCTTGAGACTGAATATGTTCAGCGCTAGCCAACACAACTTCTTTCACATTTTCTGCAAGCTGCGGCGTTGCTTCAGACTTCTGAATGTCATTTTTACTTTCACATACTGTGACTTCTTTCATTTTTACTTCAACAGGCATACTTTTAATAGCCTTATTGTGCGCTATAATTTTATGTTCTATTTCTTCTCCCTCACTTTCTATCTCAGCACTGTCTTCGTCTTCATCCTCATAGTCTTCTTCTAAATCTTCATCATCTCTTATATCTTCTATTCCTTCTTCATCATCATCATCATCTTCTTCTGATGCAAATTCATCTTCTTCTTCATCTTCTATCATTTCATCAGCCTCTGAAGCTATTCTTTCTTTTCTATCTTTCCTAACATTCCACTCCTCTTCATCTTCTGATAGAACTTCTACTTCATCTTCATCATCCTTTTTATTAGCTTCTGGTTTCTCTGCAGGCCTCTGAGCTTTCTTATTTTCTGTTTTCTTGGCTGGTTCTTCCTCTCCTACCTCCATCTTTTCTGGAGCAGCTTTATCTGGCACTAATGTTACAGCTTCACCAATTTTTATTTTTGATAGTTCTAATTCATCTTCAATTACTTCTTCCTCCTCCTCCTCCTCATCTTCTTCTTCCTCTTCTTCCACTACGTCATCTTCTTCCTCCTCTTCCAGTATCTCATCTTCTATTTGCTCCACTTCATCTTCCATTTCCTGTTCCATGTCCTCTTGCTGCACATTCATGCTATCCAACATCTCCTCTACGGTGGTTGGGAAATGCTGTGTTGGGCGTGTTCCAGAAATCAGCTTCTCCAAACAGCCTAATCCTATTCTGCAAGAAGCAGCAATCTGAAAAATATAAATAAAACAAGAAAATAAATTATTACACATGCCTAAGTGCTAGATGTTTACTGATAAGTTACTCATCTTGAAAAACAACAGGGTACAACATTTAAACAGTATCACCTCAATATCAATTCCCAATATTATCATCATATACTTCTTTTCATTGGGGTGGGCAAAAGTTGATATATGGTAATGAAATATGAATATGCAAAGAAATCTTAATATAACATAATATTTTTATTTTATTTATTTGCTAAGCTATATGCAGGTTAGTATGACTGGTATTCAGCCCTGGCTACTTGCCAGTCATACTCATTTTACAGTAATTTCTTATTTCTAATTTATTACACCATTTATATTTTGTTGTTTAACTCTATTTAGTGTCCATACCCATTTATTTTTAACTTTATATAAAAATTGCCCAATTTTCTTACTATTTTTTTTAAACATATCCACTACCGCTATATTTCTGTCTATCTTGAACTATTTCTTATTAACACACTGTTTTCTCCAAACTTCCATCCCTTGACATTTAAATATTATATGTTCCATATCTTCATTTCCGCCACATATAGAACACTGATTTTACGGGATGCCCTTCCTTAAGTCTTTTAACCTCCATACTCCTGCTTTTATCCAAGCAATACATTCTTGTTCCTCTTTATTAGTTATGCCTATATACTTTTCCCTTCCCCATGTATCTTTCATTGGTATATAAAAACTAATGATCTCTTATCAGCTATCGCACTAAATCTTTTTTGTATTTCTATATCTTCAAATCTTTTTCTTGCCGATTTCCAAAAGTTATTCACACTATTCTCTCCCCTTATACACATTTCCCATTACCCACTACTTTCCAAATTATTTCTGAGACAGACTACCCATCCCTTGTTCTTTACTTTTCTCTTGATATATTAGGCACTGTTTTAACAAATTCCTTTCTTCCAAGTTCAATATTCTTAACATAATATAGATTTAATCTCTTCTGAATATTCAAACTGTTGGTCTTCATAATTTACACAATGCTGTAATCTAGATTTGACACTCAAGCACATTTTATTACCAAGTTCATTTGTATCAATTTCTTGATATGAACTGAAACATGTTATCAACAGTTTGTGGTATTATTGCAAAAACCTTATGTCATCCCTAAGAAATCCATAGGGGTAAGGTCCAAAGATCTTGGTAACCACTCAGGTGATTCCCTTTGTATTATTATTTAGAAAGTCTTCAGCTAAACGTCATACAATTCATGCTTAGTGAGCAGAAGCCCCATCTTACTGAAAACAGAACTCTTTATCAGTGCTGTTCACCCATCATATTATGTGTATTTATACCCACGTGTGCCCAACCTTGTATTTTGTAATTCCAGAATTAACTCAACCCAACCCTCAGCTTTCTCTTATTATACAGGTAAGAAAATCAGCTATAGAAACTTAATGTACTTTGCACAAAACTAACATTTATATTAATCACGTTAAACTGAAGTGTTGCTTTTACTTTCCCTAAAGTTACAGTTTCTAATAAAGCAACTATCTTATCCTTTGATCCCAAGAGTGTCAAATATAGATTAAAGAAAATGACTGTGTAGTATGCATGTGTCACAAATTTCTTTAGGGTAATTTTATCCTCTTTATCTACATATTGTATTTATACACTTACAAAAAAAACAAGATATATTGAACAGTTTTTAAAAATAAGTAGTATAAAAAGAATGATATATAATCAAATATTTTTAATATAAATGCAGATAAATAAGGAAAGTTTAACTAGAATTTTTTTACACAAATTGGGAGGTGCACAAAGCAGAGTATGTAAATGAAAAAATGTGATTCCTTAGAAAGAATAATACAAAATGTATAAAATGTGATAATATCATTAAATTGTCATCAACTTTGAAACTACACACATATACAGTGGAATCTCATTAGCACATTCCTCATGAACACATTTTCCTGTGTATTATGCTGAATTATAAAAGTTCCGGCACCAAATGCAATAAATAATGTTTGTTTAGCAAGTTTTCTCGCTCCTGCTCACTACGTTCAAAGTTTGATGTCCTCATTTGCTGTTTTGGCCAATCCTTGGTCGGTCCTGTGGGAGTAGGTGCTTAACATGTTCGAAGTTTGACATCCTCATTCGCTACTTTGGGCAATCCTTGGTCACAGAGTGGAGACTGGCAGCCAATGACATGCATGCATGTGCATATTTATGTGACACAATTTGTCTGGGCGGGATAGAGAAATGCTTTAGCTCGGCATTGGCTTGGCATGGTAAATGTCAATTATAGTTTCTACTGTTGAGTGTTGACCAAACATATGTAAATTGTACTTTAACTTTTCATTTGCAATGCAGAAAATAATAGTATGGCAAATAACCAACAGTGAAAAACTGAAAATCCTTGAAGTAGATCACAATCCAAATATGAAACGTGTGGATAATAGCATGGAAGTTAAACATTCCTCTGTCAACCTTAAACACAATTATTAGCAAACAAAAACTGATTGAAACTGCTTTTAAAAAAGGGAAAAGTGCTAAAACAAAAGTTTCCTCTTGGAAAGTAGGATCAGATCGAAATTTGTTGCACGGAAACACCTATCATATTCAAACTGTATTTAATTCACCAAAGATACTATCTTCTACTGTACTTGTAACACGCTCATCATTTTGTTTTTTTAGCGGAAATTGTTATCGCTTGTGTAAAAACACACAGCAAAGCCACTTTTATCGCTTCCATAATCTGCAATTTATTCTTCTCAAAAACTTTCATTTACCTCAAAACCTGCTTAAATTATGCAGAAAAACAAACTAACATATATAACATAAAAATTAATGGGAAACACAGTGAGGTAATTAAAATATTAATAAAATCATCTGGCAACACACTCTAACTTCACTCTTACAAGATAATTACCTTGAACGTGTTTCAAAGACAATTTTATTAATAAACTAACATATGTTTAACAGGTTCATCAAACGTAAATCCAAGTTGAACAACATATAAGCTTGAATTATTTGTTCTCGGACTTTGTGTATCCAAATTGATCTCAATTGGTATTGAATTAACATGGAAAGGCAGATCGTATTCCCTATTGAATTGGACTCAAATCGATTTCAATTCTTCATAGAAACGTACTAATTATTAGATTTTATTATATAATTATGTTCTTAAATTGCAAATTTTGTATTCTTGTCAACACATTTTTCCCCATCTATGATGTCAAATCCTTCGGTCCCTGAAAAAACATACTAATGAGATTCTACTGCAGCTTCACTGTGTCATTGCCTCCATCGCTTTTGACACTATAGGAATTGGCTCAACATCTAGCTGTCACTTTCATTCTACACTGATGCTTCTGTCATCTGTTCAAGTATTTCATCTGTTGTCATAGTTAAACACATAGGAATTTCATTGTTAATGTTTACATATGTTTCAAAAGAGACACCATCTGCTATTTGGCGCCATTTTTCACTCTCAGAAAACTCGTCTTCTATGATGTCTCACCAAGTATCGACAAAAGTTAGCTTTATTGAAGCAGTTCCAAATCATATCTTGCATCACAGAATCCCAAACAGGCCTTAATGAAATGCATGGCATCCAAGACTGATTTTTCTTGTCGATTCAGTGCAGCCAACCTTCTCTGACTAGCCTCTTACAATAAGTTTGCTTCATGCACCATATTTACCTTGACCTAAAGATTGTAGCTTACTCATGTAGTTTGCTGGGAGGAAAATGATCTTTATGTTTCTTAAATTTGAAACAATTGGTGAATGAATGGCACATGTTCAATGAAGAGTGCAATTTTCCTGTTTCTTATGCCCAGTCTTGCATCCCATATGCATAAGAAATTTTCAAATACTGCAGAAATTATCCAGGCTTTTGTTTTGGTATTGTGCTTACATTAAAAAGATTGTATATTTTCTAAGCATCACGCACTGCATGCTTTTTCAATAACCAGTGGTACCAATTTCTCCTTTCCACTTATAAAAGAACTGAAAGTCTCTCCTTCTCAAGTATCCCACTATGACAGTGCCCTTAAAATCCAAGGGAGAAGATGGAAAAATAGTCCCATTTCATCTGCATTATAAAAATTGTCAGGGCTACTGTTTTTCAAAATTGAGGGGACTGTTGTATTTTCTATGTTTCTATATTTTCGTACAATGTAGCATCATTATGCAGGAGAGCAGCCTCACTTCATACACATTGTAAAGTCAGTCATGTTGATTCTTGAATATTTCAATCCAGCCACTGGATACTTTAAAATCACTGAGTTTGAACCACAATATTGTCTATCGACACGTTTGCAACTCATGCTTGTGTAAATCACTTTACTAGAACGTTTTTAAATTCTGGAAATTGACCCTGGTGATTACATTTTCTTGAAGCACTTTCCCCTCCTTCGAAAGCAGTTTCAATTATTTGTTTGCTAACAACCATGTTCAAGGTTGACAGAATAACGTTTAACTTTCGCGCTATATCCAAACATATCATATTTGCATTACGATCTACTTCTTGAAGCATTTTGGGTTTTTCACTGTTTATTTGCCACACTTTCTTTTTCTCCATTGCAAATATAAATAGTACAAAGTTAAAATATGATGTACATATGTTTAGCCTGCCCTAGCAACTATTGTCTGCTTTTATCATGTTCAGCTAAAGCATTTATCTAACGCACTCAAATTGTGTCACACAAATGGATGCATGTCATTATTCATGCCAACTGAAGTGACCAATGATTGACCCAAGTAGTGAATGAAGACGTCAAACTTTAAATGCAGTAAACAGGAGCAGGAAAATGTGCTAAACAAACATTTTTTATAGGATTTGGAATGAGGACTTTTATAATTCATCATGTATGCGAAAACGTATTAATGAGGAACATACCAACATGATTCCACTATATATTATATAAAATGATACTAAAGAAGAAAAACGAGTGGCAAAGAAAATAAATTCTGTAAAGGGAAGAATGAAAGTTCTAAATCTGATAAAACATCCAAATATGATAAAAGCTTTCAAGCATGTCTGTTACATGATCCACTCATCTTGGAAAGGATGTGAATTTATGATATAGAAATGTTTGTGAGAGAGAGTGAGAGTGAGTTGACTTAGTGTTACAGAATTTCATTTAGTTTGTAATACAGTGGAATCTTGTTAGCACGTTCCTCATTAACACGTTTTCCGGTTATTACGTTGAATTATAAAAGTCCCGGTACCAAATGTAATAAATAATGTTAGCTTAGTGCGTTTTCCTGATCCCGGTTACTACGTTTGAAGTTTGACGTCCTCATTCACTGTTTTGGCCAATCCTTGGTCGGTCCAGTGGTAGTAGGCGCTTAAAATGTTCAAAGTTTGACGTCCTCCATTTGCTACTTTAGTCGATCCTTGGTCACCAGGTGGATACCAGCAGCCAATCACATGCATGTATGTAAATATTTGTGTGACACGATTTATGTGGGCGGGATAGAGAATGCTTTAGCTTGGCGTGGTAATACTTTGGTGTTCTGTGGTAAACGACGATAGTTTCTACTGTTGAGTGTTGACCAAACATACGTAGATTGTATTTTAACTTTTCATTTGCAATGAAAAAAAGGAAGTGTAGTAAATAACCAACACTGAAAAACTGAAAATCCTTGAAGTATACCACAATCCAAATATGAAACATGTGGATATAGTGCGGAAGTTAAACATTCCTCCGTCAACCTTAAACACGATTGTTAGCAAACCTAAATTGATTGAAACTGCTTTTAAAGAAGGGAAAAATGCTAAAACAAAACTTTCCTCCTGGAAAATAGGATCAGAAAATGATCGGAATGAAATTTGTTGCGTATTCAAATCATATTGAATACACAAAAGATACTATTGTACTCTTAACACAATGCATGCTCATAATTTTGTTTTCTTTTTTTAGCAGAAATTATCATATGTGTAATAAAACACACAGCAAAGCCACTATTGTCCCTTCCATAATTCACAATTTATTTTCTCAAAAACATTCATAACTTAAAAATCCAACTTAACCAATATAAAAGCTTGAATTATTTATTCTCAGGTTTTGTGAGTCCAAATCCATTTGAACACACATTGAATTTAACATGGAAACATGGATCATATTTAGTATAAAATTGTACTTGAAATCTATTTCAACTGCCTATGAAGACGTAGTAATTATTAGATTTTATTACATAACTATGTTCTTAAATTGCAGATTTTGTATTTTCGTTAACACGTTTTCCCGCCTATGATGTCCAAATCCTTAGGTCCCTGCAAAAACGTACTAATGAGATTTTACTGTATATTGAATTTCTTGGGACATGTTCTCAACTGATTAAAATATGAATTTGTTTTCTTACTTGCCTTGAATTACAGCTACAGTGCAAAAAGTGTGGTTTTCACTAGATATATCATACGACAAACCCAACAAAATAATATAATAAGGTGGCCTTTCAGGTCCAATGGTGCATCAAACTTGGGGCTTATACACTTAAAGACCATCTAACAGGACAGTTTTTTCTTATGATGGCCACTCAATGGAGATCATGTGGTCATTCATTTTCTATAACATACTTTGTCTACAGTGCCATTGCAAATCAAATAACGTGATGGGGGAGGGGGCCTGATTCAACCCATTGTGCAATGTGTCATTCAAATGCCACCTAACCACACGGTATATACCAATAGCAACCACCTTAACCCATTAGACATTTTATTATGGGGCTATGTAAAGATATGTACCAGAAATAGCCAATTAGTTGTCAACCTTACAGGGAACTAACATCAAACCAACCTAGTTGTTATGGTTTAGACTTGAGGAATACATCTGGCAGCAGGTTTCTCAGTTATTTTTATTAACCTTCTTCCTTTTCTGTTTTTATCCTTTTCACTGGTTTACAGTTTTACTTACACATGCACATACCAAGATATACCAATGTACATGGCAAGACTTGAACCCATCCTGTAATGCCATGAAACTCCAAAACTAAGCTGCTTTAGCACGTACAGTCATAGGGAGCAGCACAATTCAGGCACCTGTCAACCATATTGAGGAAACAGGCAAATCTGCATGGGCAGTCCCAGAATACCCAATCTGACATATACAGTAGAATCTCGTTAGTATGTTTTTGCAGGGACCTAAGGATTTGGACGTCATAGGCGGGAAAACGTGTTAACGAAAATGCAAAATCTGCAATTTAAGAACATAGGTAATAAAAATCTAATAATTACTACGTCTCCATGGGCAATTTAAATCGATTTTGAGTACAATTTCATACTGAATACGATCTGCATTTCCATGTTAAATTCAATATGTTTAAATGGATTTGGATACACAAAGCCTGAGAATAAATAATTCAAGCTTTTATTTTGGTCAACTTGGATTTCTTAGGTTATGAATGTTTTTGAGAAAATAAATTGCGAATTGTGAAAGCAGCAATAGTGGTTTTGCTGTGTGTTTTATTACACACGTGATAACAATTTCTGCTAAAAAAGAAAAAATTATGAGCGTGCATCATGTTACGAGTACAATAGACGATATTATCTTTGGTGTATACAAGACGATTTGAACGCGGAGGTGTTTCCATGCAACAAATTTCGTTCCGGTCCTCTTCTGATCCTATTTTCCAAGAGAAAAGTTTTGTTTTAGTATTTTTCCCTTCTTTAAAAACAGTTTAAATCAATTTAGGTTTGCTAACAATCGTGTTTAAGGTTGACGGAGGAATGTTTAACTTCCGCACTATATCGACATGTTTTATATTTGGATTGTATTACATCAAGGATTTTCAGTTTTTCACTGTTGGTTATTTACCTACTACACTTTCTTTTTTTCATTGTAAATGAAAAGTTAAAATACAATCTACGGTTGTTTGGTCATCACTCAACATTAGAAACTATCGTTAGCGTTTACCGCGTTTACCACGCCAAGGTAAAGCATTCTCTATCCCGCCCACAGAAATCGTGTCACACAAATATTTAAATGCATGTATGTGATTGCTGCCGATATCCACCCCGTGACCAAGGATCGACCAAAGTAGCAAATGAGGACGTCAAACTATGAACGTGTTAAATGCCTACATCCACTGTACCGATCAAGGATTGGCCAAAACAGCGAATGAGGACGTCAAACTTCAAACGTAGTAAGCGGGACCGGGAAAACACACTAAGCAAACATTATTTATTATATTTGGTGATTTGGTACCGGGACTTTTATAATTCAACGTAATACATGGGAAAACGTGTTAATGAGGAACGTGCTAACGAGATTCCACTGTATATAGCGGTTGTATCAAAGAAATGATGATGGTAGAAAGTACCACCCTTATAAAGGTTAAGTTTGAAGTTTGACAATGCTACGTTGTTTAGTAATTGTTTGGCAGCCATTAATAGTGATCTCTCTCATTATGTGATACAATACTTTCATTTGAAAGGTCTTAGTCCAACTAATATTAAAGCTGAGCTAGATTCTACTCTGGGGGAATCTGCTCCTTCATTTACAACAGTAAAATATTGGGTGGCAGAGTTTAAGTGAGGACATACAAGCTGCCAAGACGAACATCGCAGTGGTCGACTAAATGAGATGACCATGCCAGAAATTGTGAAGAAACTCCACAAACTGGTATTGGATGACCGTCGACTGAAAGTGCACAAGCTAGCAGACATTGTAGGCATTTCAAAAAGTGTTGTACATTGCATACTAACTGAAAATTTACACCTCAGATGAAGGAACAGTAAAACTGGATTGAAAGGGGAGAACTGGCTCCAAAGAAGGCGAGGACAGTTCCATCTGCAGGCAAGGTCATGGCGTCAGTTTTTTGGGATGCACACAGGATAATTTTCATTGATTATCTTCAAAAAGGAAAAGCAATCAATGGCGAATATTATGCAAACTTATTGCAGCGTTTGAATGATGAAATCAAGCAAAAGCGGCAACATTTAGCGAAAAAGAAAGTTCTGACAATGCACCAGTTCACACATCCATTATCGCCATGGCCAAAATCAATGACAAAGTTCGAATTGCTTCCTTATGCACCCTATTTGCCAGACTTAGCCCCCTCTGATTATTTTCTGTTTCCAAAGTTGAAGAAATGGCTTGGTGGTAAAAGATTTGCCAACAATGAAGAGGTGGAGTTTGCAGTTGATGGCTATTTTGCAGAACTTGATAGTTCTTACTATAAACAGGGTATTGAAGCTACTGAACATCACTGGGAAAAGTGTGTCAAGCTGAAAGGAGACCATGTAGAGCAATAAAGATGTTTTTCCCAACATTTTTTTGTTTTCTTTGTTAGGTCGGATACTTCTGGGAGAGCACTCGTAAGTAAAATGGACATTATTTCATTAGATATTGTAAAAAGAGTTTTAAGAGGACAGGCATCACAAATGCTCTCAATGAATCAGAAGACAATGCTTGTTTTGCCGAGCAACTTGCCAACTCAGGTGACCCTGCAAATGACACATCTGATCTTGGTTTTACTGTTACTATATAGTACACAGCGGAGAGGAACACTTCGCACAATACAACCTACAGGAGATCTCTTGCGGCTACCACCCCTCCCACCCCCAGAGGAAGAGATGAAGTGAAGGAACTACAGGAGGCTGCAAGCAAGACAGGCCGCAGAGATGCACAAAAGTTCTTGACTCAAAGACCTGTCCCACTACTGGAGCTGCCCAGAAGGGGCAATGAATGACCCATTCAACTAAGCAGCCCTCAAGTGTCAATGGGGAATACTCTTTCCTTGGAGCAAGCATCTGTGCCATTTGTCCAGCACAGCCATGCCAGGAAACCTGTAAGTACACGTGAGAAGGAAAATGAATGAAAGGGATGGAAAGGAAATCATGGGCGATGAGAAACCACCCCAGCATTTCCCTACTGACCAGGGAAAACCCCAAAACCCAAGGTCTTGTGAGCAGTTGACAAATATGAACCCGGGACCTTCTAAATGCAAGCCTCACATGCTAGCGCAGAGCCAACTTACTCAGTACTGTTACTACAAAGTAAAGTATCACTCCACCACACATAGGCATATGTGGACCTTCCATATCTTCTGGCAAGTAGATGGTAGAGTCTAACATTGCTGCACTGCAGCAAAGCAGATGGTCTGCACAGGGAATCGCTGACCGTAATTCTTTTCTGTTAATGTCACTTTTCTTCAATCCTAATTTGTATTCTTTATTACATTGTGCCAAAATTTCATCTGGATTACCATCTAACTTCTACAAATTGCATATATGGATGCAAAGTATTTCTGTGTGTGTGACAAGGATCCAGACTGTTGAGGTACCTGCTTTTGGTTCACTTCAACCTAAGGATAAAGAATAATGTATCTGACCTTGACCATACAAGCAACAAGGATGTGTTAGGTAAACAGAATTAAATATCCTGTACTTCTTGCCTTGGAGGCAAAATTTTTATTCCTCATATAATTTATGTACCCTTGTTTTAGAATCCACAATTTTATCCAAAAAGTGCGTAAACTACACAAGTAAAGAACAGTAATCAGGCTTTTTACATTAACAAATATTAAAGAGTAAATAGTACTTATTTCCCTGGTACCGAACTATAGGGTTTCAGTAAATTACACACAAAAATAAGTTATACCTTCATACACCAGTTTTAAATGCAGACCTTTATTGCGTCAATCCAGCACTCTTGCAGCTGTGCTATTGAAACATGAGACTAAATATGTCTAGAGGCACAATGTTAACAACATAGTCTATCAAATGCTGGAATTGTGTAACTTCCCAATCTGCAGGATGAGAAGATTTACCCAGTAAATTTAAAATATCTTCATAGAGATAAGGATAATGATAGATAATTATAAAATTTTACTATGGAATACAAGAATTTTAGAATGCTTATCAAGAAAATGTGTTACTTTTTTCAATTCATTTATTCATCCTTGCAATCACTCCATATAATGTACTTTGATATAGGATATGTCAAGTTAATAAATATGTTTACAAATTATCATATTACTATACACAATTATCAAATATTATGCAATGCAAGTATAAAGCTAATAAGCTACATAAATGAACATTTATCAAATTCTAAAAATTCGTCCACAATGTAAAAGCAGTGTTCCTGTAAGAAATGCTTCACCCTTGATTTAAATATATTATAAATTTTCTCTGGCTTTTATAGAATTATGGAAAGTGTTATAGATATCTAGTTAGAATGCTGAACTCCGTTTTTACATATATTTGTTCTGGAGCAAATTAAATGTATGTTATTCATATTTCTAGTGAGATATTTGTGTATATTATTGTTTGTTTGGAAATGATGACAGCTCTTTTTTAGAAATAGCACTAATTTCAATATATACACACATGCCAATGGAAGTATAACTAGCTTTTAGAATAGTGACCTACATGCACATCTTCTTTTGTCACATATTGTTCGGATGGCTGTTTCTGCTTAATAAATATTGTTTTGGATTTTGGTGAATTACCCCAAAATATTATGCTGTATTTTATTATGAAATGTATATGAGCAAAATAAGCTATTTTTACTACTGTGAGGCTAGCATTTTGGACTAATTTTCCCAGGGCAAATATGTTTCTACTTAATTTAATAGAAAAATAATTCACATACGTTTTCCATTTCAAATTATCCTGTATGCATATCCAAGGAAATTTGTTTCTGTCTTGTATATGTTATTGTCTTATCATCTCCTTTTATTATTGGGTTATGTTCATTCTCATTTTTTGTAATATGAAAGTTAAGACAAACCATTTTTTCAGTGTTTAGTAGTAGATTATTACTTTTTACCCACGACATCAGGTCGTTACTAGCACTTTGTAATGAGAGATTTAATGATGTGTTAGTTTTTCCTGTTATTAATAAATTGGTGTGATCTGCAAATAATACTGTAGGTATTGCGAGTTCGGATTTTACTTTTTATACCATTTATATAGGAGATAAAGAGAAACAGGCCTAAAATAGAACCTTGGGAAACTCCATATTTTATGTCAAGTACATCTGAGGAAATTTGTGTGTCCGAGTTAGTATTATGATTTATATATGTTAATTCTGTCATTTCTTTCTGGATGAGAGATATGATGCAAACCAATTAAAAGCAGTACCTTTGATACCATAATTGAATAATTTAATATAGAAGATTGAGAAGCTAGTAACAGTGATGTCATAATTTTTTAAAATTGAATAATTTGTTTTAAGAGAATTTAATGACCTACAGCAGGCCTGTTCAACCCATGGCCTGCAACCCATTCTTTTGCAGACCGTGGATACTTTAATACAGCAACCGATTCCTGTTTGAAATTTTGCACAATAACACAGGTGTTGCGTGGAAACTTTGTTCAAGGTTATGATCACGAGCAATGCATTCATTTGGCCATGTTTAGAGCATCAAGGTCTGGGAGATATTTTTGTATTTCCTGTTTACCAGCCTGTTGTCTCATGCCTGCATGCGCGAGGTTATGTACTCATTTTACATCTGCTTGTACTTATTGTTAGATAGACAGAACAAACATAAGCAACATTAGCAAGAAGCGGAAAATACAAGATGAAAATAGAAGTTATAAAGATACGTGGGAGTTGGATTACTCCATCACAAACAATAATGGCAAGTTGCAATGTGTTGTGTGCATGCAAATAATATCTGCTTGTAAAGAGTACAATGTTAGACATTATAATACTTCACATGGAAAACAATTGAAATATGGGGAGGCTTCAAGAGCTGCAACTTTACAAGATTAGAAGAAAAACTTGAAACATCAGACAGGTATGTTTACGCAGACCACTGCATTAACTGATTCTTACAGTGTATCATTGGAACTTGTAAAAGGGAAGAAAGCATTTAGTGATGGAGAAATAGTCAAAAGATGTGCAATTACCATGGCAAATGCATTTGGTGAAAGCAGTTTATCTACAAAATCTGCAACTGTTCCCCTCTTTCTAAAATCAATCTCAAGATGAGTAGAGAGTATGGGAGGACAAATAATACAGAAATTAGAAAAGACGGTTGGAAAATGCAGTTATTTTTCACTATGATTGGATGACAGTGTCGAGCAGACTGACACCAGACAATATTTTATTTTCATACTATGATCTTCAGTGATTTTTCAGCACAAGAAGAACTTCTTGATTTGCATTCTTTAAGTGGAAGCACTAAGGGTGAAGATATATTTAAAACAGTAAATGAAACAGTAAAACAATATGGCAGTTTTGAAAAGTGCTTTTATATTATGACTGATGGTGCACCATGTATGAGAGTAGGAGACAAAGGACTGGTAGGTCTAATTAGGAAAGCTGGGCAAGTTGCCCAATGTTCCATTGCATAGTTCACCAAGAGGCGTTGTGTAGGAAGTCAATAAAACAAAATAACAGAATGAATATCGTGGTGACATTTCCAACAAGATATGTGGTGGCATTAAGGCACAACTGCGCTGCAGATTTTGGGAATTTTCAGATGAGGTGCAAGCCAAATATAGACATATATCACGCCTTGCAAATGTACGCTGGCTAAGTGCAGGTAAATGCCTTCAGAGATTCTTTGCGCTCAGATATGATATTCCAGCACTTTTAAAAAACAGTAAGACATAGTGAAAATCTTGTTCGACAGGTTCAAAATCGAGACTTTTTAAGGCTTATTCAAGAATTCGATCAAAGATTTTCTGACTTTGAAAATATTAAGGGTAAACTTCTCCTTTTCAATGACCCTTTGAATGTGGATATTGATGATCAGCCATCAAAGTATCAACTGGAACTCTGTGATCTTCATGCCGATTCTTTTCTTCAAACCAGGACTGAGAGAGGGCTCAACCTTTTCAAGCTACTTCCAGAAGGTAGATTTCCACAGCTTAGAGATTTTGGATTGCAGCTTACCTCAATGTTTAAGAAGCTGTCTCAGTAATGATTCTTTGTTACACTTACCATACGCCCGCAGTTGAAACGTTGCACTTGACAGCTAGCGATTAAGTTGGTACACTTGCAAAAGAACAGATGAAAAGCTTTAACTGTTAGACTTCCTAAACCAATCACAAGGCAGCATTCCAGGTCATCAATGACAAAGCGAAAGCAGAACTGGAAGCGGTTCTGTTGCCGGATGTAGCTATTTCCAACCACGTGTTTCAGTTTGTGAATCTCTAGCACGTGCATCGAGTTATTCTTTGCAAGCTAGTATTGTTCATTGTTATTTATATTTGTGGTTATTGTTTGATAGTTTTGTTGTTGGTGTTCGTTTATATATATTTCATTCATATTATTTATACAAGATTTGAAGTGCAACAATGTCTCAAAAAAATTACGCCAATCACTGAGTGATATTTTGCATCGAGATGTGCCACTTAATAGTCAAGCATTGGAACTGTTAAGGACAACACAGGAATTCTTTGAATGGGAAAAGGAGTACATGTAGGTTCATGGACATCCCTCTATTCCTGCTGATAAAGATGTACAATGAACTGCAGCAGCTCTTGGACTAAACACAAGAACAGTTATTTACAAGGAAGTGAAATTCCAAGAGAAAGAGGAATAATAATTTGTTATTTCTCCTCATTGTAGCAGGCAAGTTTGTATTATTCTGTTTCTATATTGTCAGAAGTGCGTAATTTATTCCACACATGTTGCAATGTTTATGGTGGATTATTTTCAATTAATAATAAAAATAATATGAAATAGTTATTCTTTGTTGATGTTTGCTACTTACGTAAACTTTCTGTATGCAGCTTAGACAAGACAGTAAGGAGAACAATCAGCTGTTGTTTACTAACCACTTTGGCAATGTCACAACCACAATATAGCCAACTTTACGCGAAGCCACACGAGCTGTCAAGGGCAAAGATTCAACGGTGGGGGTATAAGACTGGCAGTTACATTAGAAGTGGACATCTCTGCTTTGGTGAAGGAGTCGGACAATCCTCAGTGCTCACATTGATTTCTGCATTTTGGACTTTGGTAATGTATCCTATTTCGACAATTTGCTTTGCTGTATTTTACTGTTAAATATATCTGAGTGAAACTTTTTATTGTGTAACCCTCAGTGTGAACTGTCTAAATATTTTGGCCTCCAATCCCTCTGAAGTTGGATAAACCTGATCTAAGTATCAAATGCTTTGCTTAGATCTAAGTATCAAATGCTTTGCTTAGATCTAAGAACATGTCCACAGATTTTTGCTTACTGTCTACTGCTGTTAAAACACCATTTAAAAATGAGTAAATTGCAGTTTCAGTTGATTTTTTATGGCTAATATCATTTTGAGATTCAGTAATTATATTATTTTCTCAATAAAGTCAAGTAATCTTTTATACATCTTCTCTAATATCTTTGAGAACACTGATGGAATCAAGATAGGATGGTAATTAGCTACATCAGATTTTTTTCCCTTTTTTATGTAGAGGTTTTTAATATGTTTGGAAAGATTCCACTGCAGATAGATCCATTCATTATATGCACTAAAGGTCTAATTATATATGCTGCACATATTTTTATGATCACATCCAGTATTTCATCTATTCCTTCACTGTATTTATTACCAAGTGAATTTAACAAGTGCCATATGGAAATAATCCCTTAGGATGTGTATGCAATTATGACAATTACGCATTAATAAGTAAAAACCTAACACAAACCTCAGTGTCTGTATCCAAACATCCACTTGCAAAAATTAAGAGCGCCTGATTAGTGGGTACAGGTCTCAGTGGGTGGGGATTCAGAGTAGCCATCAGCAACAATTTGTACAATTCATCTCTGCAATGGCTGTCACTGTAGGGAACTGGTAGCAAGTGACGTTTACCTGTCTTCTGAATGTCATTCAGGAGCTTCACTGCAATATTCTGAAGTTTCTGTAGAAAAGAACATTCAAAGAAAATTAGTTCCTTTGTGGCAGAATTTGCACAATTCCTTAAGTTGTGACTTATGTCCTTTTGAAGAATTATACTTCATAAAATATATATGTGTTGATACAAGCTATTCTCTACAATTAATGTTAAAGAAATTTGGGAAGCATTTTAGAGGGGGAAATTAGCAGTAGTGCACCATTCAAATTTACTGCGCACATCACATGTAGGTGGAACTCCAAAGTTTAAGTTTTGCTGCAAAAACAGTTTCAAATTTTACACTTGATCACAGATGTGAACTGGGGACTCCATCGCTTGTATAGCTGTTAACGATTAGCAGTTTTACCTTGGTCAAAATGGAAATCTGCTAATGCTATAAGGTTATTTCACAATGGTGAGTTTTGTTTTCCATTTCTTCAATAAATCTTAATTTTATTCACTTATTAATAGCTCCAAAGTATGACTAGTGGTTTGGGGACCATTTAAACAATTTTATTTATGCTTTGCTAAAAATAAAATCCAGAAAAAGCACTTTATATTTAAATCTAACCTAGCCTTCATCTTCATAATAATTTTGCTCCATTATTTTAATGTATTAAGCCTCAAAAATATGCCTGTGTTTTTGATGATGCACCTTTGAAATACTATGATTCAGTGAGTTCAATATTCCATTTTTAATTTAAGTCAAATCATCTGCAATTCAAAGAGAAATCATGTCACTACAGCATTTTTTTTTCTTCCCCATTTTCTTCTTCTTTCTTTTTCAAGATAAGACTGAAAATTCTTTTAAAACAAAATAAAGTGAAACCTCAATGCATAATACTTTTATTAGCATCCTGCAATTATTAAGAAAGGTTTAACTGTTCTTTTAAATTAACATCTGCAAAAAATGCAGATCTATCAAGTTTTCTTTTCTCTGAATAAAAGTTTTTTCTTTTCCACTCTGAAACTGTCAAATTAAGGGCCTATACTACGATCGGCAGATAAAATCAAAGTTTAAAATAATCTAACAGTTCTTTAACATTTATCTGAAATTGAAAATAAAGAGAGTTGAAGGTTGTTATACTACATCAGTAAAATGTTCTTACTTGAACGCATTTCGGGAGACGGTTTGCTCCCATCGTCAGCACGTTTTCAACTGATTTTGCCGGTTATTATTTGGGGAATGTGTGTGGCTAGTGGTGTTCTCTGGTGCTGGGCTGATGAACCTCCAAAGGCTGCTGGGTGGCGGCAGTTCGAAATTCATTAGGTGATTCCTGTGTTTGACAATATGTATTTTTTTCCAGATGTCCAATTCATTGCTGCTGTTGATCGGTTTTAAGAATTTTATGTTCGGAGTGATATCATGGTTTGAAGACCAGAAATGATGTGCTACTGCTGATGTATCTGGCTGCTTTTGGTAAATGCATCTAATATGCTCTTTAAGTCTTATTTCAAGATTTCTTTTGGTTCTTCCTATGTATACCAGGTTACAGTCATTACAAACAACTTGCTATATACCAGCTGATTTATTGTTGGGGATAGGATCTTTTGTTCTATTGTATACTAGCTTCTAAATTGTCAAAATTAATTAATTTATCTGAAAGTTGGATTAAACATGTGTAATACAACTTCTGCATATTCACAATCTGGAAAAATATTCCCTACATTAGCTAACTGAAAGATTGTGCAGCGTTGCAATCTGGCAGAAAGAGATCAAAAAAGGCTGCAGTGCTTCATATAAAATTTGTAATCCATAAGCTCTAGAAAAAGTTACTTTTATGAGCTTATGTGCTATCTTTCAAGAAAGTAAATGTGCACTTTTTGTGAATGAGTACGTTCTGTCATGCTTCTATGAAGGATAGGGAATTTAAATCAATTGCAACAGAAACCAATGTAGCAGGTTCTCTACTTTGAAGATTTCCATGCCATTATTTCCCCATTTATGTTCAAATAGGCACAAAATATTGCAAAACTATTCAAAGTAATCTGCAGCCAAACTGCTGATTACTTAATTTAGGGGAATACCAAATTAAACCAAGCATATGTGGTGGTGTTTTAACTTCAGTGGAACAAGTTTGTTACCGCAAAAGAAGCCAAACTTGAATTGGTAGTCAGCTGAATGGTTAAAATCAGTGGTGTCAATGCTCTTGTGCTTAAAGAGACTGTATGTTTGGGGTTGGTTTACCAATTTACTTTTTTTTTCTCTCCAGTTGATGCAAGTGCATAAAATGGCATTATATCTGCTGTTTAAAAATATCCTCATGATTGAGTAGAAATTAGTAGCACTCAGGGGACTGACAAGAGTAGGTGACCTTTATTGAAACTGTTCTTTATGCAGAACAGTCTGCCCCTCCCTGGCCCATTTCTGAATCTTATTCTTTACTAAATTTTTCATCACAATGTGAAGATTAATTTTAGTATTTTTTCTTGTGAAATGAAAGTGTTATTTCATTGACTGGCATTTGTAGAGTGAAGAGAACATTTGTATTCCTTTGTTGTTTTAAGTTAACTGAGTTCTGAGTTTAGGCTCCTTTTATTTATTTAAGTATGGGCGCTCTTTAACTACTATGGTTCTTAGCATCCCATTCTACATTGGGCATGAAAGACAGGAAATTTTGCTCAGAGGCCTCTTTATCAGGCTCGAGTTCTTTTACGTGTCATAAATCTAAAACACTGAACCACCACTTTTATTTCCCTTCTGAAGGAAGCCATGCTAAGGATTTTATGCATGAAAAAATTCATCACCCTCCACCAGGTTTGAACCCGCAACCTCAGTAACTAGAGGCTAGCATCTTCAAATGAAATTTCCATTCCACACATAGTTCTTCTTGCGTGATGTTCAAATTTCTGTTTTTATATTGTCCTTAAGTTTGCCTGTGTGGGATTGTCCCTATAAACTTTTTTTTTGGGGTTGCCCTCATAAATAGATGCACCAATTTTGCCATTTTTTTTCCCCCTTCATTAGAACATTAATTTTCACTTCATAAGATTAGCACTTAGCGTTCCCGTTGTCCTAAACTTATTAAGCAGTCATCTAACAGCTTCTCTACTTGGAACTGGAATACCAGGAAATTTGTCCTGAAATTCTCTATACACTAATTGATTTGGTTAAAAGTCGTTCAAGCATGAATTTGTCGGCGGACATTGCAGTGGACTAATAAAAAGACATTAACACTCTTAAGCAAATCACACACAACACAGATGTCTTGATTAAACTTTCACCTTTGAGATGCACAAGCACAACTTTCCTTACAGCATGAAAAACAAAGCAGCAAGTTAAGCACAGTTGATAAAGATAACCTTGAACACGTCATGCACTGCCAGTTGCATATAGGAAAAATACTAAGGTCTATGCAGTACAGCCTGCTATACATATTGTGGCCTCACCTTAAAACACCTGCACTGTATTAACAAAGATGTTTGCTTCTGTCCCTAATAACATATTCATAAGAACAGCTGAGAAATATTTCATACAGAACAAATGGAAGCAAATGAGTGATGTATATAGGTTACAAACCCAAAATTCCTATATTTGGTGTGAATTAGGGCCAACATAATAAAAATATCAGATCTTGGAGATAGTAATGCATTATTTAAAATCTATTGATAGTACAGGAGAAAACATTCGTCTTTCAATTTGTAAACTGCAGAATATGTATCCAACAGTTTATCTGGCAATTGTAGTAGAGCCCCTAAAATGACTTCTTTTAAAACGTATATGGTAAGAAAATATGGTTCAGAAGTGACTCAGCAAAATTTAAACTGAAACTGGACATAATATTATTAATTTGACACCACCCCACCGTTGTTTTCACTGCTTAAATCTTGTTAAGTTTTTACTGCCCATTTTAACACAAATAAATACCCAGCTTTCTGGTTTGAATGGTAAAGAGTAGTCTGAGTGATGATCAATACTTATTAAAATCTACTATTGTGAGACTGATCTTCACCATTTATTAATGAATCTAAATACATACCTCATGAATAATAGTGTTAATAAAAGTGGAAGATGTCACAAGAATCCATTGCATTACTTTTAATGCCGCTCTGCAAACTTTACTGTTGGCCTTTGGGTCAGCTATATGAAGTTCTATGTCTGCTGATATTGCAGTTGCCTGATTGTTTCTTTCAGCTATGGTGGATTTCTTCAGTTGTTTTGAGGAGCCCTTCTTAGGACTTGCATCCTCCTGTACAATAATAACCATTCACACATAGAAACTAGCTTTGTTAAAAGGAAACAAATTAATATTGTCATACATGCAAAATTATATTTTATGCAAATATATTACTTGACCTCCAAAATGATAATGTATCATGTAATACCAAAATTGTCAGATTTTAGATGCAAACACAGTAAGGAAATTACTCAATTCCTCCAGCCAATCCATGCTTCAATCCTTTGAAAAGCGACGTGATCTGATTACTTGAGCATGACAGTACCCTGAGGAAAGCCACACAGAACACACAGTTGAAAGCTTAGATTTTATGTAAAATGCATAATTAGGCTTTAAGAATACTGAGAATAGTTGCTACCAGTATTTGTGAGGGATATCTTAATCCTCTAAAATTGGGAGCTTCTGTTAAACTGAAAAATTAAAGTATACACAAAATCAATCATCAGGGTATACTTTTGGGAACCTTATGATAAAATGCACATTCAAAGCATTTTTCATTAAAACAGACTTATGAGGTTTACTAATATGCCAACATACTATTACCGCAGACATGAGTCTCTGACACCACAAATTAAAATTATTAATGCATACCATAGACTGCCATATTAAATTGTATTTATATAATGGGACAATACCACTATTTCTCGATACTCATTTTTTAGCACCAATACTTGATACTCACTTTATGAAAAACTGTAAAGGCAATTGCTTGTTCTCTGAATTATGTTCTTATTCATAGTTTTCTGTGTATAAGCACATGTAACCAATTTTGTATTGTATACTAATTCCAAAATTGCTCCTGTTTGACATTCCCCAAATGGCAGACATTTTTTTATCTTGATTATGCCACAGGTTACATAAACCCTACTGTGTCAAGGCTGCTATAATAATAATAATAATAATAATAATAATAATAATAATAATAATAATAATAATAATAATAATAATAATAATAATAATAATAATAATAATAATAACAACAACAACAACCATTTCTTTGCCTCCCCTGTTATTTAACTATATTTTATGCTGAAAACTTTCTTTTAAAATATTTTATATCCATAGAAATAGAAATACTAGCAATTTCTCTTCATTCTGTATTCTTGAAAATGTACACCAATGTATATTTTACATGCAATCAAACAACTAATAGTGATGTGTGCGTTACACCATTCTACCAATATTCACTATCACATAACATATGTAATTTTATTTAACTCGGTAATAAGTAATTAGCCACATAACCTCGGAAAGATAGTAAATTTGTGGATTAAACCTCTCTACTACTCACCCTCATACATTAGCATGTACATGTACAGGTTTGACTAGCGTAAACACAAACAGATGGAAGGAAACAATAAATATTTTCTTGTGCTGCATTATCTCATATCTTTAAGTTGTGATTTATTTCTGCTGGATTCACAGATTTTGGTCACCAGAGTAGGTAATTGTAATGGCTGAGGGTGAGTCACCAAGCCAGGTTATTGCAGAAATATGATTTAGTGCATCAGCTAACTCAGTTAACGCTGCATATTATGTATCTCTACTCCCTCCCCCAAGGTTTTCATTTAGACACAAGAGTGTATGGAATGTTGCATTCATTTGCTCACAGGACATGCAATCAAGGTCTATCAAGAACTATAGCCCAGCAACTCTCTGGGCACACCTGAGAGGCATTAACGTGAAGTCTCGACTCCTTTCATTCCTTATCTAGCATAGAGTTAAACACAGCAACTTTCAATAGTGCAAAACTTAAAAATTTATAAGTATCAAAGGTTTATCTTGAAGTACGAGGCATACTTCAATACCACTGAGTATAGAGGTCCCATCCCCATTAAATTGAAAGGTTGAGAGCCATAGTGGTAAAGGCCACTTTATTGAAACTAAGAAAAATTGAGGTAATATTAAGGATATTAAATAATTCACTGAATGCATGTTAGCTGTAATCACACTTATTGTGTAAACAAGGTACAGATGAGACTATATTTATAATATGAAAAGGGGGGAAAAAAAATATCTTAGCTGAAAAAGAAAATTATAGTTATACGAAAATCAGAATCGTGGAGTTGGCCCACCGTGGATCTGTGGTTATCTAAACATCACAGGCCTTGGAAAAACTGATAAACTGGTGGAATGAGAGGTAAAAGAGACATACGGTCTTATTTTGTGCCTGTAATTTTCAGTTTCATTATTAGCTGGCGGCAGCAATTAAGGAGAAGAGAAAATAGATATAACTTTTACAGCCTTTTTACTTCTTAACCTCTTCACTTAAGGATAGAACAGTTCTGCCACACAAAGATATCTTTCTGTTATTGATGGAATAATTCTTTGCATGGATTAGAGCTATGTTAATTTAAACAAAATGTTGTTTTGCAGTTAACTTGTGGACAATGTCATTTGTTACATACCTAGTTTAATAACTGAGGCATGCTATGAAGGGAGTTTTACCCCTGTTCGCATAATGTTTCACGTAATTTTACATGTCGTATGAACATTTTTTGCTCCTGCTGATATCGCAGTCTACTTATTTTAATGTAGTGCAAGACAAAATCCATTAGAAAAGAAGTTCGAGTTATATGTGGCCCTTTCAACCCAAATTAAATTGCCATGATCTTACTGAGGAAAGCTATGATACTGGAGGAAAGTTAAAACAAAATCCCAAGAAAGTTCTGAGAAAGCTTGCAACGGTGTCAGGAAATCTTAGTTGGAATGCCACTAAACTTTTAAAATTAAAACCCTATAAAATAACTGTAGCTCAGGAATTGCAACTGTGCAATGTGAGCAGAAGAGAAAATAGATATAGTTCTAGTTCTAGTTTGAAAAGGGGTGGGTTTTATGCCCAAGCACTGCGACCTTAAGATCTATTGCGCATCCCCCCTATCATCAGTTAAGTAGTCTGTTGCTCGATATGAACTTAACCAGACTGCTAACTGAAGCTTTCGATAGTTCATCTATCTTTGGAAAGTGACTGCCAAAAATACTTGCTCTTTGACTCGCAAGAGCAGGGCAATCACATAGTAGATGAGTAACAGTCTCATCTCCTTCTAGACATCTATTACAGATAGGGTTGTTAACCAATCCCATTCTGTATAGATTAAACTTTAGGGCACAGTGTCCTGTAATGAATCCTGTTGCCCATGCAAGTCTTCTTCTGCTAAGACCGCGCAAGTATTTTGCCCGGCTGTTATCCAGGTCTGTAATGAACAACTTGGAATGTCTGCAACCCTCAATGGAGTTCCAGTAGTTCTTGTGTTCTGCTTGAGCCCAGCACTTAATAGCCTGTTTCACTGGTCTGTAGGACACTCCCAGTACAGGCTCCGAAAATAGATATAACTTTTACAGCCTTTTTACTTCTTAACCTCTTCACTTAAGGATAGATGCTGGATAAAATTAAACAATTGATCTATTGACTCGCCTTATTTCTTTCTTTCTTTCTTCTTTTTTTAAATAAATGAAGCATGGTTTTATTTTCTTAGCCATGAAGAATTAATTAGTGTTAATGAAAAATGTCTTAAAATATGTGCGAGATGTGTGATGGCACAAGGACAATTTCTAACATCTATGACAAAGGTAAGGGTTATTGTAGTTACAATTTGTATGAGAAATCTATGCACTTGAATTTAAGCAACTAAGAATATCCGACTTCGTAGACAAAACAGCATACTTCCCAATGTAAAGAAATTCCCATTAGGCTAGCCATGAGTCCAAACAAAAGCTCTGTAGTACAACCACATTTCATTGCCTATCACAATGTTAAAAATACTTTTTTTTTCACCTTTCTCCACTGAACTTGTGCATAACCTGACATAAATTTACTTGTGCCCTTATCTCTCTCATTTAAGAGGTTGTGAATGACAACTGCATATGTTCCTCACTTAAGTTTCTCATGCAGGAACTGTCTAGCTGCTGCTTATCCTAATATCCAGAGCTTCTTGAATTCGAACACATATGTGTAAAGATTCTTCTCTCAACATTTCTTCCACTTTCAACATATTTTCATCCGTTGCTGTCGTGGGACACCCAGATTGGTTTTTAGCTTCAAGCAAGTCCCCTACCTCCTCTTAAACTCAGCAAAACATTAAATAACAGGGGATTATGAACGGCCAAGAACCCCAAATGTGCTGCAACCTTTCAAGACTTGCTTCTCTATCTAACACAAACTTTAAATCACAGTTAGAAATGATTCCTCTTCACATTCATTCTTGCTAATTTTGCAACAACTGCTTATACATGAAAAGACCTGCTGACTCATTTGATTGTTGGAACACTAAATTTACTCGAGTTTTAATACCTGGAGTCAGGTTTAAACAAACTTCATAAAACTACATGTACGAAAGGTTAACTACCACGACAATGAAAACATGTTTCTGTATTTACAAAAGGTAATTGTGTATCTACACCCAACTCAGTAAATTATTATTACTCTTCACTAGTCATTGGATTTGTATGCACTAAAATTATCTGAACATTTAACTCCTTACTAAAAGAGGAAACTTGGGAGATTTTTCAGGAAATAGATATTTATGTACAACTTAATATCTTCATAAATATATTTCTTAACTGGTTTAACATTGCATTCCACTAAAATGTATTAATATAAAAAACCAAACCCAAAAGGCTTGGATTACTAAAGGAATAAACATTTCAAGTAAAAAGCTAAGCATCTGCTCAGTCAAAAGAAAGAAGGTAACATAAACAAGGATTTTGTTGACTATGTACAAAAATACATATTGTATTGTAATTCTGGAAACAAAAAAACAATAAAATGAAAGAATCGTACAAAATGCAAAAATAAAACAAAGACACTATGGAGAATAATAAGCCAGGAAAGGAGGAAGAATATCTCAGAAAATTGTGTTATAGAACTAATCAAATAAGTAACAAAATTAAAAGTCCCCAAAATATAGCAGAGGTTTTAATACACACAGTAGAATCTCGTTAGTACGTTTTTGCAGGGACCTAAGGATTTGGACGTCATAGGCGGGAAAACGTGTTAACGAAAATACAAAACCTGCAATTTAATAACATAGTTATGTAATAAAATCTAATAATTACTACGTCTCCATGGGCAGTTGAAATAGATTTCAAGTACAATTTTATACTGAATACGATCCATGTTTCCATGTTAAATTCAATGTGTGTTCAAATGGATTTGGATTCACAAAACCTGAGAATAAATAATTCAAGCTTTTATGTTGGTTAACTTGGATTTC
Organism: Deroplatys truncata; assembly: GCA_030765065.1. Lineage (NCBI taxonomy): Eukaryota > Metazoa > Arthropoda > Insecta > Mantodea > Mantidae > Deroplatys > Deroplatys truncata. Next base: position 83,473,520 of record CM060988.1, read on the forward strand.
TGAGGTTATGAATGTTTTTGAGAAAATAAATTGTGAATTATGGAAGGGACAATAGTGGCTTTGCTGTGTGTTTTATTACACATATGATAACAATTTCCGCTAAAAAGAGAAAACAAAATTATGAGCGTGCATCGTGTTACTAGTACAATAGTATCTTTGGCGTATTCAATACGATTTGAATACAGTAGATGTTTCCATGCAACAAATTTCATTCCGATCCTCTTCTGATCCTATTTTCCAAAAGGAAAGTTTTGTTTCAGCATTTTTCTCTTCTTTAAAAGCTAGTTTCAATCAATTTAAGTTTGCTAGCAATTGTGTTTAAGGTTGACAGAGGAATGTTTAACTTCTGCACTATATCCACATGTTTCATATTTGATTGTGATCTATTTCAAGGATTTTCAGTTTTACACTCTTGGTTATTTACTACATTTCCTTTTTTTCATTGCAAATGAAAAGATAAAACACAATCTATGTATGTTTGGTCAACACTCAACAGTAGAAACTATCGTTGGCGTTTACCACGCCAAGGTAAAGCATTCTCTATCCCGCCCACACAAATCGTGTCACACAAATATTTACATACATGCATGTGATTGGCTACAGGTATCCACCCCGTGACTAAAGTAGCAAATGAGGACGTCAAACTTTGAACGTGTTAAGCGCCTACTCCCACTGGACTGACCAAGGATTGGCCAAAACAGCAAATGAGGACATCAAACTTCAAACGTAGTAAGCGGGACCGGGAAAACGCACTAAGCAAACGTTATTTATTACATTTGGCGATTAGGTACTGGGACTTTTATAATTCAACGTAATACACAGGAAAACGTGTTAATGAGGAATGTGCTAACGAGATTCCACTGTATTTCTCAGAAATAGCTGATAAAACTCCTTACTCAAAATCATTCTTCACATATGCACTGTAAAATATAAGAGAGATACAAAATTATAGTGAATCTATTTTTATACAACCAATCACAGAATTCAAAAAATGGCCCATGGAATGAAAGGTAAATAATCATCTAGAATAAATAATAAACCAGATTTCTAATTAAACAATGCACAGATTATGTGAAAGTCCCTTTGGTTAATATATATAATTCTTTGCTCAATTCTGGCATTTTCCCTGATAAGCTTAAAATTAGAAAGGGGAGAAGACAAAGAAAGACAATTATGGACCTATAACTGTATTGTGTTAAAAATGTTTGAAAAACTAGTGTACAACGGATTAATATCTTTCTTGGAAAAGTTCATCATCATTTCAGGTGCATAATTTGGTTTTAGAGAAAATAGGTCCACAGAAATAGCAATAGCTAAATCACTGGACCAAATTCAGCAAGCAGTGGACAAAACTATGCCAACAGTAGGGATATTTTTAGATCTTACTAAAGCATATGATGTATTAGACCACAAAATCATAACATCTAAGATGATAAATATGGAATTAGAGGAAGCACAAATACTTGGATTAAATCCTATCTAACAAATAGGAAGCAAGTAGTAGATATGCATTATGAAAAACAATCGAGAATAAGTCATTATCAATCCAACACATAAGAAATTACGAGCAGTGTTCCTCAAGGTTTAGTATTGGGGCCCCTGTTGTTTTTTTAAGTATGCAAATGTTTTACCAAATAACACCCAACAAATTGATATAGTTCTATTCGCAGATGACACCAACATTCTTGTAAACGGAGATGATGAAATAGAACTACAAAATAAAGTAAACTCAATAATGAAAAACCTCAGTAACTGGTTTAGGACAAATGAACTAATCATAAACAAAGAAAAAAGTATTGCAATGACATTTCATACATGGCAATGTAAAAACAGTATTAAACCGCACATTATGCATGATGGGAAAAATATTGGGTGCAAAGGAGAAACAAAATTCTTGGTATATATGTGCATGATCTTAAATGGGACAGTCACATTCATCTAACATAAAAAATCAACTCTATCTGTTACATGCTTAAATGTCTAAAACGCACACCGAATTTACAAGGACTGAAAAAATGTATATTTTGTTCACTTTCAAAGCCAATTAAAATATGGAATAAAATTTTTGGGAGAAAAATGTGAGAAAATATTTAAAATCCAGAAGAGAGCTATAAGAATAGTAAGTGGAATACATAGCAGGAAATCCTGCAGACTTTATTTTAGGGAACGTATATATTAGCGTTTTTTTATAGCAGAAGTCTTAGAACATATTAAAAGATATCAAGGAAAACTATGCGCGAATATAGCTATCCAGAAGGACCTTCATATTCAGGTGTGTAGGACAAATATTTTAAAAAATAATCTCACAAATTTAAGTACTAAATTATAAAATAAACTGCCAGCAAACATTAAAGAAACAAGTAAATTAAAACAACTTAATAAAGAAGTGAAAACCCTTTTACTACAGCATAGACTAAAACTGCACTAAATTATTTAAATGGAGGTTTAAGCCACAATGGAGTTTTGCAGTATGCAGTTCCAGCAATAAGAACTTAATACATGGCTTGGCTTAAATTGTATTGAACTAAGGTTTAAGCTAAGAAGTCAATGTGTTATCTGAAGACAATATTAGTGATGAGGAAATGCTATTTATTTTAACCCATATGCTCAACAGAAGACAACCTAGAATTTTAGAATGTGTCCAAACCATTTTCACATGGGAAGGTTTCGATTAAGTAAACGGTCGATAATGATGGTCCTAGAAATTATTGATGATACAATTAAACATAAAACCGATTGGTAAGAAGCAAAATTTAATTTGGCATGCCATTAAATTTATCCTTCATACTTTTATTGTCTACATTGTCACACTTAATGCCGCCACGTCTACATATAATGCATTGCTTTATATTTCAGTAACAAAATCCTCTCGTCAGAAGCAATGCTTCTCTTAACATTGACATTATATGCAAGTGAACACCTGCTAATTGCAGCTAGAGATTTTTCTGGCATCTCAAAACGTTCAGCATGCATATCTACCAAAATTATTTCACACCATTTTAATTCACCTTTCATATTGCAATTTTTCCCCACATTTGGATTCCCTTACTCCATAGTATTTGTCTGATTGCATGCACTCTATTATATGCTTATGCTGCTTCACAATTTCTAGGAGAATGCAGATTTCTTGAGAAGTAAAGTTCTAGGTTTCAACTCTGATTCTTCGTCATTTTAGTTTTATGTTACTGGTTAACCTACAAAAGCTTATTTTAGGATCAGTGTCACCATAAACAAATGGGAATATGCTTGAAGCATTACCAACTTTGCTGTTTCGTGGAAATGTTCAGCTCAGCAAAGCCGAACCTGGCTGCTCTACTCTGAAACTAGCAAAGCTTAAACCTTGCGTAAGTGGCATCTGTAGCTTACTAAAGCTTCAGCTTAAGCCGAAACTGTGAAACAGGCCCTAAGTGCCACCCTGTACATAATACCTTGCCAATTACTAGCATCTAATGAACAGAAAAATATTCATTTTTAACATGAATATATCTGATAACCATACTTACAATGAGTGTAACTGCTGTTTTTCCAGGATTAATATCTGGTATGAGATTGTGCACTAACTTATCTGCTATTCTTTCTACACAGCTTCCACTTGTGGATGTCTGTAGCCATAGGACAAGTGTATTACAGGCAGCAGCTCGTAGTTCTCTGTCAACAGATGGTTTTATTGTATTTATTTACCAAACACACAGCATACAAAAAAGAGTTTTTCATTAACTTTGTTTCATGTTCATAAACAAAATGGTGCTTGTAAGTGAAATTTCATTAATTTTGAGTAGATTATTAATTTTTCACGTTTCTGCTAATATTTGAGATCGCACGGGCATATTCAACTGCCATGTAGATATGATTCACTTTTATGTCTTCTAATTGATTAATGAAGCTACTTTTACCTTGAGAGCTTGGCACAGAAATACAAGCATTACCAGCATATGATATGGAGATACAAATTTTATTGCATTTGTTTACATAAACATTCATAACACACATGGTGAGTCTGCACCAGCTGCTTCTAGTAACTTTATTAATGAACACTGTTAACAAAAGCTGTTCATGAACATTTCTCCTGTTCATATGAAAATTTTTTTTTAATGTTGAAATTATTTACTGCAGGATTCCCAAAAATAATGTGAATTTAACTTTACTGAATTTTCTCTGACACAATTTTGTATTTGTGCAATTTTTAACAACCTCCTTTACCCCTACGTAAAACCTGGTGACCCATTTTGACGAGTTTAAATTTCTGTCTGCACACTTTACAGTAGGTTAACAGATTGTCCAGAACATCAAGTTATTCTACAAATCCAAACTTCAGATTAAACAATGAGTTCAGCCACTGATAGCTGAAAGGTGTCTTTTTGGGTTGGGAGGGGATTTTAAGGAGCAAAAAGTGTTGTAATCCTCCTTAATATGTAGTTTTTCATCAGTATGAATTAACAGACATGTGATAATTGTGGACCAACTTCCCTGAGTTTCCAGGTTGCTGGAAGAGCTGTATTAACTTTGTATGTCCTTGTTAAAAATTGAAAAATTGTGTATTTCTAATGATAAGCAAAGCAACTTTTCTCATGAGCTTGGCATGGAAATATAAACATCATCAGCATGTTGCGAACTATCAAGACTAGATAAAATTGAATTAATAAAATAGTTATAGTTTAATCAAGAAGCATCCCATTCTGTAAGATGGTCAATACGCAATACTAAAATGTAATCTTATTCAATAAAACTGCAAATTACAATAGAACCCTGATTAACCTTTATAGCGGAGGGGACAAGCTTGAAAGTTAAATGAAAATGACTGATAATCTATTCTTACTTAATATTCAGTAGCACAGCTGGGAGCAGACAAGAACCCCAAGCAAATTAACTTTTGAAGTTAGCAAACTAAATGTTGCTCTGAACTGCAACTGGGGATTCCAACACATCAATGTGGGTTCCTGTGGACTCCTCTCCATTGTTGAACACACACCATATAAAACAACACTCAACAGTAAACCACCGCCTCCATTCCTATAACCCAGCATTTTTGCCACAACATGCGGCCAAAAAGTTGGAGACAGTGCATGGAATATAAGTGTAGATTTGTTTGATTTAGCATGGAATGACCCAAAGTTTGTTATTGTTTCTATTAATACTATTTTACTATTTCTTAACTTTGGTGTGAAATCAATAAAAATAGGGTATAAGTGAAAAATATAGCAGCATATAAATTAGTAAGAAGTATAAACCTACCCATATGGCTTTTCTATACTGTATGCCCATTTAGAAGTGGATGTCCATGTCAGTATTTGGTAAACCTGTTTGCAAATTGCTGGTCCATATGGTATTAAGTTGCGGCCAACACTGAAACAAATGTTGTGTGTAAATTGCTTAATTTAACAAAAATTAATATGCAGATGCAGAAATATCAACAAAACAAAAATGTACGTTTTAGTAATTTTTATAGTAAGCTCCAAAGATGGTTTTGGAGTAACTGTCCCTACCGGTTCAGCTGTGAAAGCATATGGAAACAAATGTATTCATTTCAAACTAGCAGAACCTGTAGCACTTCTTTTGTAACAGTTTAAATGCAGACACAGTTTTTCGTTCCGATCTGTTACTTTTCATTTTCTTTCCCTCTTTCCCTACTTTTTCTCTTTGTTCCTCTTCATTTCCAGTTCCTCCTCTTTCTTTGTATCTCTCTCTCTGCAATATGCATAAAATATGATGTTCTTAAAACCAGTTATTTTCTGGGGATGTTAATAAATATTAAAATAAAGATAAAATAGGTTTATTTAACACCATACAAAGTATGTCTTTTCTTCATGTACGCAAAGCTGTTTCTCATGATACTTGGTCTATACACTAATAATAAAGAAAAACTGGTATAACTTCGATATTCATCCTATTGAAAATCTGTAAATAACAGAACTTGTTAGAAAAATAATGGTTATAAACATCTGTTATGTAGCACTTTTTATAAATGAATAACTATAGGATATTTTGACACATTAGATCTGAGCAAGTAATTAAGATGCAATAAATCCTTCTATCTAAGCAAGATCTGAGGTATGCTATATAGTTTTACAACTGATTTGGCCATTCTTGTTTGGGTGAACTATTTTGTGTGGCACTAAAAAGAAAGAAGCTTTCCTTCCTTATTCTCATTATTATGCATAATACATAATGAAGGCAAAATTAGCAGCATATACAACAAAAATATACACAAAAAATCTAGAATAAAATTACGGCTGAAAATTACGGCTGTAAAAAATACGTATTAAAACATTCCAAAAGTATTTTCATTTTTGGCCCATCTTATCTGACAGTAATGATATCCTACAACAAAGACTTTAGTAGGCTGTAGTAGTATGTTCATGTGAAAACAATGAAAAAATATTAAACACAAAAATGGTTAAATGCAGAGTGCCATAATAATTGTTTTTGGAATGGTGATGATTGTTTTCTTTGCCCTCCTTTAATAACAAAACAAACAAAAAAGTCTTGTTTCTTTATTGTTAAAGCAATATTTACATGCTACCCATAATGCACAAGCTTGCCTTGAAAGACACAATCTTCTGGAAATTTACAGATGTTTTTTTTAATTTTAACACAGCTTTATATAGCTTCTTGCTACACACTGTGCAGTCAGTGACAGAGAGGTACGTATTCAACCAAGACGACGTTGGTACCCTATGCTGAATACCTTCTGCATAAGCATGCAGCTTGGGACCGGCACTTATTCCTGTGTATGAAATATTTACAGCATGTAGCTACTTAATAGTGTGAACAGAATTAAAAATCATATTTGTAACTATCATAAGAGACAACATAGGAACCAAAACAGTAAAAATCCTATTCAAATAAAGCCACAATTTTAATATACAGGCTGTCCAAGAAATCCCCTCCAGTTGTTACGACATGGCAATGTAAGCAGACACAGCTACACATTACAGGAATGGTAAGTGGGGGTGTTTGAGTGCATGAAAGACCACAGACAGGGAAACTATGACACAGATAATGAATACTACCCCGTAAAGCAACCCTGCTTGAATGGGAGAAACGTGCAATTGCTTCCAGGCAGTGTCAAAGACAAGCCGCATAGTGGATGTATGAAGACGTGACAGGAAATGTGTGCCGCCACAGCTCAAACAATTGAGTAGTCTCCAATTAAATTGATTCACAAAAGAGCAACTGCACTTCATATACCGTGTTCAACAATGCATGATTACATTAAGCAAGATTTGCATATGTAAACATTAGGCAGACTTTCGTGAATAAATTATGACAACATGGAGCAGCAACTTGCAATCTGTTGTGAGTTTTTAGCATAATTTCCATGTGCCATGTTTCACAGAAGAATGTTATTTTCAGATAGTGTGCAAAATATTGCATTTCTCACAGGTGGAATGAAGTTTTGTGCTCTGAAGAAAATCCCCATTGTGCAGGAGTTGAACCCGCCTCATGCCACGGTATGAGTCAGGATGACAGCACAACACCTAATCAGGTCTTACTATTTTGAAGGATATGTGAAATTGACATTCTTATTTACAAATGCTGCGAACATGGTTAATACCTTAGATGCAAGAGAGGGAATCATAGAACATGTGTGGTTGTAGCAGGAGGGGCCCTGGCCTACTTTGCCATTCATGTGCATCAATTTCTTGATGAACAATTACCAGCTGCTGGAATAGGTGTGGTTCAGAAACATCTCCAGCCCCACTGAAATGGAACCCATGAAGTCCAGACCTCATCACACCCTGCAACTCCTTGTGGAGAATAATTAAATCTCTTATCTTTCAACGTTGATAAGAACAAATAAAGAATTATACAAAAGTGTGAAGGAAGCCTTTAAACACAAAACTCTTGCAATGATCCGCAGACATGTCAAGGACATGGAGATCCATAGATCTCTGTGTGCAACACAATGGTGCACATACTGATCCACTAGATCCATAATTTGTTGAACTGCACAATAAAGTACTCCATTTTATTATGCATTTAAATTTATACATATGTACTGATCAATGATATAACAATTTTACAATAACGTAGGAGGTATGAGGACTTCTTGGACACTCGGTGCAATAGAAGACAATATACGCACAGCACGACAGAAGTGAAAGGATTTATGAAAAGTATTTCTTAGCTTAGGAATAAGAGTAAGCCTGCAGCAGAACTTTTTGACACCCTCTCCCAACAAAAACATACAACCATGGTTGGCATTAGGCAGAGCATTAAATACATGTTAGCAATGGTCTGCGGCAAAGTCTCTCAGAGAACAGACATCACTGCTAATTGCTAGCAGTTAGGACATGAACTTTACGTAACACATTGTCGATTATCAATGAAAAGGTTAATAGAGAGATTATATAAACTAGTAGAATTGCAGCTCTACTAACTGCAATTTGTTTCCAAAACCACTAATAATAATTAAAACTCACAAAATGTAATTTTTACAAGGAAAGTTTGGCTCCCTCTCCAATTAAAAAAATTGGTCTACTGCGCTAAAGTTAGATCAATTTGGACCTATTCCTGTGATACATGGGGCTCTGCAGCAAATGCAAACTTCAAGGAAATAAAACAATCCAAAATCAGAATGTCCTTAAAAAGCATTACATAAAGCTTCATTTGACTTTCATGGATCATCCTACTGCATTACTCAATGAAATTCCAACACAGATAGATACCTTGTCCTAGAGAAAAGAAGATTAAAATGGAAGGGACCCACTGATCTCTCAATCATCTAACAGAGAATCCTTGCTGGAAGACACCCTCTACACATGTTTCATGTTACCTTTTTTTTTTCATGTTAACAAAACTGTGATGCCACTTTGTTGCAACGTGTTACCTTAATAATAATAATAATAATAATAATAATAATAATAATAATAATAATAATAATAATAATAATAATAATAATAATAATAATAATGTAATATTTTTGCCTCAAATATTTAAGATTTCACCATAAAACAGAGATTCTGAATTTCTTGGTATGGGTACATTTGACAGTTATGCAAACAAACTGAAAAATGGGAAATAGAATACAATACTAGCAACATATTTTGAAAAGTAGCAGAACTCTTGAACTGCTTGAAGATACCATTACTGCAGTATTGCTGTTTAGAGTACTTATTTTTAGCACACTAAACAAGAAAGTTGCTCTGAGATACAGTGGTTTATGATTTTATTTACAACTGTTTGTCTTAATGAACTGTTTAGTTTTTTTTTGTGTCACCTTTCTTCAAACATTTCCTTAACAATGCCTTTTATTAATCCTTTCTGAGGTAATTAAATACATAATATTATCTGCAACATGAGACATCTTAATAATAGAAAAAAAGTAATGCAAATCACTCAAAAAATTTAGACAGTTATTAAATTATATTCTTCTGTTGAAACCGTGGGGTAGCACAAGAATCTGCATTTGGTCCCCTTCTTTTAATTCTCTATGTAAACTTCTGTAAAGTCAAATGGTAACAACCTTTTTGCTGATGATAATAGTATATTAATTAAAGGGAAAACTTATCATCACACACTAGAAGAACTACCATCCTTTACAACCGTTAATAATAAATATGGAGAAAATAGTTTGCCTAAAATATGTAAATAAACAAATGAATAACGATTTTGCTCCCATACTAAAACTAAACAATAGTGAATTACAATCTAAAGATCAAACAACATTTTTAGGACTAATGGTACAAAATAATCTAAAATGAGAAACTTAAATAAAGTTAGTCTCTGTAAACCATTTTTTAAATGACTAGGTATTCTACCTCTAGCACATACATTTTGGTAATATTATTTGCAAAACGAAATACCTCTTTCTTTCAATTTAATCAAGAAATTCATACCCAGCACTAGATCTATATAAGATATTCACAAACACAAAATTACTGGAAAATGGAGTACTTGATACAGCTATAAAAATATTTAGTGCTTTGCCAAATAAAATAAAAGTTGAAGAAAAATTCAAAACTTTTAAAACCAAAATTAAACAATTTTATATGAAAAGTGTTTTATAGCGTAAGTGAATATCTTTGTAAATAATGTACACAATTCTGTTACATGTTTTATATTAGATGTACCACATGCACAATACTGATAAAAAAGAATGAATAAACAATAGAATACACATTGCTATATCCTTTTTAGGTGCCACAAAGCCATTCTTTTTCTTGTAAAATCTAGTAAATGCAATGCAATGCTTTTAATTGCTAGGAAATTATGATACAGAATACTAACCAGATAATAAGGGAATTAAGAATTTTTAGAAGTGCAACATGAATACGTGGTAAAAGAGCTCTTGTCATTTGAGCCTCAGCTGCAGCATTATCACTGATAGACTTGTTAGTGACATTAAGACCACGGCACACCAACTGTAAAACAGCTTCTGGATTCACTGTCTTATCTGCAGAAAACTTCAGCCTGAGGGCAAAAGGAAAACAATACAATAAAATCCATTTCATTTTATTCCCAAATAGAAAAAACATCTAGAATTTCTGACAATAATAAAGCAAAGATTACTTTTATTACAACTTTAAGCCAAAAATACTATTATAAACAAATACTCTCAAGTTTTAAGGCAGGTATATTTGTCAATGCTATATGAACGAAGAAAAATCTGTAAATTATTGTGGCTGCCAAGTTCATGAAATAACATTGGCTTTTCTGGGAAGTTGCAACACAAAAAAACAATAATAATAAAAAATAAAAAAAAATAATAAAATTCGTGAACAAAGTAAAGCTTTAATTCCAAGTGGTTAGTTTAGTACATAATCTGAGAGTTTAATATTATAGTACACAACTCTCAGGTTGTGTAGACTCCTAGAAATTTTTGGCACGAAGTTGAATGCAATAACATTTTGCACTACGTTTACTGACCTTAAGATATATACAAAAATATGAATTTACGTAATTAAAACACTTGGTATATGCCAAGACAAGAAGCAATTTCTTCTTTCCTGTAACTATCAACTGTAAATCACTCTCTCTGTGTTGTCAATAAATGTAACTCTATGAATAAAATCAATTTAAGAATATAACAAAGAATTCTAGAGCATACCCTATAATCACTCAAATGCTTTCTGTTGTTTCATTATTTTGTTATGTTTCACAATAAATAATCAACACAGTATCATTAGAACTATGTGTTTCTTTCTATGCAAAATTCAACAAATTCTGGTGACTTGCCAGGCTACAGATCTGGTGATGTCAAGTGTTCTATCAAATAAGTCTAAACTACCATATTATAGAGAAATTTTAAGAAATGTTGTTATAACTTGTTTAAGATTCCAAAGTTGTATTTATAACAAATTTCAGTACAAAACCAAAACCATTAACTATACCATTGCTATAGACAGTCATGCAAGCAAACTTTAAGGTGTAATTTTTTTTTATGGTGGGGGGGGGGGGCCTTTAATGGTTGTGGTCCAGTTGCTACCATTCTATCTCCTATCCTGATATTTCTCGCTACCTAGAACAATAGCATTACCAATCCGTACTGCTGTTGTGAAAGTGTGATACACATAGCAACGCATTCTTAATGTGCATATTATAAATGCAACATGATAAATCGCTTACATACCAAAGAAATCGCTTTCATCTGAAGCAACATACAACTTTTGAACAGAAGAGCTGGTAAAACATGTTGCACGAAATGGAAGACATATGGGCACAGGGCCAGTGGCAATTTTCATACTTGATGCTCAGGTCAACCCAGCACTTCAACAATGAAGCAGAGCAAGTCAAATTTGAATTCTTTAACGTACATAAATCAATATTCATGGTAATGAAAGCTTTTGTTGGGCACGATCAAGCATATAGACATTCAAAGACCTTCCAAATATCCCCTTGCCACCTTAACCTTTTAAACCATTGGGTGGTGGTGTCTGTGATGTCAAATGTTCCATCAAATAAATCTAAATTACCGTATTATAGAGAAATTTTAAGAAATGGCATTAAAACTTGTTTAAGTTCTCAAAGCTATATTTCTAACGTGTTTTAGTACAAAATTGAAACCATTAAATTGCTACAGCCATGCAAGTCTACTTTAAAGTGTGAATTCTTTTTGTGGGGGGAGGGAGCAATGCTTGTGGCCCAGATGCTACAGTCCAACCGTTCTATCTCTTATCCTGACATTTCTCACTACCTAGAACAGTGTTGCCAATATGAGGTTAAAGGTATGAAGTTAAAAGCAGCAGAGTACTACACTGAACATCTCAATTAGTCCAGAAAGTCATTGAAAATCTATTGGAGGATCCTGTCTCTGTAACTTAAGCTAAACAGTTACTCAAAGACTCCCCATACAAGCTGACTTGGCTGATACTAAAGCCAACTACACATATATGGCAAGAATTATTTCTGAATTGGAAGGCTCAGGGAGACCTATCTATGGTATTTTGTTACTAGAAGAGGTTAAAAAGAAAATGAATGGAACACAAGATGAAGTTCACACAAAAATGCAAAATGTTTTGCAGAACAATGGCTTGAACTTGTATGCAACAATATTCTTACAGAAAAATCCTGCTCACATGATTGCAGCATTCCTGTTCAACATGTGTCAAAAGTGAAGCATGTCCCCATTACATACATCAATATAGAACATCCTTTTTCAGGCATATAAACTAATACTGACTAATAAGTAGCACTTTTTCTCTGGAAAACTTATAAAAGGTTTTGGTGATGTGAAGCCAACCATGGACTGAAACAATTGCTTATTCCAACATTAGTACATTTAATATGCATTCCAGCATAGGTCTGTTCATGTTCTATGTTGTATTTTTAATTTGGAAAAAGTAGAATGCTTTGAGGAACAGTTTGAACATTAAAACAGTTCAGTTTGCTATGTTGTTAAACTGTGCATAGTGTCATTTTCTTTTATTTTAATGAACAATAATATGCTCATGTCAATAGTGCATATTCTTTTATATTATGTTTACTGTTCTACTCCATACTTTTTAGAGCCTACTTTAGGCACCTAAAATGCACTTTTTACAACCTAAACCCCTGCAGTTTAATGATGACATTGCCATCTCTGTTCATTATTTGTTTCTAGGATTTAGCAGACATGGCATCCCGTTACTGCATAATCTCTGTTCCTTGCATACATTACATTGCAAAAGTATTTAATTTTTTTTATAGCCCTAAGATCAGGTTTATCATAATACTCTGTACTTCAATGACAAATTCCCCTCTGAAACATTTACACCCAAAACCCCATTATATTTCAACTAAAAAGTATTTCACCCACTATACTTACAAAAACAATCCTCGAAATATTTCAGCAACATTGATGAATCTATTTACTAAGCGAGTGACTTTTATTAGGGGTGAATCACTTGAGATTTCTGGAAGAGGCAGCTTTGTTGAAGATATTTTAACATCAAATATATTCTGAAAAATGAAAGCAGTAAGTTCATCACAGTTAATTAAGACATTAAGGTACTTCTGCAATAGAATACACATTTTATTTTTTTTTACTATTCATACTTTAACATCAGTATACAACTTAAAGTTGATATTCAGAATTTAGAAATAGTTACAAGTTTTTTTTTCTGGTTATTTTGTCTGAACATCTTATGCCAACATTTCACTTGTTATTCTGCAAATTTATGTTAGTATACAAAGACATGTTGCTGGCAATTACTCATACTAACCCGACTTTCTTCAATGAAGACAAAGAGTTCATCTAATATACCATGAAGCGTAGCGCACAGTCTTTGTTGTTCTTGATTCCAGCGCCCTGTATGGTTTGCTCCCATTGGACCTGCATTACTCAAAAGTGGCACCTGAGCCATACAGCGAGCCAGCCTATCCACTACATTTCTATCACTGCTATCAATATGTTGCAGTAAAAACTTTTCCAGCACATTCTGAGAAGACAAAAAACATACCTTTAGAGCTTTGCTTTAAATGTGAATCTATGTACTCCTTAGGTGCAAAACCTCAAAGCAACAGCATTATAAAACAACAGCCAACAAAATTACTCTACAATAAAACTGGCATATACAATTTGAACACAAACCAATGAATGATCAGTCAATAAGTTTTAACATTCTTGAACTGCATGTTGTAAATAATTATAACTGCGTAAGTAAATTATATATTTTCCAAAATCTACTTTACTAAAAAAACTATTTAACTTAGTTACCTTATGGTGCCCACAAGCAGGTCCATAGTTACACATAAGTGTTTCAGTACATTCAAGAATGGCCAGAAGATTCTGAAACAAAAAGCAATTTAATTCTTTTTTTCCATATGAGCATGCAGACAATAAAGCTTTTATTTTAAATGAGCTAGGCTTTTAAAAATATTACTTATTTGAATGGCATAGCATGTTTCAAAACCGTGGTGTCATCAAGTGTGAATCCTAAGTTTTGGAAGTGTATAAGAACTGAATTTTAATGACATCTGTCAATGTCTAGGTGAATCTTTTAGTGAGATTATCTATTATTAGGCATTCCAAATCAATAATTTTGTTTCTACATCTCCAAATAAGGTACATTTTAAGTTAAATGTCACCTGAGACATTTTTAAAAGTTCCAGAGATCTTAGGCCTCTAACAGCAAAAATGTTTGCCTACATCAGATTTTTCAACGTACTTGTATTTAATGTTTTAAAACTATTTTCTTTTAGATTTTCCTACATATGCTTAATTGCACTCTAGACAATTTAATTTCTTCATTCCAGACCTTTTCCACATTTGGCATAGTGTGTTTGGTTCTCAAGTTTAATAATTTATCAACGGAAAATACACTGAATCCAATCAAAATGTTAAATGGTTAAATAGTTTGCTCAAATTTGGTATAAACTCAAGTGCAAAAGGTAAATTTTTTTTGTGTGAAATTTGTTAAAATCTGTTTTAAGTGGTGTGTTTTGGCTTGTTAGTTTTGGAATTTACCGGTTCCTTGCTGAAATTATTTTTCGGTGTGTCAAAAATGTTATACTCTTTTTGATATTCCTCTCTTGTCTAGTAGAATGTTTATTAATCTGTAAAATGAAATATTGAATGCACATTAGTTGTCTTCTAGGACTGAAGCTCTTATTTTTTATGTCTGAAAAATGCCTACTTATTTCAAATGCTTGTTACATCACTATTTGCAACACCTTGCAAGTTATAGCTTAAAGCTTTTTATACTTTCTCTACTAAGCATCCTTATGATAGGGGAAGTACTGCATTCTACCCAAAAATGGATATTAAGATTTCACTGAAAGTGCGTGCGTGCGTGCGTGTGTGTGTGTGTGTGTGTGTGTGTGTGTGTGTGAGAGAGAGAGAGAACAGTATAACTCACAAACGAAAAGTTGGATAAATACCAAACTTGGTACTTGAGTTTACTATCTTCCAAGGATGCGACACGAAGATTTTCAAAAAAATCCCCCACCCCAGACTACCCTTTACATGAACATTTTTCGAAAATCTTGATTTTTTCAAAAATGGCTCTATTATTTTGATTAAAATATCATATGTTTAAAATATTTTTATTGGCAAATGAAATATATATCTTGAATTTTGTGGGAATGTCCCCAAAAGCCTTCATTCTGAATGACTGGTAACAGTAACTGTAAGAGATAAGACAAAAATTTAATACACAAAAAATGTAGATCTCATTAAAACACACAATTTATCTATATACTTTTTTTTTCTTTCTTTGGTGGAGTGAACCATTTCCAAGATGTTCCTTGTTATTTGTTTGAATTTTCCAATACTTATACTTTTTCTCAAGTGGGAATTCGTTATTCATTTTTTTTATGTCCTAGAGATGCAAAGATAATGGAATCCTAAATATACAGCAACCAGCCCTTAAAAGATTTGACTATCGCTTAAAGCGTACCATATTCCCCTTGCACCTACAAGAAAATTAGCAATAAGATAAACATCTTGATACCTCGATTAACATGAAGTAGATAGAGAATAAGCATTTGTAAAAATTGTTTTTACAACAGTAAAGAAAGCCATGTGAGTGCAACACATCAGATTTTTGTTAAAAGGTTAGTAATTTGATAAAGCATGCTTTTTAAATATAAAAAAAATGTATACACTAAAATAACAAGCACATTAAACAAAACTACAGCTACATTAGTTCATAATTCATAAACTTAATACAGGTAAACTGATATATACATATAATTTACATCATTCTATTATATGAATCCGGTGTGAGAATACTGTGCCTGCTTCATTTTCCAAAGGGGCTGAGTTTGATATACAGTTGGAACGAATTACTTAGTTATCTCTAAGCTCTATGGACACCAAGCTCATTCGAAAATCATTCCACTCTTTCATTCTCTACCTGATATGACTTAAGGTTTAAACTTAGACATAAAAAATGCAAAATGAATCATTTTAAAGGTTCTGCCATTAAGCAGCATTCACATACAATATATGATAAACTCGTGCACTTTCAATCAGTGAATAACAAGTCAATGTTAATGCACTTCAGCTTTACACACAACTGAGGCAATAATCTGTAATCACGCACCAAGCTGTAAACAACCTGCTTATTTAGTACCTTAGTAATCTAATCAAAGTGCCTACTGCATCCTGAGTCAAGTTTAAACATGAGAAGTAACCTTCCATACATTTCATAATACTGTGGCATTAATATACAAGTGAGTCAATGCCTTCACATACTAATTTCATTTTCTTGGATTCTTCATATATATATGAAGGCAAACTACTGTTTTAAACACAGAACTAATTTCTATTGCAAGAAGTGCACTAAATGCATGCGCTTTTGTTGACATGCACAGAAGGTAAGGGGAAAACTGGGATTAAGTAAGAGACAGCGCACTGTATGATGGCAGTCATTAGCATTGTGTCTTATAAGCAAGGAATAGTAACACTACTGGCTCTGCATTATTGATATGTTGTTGGTTGTTAGGATAAACACGATAAAACATCACAAAAACTTGCATTGCTCTCTCAGTCGGGCTGGTACTGAATAGCATATTGGCTTTTCTGCTGAAATTCCCAAGGGCACTCATGTGTAAGTAAATGGATAATTTTTTGCTTACCTGAGATTGAATGTTATGCTGCAATTTTTCTACCACCTTCATGACTATGGTGCTGACAGCTCGCCTCATTTCTGGCATCTGTTGTGTCATTTGCAATAATGTTTCTAGAAAATAAGAAAATGTCTTAAAGACACTAGCTGCTACTACATCATTAACCACCTGAAAGCTTTACTGAAACCCATGCCCCTCACACAGCAGTCATGTTCTCTATCCACTGAGCTACGGGACCAGTCACAATGATTTGTGTCTTGTATTTTGAAATTTATTGGACATTTTATGAAACCATTCCAAAAATGGCCTATCTATGGTATGGAGATAACCTATCTGCCTCACATTCAAGAGTGTCTTCAAGTTCAAATCTTGGTTATAGTGAGTTAACCTGGATAAGGTTTTTTTCTGGGGTTTTCCCGTAGCCTGAAAAGATGAATGTTGGGTAACTTTAAAGCTCTATGGACCCTGGGCTCAATTGAGCATCATTTCACTCATTTCATTCATAATCCAACATGACCTAACTGGTTAAAGGACACTAAACTTAAAAAACAAAAAAGAATTGATTTCAAATGAATTACATCCTTCAACATTTAACAAGGTTTATTTAACACTATCACTGGTTTTATGATTATTTAATAAAACTACCAACATAATTGATGTCACTTCATTAATATATAAGTGTGTAGTTGGCATTTTGCAAGCATATCTACATGCATAAGGTTTTAGTATTTACATTGTGTAATATGGCTTTGAAAATCTGTTCAGTTCCCTGGGATTTATTTACTGTTAATAGTAGCTTTAGCATTGCTTTAATTTATGAAAACACCTTGAGGGGTATCCAATACAAATGGCATTCCTGCCAATGTATTTGAGATGTAAAATAGCCAAATGTAGATGATTAAAAATATGCTTAACCCATTTAAGTCTTAATAAGGTACAATGAGCTATATATACAGGTGAGGAGTAGAACCCGGTCTTCCACATGCAATTCCCTGAGTCTATAAATGTAACCACATTTTGACAACTGCAGTGGATTGCATCATAATCGCATTCCACTTCTAATGACAATAATAAATAAACGTGTGTTTCATTTCCACTGAGTTTCAGTCAATTCTGTATATATTTGGCTGCAGTATTTCTTTTAGGTAGCAAACTTTTAGCGTTGGTTTGGAAAACTTCAGCTACTGTTCATTCCAAAACAGAGTTCTCTCTGATGTAAACAGAAGTATGTGCTTCTACTTGTCACGAACCTAAGCACACACTTTTACGCCAATATGAACAGTTCCTTAATCAATGTAGGGGTGGCAGATGAAAGGAGATGGATGTGTTTAAGAGAGCTTTCGTGGAAAAGAAATGGGTGTGAATACAGATATGTATCGGGCAATAACTGAGCTATTCAAAAGTACAAACATGAACACAATAAGTCTTAGACAAGGGTGTCAGTTAAGCCCAATACTGTTTAACCTATTCATAAATGACATTTTAGAAGAAGTTAAGCCAACATTCACATGCCCATTGATTCCGGGACTATTATTTGCCAATGACTTAGTAGTGGGGTCAATTACCAATATTGGCCTAGGGAAGTTGGTTGAAGTTGAAGCAATATCCAAATTTTGTAAGAAGTGGGGTTTAAAAATAAATATTAAAAATCAAAAATCATGGTATTTAAGAATGGAAACAAGTTACAAAATAATGAAAAATGGTATTGGGAAGGGACAGAAATTGAAGTAATCAATAAATTTGATTTGGGCATTAGGTTTAACACCAACTGAGGTTGGAGGGAACAAAAGAATAAGGAAGGGAAGATTAGCTTTAAAAGTTATTAGTGCCTGCAGACACAAACTACTAGGAATACATATAAAGAGGTTGAAGAGAATATATTCGGCAGTAGTAGAGGCCAAAATGATGTTTGGGACTGAAATATGGGGTATTGATGAGGGATGGCTAAACATTGACTCGATTACTTTTAAATCAGAAGACATAGTGGAAAGATTAAACATAATATATAGAAGTGGTTGCAAATATACTTCCTCGAAACTAGTTCTGAGGTATTGAACCTATTTTAGTGAAATTGCATATTTGCAACCACTTCTATATATTATATTGATTCGATTCACAGGAATTTCTGGAAACAAACTTTGGGGCTACCAAAAGGCTCACCAAAGGGTTGCATAAAATGAACTAGCAGAGTATAATAATGACAAGAACATTGAAGTATTGGTTTAGGATCAAGAACTTGGAAGAGAAAATAAGATCTTGAAACATTGCCTAAATCTTCAATACAAAACGATGAGTAATACCTGGAGACCAAGGAAAAAATCGGATTGTGTATGATATAGTGTGACAGAGCAGTTAAAGAGAGGGGTTTTGAAAGAAGTCAAAGAATTGAAGACATTGAAAGTCAGGAGATATTTAGTAGTTTCAGCACCAAAAAGTCATTGAGGATATACAGGGAGATAAAGAAAGTGTGGGGTAGAGAGAATTATGTGGACAAAGACAACCAGAAGATAAGGGAGGGAGCTTCATTGGCCCAAAAATGGGTAAGGGAATTGAAAGGAATAAGATGGGGTCTGAAAATAAGAGGGATGTCGAATGTGCGAAAGGCAAGATAATTATTGGCATGCGATTCTGGAATGTGAAGAAACCAAAATAATGAGAGGAAAAATTAGGATCAAGAAATGGGCTAATCTACGAACAGAGATAAAGGGGAAAAAGTTAATGAATTTGAATATCTTAAGAGTTTAGGGAGTATCTAAGCAAAGGTTAATAGAAAATGGAGGAGGAAAATAAACAATCATGGGAAATCAGAAATTGCAGAAATAATTTAAATGGGATAGAGTCTGAGTATACCTTAGGTAGGGGTATTATTTGAGGTATAAAGATGTATTAATTGTTAATAATTTTAGTAGAATAGTAGAATAACCAGGGTTGAAACTAGATGAATCACTTGTTTACAGAGCAACTCTCGAGAGTCACTTGTATTTAATGTTGTGGGATTTACACTGTACAGTAACAGTAGTTTATGATATGAATATTATAACGTATCATATTACAATATGAGACTGGAAGATTGACAAAGAGGCCACAGGCCGAGTTTGATAACCAATCAAATATTGTAATATGTAGTTACGATATGTATCATACATGGACAACGATGTAGGTGGCGTGGACATCTATGGACCCGAATTCCTGTCTGTTCAGTCGGAAAAAAGCTGAAGATGAAAGCAAGCGGTGCTTTTGAAACATGTTCCAATAATTTTAAGTGAAGTTTTAGTGTATCCATTGACTCAAGATTCAATTGAATTATTGTTTCGCTTCAATGTCTCTAACTTCTGAACAACACTTTCTATTATACAAAGAGTATGTTTACAGTGAGAGGCACTTGGCTTGGAATGGACAGTACAACCTCAAATAGGAAGTATTTGGCTATGTAATTGATAAAGGACTATCTTTAATTTTTCACTGATCTCAACCAAATTTGAAATATATAAATAAATTTGGTTCAAGTATATAAAATTTTTCGGTGGATCTCCTAAAGACCAAAAATATGTTGGTGGCTCTCTATCTATATTATCTTACTTTTGTACCATTTCAAGCAAATTTAAAATGTGTCAACAACCCTCTCCCCTCCCAATCCCTCTATATAAAATCTGAATTCACTACTTGCAGCAGTTGGCAAGTTGTTTCACGTGGACAGACATATAAAGTAATACTAATAGGTGTTTGACTGTAGCGTACACACCTAAAGTGGACAACAACCAGTTTGCATAAGGCAGTCTTTTTACTCTTGCTTGCCTATGAAGCAAATACAAGACACCAAAAAGCTGATACATATTATTACCCTGATATACTCTATCTCAGACAAAAATGATTCTGTTGTACACAACGAGGTGGAACTGACTCAACTCATCATGTGTTTGACCCTAAATATGTGCACGTAAGTTTTGCAACACTAGCAGTAGCAGCGCTAACTTCTTAATCATAAATCAAGTAAGACATTACCATTAAGTTATTAAATATATGTGTTTTACAGAATTAATATTATTGCATAGTAGCATAATGATTAAGCTTTGGGGTTTCTTTCATTAAGCATCGTGAAACAAAATGCTATCATTTACCTCTCGCCATTTCTTAAGGTCTGTCTCGGTTGTTTTTTATTTCGGCAGGACAGGCCTGCTCCATGATAAGCTGACTGCTTTTAAATTGCATACTATTGTTCTGGACTTTTGAGGTATGTGAGACAAGGTATAGGAAATACAATCTTAAATGTTAGAAGCGACTCTGGATAATAAACAATAACATCTGAGTCAGCATTCACCTATAGACCTACTTTGTTCCGAGAGAGCTATATGGTATATCAATACAACTTACTATATAACTGTTACATTAGTAATACAAAGTTAGATTGTATATTATCTAACAATAATAAATTACCAGCAGGGCCATATTTAGAGGGGTGTTTCTAGGGTTCAAACCCCCCCCCCTGAAACTTCTGACAGTTTTATTTATTTAAATTCATAGCAAACCACTGTGGGAAAATATCGTTAGATAACAGTAGGTGTATTGCTAGTAGCACATTTACAAGAGAAAGGGAAACTTAATAAAGGAGACCATACATTCTGGTTTTCGAAGCAGTCTCCATGTTTTCTGCTGTAAGGTGGAATATCCTTATTCTGGTGAATTTTTCTTGTCTGTATAATGTCTCCAGCAATTTTCTTATCCATGTAACGTCTATATACTATGGAGTAGGTACATGGTAACTGTGTGGTATACTGTTAAGTTTAGATCTAATTGTGGAAAATCCTCCCTGAAATTTTTTTCTGGGTATGGGCATGGTTACCAGTGTAAACTGTGCTTGTCTTCTATTTAATCTTTATCTCTATGCATATGTATATATCTGTTGTAAACATTCTTTTCAGAGCTCATGAACCTAGAACACCTCTGCAGTGTACTTTTTTCTCCTTGAAACTAATTCGCGCTGAGCATTAATCAGAAAACTACTTACAATGTTATACTTAAGAAGCAATTATTAACAAATAACAGAAAACACCATGAACTTCTCTCCATCAATCAAGGTTTAGGAGAGTTTTATCTCAGTGTCCATCTCTCTCTTTCTTCCCTTATGTTTACAACAGGATCATCTAGTTTGAGACAGATGACAGCCATTATTCTACTTTTAACTTTAAATTCCTATATATAAACATTTAATGCAATTTTATACTGTGTACTAAGCCACATCTTGTTCAGTCATGAATACTGAAATAAACCCCTTTGAGCAAGTACCTTAAAAAGATTTTTTCCCAATCTATTGTATTGCCTCAGTAAAGAAACTCAAGTACTACACATGTCAGAACCCTTTTAATAATGTTTATCATGTAGGAGTCTCTTACTACAGAATCCTGTTATCATTGGCTTTGAGATTACCCTCTTCTAGTAGTTGAAGAGCTACTTGAAGGGGTGAAATTATTTTACCAAGGATTTTTATATTCCTGA
Organism: Deroplatys truncata; assembly: GCA_030765065.1. Taxonomy (NCBI): domain Eukaryota; kingdom Metazoa; phylum Arthropoda; class Insecta; order Mantodea; family Mantidae; genus Deroplatys; species Deroplatys truncata. The sequence goes on from CM060988.1 coordinate 83,496,005, forward strand.
AAACAACCTGTTGTCATTTATATTACTGGCCAATTTTGAGAAAAAAACTTATTTTTCCACCCACACTTCCAATAAAAATAAGTTACTTTCCTGCATAAGAGAGAGATGCTATTCTTTATGACTGTGAATATCTTACGTGGAAGGCATTGCTTTAGATTATGGTAAAATATTCATAAGGATTTAATTTTTTGCCAAACGCATAAAAATGTTTTTCTCTTCTGCAAAACATACTTTTTTGTCATAAGCTTATAGAACCTCTAAATATTTCTTGCTGTAAAATGAACCAAACTATATTGTTTGTATTTCTTGCTAACACATGCTAACATACATTTATGCTCTTTAATATTCCAAAGAAAAGAAAGATAATAATTAAATCCAAAGCTCTAAAACTTTTCACCATGAACTCAATTTATGCCACTTTGTAATTCATGCAAACAATATCAGAATAAAAGGTGAAAAAGAAATGAAGTTCAGCTCTGGTTTGAACTTGAATGTGGTCAGAATCGAGTTGAATTTCAATGTTCAGCAAAGCTGCATGGAAAGTACAAAAAGAGATTCTTTCTTTCTTACCACTGTATGTGTAGACTTTAAGGAACATTGGGAGAGGCATGACATGAAGGCATTGTATAGCCCTAAGAGTAATAAAGCAGCATGGGCACTATTTGTGACTGCTTGTGTACTAGATACAACACTTCAAGGAATCTTAAAGGAAGTGGAAGAATAAGTACTGGAATGGATATTGTTTTAAAAACCTTTATGGAGCTTAATTTTACTCACTTATCAATTGGTATGACAGTACTGTAATCTGAGTGTTTTTCCCATCTGCTTTCAGACATTGGTTCAACCACATTATTGCATTTTCTCGAAAAACTTCTTTCGAACATTGTGGAAGGAATGTTTGAAGCATATAAAGTCCTTCAATTCTGCAATAAAAAAGAAATATTTCCTTTTAAGCACAGTTGCAAAATGAATCAGACAGAATAAAACAAGTGATCAATTTAGCTATTAAAAATAGAAGCACTACAAACAGTGAAGTTTTCATGTTGAATTTGGAATGAGTCACACTACCTTTACATAAACCTTTACTTACTAAGTTTTAAAAACTGGAACATTTTCAAGGACATTCGTCCTCATCATTAGCAATTAGATGGCTGAATCATGTTCCTTCTTCTTTCCTCATCCTCCTATCCTGCCGGGTTGGTTCCTGTTGTCTACTGGTAGAGTGACAAAGCCCTAACAAACTGCTTGGTGCGATTTCAAATTTTGGAATATTATATGCATTCTTATCAATTAATGTTTTCTTCCAAATAGTCAGTTCTAGTGACGAGGAAACTGATTTTAACAATTTTGTGACTTGACCAATGTTGTGGTTCTCAAACTAAAAGTAGTGTGACACAGCACATTTGTCTGTTTCTATTTTATATTTCTCTGGTGCTCTTTCAATCTGATGCTCAAATTTCTCTTGGTTTTTCCTATGTAGAATTTCTCACAAACTTTACAGTTGATCTGGTAGATTCCTGATTTTAGTGCATCTGGGAATGTGTTGTTCAGCAGGTTCTTCAGGCTGTATCTATTTTGAGGAGCTTATCGGATCCCAACATGTTGAGGATTTTCTCAAATTTACTAAATGCCCATAGATAATATGTGAACCTTTTATATTTCCAGTTTGTGTCACTGATTGTCTCAGGAGTAGCTGTTTGGGCTATTTCTTTGAGTGGTAAGCTCCATGACACAAACTGGAAATATAAAAAGTTCACATATCATCCATGGGCATTTACAAAATGATAAGGGCAAATGATCGAAAACATTGCAGCTTTAAAAACTAATAGTGAAGATTTATGTTAAGATAGTGTGACTCATTCCAAATTCAACAAGCAACCCATACTTTATGAATACTTAAGACATCATGTATGTTTTATTTCACTCCGTATTTTTGAACGGTGGTAGTGCTTTAGAACACAAATTACAGATTTTATAAGATTTTTCATGATCTGCCTCACTTAAACCAATAGCATCCTCATACATTTATTTCTAATTTTTAAAATCACATACATATTTTACATCTAGAATCACAGCAATCAATATTAGCATTACTAACAGTGAAGCAAACTCTAAAAATACATTATCTGTAAAATAATTAAAGAGCATATGCACATTTAACTTCATCAACAGATCTTCCTTACTTCTTGTTTACTGCTTGTTGATTCACATCATTACAGTTTAGTTGACCAACCATTCACAATACTTATGTAATCCACTGGAAACAAAACAATGTTATTTATAGAATAAACTGGTGGTACTTCAAAATTCATTCTCAATTTATAACTCTAAATAATTTTTACCCACAGCTTCACCTATGTATACAGTTGGCTGCATTGCATCACTATTTCATATATGAATTTCACAAGTAACCTACACCTCTCTCACACATCAAACATAATTTAATCTCTGTTACCAATCTGTGAAGCATCTTAAGTGAAATTAAAGCACAGTCCTGGTAGCTTAATAGGCGGGCAGAATTAAAATTCCTCAGAAAATCTATCTATTGAATATTTTTGGCACTAGAACCTCAATTCTATGTAATTTACATAACTGTCCTTGTCAGCAAATTGTGCCAAAGCAATTGGCAATTTTTTCTTACAGGCATTTTAGAATAGCTGAATAACAGTAGACTCAGTCAATTGTTGAGGAATTCCACGGATTCCTCAGTCGTGCCCTAGGAAAAGTGGGAGTAGATGCAAAGAATAAACTGGACAGTGTCATAAACAGGAACCTAGACCATGGATTCATAGATCTATTAAGAACTTGAATGACTCTGTCACAAATATGTTCATTCAAATTTGCATCTATAACTGCTTGTGATGTAGAGAGGTTATTTTCTGCATACAAAAATATTTTGACTGATAAGCATAGGAAACTCACAGAAAATTTTTTTTAAAAGTTGTTAGTAGTTAACAGTGCAAAAAGGGAAGGAATTAATTAATTGGGAACAGAAGTGATAGTGCATATTTTAATGTACTTTTCACTTGATCGTGCATGTATTGTAGTTTGATAATGCATGAATGCATGCGCATTTTGGGATTTTATAGTGCATGGAATTCTTGTCTATTCATCTATTTCACTCATGCATTAAGTGACCATTCCCAGATAAAAATGCATTGAATATGGACCAATCACAACTCTCTGCCCTGCCAGTTTCATCATCTGAATTTTACTGCAATGAATTTTTTCGCGTGTTGCCAAATGTGTTAGCTCTAAAATTTCAACGTTCATCTGGTAAACTTTAGCCGAAATTAAAATGTTGGGATGGGCATTTATATCTCTATAAGTACATTTTTATTTATTTCATAAATGCTTTTACAGACATACTAGTTGAAATACCCGGCATTGCCCATGGTTTGACAGTTTATCCCCACAACATTTAGCCTGAGGTTGCACTTGCCCAACAGCCTTGCGTTTCTTTAGAGGCATTTAAAGTTATTACACAAGATCCTAAAGAGTTAATTAAAACTCTCGAGAAAAACAAAGGCTGAGAAAACACTATGTAAAAAAAAAGAGGACTGCTGAACCACCACAGATATCACAGTTTGTAATGACTTCTCATGAATGCGGCTGAGTAACTCCATGCCGTCACATTTGGGATGCCTCGTTACTTATAGAGAAAATCTCAGTTGGGAAGAAATAATAGCAGTTTAAGTAACATCAATATAATGTTGTTCATTCTCAATAACCCATATACACTTAACCACTAAGAAAACATACGAAAGAAAAAATAAAATGAAGACCAAAGTAAACATACAAAGAAAATAAGAATAAACACTACTTTGACTGGTTTGATGCCGTTGTTATCTATGCCCACTGTCATTTTACGTGTCACTCAGCTTTCGTTTTTGTGCTTATAAAAGCATTCACAAACTTCCCATAAAGAAACAAACCCACTGCTTACAGAAAATGAGAGACTACAAATTATAAGTGAATATCCAAACATAGGGGTATGATCATAAAAGGAATGTAATGTGGACTCTGACTTATTTATTACTCCCATGTTAGCAAAGTTTGAGAATCACAGACTTTTGTAGCCAATGCAATTAAATTCAATGCTTTTGTGTTTTTTTTTTAATATATTTTGGCTTACTTTATATCAATATGCAATAAATAATCACCAGCGGTGACCATAGCTTTAGCTGCGCATTAAAGACTATTGTTGAAAGCAGAAACGTATTAATCAAAATGTTCATAGGTATGCTTAATTGCACATAACTTATAACACTTTTAAACTTGTGGCACCAGCTATTTTTTAGTGGATAAACATGATTTAGTTTTAAGCTTATGGCACTGTCTGCTTTTTAGAAGATAAATATTTGGTGACATGGCTACTACCAATGCTGTAATCAACATATTAGTTGTAAATAAACACTTTCTTCTGTGAGATTGCCACAAATGTAGATGACTATGAACTTAAAATCACCAATTGTTTTAAAATTGATCAACGTTTTGCAATGACATAACAAACAGAACAAAATATCTTAGTTTTAAGCTTGTGGCACCAACTTTTCTTAGCGGATAACATTTTATGACATGGTTACTAATGCATCAATGTATTCTTCTGTTTGATTGCAACAAATATAGATGGCTTTGAGCTTAAAAAGGCCAAATGTTATGAAATCAATGCATATTTTGTAAATATTTTGGCAATTAATGAAGTAATTTTACAATTTAATATTTCTGCAACATTGTAGAAACTGGGCAGTTATGATTGGCATGCTATTCTTAGTCCATACTTTCAGGATTAATGTATAAATTATGTACAGCTTCAAATTATATATATATATATATATATATATATTTTTTTTTTTATTTGTGAAGCAGTCCAAATAGCTCCAGAGTATCTCAAGATAAATTCTAGAACTCTCCATCATATTACTAGGTAAATGCCAGGTTTTTATTTTCTAAAATTTAATCTTTTCTAGAAATTTCTTACAAGTAATTTTGCTGTATTCTAAAGAACTATTACTGTGTCAGGTTAACTTTTGGTAAACTTGGCAAAGTATTTGTAACAACAGCTTTCTTCTGATATTTGCATTTGGCTTTTCTACATTACTTTGGTCTTCACTGAAAACGTTAACAAAAGTAACAGTTAAGCTACCATTCTTATATAGTCGTTTTTGACAACTTTTGGAAGGAATTGCTGCCAACATGAATTATTCGAGTTTTAAACAAATAGATCCCTCGGCTACGCCCTAGCGGCGCTTCGCCTACACTCCTTTCCTTCTAAAAAACATTCCTCGGCTACACTTTGAGGCTGAGGGCCCTCAAACCCTCGGCTATGCCTTGAGGCTCAGGGCTCTCAATTGTGTTTTCAGCTATTTGGGATTTCAAATGTTGGCTTTGAAGACCAACGTAATGCAGGTTACCGATGTTTTCAATGAAGATCAAAGTAATGCAGCATGTCCTTGCATTTTTTCAAGCTTTCTACTTATCGAGTATGTATTAAAACTATAAAAAGCTGTGTTGATAATATATTTATAATTGGTCTCAATTCATCTTACTTAGATGTATATTCATCTAAACTGCTAAATAACAAATTAATAAATAATTGGTTAAAGCTTTTATTTTTTAAGTGATTATGTAGGAATTGATTTTACATTAATGCCAAAAGTAAATTAGTCATTATTCTTTATCATCATGCTGTCTTCTGTGGTGTAGAGGTTACCTACCATGCTAACCTCTAGTTTGAGAGGTCGCAAGTTCACACCCGGCGTAGGGCAATGGATTTTTTCAGGCATAAAAGTCCTTAGCATGGCTTCCTTCGGAAGGGAAGTAAGGCTGGTGGTCCCATGTCGTAGATTTATGGCACATAAAAGAACTTCAAGCCTGATAGAGGCCTCTGAGCAAAATTCCGAATCTTTCATGCCCAATATAGAACAGGACACTATACCCCCGCCGCTGTAACATTGCACTTGACAGTTAGCGTTTAATTTGGTACACTCACAAAAAAACAGATGAAAAGCTTCAACCGTTTGACTTCCTAAGCCAATCACAAGGCAGCATTCCGAATGGTCGATGACAAAGCGGAACCGGAACTAGAATCGGCTCTGTTGCCAGATGTAACTATTCCCAACCACGTGCTTCAGTTTGTGAATCTCTAGAACGAGCGTCGAGCTGCTCTTTGCAAGCTACATATTGTTCATTGTTATTTATATTTGTGGTTATTGTTTGATAGTTTTGTTATTGTTCATTTATACATATATATTTATCTATTTTATATATATTTCATTCATATTATTTATTTAAACAAAACTTAAGTGCGATAATGTCTGAAAAAACGACGCCAATCGCCGAGTGATGATTCACGAAGTGAAAATCCTTTGCGCTGAGGTGTGCCATTTAATAGTCAGGCATTGGAACTATTAAGGAGAACCCAAGAATTCTTTGAACAGGAAAAGGAGTACGTGAAGCTTCATGGCAATCCCTCTAATCCTGCTGATAAAGCCGTACAACGAACTGCAGCAGTTCTTGGACTAAGCACGAGAACTGTTATTTACAAGGGAGTGAAACTCCAAGAGAAAGAGGGCAAAATCCCTGAACCATCTGGAACACAACAGGTATTTCTATCAACTCCAGGGAAGAAAAGAAAGCAGCCTCGTCCAGTCGCAAATCTTGATGCTTTCCAATTAGACGTCATACGTAGACACATTTATGCCTATTATCATAGAAAGGAGTATCCGACCATACCAAAGCTGCTTATATCGCTTATTTTCAATTAACAATAATAATACAAAATAGTTATTATTCACTGGCGTTTGCTACTTACGTACACTTTTTGTATGCAGCTTAGACACAATAGAAAGAACAATCAGCTGTTGTTTACTAGCCACTCTGGCAACGCCGCAACCACAATGTAGCCAACCTTACGCGAAGCCACACGAACTGTCAAGTGCAAAGATACAGCAGCGGGGGTATAAGAACCACAGCAGCTAAAGAGTGTCCATAAATAATACTCAACTTAATTTAATTTTTATCATCATGAAGTCCAAGAAAGGGAGGTGAACATGTCTCAGCTTCTAATGTGAAAATTTTGAGTTTATCTTCAAAAAGCTTTTAAGCACAATTTGTATGTTTACTAGAAACTATAGCAATTAAGACTGAGTATTTATTTATAACATATTTCAAACATCAGACTTTTAATTTTAACAAAAATGTTGCATAATTTTGTATTTAATTGTATAAAAATTTATTTTCTTCTCAAAGCGCTTAATCATTTTCTAGAAATATTTAGGAATAAAGCAGCTACACCAAAACAAAGTTTAGCACTAACAAACAATACTGCATTGATGATATTTTCCATTAACTGATATGAAGTCCTAGTAAGAAGAACATTAACTGTCTGCTATATCTCCAAGCATGCACCCGCTCCAGTGAATAAGGACAATAAAGAGAACACAAATGAACGCTAGTAAGCTACTATATAGTGTAACACAGCAACGTGCTACCCATCAAAGTTCAGTCTGTAGGTGAAGGAAAAAGGTGGTGGTATCTTACTGGCTAGAGCAACATACCCCTCCTTGCATATTGTTTAAAAGCCACTTTATGTAATGGTCATTGTGTGATCCACAAAAATGGATATGAAGCAGCATTAGAGCCATCACCACCAAGTTTTAAAAGTTGAGTTAGACAAAAAAGCATGTCTTGAAAGGTTATTAGAGGATACATTTGTGGATCTTTGCTCTTCACAAGCCGCACCTACTGGTCCTTTTCAGAGTTCAAGAGGACAGGCTCACTTAAGATAAACATTGTTCTCTACCCTCATGACAGCCACAGCTAAAAATGTGTTGAAGGTAACAGAATTGTTGAGAAGAGCTTTGATGCACAATGCTCAAATTAAGGAAACTTTGGTTATTGGATCAGCAGCAATTAGGAGACAGATTCTACATGAAAAACTTCACTTGAGGCAGGTCTGCAATTGAGTGAGCAGAATTTCAATTGAACAAAAAAAGAGTATGAAAAGTTAAAAGGAGGAATATCAAAAAATATTTTAACATGAGGAAATCTAGAAGTGTTGCTCTTTCTTCTAAGTAGGTGATTTATATTGTGACAGTTTCATTGGAGAAACAAATAAAAGGTCACTGCAAATTGGTACACTATGGTTTACCTGCCCAAATGGTTTGAAGTGTCAATAAGAAGCTTTCATGACATGTCCAGAATCCTTTCTCAACATAAAACCTCTGCCCTCATCCTGAGAAGTGAGTGAATTTCACCAAATCAAGGTCAGAATTTTGTCTCATCTCCCACACTGTTACAGACTTGTACCCTGAGAAATTCTTTTTCACCTTCTGTGAATTCATGGTCAATTTGAATCACCAGAAGTTGTAGTGGCTGCATATGAAGAGTATCTTTTAACCATACCTGAAGAAGCTGGGTGATCATCTGAAAAATGGAAGGGACAGATGAGTAACTATGTAGTCATGGAGAGTACTTTGAGAAAATGTAATGGTATGAACTTATAATTTCCAATTTTTTACTTCCAATAAAACTTTCAAAGAAACTCTCTTATGCCAGGACAGCAAATTGATCAACCTGTCTCCAGGCTTGGGTGAACATCACCAGCAGGCTGAAGGGTCTTGGGCAAAAATAGAAAGAGGCTTTTATGCTACAGTGTAACTGTTCTACTTCGAAATTATTTCTTATGTCTGCATCTCCTAATCATTAATACAACTATCAGCGACCTGAAGTCTGCTATATTTCTTCTCATGAGATTAAAAACATGTTCGAATTCAGGAGTAGTTAAGACTGCCAACATAACCGGTGCTGTTTTAACATATTTTGATATTCAATCTGACCACAAATACAAGTTAATCCTGCTCATTTATTATCTTCCACACTAAGCATGATGACTCAGACGGTAGCATCTGAGGTTCAAAATCAGGGGGTCCAGGGTTTGATTCCCGTTGGACTGGCCACCCTAATTGGGTATTTTTTGGGTTTTTTTCCAGGTTGGTAGGCAAATGCTAGGGTGGATTTTACACTACCATGTTATTTTCCTATCAGGAGTCAGGTGTTATGAGGCCTCGCATGATGGTTGGTGGTATGTAGTCCATGCAGTGGATGTGCTTTAAGGAGAGAATTGTTCCTTTCTTAACACAGAATCTTCTACCTGAACCTACCTGTTCTATTATTCCAGATGGGAGAGATCGAAGAGCATCCTCAGATGTTCTATTTGAAACAGTACAGATCCAGCTGCACTGCCCTTCATATTCTCTCACCTCATTCCTACCTGCCGGAGGTTTTCATTAATTCTTAACATCTTCCCCTACTTGCAATGAAGTAGTCAGATATGCAAATTTTACCCCCTTATCAGATTTCAAAATGAAAGGAAATTCGGTTTCATAAGAATCGAAGGCCTGGTAGTACTGCTTCTTTTTGTCACACATGCTGAAATACTTCTTGCTACCACACATAATTACGTATTAAACGACAGCAAAGATTGCCGCTTCCTAGCCTATGAGGTGTGATCAAAAAGTTTCCGGAATGGCTTCACAACGATGCTGATGCTGAGATTTCTTTAGTTCTTATCCAGACTGTACATGCAGCGTTCCTTTACGATAAAAATGAGAGGTCACGTGACTTCCTGTGACCATGCAGTGACGAGGTAGATGCTCTGAAGTGAACACGTGTTTTGTATGTGCTGCGATTTTTCCGTAGCAAAAATGTCAGATTACGAAGAACAAAGAACGAACATCAAATTTTGCTTTAAATTCGGTAAAACTGCAACATAATCCTATGAAATGTTAAGAACAGCTTATGGGGAGGAAGGTATGGTCAAGATTCAAGCATTTGAGTGGTTTACAAAGTGGTGTGACATCAGTTAAAGATGCAGATCATTTGGGGTGATCCTGTTCCAGCAAAACTGATGAAAATATCAATCAGGTGAGGGAAATGGTCTTTAGGCGCATTACAATAAGAGAACTTTCTGACTCATTAGGACTCTCCTTTGGAAGTGTTCAAAGCATTTTGAAAGACAATTTCGACATGCTCCTGCATTATGACAACGCGCCCGTGCAAAAAGCCATTTCTGTTCACCAATTTTTAGATAGAAATAGGATGAATACTGTTCCCCATCCCGCCTATACTCCAGATTTGGCACCAGCGGACTTTTTTCTTTTCCCGCGACTTAAAATGAGGCTCTGAGGACACCGTTTTGAGGACATTGATGTCATCCATCGCGAATCGCAGAAGGCTCTGAACATGTTGGAGGTGCTTCCAGCAGTGGCAGAAGCGCTGGGACAAGTGTATCAACTCCCAAGGAGACTGCTTTGAGGGTGACAGTGCAGATTAGACGAAACAAACTGTTGTGTAGTATTTATGACGCCATTCCGGAAACTTTTTGATCATACCTCGTATACATATCGTTTTAGTTGAATGCCCATTTACTGCTCATCAATTACCAAGAATGCATTATGATGATTTCTACTTTCATCATGTAATATAGCAGCCCTCCCTCCTTCTTTACTGCTGGTTATCACTAGAGGTCATTAATGGTGGTATCAAATGTTAAATCCCACAAAACGAAGACCACATGTTATGCATTTTGTTGCACCCCAGTAAAGGGCAATCATGATGGTAAAGGATACACATTATTAACATGATACATTTGGGATGTAATCTTGTTAGCAATATGACCTACATTATCATCATAAACAAATTACAATATAATGCAAAAGAATTTAACACTTTGCGATGTATGTGGTGAAAATCTGTAACACTTTAAATCTGCCCACAAAGCTGCAAAAATTGTCATAAGGTTGTAAAAAGTCTCTGTTTCGTACATTTTATGTGTAAACCATAAAAGAATTTACAAGGCCTGGATATTAAAATATTATCATATTAGGGTCAAACTGGAAGATACTTATTAAGATTATTTTAAGAAAAAGCTGAATATATATTGTTCCGAGCAATCTTATACAAAAGCTGGTTGGATACAAAAGCTTGGTTAACCTGTGATGGCTCCCAGGATTTTTAAGGTAAGATCTGAGTTGAGCTGATATCGCTCCATTAAAATTAAAAATGGTATTATGCAGCGTATAAATACTATACAGAGTTGAAATTATGAGGAAATCATGTAGGAACCATGACTGGAGGAATCTGCATTATCATTGATATGGCTTTTTTTTAAAAAAAAAAATATATATATATATAGTGAAAAAATAAGAGACATGCTTTTTAGCCTGTTGTTCATGCATCTTCACAATAATAATAATAATAATAATAATAATAATAATAATAATAATAATAATAATAATAATAATTTATTGCCAGTTTACTCGATACACAAGTTTTTAGCATAGTCAATTATACAAATTTACAATTATTTAATCAATCAATTAATTAATTTTGAAGATTTAGAAGCTAGTAACAGTGATGTGTCATAATTTAAAATAGAGAGAGTTGAAGGGTGTTACACTACATCACTAAAAATGTAAGAACTTTTTAGTGATGTAGTGTAACAACCTTCAACTCTCTTTATTTTAAATTACAATTATTTATTGAACATGCTCTAATTTGTATAGTGGCTTTTCAACTAAATATTATGGTAGACATGTGAACACTATATAAAGAACAAATCAAACAAAAAACAATTGATGTTACATTCACATGACTTTCTCTACCCAATGTTATTAATTGGTAAAAAAAAGTTTATTTTTCTGTCTACTTCATTTTAATCGAGATAAATGGTTGCAGAAATAGCTACTTCATTGCACATTTCATTATAAATGCAAAGGGAATAGCAATAGTCAAATGTTTCAGAACTGGATGCTATATGCTGGCCTTACTTTCCATGCAGTTATGAGAAATAACTGATTGTCCACAAGTTGACAAAGGTACTGAACAATTCAAACCATTAATGACAGATATCTCAGAAATTGCTTATGCCACAAAAAAAGTTATTCAAAACACTGTGAGTCTTAAAGAGATCTACATGTTTTTGTCTAGTGCATTTTCATCTACCACTTAACATTTACCAGAGTTTACAAAATTCCTCCCAAATGAAAAGGACTTCATAGGCTATTCCCAGAAAATTCAAGATATACATTTTATTTGTCAGGTAAATATCAAATGGTCTTTTAATTGTTAAGAGCAATTTTTTTGAGAAAATCTAAAATTTCGAAAACTTTACCGTTTAAAGGGTAGTTGGGGTGGGAGATTTTCTTGTAAATATTCATGTCCCATCTTTGGAAGGTACTGAAAACTTAAATACCAAGTTTGGTATTTATCCAACCTTCTTTTTTTTTTCTTCTTTTTTTTTTTCTTTTCTTTTTTTTTTGGAGTTATGCTACAAGATGCATCCAGAAACTAAGTTCTCACTGGGTCCAGAGATGGCACATGAGTGGTTGGAAGGGAATGGGAATTTAAAATAAAGAGAGTTGAGGGTTGTTACACTACATCACTAAAATATTCTTACTTGAACGCGTTTCGGGAGACGGCTTGTTCCCATCGACAGCATGTCAACTGATTTTGCCAGTCATTGTCTGGGGGATGTGTGTGGCTAATGGGGTTCTCTGGTGCTGGGCTGATGAACCTCCAAAGGCTGCTGGGTGGCGGCAGTTCGAAATGCATTAGGTGATTCCTGTGTTTGACAATATGTATTTTTTCCCAGATGTCCAATTCATTGCTGCTGTTGATCGGTTTTAAGAGTTTTATGTTTGGAGTGATATCATGGTTTGAAGACCAGAAATGATGTGCTACTGCTGATTTATCTGGCTGCTTTTGGTAAATGGATCTCATATGCTCTTTAAATCTTATTTCAAGATTTCTTTTGGTTCTTCCTATGTATACTAGGTTACATTCATTCCAATCAATTTGATATATAGCAGCTGATTTATCGTTGGGGATAGGATCTTTTGTTCTGTTGCATAGTAGTTTCTGTATATTGTGGTTATTCTGTGGAGACAGTGTGATGTTGTATTTCTTGAAAATCCTTTGAAATTTATGATGTGTCCAAGGGTGATAAGTGAATTTTCTATATGCTTGTGGTTTTTGTTGTCTGAGTAACGTAGTCATTTGTTGGATGTATTTCTGTCTTTCAAACCTTTTTATCTTCTTATCTATTATTTTTTTCTGGTATCCATTCATAGTGGCTATGTTGATAATGCGTTGGTATTCTTTCTGGTATTCCTCTTTCTCCATTGGTAAATGTACTAACCTGTTTGTAATACTATTTAAAATTGCATGTTTGTGGCTTGTAGGATTGTAGCTATTGTTTTTAATATAATTTTCTGTGTGCACTGGTTTTCTGTAAATGCCGAACGTTAGTTTGTTGTGTGCATTATTCCTGATGATCCTGATGTCTAGGTAAGGTAATTCGCCATTTTCTTCTTTTTCTATTGTGAATTTAATAGATCTTTTTTGTAAATTCAATCATTCAAAGCATCTTCTGAAAGTTTTTTTGGAACAATAGCAAAAATATCATCTACATACCTATACCAGGTTTTGAATAGATGTGGGAAAGATTTAGTAATATGGCATTCAAAATGGCTCATATACAGTTCTGCTAAAAATGGTGAAAGGGGTTTTCCCATAGTTAGGCCTGAGGTTTGTTTAAAGATTTTGTGATGGAATGAAAAGAAATTCTGGTCCAGACATAATTTTGTTAGTTTTAGGTAATCTTCTGTTTGTGCTCTAGGTGTGCCATTGTTTAATATCCAATTTTCTAGGAGTGGTAATAATTCTTCTTTTGGTATGCTTGGGAAGAGTGCAGTGACATCAAATGATACCATCATGTCTGTGGGTGATATATTTATATTTGAAAGGTGACTGGTTAATTCTAATGAATTTTTTATACTTAGACTTTTGAACATAGGCATGGAGTTGAAGGTATTTGAAAGCCATTTTGCTAATTTATATGTGGGAGAGTTTATGTTATTCACTATGGGCCTCATTTTGTTGCCGAGTTTGTGTATTTTTGGTAGTGCATATAGCCTAGGTATGGTGGGAAAATCTGGTTTAATTCTGGATTTTTCGGCTTTTGTTAATGTTTTGGTTTCTATCAATGTGTTCTGGAGTGAGTTGGTGCATTCTTTTAATGGATTTTTGCTGATTTCCATGTACTCTGGGCTATGTAGTAATTGCAATACTCTAGATTCATAATCTTCTTGGTCTAATATCACTAATGTATTTCCTTTGTCTGTTTTGGTGCATACTACAGGCTTTGACTTTAGAGATTTGATAATTTTTTGATGTGGTATGTAATGGTGTATTTGGGCTTGTATCTGGTCCAATATTGGTTCACACTGTGATTTTATTAAAGTTTTATCATTATCTGTTAGGTGGTTGGAGGCTATTTTGATATCAGCAACAAAGTTTTCTGTATTTTTTGTGAAGTTGAAACAGGTTTTTAGGCCATTGTTCAAGACAGATAGCTCAGTGCTGGTGAATGGTTCTTTTGAGAGGTTAACTACATATTGGCCTGTTGTAGGTTCATTGTTTAGGTTATGTTTATATGTTGCTTTCCATTTTTGGTTATGTCTAGGGGATTTTTCCCAGTATTCCAGGGAGTTTTTTTTGTTTGAATATAAGGCTGTTTAGTTTCTTTTTCAGTTTGTTTTGGCGCTCATTTTCTTGCTAAGTAGCGTAAGGAAATTTGACCATAAATTTTCCCATAAGGGTATTCCTAAACCTTTCGGTAACCATAAGTGTAATTCATAGATTCTAAGGTCCAAGCCCTGTAAATTTGCATAATGTTTGTTCTTTTCTATTTCGATTACTTTCTTGTCTGCTACTGTTTGATGTTTTACATTGTGATTAAATTTTACGTATTTTCTAACGAAGCTTGACGTAACTTTGTGTTTTAAGCAAAGATTTAGGAATCTTATGTTTGCAGCCGTGTTTTTCTTTTTGATTTCTAGTTTTAACTATAATTCTTCTTATAGACTTATAAGTCCAAATGACTGACTAATTTTGAAGATTTAGAAGCTAGTAACAGTGATGTGTCATAATTTAAAATAAAGAGAGTTGAGGGTTGTTACACTACATCACTAAAATATTCTTACTTGAACGCGTTTCGGGAGACAGCTTGTTCCCATCGTCAGCATGTTCTCAACTGATTTTTCCGGTCATTGTCTGGGGGAATGGGTATGTGCATGCATAGCAGTAGAGAGCGCGTATATGGGTAATGCAGTGCAGTTTCAATCTTGTAATGGCAGTAGTTATTGCACAGCACTAGGAGAAAATAGCTGCACCAACATTGTCTCCCGCCGACGAGCTTAATGTAGCTTAACAGATTTCTGCATACTCAGAAGTATTCTGCATTCAGAGATCCATTTGTATATGGACACAAATTATGAGCAACAGTATGTTCAGACAATTCACTGAAGGCCAAACAAATGTACATGATGAAGACTCTAGTGGCCAACCGTCCCTGGTGATGCCAGAAATGAAAAGTGTGCAGCAAGCAATTGTGCAGAACCAGCACTTCACAATTTCAGAACTCTCTGGTCAATTCCCCCAGATTTCTCCTCACTGGTGCACGAAACTGTCACCCATGGCTTGGCTTTTGGAAAGTGTGTGCAAGATGGGTGCCAAACTGCTGACAGATGAACATAAAACCAAATGTCCAGCCACAGCACTGACATTCCTCCAGCGGTATGCAAAGAAAGGTGACCAGTTTCTTGACAATGTTGTCAGTGGCGATGAAACATGAGTGTCACAAGCCACTCAACAATCCATGCATTGGTGGCATAGTGGTTCACTTGTGAAGAATAAATTCAAGCAGACAATCTGCAAAAAAAATTTCATGCGCACTATAGTGGTGTCCTGTGCAAGTTTTTACTGTGAGGGGAGACCGTAAATTCTAATCAGTATTGTCAAGACATTGTGAAATCTGAGGAGGGCGATCCAGAACAAAAGATGTGGAATGCTGACAACAGGCATTACGCTTTTGCATGACAATGCCTGATCCCATGCAGCTTATGCCACATGGGATCTGTTGCTTCAGTTTGGACGGGAGATTTTTGACCACTCACCCAGCCCTGACCTTGCATCCAGTGACTTCAATTTCTTCTGTCTCATGAAGCGCTTTCTGACGGAAAACGTTTTCTGAGGTACAGATGGCAGTGACTTCATGGTTCCAAACGTTGCGGTAGACTGCTATGACACAGGTATACATGCGGTGCACCAGTACGATAAATGCCTCAATAATGGTGGTGACTGTGTTGAGAAGTAGCCAGTGAATTTCTGTAAATCTTAATACGCATAAAAGTCAGTGTATGTATGTACGTATGTGTTCCTTACAGGCTTCTACACTATTGCACTGATTTTGACCAAAATTACCACATAACGTTTGACACAAGGCAAAAATTACTATCTAACTTAGAATTTAAAACTATGCCCCATTTCACACGATTAGTCATTTAATTTTATGTTATGACTACAAAAGCTCGCAACACCATCTATATCTTTTTCAACAGTAATCGTAATAGTTTGAATATTGCCAACATAAGAATAACAATTACTTAGGCTTTCACGACCTCACAAAATAACAAAGGAACAGCAAGTTCACATATTCGTTGATCTCCTTTCTGACATTGATCTAGGAGCAATAACACAGTCAAATAAATAATTAGCTACCCAGCCTATGATAACAGCAATAGCATCAAACCAGACAGAATACCACTTCTTCTTTACCGTCATTAGATTATTTATTGTTTATAGGTATAAAATAACACAATAACATTCAACATAATTGCACTGATTACAAAAGTCTCAATGTTGCTCAAACATTGCTTACATAGTAGTAATAAATAATCAAAGTTAATATCCATACGTTCTGTCATCATTCTCCAATGTTCGGATACTCTCATATTATAATTTGTAGTTTCTATTTTTTTTATAAGCTGCAGGTTTTTCTCTATGGGAAGTTTGTGATGCTTTTATAAGCAGAAAAACAAAAACTGAGTGACATATAAAGTTTACATTGGGCATGGATAACTACAACAGCATCAAGCAAGTTTAATTAATACTTCTTATTGTTATTCTTCTTTTCTTTGTATATTAATGTTGCCCTTCATTTTATTTTGTCTTTCATGTGTTTTCTTAGCAGTTTTGTATATGCTGGTTACTGAGAATGTACAAGGTTATGTTGATGTTAGCTAAACTATTATTTCTTACCAACCGAGATTTTCCCTATAAATAATGATGAGGAAACTCAACTGTGACAATGTGGAGGTCTCTCGCTGCATTCATGAGATATCATTACAAACTGTGGTATTTGTGGATGTTTAGCAGTGCTTCTGCATAGCATTTTATTTTTTTTGTTCTTTATAGAATCCCGAGATTTTTAATAAACTCTCCAAGTATCTTGAGTAATAATTTTTAAATGCCTCCACAGAAATGCAAGGTTATTCGGTAAGTGCAACTTAAAGCAATGTTGTAGGGATAAACCATCAAACCACAGGCAACGCCAGGTATATCAGCTATAGTGTAGTAAATATTTCTCGTCTATTGATCCTTTTTGTTATCTTTCTCAGTTATTGGAACTTAATTTCTGGATGCACCTCATATTTACATAACACACACACATGCACACTTTTTTCTAAAAATGCTTTGTTTTGGGATTCAGGTGCCTCAAAACATGTATTTCCAGTGAAATCTCAGTGTCAAACTTTTGGGTGGAATGCAATACTTCCCTTATATACTACACCTAGTAGAGAAAGTAAAAATGTACCTTTTTATTTAAATCCCAATTGGAGAAGAAAATTGTATTACACATTACTAGGGACAGGACCTTTACACTCTAAAAATCCCTTTAATGTGTATGCATTGAAAATTTCCATAGTATACACATAAATATACCCATATAAAAAGTATTAATACATTATATTGACATAAAATAAAAATGTATGGGAATTTAATGTAATCTCTCCATGAATAAAACTATTGTGGAAATACTATTGTGAATTGTAAATATGGTTAATTATTTAACTCATCAAAAGTTATCTTTAATATTGAAGAATTAGGTCATACCCCTACTTACTTTTGGCATGGTTACATGAAAACAAGGCCTTCATATACAAGCATAACACCACTAAATTGAATAACCTGAAGTTTCAAATGAGAATGATTGCGAACCTGCAGGAATATTTTTGAAATTGAGCTTTTAAAACTATTAACGGTTGAATATTTTGAACTGCTATCCTTTGAGTAAAGCAAATTAAATTTTTATAAATGTTAAGGTTACATTTTTATAAATGTTAAGGGATGAAGACGTTATTTGCCCCACGTTTTGGGAGCCAATTTGAAGAATGTTTGTTGCTGCTACGTATGGAAAGTCAGTTTGAAGATGATGTATTATATTTCGACTGTTGGGGAGCCGAACTTGAAGTAGTTGCTACCACACGTATGATACCCGGTAGCCTTCGTCCCAAATTTAAAAATATTAACTTTTTAATTTGACTGTTTCTTTAAATATTAAATATTTATGTTTGCCTCGGCTGCATCAGTATTATTGTTAGAGACATGGATTTCTTAGCAGGGAGGTGGTGCGACTGAAGAATGTAGGCTTACACAGATTATAATTTTTACTTCACTCCTTTTTATTAATTCTTGACACTATTTTAAATAACACTTCACTGATATAGGGAGCTGTAAGATTCTTTTATTAAATACTTGCACCTTTTAAACACGTAAACTATTTTCTCACACAAAATACATATTAAATTTCTCGACAACACATCTCGCATCCGGTTAGGAACACTGTCTACAACCAACACATCCAGTAATGAGCGCTGTCTACAAGCAACTGACTTGATTTTTAACGTCTAAATTTGTAAATTTCTGTATTTCAAGTCTCTGATTGGCTATTCCTAATCCAATAGAATACCTTCATTTAAATAAAGCTTTTTCTGATTGTTGATTGGCTATTTTATAAACTGTCACAAAAATTACATTATTGCTTCCAAGAATCAAGTAGCATTAAACTTTCAAATTCATCATTGCCTGAAGGTTACCTCATTGTTAGCAACTTTTAACTTATTCTCACAGCTCCTACATTATTAAATTACGTAATACATTCACATAACATTATTACACATGTATACAATAATATAAACATATACAATGACTGTAATATACTCTTTTTATATATTGTTACATACACATATTGCTTTAAGGTGGGCTCTTATTGAATTTATATATTATATAATTTGACTGAAATCATTTAAGTGTTAAAAATACTGCCTCAGGGATACTAAAGCATAAAATTTAAACTAAACTTAACATTACATATAAGTATAACCAACGCACTTGAACTCAATTCTGAGAACTCCTTAACAGCCTTCATGCTGTGAGGGAATGGCTAAGACCAAATAAGGTGAGAAATTACAGTATAATGGGAGCTATTTATTGTGTGCGTGTGAGCCACCATCAGTGTTGCCAAGTTTCAAGACCG
This sequence comes from Deroplatys truncata, assembly GCA_030765065.1. Lineage (NCBI taxonomy): Eukaryota > Metazoa > Arthropoda > Insecta > Mantodea > Mantidae > Deroplatys > Deroplatys truncata. Next base: position 83,515,446 of record CM060988.1, read on the forward strand.
ACTCAATGGCACATATTATTTGGAAATATTGTACATGTAAATAACATATAAAGATAAAATAATAAAATATATTTATAAAATATACATGTAAAACAAGAAAATATGCTTATTGTTAAAGTGCAAATTATATGCAGTATTAACGCACCGTTTAAATTGTTGGAAAATTAGTAATTAACTTACATACTAAATGAGCCTACTTTCTACATAAGAGAAAAAGTACACTTGCATTAAAATCCTGTCCCTATACATTACATTTAGAGCTTGTTCTTGAAATTGCACTAATACCTCTTCTACCCTGTATATGTAAATTTTGTTGCTGGAGGTTACTACAGTGCCATTTGCATCAACTTTGCAAAGTGAATAAATTAAATTAGGTTCAGTCAGTCGAAACAACAAGTGTTAAAAATATGACCTCAAAACTTTCATTATAGGCTAACACACCACACTATTATTTATACATGTGTAATCATTAAATCATAAAGTGAACTGTATTTATAAATGCAAACAACTTTGAGTGATGAAAGCTAAAGCAGAAATATTATTAAATAATATATATATATATATATATATATATATATTATTTCAGCTACCTAAAAATGTAAGTGAACCTACCATAATAAAAAAAGCCCTTTCAAAAGCATTACCTGTTTGTTGTAGAATTCAATTTTCCATTAATGTAACTAACTACTGGTTTCACATCATTTGGAGTCTGAAAAATAGAAAAAGCAATAACTTCTAAAAGTGCTTCAGTAAAAGTAATCTTAGAGAGACATAATTTTTGGTGTTAGCATTTATCATACTAATAAAAGCCTATCAAACAAAGTATAACACAAAATCAAAGACACAGAAAGACAAGAAGTTGTGTGAATGTTTCAGTACTGTGTTGTGCATCCTAACTGCTCTTCAGGCCTGAATTGATGAAAGTAGCATCATAAGCCAGAATGAGATCCAGTAAGTTTAACGCCATTTTATAAATTAGACCACAACCAGTAGGTTCATAAAACATTTAATTGTTTGGATATTATACACCAGGGTTCTGTTTCATAAAGGCTTAATTACTAAACAGTTTACTAGACTGTGTTTCATATGACTACTACAGTTAAAATAATAATTACTCTAGTAAAACTATTTCTACTGTAATATGCATTAGATATGTTTCATATAGTTACTAAAGTAAAAAACATTACTATAGTAATTATTTATGGAAATTGTCTTTTATTATAAGTTTTTACTAGATTAAACACACAACTGTTTCATATATATTACTAAGGTAATTTTACTTATATTCACATTTAAGTCTTTTACTCAAATTTATGGCTGAGTAAAATAATTTACTAGTGTTCATAAACACTAATTTATAAGTGCACAGGCAAAAAATATGTCCTCCCATGAATCAAAGAACATTAATGGGGAATTGTGTCAATATTAGACAAAGCATACTCAGATTAAGAGGACAATTTGAAATACTGCAAAGCACTTATGAATTCATGAATGTTTTAAGTTATTTCAACAGTTCCAGATAACATCTCTGACATTTATATGGGGTAATGTTGCAGTCAAGCATCCAGTAGCCACGCAATCTTGTTAAATCATGTAGACAAGGAAATCCGCGAAGAGTAACAAGTGGATCATTGCCGATAATTTAGGGCCCTAAGCTGCAAAGCATAGTCCAAAGTTGAGGGCCCTAAGCCGCAAGATGTAGCCGAGCAATTTTTTTGTTTTTAAATAGAGTGAAGCAGTTGTGGCCAAGGAATGATGAGTAGGATCTGAAGCTAAACCCCGAAATTAACATATGGAAACAATGCATAATACCAACAAAAAGTTTTCTACGGCATCCACTTTATGCCGCAATTGTGCTAATAATAATTTCTCATAGGTTGCCTGCTGATGTTACACAGTCTTGGATACTTTGGCAGCAACATCACCTGTATACACTTATCACTGATAATAAGGACAGCAGAAACAGCAAACTGATTTATTTCTGCCTATTTTTTTTTCCTGACTTTTGCTTCTTATTAAAGAAGCAGAACATTTTCCAAACAAAACTTCATTCGAAATGATTTTTGTAATGAAACTTATTTGTTTTAAGGACTTAATTGTTCCTCTAAGTCATTTTGCCAGTAGAGCAATAATTATAGCCTCCTATGATGCTTGCTATGTATTTCCCATTTAATTGTCTACTAGAGTAAACATTTTACTAATTTATATGAAACATAAAAATAAACTTTGGTAAATATATTAATTTACAATAAACTACTAGAGTAATTTACAACTTCTATGAAATTGAACACCAGATGTAGCTGAGTTGAACCTATCTAAAGTTCTAAACAAAATATTCACTTTTGTTCATTCACAAATACTTCTGCCAAGTTCACCTTTCACAGAAAGAACACTTAAATATTGTTACCTTCTTCTATACCAAAAATTAATGATTAATGGTTTTTATTTTTTAAAGCAGTTTGTGGGGAATTTATTGATGCATGTATTTGGGGAGATTCTCTGACAATACTTGTAATAGGGTTGACCAGGTACTTTTTTAAATAACATAATGTTAACGCCCATTCTTATTACACATGGCACCATAGGTGGTGGACAATGATGATGTATACAATGAAATGGCATTTGGAAGGAGGCATTCCAGGCTTAGGTTTAGGGTACCTCCCCCACATTTGCCAGCTATGACTGAGAAAAACCTGGAAAAAACCTGTCAGGGAAGCCAGTCCTGGCAAAATATGAACCACAGACCTCCCATTCATGGGTCTTTTTAAAAACCTTGGCTACCTATGTCAGTTCCAGGTAATCATAAATTACGTCCCAGATTTTATGTCTGACTCGTGGCAAAATAAATATGAAGCAAGTTTTGCTGCAGTCATCAAGTATTTCTTCTCACGTTCATGATGAATCACACTTTTGAAAGAAAACATTTACCAATAAAGTGAGATTTAGTTTCTAATGCTATCACTCGGGAGTAGGGGGGGGGGGGTCCCCCTTTAAAAAAAATATATATATATCTCACTTACATTACCTCAATAAGCTATCAGATAGACATTCTCTTTCAGTAGTCAATATTACTTTTAACTATACAGTGTTAAACAGTAAATTAGCATAATTAAACTATCTTCAAGTTTAGAGCCCAAAATCAGGCCTTCACCTCTTGGTTAAAATACCAACCAAACATTAAAAGAAGGCTTTAAGAAAATAAAATGAGGCAAAATGTCAATCTTTACTCATCCATTTTTTTTTAATCAGTAAATGAAGTGATCATTAATAAGTGCTCAAATCAGTGTAAAGTCCAAAGAGTCAAGAAACGCAATCTTACAATCGGATAAGGGAAAAATTCTTTTACAGGCAGCTCAACCCAAGAAAGTTTTTGAATGATGAATAAAAATGAGTTTATACCAGAAAGCATAAACTCTGAGTCTAAGCATTTTATGTAGGTTTAAACTCGAGAACGTATGAATAAAAGTTACCCAAGTATAAATTCACGCTCAGAGTTTATACTTCTTAACTTAATGTAGTTTAATCTTACATTGTTGACTATAAAATACATTGTCGCACATCCTTATCACTGCTGTGGCTTAATTTTGTTGCAGTACTGGTTTATACTTGCACTGGATTTATGTGTAAACAAACAATGGTGTTAACATGCCAGATACATCGAGTATTGAGGATGTCAGTGAACTTAATTTAACAGATGAAGTTTTTATAAGTGTGCTTTAAAGATATCCTGTGCTATTTTCCAAATTGCAAACCCCAGCCACAAGGGAAGAAGAAACGAAAACTGCACCTAGCAATATTCGACATGCAGTATGGAAAATGTGTGGCAAAAAATCAGATAATCAAAGAACTTAACATGAAAACATGTCGTTTAAATATTTTGCAGCATTGTTGTGGAGTAGTAGTATTTCTTAAAGGTGTCATTAGCCATGGAGCTAAACCAAATCCTTAATCACCTAAAGAAGAACATGTGTTGGATTCTCTTTAATCACTCTATACACATTTGACTTCTTCCAAATCTGAGAATCATGCACGCTTCCCGGCCAAGAAACATAAATTTTTATAAACATCTCTTTACTATTACATCCATTACACTGATGCTTGTAAATTGCTTCCTGTTCATATATTCATCCCGTGGTTTGTGTGCAGTCCAGGGCACCTATTGCACATGGAAGAAAATATTTCCTTTGGCACTCCAATTTAGCCTTTTCAAGAACCTCAACTGTGTTTGAAAACTTAATCCACATATTAGCCTTGGCAATGATAGTATCTATTAACTAAAAATGGTTTAGCATATGGTAGATTGGTGTATACCTAAATCTTCTGTAACACCCATCTGAAATCCTGGGTCAACCACATACCTCAGCAAAATGCATAGGCTTTGTTCAGATGAAAGGACTCCTCACATAGTTTCCCTGCTTTCACCCAAAAAATGTTCTACCACTTAACATTCTCTCCTTCAAAATCTGTACAAACTCTTGGAATTATGGTCATTTCCATCACGACCCAATGAATTGAAATTGAGTTTTATTTATGGATGCTCCTTAACTGCTATGGTTCTTAGCGTCCCATTCTACTTTGGGTGTGAAAGACCGGTAATTTTGCTCAGAGGCCTCTTTAGCAGGCTTGAGATTCTTTTACATGCTGTAAATCTACGACACAGGACCACCGGCTTTACTTCCCTTCCGAAGGAAGTCATGCTAAGGATTTTCACGCCCGAAAAAAATCCATCGCCCTCCGCTGGGTTTGAACCCCTGACCTCGAGAACCCAATGAATACTTTTCTAGTATGTGTAAGTTATTCATAAATTCAGCCATTATACTCTCCATAAATTATACCATTATCTTCACACTCATAAAAGTAAGGTTGAGTCTGTTATAGGCCAAGCTCAACCTAAACGTATAAACTCACCACAAAAACACTTTTTTATTCATACAATTTTCTTAGTTTATACTCCCTCTCGAGTATATACTCCAGAGTTCAGTTTGTACTCTCAACTAAGTTTATACTCCAAACTTTTATTCATATGATTCACACTATAAACTTGAAATTTGTTGAGCAAGAGCACATACTTTTATTAATACCACCCTTTAACTCCAATGCTTCAGCTTACTAGACAGATATGCCAACCATTTACATTCTAAACCAGAAGATTGATACTGAACAAGCAATTACTGTTTCTTTACTAAAAGATTAGATTTAATGAAATATATTTTTATCAACGTAATTCTTTTCTCACGGTTCTTTTTAAAAGTACTTAAAATGTCTTATCAATTAAAGGAAAAATCCTCTGCCCCAGCCAAGAATTGAATGCAGGACCTTTGGATTGAGAAGCCATAATACTGACCACTCAATCACTATTTCAAATTGTTCACTACATTCTTTTGTTTTGAAAGTTTCGATATGTCCCAACCATACATGGAACACTTTGCTTGTTTGCACTCCATCTTGAAATACAGAAGTTATTTTCTGGCATCTCTGTAGAAAGCAAAAAATTTCTCAATTGCAGAAAAACGTGAAAATAGATAGAGTTTATTAAAGAGCATCCTGTACAGGTCTATTTGTTAAGCCTGGGAATGTTAACTCTACTTTATCAATCATGGCATTTGATACCAACAATATGACTTTATGGGCATTTTAAAATTACAGAACTTCAATACCAGACAAATGGAATATTTACACACATCAAAAGCAAACTATGAAAAAGAAACTTACTATGAGTATACCAAAATACTGAATGCCTTACCAGACATTTAGGTTACTGGCGGACAGCAAGAAAAAATATTTAACTGCTCAAAAAAAAAAAAATTATATATGTATGTAAACAGGCCTATTACCCTGTATACGAGTTCACTGATACCTCGTAACTCTTTAAGAGTAAGTTTCAGAATCTTATATCTGGTTAATAAAATGTGCTTATGTTATGCTGAATTATATATATGAAATGTACCTGCATACGCTATACTATATTAGCCAGTTTTTGTTTTGAACTGCATGTCCTATAACTGTTGGATGAAAAATTGTTCTAACTCACTGATTTGAGTGTAATTAAAAATGTTTCCATGGAGAGGGGACTGGATGTAGAAGGTGATTGCTGAATGATGTGTTCAAAATCAGAGCTCTGCTCACTGTGGGATCTCAAGAACAGGGAGGGGGCAACACACACACACAAAACATTTATGAATCTCCCAGGGAAGAACACAATTTTTCATAACAATTCAGCTGCCAAAGATCTGGCATTTGCTCATTTCTACTGTTGCATTTCACAGAAACAGTTGTTCTTATAATTCTTATAAAACACTAAAGTAATTCAAATCTGTATCTATGGAAATAGTAGCACTGGTGGAAGATGAAATGAACTGAAAATATGTTGTCTGCTATCAGATTACTGCATTTAGATGTGCTTTTAAGTCATAACTTCATCATAACCTATGCTTGTTTAGTTTAACTGCATATGTAGTGTTCAGTTCCACTTTTATTTCAATTACATACAGAAGGCAGACAGAAGTATTCAAATGTCAACATTATGCTAATAAGAGAGGACATTTAACTACCAAAGCATCACAATAAAATAAACAAATCTCTTCTATGTTTTAACACACCTTTATTTCATTTTTAATGTCACATGCATTTACTTAAATTAAACAAAACTATTTCTGTAATAAAAGCTAAAAATGTTCTCCCAACAGTTGGACATAAGTATTCACATAAACAAAATGCTTGTCCTCCGCAGGTAGTGGTTACCATGCTAGCCTCCAGTTCCTGAGGCCATGGATTTTTTCGGGCGTAACAATCCTTAGCATGGCTTCCTTCGGAAGGGAAGTAAAGCAGGTGGTCCCGTGTTGATTTACCTCAAGCAAAAGACCTCTGAGCATAATTTCCGGTCTTTCGGGCCCAATATAGAATGGAACACCAAAGACCACAGCAGTTAAAGAGCATCCATAAATAAAACTCAATTTAATTTAATTTTAAATAAACAAAACACAGCGCACTACTTGGTTATCATGCCTTTCCTATAATAACTGCTGCCCAACGCCTTGACATTGAATGCACATGCGTGCTGTTGTATCTGAATTAATTTTATTTTATTCCTGTAGTATGTCCTTCAATCTTGTTTTATTTGTGATGTGGTGTTTCCTGATTCTATCTTCCAATTCTTTCCAGATGTTCTTGATTGGATTCAAGTCGGCTAATTGAGATGAAGTTTTGAGTGCATAGGGCATGTTGTAGATGATCCATAACCTTGCAACTTCTGAGCCGTGCTTAGGATCATTGTCTTGTTGGAAATAAAAACTATTTCCAAGATTTAGTTTTTGAGTACTTCTCTACAGATGATCTTATAACCACACTTGTTCATGTTGGCATCAATAAAAGCTAGTTCACCAACACCCCCTGGCACCATACATCCCAATACCATCATTGACACCCCCATGTTTGACAGCAGCTTCCATATTTTTAGGTTCCCCTCAGTATTCTTCTGTCTACACCTTTAATCAGCCATCACTTCAGTATACATTGAACTTGTTTTCATCTGGCCATAACACACAATCCCAGTACTTATTGCTCTTTGTCACATACTCCTGGCAAATGCTAAATACTTTTTCTTGCTTACTTATATACTGTTTTCTTCTTAGTATTCTGGAATTGTACTCAGTACTGTTCAGAACCCTACAAACTGTTTTCATTAACCACCTTCCCAAGATGTTCTTCCAGATGTGCTCTAATTTCTGTTGCTGTTATTCTGGGATTTTACTTTATTTTCAGCACTTGTCTTTGATCTCTAGAAGAAAGTTTTGGCGGAGCACCTTTCCTAGGCCGATTGACAATGGCATTCCTCGTTTTGTAGCATTGGATGATACACCACACAGTGGATGGATTTATGTGTACAGCTTCTCCAATTTCTTTATATGTCTTACTTTGTTCATGCATATACAAGATGATTGTTCTCTCCTCTAGTCATCTCTTTTCCCTTCCACCCCATTTGGACTGTGGCCACTCATAGCTGAAGTTGCTTGTGTACTGTGACAGACGGAATGAAGAGTTCTGAAGGTACAAACGTCAACATTTCCATCGTTTACTGTGTTTTACTGCTGTATCATTGAGCATGTTTGAATACTTGTCATAAGGTAACCTAACATTTTTAAGAGACATCACATGTTGAATAATACACATTATTTTTATCATTTGTGTATGTGTTTGAAATATATGATAACACTTCAGTGGAATCATGAAATAATAAATAGTTCCACCTTCTGGTTCTATTAATTCAACATTTAAAACTGCATATCTATAGCTTTGAATACTTCTGTCCGCCTATGTATATTTTACCAGAAGAGAAGCTAAACAGTTTAAACCCTTGCTTCTTTTGTAAGTTCTTACTTCGGGTGCTTGTACTATACTTTTTTATTATTATTATTATTATTATTATTATTATTATTATTATTATTATTATTATTACTACTCAAAGTATATGATTTATTTACCCTTGTAATTTAATGGCACAGACTTTTAATAAGACCTGATCCAGTGTGCTATGCACAATCAGGTATTTTGAGACATTAATACACATGTAGGGTATTTTTAATAATATAGAGAAATACATACAAAGTGCAAAGACAGGGCCACCGGCTGTGAAAAATATATTTTGTTTAAATTATTTAGGACAGAAATATACATTTAATTACTTCCTGACATAATACAATAAGTCATACACTCTGCTTTCATCATAATGCAATAAGAATAAATTAGAAATATCAATATCAGAAATTCTTCTTTTCTGGATATAATTAAATGAAGCGTTTTAGACAGTGTGTATTTTGCTTTCTGATTTCAGAACGACATTTCTTAGTGATGCTTATTTCTTCTACAAGAGCCTTTAAACTTGCTTAAAAGTAGTGAACAAATCCCATCCCTTAACATTATCTACTTATGGTTCTGATCTCTCATAATGAAGCATAGAAATTTCTAAGCATTAAAGCCAGGACGAAAGCAAATACGGTTAATTATTACTAGACATTAGGCAGGGACATCACAGGTTACAAACCAACACCCATCTCTTATACAATCCGTTGGCATTTGCAGGCAGCACTCACCAGACCCTGTTTACCTGCCATCAGTGAACCTTGGCTGCTGTTTGAGTGAAGATAACTTGAAGCCAACTGCTTCAGAATTCCTATGCCTGCTCATTATTATCAGTCCAAAACAGTCATTTTCATCCTTAGACTCACCATTCATGTCTTCTTCAGTTGCACAATTATTCAGATAGGGTGCAATGTCCTTATTTTGCTTTAATCTAAAATCCATTTCAGTGGATACACCAATGCACATGCCAGTTATTTTTAATATGTACATGCACTAGAAGGAACACCTTTACTCAGATGTGCAAAACTACTGAACTTATACATTGTTAGGAGGATACACAGGGCCACTGTTATACAATATAACTACTATGTTGCCAATATATGAAAATTGTAGCTAAGCACATTTTACGCTTCCTTGGACAGGTTAGAGATCCTGAAATTTCATATAAAATAGGTACATTATCACAATTTATGGTAATTATGCAGAACTACGGCCGCTCGAAAAAAACAACGAATTCCGGTGTTAATGGTAGATTCTTTTATGCTGATTACGTTTTTACCAATTTGGTTTGTCGGAAAGGTTCCGTAATGGTGTTACATGTTAATTTATTGCATGCGCGTAGCGACGCTTATTTGCGGATATTTATTAAGAATGCTGGCTAGAAGGAGCAGGATATGGATAAAGAAGCTTTATGACACATTTGAGATGTAAACATATAGTTAATATAAATTTGTAGTACCTAAAACCTGGGTTTCATTGTCGGACTTAAGCTTATATAAAAAAAACTAACCTAACGCTAACCTTCCGTGAATTCAGAAACTTAAGCTTATATAAAAAAAAACCTAACCTAAGGCTAACCTTCCGTGAATTCAGAAACTTAAGCTTATCATAACCAACGTTAAGGAACGCACGCTCGCTTCGCTCGCGTGCTTTGAGGATAGCTACGCCTGCTAATTAACCTAAGTTTTTATAAAAAAACTAAACCTAACCTCCCGAAAATCACAAAGCTTAGGTTTTATAAATGTAATCATAACCATCGTTAAGGAATGCACGCTCGCTTTGCTCGCGTGCTAGCGTCGCTACGCAATAAATTAGCGTGTAACACCATTACGGAACCTTTCCGACAAACAAAATTGGTAAAAACGTAATCAGCATAAAAGAATCTACCATTAACACCGGAATTCGTTGTTTTTTTCGAGCGGCCGTAGTTCTGCATAATAACCCAATTTATTTTTCTTTACATAGTATATTTTATTGTCTGACACAAGATGTGTATTATTTACAAGAAAATAGCATATATCATTTTAAGTTTTAACAATTACTGGAAAGGATACAGGTTTTGCTCCCCCAAACCCATTTTTTATTTTTGACAATTACATAATTCACACTTTGGTGTAAAGCTTCAAAGTAAATGCAGGAACCAACCCTCTGCACAGCTATCCATCAAACTGACTAGTTCATTTGGTACTATGGGAAATATAGTGGTGGTTGGGGGGGAGGTGTTTTTTCTTTTTAATTTGGGCATTGTGCTATGCATTCGGTTTCAACAATACAGGTAACTAGCATTGCTCAATCATCTACGTTCGCCTTTATTCTGAGAAGAAAAGTGGTGTGGCATGTAATCAAAAACTATGTTAAGTCTCCCTCCTCTTTCTGTGATGTCCATGTGCAACTCAACTCTACAGATTCCATGAACAAGATTTGGTGGACTTATTGCCAGTACCTTCATACCATTCACATATTGCATTTATTTAACAAATGATTCTTGTACCTCTTGTATGGCATCTTTCCTTCTAAAGTTTGAATGTTTTGAGCACTTACCTTACCAAAATGCATATTTTAAAATCAAAAAGCCTTTAACATTTCCTAGTCATGAATGGACCACTTGTATTATCCTGCATGCTAAAAATGAATGAATATTTCAAAGATACCAACAAAGCATACTCAGCTTAAAGATAGCGGCATTCTGCTCTTAGTGTAACCTCCACAGCGATGAAAATGATGTGTTATTTGTCCAACATATGTCACTATGTCATACACTTGCTCTAACGTAATGCTGGCAACATATGAATAACTAAAGCCGCCAAAGCCGGTAAGATACTTGGCCTCAAGGCATAGCCAAGGGATATTGTTTAGAAGGAGAGGAGTGTAGCAAGTTGCGGCCACGAATGATTCACGTTCACAGAAACAACAGCACATCACATATTTAGTGGATTTCACTTTTCATTTAGGTTGGCAGTTCCCACTTTGCATGTGCTTTAGCAAAAAAAATGGCTATGTCTCTTGTGTTCATAATGCAATTTGTCTATAAAAGTAAAACACTTAAAAGGGGCGGGCAGGTGGGCACTAGATATTGAAGAGATCACATCCACTTCTAAACTCACTCCTAAGGTAATTTATTTGCTTTCCTTTTGCTTTCATAAGCATTTTCAACGGAGATACACTAAGAGGAGATTTGCCAAAGATAGCAAATGGTCAAGCAGTAGCTTGTATGGTTTCTAATGAACCAAATTAACTAACTTTCTGTTGAAATTCATGATTTCTCGAGTGTGTTCTTGTTCACAGGAATTCCATGATGAGCAATGCTCCATTATTTGTTTGTTCATTTGGTCCCACTGTGAGCAACTCAGGGACATTGAACATCATACAATTATGAAATATGCAGTATAACTAATAAACATACTCAGCACCAAGAACTTGTTTAACTAATAACATACTCAACACTAAGAACATCTCTCCCTCTCCTCTTTCTCTCCACACCATGCATTATTTAAGAAATCAAAATTTGCAAACCATCATTCCAAGAGTAAACATCTCAACATGGATAGGCACAAAACTGCTGTTCATAATTCAGTATCCTGCCATTAGTTACCCCCCTCCCTTAGAAACTCCAAAATCCCTTTCAGCAATACTTAGACAAATCTGGTATGTGTGTGTGTACTAACACAGCTGCAGGGAATTCAATTGTCATTCTATTGCTGACAACTAAGATCTCATAAACCACTTAGTCAATTTCATTACTTTATCAAGACTCCCATAATTAATCAGAAACTGTTTGAAAGGTCATAACCTGGAAAACGACAATAATTGTTTTCTGCAATGTTTGTTGAAAGATGTTTTGCAAAGAACACCAGTTGTGCACAAACTGTGCAACAAAATTATTGTAGACAAGTGAAGGGGGGAAAAAATGAGTTTCATTTGATTTCATTGTTGACTTAAGGATAAATTTGAGTATACATTGTAGCAATATAAGCTATTCCAGTAATTTATTGCAATATATTTGCTTTAAAAAAAAAAGTATAAAACTTAGAACCGTGTGTCGAGATACCAACATTAAATAGCAAATAATAAACATGGCTTATGTTCTGTACATACAAAAAAAATACCTGTTATTACTAAACCTCAAGCAAAAGACAGCAATGGAATTCTTAAGAAGGAAAGAAGGTATTGTTTGTTGTTCTGAGAATAACAATACTCCATTATTCTGTTTTACAATATGTGCGAAAACACAAGAACTTTATGCCGGCTCAACAGTGGTTTTGAAAGATGTTTACAATTCCAGCACAGTTATTGAAGATATAAGAATGCAGAAATCACTTTGAAAAAGTACATAATATATTACCTTGTTTATAAAGACCTGGTGTTCTGCACAGATTTTTAAATAGTCTTTGAAAATGAAAGCGTGGTTATTTGGCAAGGTAACAGTTTCAAACAAAGATAAAATTCCATCCATTGTGAATACTGCTGGGATGATTCTTAAAAAGTTTATGCAAAATAATGTGAAATAATGCTCTTCACTATAATTCCATCATATTTCATTATCCACACGTGCTTAGAGAGTTCACTGCATTCACATCCTTCAAGCGTCACATTCAATCCAGAAGCCATGTTGAAATCCGCCTATATTACAATAGCTACCAACCTAGGAAATGGCGCTTATAATCAATGCCACCATGGCATAATAATTAAAGTTCTCCTATTTTTTTACAGAAATCTCTAAAAATACGGAGTCAAATTAACGTAGAATAAATTGGTGTGATCTATCATCTTTTCATTAACATATATTGCTATTCTTAAGCGCCTTATTTAAACCCTACACTTATAAAGCGTATGCTTAGGCAATAAATAATTCTGGTGTATTAATCTTTTCTGTATCAATGGCGTGCCATAGGAGAGATGCACTGTGTATATAGGTCTGTTACTAACTCTCCAATCTCGCATTTCACACTCAGGAATCTTCTAAGCATGGGAGTTTGCCTTCTCTTCTTCTTTTCTTTACTTTTCTTTCTTGTCTTTCATTTTGACATCTTCCTGAGTGTTGCCAACAACGAGTTACATTAGATGGAGAGCGCGTTACAGTGGATCTTTTTTGCAAAAAGCTAGTGGTTATAAGTAGTCACTATATTGATGGATGGCATAAAAATAAAATTGTGATTAGCGCATACCATAGACTGAGATAGCATACTCAAAAAGAAACAAACATGGGTGCACTAATTCAACAGCTTCTCATCCAAAATCAAGCTTTTATGTAAAAGAACACCGAAGTCATTACACTTTCTAACGACAGCTGTAATAATTTGCTTTTTTTTTTTTTTCCTAATGTCGCTAATGAATGGGTGGGCGTAAAATTTAATGCTAGTTTATATGCCATTTAGATATGGCAATGTATTAAAATTATTTCTAGATACAAAATAGGAGATAGGATTTTTATATGCCCCCTCCTTAAAATGACCAGGAATTCCAAGAAAGCGCTAAACTCACGTTGCTGTTCACTGAATATCATTCGACTGCACGCTGCTTACAAAATAATTGCCTCTCTCACCTTTGCGTTAAGCGAAGGTGCATCTAACGCGTTATAAAAAATCTGATGTGTTACACTCACATGACTTTCTCTACTCTTGTAAAAACTATTTATACAAACGCTTATTCTCCATCTACTTCATGTTAATCGAGATAAACATTTGCAGAGTCTATCCTATTGCTAATTTTCTTGTAGATGTAAGGGGAATATATATTTACAAGGCAATTTGGAAATACAGTAGCCTTTAAGCACATACGTATCTCTTAATAGCTGGTTGCTAGGTGCAGCACCATTCCCTTTCCCACAGATTAATACTCCTTGCATATCCAAGACAAAACAAGATTATATACAATTCCTTCCGAATGAACAGGATTTTACAGGCTATTTCCAGAAAATTCAAGATATATATTTTATTTGTCATACATTTGTCAATGTCATAAACATTGTTTTTGTAAAGTGAACCATTTTCGAGATATTCCTTGTTATATCTTTGAATTTTCCAATAATTACACTTTCGTTGTTCTTTTTTTTATGTTCTTGACATGCAAAGAGAATTACATTTTACACATAGCGACCAGTTCTAAAAGTATTTGACTATCGCTTAAGGCGTACTATGTTCCCCTTGTTTTGTATTTGCAAGGGCAATATAGAATTACAGTAGCCTTTAAGAATTTACATATCTCTTAATAGTTGGTTGCTATATAGAGCACCATTCTCTTTGCCAAAGATTAATACTCTTTGCATATCCAAGACAAAAAAAATGAATAACGAATTCCCATTTGAGAAAATAAGTATTGAAAAATTTAAGGGAATAACAAGTAATATCTCGAAAATGGTTCACTCAACAAAAAAAATGTATATGACATAAACTGTGTATTTTAACGCGATCTACATTTTTTGTGTAGTAAAATTTTGTCTATCTCTTATTGTTTACCAGTTATGCAAAAGTCGTTCACAATAAAGAATACTTTTGGAGACATTCCCAGGAAATTCAAGATATACATTTTATTTGTCATGAAAATATCTTAAACATATGATATTTTAATCAAAATCGTTAGAGCCATTTTTGAGAAAATTAAAATTTTCGAAAAATCTTCCATGTAAAGGGTACTCTGGGGTGGGGGGGATTTTCTTGAAAACCTTCGTGTCGTATCCTTGGAAGATGCTGAACCCAAATACCAAGTTTGGTGTTTATCCGACTGTTCGTTTCTGAGTTATGCTGTTCACAGACACACACACAGACACACACACGGACATGTTTCCAAAAATGCTTTATTACTTTCTCTACTACGTATAGTAAGTAGGGGAAGTATTGTATTCCACCCAAAAATTCGATACCGAGATTTCACCGGAAATATATGTTTTGAGACCCCCTGAATCCAAAAAGAGCATTTTTGGAAACATGTCCGTGTGTGTGTCTGTCTGTGTGTCTGTGAACAGCATAACTCAGAAACGAACAGTGGGATAAACACCAAACTTGGTATTTAGGTTCAGTATCTTCCAGAGATGCGACACGAAGGTTTTCAAGAAAATCCCCCCACCTCAGACTACCCTTTACATGGAACATTTTTCGAAAATTTTAATTTTCTCAAAAACGGCTCTAACGATTTTGATTAAACTATCATATGTTTAAGATATTGTCATGACAAATAAAATGTATATCTCGAATTTTCTGGCAATGTCTCCAAAAGTGTTCTTCATTATGAACGACTTTTTCATAACTGGTAAACCATAAGAGATAGACAAAAGTTTACTGCACGAAAAATGTTGATCGCGTTAAAATACACAATTTATGTCATATACATTTCTTTTGTTGAGTGAACCGTTTGCGAGATATTGCTTCTTATTACCTTAAATTTTCCAATACTTATACTTTTTCTCAAATTCGTTATTCATTTTTTTTATGTCCTGGACATGCAAAGAGAATGGAATGCACCACATGGCAACCAGCGTTAAAATATTTGACTATCGCTTAAAACCTACCATATTCCCCTTGCATCTACAAGAAAATTATCAATAAGATTGACATCTCGATATCTCGATTAACATGAAGCATATGGAGAATAAGCGTTTGGAAAAATAGGTTGTACAAGAGTAGAGAAAGTCATGTGAGTGTAACACATCAGATTTTTTTTTATTCAGGGGGTCTCAAAACATGTATTTCCGGTGAAATCTCGGTATCGAAATTTTGGGTGGAATACAACACTTCCCCTACTTACTATACGTAGTAGAGAAAGTAAAAATGCTGGCTGTGTATTCCGAGCGCTGTCATCTGCAGCTGTCCGACATGTTGCTGCTAAGCCTTCTGCCACCACATTCCCTGCATGCAATTCAAACATTGTAATGAAATATATATAATCTTAAGCATCATTTAGTGAAACCAGATTTTATCTCGATGTATGTGGAGCGTAGATAGTAAGAAATAGCACTTATATATGTTGATTCAAGCCCATTCAGCGGATTTATGTCGCTAATCTCCATAAATTATGCTATTTTAGTGAAGATCATGCTACATTTGTAAGTTTTATTTTAGCCGTTCTTTGTGTGTGCGCGCAAGCGATAACGTAAAGTTTAACGCTATTATAGGTCAATAGTTACTGTCATATATTCATTTCGTACTGAGAAAATACTATGGTTATGAAGTTGTAAATTTAGGAAAGTTTATTGTACCTAATAGCTACTGTTTTACTACGAACTAATGCACACACCAATCTTTGTAATACAAAGCAGCAATCGTTATTTATTATTCCCTATATCAATTCTAAAGCATTCAAATAAAAACGAATGGGTAAAGTCTTTTATAAATCTATGCATATTCGTGTGAATGTGTCCGTGTGTATTAGAGGATCACCTCAAACTATTCTTTACATGGTACATTTGTGGAAATTTTTTAATTTCTCAGATACCATTCTAACGATTTTGATTAAGGTACCATATATTTATATGAGACCATGTATCAGTATAACAAACAAATGACTACTACGATGGCTGTTTTTACTTTCTCTGCTTACCTACATTAAGCAGAGGAAGTTACCCAAAAATTCATCATTGAGATTTCGAAAGAAATGCATGTTTTGAGACTCCCTGAATTCAAAAATGGATTTTTTTTACTATATCCGCCGCCTATTTATAATAGGTAGAGCAACCATTTATTTCGCACAAAAATTCGATGTCGAGATTTCAGCGGAAGGTACATGTACAGGCCTCCTGAAAAAAAAAGCACTTTTAGAAGAAGGTCCGTGTGTGTATGTGAACAGTATTACTCAAAAACAAAATGTCGGATAAATGCCAACTTGGTATTTAAGTTCATCTTCCAAAGATGTAACAGGAAGATATTTAAGAAAATCCCCACCCCAAACTATCCTTTACATGGAATATTTGTCTATATTATTTATTTTATGTACCTATAGCAAAATGTGTAATGAAACTCTTTATGCAAACGTTCACAGCAATTAACTTCAGGCAGATACAAAAATAAGCTTTTGCAGGAATAATATTCACGGGGTTTATAAAAACAAACGCTAGTGAGTAGAGAAAGTAATGTGAATACAACACATCAGCCTTTCTTACTTTCTCAAGGTAAAATGAAGTATGGTATTCCACCCAAAAATTCGATATCGAAATTTCACCGGAAATATTAGTTTTTAACCCCCCTGAATATATTAAAAAAATCATTTAAAAAAAGGTATGTGTGCGTGAGAACAGCATTAACTGAAAATACGAATTATCGAATGAATACTAAAGTTGGTTCAAGTTCAATATCTTCCAAAGATGCGAGAGGAAGATTTTCAAGATAATCACCTCACCTCAAACTATCCTTTACATGGAACATTTGTGGAAATTTTTTAATTTCTCAGATACCATTCTAACGATTTTGAGTAATGTACCATATATTTATATGAGGCCATATATGTATATATTTAAATTTCTGGGAATAACCTATGAAATCCTCTTCGTTTGGACGGAATTTTATATAATTTTGAATAACTTACAAATCTTAAACGTACTGCACAAAAATGTAAAACTCATTAAAACACAGTTTATTTCAAATTATATTTTTGTGGCATCAGCCATCTCTAAGATATCCGTTATTATTTGTTTGAATTTTTCAATACTTAGTCATTTCTTTAAAGTGTTGTCGCTATTCGGTTGTTTTCTGCAATGTCATGGAAAGAGTATGGAATTTCAAGGCCAGCATATACTGACGTGCTTTGAAACATCTGATTATCATTCGATTTCCTTGGCCCTGTTGTGTATGCAGCGAAATGTGTAATAACACAATTTCTGCAAAAGTTTGTCTCGATTAATACGAATTAGAAAAATAAACTTTCTTAAGAATAATGTGTATAAAACTAAACGGGTAGAGAGTCGTGTGAACGTACAGATTTTTAGAGAAACACATTTTTAAATTGTAAAATAATGTCTTGGGATGCTAGAAGGCTAATAAAATGATGAGAGAGAGAGAGAGAGATATATCTGTAATATCATCAATCTTTTTAATTACTGATAAGGTTAAACCGGTCACAATTTAAAATTACTAAATACAAAGCAATCCAGATGAGATTAGGAGGCAGAGTTTAATTTGGTTATGAGGTACATTTAATTCATTTTAATTATTATATAGTGCTTTTCCTTCACAATGCGGCCTCCGCAGCTCAGATTTGCGCCGAAACAGTTATAACAGTCCTGCAATCACCTCACGTTCTCATGGTTGCATATTACAAGTATAGTGATAATAAGGATATGCCTTATCATAAGAGATGTTGGCAACCCCGTATTTACGCATGTGCCCGGGCCCAGCGCGGCAAATTCTTAGGAGCGGCAACATTGAGAAATTATGAAATACACATATGCTGAAAATATATTTTCACATGCGCTAAAAAGAGCAGCATAATAGTGGGAATTCTTATTACTGAGAGGGAAATTGTAAGCTAGACGGATGAAGATCTTAAGTGCACGGTGCAACCATGGATGTATATACTCTACCTCTATAGGTGCAACTGGCAACACTGCCATCTGCATACTGCCTGCACTATTTTGGAGTGGAGTCCTGCGGACGGCGGCAGAAAATTTATTGGCCCCATGCTTATAACCAAAGACCGGAAGTTTAGGCATTATAAATCATGAAAGTAGGCAGGTAAAAAGGCATTATAAATATCTAAAATAGGCAGGAAAAAAGGCATTATAAATACTAAAACAGGCAATAAAAGGCAATTAGAAAAACCCATTTATTTAATAGATTACACTATTCAATAACTCGATCGTCATATTTTAAAGAACTTCAAAGTTTTAAACAAAATGCTAGTGCTGTAATTGACACACAGATGAAATATTTTTTTAACAAGGCGTGTGTATTGCAATGCCTTATTTGTTGGACATGACAACCAAATGCTTTTTAAGTTCTATGGGATCAGTTGAGTCTCCTGTCAGGTAACACATTTTTCATATGAGAAAATGACTTCTCAACATCGACAGAGGTTATTGGAGCAAATCTAAAACATAGCATCATTGTTAGGATCCATTTCAACTGCAACAGAATTGTCATATTGTAGAATTTTTGAAATGTTTCTAAGTTTATCCCGATCACAATTTTTCGATAACACTTTTCGCTAACTAATGAACCCCATTTCCCTGGTACACTGCCCAGATTTTGCACTGCATCATTCACAATTTTCATTGACTTCGTTAAAGGTTGTCCTATTTCTTGAAGCTGGTAGATCACTTGTGGCAGGAACCCAAACTCGGCCGCAATGAAAGTAAAGTCATTTTTCACTTCCGAAGAGTTGAGAAGTTTCTTGGCTGTTACAATTGAAGATGCTTCATCCTCCAGAGCGTTCACCACCTCAGTTATACTCTGGAAATTTGAAGCGTAGTAAAGTGCTGCTGAGATCCATGTCCCTCATCTCGTTATGATAGGTTGGGGGGGCAGAGGTACATCTGGTACAATGGATTTAAATGTCAGGATTCTTGATAGGGCTTTCACAAAGATCTTCTTAATACCAGAAATCAATTTGTCTACATCCGGAAACAAGCATCGTATCTCTTCTGACATCCTGTGAAAGCCATGTGCTACGCAGGTCACGTGAAGCATGTTTGGAAATAGCACTTTTAATGCTATTCCAACCTTTTTCATATATGGTGCAGCATCACTGATGAAAAGTAAGACGTCGTACTGAATCTCTTCAGGCCACAGCAACTTTAATGAACTGGTGAATAACTGCGCGATAGTTGAATTGTTAACTTTCTCAAAGCATTCTGTTGTAAGCAGGAATGGTTTCATTGATTCATCTTCTGTAGGATCTAATGGTCCAATAACAACGTTGGCAATGAAACGACCCATGCAGTTGACTCAGTTTGGTTAGTATACTTCTACAAAAACTGTGATAATGTAGGATTCTATAATTTCCACAAAGGGATTCCGACGCTGAGGAAAGCTTTACATAAGTCGAATGCAAACGGGGATTTTCGACTCGATGTTGCAAATTACTGTTGGAAGCAAAGAAATCTTCTTCCCAGTAGCCTCGGAAAGTGCATTTTTGTGTTTGATTGTGCCGATATGCTGTGATATATAATACTTTTTTTCGTAGTTCACTGCTCGCATATTTTGCATGTGAGTACTTTACCGTCGGTACAAAATACGTCGGATGCAAAAGTATTAACGTAACTTCGTAATTTACTCGTAAAGAAACACTGAATTTCGGCACCTTGCTGTTAGCTACAACAATGTCGCAATGAAAACTGAAAGGAAAACAAAGTTAGACCCGCACTCATTATTGCCTTTTAAAATAAACACAAGCGGTAATTCAAACGCTTTCTGTTATCTATACATTTATTTGCGCGGCAGCACTCAATGGGTGGTATTAATAAAAGCGAGCCATGACTTAAAACTCGCAATTTCTGAGCCATGGCTCACTTCCGTATTAATAAAACGCAACAACTCAAGATTAGCGTGACCTTCGACTTATCAACGACTCAACCCCTCCTCCTAACGAGTCACGGCTCTAGCCGTGGTATTAATAAAACGGAACGGTGACTTCACTTTAAGAGCCATGGCTTACAATTTCTTAAGTCACCTCAGTAGCTGTCTCAAACTTGAAGGCGATGGCTCAGTTGCAAGTGAACGTCAACCTGAGAAAGGTAAAATACTATAAAATGCGCCGGGATTCTGAAGACTGCAATTATAAACAACTTTATAGGTTTGGGAAGGAAACGTGAGGCATTTCCTTCCGGAAACTGCGAGACAAGAGGAAAGGCCCTTATGTACTAGGGAAAAATGAGAATATTTCTACGCTGTATTGGGGACCCCGGATTCCAGTCTGGCGTGGCAGAGGACTTGGGCGTTTCACAAGTTACAGTTTACATATATTTTGGAAAGTTTCTTCTGGCATTAAACAAAAATCGAGAAACTGGATCAAATTTCCAGCAACCACTGCAGCACTACAAGCTGCTAAATTTGAATGGCAGCGTTATTTTACGTTATTGCAACCTCTGAAAACAGGAAAAAGTTTTGTAACCTTGAATTATTTCATAAAACAGAACTTTACTAGTAACATCAATAAACTGGAGAATAATCGAAAGTCGTCCTTAGTCTTCTTACGAAATTATAGATGGATTTGATTCCCCTTGAATGAGGTTTAACAACTTGTTTTCCAATTTTTCAGGGCTCTGGGCTTGTTGCCTGTCCGTCGCAGATCAGTCTTCACATTTAGGCGACTTTTCATATTTCTTATTTTCTTCGCTGTCTGGTCTGCTGTTAGGCGAAGATTCAGATTCTTTTAGTTTTCGCTGCACTTCGGTCATAGCAGAAGCCTTTTCCACTTGTCCGCAGACAGCTGAGATTTGCTCATTAGCTCTTTTGGTGGTTAAGTTCACAAAATAAGATACTAACTGATTGCTTTCTTCGGCCATTTCTGATGGATATAGTACCACAAAAATACCTAAACAGAATCGAATGTTTACTGCCGCTCGACAATAATGCATTTGCAATTAGGAAGAGGGGAAACACGGGTCAGAGACTCGCAATCATAGAGCCAGGCTCAGCACGGAAGGGAAGTTTTTATTAATACCAAATCTGTGACTCCCGACTCGCTGCTACCGACGACTCGGTTTTGCTACAAGCCATGGCTTGCTTTTATTACCAGCCAGTGTTGCAAAGAAAGTAATGAACTGAATGAAGGACGCCTATGTTGTCTGCAACTGAAAGACAATAACATACATTCGGCGAACTTTCATTGTCACGGACTAACCAGTATTGAAATAAAATGTACCTGAAAGAAATGTTTAATAATAGATAAATAATAAAATAAAGGCAACAAAAAGCATTTATTTCGTAAAATAGGCCTTTATATTTAAAAAGGCAACATAAAACTGCGGCATTTCAATCACAAAGGTATAATTCGTATAGATTCACTTTCAAATTGAAGATAGATTTGACACATTTAAAAAGGCATTCTGCCTAAGTTCTGGTCTATGGTTATAACATTACATAAATACGGAGCTGAATGTTGCAAACATTGTCCTCTATCCACACATTTCTGGCATCTTCTCAGGAAATTATCATTCACACTCCAGAGTTCATTATCCAAAATTGAGTGAATTTCTCGCCTGATATTTCCTTTTGTGTGTTGCATACGCCTTATTTTTCATGTGTGTTGCATACACCTTATTTTTCATGTGATCATCAGTGTCGGATAAATTTATGTAATTGAATTTTACGAAATGAAAGAGTAATGACCCATGCTTAATATCCTTCTCTGACGAAGCATAATTCTAATTGAATGGCTATGTTCCGTCGCAAAATAACAGATATTGGAGTACAAGAAATCCGATGTTACGTACGAGATTCGCTTGCATGGTGCGAAAATTAGTACGCAGTAAATGCACAAAGAAACATAGGATCTATAGATCTTTTGAACAAACAATAAATGCAGAGTGTTACAGGAATGTCATACACCATTTTTTGAACAGCTAACCGATGTGCAATGTCAGTGGGTTTTTTACCAACAAGATTCTGCTCCCGCGCATACTGCTGACGAGTCGTTAGGTTTAGTTCGGAACATTTTTGAAGATGTGGTAATTTAATTAGTAACGGATTATGGCCCTCACGATCTCCTGATTTAACTGTTTGCAATTTTTATCTATGGGGGAACTTGAAAATTGAAGTGCTTGTAACGAATTCCCATACATTGGAAGAATTAAAAGAAAGTCAGCCGAGAAAGCCACTCGTTTTCGGATATGTAACTCTTTGAGTGTGGATAGAGGACATTTCCAACATCTCTTATAATAAATAATGTGCTTATTACCACTGTAACTGTAATTAACCTCGGTTGCGGAGATAATAAACCTTTTCGGCGATAAACCGAGCCGAGGCGGCCGGTGCAGAACCGTCGAGCGTGCTCACAGCGTAAGGGAAAAGCACTGTGTAAAGAGTGTATGTAGGTAGGTGGTACAATTTATTATAATCAACAACTTTAATATACTAGATACAAACTCACTGATGAGCAAATCCTATTGGAAAAATATATTTTTCTTCCTAATAAAAATGAACCTGTAGTAATCTATGGAGACTTCAACTGCAAATCAGCACAACTGATGGAAGTATAGATACAATTCACTGGTTACCAATTATCTTTGAATACGTGTGTTAAAGCGGTTTTATCCCCGGATTTGTGATGCTTTGCATCATAAGAAAAGTTGCCAAAATTGATTTGGAAGTATAATATAGAGACACTCTAGGTAGCAGCCATTTTCCAATAAGATTAAATGTAGGCAATATATAAAGCTAAAAGTTTGAGAACAATGTAGATTTGTCTAACAATAAAGAATTCTTTGAATTAGCTTTCAACAACAATAGTTGTACTTCTGAGTGTCATATAACTAAATTGTTCTACATACTTATTCTACAAGTGCCTAAATTTATTCCATCTGGTTTATTATAAAGAATATTTCAAAAAACTATTCTGGTGAACAAAGTGATGAGTGAATTCGGAAAAGGAAAGAATCTATATAAAGATTGTGCAAAAAAAAAAAAAAAAAAAAGGCTTCAGATAGGAAATTATCTTCTTATGAAGATACAAGTAGGCTCTATTAAAAAGTTAATTAATGCAAAAAGGCATATGTATATAAAGCATGTGAATGTAACATAATATAAAGCACATTTTTGTCTATTTCTTATACTTTACCCATTACACAAAATTCCTTCCAAATGAAGAGGACTTGATAGGCTATTCCCTGAAAATACAAGATACTCATTTTGTCACATAAATATCTTAAACACATGGTATTTCATCCAAAATCGTTAAGGGCCACTTTTGAGGAAATTTAAAATTTCAAAAACCCTTCTGTGTAAAGGGTAGTTTCAAGTGGGGCAATTTTCTTGAAAATCTTCATGTCAAATTTTTGAAAGCTATTGAACTTAAATATAAAGTTTGGTATTTATCAGACTTTTCCTTTTTGAAATGTTATTCAGACAAAAGACCTTTTTCTAAGAATGCTATTTTTTGGGTTCAGGGGACCTCAAAACATATATTTCTGGTGAAATCTTGACATTCTAATTTTTGAGTGGAATACAATACTTGCTCTATTTACTGTAAGCATGCAGTAGAGAGAGTACAAGGCAGTCCTTTTGCAACTCTGTTTCATTGTGCAATAAAATCCTATACCACATTTGGGGGAAAAAAAGAATCAATTCATTTTGTAGGAACAAGAATTCTATGATAAAATACAAGATGATTACGGACCAAGTACAATTTCCTTACATTGATTTCTTTTGATTATTGTGGCATGAATTACACCAGGTTATAAATGAAAACTCTTTTTCTGCAATACGATTAAAAATAGGTTTCTTTTACTAATTTCGGTGAGTTAAAAAATGCATTCCGTTTTTCCATAGCACATCTGATTTTGGCAATTTGACAATATTCAATGAAAACATAAATGTGAAATTTGCAAAAATATTACACTCATATGCAACTTTTAAAAAAGATAAAGAAGAGTAATAACACAAAAGTGTACCTGAATTTGAGAATGTATGTTATTTATCTTGTGTACCCCTTTTTCTTCTCCCATGGAATTTCAGTGTACGTGATTTTCTCAAGTGTTCTCTGGTAGGTCATCGCATGCAAGCCACCAGCAGTAATCAGCCATTATACATATGCCCCAACATCCCTGATAATGTCATTTGACATCTTTCAAGTCCTGGTGAAACCTTTCACCTTGCTCATTACTGGCAGCTCCTAAATTTGACGGGAAGTAGTCAAGATGTGACTTGAGGAAATGAAGCTTCAAACTCATATTACAGCTAAGCAGTCTGAAATGTTCCAGCATATTTCTGACAATTTCTTTGTATTGAGGGTCTTTTACATTGCTCAGAAATTTCTTAACAACCACTCTGAATCCACACCATCATCTTTTTCAATTTCATTCATAGAGCTTTCATCAATTTCTTTATCAGTGGTCCATCAAATACTCTCTGTCTGATTTTGGTCTATGACATGATGGAAACTTTGTGCACAAGTACTGGAAGCAAGGGCAGCTTTTGTCAAGTGCTTTCACAAATCGTTTCATCATGCCAAGTTTTATGTGTAGTGGAGGAAGTAGAATTTTTTGATGATCAATAAGAGGTACATTAGTAACATATTTTGATCCAGGTTCCAGTTGCCACCTCTCAGGCCATTGGTCAGTTTCCCAATATTTGTCTCTCGCCCTGCTAATTCATTTGCAAAGAAAACAAGGGAATTTGTATCTATCCTGTTGTCTAGGCAACAGACCAATTACCTCAAAGTCACCACATATTTGCCACTCATGGTTGCGGTACTTAATTTTCTCAAAAACATGCTTCAGAATTTCATCAGACTCTCTTAGGTTCATAGAATGTGCAAGCGGTATTGAAGTTAACTTATTGCCATTATGAAGTAACACTGCCTTAAGACTTAATTTGGAAGAATAAATAAAAAGATGCCAGTTAGTTGGCTCATACGATTCCCTGCCCAATTGTTGAACTAGATTACACACAAAACACAAGTTGATCTTCTGCGCAGTACTTGTGAAACTGTATTTCAGGGTTCCTATACCACAAAAATGTAACACCAGGTGATAACAAATTCTTCTTCTCTAGTCTTGAGCCCAGTAATTCACTTTTTTGTATTGTGAGGCTTAAATCCCTCACTAAATCATTTAGCTCAAATTGATAAAACTGTTGTGGTGAATTGTCAAATTCTTCTGGATCAGAAACCAACTCATTGTTGGAAGTCACGAAAATTGAGGTCTGCTGGTGGTGTACGTATGGGTAGTTTGGGTCCATGAGGAATAGGCGGTGTAGCTGAGTTCAGATTTGGATATTTAATTCCTGCCTTATTTTATTTGTTGTAACCAGCAACTTTGCACATGCAAGAGTAACAATTGTCATGATGATTCTGCTATTCTCTTCATATCATTGGTTTGGCATTGCCTTCCATTTTTCTTCATACAAATGTAATTCCTCAACACAACTTTTCATGCAATAAGAGGCATGAACGATTTATCCTGATTACCAACTTTCTCTTTGAAATATGAGTCTTATAGTTTCTTTGTTTGTGAGTCTATTTTATGTACCTTCCTGTCAAACATGTAACACCCACAAATGTAACAAAACTTCTGAGGACTTTATAGACACTGTCTCCTGCATAATCCTGATGTAAAAATCATAGTCAAACTTTTATTTTAGCATTACACATACAGAAGCTGAACGTGCGTATTAACACAAGTTTTCAGCTCAACTGAAGTTGAAATCTATGATACTGTAAATGTAAACATAAATATCTCACAAGAAGACAGACCTGACAGATAGAACAAATTGATAAGTGCTGGGAATATAAACATAAACATCTGAGTGATAAGGAAGGACAGAAGTGAGCTGATTAGGCAGAAAATCAACAACAGAGTTAGAGTAACATAATGAAACGTAGCAGTAAGCTGTATAAGTTGAATGAATTTAGTACCATAGACATATATGCACATATCATAAAACTAGACGTGATTACCAAAAATGGATTTAATTTTTGAAATCAGGGCACTGATTTCCATTAAAGTCACATATTTTCCTTTTGCCGCAGAACCAATGTTGACCAGCAAGATTTAAACAAATGTTTGTCACAACAAACCAAGTGGGGACAGTCCAGGAATTTAAATTAAAAGAAGTAAAACAAGTCAACAATTACAAAAATAATGCGCCTGAGCCAGGAGTAGTATCATATGAAATGGCACAAAAACTCTCACAAAATACACTGAAGAAATTTCTGAGTAGTAGTCGGGGAACAACATAGTCCGCCTCCACGTGGTGTTCCCTGGGTAACGCTAAATGGACAACACAGGCATGCTTCCCAAGCCAAAAATGTTAAAAGAAGAACAAAAGGAAAAATAAAGCCTAAATAGAATTTCAAAAAGCTACACTGGAAAGAATATAAAACAAAAACAAACAAACTTTTCAAAGAAATTAAATTGGAACACAAAGTAGTGAAAGAACTAAATGCCACAATTTTAAAAGCTGCAATACAATGTATCCCAAGAGGGAAAATTGATAAATACAAACCCTTCTGGAATGAACAGTTAGCACAACTCAAATCAAAACGAGATAAAACTACAGAAAAAGCAGAAAGGACACAAGACAAAGCAGATGTTATAGAATGGCGAAAAGCAAGCACACAGTTAAAACAGGCTATAAAACTGTCAAAACAACAGAGCTTTGAAGAATTTATAAACAAACTAGACTATGGAACAAATAGTACTAAAGTACATAATTACATTAAACAAATGAATAGAGAAAACCATCAAAATCAGCCATTAAATGTCAATAATAAAGAAATATATGAGAATAACCTTATAGCATAAAAATTAGCAACATCCTATAAAACTAGCATACATTACAAAATAAAAACAAGAAACAGAATAAATACTTAAGAAATAGCAACCTTGAAGATACATCTAACTTTAAAAATATCTTCAATGAACCATTCACACTCCCAGAAAGCAAGCAATAAGGACACTAAAAAATAAAAAGAGCCCAGGTCCTGATAACATACATCCAAAGCTGCTCAAGAATTTAGGACATGAAGCACTCCATTTTTAAATTTTCAATAAAATCTGGACAACCAGAAATAACATACCAACACTGTGGAAAAAAGCAAAAATTATACCCATTAAGAAGAAAGGAAAATAAACTCAAATGATAGATAGTTATAGACCGATATCCTTAACATCAAACATAGCAAAACTCTTAGAAAGAATGGTAGCTACAATACTATCTAGAAACACAAAATCTATTAGTCCCTGAACAAGCTGGATTTAGGAAGGACAGTTCAGCAATACACCAGGTTGTAAGACTCACACAGGACATTAAAGAAAATTTCAATAATAATAAGACTACTCTAGCACTGTTTGTCGACTTCAAAGATGTGTTTAACACAGTATGGCGAGAAATGCTACTATACAAGATGAAGACATATGGCATATCAGGCCACATGCTAAACTGGTTTCAAACCTTCCTATCCCAAAGATGGTTTGCAGTACAATACAAAACAGCCACATCTAAATGGAAACAAACGAGAGTTGGGCTACTTCAAGGAACTGTTATAAGTCCTATTCTGTTCAATATATATATATATATATATATATATATATATATATATATATATATATATATATGACCTAGTAGATGTATTTAAGAAAATAGGTAACATACAAGTAGGAATGTTTGCTGACGACATGGTAATATGGACTTCAGAAAAGATCATAAGATCTGGGAAACATTACAAAAAACTACAAACAACAATGGAGAATACAGATGGATCCCTCATCAATAAAAAACATGCGGTGCAGGAGTATACTGTAAACATTTTGCACAGTATCTAACATTAGATGAAACGTCAAACCACTATGATGGAGAATTAATAGCTATAAAAGCAGCATTATAGAACATTTTATATAGACCATACATAAAACAAAAAATGTCATCTTATGAGACTCAAAATCAGCTATAGATGGAATAGTAAATTACAATAATAAAACCAAAAGAAATATTAAAGAAATAAGAAGCCTAATTAAAACAGTTGAAACTAGAAATCATGTCACTCTACAATGGATCCCAGCTCATGTTGGACTTTTGGGCAATGAACATGCGAATCAATTAGCAAAGAAAGGTGCAATACAACAAATAAAACCTGTAGGACAAATAGAAATAAACAATTAAATAAAATTAAACAACATTTCAAAAGACAGCAGAGACTTGATGAAAAAGATAAATTAAAAGATAAAGATTATAAGAATATTAAAGACAGAGTTGATATACAAAAAATGCCAAGGAAGACTGCAGTGGCCTTATTTAGGATGGCAACTGGCCACGATTGACTTGCAGAACATCTCTACAAGATATGATGCCTATCTACACCCAAGTGCACTCTCTGTGAAGATGTCATCCTGAACAAATAACATCTCGCCAAATGCAAAGGCCTTAAAAGAGATAACTTACAGACTTTATATTGGGAAGCCAGAGGGAAAATGATGCAGATCAATTAATCTCCAGTGCCATTGGTGAACAACAACAACGTTTCTGAGGAGTGAAAAAACTCTATATTGGTCCCATTCAAAACAAAAACACAAATTTACCAGTTATAAACGCTTTGCCTTACTTAGCATATTCAGAAAATATTACAAAATTATTGCAAAACGATTATCATGTATAATTATGGTTCAGTACACTTTTTTTTTTCACCATACCAAAGTATAGTGTATGGAAGATGAGTGATGTCATTAGTCCAGGTTTCATGTTGAGTGGTGTTTAGCTCTTTATTCTCACCTCAGATGCACCATCTGTGACAAACATATCAAGAATACTGAGCTTGTTCCTTAAGTATCTGATCCTCTGAGGTTTGAAGTGCTAAGATGAAATTACTTTTTACACTGACAAACCATTTCATCCACTTAAAAGTTGATGCCAAAGGAGATCATAGTGGATATTGAAAACATTTTATGCACAAGTACAGAGAAAACGCTGTTGTATATCTATAGATTTATAGAATATCATCCTCTCTTCAGTAACACACAAGAATAAAAATCCAATGTATTAAACATTCACATGATTTTCTCTATCCTTATCTTTTGTTAGTGGGTATACAACTATTTTTATGAAACTTACTTTTCTATCTACATCGTTTTAAATCTTTTAGAAATAGCTACATTACATACATCATTACAGATACAAAGGAAATGATGCTATATATTAGTCTTAAAATTCCATATTCTTTCCATGCAATTGTAAGAAACAACTGAAAATTGACAGGACTTTAAAAGAACAATTCAAACCATTGATAATGGATATCTTATAAATAGCTTATGTCATTGTTTATTAAAAGTTACCTGAAAGAAACTGTGTATTTTAAAGAAATCTACATTTTTTGCATAGTACATTTTTGTCTATTGCTTAATGTATACTAGTTATACAATATTATAAAAAATTCCTTCGGAATGAAGAGGATTTCACAGGCTATTCTCAGAAAATTACAGTGTAGATTTTTATTTGTCATGCAAATATCTTTTATATATGGTATTTTAATTAAAAGATTAAAAAAATTTTCCATATAAAAGGTAGTTTGAGGTGGGGAATTTTCTTGAAAATCTTTGTCGCATCTTTGGAACATATTGAACTTAAACACCAATTTTGGTATTTACCTGAGATTTTGATTTAAAGATGTATGTGTGTGGCTGTGGGTTAAATTAAATTGAGTTTTATTTATGGATGCTCTTTAACTACTATGGTCCTTAGTGTCCCATTCTATACTGGGCGTGAAAGACCGGTAATTTTGCTCAGAGGCCTCTTTATCAGGCTTGAGGTTCTTTTACATGCCATAAATCTATGACACGGGACCACCGGCTTTACCTACCTTCCAAAGGAAGCCATGCTAAGGATTTTTACACCCGAAAAAATCCATCGCCCTCCGCCAGGTTTGAACCCGCGACCTTGGGAATTAGAGGCTAGCACAGTACCATCAGTCCATGGAGGATGACAAGTGGGTGTGGGTAGGTGACCACACAGATCTTTTTCTACAAAATGCTCGGGTGCATTGGGTGATACAAAGACCTTTTTCTAAAAATTTTTTTTTTTTGAATTCAGAGAATCTCAAAACGAATATTTCCAGTAAAATATGGATATCAAAATATTGGTTGGAATGCAGTACTTCTATATTTACTAAAGGTAAGCAGTAGAGTAAGTAAAAATCTGATGTGATACATTCACATGACTTTCTCTAACCTCTGTCAATTAGTGGGCATACAAATTATTCTTATTAAAGCTTATTTTTCTATCTACTACATTTTAATTCAAATAAAACTTTGCAGAAATAGCTACATTACACATTTCATTGTAAATACAAAGGGAACAGCGGAAGTCAAATGTTTTAAGAATTGGACGCTATATGCTTGCCTTAAAATTCCATACTGTTTCCATGCAATCACAAGAAACAACTGAATGTTGACAGAACTTTAAGAGAATGGCCAAGTATTGAAGAATTCAAACCTTTAATAACCATTATCTCAGAAATGGCCTATGGCACAAAGAAACTTATTTGAAATAAATTGTGTTTTAAAGAAATCTACATTTTTTGTGTAGTACGTTTTCGTCTATTGCTTAACTTTTACCAGTTATACAAGATTATACAAAATTCCTTCTAAATGAAGAGTACTTCATAGGCTATTCTCAAAAAATTCAAGATATTTTATTTATCTTGCAAATATCATTCATATATGGTATTTTAATCAATATCATTAGATCCACTTCTTTAGAAAATAAAAATTTTGGAAAAATATCCTATGTAAAGGGTGGTTTGAGGTAAGGGGATTTTCTTGAAAATCTTCGTGTTGTATCTTTGGAAGATACTGAACCTAAATACTAAGTTTGGTATTTATCTGACTTTTTTGTTTTTGAGTTATGCTGTTCACGCAGGCATGCACACACACACACACACACACACACACACACATGGATATTTTTTCTAAAAATTCTTTATCTGGATTCAGAGGCCTCAAAACATGTATTTCTGGTGAAATCTTGATATCACATTTTTGAGTGGAATGTAATGTCTTCTCTACCTACTAGGTACATGGTGAGAAAGTAAAAAGCAAGTTGAGTTGGAAATTATTTGAAATTAGTTATTGCTTACAGTAATAGCGCTGAAAGCACAGTGGGAAGAAAATATATCATTTTACTTTTTCTGAAAACTGAAAGATTGAATGATAACAATGACAAAGCCTAGAATAAAAAAAACCCTAGTTTCTTACCACTTTATTTTTACACATTTTGTATATAACATTAGAAATAAAATATTAGTGTTCTATTTGGAAAGGTATGGAATCTGGCCCTAGTTTAACTATGGATTTAGGAAGAGTTTAGTACAGTCAACAGTTTAGTTTTATTAACAGCAATAATCATAAAAGTTTCTCAAATAATAAGTGCTTCTTAGCACTGAGTATAAATAATAGTAGAACATAAAACTCAATTCAAATAAATATATTAATGGAATAGCTTGGAAAACTCCACATTTCACAAAAATAATAAGATGCATGACCAGTTTGATAAGCA
The DNA here is from genome assembly GCA_030765065.1 of Deroplatys truncata. NCBI lineage: Eukaryota > Metazoa > Arthropoda > Insecta > Mantodea > Mantidae > Deroplatys > Deroplatys truncata. Next base: position 83,547,932 of record CM060988.1, read on the forward strand.
GTAGAGAAATTAACCTGGAATTGCACCTATTGGGACAATAAGTGTAGACAAGCATTTTAGAAAAAGATACTTAATGAGAAAAGTAAGATTAGCTTAGTTTAGATTAAACTATAATTCAAGTCTAATGCATTCTTTTGTTTCCTTTATGATCCAGGCCACATGGCAGCCTTCATAATGTCACATGAGGAGTTAAAAGTTTCCATGTGAGCATGAGCTTATGAATAATAAAATTGGTGAAATATTTAACTTTAGTACATGTTTAAAATAAAAACAGTTTGTTGTTGAATTACCATCTAGATGACCATGTGAAATACAATTCAGTGCTTTGAAAACACTCATTATGAAATGAACTTAAATGTGATTAAACTCTTGAACAAAAAGCCACTGAGCGGGAAGGCCCAGGTGGTAATATCTGTGGCTTGCATTTGAGAGGTCTCAGGTTAAAACCCCCAGGGCTGACCAATCTCACCGAAGGCTTTTTCATGGTTTTCCTCAGTCGTTAGGTGAATGTTGAGTTGGATAATTTGATCTGCAAATTTTCCTATCATCCCTTTCATCACCACATTTCATTTCCTTCTTCACCGCTATACCAGGCTTTTGGTGATCACCCATTCTGGACATACTATGACCCAGAGTTTGCTTACTCCTTGACAGGCTACTGACCCAAGGCATTGGCTTGTAAGTGCTAAAAAGACTAGGTTGAAGAATAAAAAGCCTATTATTTCATTATAAAGTGATCTTTTTTGAGATTTAATTAAAAAGGAATAGTGCATTATGACTAGGTTGCAGACTTTTAGGCAGTAATAAAAAGTGAATTTTAGGTCCTAAAATAGTCTCTTTCACTACATCACTTAACTTATATAAAGCCTAAAGTGGGTTTTAAAAAGTATGGAGTAAAACAGTAAACATAATATTAAAGAATACACTATTGACAAATGAGCACATTATTGTTCATTAAAAACAATGAAAATCACAATGTGCAAATATTATACTATAACTTAACTTAGCAAATATTACACTATTTTAATGTTCAAACTGTTCCTGAATACATATACTTTTTCCAAGCTAAAAATACAACATAGAACACATATAGGCCTATGCTAAAACATATAATATTAAATTTACAAACATCAGAATAACTACTGGTTTCAAACATTCAGTCCATAGTTGACTTCACAATAAATCACCAAAATCTTATCTAAATTTTCTGGAAAAACTATTGCACTTGCCAATCTATATAAGTTTGGCTGAAAATCTATTGATATGATAAGGGCATGCTTCACTTTTGGCACATTTTGGGTAGGATTGCTGATATCAGGTGAGCTGGATTTTCCCATAAGAATGTCTGCTTCTGCACAAAAGCCATTTTCTTCTGGAAAACCTTCTGCAGTTTTGCATATTTTTTCTCCCACTTCATCTGGCACTCCATTTTCTTTTTAACCTGCTCCATTACTGTTGCAGATAGGTCTCCCTGAGCTTTCCAATTTAGAAACATTCTTGCCATAAATTTGTAGTTTGCTCTAACATAAGCCAAGTCACATTTGATGGGGGGGATCTTTGAGCAACTGTTTTGCTGGAGCAATGGAGGCAGCATTCTCTGGTAGATTTTCAGTGAACTTCTGGAGCATGTTCAATGTAGTACTCTGCTGCTTCTAACCACATGCCTCAGGTTCAGGTGGCAAGGAGATATTTGGAACTTCCCTTGATGGTGCATCTGGGTCCAAATTACCAGCAATCAGATTTGCAATACACAAACAAAGAGCATCAGTAGTTTCATTTACAGAAATCCAAATTTATGACTTGAGGAGTCTTCTTTTCTCAGACTCTATAAAATGCATCAATGTAATTTGAGTTCACATAATTTTTCTGCAATGTTGGCTCTGCAGGGATTGACTGGTAGCAGTACTTCTCAAGAAACATTTTGAAAATCGGATTTTTCTATTTTTCAAAAAGGAATGTTGGCTGCAACAATTGTAGAATTTAGTGACTGGACGATATCACTATTTCTCGATACTCAATACCAATACTGATTTTTGAGCACCATATTTGATACTTTATAAAAAACTGAAAAGGCGATAGCTTGTTTGCTGAATTATCTCCTTATTTTAGTTTTCTGTGTCTAATCACAGTAACCAATTTTGTATTATATGCTAATTCCGAAATTGTTCCTGTGTGACATTCTCCAATTGGCAGAAATGTTTCTATCTTGATAATGCCATAGTTATACATCCTCTATTGTTAATCAAGGTTAATGAAAATAATGATAAATTTTCTTTTCTTTCCTTTTTATGAACTATACTTTATGCTGAAAACTTTCTTTTAAAGGATTTTCTATCCATATTATGGAAATTAGTCATACAGTATACCTATAAGCTATGCTTGTGACCTGAGTTTGAATTGCATAAACACAAATGAACAGATGGAAGGAAATAACAAATATTTCCATGCACTGTATTATCTCACGTCTTAAATTCTGATTTGTTTCTGGTTTCACAGATTTTGTCACTGGAGTAAGTAAACATCATGGCTGAGAGAGAGAGGCTATTGCAGAAATGAGATTTAGTATGTTATCTAAATCAGCTTCATTCATAAATCAGTTAACACTGCATGCTCATGAGTACCTCCACTTCTTCCCTCATTGTTTTACATGTTTTTATTTAGACACAAGTCTATGGAATGTAGAATTGATTCATCTAGAAATGCAGCCAAGGTCTATCAAGAACTATAGCCCAGCAACTCTTTGGGGACGTGTGTGAGGCAATGACATTAAGTCTTGACTCCTTTCATTCCTTATCTAGCATAAATTTAACTGCAGCAACTTTCAATAATGGAAATCTTAAAAATTTTAAAGTACCAAAAAAATATCAATAGTTTAACTCAAAGTATTAGACATATTTCGACACCACTGAGTGTCAAGGTCACATCCCTAGTAGAATTTGTTGTTTTTGCCGGATTCATCAGACATCTTTGTTAAAAGCATTTGTTCAATTTCAATTTGTGGTAACATTTGCCTAACGTCACACTCCATTAGCATGATGAGTTAAGTCAAACTTTTCATCACCGGAAACCTAACACAATATCCTATATAATGCATGCATTTTATACTACGGGACAGCAGTATTGTATTTTAGCCAAAAAAAAACAACACAATTTATTATTTTAGCTTTACAATAATATTGCCATGCCACTTAATGAATTTTTAAGAGGACTTAAAGCTTCAAAAAACTAAACTATGTGTCATTTTATAAAATTAAAAAAATATATTTTTTCTTAAAGATGTGGAATTTTCACATTGTTTACTTTGTTTTTATATCAAGTTGCTAAATTGAAGGCAGTATATTAAAAATTATAGAAAAGTTATGGTGTCTTACTATTTTTAAACAATATTTATATAATATTCTGTTTCCCATTTGCTATGGTGCCAATTTAGGACCTCAACAGCATCAAATGATCTGAGAACAAAATCCTAATTTTGAAATGGCAGGAGAAACTATGAATAATTAAAACACAAAACTAACCTTTTTGTTGTATGCTTGGCAGAATATAGTTTTTTCAACGGTCATAAAGTGCGGGAATTCTTGCATCCATCTTATATGAGTGGTCTTTGAACTCACTGTTTTCAGCATTTTCTTCTATTGAACTATTTGCAGACTGAAATTACAATAGACATGGTACAATGGGCATCTCATATCATCCACACAGATCAGTACACTATGTGATAAGCTTAGCGGATGAATATTGTGACTTTGTCTAGTTTTTCAACTGTCCTTTTTCTCAGTTCTCACTGTCACTGTTTCACTTTTATGTAGTTCACTTCCTTCATGACATAGCCTCTTCATGCTGAACAGTTCATTTCACTTGGGAGTTGAACAAAGACCTAAACAACCTGTCACTCTGCAGTAGCACTCCTGCATGTCATAACAGTTGTCACCAACTCGTTTGGAGATCGCTCTTGATGTTGCACCAGAAATGCAGTCACTAACTCGTTGACTAACTCAACAGCTACTTCTGCAAGAGCGCTCGCTTATATAGTCAGTGGAATCTTTCCACAAGGTTCTCGAACGTTATAGAACTATTTCGACACACTATGGAGGAAGGGGAGCAGCAGCTTCCAGAACGTTCTAGTGATCTGCCGATAGTGCGCCCGGTGTTTACGTCGGCAAGTGGCAGTTGTTTATTCTCATTATCCGGCGCCCATTTCCCGATAACCTTGGGCCATAGACGCTGCGTCACACAGCTCCTCCCTCAGAGGTGGCCGTCTCGAGCAGCTCCGCGATAGGTGGCAAGCCGATCAAGATGAACCATCAGCTTTCCTCGAGACTGACACCGAATGCGGCATTCCACATCGTTGATGTGGGTGATTACCTTATACGGGCCGTCCTAGGAATGTTGCAGCTTCGCCGACTTCCCTTTAGTCCTCGTTGGATGGTACAGCCATACGAGGTCACCCTACTGGAATCCGGCTGTGTTCGTCAAAAGATCATATGGCACTTTCACTCGGTAAATTGCCTGCTTCAGGTGCTCCCTGGCTAGATGGTGGATGTCCCCAGTCTATCCGTTAGCGTCCCGACATAATTCGTTGTGGGGTGGGCAGCATCAGGGATGTGCTGAACAACAGATGACAATAGCCTTAGCTCCCATTCGAATACCATGTTGGCCGGTGCCATGTCTAACTTAGCTATTAGGTTTTCGTAATTTCGAAGGACAGACTGCAGAAATACGATTTTACCCCGGAGTACCAGGCAGGAAGGCGTCATTCTTTAACTGCTATGGTCCTTTGCGTCTCATTCTATATTGGACGTGAAAGACCGGAAATTTTGCTCAGTGACCTCTTTATCAGGCTTGAGGTGTTTTTTACGTGCCGTAAATATACGACACGGGACCACCGCCTTTACTTCCGTTCCGAAGGAAGCCATGCTAAGGATTTTTACACCCGAAAAAATCCATCGCCCTCCACCGCGTTTGAACCCGCAACCTCAGAAGCTAGATGCTAGCATGGTAACCACTACATCACGGAGGACGACGGGATTCAACATAAGGTTGTCCTTGCGAAGCCTTTCGAATACCTTCTTCAGATTGCTCAAATGATCCTTAAATGTCTTGCCTACAACAATAAGATCGAGGTAAAAGAGAAATGTCGTATGTGAGGCCTCTCATCACTCGATCAGTCTCTAGAACGTTGAGGGGGTGTTGCATAGTCCGAGAGGCATTACTGATAACTGCCACAGACCATGTCCAGTGGAAAATGCTGTCTTCTCCTTGCCGTCGGGATGAAATGCTAGTTGTCAGCAACGCGACTTCAGGTCCAGGGTGAAAAATTACTGGGTTCCTGCTAAGGTGCCGTCGATTTGTGGCAGCGGTAAGCAGTCTTTCTTGATGACGTCCTTCAGCTCCGGTAGTTAACATGAGCGCATATCTCCATCTTATTTTTCACTAACACTACCGGTGATGACCACGGGCTATCGGATGCCTCTCATCTTGATGTCCGCTATTGTGTATTTCTTTCTGCTTCGCTAGCGGCACAAGGCTGTCTAATTGGTCGAGCAGCGCCGCTGTCGATGTGATGTATCACTCTATCGGTACGGGCATAATCATCTTATGATTAACTGAAGATGTCCTGGAATTTCGCGAGCAGTAAGAATGTGCTTCTCACCTGGCGAGATGTTCTCAGCCGCCTCCTGACAAGGTTACTCAGACGACTATACAGTTTCTTGGTGTTCGGTCGGCCCTAACTGTCTTTGGCCGCACATATTATAGCGGCGACCGGCACTTCCCCAAGACAGTTTCGCTAAGCAGCTCCTGGTGCCGTTTGGTGCATTAACGACCTTCACTGGGACAGTCTCCCGAGCAGGAAGCAGCGACCTCGCGACATACAAACCCCATCTCGGCAGTGTCCTCCGCCTATAATAATATTCCTCGTTAGGGGTTTATCTAACCTCGCTGTCACCACCCTCTCACTCCAAGCTGGAACCACCTCTCGTTCGGTAAGTAAGAGCCTCGCCGGTTGCAACCTCTCCTCTGGATAGTTCAAGAGGATCTCGTCGCGGCCCAGATGCAATATGTGGCGTACGACGTCCACCTTGGCATCGAAGAACCGAAGGGCGTCCAGGCCCAAGCTAACTTCCTCGGTGATTGCGGCAACGAACACCCACATTGTAGCCTGCTCCGCCAAGGATCAACTCCAGATAAGCTTCCTGTCACGGAAAGGTTTCAGCCGAGGCAGTTCGTAGCGTCTGACCTGTATCCGTTTTGATAGTCCCCGCACCTTATCGAACCTGGCGATTGTAGTGAGGCCCGTGTCCACCAGCACTCTGCTGGGACGATCTCGAATCCATCCTTGTCGTTCCCAGTTACGGTACTCAACGTGAAGCGAGGGGAATGTGATGACGGTGCCGATGTTCGCCTCTTCACACCGGCTTAGAAGTTTTCCTGAGCTCGTCCGGGGTCAGCTCGCAGTCCGCCCGTAGATGCCCGGGCTCTCCGCAACTCCAGCACTTAGGTCTCCCGCCCCCAGTTCTATGACTGTTGGGTTGCTGTGATTGACGCCGTTAATCGTGTCTCGGCGGCACAACTCTGGCCGGTACCGGGGTGGGTCTTCCGGCTGTCATCTTATTGCCTCAATGCGGAGGTTAGCCGCCAAGGTATCATTTAGTTGCGTGTTCCGCCAGGAGAAGTTGTTTCACCTACGTTCTCTCACCCCCGCAGATGAATGTGTGAGCTGGCTCTCCGGAAATATAATCTGGTGGTAAATCCGTCAGAGCCCGGTGCGCCAGTCGGTCCACCTACATGGCGAATTCTTGTGAGGTCTCACTCGGTCGTTGCACTCTTGCTTTCAGTTGGGCTATGTACGCGGCGGGCAGATGTTCTCCATAGCTCCAACAGTTTGATCAAATACTCGGTCGAGCCACTGGGAGGGGGGGAAGTTGCGAAGGATTTCCGCTGCTTGTCGCTGCAGGGCAGCCAAAAGCTGGGTCGTCCTCTCTGGCGGTGTACATTCCATTGTGGTAGCAATGGCCTAAAACTGCCACTTAAACACTGTATTGTATTACCCGAACTTGTAATCCCTCTACAACTTCAGCACGGATCCTGGCTTCTAGGTCGCGGCGCATCTCCTCCACTGAGGTGTCCAACATCCTCTTGATTTCCTTCGTCTGCTGGTCTAAAAGTTTTTCTTTATAATTTAGATGCTCTATTATCGTCTTCACTTCCCTTCGTGTGATGGTCTAACAATTTTTCTTGCTGATTTAGGCACCCTTCCACCGCATTACTTTTTCCATGCCAGATTTAATTTTCTCCAACTTCTATGCAATGTATCTTTCAACTCTTACACTGTTGCATTATCTCAGAGTTTACAGAGTCGATATCACCACTGAGATCTGATTTCAATTTCTCCATTTTGGTCTTCATTTCTGTATACATCTTATCCATGCTGAATTTCATTTCCTCTATTTCATTCTTCACTTCCGTTCCCATCTTCTCCATTCCAGATTCCATTTTAGTCTCCATCTTTATTTCACTCGTAATTTTCTCCTCTGGCAATAATTTTTTGAACATTTCCTCCATCTTGGCTTTTTAATTCCATTGCTGACACCAGTGTGACTGTCCAGTTTTCTCAGTTCCCACTCTCACTGTTTCATTTTTATGTATCTCATCTCCACTGGGAGTTCATTTCACTAAGGTGAACTTGTTCACTTTTGTAGTGATGTAGCCTCCTCACACCACACAGCTCATTTCATTCAGGTGAACACAAGACCTCCACAACCCATCGCTTTGCAGCATGTCACAAAGTTGTCACCAACTCACTCGGAAAATTGCTCTTGATGTCGCACCAGAAATGCAGTCGCTAACGGACTCAACTCAACAACTCCCACGATAGCACTCACTTATATAGTCAGTGGAATCTTTCCACAAGGTTCTTAAACATTCTAGAACTATTTTGATACACTTTCTGGAGGAGGGGAGAGAAGCTTCCAGAAGGTTCTAGGTATATGCCGATAGTACGCCCAGCATTTACACTGGCAAGAGGCAGTTATTGTTAGTTTATTCTGATTGCCTGGTGCCGACCTCATGATAACCTTGGGCCATAGCCACTGCGCTCATCACATGGGAGAGGGGTACGGTTTACACAGGCAGCTTTCACTGGCCCCCTTTTGTGTTTTGAGACTATTTTGCATCTAGGGTCAGTTCAAGGCCATGCCCAAAGTTAGATGAATAATATACCTATGAATATCTTGCTTTATGAAAACTCGTAGCTGGTCAAGTTTCTATAAATTACAGCATTGTCAGATTCTGTATATATTGACAAATACCTTGATTCTTGGAAACAATTCTAATCTTTTGAAAATGGAGAGTAAATTTTTAAATAAAACCGTGAGCTTTATATTATATTAAAACAAAATACGCACTTTTATGATTTTTAAGGTTAAAGAAACAAAAACAAGTGCTAGCAGTGAAATAGGCTGTTTTAGATGTTATAAAAGTAAGTTTCTAGCTTAGTCATAAAATACATAAGTATAATTTATCTATAACTAGGAACCCAGGAAAAGAATAGGTTTTAACCTACAGTTCTGTGGTCTTGTTAAGATTATGTTTCATTCAATTACCTTTCCAGACAAGAATGGCAAAGAAAATTTGCAGCATTACCTTTTATACAATTGAATCCGTAAGCTCTTCTTTCAGCCGTATACAGTTGTACTAAAATCCAGGATAGTATTTATGGAATATTTAACATTACTGCAACTAGCAATACTAAATTACACAATTAACATAGAAGTATGAATTGGGGAGGTAAAAGTAAACACTGACATAAAAGCAATAAGACACAAACTAGAAACCTCCTCAAGTTTAAAATGCCTAAAGAATACACGGATCAAAATATTAGCTTGCATGTAATATTGCTGTGCATATTAACAACATGCACATCAAAACAAAAATTTGGTAATGTAAACATATCCTGTGATCTAAACAAGTTGAACACGAAACAAAGTGTAATTATTCTACTTCTTACATACATTTGCTATATTAAGTGGGACTGTTACAGCTGAAATATACATGAATTAATGACACAACAATGAATCAATAACCGCACTTTATTTTATTTCATTAAATTATTTGCATACTTTGTTACCCAAAGAAAGTCTTTGTAATACATCTGCACTTTTGTTTGTAGGCTGTGTTGTTATACTGGATACATTTATAAAGTTAAATATTTGCTGAATTAAAAGGCAAACACTTAATAAAAGCATAAAAAATAAATAAAGGCAGCAACAGTCTTTAACCTCTTGGTGTCTTATTTAGATTCCCTCATGACCACTTCAGAAATCTGATTTAAATCCCTGCACAGCTGCACAAGTAGGTTATGAAACTTAAAAATTCATATAAAATTAACTATTGTAATTTGTTTCCTGAAATTTTGCAAGCATGATACTGGAAGCATCAACTCCTATTTTGATGGCCTAATGTAACTACTGTGTATGGCAGATCTCAAAACAGTTCTCCAAATGAAGGATGACACAACACTTGTTGTGCTGCCAAGCATTTTTGCTATTACTTCCTCTACTATAGGTTTGGTTTCTTTACATCCTCTCTAGGTGTCTGACCTTTCCTTCTTTTCAACTTACTAGTTGCTGTGATATCAGCAGCTTGTACTTCATTGACAGGAAATAAACATCTTTGTTATCCTTCCGTTTCACACACAGCACATTCATTGCAGGTCATGATTTATACTTGCCACGTTTAACTTCATTATGAGGTATATGAGGCAACATAATATCCTTATTTGTTCTCATGTTATCAACAGCATTAATTTTTCTGTTCACTAGATTTCCAAATAGATATAGAGATCCTTTGAATGCCACCTGTTAGTTAAAAATGCAAATACATGCAGTTTTACTGTCCAGCATACACTTATGAGCCGTGGTTGTCATGCAATTTATATGCCATTACTAATTTATGTGAGTACAGCTCAGCACATGATGCAAAAAGGTTAAGCACACTCATAAGAATAAGGTTATTATTACAGGTCAGTACATTACCTCTTTTTTATGTATTATTATTAAACAGATATGTATGCACATGTGAAAATATATGCCGGTATGCATATTTAAGCTTGGACAATGCAATTTTGATGCATAAAATTGTTTTTCTTTCCTTGGAAACTAAACATTAGGATAAGGCAATCTTTATCCAGGCCAAATGATTATTATACACAAGAACTTTGTTTATACAGCCTTCATTAATCCAGATTGATTTTTGCTTACTTTTTCACCACAAAATTAAGTGAGCTTTTGATAAATACATATGAATGTTGTAATGTTGGCACTGCAGTTAGCATAGAGATCACCATCAGTCGCACGCTTCAAGCTAACAATAAGTACCATTACCATAGTCAGTGTCACAGAACAACAAAACTATAGTGCGAGAGATTATATTTAATTCGTTTTGATGGCCTGATAAGAGATTGTGGACGATCTCTTCTGCTTTTGCAGTGATCCAAATTTCACTATCATACCTCAGAGTTGTATTAATTTAATAGATTGTTTCCAAATTATCTGGATTTTCATTAATCCGGATTACCTCTGGTCCCACTTAGTCTGAATAAATGAGGCTCTTGTGTACTATTTCAAAATGTTTCGCAACTTTTTAACTACATTCACCCTAAATGGGTGAAATAACCAACTGAAATCTGTACCTCAATTTATCAGCTGTTACAAGGGTTGCATTGTGGCATATATCATGCATGGTAGTAGTGCTCCTTTCCAACCTTTGTCCAAAATGAAACTAGTGTGTCACTGCAATTTCAGTGTGTTAAACATTATTGTTGTTTAACTGCTTCACAGAGCTTTTCATATACAGTGAAGTGTCCTTGATTAATACATAAAATCTGAATCAATGGTAAGGATAATGAAATAGTATTTCATCAATATCTGAAGAGAATACACAGAAAGTTATGTGGCTTGTGGAATCTGTATAAAAAATTAAACAAATGGCTTACGCAAAACTGTATTATTAGAAGAAAACAAAGCTAATCTTTATTACATTTTGATTACTTCTAAGTTTACTTAGCTCTCTATGGTAATCTCCAAGTACATGAAATTGTTGATTTTTATAAGTAAATAAAATAAAATTACCATGTACGCATCCTTTACCATGGCTAACAAACTTTTATCTCAGTCATATAAACTACTATTAGCATACTAACATGACAAAAGATATTAGATCCTATTATCTATGAAAATATTACAGCAGTACAACATTAATTGTAAAACACACTAATACATACAAGTTTACATACAAAATTGCATGGGTTAACATTTAATACAAGTCGCAGATCAATAAAGTTATAAATACCTAAATTAACATTTGGGCTGCTACTTGAAAACAGTGCAGCTATTGCAATGGTTTTGATTGCAGTAAAGTATTTGCATTTTCAATGTTGAACTCAAAACTCTGAGAACAGCTTTTGTTTTTGTATATATTATTTATTGATGCCCAAATGTAATACTTTTAACATCTGAGAACAAGAAGGCTTGTTCAGTCACAACATTTGCACAAAATAACTTCTCTCTTAACAGAAACTTCTGGGTTACTGATAGGCAGAAAGGGCTGGTTGTTTCTTACTTGCTATGTCTTTATCACAAATCCTTCATTTCCTTCTCATCCTGTATAAAGCTTTTGTTCTACAGGCTTTTCTTTGTCATAGGTTGTAACTTAAGTATAGCCTGTCTGCAATAGAAAGTAGATTCATGCAGTAAAGGTTTGATATTGGCATATATATGATGCACAAATGAAATAGGTAAGCACTTTGTGATTACACAAATACAGAAAAACCTATTTCAACTTTAATTTTGCAAGGTATCACAGCACCTACATTAAATTGCATATTATCAGCTACAAATTCCACTGAATTACAGCAAATCAAATCTTAATTACTGTGACTGGAATATAATTTATCACATGCTGTAAGAGTTAAAAAAATGTGTATGAAAATTTAAGGCCAATAACTAATGTTAATATACTTTTCTGCATCGTAGTGGTGCAGTTATTTACACTTTTCACAACCAAGTGGTGAACAATTGTATCAGTTGTACTAATTCCAATGATCTTCTATTCTTCCAAATTTGAAGACAAGGGAACTGATGAATATGAAAGCATTTTGAAGGAAAAGCCCAACACCTGGGTAAGTTGAGAGTTTGTCTGGAACAAAATAAAAATTCAAAATATTAAGCTTAAGTTACTCTCAAATATTAAGACAAAGTTATAAGCAGTACCTGCATGATACCAGTACAAATGTAACCCTGCCAAGGAAACTTGCTCTTAATTTTGGGGGAAAAGAAAGAAAGACAGGAAGGAAGGATAGAAAGAAAAATTCTCTTTCATTCTGATTAGAATTAAATTCCAAACACTGAATCATACAAGCCAGCATTGACTTTATACAAATAATGCTGTATTGCAAGGTTCCACATAAATGACATTGTCACCTGTAGTTCAAACTTTGATCCAACAAATGGGAATTCAGAAATCTATATTACTTTCTCTAGATAGAGGAGCACTGGATTTCACCCCCCCCCCCAAAAAAAATTCAACACAGAAAATGCATCATAAAGATATGCTTTGGGGATCACCTGAACTCATAAAAATGAAAGCATTTTTGGAAAAATATGTATACAGTCTCTCCAGAGCTAAAATGAAATGTCAGATAAATATAACATTTCATCACAATTATTTTGCTTTGAAGCTAGAGACAGTGAAGTTTTATAATCAAATCCTAGTCTAACATCACTTAGTGACACTTCACTTACTTCATCATGCCACTAGATGTCTCCCATTATACCCATGAAGTGGATGATGACAAGTGTTCCCAGCAGTTGATCTATAGCTTATATGAGAACAATGGATCCTCAAAACATGTACTATTATTTTAACAAGAAATAAGGTATGTCCTTAAACAATATTAGTTTATGATTTAACATTTCATGTCTAAGGCTGCTAAGCAAATTTTATAAAAGTATTCCCTCCCCAAACAACTACAGGGAAAATTTTCAAATTTTTTATTTTCTCAGAAATGACTAACAATTTTAATTAAAATATAATACATATATTTTGAATTCTTTCTGAAGAGTCTATTAAGTCTCTTTCCTTTTTATCCATGTATATGTATAACTTGGAAACTAAAGTACTATGCAAAACCTTACTACTAGAAACTGTAGAACTTAACAAAATATATAATTTGTTACAAATAACTGTTTTAATAGCATTAGCTGTTTCTGAAGCATTTGTTGTTTTATGTTTAACTCTTCCTGCGCTGAGGCCTAAAGGTTGGCATCTGTGAATGTTTGCAACTGAGTGATTCTTCTCATCCAAGCTCAGACAAACAAAACTCAACTTGTGATAAAGAACTGACCTGATTCTGCATCTTGTACATAACCATGGAGACAAATGCAAATAAGACTGCAATGCCCAATTTGAAATAATTTTGGCATATCTTTTGTAGTGATTAAGGTAAATTGGATATTAAAATAACTTCTTATAGTAATAGTACACTATATGAGGGATACCTGTGAAATTATAATGGCCAGAGAAAGTTGTTTGAGTGCACCATAAAAGAATTATTTTTTCACTTAGATTGCACTTTTGGGTTCTTAAATAAAATAATAAAGTTAATATTCAATCGGCAACCCTTTTCACAGGCAGTCATTAATTCTTTTGCTAAAGCCTACAAGAATTTCTCTTGTTATAAATTAATAGTGAATGAATAAATGAATGGTTTACTTCTCCATATTTCACAATTACAATTCATAATATAATAACTACTATTCTAAATATATTTACTTCCTACTATAGGATTGTATACACTTAATATCCTGATTTTTTGTGTATACTGGATCCTGCCCTTAAATTAAACTCTTATCCTTGTTTCCCACTTTTAAATCTACAACACTTCATAAGTAGATCTATCCTTTTTATTTCTTTTTTCTGCTATTGTCATCTATTATTTTAGTGCTTCTTTGTATCATTCAAGACCTCCTCTTTTTGCCATTTTTCTCTTACCTCCCTTATAAAATCTTTTTAGGAAAATTATTCTGCCATGTCCAAAATGCCATTTCCAATAAGTTCTGTCCTTAAATTATTGCACTCTTTGTTCCAAACTTCTTTCCCCATTTTGGTTTCTTAACATTCTGTTAGAAAATGCAGATTTCTATGTTTCTGCATAATAGACACAATTGTTTATTTGCTTTTAATCCACTTAGCCACAATGCTAATGCTTTCCTTTTTATTTTAATATAGATATCCACACTATTTTCTCTATCCCATTCCTTCTTAAGATTTCAATAATAGCCTAGAGTTAGGTTACCAGATATTTCCTGGTTTTCAATGCCATCAATCCTTTTCACTTTATTCCCTGCTCCTTGCCTACTAATTATGCATATTCTTCTATGCTACCCATTCCTATTTCTTATATTATCTTCTGTGTTTGAACTAACCAAATCCTTGCCCAGTTTGCCTTCCTTTGGTGTCTTCAGACAAATGCTAACATTTTAATAATACGAGGGGCACTATTTATATTTTGAGCCTTGGCAATCCTGAATGTTGTACGTGCCATCTGACATTTCCAATGGAAAGTTTGACATTTTCTACCATAATCTATGTCCAACATTTTGTCAATAGAGCATCATTTGTTTTGTTTACATTAACTTGAAAATTGTATGTCAAAAAATCATGGAATTAACTCGTGAAAATGTTTGTGCAATGATTTATTATGACTTTTGACGTGGATTATCACGACAAGAGTACATTGATCAACTAACTTCCACATTTGGCGACGAAGCTCCATCCTTTGCCACTGTGAAACGCTGATATAACGAATTTAATCGTGGCCGCCGTTCGCTCAATGATGAAGTTTGTGAAGGTTGTCCTTAATCAATTGTTGTGCCAGAAAATGTTGATGCTGTGCAAAAACTAATAATGAAAGATCGTCATGGGACATATGAGACAACCCTAGGCATTAGTTCCACCAGCATATATAAAATATTTCATGATTATTTGGCCGTGAAAAAGTTTTGCTCTCGTTGGATCCCACATAATTTGACGCAATCTCAAAAAGATGCTCGTGTCGATTGGTGTACAAAAATGCTCAAGAAATACAATGGCGATGCCTCAAAAGATGTATATAAGATTGTAACAGGTGACGAATCATGGATCTATGTGTATGAGCCGGAACATAAACAGCAGTCGACTGTATGGGTGTTTCAAGATGAAGCAAATCCAACAAAAGTTGCTCGCACTCGAAGCAAATGGTCGCCTGTTTTTTCAGCAAAACTGGTCATGTGACAACAGTGACTTTAGAGGAACATAAAACGGACAATGCTGAATGGTACAAAACCATTTGTTTGCCAAAAGTCTTCGGTGAAGTAAGGAAAACCAACAAGAACCGTAGGATCGTTCTTCATCAAGACAATGCAAGCGCACACACATCTCGTCTAACAACAGTGTATTTGAAGGCTCAATAGATTATTATTATTATTATTAATTATTATTATTATTATTGGTAGTAGCTGCAGTTTATCAATTTGTTCATAATCATAACCATTATATAGCATATGCTATTTTACATTTTCAAGGCTGTCTGCATCTAACATTTTTTGAACACCTAAAATGTATGCTCATGAGCCGCACTACATAAGGCTGCATGTTGAGGCAGTATTTTATATCACAACACTGTAAATGCCAGAGTGATTGTAGTGTAAATTAACATTATTGTATGACATTGATTTGAGATGTTTGTTAATTATAAGCATTGTTAGGAAATAAGTTTACACGGCCTCACAAACTGACAATAGGAGCGGGTAACAATGAAATGAGGGGGTGAGTTGTTTATCAATTAGAAGAGACAAGTAAATGAAGTCAGAGTAGCGTGCCTTTCTTTAAAAATGGAGGGAATATCTTCCCTAGAGCATACGTGTTCGTAATTTTGATTGGATAAAAAATAGACGCTAATGTTGGCGCACTTTATTAACCAATAGCAGCTCTATTATAATGTTTAGGCATATCGGGGTGAGGGAGTATAAATTCTGAAGCCAGAGACAAGCAACGTTCAGTTCAACAGAATCATTCACGGGTTACATGTCGCGCAGTTCAACAGAATCATTCACGGGTTACACGTCGCGCAGTTTAACAGAATCATTCACAAAGTACACGTTACGCAATTCTACAGTCTCTCGCGTCGAAAAGTTAGTTAAAAAATGTGAAATACACGAATTAATAATGTGTGGCAAATAAGTGATTATAGTTACATTCGAAAATATAACAGTTTCAGTCAGGGGTGTATCAAGAGTAAATATGTGAAATTAATTAAGTGTGACGGCAATTAAAGTGTAAAAACAAATTCTTTTGTGTGTTATCTTTTAGTAACAACTCCTTTCCGTTTACACACCCTGTTCAAGAGATTTTCTCGACTGAGTAATAATAGCTAGCCGGAGGACAAAGAACCCAAAATTCAAAATAGTAAAACAATAACAGGCGCTCAGCAAATAAGATAACACGAAAGATACCGTGACAATGTTGTTCGTAAACCTAGTAGAGCATGGAATAGGATAATAGCTAAGGGAATAAGCCATTGACTTTCATCCCATAAACAGCGCCATCTATTGGTTTCAGTAAATATTTGGTCACTTCTGGTGTTCTATATACTGAGTATCAGTATGTTGGCTGTATGCCGCATGGTTTCCGTTGTGTTTTGTAAATCTGACTCTGGTTTCAATTGGTGAATCAGAACGATTTAATTAAATACAAGTTAATGGTGCTATGTGGGAAAAAATGAATTCTGTTCACTCTCTTTTAGCACAATTTTTTTCAACACTAAAGAAAAATGTCAAATTAAATATTTTAGTAGAACCAAACCAAATCTAAAAGTCATTCAAGCAGTTCAAACAAAAAAAGATGTTTAAGCAGGAATTTTAACAGCAATATATATGAGAAATGTGACTAGATGTGTGCCCGTGATTTTGATTGGTGGTGAAGATGTACTGATGATGATCCAGGGATAAGTCATGGCATGAATGATTTGCAGCATCATCACTGCAATAAAAACAAGTGTTTGTAACAGTACAGTTAAAGATAAGGAATTTATGGTATGTTTGCTTCCCCCAGTGGTCAGGCAATTGCATGCAAGCACGGAGCATCAGTAATATAGCCTACATACGTGCTGCCTCACTGTGGTGGTTTTCGTAAAACAGTCAATTTACACTTGTCTGTGCAGTGTAGGAGACGCAGTCAGTTTGCATTTATCTCTACAGTGTATAAAATATAATGCAGTGTTTTGTTTATCTCTACAGTGTATAAGATGTGCCATAGGTTTATTTTAAAATCCATTAATATGGCAATCGATAAATTCACCCTTGAACAAAGAGTTTTCATGTATGACACTTATATAAAAACTGAGTCTTGCAATTTCAAGACAAATTCCCTACTGTTCCAGTTAAAAATAGAAAGACTATCAGGCACCTTGTTAATAAATTAAGAACAAGGGGTCCCAAAATGCTAAATGTCCTAAGCCAAAGAGACAGGTCCTAAGTGAGGAAAAACTCGTTGAAATTAATGCGCCATTCACTCACTCTCCAACTAAAATGTGTTGCACAGCAAGTATGTGTTTCAAAGACCTTAGTCCATATGCTACTAAACTTTTAAAACTGAAACCATACAAAGTAACTATAATCCATGAATTAGGATCCCTTGACAATGAAAAACAAATCACTTTCTGTAATTGGATTTTACATAACATTGTGATGGCATTGTTTATCGGCAGTTAATAATTTTCTCTGATGAGACGTGGCTTCATTTAAATGGTCACGTTGCTTCACAGAATAGATGGAGCACAGAAAACCCTCATCTAATTCACAAAATCCCATTACATGACGCAAAGGTCGATGTCTGGTGTGCAATAACAGCACAACAAATAAGAGGGCCAATATTTTTTGACAAGATGGTAAATTCAGAGAGGTACACGCACATATACTCGCACCATTTTTTCAATTGTCGTCACATAATGAGAGAGCAAATGAGTATTTTCAACAAGATTCTGTCACAATCCATATTGTCCATCATTCCTTGAACAATATACCTGAGGTTTTCGAGGTCAGGATAATTTCTCAAGGGGTATGGCCCCCGCATTCCCCTGATCTTACTGTGTGCGATTTCTATTTGTGGGGAACTCTAAAAAATATAGTGTATAGGAATAGTGCTCATACTATAGATGAATTGAAAAACAATATAAGAACAGAAATTTTGAAAATTATTGAAGAAGAACTTCAGTGGGTAAATAGAAACTTCAGTAAAAAATGTCAAGAATGCATCAATGCAGGACACCACTTTCAACATCTTCAGTGTCAAGGTTGGTACTCAAGTGATAACAATAAATAAACAATAAATGAGTAGGATAAGCTTGAAGGTTGATACACGTCGCTATCTAATGTTCTATGCTTACATGCGATTGCCTGCCTGCCCGGCCAGCCAGCTGCAGGGGGAAGCGAGCGCACTGTATAATGGACACGTTGATAACATTTGGAAGTATCTGATTGTTAACAATTAACATTATGTAAAATTTACTTATTACTTTAAAAAATTCAAATTACAATGATATAGTGAACCACCAAAGTTCAGAGTCGCAGCTGCCCCTGAATATTAAAACAATATACCATTTTGTTCTCTGATGAGCTGATTGCAGAAAAGAAAATAAAAAAGGCATTTATTTAAAATTAGATTGCCTATTCTATGGCAATGTATCAATATATTCTGTTATTTATAGAGTAGGGTGACCTACTTTATAGCACATTTTTTTATAGTAATTATGCTACAGAAAATGGAAAATCGTTTCATCTGCCAAAATAAGTAATATGAGGGTTCAAAATTTTTAGAATGACATGTTTCTAAAAACAAATTAAATTTGTTTACATTTGACAGCTACTGTCTAATATTTTGCAAGTTGATTGCCATGTAGTTTGTTTGGTTTGTTCTAATAGTTTGTCAATTATATCATTTAAAGATTTTGTGTTCACCCAAAAATGAATTTACTACAGAACATTTCCAGGCTATGATATTTTGATTTTAAATCATCATTAATGCCTAAACAATATGAAGATCAGCTTAGAAATGCATTTGGCGAAGAAGTCCACTCTAAGGCAACAATTTATAATGGGTACAGCAAATTCGAAAGATACTGTTTTTTTTTTTTTTTTCTTTCTTTCTTTCTTTCTTGGTGATGAGTTTCGTGAAGAATGCCCAAGAACTGTTATTACTGATGAAAATATTGCCACTGTTCTAGCAATGCCAGAAGATCAACGGACATCCCATGAACTTATTTGGACGACATTGGTATGTATCAAGTCCAAAACATTTTACATCAACAGTTAGACATGAGAAAACTTTGTTGATGGATTCCATATAAACTGACTCCCGATCAAAAACAATGCACTGATTGGTGCAGAAAAACACTGGAAAAATTCCAAGGTGACACTTCAAATTTGGTTTGGAATATCATTACTGGTGATGAATCTTAATTCACAGTGCTGATAAGAAGATGGTTGCTAATTTTTTTTTATTTCTAGTTGCTACTATTGCATTATAAGAGATGTATTGTTACTGCTGGTTGGTACACATATGTCTGTTTATTGCACATTTTTTAAAAAGTTTGTGAAGAATGCCCAAAGAAAAATAATGTTACATCATGACAATGCATCGTTGCATACAGCAAAACTAACTATCTGGATGACCTAAAGGTCAACACCATAGCTTCAGCTATTGATATTATTCTTCATGACACGTATTATCTGGTAACTCATTTTCACTATGTCCCTCCCTAGTACCTTGTGAATTGTGTTTGTTTCAAAACAAAGTTAAAATGGTGGAATCACTTTTTTTGTCCTCAGATGAAGCAGTGGAACACTATAAAAACTTGGTTTCTGAAGTGCCTCAGAAAGAGTGGCATCACTGCTTTAAGGACTGGTTTCATCAAATGCAAAAATATATTGATGTTAAAGGGGAATATTTTGAAAAACAATAAAATCATTTAAATTTTTTAAAACTAGTCCTTGTTTGATTTTCTAAAAACTTTCAGTGTTGCTCTCATAAGTGGAATATCACAAACATTGCGAGCAGAATAAGATAGTCAGGTACCTGAAGGGTGACTACTGGTATTAGTTTTTGTGTCCCTATTAACCTAAATAAATGCAATGAAAGGAAGAATGTAACACAATGACAAATAAACAACTAGCAACTGGCAAGCTATTGGTCTACACAAGAGCAGTGTAGTAAAGACATTGCCCTCATCTTCCAATAAGAGTCCCTCTGTCTTGCTTAAATATCATTGGCTGCATAGTGGAGTAACACTTTGATATGTCAGGACATGAGAAGTATAATTGCTCTTAGAATAACTGCTGTAAAATGCACAGGAAAAAGTGACAAGAGAATGCATGGATAATTATCATAATATAAAAGGTGCACAAGATGAGTACCTTGTGAGTACCTGATGAGTACCTTGATATACTACTCATTTATGGTGAAACCGTCCTGAATTCTGCAACTGCTGCCAGATTATACCACTAAATGTTCCTGGGCCAAAGATTACCGAACTCAAGATCGCTAGTGTGGACTGCGCAGAAGGTTTTGTACACATGGAGTCTGCAGCCAGCATACAAGGTAGGTTGACCAAGGAATACAAGTCATGCAGAGGAAGTTATTTTACATTTTTTAGACCAACACCACCCCAAGAGCAATAGTTGTGGAATAGCTTGCATGTTCAGCATGTCCCATGGGTTCTTCTCAGGACATTGAAAAAACAATTATTAGGATTGTATCATATTCATTAGGTATAGTGTCTCTCAGAAGCCAATCATGCACCTAGGTTGGGTTTTATCAGTTGGTATATAGAGTAAAGCGCAACAATGAGGCCACCTTTACAAAGAATGGAATTTTAAAGTCCCATAACACACATCCATACATGGGCAGAAAAAAACCCTCACAGCATCAGAGACTTACTATGAATGTATGGGCAAGAATTGTTGATAGGTTCCTACATTCTCCCAGAGTGGCAGAATGGGACTAATTACCACTGACTCTTCCAGGCTTATAGAAAATGTCTCTTTAGAAACCAGGAGAAGCAAGTGGTTCCTACATGATGATGTTCTACCTCACATTGTAATGTTCGTGACCATCTAAATGATAGTTTTCCTCATAGATGAATTGGACATTATGGCCCCACCAACTAGCCTGCAAGATGCCAGACTAGATCCGCTTGGTTTTTCTTCTGGGGGAATAAGCAAAAAAGTCTATTAAGCACTAATTGCTGATGTTGAAACTTTTGAGAGAACATATTTTTCTGTTTGTGGAGGAAATATGTAACAACGGAGGAGTGTTTGAAAGAGTACAAAGTGAAAGAGGTGCAAAGCTTGCATTTGTGTGAACAAACAGTGGATATTTTGAACAATACTTGTGAAACAGGTGAATTATTTGGTTTATTAATTACTTTTATGTCCCAAGTTAGAAGTTACCATTTAGCAGACTTTGTAAATTTGTTTTGCTAATGATTTAGTTAATTTATTTCTACATGCCCTGAAGTAATGGACTCTTTCATTAGGTACTAATGTATTACTAAGGCAGAACAAATTTCAAAAGGCATATCAGTTTAATTGTTTACAGATGATACTAATACAATCATGGAAGCTTTAAAGGACAAAGATGGCATAATAACTAGTATGGAAAATTGGTTTGATACTAATAAATTGCTTTTAAATCCATTAAAAACAGTAGTTATTTCATTCGGCCATAAAAAGAATAAGCAAGAGGATAATATTAACCTTTAGATTTACAATACAAAAATGTTACAGGTTGATCATACTAAATTCTTAGGCATATGGTTAGATCAGCATCTTGATTGGGGGTTTCATATTGCACATTTAATAACGAAGCTAAATAAATTTTATTTTTCATTTAGGGTAATAAACAAAGAAATCGATTTTCATGCTAAAAAAGTTCTATACTTTGCATATGCAGAAAGTATATTGACATATGGGATAATGTTTTGGGGAAATGGTAAAGACAGTCATTTAGTCTTTAAAACCCCCAAAAAATAATCAGGAGTATTGCCAACATAGGCAGGATTGATTCATGCAGGCCAGTTTTTAAAGGAGTTAAAAATATTACCTTTGCCTTGCCTGTACTTATATGTTACACTATGTTACATCAAACAAAATATTAATAATTTCATAACAAATGAAGCTGTTCATTCTCATAATACTAGGAATAAGGCAAACTTAAAAGTCCTTGAACATAAAACCACCTTATTTGCCAAAGGAGTCAAATATTATGATTCTGTATTATACAATAAACTACCCGTACAGTTAAAAGAACGATTCATGTGTGGCTTCAAAAGGGATTTGAAGAGCTTACAACTGAAAGGGGTTTGTTACTCTGTAGATGAGTTTATTGACTCAATTAGTAATTAATTAAAATTTTATTCTGTATTATGGTATTTGATTAAGTATGTATTATGTTATTAAGATATTTGACGAAACCATGTATTCTTGTAATATTAATGGTGAATAAATCTATCTATCTATGGAATGAACTGATAAAAATGTCTAGATGGTGAATTTAAGTTACACAATATATCACTGGAAGATTCAGTTTACAATGATGTTGAAGATACAGTAGATATAAAAACTTTGTTTGTTTTCTTTCTGGATTGTCATTATTCTAAGATTTTTTACAGAGTTAATATTTTATGATAATGTAGGTAAATATTAAAGATGAATATCAAAGATATTTTTATTCATAACATGCATAACTAAGGAATTAACAGAAGAAATCTAGAACAAATAGATGGCATATTTATGGAAAACAAATGTATTTTAGGAACAGTTTTTCTTTTAACTTTCTAAGTTATATGATAATATTAATGCAATAAATTGATTAGGTATACTTTGGTCACAGTAATCTGGAATATGTGGCCTATAACATCACAGCAGCAAAATTTTAGCCAGGAACTTCTAATGTATTTTAAATTTAAACTATTTCCATAACTTTGTGCATACATATTTTTAAATGTTATATTATTTCCTAATACACAGCCATTAATCTTATTCAAACATATATCTCACATGGAATTTAATTTAACAGTCTGTATCTTTTTTTCACTTCTGCAACAAATGTTTCTTACCTTCACCATAAGCTACATAATCTGCAAAAAGAATCCAACATGAAGCAATTACCGCTCCAAATCCCATCACAAAGCCACCAAAAAGCCAAAATCGTGCTCCTCTTGAGCCAAAACATCCACCTGAATATGCATCTCCTCTGATTTGTGCATTGGAAACAGAATTTATCCTTGAAACAAAAAGACAAGATTATTAACTTTGCTATACTCAATACTGAAAAATGTGTAAATGTGTGCCTTATTTTATGGAAATAAACATTTAAATTAACAACATTAGACTGGATTCTGAAAAGAACTGTAAATGAATTCTATTTGCACTCATATACACAAAATCTGCAACCCTGTGGGGCCTTATGACACTGCTGCTTTAGCTTCTTGTGCATTTCTAAGACAAAGTATGGCTGCAACATTCCTGAGCTAGGAATTTTAACTTCATATGCTTGCAAACACCACTTTCTATCGCTTGTTCTTATCTTGATTCATTCATTTCATCTTGCCCAAGTTTTAACACAGATATCTTATTAAAAAAGGAAGTATGGAAAACAACTGGATGACACTGAGCAAGAAGAACGAATTCAATCTTAGATTCAAGCTAATAGTTAAATGATTTGAACTTTTGTAACATACAATAGCAATGAATTTCATAGATGTTGCAGGTTTTCAAAAGGAGTCTGCAAAACATTTTGTAGTCTTTGCTTGCACATTCAACATTTAAAATTATGGACCACAAAGAAAGTGTCGTCAGACTTTCTCTTAAATTTTCTGTCTCTCAAGAGGCTGTTTGAGATTAGATAGCAACTAAATTTAAAAAAGGGGAAAAAAAAGAAAATTCTATTTGATTACAGATATTTCAGTGTTGGAAAGGATGCAAAGTATTAAGATTAAAAGCCTAGTTCATATCCTAGCGTAATTTGGTTTATTCCTAGGCAAGGCAGTGCAGTATGTGAATGTAAATGGCATTATTGCTAACAATGACATCATTCATTTCAATTAATTTCTTAATATGATTGTAAGCACTATAGTTGTTAGTAAGACAGGTATTGACAACTGAATAAACATAAAGCATTACCTTTTTCAATACACATTGTATATATGCATCTTTTATGTTCTTTTTTACTGCCCTGTGAATCTCCAAGTTCACCTGTATGTGAATACCTGACTACAGAGGTAGAAATGTCCATAGAGTAAGGAGTGATTCTACATGGTATACTGAATTAAATATTGTAGTAACATTTTTTTTTCTCTGTAAGCACTCAGATTCGAATTAAAATTTTATTTTGTATTGGAATTTCATCATGCTATGTGAAACTGCACATTACAAACAAATGTGATAGAAATAATGTGTATTCTTATATCACTTTAATATTAATTTTAGAAGCATATATAATTTTGGAGGCAGACAGAAATATACATTCGTAGGGAAAACAGAATACAATAGGCAAACTTTCTCTATGACGCCAGGATGTTGGCAGTCAGAAGTCTTTGTAGGTGCAGCATACATGACCAGAACAATAGACCGTAAGATTTTATGTTAAAGTAAAGGTTTTGGCAAAGACGTGTTTTATTTTGAGATTGCATTAGTTGTCATTGGAATGTTTAGAACATTGATATTTCAAATGCATGTGAGAAAGGTAAGTATGGGAGTTTCTATAATATTTATCCACCAATAGGAAATTTTAAGGACATTCTGTCAACAAATAATATTAAAGAAAGATATAACATGATTTGGTAGGAGGAAAAAAAAAATGATATGGCAAGATCTGAAATACATGAGTAAGATCACTTGCAATTTGGAAGTATTTGGAGAAGGCCATGTAAAGCGCCTGCATTTTGGAGGTACGCAGAGTCAGATGTAAGACTCATAAATGGAATGTGTGCAGAGGTGGACATGTAAAGGACTTTTAATTAGGAAGTTAGTGTAGGCAGACACATAAAGCTTATTAAGTAGGAGCATGCAACAAATGGGCAATATAATTCATAAAGTGGAACCACACAATGTTATGCAGTGCTGAAAAATGTCAAGTTTTTGAGAGTTATGGTAAAGGAAGTTTATAGTGAACAATTCACGAAATCAGCCTCTGACGTGAAGATATAAATGTTTGTATGGCAGAATTGAACTAAGGGAACAATATAAAGCCAGCTGATATAAAATTATTTGCCCATAAACGGCATTTTATTGGGGATCAGAAAACGCTACCTGAGATAAAAGTTCCGTCATTACACCCACACACCTCCTGTATCCCTCCTTTTCCCTCCACGAAGAAGTATCTGCCCATATGATGATTTTGAATATCAATGTGTGCTTAAGGAGATTAAAAGCCCTCTCCTGCAAATGCTAAATTCATAACCCATATCTCAGAAACTTAACTTATACTTAATATTAGTGTGGTGGACTTTGTGACAGTGATGGGCATTAAGAATTTAGATTAACTATTGAATCAATTTGTGACACTACATCATTATCTTTTGGAGCTAATTGCTTCCATTATCCCTAGTAGTGGTTGGCTTTGTCCCTGGTGGTAGTTGGATAAACCTCTGCACAAGTATGTTGCCTGAAGGCATTTCAAAATTGAAAACATGGTTTGTAAATGTTTTCCCAAACTGTAAGTTCTGTTTTTCCTGAAATGTTTTTTAGATTTCTGTTTATGGCATGTTGGTCCCTCCAAAAATGCCAAGCTACTGCTGATTTGTCTTCCCGCTTTCGTTTATGTTTTTGATGTATTCTTTTGCTCTCGTTTTTGTTTCTTTTAGTTTTCTCCGTGTAGATTTTTTTTTTTTTTTTTTTTTTTTTTTTTTTTTGCAGTCATGGCAGCTAATCTGGTATATTCCTGGTTTGTTTTCCTGAGATGTCATCTTTTAATTTGGAACTGCAAATTAGGAACATTGTCAAATAATATATTTGTTGTAAATGTAAACAACATCTTTACCAATGGAAGACACATGATCGACACATGATCGACACATGCTCCTCTGTTTGCTAATTCATGAGCCAATCATTTCAGGAAGACAAACTCCCAAATCAGCAATGATTGTTTAGTGGACAACGAGCCCTCCAGCAGCCGAGAATGTGTCAATCACAAAGTAATTTCTACTCACGTTTTGCAATCAAAAAGTGTATTAAAATTGGAAGGAAATTAAGTGTCCAGGAAAAGGTGTCAAAAGAGAACAATAAATGGATTAAGCAAGCTCTGATGATTCCCTTCCTCTGTATCTCTCACAGCTACAGAGAATTTATATGATTGTGAAATACAACATTGCTTAATTTGCAACTTCCCTTAGGAAGGTTTATTTCTTTCCTTGTTTCATATACAGTATAGATTGACACAATTGGATCTTAATAAATATAAGTTATAAACACAATGGTGGCACTTCAAGCTTGTTTATATATAAATACTGAGTGCAAAGTTATTTTCACTGAACAAGACAATTATGGAACGTATGCTTTTTCAATTCATTCATTCATTCATTATCTGTTTACCCTCCTCTTATGTAGGACTTACACCCCTCAGGACTTACAAGCAGGTGCCTGGGGTCAGAGGCCCGTCGAGGAGCAGACACTCATGGATCAGACAGAGTATCCAGGATGGGTAATCAGCCCAATGCCTGGTATGGGATGAAGGAAGTAGACGAAACGAAATGTTGGTGAAATGGATGAAAGGAAAGGTGATGACGGAGCAGTTGGTGGAATGAATGGCGGGGGAAACCGGAGAACCCGGAGAAAACCCGCCCAGACGCCGCTTTGTCCACCACAAATCCCACATGCAGGTCCCTGGGATTGAACCCGGGCCGCCTAGGTGGGAGGCGAGCGGTCTAACCACTCGGCCACGGCGCCGCCTATGCTTTTTCAAGAGGTGCCTTAAATACCTTTAAGCAGGTAAATCCAATAAATTTAAATTTCTGAATATGCAACTACATTATTTAAGCTTAAACCATTCACTGAGAGAATTGATTTTATTAATAATACCTTTCATAGATTCATTACAATCTTCTTAGAAATCAAGAACTTTATTACATTTGACCCTGTGTTTAGATAAATGAGTTAAAACTAACGGGAAATGTTTTTTACTTCCCTCATTTGAAGGATCTGACCCTTTAGAAAATTTAATACAGGGTGCAGTGGCATTCATAAAGTAATCATAAAATTGCACCTTAAGCAAACAACTGCTTTTTATTTGTTCCTTTGTCAGTACAATAGTAGTAATAGGACTGCCATTTTCTTTATGCTTAAATATGACCCTGGACAAATGTCAGCTGCGCTGCATGCTCTAACCGGTATCAGAAGATCTCCATAATGTGTTGTAACATGTCGCCAAGATATTGGCCACAGCAGCTCTGATGAAGTCTTTTAATTCCACTATGGCAGACGTGTATAGAAAACTCATTATTATTATTATTATTATTATTATTATTATTATTATTATTATTAATCTATTTATTTTACATCACTTTTAACTATATGGTCATATCATGATGGATCTGTTAGTAGATAACTCATGGATTGTTGTGTGGTGGACAGTTAGCCTTCTAGGTCTCATCCCTGTAACCATACCATCTTGCCTCATCACATGTCCAGAGATACCTTAGTGCACAGCAACTGTATCTTCTGCTTTGTGCCATGCAGATGGCATGAAAACACCTTGTTTGAAGAACCCCCCCACCCCTCAAAAAAAATCAGCACATGTTAGATCAGGGGACTGGAATGGCTAGTGGATGTCACCATGACACGAAATCAATTTCTGTGGAAAGCTCTGTCATAAAAACTCCATACAACTTCTGCCTATGCACGTTGCCCCATCTTGGAACCACAACATATATGTTCATCATCCATACTTGTGAAAGAAGAAAATCCTGCAGCATGTTAGATTTAACATTCACTGCATCTGTTTCTATGGCATCCCAAATTGAAGTGTCACCTGAATATGTGTTGTGTATTAACCATCTACTATTATTCTTGAAATAAGTTTCAACAGTGAAAGTATGATGCTCAGCAATCCACCACACCTGCTGACCATACAAAGAAAATGGCAACCCATTAACAATAGAATGCCTTATCATACATTCATTGTTGATGGGCTATGTCCATGTACTATGTGGAGCAAAATAAGCAATGAACATTGCCGATTCCTATATTGCCTTTTATATCACTAACCAGTCTCCCTTTAGGATATGTGAAAGTACATTTTTGCACTAACGACTCAATTTTCAGTTTCCTAAAACTGATTTTAGCTACAATGGGGGACCTTTGAAAATGTAGTATTATAACTTGTTACCAGTCTTAAGAATTATAAAAATGATGATGCATGACTCCATTAAAGTTACCTCTATTGCTCTAAGTTTTTTCCGTTCTGCAGTAACATTTTTTGAAAAGACTTGAAGGAGTGATTTGTTTTCACTTTCCCTGTAAATGTATTAACAGCCTTCATGCCATCATGTTTAACAATAAATGAAGTACAACAAATTTTACACATGCATGCAATAACGTCACCTTTCTGTACCACTGGTTATACTTTTAATCTCTAGGCACTCATCCCAGAAAGAAGTGATATGATACAATGTGGCACCAATTTAAAGCAGTATCAATGGTAATCATTTTTGAAGCCATTGCTTTGTTGTTGATTCTGTTGTCTCGTGCACCAGCTGCTCCAGTGGTAAGCTACAAGATCTTTCTTTCAGTTTAAACTGTCTGAAAAATTTAATGTGATCTAATGCTTGAGCTTTTGAAGCGAGTTGCAACTATTTGAATATAAAGAATGAAACTGATTATGAAGCATAGCACTTGAAATTGTAACAACTGAATTTCCATACCTGCTAACTTCTGCAGTATCAATTTTGCAGTTTGAAATGACTGTTTCTGCAATAAACAAAACTAGTAGTGTAACTTGCCGGAGTTGCTAAAATGCTTATTGGCGAGACTTCTCACAATAGCTGTGAAATCTTACTCACACATGTATGTCACTAGGTGCTTAAAATATCACATGAGCAATACTTAACGAAGATGATACCAGAGTAGCGAATGTATGCACAACTGTACACAAATGAATGTAATACCATTGCTGGTACCAGAAAGTCAGAGTAACTCTCTGATCTAAAATTACAAGCCTTTATTACTTTTAGCACCATTTACTATTCCCCCTTCCAACTTTACATCTGGCCCGGGCCAATATCAGACTCTCTTCATGTGTGTCTCTGTTGTTAGCCTTTCACTTTTCTTGGTGTTTCTTTTGCCTCTCTAATTTACAGAATTGGCCTACACGAGTGCAAACGTACTGGACTTAACTCTAACTGAATTCTCAGAAGCTTTAAGCTAATGCATTCTCTACTTCAGCTGTCGCTATTGGCTTTGGTTAATATGACTCATTAATGACCTGTTTCTTGGGCAAATTTTTCAACTCAAGCTTGTTACATCATAGATTGATTTAATATATGGAAATGATTTATCATAATTATTTCTTTATCTTGCCGGTCAATAGTTACAGTATCAGAAGAAGACATCCTCATTCATTAATTGCTTGACATCAGTCACAATAATACTAAATTACACAACCATATTGACCAAACACTCGATTAATATTTGATTGCCTTGCCATGCCTCAAACATGAACAACAAAGAAAATAGGTATTACTATAGCAACAGTGAAACAGCTCTTTAATTTAAAACTGTCCTTTTGTGAAGGGTTATAAAATTATAAAGCAAAACCCATGTAGCTATAATAGTGATCTTTCTTTAAAATGAGAAAAGACCCAGAGATAAATATTGCAATTATTTGCGGAGACCCAGAAATTGCAATGCAAACCTTGGCATTCTGGGCTGCAACTTGAGACCTGGCAATCCTATTTATATTTATTGACTTAAATGTAAGAGATTCTATGCTGTATCTCAGCGAACACATGGAAGTGGCTAAAAGTGAATATTAATGAATTTAAATCCTTCAGTTTAATAATACTTACATGAACAGTGATAATGTTCCAAATACTCCACAAACATGGTATGCCTTGTTAAACTGAATATTATCAGGAGTGGCAGCCTGTACATCAATTATAAACCACCATCCCACGAAAAACTGAAACAATCACCATGCATAAATTCATAACAGATACTTTCTTAATTAGATGACAACTGCTATTTTAAATTTATTTTTATTTATGGATAAACAGCTATATCTGGTCCCTCCCAAAAAATCTTACAAATGGAGACAAATGCAATAAAAAAACCTAAATCAGTGGTTTAGGAGAAGATGTAAACAATTGGAAAGCCTGGAGCCCAACAACCCCTTTTAAGACACTTTGTTTTATAGTAAAATCATCATATAATGTCAACAAAGACTCCATCTTGTTACTACTGCATATGAACAGAAGCAGCTGCCAACCCAAGTAGTACAAGTGTAATCCACGAGAACAGGTTATTTGAATCCCATTCATATACAAGCACTAACGGCATCTAACCTAACCTTGGGCTAAATTTCAAAACCACAGGACCCTGTCATTTTTCAGCATTTTTTTACTCAGATGTTGGTAACTCCTCACTTCTGAAGTGCATCAGCAATGAGAGGCTGGATAAGGAAACTTGTCACCACGGCTAAACTGCCCTAAAAAATTGTACTTTTATATTTGTCTATTTATATTCATTTATTATATCCAATGGTGTTTTGGCAAATCTAATAGTAAAGAATTAAACTGCTGAAATTGCTTCAGCTTTTGATAGCTACATACATTGTTGTTATTCTTATAGTGTAAAGAGGTGTTTAACAATGAAAATGACATTCACAATAGGCTCCAAAATGGTATGCCTACACAGACTACAAGTTCCTTTTCTGGAATTTGTGTTATACACATTATTATATGTTTCTCATCATAGAATAAATTAACACATTCCAGTACACACACACTTTTCCAGAAAACTTGAGTTTTAGAGTTATGAAATCAAATTGGAAAAACAAAATATGCCACTTGTTATGTTTAACTTAAGAGTTTCCACATCTACTTGCTTGACCCAGACAATTTGGAGTTCATAGTCATTTTTCAGTGCCCAGTTATTCAGCTCTGAACAACTTGTCTAGCAATTCTGAGTTAATCCATTTTACATTATATTTGTGTATGTTTCTTTAGGGAATACTGCTGCTTCTCCATTACAAATCTAATGTCTTTGATTACTCTTAACATTTTAAAACGCGAATTGGTTTTAATTCGTAAACAGCACTTTGGGCTAATAAAGATTCGTCATAAGCCTAATTTATGGCAAGCACTGGTTTAAGTACTTTCAATATATTTCAGTCAATCCAATTCTATTATAGTTCTTTACTATAAGAGCAACAATCATCTGAAAAAAGCAACCTTAATGCATCACAAATTCTAAAAAAAAAAATTTTATTAGCATATAACAGCATGACAAATCACAAGCCGTAGTTATGATTAAATTTGTGGGATTTCTGGTGAATCTTTGCTCATACTCAAGTTGTGAATAATCATATGCATGGTAACAAATAGAGGCAATTCTAAAAGTGAAAACTGTTTAATATTGTGGTAATTAGGCTTGACACCCTTTCAAATTAAGTGGAATGGAATGAAAACTGTTAAAACACTTAACAGATATCATAAATGCACCTTTTAAGGAGTAACTTTGCAAAATTAGATAACCATTTTTTGCATAGCTACAAAAGAGAAGTTATTAACTCTGAACATTGTTATCGTCTCAGAGCATCACTCTTAACTGTTGCTTGAAACTCAAAATTCATAAAATGTTTTACTGATTAAAGGCATTCCTGAGGACCAGAAAAAAAGATTCAAACTGATTGTTCCCCCTGTCCCCCTATCGAAAATTCCGAATTACAAAGGTTGCAACTCTAGCTTAACTGCTTTTTACTTTAAAAATGCACACGAAGTGAGCACAGGGTTTAGCACCAGAACTTTTGGTTTGACTTAATTCAGAGTTAGCTTTAGGTTAGAGAGAAAGTATGTTTGTGTGTGTGTGTGTACGCTTCTATTATTTGGCTGAGGAGGTTAAACAATTGAACCTACATATGGGTCAAAGAAGTCCGTGTGCGATAGAATTCCCATAAAGTTTTGAATTATTCATTAGCAAATTGTGTGAATATATGTTCACATTTACATTCAGTGCTCTTGTGGCTTTAAAACGATTTGTAAAAAGTTGAACTGGAAGGAGAAAGTAAAATATTACTCTTTTATCAATTTATTGTTACGTTTCTGGTATGTCAACATTTAAACTGGATATATAAAAATAGGAAGGTAAAGTTAAGGCGAAGTTGCAGTAATTTATTTAGGGTTACACTTTGAGAACATGATCCTACGACAAAATAATCAGAATGCAGTCCTTTATACGTTTGAGGAGTAAAGATTATTTAGTATATACTAAAACTTATTGTATTATTTAATCATACCAATATTCCTGCTATGAGAGATGCAATAGGATTCCTTTTGTCATCACCCTCGAACCATACGCAAGGAGGAAACTGCACATTTTCAAAGCAACTTGCCATTCTTGATCAAATCCTTATTCTCAATTCACAAATCACAAGACATTTCCATAACCCTACACACAGCAACAATTTGATAGGTTTTGGGACGTCAGTGTCACTTCCTATCTTCTTTCTTTTCCTACCTTTTCCCCTCCTCTAGCAATGGTGACAAACGCACAAAATAAATTTCCCCATGTTGAAACGAATTTCAAAGGACTGCAATCGCAGCATGATTTACGTTTGAAACAACTTTATTGGTTTAGCCTCACCTTCCCTCGCATTCAGAGATGCGTATCAACATAGAATGTCCACTACAACCAGCAAATATACACTGCAGCAATAATTTCAATTCAATGATACTGCTATAGATATTATTATACCGCACCTTGAAAGGAAGAAGGTACAGAGTGCACGTACAAATATTGTGTAATTAAATTACACTCCTTCCCAGCAGAAATGGGAAAGTTGCGTACAAGTAATTCATTTCTTATAGATACTAACTCTTATAAAGATCAGCAAATGAAAATATTCACCTGTGAACAGAAATAACTGAAGTTTACTTAGAGTTTTCGTGTAATTAATTTATAAATACTGTTGTACTAACCCGGCCGTTACACTACAGAGTCATAATAAAATAATCGAGCGAGTTGACTCCGCCGATAGCGTGAGGCTCGCATTCCGCAGGTGCCAGGTTTGACTCCCGTCGACTGCTCACTCTGACCTTAGGTTTTTCGTGGTTTTCCCTGGTGGGTAGGCTGGGGTGGTTTCTTATCTACCACGATTTCCTTTCCTTCTTTTCCTTTTCATTCCTTTTTTTTCTCATCTTTCAGGTGTGCATCTAAGTTTCGTGGTGTGTGGCGATCCCGGACAGATGCCGCGGATGTTTGTCCAAGAAAAGAGTATTCTCCGTGGACCCATTGAGCTGTTGAACGGGTCGTTCATCGCCCTCTCTGGACAGCTCCAGTAGTGGGACGGGTCTTCGAGCCAGAAACTGTTAAGGACTTCCGCGCGGTTCTGTGGCCTGTTTGCCTGGGTCTATAGCTTCCTGTGGAACCTTCACTTTATTCCATCATCCGAGACGGGTGGTAGCCCCAACAGATCCCCCGTAGGTCACAGTGTGAGGTGTCCCCCTCCGTTGTATACCATATTGCCTATTGTTTTACAGGTGGGCCATTCAAGTTGAGACTGTACAATATCTCCAAAACTAAGCGTTGTAAAAAGAAATGTATTTGATAAAAGTTGCTTGATATTATGGGGAAAGTAAATGCCATTATTCGTGTTTTGTTTGGAGGACATTATGATGGTCATTTTAGGGTCAATTTAATTTTTTTAAACGGGAAATTACATTTTGTATGTTGTTTTCTCATTAGAAAATGGCTATAAAAAGATGTTTACTTTGTGATGAATAAGGAAACAAAATAAAAAATGTTGGTTCGCAATTACGAAACGTAACTTGACCGTAATCATCCATGGATGATTCAACTATTCAAAGCGCTCTTCGTACACAGCCATTCAGAATGTTTGTTGTTGTTTACGTTGGTGTAAAACAATTGCAAGGTGCGTTATAAAATGTTGTTTAGTTTTTCATGAAGACTGAGAAAATAACATAAAAAAAGGTAGGTTGCCATTTAAAAAAATTGCGTTGATCCTAAAATGACTATTACAACGTCCTGCAAATAAAACACGAATAATGGCATTTACTTTCCACATGATATCAAGTTACTTTTATTCAAGAAATTTCTTTCTAAAACGCTTAGTTTTGGAGATATTGTACAGGCTCAACTTAAATGGTCCACCCTGTATAATAGGACCTGGCAATAATTGGAGAATGTCTTACAACTTACAAAGCTACTCTAACTCTTATTTTCAGTCCTGTAGTGCCTTGTCCTTTCCCTTATTTTCAACCTGTTATGAACAAAACTAATGTGTTTGCGGCTCTCGTACCGAGTATCCGGGGTTCGATTCTCGGCTCTGGGCCGGCGATGTTAAGTCGGCCCCAAAAACGCCTTTACCTCTGACTTGCTCATATGAAGTATCCCCAAGGTCCAACGTAGTTAGGAGTCCACGGTAAAAGCTGTAGGTCCTCTCATTCCACCGCCATCCTCATCATTACCCTACTATAGGAGGCAAGGATTCCGCCGTTGGGCGCCTCCACCTCAGAAATGGGTCTAATCGTCGCTTAGTGGAATGAGGTATCCCTGAAGTCATAGGCCATATGGGGAGCGTTAGAAATGACGACAATTTAAAAAAGTTCAACCTTTTATGTAAGGAATTACAATATTTAGCTGATTTTACAAAACTTTGGATCTTAAGTTTCAGACCTGGCACGAGTTATAAACGGTCTCAAGCAATGGTTCTCAACCCTTTTTTGTTTTGTTGTTTTTTTGTTTATTTGTTCACGGCACACCATCCAATGTAGCAAATTCCTGCGGCACACTAACGTACGAGTTGGCAACAGCATGGGCTAACGTACGAGTTGGCAACAATACGAGAGCAACGCACAGCTTGCTTCACTAGTCAGTTGTTTATAGACTCGCAGTCTTAACGCAGTCCGGGTTCTGGCATATTTTGAGGTCATCAGAATGTGCGTTTGTAGAGAAAAACTAAGCAATAAATCCATGGTCCCTAATAAATTTAAAAGACACTTGAATAGTAAACACGGTTACTTACGAGGACAGTCCCAGAAGTACCCGACCTAATGTATAGATAGTGGTTGTTGTTTCAAACAAATGACTATGGTAGAAATTACCAACCTTATAAAACTTAAGTCTGAAGTTTGATGATGCTACGTCGTTTAGTAATTGTTTGGCAGCCATTAATAGTGAATGCTCTCAGCAAATTTGTAAATATGGATAAAACTGGTTATCGTTATGCGATACAATTGAAAGGTCTTAGTTCAACTAAGATTAAAGCTGAACTAGATTCTACTCTGGGGAAGTCTGCTCCTTCGTTTACAACAGTAAAATATTGGGTGGCAGAGTTTAAGCGAGGCCGTAGGAGCTGCCAAGACGAATATCGCAGTGGTTGACCAAATTAGGTGACCATGCCAGAAATTGTGAGGAAAATCTACAAAATGGTATTGGATGACCGCCGAATGAGTGCGCGTGCTAGCAGACATCGTAGGCATTTTAAAAAGTGCTGTACATCGCATACTGACTGAAAATTTAGACATGAGAAAGCTATGTGCATATGGGTGCCGCATTTACTCATAATGTAACAAAAGCAGCATCGTGAAGATGTTTCAGTCGAGTGTTTGGCGATGTTTTGCTGCAATAAAGCGAGTTTTGTATCGATTCATAACCATGGATGAAACGTGTGTCCATCGCTTCACACCTGAGACGAAGGAACAGTCAAAACAGTGGATTGAAAGGAGTGAATCGGCTCCAAAGAAGGTGAGACAGTTCCATTTGCAGGCAAGATCATGGCGTCAGTTTTTTTGGAATATGTGTGGAGTAATTTTAATTGATTATCTTCAAGAAGGAAACGAAAACAATGGCTAGTATTATGCAAACGTATTGCAGCATTTGAATGTTGAAATCAAGCAAAAACGGCCGTATTTATTGGAAAAGAAACCTTTGTTTCATCAAGACAATGGACCAGTTCACACATCCATTATTGCCATGGCCAAAATCAATGAATTAAAGTTCGAATTGCCTCCTTATGCACCCTATTCTCCAGATTTAGCCCCCTCTGATTATTTTCTATTTCCAAAGTTGAAGAAATAGCTTGGTGCTGAAATATTTGCCAACAGTGAAGACGTGGAGTCTGCAGTTAATGGCTATTTTGCAGAACTCGATGGTTCTCAGTATAAACAGGGCATCGAAGCTAGTGAGCACCGCTTGGAAAGGTGTATCGAGCTGAAAGGGGACTATGTAGAGAAATAAAGATGTTTTTCACAAAATTTTTGTGTTTTCTTTGTTAGGTCGGGTACTTCTGGGACAGCCCTCGTATATGAGAAAGATCAGAGCTATTTTAGCCAATTTGATGTTATCAGAAGAAAAGAAAGCAAAAGCTATGGAACGGAGAGCAACTATTCCTTAAAAAAATAAAAAATAATAAAAAAAACACGCGCACACACACACACAAGTGACAGTTATCAAGTTGCCGAAATAGTAGTGAAAGAAATGCAACGCCATACTATGGCAGAGGATGTAATTTTTCCTGCATGCAAGGAAATAGTGAAGTGGATGTTACGTGATGGCGCCGAGAAGGAAATATCCTTCGTTCCATTGTCAAATGTTACTATTTCCCAGCGAATTGATGACATATCTTCAGATAACCAGTGCAATGTCCATGAAAAGTTGAGCGACGTTCGGTATTTTCACTGCAGTTCGACAAGTCAACTGATATAAGTAAGAAATATCAATTACTACATGATTTATTGATGAGGATTCGATTATGGAATAATTTCTTTCGTGTACTGAACTGTCTCAACGTCAACTGGTTTAGATGCGTACAATTCTACATCCAACACCTTGGAACAAAACGATACTGTGCCGTGAGATTAGCTAGGTGTGCCGCGATACTTCTGAGGATTTATGGTATTGCTAATAAAACTAAATGAAATAATTTCACTGAATATTTATTGTTTAAAAAAGAACAAGAGTATATAATAATATTGACTAACTTAAACTTATTCACAGTATATTTATTTATGCCTTACAACTTTGAGTTATCAATGAGAAACTTGAGCCTGTCGCTTCTTACACAAAAGTTCAATTCGTAGTGAAGTTAAAGACGCATTTCCTGTTCAACTGAGAAAAGTCCCTCGCGCTTCTTGTTTTTTTTATGTTGGTTAGTGCAGAAAATCCCAGTTCGCACAGGTAGTGGAAACATGCAACAGGGTATTAACTGCTTCCACTGCTATTGGGTACTCTTTCTTCGCTAACATACAAAACCCGATAAGCGGTAGTTCACCATACTTCATTTGAAGTGCTCGATCTGTCTGAAGTTCTGCGAGCTGCTCTCCTTCCTCCAGGGAAATGTCGGTGGTGGATTCTGGAAACACGGCATAAATATTGCGCACCGAGTCATATTTGTCGACAGTGATGGAGGGAAAATATTGTACCATGTAATTCTCAAGAACCTTGAGGTGATTTAAAATGAGGTATGAGGTTATGTCTCCGTGTGGATCTACCTCAAAAGAGGAAACATCTTAAGATGTTTCTTTTCCACGTGTGATTTCCATATCCTAAGTTTTTTTAAGAACCCGGTGAGTTTATCAATTGAGGTCAGCACATTTTCTTCTTTTTCTTGCATACTCTCGTTCAGTTAATTTAAATGGCGAACAATATCAGCCAAATAGGCTACCTTGGCACACCACTCCTCATCATTTAACTGAGCTGCAAAGTCTGGCTTTTCAACTTAAACCTACCTAATAGCTCTTTTCTCAACTCAAAAAAAGAAAGAAAAAAAGAAAGAAAAGAAATCATTCCAGGGCTCTACCTTTTGACAACCAGCGAACCACAGTATGAGGAACCAAAGTGCCATGTCGATATCCTGCTTCATGGCACAGTTGTTTGAGGAGTCTTATCCTAAGAGCCCTAGACTTAACGAAATTTACCATGTTAGCGACTGAGTCTGAAACACTTTTAAGTTTTGTTGGAAAGTCTTCACTACCAGAGTCTCACGATGTATGAGCGAGCCTCTAGTTCTCAAAGTCGCGGGTCAAACTCCATCAAAACCGGCGAAGGGCGATGGAGTTTTTCGGCGTAAAAATCCTTAGCATAGCTTCCTTAGGAAGGGAAGTCAAGCCGGTGATTCCGTGTCGTAGATTTACGGCATGTAAAAGAACCTCAAGCCTGATAAAGAGGAATGTGAGCAAAATTTTCGGTCTTTCACACCCAATATAGAATCGGACGCTAAGGACCATTGCAGTTAAAGAGTGTCCATAAATAAAACTCAATTTTGTTTTTCAATGTATAAAGGAATGTGTTAAACCTATGCTCGGGAAATCTTGTTTTAGCCTTGCAGCAAATTCTTTGAATCTTCCAGTCATTGCTGGTGCACCATCTATGCAAACAGAAAGGCAAGTTTTCAGAAGCTAGGTCTTCCTCATTTTCAACTTACATTCAAATAGTATTGTTTGAACAACCTTTGAGAAATATATGTGGAAACGAATGGTTTAGAATTCGGAAAAAACTACCATATGGTTACTTTCAACAGCTCACCTAAAAATCTAAGTCGTTTGCCGGATTTTGGACTAAACTTCAATATTCGGCGAATAGGGGTTGCTAACAGCTTTCAAGATCGTCTTGTAATCAGAATTTTCAAATCCTTACTTAAAAATTTCTATTGTTGAAACCATTTGGCAAAATTTTGTATACTTACAGGACTAGACCATTATGGAAGCACCTTGCAAGTTAAAAAAAAATTACCCATTCTCCGCCACATTTTCATCGCCTTACGTACAAATCTAAACAGTTTACCGATCTAGAAACGCTTTTTAATATATTTTATTGAACGATCTTCTTAAAGACCATTGTAACAATAAGCATTCATAAAACACATACATATAATATAGAACATAGAATATAGAACATAATGAGTCGACCTCAACGAGTTCCTCGAAAGCATTGTTGACGTGCTCCTTCTGTGCTGGAGGGAGAGGGTGATGGGGTAAAATACCCTGAGTTAGTCCACTATGGAGTCCGATAGGAAGCCGAGATCGCTTGCCTAGAGGAAAGAAAGCTGTACCTGAACACTTGTTAATTGCGTAAAGATCTATGTGCTGTTTACGGATGAATTCCTCAATGGCAAGAATACGAGTTTATTGTGTAATTGTGTGTTTCTGGAAAACTAGGATATAGACTGAACTAAGTAATATTTATTTTGGAACGACTTTTTTTCTTTATTTTGATGAGGGCTATATCATCCATACTGGGCAAGCGTGAGAAAAGGACGTAGTATGGACTTGTGAATCAAGAAGGCTGTTGTGCTGTTGAAAGACTATTTAGGGAGTAAAGTTTAGAGAAACATGAATAGTGAAGCTTAACTAATTGATGTGCGGTTTCCAGCAGAAGTGATCATCCAGGGTTATTGCCAGATATTTCCCGGTTTCTTCATTGTGCTTTCATGCTATATAGGATGGAGTGAAACAGACCGCCGTAGCGTGAAAATCAGTTTCACATTTACTATAGTTAAGGGTAATGCACCAATATTTGTAATATAATTTTAAAAATTCTCTGCTATCGTTTTATAACCTTTTCTTGCGACTACAAATTCACAACATTTAACTCCGGTGGCATATGTAGCAATTCCACTGTACTATACCTTGTGAAATAATTTCTACTATACTTTTTTGAGTTACAGTTACGAATTGAACGTTAGCAATAATTGCGTGCTGGGCTCATTGAACTTTAGGTATATCAACTATTCAACATACTCCCAAAAGTGGTAAAGCCGTTGTGACTTACTCATATTAAAGGAAAGCAATAATGTATAAAATGTTTGAAAACATCGTCCTCAAAGAATAAAGCATCACATTCTTGTAGCTGTATAAATATACATATATTCTTTTAAAGTTTAACAATCTCGAATAAGCTTTACAAACTGAATTATTTTCAGTATACACATTGTCGTGACCTCTTAACAAACTAGCTCAATGGGGGGTAGAGCGATGAGGTTACCGAGGATCTTAAAGTTAATAATTCACGTTATAGGAGGTCAGACGGGGGACGCAGCTGAGAGAAATTATGAAAAATATTAGAAAGTTCCTAACAGAAGTATTATCCCATGGTGTGGATGAGGGAAGGGATCTATCTACTATAATAATTTACATTAAATGGAAGTGGATGGCAACTACATTTTAGAGAAGAAAAAAAATTTACAGTTCAAAATCTCAAAATACCCGGCCCTCCACCAAAATACCCGGCGCCTCCACCAAATGTCGTGACCTCTTAACAAACTAGCTCAATGGGGGTAGAGCGTGGGGTTTAGTCAGTCGAGGCTAGTTACTGTTCGAGGCAAGTTGTTAGTGTGTGCGCGCTACCCATACCAACAGTACGACGTCCTCACCGACAGACAAGGAAGCAAGGAGGCAACGTAATCCCCTTTTATTAATAAATGTAGTTGCCATCCACTTCCATTTAATGTAAATTATTATAGTAGATAGATCCCTTCCCTCATCCACACCATGGGATAATACTTCTGTTAGGAACTTTCTAATATTTTTCATAATTTCTCTCAGCTGCGTTCCCCGTCTGACCTCATATAACGTGAATTATTAACTTTAAGATCCTCGGTAACCTCATCGCTCTACCCCCCCCCCCTATTGAGCTAGTTTGTTAAGAGGTCACGACAATATTAAAAGCCTTTTTTTCTTCTTGCACAAACGAATACATTACTTTTACATTACCCTTTACTATCTTTGAACTCGCTCTAATTCAACAATTGTACGGTACGCCACACGTACTAAAGCATTGAAATTTAGAAGTTTACTCACCAAAAGCTCAGATTATGAAACGTTGACAATGAAAGACGTGGGCGTGGCCGCTTCCCTAAGGCCCGAGCTAAAGGTTCTTTCGTTGAAACTCGACTTCTTTCTTCTCTTCGTGCTTGTTCCCCGCTCGAGTTGACCTGTGGAGACCGCACATGGTGTGACGTTACTTTTCAGCACTCAGCGCCACCAATGATTACTGATAGACTCCGTTAGTCTGACCTCAGAGCTAGCCGTTGCCATGGAGATCGCCATCTTGCTTTCTAAACAACATTCATTCCTACAGCGAGGTTTTGGAAGTCTTTCATATAACTAATAATGTTTAGTGTAATTGCGTTGTAATATATTACTTTCAATTACTTTGGGCAGAGGCAAGGTGTTTCGAATACAAGAACGTTTCTTTCGCATTGATTATGTGTTTTGTTCCTGACTGCAAACACTATAGTGAATTCCAACCTAAAAACTCCCTAGATAAGACCCCCCCTTTTTAATAAGATGATAATTCAACCTGACTTAAGTCTTTGTACCTACAATAGAATTTAATTACACCGCATTTGCTTACAGCTACAATTATTTCTATTCATTAATTACATTTTTAAGCAAGTATACATGGCTGAACTTACATTTCAGTTATTGAGGTTAAGTTAGGTGTGCTTTAGTAATACTATAACGAAAATAATCACTTGTGAAGAACCACCTGGTTTCACAGATACTCTTTATATTTTGTTACATTATGTACCACCTTTAATTGTATTACATTACACTTTTATACTTTATTATGTCATCTAACACCCTTGGTTTTATTCACCACAGCCTGAGCAAACAATACACATGCACGCAAGAAAGCTATTTTTATTGTTTTCGACGAAATTTGGCATTTAGTCTACAAAAAACAGCTCAAATTGTTATGCTTTTAATATATTTAAATACGTTATGCGAAATTCCTCACCGGGGCATAAAATAAAGTTTTACGCTATGGACA
This sequence comes from Deroplatys truncata, assembly GCA_030765065.1. Taxonomy (NCBI): domain Eukaryota; kingdom Metazoa; phylum Arthropoda; class Insecta; order Mantodea; family Mantidae; genus Deroplatys; species Deroplatys truncata. The sequence goes on from CM060988.1 coordinate 83,590,030, forward strand.
TTTATCCCAAACATATGCAACTGTGAGGTTAGTTCGATATGGCCCTACGCCTTTATGTTGTCTATGAGTACTGAAACATTTACATAATATTACTCATTTTTATTTGTAGGACAAAATATATAAAAGTACTCCTTAGTTACATTGTAAGATTTATTTTTCGTGCTGGCTTGAACCTGGCCTCGCAAGTAGGAAATTTCTCCATCATATATCACGGCTAAGGCGTTATTAGACACAACAGCATCTTTACCTTTCTTTACCAGTCTCAATTCGTCTTCAAAATATGCTATTATTTCACTCAGTTGCACAACCATGTTATAGCGTAATGCTCACTTAAGGCAGCTATATTTACCACTATAATTATTTAATAACCATTAACACTAATACGTAATAACCTCTACACGGTGTAAGTACAACTGTATTCCTAACAATGGTATTTATCTAGAGTTGATAAATAATTAATGTAGACTTTTCAAAATAACATTCTCCCAAAGCAGTAGACAACTATACAGCACAAACTGCATAGCAACCAGTTGTTTGGAAGAAAGAGCCTCCTAGCAAAGGCTGATGTCATCACTAATGGAGTGTATAGCACGCCGTCTGTTGATTCAAAGTGAAGGATTTCTACGGCCGGTAATACAGGCAAGGTATGCCAGGCTGCGGGGAGGTGTGCCAGAAGAAGAGTAAGTTGCTTTGGCCGGTATTGTAGATGATATGAGTACTGCTGCGAGGTAGGAGCCGTCCATGGCTCAGATTTGAACGGATATAGAATTCAAAGCTGAAGGTGATTAGCAGTGGTGTTAACATCCTCACGTGCCTCGCTCATCGGCGTACATAGAAATGTCAACGGAAGGCAAGCGAGGAATATCTGAAATGAAAATATTGAAGAAAATAGGTCCCAGCTCAACTTTTGAGGAACGCTAGCAGAAATTGGCCTAGGAAAGGATTTCTCTGAGCTTACTGCGAACAGGGGGGTAGAACGTTTGATTGTGACAATGGGGTACGGTCAGCTAGGAAGAGCTAAATTATGTTGCATAGATAGTCAGGAAGACCAATATGGCGTAGTTTGCACAGAAGAAAAACTTTGGAAACTCACAATTTTGAACCAGTAACAATTATAGGAACGAAGCGAACTAAATTTCTGTGCTATGTCTGATGCCTAATTTTGTGTGGTTAGAATTTTTACCATCACCACAAGGAGTGTAATAAATGTAATAAATCAAACCTAAAATACAAATTCATTCTTTTATTAATTAATATGTTTTACTTTAAATTAACTTCTGCAAGACTCCATATAATATTTCAATTACTTCGCTCACTGTTTAAGTAAATGTATATACCCTTTACACTTCCTTATACAATATTTCAAACACAAAATGCGTATATGCAACGACGAGTAGGATAGCCAGTTATACGCATCTCCGGATTACCCCGTTGTCCAAATTTTTACCAAGATACATGTGAACACATGGACATTTTTGTTTTGGGCATTAATAATACTTAGCGTTGTTCTCTTTTATAGTAGATATGTTTTCTGAATCCTCGGTTGTTCTCTTTATAATATTAAACACAGAGATATTACACACTATCTGGAATACCTGGTGTTGGAGAGATGGAATGGCAATTTAATTGACTTTATTTACTTTCCGTATTTCTTATGAAATTTTGTAACATGAGCTGGAAAGTTTGTATTGTGAATCTTCTTCCTTACCCCAAGTAGTTTTAGTTTTGCATAGTCTCTGCGATATTAACATTTGATAATAAATCCCCCGATATTCACGAAAATGGGTATGAAATATCCCACCGACAATCTTCCAAATTTTGGAAATGTTGCATAGCTTATAACTAGGTCTTGGTGGTCAAAACATTGTCGGTATGGTGAAGAAATTTTTAGACAACCACAGCAGATGAAATGTTAAACTCTTGTATCTTCTCTTTGGTCCAGTATTTATTTGAAAACATAAGGTTCTACAATTTTCACACGTTGGGGCCCGCATTCGGGAGGTCCGGGATTCGATTCTGTTTTTATTTATGGACGCTCTTTAACTGCTGTGGACCTTAGCGTCCCATTCTATATTGGGTGCGAAAGACCGGAAAGTTTGCTCAGAGGCCTCTATCAGGCTTGAAGTTCTTTACGTGCCATAAATCTACGACACGGGGCCACCGACTTTACTCCCCTTCCGAAGGAAGCCTTGCTAAGGATTTTTACGCCGAAAAAATCCACCGCCCTCTGCCGGGTTTGAACCCGCGACCTCGGGAACTAGAGGGTATCTCTAGATCACCTAGGATGACTGTAATTGAGCTATAGTCGCTGCGTCACAATATAAAAGTTTACGTTTTGTATTTACTAATTCACATTTTACTATAGGTATTGAGATGCGTTACACTTTCTTTCCCAAGGACTAACTAAAGTGAACGTTGCATCCAGTAATTTTTAATTCGGAAATACATGAAATACAATAGCAGTTATAAAATAAATATATTACTGCAAAATAGAGACTTCAGCCAGACTGAGTTTTAAGTTTAGTTCTTCTTGATTGGAGAAGAAGTGAAAAATAGATTTTAGTTATTTCGCACTTAAGTCCCAAGCCAACATGTACTTTAAAATGTTTCTTAAGTTGCTGGTTGAAATGAGTGAAAGTACAAATCAGAAAGAAATTGAAACGTCATTTCAATGCAGTTCCGCCATTTAAATTGCCAGTCAGAAGCACTATTATCGATTTCCATCGCGAAGTAAAAAAAGCTGTCTACCAATCTGTATATTCATTCATATCACAAATTTTTCAGGTACCGAGGGTCTTTAACGTGGTCACTGCAGTAGTTGCACTTGGAAAATTAAATCAAATTTGAACAAATAATGATCTAGCACGGTCAAACAACTTTCTCAACCCATTACACATTTGCATACATACTTTATACGAGGGGTGGCCATAAAGTTTTAATAATTACCTCGAAAAATTAAGCTGCGACCATGAAACTTGGTGATGGGGTTAGCCCTCTTCTACATACTCACCCTTCAATGCGACACATTTTTTCCCAACGATGGGTGACTTGGCGGAGATCTTGATTGTAGAAGTCTCCATTTTGGCTGTTCAGAAAACGTTCCACATCGAAAATCACCTCACCGTCATTCTGGAAGTGCCTACCACGCAATGGTTTTTTCTTCGAGGAAAGAGGAAGAACTGGGTGCCATGTCAGGAGAATACGGGGGGTGAGGCAATATTTGATAGCCCAAAGAAGCAGCATGTGTGACTGTCGTTTGCAGAATGGGCTGGGGCGTTGTCATGGAACAAAAACAGCTTGGACAGCTTCCCGCGACGCTTATCTTGCTAGCTTCCCGTAACCTCGTCAGAAGATTTCGGTAATATGCTCCTGTGATGGTACGAGCGTAATCTGTTAGCACCACACCATGGCAATCCCAAAAAAACACTCAGCATCACCTTGTCCGGTGATGGTTGGGTCTTCGCCTTCTTCGGCGGTGGTGAATCCACATGTTTCCACTGCTTGCTTTGCTCCTTTTTCTCGGGATCATAGTGATACTACACCAGCACTTGTCCATGGTGATTAGGCGGCTGGGTCATTTGGGTTGGGCTGACTAAGGAGCAACATTTCCGCTGCTGCCTCGGTTCGGCGGACTTTTTGAATGGGTGTAAGCAGTCGTGAAACCCAGCGGGCGTCGATCTTTGTCATGTTTAAAATGTGGTGCAAGATATTTAAAACTGACCCATGACTGATTTTCACATTTTGCACTATCGCCTCAATTGTGATACGCCGGCCTTCGAGCACCTGGGCCTCCACGCCACTTACGATTCCCAGTTCTTTACAGAGAGATGGTCTGCCACTTCGTTCTTCGTCATTTAGACTTGTTTGACCACATTGAAAGCGTCTTCATCACCTAACCACTGGGTCATATGATGGGAAAGTGTTACCATACACTTCCACCAACTCAGCATGAATTGTTGCAGTATTGTTCCCCCCTTTTTTTAAATTTCCCTTGTCGCACCCAGTTTATGCTACTGTGTTTTACTGTTTTAATACCGCTTATTTCGGGCGGCGCCGTGGCCGAGTGGTTAGACCGATCGCCTCCCACCGAGGCGGCCCGGGTTCAATCCCAGGAACCTGCATGTGGGATTTGTGGTGGACGAAGCGGCGTCTGGGCGGGTTTTCTCCGGGTTCTCCTGTTTCCCCCGCCATTCATTCCACCAACTGCTCCATCATCACCTTTCCTTTCATCCATTTCACCTACATTTCGTTTCATCTACTTCCTTCATCCCATACCAGGCATCGGGCTGATCACCCATCCTGGATACTCTGTCTGATCCATGAGTGTCTGCTCCTCGACGGGCCTCTGACCCCAGGCACCCGCTTGTAAGTCCTGGGGGGTGTAAGTCCTACATAAGAGGAGGGTAAACAGATAATGAATGAATACCGCTTATTTCCACAACATACATACACTCACAAACACCCATGCCCGTGGCGGGACTCGAACCCGCGACCCTCAACTTGGCGGAGCGCCGGAGCGACCACTCCAGCGACCACGGCTACGAGGGCCGGCTCCGCTTCAAATGCAGAAAGCTAATTACCGCGCGATACTCCACTTTATCAATGGAGTGCGCCCTCTGTTTTGGTTTCTCTAGCGGTACTGTGGCGCGGGAATTTCAAACTGTATCAGTGTACATGCAAAAAAAAAAATAAAAAAAAATACTTAACTTTATTTTTCGGAGGTTATAATTAAAACTTTGCGACCACTCCTCGTATACTATAGCGTTCACTAATTGTGATTCTACTATTCATAAGGAGTTGTTCACGATACACTTTTGTTTAGAAATTATTTCAAATTAAGCAATAAATACCTAGTTATATACAAGGTGTGGAATCAAAGTTCAGACGTTTATCGTCATAGTAACGAACTCTTGCGAGCGAAAAGAAAACAAAGAATGGGAAAATTTCAAAAAAATTCCGTTTTTACATTTAGAACATACCTAAGGCACGAAATATTTTGAAAATGGTTAACGCTCTGAAAAAATAAATATTTGACAAGAACGTGCATTTTACAGAGAAATCATATGTTTTTGAAGAAAGTTTTTTGTCTATCCCTTATGGTTTCCTAGTGTTATAAGACCATGCAAAAGCTAATAAAGACTTCGTGGGCTACTCCCAGAAAACACAAGATATGCATTTTATTAGTCGTGCAGAAGTTTTAAACAATAGCAATAGACATTTTAATCAAAATCGTTAGAGTTTTTTTGAGAAAAAATAACAATTCTCCAAGTAAGAGATATTTTATGGGGGACATTTTCTTGAAAATTTTAATTTCATATTCTTGGAAGTACTGAACTTAAATACCAAGTTTAGTATTTATCCAAATTTTCATTTTTGAATTATGCTACTCACTCACTCACTCACTCACTCACTCACTCACTCACTCACTCACTCACTCACTCACTCACTCACTCACTCACTCACTCACTCACTCACTCACTCACTCACTCACTCACTCACTCACTCACTCACTCACTCACTTACTCACTCACTCACACAAAAGCGCCCACGTAGCATTGAATTTTTCAAGTGTGATTCAATTTTTACTTTCTCTACTACGTATAGTAAGTAGCGGAAGTATTGTATTCCACCCAAAAATTCGATACCGAGATTTCACCGGAAATATATGTTTTGAGACCCCCTAATTCCAAAAAAAAAGGAAATGTCCGTATGTGTGTCTGTGTGTGTGTGTGTGTGTGTGTGTGTGTGTGTGTGTGTGTGTGTGTGTGTATCTGTGAACAGCATAACTCAGAAACGAACAGTCGGATAAACACCAAACTTGGAATTTAGGTTCAGTATCTTCCAGAGATGCGACTCGAAGGTTTTCAAGAAAACCCCTTACCCCAGATTACTCTTTACATGGAACATTTTTGGAAAATTTTAATTTTCTCAAAAATGGCTCTAATTATTTTGATTAAAATATCATATGTTCAACTATTTTTATGACAAATGAAATGTATGTCTTCATTGTGAACGACTTTTGCATAACTGGTAAACCATAAGAGATATACAAAATTTTACTACACAAAAAATGTAGATCCCGTTAAAATGCACAATTTATGTCATATACATTTTTTTTGTTGAGTGAACGATTTTCGATTTATTGCTTGTTATTCTCTTAAATTTTCCAATACTTATACTTTTTCTCAAATGGGAATTCTTTATTCATTTTTTTTATCCTGGTAATGCAAAGAGAATGGAATGCTCCACATAGTAACCAGCTCTTAAAATATTTGAATATCGCTTAAAGTCTACCATACTCCCCTTTTATCTACAAGAAAATTAGCAATAAAATTAACATCTCGATTAACATGAAAAATATGGAGAATAAGCGTTTGTAAAAATAGTTTGTACAAGAGTAGAGAAAGTCAAGTGAGTGTAACAGATCAGATTTTTTAACTTCAGCCTACATACGAGAATTGGGAAAGTACAATTAATTGTACCTCTTTGAGAACCTTTCTCTTTGTAAAACAATGAAGCCATTGCTATTCATTATTAAAGTGCTTTATCGTTTAAGGTACTATTTAAGGATTAGTGAGCCAAAATCCTTGTTTCGATGGCGTTGCAGCCTTCCTCTTCAGAGGCCTGTCATCTGACTGAGATGGCAACGAAGTTAGACACAGTTATTTGCATTAATTTTTTACATTGAATCTTTTTGTTACTAAGCCCACTTTCTTCTTTTCGTCACTGATCCTTGCCACGGCTTATGTTTTCTTTAGTTTACAAAGCGTTGTGGATATACGCAACCGTTGAAAGTTATTGACTTCCGTTCAAGGCTACGTTATTTCTGTGATAGAAAAACCTAGCTAACTAATAGATGTATACAATAATGCTCTGACATTAGTGGTCAAAAGTAACCTCATTACAGTAACAATTATATATTAATAATCTGGATAATCAGAAGAGGATAAGGAGTGTAGTAGGGTCAGGATTTCCCAAACTACAGGGAGAGTCAAAAAACCACGAACCGGCTGCGCGGTGGTTTTCCCGTCCGCGTCCCCAGCTCTCGTTGCCGTCTGCCGCTATCATAAAAAGGCGCGGATGAAACCATACAGCATTTTTAAAACTACTTTTAAAGACTTTACTTACCAACTTTATGAAAGGAATTGCTGAAACTGTCCACTGTCGTCCATATATTTTTGGCACCGCTTTAGGAAACTAGCCATCACTCGCCGTAGTTCACGTTGAGAAATGCTGGCAATTTCCTGGCGGATATTTTGTTTTAATTCTTCCAGGGTGTGTGGGGTTGTCTTGTACACTTTGTTTTAAGTTACCACGGAGATAGAAATCCCAGAGGGTTAGGTAGGGGGACCGAGGGGGCCACAAATCTCTACTAATAACTCTGTCCTCAAACACACTTTCATAAAGTTGTTAAGTAAAACCTTTAAAAGTAGCTTTAAAAATGTTGTATGGTTTCATCCACGCCTTTCTATGATAACGGCAGACGGCAACGAGCGCCGAGGACGCGGACAGGAAAAACACTGCGCAGCCGATTCGTAGTCTTTTGGCTCTCCTTGTAGATAATGGTAGCACTTCTGCTCAAATGTCACTCTTTTTCTTTTGGTGGCTGCATCTTTCCAAAGTTTGTTAAGTAAAAGATTGCCTAAAGGTCGACCTTATTGGGCAAGATATTTGTGGGAAGCAGAGAAGCAAATGACGCCAGTAGTCTCTAGTTATTTCATATTCCCGCAAAACTGCATACGAGTTAAAATACATATGTTTACATTCAAAAGGCCGGGTTCAGTGTGTGCTGTTGCTAATTGGGGAATTTGTTTAAAAAAAATCTGATGTGTTACACTCACATGACTTTCTCTACTCTTGTAAAACTATTTTTACAAACGCTTATTCTCCATATGCATCATGTTAATGGAGATATCGAGATGTCAATCTTATTGATAATTTTCTTGTAGATGCAAGGGGAATATGGTAGGTTTTAAGCAATAGTCAAATATTTTAACGCTGGTTTCTATGTGGCGCATTCCATTCTCTTTGCATGTCCAGGACATAAAAAAACTGATGTGTTACACTCACATGACTTTCTCTACTCTTGTACAAACTATTCTTACAAACGCCTATTCTCCATATGCTTCATGTTAATCGAGATATCGAGATGTCAATCTTATTGGTAATTTTCTTGTAGATGCAAGGGGAATACGGTAGCTTTTAAGCGATAGTCAAATATTTTAACGCTGGTTGCTATGTGGCGCATTCCATTCTCTTTGCATGTCCAGGAAATAAAAAATCTGATGTGTTACACTCACATGACTTTCTCTACTCTTGTACAATCTATTTTTACAAACGCCTATTCTCCATATGCTTCATATTAATCGAGATATCGAGATGTCAATCTTACTTGTAATTTTCTTGTAGATGCAAGGGGAATATGGTAGCTTTTAAGCGATAGTCAAATATTTTATCGCTGGTTGCTATGTGGCGCATTCCATTCTCTTTGCATGTCCAGGACATAAAAAAATGAATAACGAATTTGAGAAAAAGTATAAGTATTGGAAAATTTAAGGAAATAACAAGCAATATCTCGAAAACGGTTCACTCAACAAAAAAAATGTATATGATATAAGTTGTGTATTTTAACGCGATCTACATTTTTTGTGTAGTAAAATTTTGTCTATCTCTTATGGTTTACCAGTTATGCAAACGTCGTTCATAATGAAGAATACTTTTGGAGACATTCCCAGAAATTTCGAGATATACATTTCATTTCTCATGACATTATCTTAAACATATGATATTTTCATCAAAATCGTTAGAGCCATTTTTGAGAAAATTAAAATTTTCGAAAAATGTTCCATGTAAAGGGTAGTCTGGGGTGGGGGGATTTTCTTGAAAATCTTCGTGTCGCATCTCTGGAAGATACTGAACGTAAATACCAAGTTTGGTGTTTATCCGACTGTTAGTTTTTGAGTTATGCTGTTCACAGACACACACACAGACACACACACAGACACACAGACACACACACAGACACACACACGGACATGTTTCCAAAAATGCTTTTTTTGGATTCAGGAGGTCTCAAAACATGTATTTCCGGTGAAATCTCGGTATCGAATTTTTGGGTGGAATGCAATACTTCCCCTACTTACTATACGTAGTAGAGAAAGTAAAAAAATGAATAACGAATTTGAGAAAAAGTATAAGTATTGGAAAATTTAAGGGAATAACAAGCAATATCTCGAAAATGGTTCACTCAACAAAAGAAATGTATATGACATAAATTGTGTATTTTAACTCGATCTACATTTTTTGTGTAGTAAAAGTTTGTCTATCTCTTATGGTTTACCAGTTATGCAAAAGTCGTTCACAATGAAGAATACTTTTGGAGACATTCCCAGAAAATTCGAGATATACATTTTATTTGTCATGACAATATCTTAAACATATGATATTTTAATCAAAATCGTTAGAGCCGTTTTTGAGAAAATTAAAATTTTCGAAAAATGTTCCATGTAAAGGGTAATCTGGGGTGGGGGATTTTCTTGAAAACCTTCGTGTCACATCTCTGAAAGATACTGAACCTAAATACCAAGTTTGGTGTTTATCTGACTCTTCGTTTTTGAGTTATGCTGTTCACAGACACACAGACACACAGACAGACACACAGACAGACACACACACGGACATGTTTCCAAAATGCTTTTTTGGATTCAGTGAGTCTCAAAACATGTATTTCCGGTGAAATCTCGGTATCGAATTTTTGGGTGGAATGCAATACTTCCCCTACTTACTATACGTAGTAGAGAAAGTAAAAACTAAAGACACTTGCTTTCAAAAGAGGAGACATTTTTAACCCTACTGCAACAAAAATGTGTCAGTTTATTTCAATAAGGAGGACTCTGAATTGGATTTTAGGGTAAAATTATTGCAAATACGAATACAAATTTCCAAAATCTGCGAACTCAGCTATTCGCATTGTACAATTTAATACGCGTAATAATTACCGATGTCCCATTGAAATGTGAGCATCTTCTGACTTTTGTAATTTATTTAAAAAGTAACAGAATGTGCACATTCTTCTTTAACTGACCGTATAGTTTCGTAGTTACTCGGAAATTAACTCCGTTTTATATACACGAATGATTAAAACCTGCAGTTTAAGTTATGCTGCTTTGTGGTTCATTTTCAGTTCTTAAAGGATTTAGAGTGCAATATGAAAGTGAGATATGCCACCACATACAACATTATAATTTATTTTAATTCGGGAGGAAAATGCTGCTGTAATTTCCTGCAGTTTAGGGATAGGTTATATGCATTCAACATATGTAGTATGCATATAAATTATAAAAACCAGTGGTTAGGCAAGAAGATTATTTCACAACAATAAAAATAACTTATTTTACAGCTCTAACTTCATTTAAAATACCTTTATTGAATTTAAGAAATTAAGCGATACTGACATTAATTAAAGAAAATATTTTATGGCAAACACATGGGTTTAATTCGTCTTCTTTGTTGGGCAACTGTTTGTATTTTTGCTTCTCAATGTAAATCTAGTCAATCATGAAGTTAACAAACCTTGGAAATCTACCATCTAGTGATGTAATATTGAAAAATCATGCTAACTTAGGATAAAGAATTTGATTCGAAGTTCTCCAAAACTGTTATGACGTGTTACAGATGGTGTTCCATTTCTGCATTTTTATATTTGCATTATTTTATTCCCTGAATTTATTTAATTATTATTTGCTTCATAAAATATCCCTCGCTGTTATTGCACAGTCTCTCTTACAGAGCCTTCTTGCTTCTCCGAACACTTGATTCACTTTAGTTTATCCTTTATCGCTATCTGTCCTTTAGTTGTCCACAGTTTGCACATCAATTTCCGGTTCCTGTGAGGATGAGTCAGGACCACCATGTTCCTTCCTGTTGTCGGAATGCCCAAGATGTTTACCCTCCTTACTATGACGCCACTTCATTCTCCGGTTTTGGAACCACACCTTCACCTGCAACAGAAATACACTCTGGATCAGCATTTAATTTGCAGACATTTGCGATTTAGCCAAGTCTTGCTGGGACAATTTTTACGTCTTCTACCACGTACACATCTAGTAGGTAGAGAAGGCACTGCATTCTACTGCAAAATTCAATATCGAAATGTCACCGAAATACATGTTTTGAGATCCGTGAATAAATAAATAAATAAAAAAGTAAACTTTAGAAAAGGGTTCGTGTGTGTGTCAGTGAATGCCATAATTTAAAAACAAAAACTTAGATAAACACCAAACTTGGTATTCAAATTCAGTATTTTCTAAAGATGAGACAAGATTTTTAAGAAAATCCTCCCATCCTAAACTACTGTTTACATGGAAATGTTTTCAAATTGTTTTATTTTCTGAAATACGACTGTAATGTATTGATTAAAATAATGGGGCCGGTTTCACCAACCGATGTTAAAAATACTCTAACATCTTGTTTGTTAACAAGGTGTTCAAAGTTTAACATAAGGTTAAAAATTTTGCGTTTCATCAGGCTTTTACAGCAAACTGTGGCTAACATTTTTTTATCGTCAAAGACAACTGCGAACGCTAGCTTTAGAGAAGGCGGTGGCCGAACTACACTGATCTGAACGTACTCCGATGCACTTTTATCAACCTATCGCCGCGCTCCCTGTGTCAGTAGCCGACAACTATTTACATTCATGGCAATGGCCTCGTGATATTCCCGGTTGTTTGAGGCTAGAATCACGATGTCAACTGAAATAAATGTTTCCCCGTTTGAAACGCGTTAACATCTGGTTAATAACTATAAATGTATTGTCAAGTGTGAAAAAGCTGACGTTCTTACATTAAAGGATAAGATCGCAGCCTGGGACAAAATCCACGAGTAATTTAATTGGCATGAACCGTTTCTCTTAAGTCCAGTAAGCAACTAGGGCAATTTAATGCTAACGTAAAGAGCAACACCAGAAACGTTTGGTGCAAAGAACGTTTGAAACTGGTGATGGACACTGCATTGAAGCTAAAGTGGACGAAAATGTGTTATCGCCGATTTGGTTTGATGTTAGCGTGTACTGTAAGCTACCTAGCAATTTTTTAAATTGTTGTTTGTATGTATTTTCACTCATTTTCAATCTGTGGCTAACATACCCGAAAAATACTGTTTGCTTCTTGAAGCAATTGCTTTGGAAAGCTTTCGGATAAACCCACAAAGGATAGATTTGGAAATGCCAACATTATCACAAGTAAATGAAAGATGTTAGTAGCATAAAATCTAAGTACCCAATTAACACAGCATAGGAAAAAGAGGCATGCTTCTGTTGGTAGTATTCTAACCTCTCGTATTTCCCATAAAACCATCCTCATGACCCCTTGGACAGTCTATATTGTTTTAAAAATTCCTCTTTTTGCAGTGTTTCAAATTTATTACGATGTACGACTACTCTTCTATTAGACGTGACATTAAGAAATGTCACTTGTAGCAAACTCGCATCAACAACTTGTTTTGCGGCAGCCATTTTCCAATGTCTAAGATTTGTTAAACGCCTTAACACAGGGATATGGGGATGTTAACTTAACACGGACTTTAACACATTGTTAAAGTTAACATTGTTTGATGAAACAGAATTTGTGTTAACTTCACTATTTAATCAGCTTAACATTGTGTTAAACTTTAGCATCTGTTGGTGAGACCGGCCCTATATGTTTAAAACACTTATATGATAAATAAAATTTATATATGTATTTAACTATGAAGACCTCTTCATTTGGAAGGAATTTTTAATAATTTTATTTAACTGGTAAACGGTAAGAGATAGAAAAAACGTACTAACAAAAAAATCTGATGTAATACATTCACTTGACTCTTTCTACACTCTATCGTTTATTAGTGGGTATAACTATTCTTAATTAAGGTTATTTTTCGATCTACTTCATTTTAATCGAGATAAACCTTTGCAGAAATAGCTACATTACGCATTTCGTTACAGTACAAAGGGAATAGGCTGGTCAAATGTTTACGAATTGGACGTCATGTACTGGCCTTTAAATTCCATATTCTTTCCATGACATTGCGATAAACAACTGAATGTTGACAGGACTTAAAAAGAATGACCAAGTAATGAACAATTCGATCCATTAATAACGGATATCCCAGAAATGGCTTATGCCACAAGAAAGTTGTTTAAATAACTTCTGTGTTTTAATGAGATCTACATTTTTTTTTGTGAAGTACGTTTTCGTCTATCGCATAACTTTATCAGTTATACAAGATTATACAAAATTGCTTCCGAATGAAGAGGACTTCATAGGCTATTTCCTAAAAATTCAAGATATTATACATTTTATTTTTCATGTAAATATCTGCATCGCTTTACCCCCCCCCCCCTCTCTCTTTCTCTCTCTCTCTCTCTTACTATTTCTGTTTTAGTAACACCATAATGGTGGAATCGCCATTTTACTCCATTAAAGCACGGACCAGGAAAAGGGTAACGGCAAACCAAACACAAGGTGGAGTGCTCCCTTTTAATACAATTACTGCGGGGTAACTTTCATTCAGATTATTTAATAATAGCAGTCAAGTGATGCTAAACAAATTGGCTACACTGGACATATATAATTTACAGGTACATAATCAAATAAGGCTTTCATACAATAGAATCTCAATTCGCTCTCCATGCATAATTAATTGGGCAATAATTAGCTTGTTTTTCCACGACACACACAAATAGCGACCATTGTCGAGCTCAATTAAGGAACTTCAAGCTTTAGCTCCTATGATAAATAAAATAACACACACACACATATATATATTTTGAAATCGAACAATATAAACTTTAAACTTTTAACAAGAACAAATATATCTAACACATATAAACTTTTTAAATTTTAATAAAATAAATTTAACACATATAAGGGCTGGTTTCACCAACCGATGTTAAATATCTGTAACATCTTGTTTGTTAACAAGGTGTTCAAAGTTTAACATACGGTTAAAGTTTTTGCGTTTCATCAAGCTTTTACAGCAAATTGTTAGCTAACATTTTGTTAACGTCAAAGACAACTCCGAACGCTAGCTTTCGAGAAGGCGGTGGACACACCCAAAGGAGTCAGCAAAGCCTAAATAATACATCAAGAAATTCGGCGGTTAGCCGGCCAAAGAATTACTCACCAGAGCCCAGCTCGGAATCCCAGCACAAGTGGCTCCTGCTTAACTGCCACATACCTAGCCAGGGAAGTTTCGAGAAAGTGTTTCATGTAAAGTGTAGTTTGAGGTGGGGGATTATCCTGAAAATCTTCTTGTGGCATCTTGGGAAGATCCTGAACTAAAATATCAATTTTGGTATTTATCCGACTTTTCGTTTTGAGTTACGCTGTTCACAGACACATACGTAGACACACACGGCAACCTTTTTCTAACAATGCTTTTTTTGGGTTCATGAGGCCTCAAATTACATATTTCCGGTGAAATATCGACATGGAATGTTTGGGTGGAATACAATACTTCCCTTACTTACTGTACGTAGTAGAGAAAGTAAAATTGTAGATCTCTTCAAAACCCACAATTTATTTAAAATAACCTCTTTTTTTGGCATCCGCCATTTCAGAGATATCCGTTGTAATTGGTCTGAATTTTTCAATCTAGCCACATTGGTATGTAGGTATGAAGTCGGCAGTCGGGGCCAAGGCCCTGCATGGGTCGCAGCGCCATGGTGTTTATATAGCCACTCCATTTTAAACATTTGACTGTCGACACGGTTTACTGTATTCCCTTTATACCTACGATATATAGGTATAAGGAAACTATTTCTGCAAAAGTTTATCTCGATTACATGAAGTACATCGATAAATATGCTTTCGTAAAAATAGTTTGTAGAAGTTATATAAAAATAAACAATACTGGGTAGAGAAGGTCATATGAGTATAACGCATCAAATTGTTTTCAGTAGAGGGTAAAACGCTAAAAAGGTTGAAATAATTGATGACTTCTGCATTTCAATATACCATTTGCTGTTTGAATCTTGAGTTACTATAATAAAACGAACTATTGTGTTAACACCCAATGGGAGTCTACGGATTTTGGACAGAAACAATGCGGGACTGTTAAAGGAGTCACCAGAAATGGATTTATGGAGTAGGAAAGTGAGCCATACATATAGAAATAGTGCAGGTTCTGTGAGAAATACGGGAAAACAGAAGCAGTAATAATGAGGAAGTATATAGAATAGGAAGGGAAAGTGACTATAGAATGTATAGAAAGCTACAAAGTAGACAAAGTAAAGACAAGGTTTTGATAGGCAAGTGATAGATTTTATGAAATCGTGAAGTGAATGATTTAGATATAAAGGATGGTAAATACGAGAGGGTTAGGAGGGAGAGGTACATTTCTTAGTATGAACGAGCAAGTGTTGTTATGGACGATCAGTGCGGGGTACAAGTAAACATTCTCTAAATTGCATCTAATAGTTCCCATTTCCCGCTGATAGGGAATATTAAAGACGGCGGAGGAAGCAAGGGAAGGAGATGGGAAGGGGACAAGAACAGTAAGCAGTATAGTGAATTTAAATGAGAAACGTTAGCGATATGAAGCTAACTCAACACACATGCCTTGTAAATGCGGAAGCTTGGGTACGATCGGCAAAAGGAGCTAGGGCTCGACGCTGATCATGCCCAAATGTATTATATTAGCTCAACACTCAATAAAGATATCATATCATATCATAATAAAACGAGTTGGCTCCGCGGTAACGCGGGAGGTCCTGGGTTCGATTTCCGGTGGCTGCCTACTCTGATCTGGGCTTTTCGTGGTTTTCCTGGTTGACAAAGCGAGTGCTGAAGTGGAGTATTCTACCATGGATTTCCTCTCTTGCCATTTCCTCTCATTTCATTTCCCTTTCATGTTTTAGGTTGACTCCGACGCTATGGTGCGGTCTGGCAGATGGCTCAGAGGCTTGCGATTTGAAATTTTTCTCGGCCCTGCTAGAGGAAGCTTATCGAGCCTCCAATGCTGGGTTGTGTTTCCCGGTCCATATAAGGACATCTCCGAGCAACCCTTCCTTGGACGGATGGTCAAGCCTGGAACTATTAGTGAACTTTGCGCGTCTCTGTCGACTTGCGCCGACCTTGCTCTGTAAGCCACACGTCTCCTGCGGTTCCCTCACCTCATCCGTTCCTCACGGAGGTGTATAATACACAAAAGTTCCATTAGGTGTCGAGGTGTTAGGTGTCCCCTCCGTTAACTAGCCCTGTCCTGTCCTACTTCAATAAAATATACATACCTCGAATGGCAACACACAGACAATTTGTTTTGTGGGGGAGGGATTCAACAGAGTAATTGGAAATATTTAGAGCTACACATTATGCGTCTAAAATGTAATTTTAACACACGGGTACCTATTCAGATTATTAACCTTCCAAAATAATTTTAGCTAAGACTAGGTTCTTCTATGAAATGTCTAATATTAAAATTTATATTAATGCTAATGTATAATTGTTTTGACAAAAAATAAATAAAATATGAATATTCAATCTTCGCACCTAGGTTACTATACCGAGGCATATATCCAAAGCTTCTATTTATTGAATCAAATTTTTAATTTCTTATATACATTCATTTTACAGATTAGTACTATTTACCAAAATCTTCTAGCTTAAATAAGTTCTTTTTTCTTTCTTTCTTGTATACTATTATACAGTTAAATTAATATATAATAAAATTTACTTACATACATTATAATAATAATAATAATAATAATTTACAAATTTACTTGTATTTTTAAATTTATACTTTCACACTAAAATAATTATATACAAGTTAACAATATTTCCTTCAGTTAAATTTTTATTTATTAATTTCCTTTAAATTACCAAAGAAAAATAGAACCATCTACCTTATTTATATTCATATATGTTTATAATTATTTTATAACACATTTATTTTGTTTTATATATATATATATTATATTTTCTACTATCTATAACTACATGCATTTATATAATTAATCCTAAAATGCTATTATTTATTCCCCTTTAAAATTATTTAAAACGTTTCATACATATCTTCACACTTACTATTTAATGCTAAAATATATATTTAAGCGCAAATACACATACATAAAATCATTTTAATTTAATAACCAAGACATTATGCATTTATAAACTTTATATACATATATATATATATATATAAAGTTAGCATTTAAAATATTTAATCAATCCAACTAAAATTATATATCTAACATTATATCCTATTATTATTATTATTAAATTAACATTAACTTTATTGAACAACTAATATCACTATTGGGCTATTCAAGTTACCTGAAGTACTTCAATAACAGTTAAATAATTTAATCGAATTTAATGTGCTTCTTTGCCAGTTTTGGAGATACCTATTTTAAACCTTAAGGGTTATCTATGCATATAATAAAATTGTAACCGAAAAGTCTTTGGTAATTATCGATTTTGGTTTGATATTAGCGTGTATTGTAGGCTACCTAGCAATTTTTGAAATTGTTGTTTGTATGTATTTTCACTCATTTTCATTTTCAATCCTATGCCCATGCACCTGTCGAACTTTGTGATATCTGCATTTCATTCCATTAATCATTTCATCCCTCCTTTACCCTGTGTGGTCTATTTCAGGGTTGAAAGTGTCGGCGCTGGTGTTTCGGTGCAGCATGGTAGGGAAAATGGATGGACTTTCTCTGTCCCTCGGCCTTCCGCTGGTTGACGGAGTATGACTGTCCCCTGGGAGTCGTTGGGCCTTGTGTGGGGCGGGGTGCCCCTTCCGCTCGTCCGACTGACTGGGCGCCTATATCTGGAAGCTGTAGGGATCCTGTCATTGCTGTGCCGTCACTCCTGGTTCCGGCTACCCGTTGTCTCCTTTCACCTCATCTTACCCTCCCGAAGGCACCCCCTCGTGGGGCGTCGGTACAAAATCCGGATTCACTGGATCGGTGCCGAATCCCCTCCGTTTCAAATCCAGTCCAATCCAATCCGATGTCCATCTACACCTACATTGCTTGGAATGAAATATCCGCGGCATTTGTTTTATTTTATATGCGTTTTCTCTGGAGTAATATCAGCTGTTCTTTTCTCCATGGCATTCTCAACTAAAAGTCAAAGCGTTCCTTGCAAGTATGTTTTTTTATGGCTCCAATGCATTCCTATTCAAGTACAAGCGCTTTGTACATACTTTTTAATATTTTAGTAATTTATGATATGAAATTATAAGGTGTTTTACAAACGATGTCCATGAGATAGACTTGGGCTTTTTAATGGCGAAAGAAGAAGTAATTCTCAAAATCGGTTGAGTGATTTTTAGATTGTCCTATATACATCAGGAGGTCTCGGGTTAGATTCCCGCATGCTCTGAGCATGGGGTTTTTCGTAGTTTTCCGCTGGTCACCTAGGCGATTGCCGGGGAGGTGTATTCTACCACGATTTTTCCTTTCCTCCATTTCCTCTCTCCCTTTCACGTTTCAGGTGTGTTTTAGGTCCTGTGGTGCTGGTGGTGTCGGGAAGGTGGCGTGGATGCTTGCGCATTGGAAGGATTTCTCCCGTGAACGCCAGGGTGCGTTGTCCCGCCCGTTAGGGCCGCTTTTTGTCACCCTCCTGAGATTCTTTGCCTCTACTGGTGCGCGGGTGTTCAAACTAGAAATATTAGAGATTTCTACATGTCTCTGTTGGCCTGTCTGCTTACGGTCCTGGGACCTCCTACGGTCTTCTTCACTTCGTCCTTGCCTCCCGGGAGGTGTATCACAATAGATAAAGTGAGTTGCAGTGTGCGAAGTGCCCTCTCCGCTAAACACACTCTACATCCTACTCCATATGCACAAACCCATACACAAATATTTTATATTTATAACATTAGTATAGGTTACTGCATAAACTACAGAATGACAATTGACTTTCGAAATTAAACACGTGGACTGCGGGGGTGAAACTGTAATCTAAGTTCTCTATCCTCCTTTATCAGGATTTAGCCCATAAACTCCTTAACACCATACAGTAGCGACTTTCCAACAATAAATACCTGTGCGTCTGTTAGACCCAGAGTCGCTGCCAACTGACGGCGATCTGGCTTGGTGATATACTTTTGGAGCTGAAATCTCTTCTCCAGACCTTTACGCTGCAGGTTGGAGAATACTGCTCTCGACCACGACCTCTTCCGCTTGCTGACAGCGCCCGCTGCATTGCCACCCACCGAGGAACTGCCCCCTCTATCTGACGACGGTACATGCATCCCTTCGTTCACTAGCACTGAAACAAATTATAATGCAACCTCAAAATAACTGCATATCAGAATTATGGGGGAATATAGGAGGACATTTTGAAAGATATCGATTGTTCCTTTATGACACATTTTAGTTGGGCATAAATGTATAAGAAATTTAAATCAAAAATCTGATGTGTTACACTCACATGACTTTCTTTAGTCTTGTACAAACTATTTTTACAAACGCTTATTCTCCATCTACTTCATGTTAATCGACATAAAAATTTGCAGAAACTATCTTATTGCTAATTTTCTTGTAGGTGCGAGGGGAATATGGTAGGCTTTAAGAGATAGTTAAAATCTTTTAAGAGTTGGTTGCTATGTGGAGCATTCCATTCTATTTGCATGTCCAGGATATAAAAAAATACAGTAGCCTTTAAGTATAGACATATCTCTTAATAGCTGGTTGCTATGTGCAGCACCATTCTCTTTGCATCAGATTAATACTCTTTGCATATCCAAGACAAAAAAAATGAATAAGGAATTCCCATTTGAGAAAAGTATAAGTATTGGAAAATTTAAGGGTATAACAAGCAATATCTCGAAAATGGTTCACTCAACAAAAAAATGTATATGACATAAATTGTGTATTTTAACGCGATCTCCTTTTTTTGTCTAATAAAATTTTGTCTATCTCTTATTGTTTACCAGTTATACAAAAATCGTTCACAATGAAGAATACCTTTGGAGAAATTTCCAGAAAATTCGAGATATACAATTCATTTGCCATAAAAATGTCAAACTTATGGTATTTTATTCAACATCGTTAGAGTCATTTTTGAGAAAATTAAAATGTTCGAAAAATGTTCCATGTAAAGGGTAATCTGGGGTGGGGAGATTTTCTTGAAAACCTTCGTGTCGCATCTCTGGAAGTGAACCTAAATACCAAGTTTGATGTTTATCCGACTATTCGTTTCTGAGTTATGCTGTTCACAGATAGACACACAGGCACACACGGACATGTTTCCAAAAATACTTTTTTGGATTCAGGAGGTCTCAAAACATGTATTTCCGGTGAAATCTCTGTATCGAAATTTTGGGTGGAATGCAATACTTCCCCTACTTACTATACGTAGTAGAGAAAGTAAAAATACATGTGGCAGAGTTGTGCATCACGTTAGTCATTAAATTTGAGGACTGCGCCTGGAGTAGGTTAAAAGTAGAGCCCAGATGTCTTATCCGTTGCCGCGCAACACGGTATTCACTTAAACATATCCACACTGTCCCTACAGTTGCCGCTGACCGCTATGCACGTCTGCCAACATTGGTTTATATGCTACTGGAAGCACTGCTGAAAGCCATTGGTAGAAAAATCTCCTACGGCTTTCTTGTGGCAGTCGTGATGTCCTGAACTATACCCACGCACTTTTTTATTTAAGCGGGGAAAGATGAAGAAATCACATGGTGTGAGATCAGGTGACTGCGAAGTGTGTGGTAGAAAGTAGACCCGTTGCCTTACAAGCTCCACTTGGGCAAGCATACAGAGCGATGTACAGGGGCGTTGTCGTGTAGCAACAGCCAATTCCTCCTACGCCAAAGTTTAGGACGGACAGACACACAATTACACATATACACATACATTATTTTTCTAAAAATGCTTTTCATTCATAGGACCACAAAGCATATATTTCCGATGAAATCTTTATATAGAATTTTTATTTGGAATGCAATACTTCCTCTATCTCTAAGTATATACTAGAGAAAGTAAAAATTCTTAAATATTCTATTCTAAAAATCTGTTGTTATGGGAAAGCATTGCGTTAGTCTTAGTGTTGCACCCTTAAACTTACTGTTGCATTATAGTTTGAAATCTTTTGTATTTGTATTGAACATTTGTTCCTATTTGTATAGTTGTTAAGTTACTGTATTTGTATGTTGTTTTTAATTTCCAAATACGTTTGTTTAGAAACTTCTCGCGTGTTCATTGAAATTTAAACTACCGTGATAAATAAGTTACATTCGAAAGGTCCAAATTTAACAACATAGCATGGAAGGGTAGTTTATGTTTGTCGCGGAAAGTTATTTACAATTTTTACTTTATAGCTTGAAAGTGAAGTCCTCATTATTTGATTGAATTTTAAATAATTTTAATTTTGCTTACCTAGGAAACCTTAAGATATACAAAACAGATCTCTCTACACTTGATTACTTTTTATGGGGCTGTTTGAAATGTGGAGTCTTTGTTACGAGGCCTGCTAACATGGAAGAGTTAAAAATGAGGATCAGAGAGAATGCAGAGATATTACCAGCAGTGATTGAAAATATTCAACAAGAATTCATGCAGCGACTTAACCACTCCCATGTAAATGGGCAGCATTTTGAACATCTTATTATGTAATTAAATTTTCATGTATTATAGTAGTTGGAAGGGCAGAGCAGACTTAAACAAGCCAACAATTAAACTCACCCCGTAACAACAGAATCTTTTGTATTAGACAAATGAAATTGTTCATGCAACTAAGTAAGATAACTCCTTTCAGAACAAAATGGGATGTGTTACATTAACACGACCTTCTCTACCCTCTATCGTTTGTTACTGGGTACACAAATTACTCTTACGAAAAGTTATTTTCCTATTTCAGTTAACAGAGATAAACCTTTCCGGAAATAAGTGCATTACACATTTCGTTATAGATACAAAGGTAATATATAGAAGGAGGATTCTGAATAGTCAAATGTTAAAGAACTGGACGCTATATGCTGGCCTTAAAATTCCATACTCTTTCTATGCAATCGCGAGAATCATGACATGATGCACCAGGGGACAAAGCTTCCACGTGACCCTGGGAGTAGGGCGTTATCCGAGTGATACTTCCATCCCCGAGAGCTTTTCCATTGGGCCGGCACCTGATTTCTTAATCCGCCCCCCCCCATTACAGGGCGGAAGTGGATATGCGACTTACGCGCGTCAACCCCAAAAGGGAAGACCACCGAAGAATCTCGGTGGGGCCAACATCAATCTAGCAACTTTCTACTGGGTATCCAGGGCGGTACCGGAGGACCTTGAGGCCAATCTCCCATGGATATCGGGAATCACTGACCGTCGAGTCCAACCCAATCCAAACGACACCCCTACAGGTTAGGCTCGGACTTTTGGACCAGCGTACTTATACTAACATCAGAAGTATCACGAGTGCTCAGGGTCCGCAGCGCCCGTACCACGGCAACTGAAGGAGTCAATCGAGAGAAACAACTGAAAATCGGCAGGACTTTAAAAGAATGGCTAATTATTGAGCAATTCGAACCATTAATAACGAATATCTCGGAAATGCCTCGTATCACAGAAAACGTTATTACAATAGATTGCGTGCTTTAAAGAGATGTACATTTTTGCGTAGTGCGTTTTCGTCTATCGCTCAACTTTTACCAGTTATACAGTATTATACAACATTCCTTCCAAATGAAGAGAACTTCATAGGCTACTCCCAGAATACTCAAGACATACATTTTATTTGTCATGTAAATATTACTTTCTCTACTACGTATAGTAAGTAGGGGAAGTATTGCATTCCACCCAAAAATTCGATACCGAGATTTCACCGGAAATACATGTTTTGAGACCTCCTGAATCCAAAAAAAGCATTTTTGGAAATATGTCCGTGTGTGTCTGTGTGTGTGTGTGTGTCTGTGTGTGTGTCTGTGAACAGCATAACTCAAAAACGAACAGTCAGATAAACACCAAACTTGGTATTTAGGTTCAGTATCTTCCAGAGATGCGACACGAAGATTTTCAAGAAAATCCCCCCACCCCAGACTACCCTTTACATGGAACATTTTTCGAAAATTTTAATTTTCTCAAAAATGGCTCTAACGATTTTGATTAAAATATCATATGTTTAAGATAATGTCATGAGAAATGAAATGTATATCTCGAATTTTCTGGGAATGTCTCCAAAAGTATTCTTCATTGTGAACGACTTTTGCATAACTGGTAAACCATAAGAGATAGACAAAATTTTACTACACAAAAAATGTAGATCGCGTTAAAATACACAACTTATGTCATATACATTTCTTTTGTTGAGTGAACCGTTTTCGAGATATTGCTTGTTATTCCCTTAAATTTTCCAATACTTATACTTTTTCTCAAATTCGTTATTCATTTTTTTATGTCCTGGACTTGCAAAGAGAATGGAATGCGCCGCATAGCAACCAGCGTTAAAATATTTGACCATCGCTTAAAAGCTACCATATTCCCCTTGCATCTACAAGAAAATTAGCAAGAAGATTGACATCTCGATATCTCGATTAACATAAAGCATATGGAGAATAGGCGTTTGTAAACATAGATTGTACAAGAGTAGAGAAAGTCATGTGAGTGTAACACATCAGATTTTTTTAATATATGTTATTTTAATCAAAATCGTTAGTCATTTTTTTAGAAAAACAAAGATTTGAAAACAATCTTCCATGTAAAGGATAGTTTGAGGTGGGGGGAATTTCTTGAAAATCTTCATGTCGTATCTTTGGAAGATGTTGGACCTAAATACTAATTTTGGTGTTTATTCGACTTTACGTTTTTGAGTAATGCTGTTCGCAGACACACACAGAAACACACGGACCTTTTTCAAAAATGTTTTCTTTAAATTCAGGGGTCTCAAAACAGCATTTCCGGTGAAATCTCGGCATCGAATTTTTGGGTGAAATTCAATAAATTCTCTACCTACTGTGTACACAGTGGAGAAAGTAAAAATAAACTTTTTTTTTTAAATTTGCCTTGTCGATGTATCACCCTGTTGCTGAAAATGTTGCTATTTTTTGTAAACATTTCTTTTCAAAATATTAAACATGACGCGTCCAGAATTTCTTTTCAAATGAGTTATTTTAGTTCTATTTTGATTATTGCTTATTTATGAAGGACTTGTATAATATAATGAATATCAATGAAATGTCATTGGTAGAGAAAGTCGTGTGAATTTATCCCATTTGATTTTTTTAAAAAGACCGCACCGTGGCCGGGTGGTTAGACCGCTCGCCTCTCACCAAGGCGGTTTGATTCCAGGGACCAACATTTGGGATTTGTGATGGACAAAGCGGCATCTGGGCGGGTTTTCTCCGGGTTCTCCAGTTTCCTCCGCCATTCATTCCACCAACTGCTCCATCATCACCTTTCTTTTCATCCATTTCACCATCATTTCATATCACCTATTTCCTCGCTCTCATACCAGCCATCGGGCTGATCACCCATCCTAGATAATCTACAAAATGTCTGCTCCTCGGCAGGCCTCTGACCCCAGGCACCCACTCGTAAGTCCTGGGTGGTATAAGTCCTACATACGAGGAGGGTAAACGGAAGAAGATGTTTTAAAAATAAATATGTGGGCATATGAAGCAACTGTGACTCCGAGCAACGCAGAGTAGATCGGGTAGTACTATCTTTCAAGAAAGCAAATGTACACTTTTCGCGGGTCAGTATCATTCAGGCGTTCAGTGAGTAGGGGGTATGAAAACTAAATCGACCGTGGTCGTAGATCTATACTGTCGTGGTCGCCACTTTAACAATGTCACTCACTTCGAAGATTTCTATGGCTATTTTAACCCAGTATGGCGAAACATGGACTAAACATCATAAAAAAGTTACAATTCTCTCGCTGCTGAGCTATTAACTACATGGCATTGGCAAGAAAACGGAAAACACGTGGAATAATGATTTTAAAAGAACCAACTTCTAAGTTATATATAACCCACTTAATAGCTTTTGCTGTTGTAGCTCATTGGTAAAACGCACGCTGTTTTAAGTGTGCCGAGGGTTCACGGTTCGAACCCTAGCATGTAGTCATACTTTTTGTTCCAACTTTTTCACCTGTAAGACACAGTAATAAAGAAATTTACAGTTCTCTTGCAGCTAAGTTATTACTACATGATTTCGAAGAAAATGCGAGGAGATTGAATGATAATTTTAATGGAATCGTCTTCTAAATGCTGTATACAATGCATGTGATCACAAAAATAAGCTAATACGTAAAATAACAGGAAACTGATTAATCCTCATCTTGAGAAAAGCAAACTTACACCTGCAAATATAATTGCGTATAATTCGATGGAATATAATGCATGAAACTGAAAAGGTATATTCTGTGTAATTGATAGTTACAATACAGTTGCTCCATTATTATAAATAACAAAAATAAAGCAATAGCTAAGAATAATGGTGCTTAGAAAGCAAACTAAACAACTACTATTTCATAACCGAGTCCACGCCATATATGAAGAAATAAATTAATTTCTGAAGCATTTAAGATTTGTAGATAATGTATTTCTCCTGGAACAAGTAACTTGGCAAAACAACGAATGGAAAACAAACATGAAATTTTCATTTTATCATGTAGTAACAACTGGCAAAAAAACTGTAAATTTGTTTATTACTGCGTCTTACAAGGTGAAAAAGTTGGAATAAGAAGTATGGCCACATGCTAGGGTTCGAACCGTAAACACTCGGCACACTTGAAACAGCTTGCGGTTTACCAATGAGCTACGACAGCAGATGCTAGTATGGGGGTTATATATAACATAGAAGTTGGTTCTATTAAAATCATCATTCCGCGTGTTTTCCGTTTTCTTGCCAGCTCAGCAGCAAGAGATTTGCAACTTGTTTTGTGATATTCAGTCAATGTTTCGCCATAGTGGGTTAATATAGCCATAGAAATCCTCGAAGCGAGTGACATTGTTAAAATGGCGACCACGACAGTATGGGTCTACGAGCACGGTCGATTTAGTTTTCATACTCGCTACTCACGGAACGCCTGAATGATACTGACCCGCGAAAAGTCCAAATATACTTTCTTGAAAGATAATACGTGTCTGTGTGTTCCTTATAGGCTCTTACCTTGCACTGATTTTGACCAAACGTAAAATCCCTGGGTATTGCAACGTCGGGTACTTCTGTCAGTTGTTAAATAAAGCTCAGAAAAATGTGAAGTAAAGTGAATAAACTGTAACGGCAATTATTTATTTTGATTTCAAACAGACTGTAGCCCTAGAGTGAACAAAAAGGAAATCTTATACAACATTACGTATCCGAAGTGAAAGTTAATGCGTGCGTGAGTAAAACTTTGAGATGTTGTTTAAAAAATTTATATCTACTAATATTATAAAGAGAGAACGTATGCAACTTAATCGCAAAAACTACTCAAACGATTTTAAGGATTCCTTCACCATTGAAAACCCCTATTTTTCTGACGGTCATGGGCTGTAGTACACCATCTAACTTCATTTCATAAATTACTATAAGCCTAAAAAGTATTACAAAGCTTTCGTTGAGAATAACATGGAGTAAAAACTTGTGCTGTACTCCACAGAGAACGAGGCAATATTTTATATCATAACATGCTGTGAATGCCAGAGTGATTGTAGTGTAAATTAATATTATTGTATGTACATGATTTTAGATGTTTGTTAGCCATAAGTATTGTTAGGAAATAAGTTTACACGGCCTAACTGAAACTGACAATAGAAGTGGGTAACAATAAACCGAGGGGGTGAGTTGTTTATCACTAAGAAGAGATAAACAAATGACGTCAAGGTAGCGTGCCTTTTTTTGTAGAAATGGAGGGAATATCTTCCCTAGAGCATATATGTTAGTAGTAGTGATTGGCTGACCAAAACAGACGCTAAAGAGGGCGCAATTTGGTAACCAATATGAGCTATATTATAATGTTTAGGCAATTCGAGGTGAAGGAGTATATATTCTCGAGCCATAAGCAAGTGTTGCACAGTTCTGAAGAATCTCTCAGGAGGTGCACGTCGCAGAGTTGGTTACAAAAATGTAAAGTACGCGAAGTAATTGGTGCGCGGCAACTAAAACGGCTGTAGTTACATTCGGAAATATCACAGTTTCAGTCAGGCGTGTATAAAGATTAAATATGTCAATTATTAATTAAGCGTGATGGCAATAAAAGTCTAGATTCAGATTTTTTTATCAGTGTTATCTTTTAGCAACAACTCCTTTCTGTTACACGCCCCGCTTAGAGACACGTGCTCGACTGAGTTATAATAGCTAGCCGGAGGACAAAGAACCCAAATTAAAAAATAATTAAACAATAAGCGCCCAACAAATAAGATAACACAAGCCATTGAGAACTGCGACAAGAATGCATATAGAAACAACAGCGGGTTAGTTGCTGTACTCCACAGACAATGCGTGTAAGAATAAAAGCCCGTTAAATTTTATTCCAAGCAATGTACATATTTAGAGGCCATAATGTAACACCTAAGCAAACAGAAGACAGAGCTTAAAAAGCGCCAATCAATCCTGTTTATAGCGGTACGAGTCGTATGTTATATTTCTTTCTTTAATTGCTATGTATCAAATGCTGCAGAGGTATGTTAATAAAACACTATCAAAACCTCTGAATAGCCTTTATTCTAATTCTACAGATGTACGCACTGAAGTTTCTGGATGCCAAACCTTCTAATAACCCCAATATAAGAAACTTTTGCTTTATTTTCTTTGTGCTTATGTTGTAATCAAGTTCGTTAACAGGGCATGCTAAATAATTGTATAAACAGAGAACATGCCTAACATGAGAAATCAGTGAGCCAATATTTCATGTTAACAACTGAGAAGATTATTTTCCTCGATGGCCGCTATCACACTTATTCTGTAACATTTGGTTAAAGTAAAGTACTTGTTAAAGCCGCTACCATTTGATACACGCCGAGACCATGTTAGCGCTAGCAATACAATTACTACGGCTCAAAATGGATGCACATTTAGTGCTTCTTTATCTTAAAGAGTAACGGTAACAACATTTTTACCCAGGAAGTTACAGCATGTGTCTTTTCGAAAGAGTTAACTTGGTGGCCTGGGGGTGCGAATCTTTATATTTACCAGCTTCACCTCTATTTTGTTGTATATGTTAAGGTTTTCTGCATTATGTAAAAACTATGCAGGCCAAGGAGAAGCTTTAAAATGCCGTCTACTGTATTATTAACCTAGCGGGATGGCTCAGGTGTCAACGTCTGTGGCCCGCATACAGGTTCGAATCCGGGTGACCACTCACTCTGACCATGGGGTTTTATCGTGTTTTTCCCTGATAGCCTAGGCGAATGCCAGGGTGGTGTATTCTACCACGATTTCTCCTTTCCCCATTTCCTCTCATTTCATCTCTCCCTTTCACGTTTCAGGTGTGTCTTCGGGTCCTGCGGTGATGGCGGGTCGGATAGATGGCATAGTTGCTTGCGAATTGGAAATATTTTTTCCCGTGAACGCCAAGGTGTGTTGTCCCACTTGTTATGGCCGCTTCGTCGCCCTCTCTCGCGATTCTTCTCCTCTACTGGTGCGCAGGTGTTCAAACTGCAAATATTAGGGACTTCTGGGCGTCTGTGTGGGCCTCCCTGCCTGCGGACTGAGAAATGCTACGACTACACATCATCCCTGCCTCCCGGGAGGCGCAGCCAAAATAGAACAGGTTGGGCGCAGTGACGAGATATCCCTCTCCGATAAACACATCCTACATCCTACTGTATTACACTGCGTTTGTGAAAATTGCATCACCAAGAAAGAATTTCCCGAATAACTCCAAACTTGGTGGAAGTGTAGAAGAGTGTGCAAGTAATACGTGATTAGATTTACAGAGAGATGAGATACACGTAGGCCGAGCACAGCCCTCTCGTGTCGGTCCGACAAGGTCAGTGTTGCGCCCAGTGTAATCAGTGCAGAGCTGTCACATAAAGTGAGTGCCAGTATGCCTCGTCGACGTCAAAGGAAGCCATATCGGCAAGTGAGTGAGTTCCAACGGGGCAGAATGATCGGTAACCGGGAAGCGGGTTTGTCATACCGTGACGTTTCGGCTCGTACAGGGCATGCTACTACCACAGTGATGCGTGTGTGGAAGCAGTGGATAGATGAAGGTCGTACGCAGCGGGTACTGGACCACGGAACATGACCACAGCACGGGATGACCGTCATCTTGTCCGCATGGCCATAACGGACCGTACAGCTTCATCCATAGTGTTGGCTCGACGCTGGAGCACCGCAACAGGTGTGAACTTGTCTGCATCAACGGTTCGTCGTCTCTGCGGCAGGTTGGACTGGTTGCATGCATGCCATTACGTCGGCTTCCATTGTCCATAAACCACAAGCTCCTTCGACTGCAATGGGCACGTGAATATCGTCACTGGGGTGCTGAGTGGTAAAATGTAGTCTTTTCGGACGAGTCCCGCTTCAAAGTGTCCTACAGTAATGGCCGCATAGGTGTCCGGCGGTACTATGGTGAGCGCAACCTGAGGGCTGCATTGTTGAGCGGCATAGCGGACAAACACCAGGTTTGATGTTTGAGGCGCCATTGGTTACAACCGATCTCGCCCCCTACGAATTGAGGATACTTTGAACAGCAACCGGTATCTAACGGTGGTTGTAGAGCCTGAGATACTCCCCCTGCTTCAGCCATCTCCATAGGCCATATTTGAACAGGACAATGCCCGGCCACATATTGCGAGGAATGTACAAGCCTTCTTGGAAGAGCGATGGGTACCATTGCTTCCCTGACCTGCACGTTCGCCTGACGTCGCCCATCGAACATGTCTG
The DNA here is from genome assembly GCA_030765065.1 of Deroplatys truncata. Taxonomy (NCBI): domain Eukaryota; kingdom Metazoa; phylum Arthropoda; class Insecta; order Mantodea; family Mantidae; genus Deroplatys; species Deroplatys truncata. Next base: position 83,619,830 of record CM060988.1, read on the forward strand.
GGATATGGTTGGTCGGCACCTGGTGCGTCACGGTCCTCCAGTAACCAGTGTCACGGATTTCTGGGATCAAATACAAACTGCGTGGAGGAAAATCCCTCAGAAACTTATTCAGAACCTTTTTGATTCAATGTCACGGCGTATAGGAGCTCTAATTGCAGCGCCAGGAGGCCACACCAAATACTGAATATTAGGGCTCAAAGGTCATGTATAGATTTGAAAAGTTTATCATTTGTTACTTGTCATATACCTAACCTGTGGTATTAAATTCGTTGAATTCATGTGTTTCCTTGTTGGTGTTGCAATTTTCACAAACGGCAGTGTTTTATCTAAAATATTACTCTACCATTATGACCGATGATTCTTCCACCGCAAAAGGGTACTTATAGGTTATGCAGCATTTCCGAACTTGGAAGACTTGCGTCGTGGGGAGGTTATGGAGGTCAGACTTACTTTTTTTTTTTGCGTGAATAGAGGATTTATCATCCGTTAGTAGGAATATCGGAGGCTATACGAAGTTACAATTATAGGAGGTAAAGGGGTGGATTTACCATAAAAAATCCTTTAGATAATTGTACAATAATTTCATAAAAAACAGGGGAGATAAATGAAATTAGTGAAATCGTCATTCGATTTAAAAAAAAACACAATACAAAAACCGTGCAACACCGGTAGGCCCACTAATTGAAGATAAATTCCATACATATCCCTCTGTAAACTTTCCAAATGGCTGCAAGTTTCAAGTGTTGCTGACGGAGTTATGAGTTTCCAAGATGTTGTTCGTGATGCTTTATGAGTGGTTGTAACAAACGTAAATGAAGACAGCACTTTATCTGGATGTTTGTTAGCACAAAACATGTTTACAAGAAGGTGCTGTAGAAGCGCTCGTAGGTCCATCAGAAGGGTTCTGTAGCGAGGCATATGATACCCATCACGAGAACACACCAATGTTTATTGTTGCAGACAGTAGCAACTTCCTGTTCCCATCAAGAATCCACTCAGAGGCGGCCAGCGTGTTAATATTTACATGAACGGGGATAATAGCCTCCTGGTTTTTCGGGCGCTTGCTACGTAAACACGTAGAAGTGGTGCTCCGTCCGTACAGTCCGCACATGTTACAAATATTAGGACGAGGGGTAGGCAAGATATTTGTGTCACACTAAACTTTCAGGTTGCCAGGTTAATTACGAAGAATATGAAATTGCTGTGTCAAAATGTTAAAACTATAACATTTATTTTAATAAATTGAGAAAAAGCGAGATAAGTATTTAAATAAGCTCGTTCCTAGAGAGCTTTATTAAAAAATTCTGATGTATTACATTCACATGCATTTCTCCATCTACTGTCATTTATTTTATAAAACTTCCACAAAATATTCTTACAAAGGCTTATTTTTCTATCTACTTCATGTTAATTTAGATAAACTTTTAAAGAAATAGTTTCATTACATACTTCATTGAAGGTACATACAAGGGGTGTAGATAAAACTGAATAGATAGATGTTTAAAGCTAGTTTCTATATCCATACCCTTTCCATAACATCGCGTTAAACAACTGAATAGTGACAGTACTTTAAAAATCTGATGTGTTACACTCACATTACTTTCTCTGCTCTTGTACAAACTATTTTTACAAATGCTTATTCTCCATGTACTTCATGCTAATCGAGATAAACATTTGCACAAACTATCTTACTGCTAATTTTCTTGTGGTGCAAGGGGAATATGGTAGGCTTTAAACGATAGTAAAATGTTTTAACAGCTGGTTACTATGTGGAGCATTCCATTCCCTTTACATGTCCAGGACATAAAAAAAATGAATAACGAATTCCCATTTGAGAAAAAGTATAAGTATTGGAAAATTTAAGCGAATAACAAGCAATATCTCGAAAATGGCTCATCCAACAACAAAAAAGTATATGACATAAATTGTGTATTTTAACGCGATCTACATTTTTTGTGTAGTAAAAATTTGTCTATCTCTTACGGTTTACCAGTTATGCAAAAGTCGTTCACAATGAAGAATACTTTTGGAGACATTCCCAGAAAATTCGAGATATACAATGCATTTGCCATAAAATGTCTTAAACTTAAAGTATTTTATTCAAAATCGTTAGAGCCATTTTTGAGAAAATTAAAAATTTTCGAAAAATGTTCTATGTAAAGGGTAATCAGGGGTGGGGGGATTTTCTTGAAAACCTTCGTGTCGCATCTCTGGAAGATACTGAATCTAAATACCAAGTTTGGTGTTTATCCGACTGTTCATTTCTGAGTTATGCTGTTCACAGACACACACACGGACATGTTTCTAAAAATACTTTTTTGGGGTTCAGGAGGCCTCAAAACATGTATTTCCTGTGAAATCTCGCTATCGAATTTTTGGATGGAATGCAATACTTCCCCTACTTACTATACGTAGTAGAGAAAGTAAAAATTCTGATGTGTTACATTCACATGACTTTCTCCACCTACTGTCGTTTATTTTATAAAGTTTTCATTAAATATTCTTACAAAACCTTATTTTTTATCTACTTTATGTTAATTTAGATAAACCTTTGAAGAAATACTTTCATTACACATTTCATTGAAGTACATACAAGCGCATAAATAAAACTGAATTCATAGTCATATGTTTAAAAGGTAGTTGCTGTACTCATATTCTTTCCATGACATCGCGATAAACAATGGAATAGTGACAGCAATTTAAAAATGATAAATATTCATTATTACTTAAAATATTCAAACCAGAAACAACATATAACCTGAAAATGGCTTATGCCACAAAAAGAACTGTTTGAAATAAATTCTGAGTTGAGATCATTATGTTTTCTATAATACCTTTTTGTCTATATGTTATGGTTTAGCATTTATACAAAATTCCTTCCGTATGAACAGGACTTCACAGGCTATTCCCAAAAATCTCAAGATATAATCTTTTGTCATGAAAATATGTAAAACGTATGGTATTTTAATCAAAATCGTTAGAGCCATTTTTGAGATAGCCAACATTTTCCACGTAAAGGGTAATTTGAAGTGAGGAATTTTCTTTAAAATCTTCGTTGACATTCTTGTAAGATGCTGAACTTAATTACCAAGTTTGGCATTTCATCGACATTTCGTTTTTGAGTTATGCTGTTCACTGACAAACACATGGATCTTTTTCTAAAAATGCTCTCTTTTTTATTAGGAAGTATCAGAAAGTGTGTTTCTGGTGAAATATCGGTATTAAATTTTTGGGTTACAGTTCCTCCTCTACTTATGATAGGTAAATAGTAAGAAGGTAAAAGTGCCCAGAGTATTTAAAAATTCAAACCAGAAGCCACGTATATCCCAACATCACAAAATGCTATTTGAAATAAATTACGTGTTTTAACGAGATGTTTTTATGTAATACGAGTTTGTATATACACTACGTGATCAAAAGTATCTGGACACCTGGCTGAAAATGACGTACAAGTTCGTGGCGCCCTCCATCGGTAATACTGGAAGTCAATATGGTGTTGGCCCACCCTTAGCCTTGATGACAGCGTTCACTCTCGCAGGCATACTTTCAATCAAGTGCTGGAATGTTTCTTGGGGAATGGCAGCCCATTCTTCACGGAGTGCAGAACTGAGGAGAGGTATCGATGTAGGTCGGTGAGGTCTGGCGTTGCAAAACATCCCAAAGGTGTTCTATAGGATTTAAGTCAAGACTCTGTGCAGGCCAGTCCATTACAGGGATGTTATTGTCGTGTAACCACTCGGCCATAGCCTGTGCAGTATGAACAGGTGCTCGCTCGATCGTGTTGAAAGATGCAATCGCCATCCGCGAATTGCTCTTCAACAGTGGGAAGCAAGAAGGTGCTTAAAATATCAATGTAGGTCTGCGCTGTGATCGTGCCACGCAAAACAACAAGGGGTGAAAGCCCCCTCCAGGAAAAACACGACCGCACCATAACATCACCACATCCGAATTTCACTGTTGGCACTACACACGCTGGCAGAGGACGTTCAGCGGCATTCGCCATACCCACACCCTGCCATCGGATCGCCAAATTGTGTACCGCGATTCGTCACTCCTCACAACGTTTTGCCACAGTTCAATCGTGTAATGTTGACGCTCATTACACCAAGCGAGGCTCGTTTGGCATTTTCCTGCGTGATGTGTGGCTTATAAGCAGCCGCTCGACCATGGAATCACCTCACGCCTAACTGTCACAGTACTTGGAATGGATCCTGATGCAGTTTGGAATTCCTGTGTGATGGTCTGGATAGATGTCTGCCTATTACTCTTTACGACCCTCTTCAAATTTCGGCGGTCTCTGTCAGTCAACAGACGAGGTCGGCATGTACACTTTTGTGCTGTAAATGTCCCTTCGCGTTTCCACTTCACTATCACATCAGAAACAGTGGACCTAGGGGATGTTTAGGAGTGTGGAAATCTCGCGTACAGACTTCTGACACAAGTGACACCCAATCACCTGACCACGATCGAAGTCCGTGTGTTCCACGGGGCGTCCCATTCTGCTGTTTCACGATGTCTAATGTCTACTGAGGTCGCGGATAATGAGTACCAGGCAGTAGGTGGCAGCACATTGCACCTAAGATGAAAAACGTATGTTTGTGAGGGTGTCCGGATACTTTTGATCACATAGTGTATCTTATGGTTTACCAGTTATACAAATTTTCTTCCGAATACAGAGGACTTCACATGCTATTCCCCAAAAATTCAAGGTATATATTTTATTTGTCAAATTAAATATCTTAAACATTTGAAACATTAATAAAAATCGTTAGGCATTTTTGAGAAAATCTAAAATAACGAAAAATTTTCCATGTAAATTGTAGTTTGGGTTAGTAGAATTTTCTTCAATATCTTTGTGTCTCATACTTGAGAGATGCTGAACCTAAGTAGCAAGTTTGGTACTTAATGGACTTTTGGTTTTTGAGTTATACTGTTCACAGATAGATACAGACACAGACACGCACATACACACGGATGTTTTTCTAAGAATGCCTTTTTTATTTATTCAGAGAGCCTCAAAGCGTGTATTTCTGGCGAAATTTCGGTATCGAATTTTTGGTGAAATGCAACACTTCCTTTACTTACCATAGGTAAATAATGGGGAAAGTAAAAGGGCATTAAAGCTTAAATATCCTGCCATTTGCAGTGCGCTTCAAGGGGGAAAGAAGTAAAATGTACCTACACTTTTTGAAACGCTAAACTTAAGAGATTTAATATTTTGCACACTTATTTATTAGACTGCCAATGTTATTTCTACAATACTTAAGCTTAATTGCTGAATTTTTGCCATATACGTTTGTTTAATGTTTTCCTTTTGTTGCAATTTATATTTGTTGCTAAAATCCTTTCAAAAGAAACTTGGCATTTCTGAACAAAATTATGTAAGTATGCTGCATATATCATATTTAATAAAGACTTAGAACGTTAAATGTGAAATTAATAGATTTTTTGAAATATACGCTGTGCTAAAACTTTTTAAATCTCTTTTGGGCCTCACAGAAAAATGCATGGGCTATTTTATGCAACAAGGCGTACTATAAATCTCAAACAAATCGTTCCTAAATAGTACTCGGTTAAAAATTTCATTCACCAAGGCAGCACATTAGCCGAGTGGATAGACCGCCCGCCTCTCACCTAGGCTACTCGGGTTTCCCCTGCCACTCATTCCGCCTATTTCTCAGCCTATTTGATAGCACTGCTATGCTTTTCATCCCCATAGTCACATTAATATTCATATAATGTAGTCCACCAAAGTTGGCTGACTTCTCTCTCCTTAGGGGGAAGTAAATTTTCCAGTCCAATTGAGTTGGCATTCGATATTACAACAACAACAACAACAACAACAACAATAATAATAATAATAATAATAATAATAATAATAATAATAATAATAATAATAATAATAATAATAATAATGGTTCCGAAAAATCTTAATGTTGTATTCAAATGACTTTTTCAACTAACTCTTTTATAAGCTATTCTAATAATAGCTTACCCTTCAATCTACCTTGATAATCGAAATAAATTTCATTACACATTTCGTCGTAGGAAACAGTAGGCTAAGTAATAGTCTGATTTTTAAAAAGTGTATTACTAAATGATGGTTTTGAAATTCTATTTTCTTTGCATGACCACGAGAAAAAGTGAATAGAAACTTACCAATTGAGAAAATCATGGTATTTGAAAACTCAAACCAATAACAAGGAATATCTCGGAAATGGTTAATATCACAATTTTATTTGACATAAATTCTGTGATTTAACAAGATCTTTATTTTTTGTATTATTTGTCAATTTCTAATGGTATACAAACCATACAGAAGTCATGCAGAATGAAAACTTAACAAGCGATTCCCAGAAAAGTTCTTGATATAAATTTTATTTATCATGTAAATATCTTAAATGTATGATATTTTAATCAAAAGAGTTAAGAGTTAATTTTTCATGTAAAGAACAGTTTGGGACGGAGGGATTTCCTTGAAAATCTTCGACTCGTATCCTTGATACACGCCGGTATTTAGCCGACTTTTCGTTTTTTAATTGTGTTGTTCACGGACAGTTAGATAGACAGACAGACAGACAGACAGGCACAGACAGTCGTGAAACACACTAACACACACACGGACCTTTTTCTAAAAATGATTTTTTTAAATTTAGGGAGTCTCAAAACGCATATTTCCGTTGAAATCGCGTTATGAATTTTTGGGTGGAATACAATACTTCCTCTACTTACTATAGTTAAGTAGTGGATTAAGTAAAGATTAAGAAACTGCGAGATGAGTGAGATGCAGTCAATGAGGTATTTCTTCCTTTAATTTCCTCAATTAACAAAGTTTATTGCTCTTTCTTTGACAGGGTTGGCAACTCGCCATTTACAGGAGCACCCTAGTTTGTTAATCTTTTTGTGTCAAATCGGGTCTTATATTTTCATTTCTTCTCCCTATTGCAGAAACTAAAGCCAGCTTGCTACTCAAACTCCCACACAGTGTTCAGAATATCTATAGTATACGTATATCGATAAGAATCGATCACATCCTGCGATTGCATTTGTGTTTCTTCATTTGTGGTCCATATACAAACGTACAAGGAATATTGTTAAGACATTCTGACAAAAGGTGACGACGTAAACGATACACTTATTGCTTACGTAATACAATATTAGTTGTAATGTTACAGAGAAGTGAGTATCCATATACTATAACAGTTAAATAAGATGAGTAAATGAGAAGAAATATTGACTTTGTTCGAAGTGTACCAACATCCAGTCCATGTATAAAACCAAATATTTATGTGGGCTGTAATGCTGTTAAATGAATGTTGACCTGCAATTCAGCACGTGCTCCCATACATACAACACAATTTGAATTGCGTATAGTTACAGGGATTTGTTGAAGCTGAATTTTCATTCTCTGCTTTTGCTAGGCTACTGATGTGGTCAACAATCGCCTACTGTACTGCGGACTTGTGTTGCCCAAAATGAGGGGTTGGTGATGGCTGATTTTTACCACAGCTAGTGGAATTGATCGACTGCGCACTCTAGTATTTCGTTTCACACTAGGAATTCAACTTGTGTTTCAACATTCTGTTCAGCTTTGTGAAATTATGGTAATTTTTACCTAAAAGCTATTCTTTTACGCTAGCCGTGTGTGAGCTTTGGTTAGAAAGTTGAATCAGATTTGAAAAAAAATTAGTGCCACGGTCGGGATTTGGTTTTCTCTACCGATGCTTCATCGCTAAGCCACCGTGACAAGACAACCGAGTGGGCACCGAATTCTTCCATCTGATTCACATAGACCGGAAATTGAGATATAGTAGGTTAAAGTAGAACTTCTATTCAAACACAATATTAGAGTTAATTTATAAGTGTTGTAATTGTTATTTCGCACTGGCCATGTGTAAGCAAAAAGTTCTGCACCATGGCGTGGAGCTCTGGTTCTCGGTCACGGAATGCGATCGGGTTCGGTCCCACTAATTTAAGTATTTTTAAGTCCCGAGTATAGGACCGGTGACATCAGGATCATGAGGAAATGAGGAGGCGATAGGCAGCGATCCCGGCCACAGAGGTCAACATTCTGGCTGGGGGATGCGTGAAACTGGCCACATCACCTCGTATCAGTTCGATGATCGCCCACCTCTGCCGTGCGTACGTGGGCGTGATGCCGGCAGTCGGGTTGGCGGGTCTAGTCCCTTCATGGGCTGTAGTGCCATGGGATTATTATTACTCTTATTATTATTATTATTGTTACTATGCTTAGGCAAAATTAGGAAATTTGGATTAGATTTGAACAATTCCATTCCGACAAGGATCTGAAATACGGATCTTCGGCTTACGCTATATAGTCGAAACGAGATACTGTAGCGAGGTAAGGTAGCGAGGTTCGAACAAAGTGTCGAGAGATTACCTTAGTATTACCAACACTCGAGCAAATGTTGAAACCCTGTGACAAGACATGTAAAACGCAAGACCGCTCAGTCAGCAGTCAATATAATATTTAAGAGCCGTGGATTTAGATAACTTTCACTCGTCTAGAGATCATACTCGACGGCCATCCTAATTAAGCAAACCTTTAAATAATGAACGCATCCAGACATCATCAGATTACGGGTAGGATGCAGTACAGATAAGTTCTGCTCACACGGGCCTTCAGCCTATGCACCAACCTAACTGTCCATGGTAACCATGTACTTTAAGTATGAATACAGTGTCCAGCTTTAATACAACTCCCGGGCCTTTTATTCAATGCCTCTTCCTATGAGCGCATCCGCCTACGCCCTACCAACCTGGTTCCGCTTTCTCCCGTCTGAGCTTACTCCTCCCTAGTGTAAGTAACCACCCCTCAGCAGGGGTGTTACAATATCTAAACGAGCAATATACTCTCCTATTGCCCTCAACTCAACTCCAGTCTGGTAGGCTCGTGGTGAGCCTAAGTAGTGCTTCTGTGTACCTGCCCTTGGAAGGGTTTAAACACAGGGATGGTAGGATTGTTGTAGGATGGTGGTTTAGTTTTTAAGGTGATGTGTGATGGGAGGTAGCTTCTATGTGTTTATAGGCTGCTCAACGGCTGCCGTTTCAGGAGCAGCATCCATCCGCTGGTGTCTTTTAATCCAAAGGATTCAATTTGTTTTGAATTATGAATGACCATTCCCATGGGGAGGGGGGAATACTTACTGTCAGCGCAATGCTGTTGAAACCTGTGGTTAGACACGTACATGTATATGGAGCTTTCGCCTTTAGAGAAGATTGCCCAGCTATACACACAGAACGATGAGGTTGCCTGCTCTTTAGGGATTTAGAACGAAAATCAGTTCTTCAAGCCCAATCTACCCAAAACCTACTGTATGGTTTGCATGTGCGACACTGTACTCTACACACAGAAAGTTTGTAGGAAGTGAAAATGGAAAACTTAAGGTTTCTGCAAAAAATATAAAGAAAATCACTTGAAATAAGATCATCTGTAATCATTAATATAACGGTACTAGGCTGATGCAACTTAAGTAATAATTCTTTTGCCCTTGCGGAGCACCTATTAGCGTTACTTTGTCCGTACGCATGCATGAAACAATTCGCCAAACGGTGCAACTCGGAAATGAGGTTATGGATATATGATTTTTTTAGAACATTTCAAATTTGGTTTAAATCGGTGCAAAATTAAGGGTAGATTGAATGGAGTGTATACGTTTTGGAAGAATCACTGCAGATACGGAGTTAGAGTTTTATATACCAGAATACAGAAGCAAATTTAATAGTATGTTGGGATATAAGTGTGATAAGTGCATCATTGGAGAACGAGGAAGAGTATGAAAATACGAGAAGAAGTCGAGTAGAATGTAGGTTGTGTGTATCGGGGGGGGGAATCTAGTGCAGTGCAAACAGCTTAATTTATTATGACTACACCCCCCCGGGAGACAGGAATGAGGTGAAGGAGCTGTAGGAGGTCGCAGGTCTACAGGCAGACAGGCCCACAGAGATGCGCAGAAGTCCCTAATATTTCTAGTTTGAACACCCGCGCACCAGTAGAGGCGAAGAATCCCAAGAGAGGGCGACGAAGTGACCATAACGTAACCTGCCGTTCACGGGGAGAAATCTTCTCAATGCGCAAGCAAATACGCCATCTGCCCGACACCGCCAGCACCGCAGGACCCCAAGACACATCTGAAACGTGAAAGGGAAAGATGGAATGAGAGGAAATGGGGGAAAAAAGAAATCGTGATAGAATACACCACCCAGTGTTTCGCCTAGGCGACCAGGGGAAAACCACGAAAAACCCCATGGTCAGAGTGGGTGGTCACCGGGTATCGAACCCGGACCACAAACGTTACCGCCTGAGCCATCCCGCTCGGTAGGAAGTCAAGTATTTTCTATTTCCAAGATTCTCCGATATACTTAAAGCATGTGTATCACATACTATTTTTTCGACGAACGCAAATGGGTGTTCACAAAAACATGCTAAACATAATTTTTTTTAAAAAAATAAGTTACATGCTTCGGCCTATTGTAGAAACTGCAATACATCCTCTAAGGCCGCCTAATCTTAACGAAAAGTGTGTGATGAGATACAAAGCTTGTAATTTTATGACAGTTTATTAAAAACATGCCATTTGGTTTTGTTATAGCAAAATAAGACTCCCTGCACTTTAGTCAGGAGACCGTAAAGATAAGTAAAAGTTAAGATGACTGTATGACTATTTTAATTCTATGACATTTGCAAAGGTTGCATTTCCTCCGTTCTGATAAAATGATGGTTAGCCTGCTTTTGCGAGCTCCCATTCATATTTCCCCAGAAAATAATATATTACAGGTTTTCTTTTCTTACCTTTATTTTTAAAATAGTATCCTGGGGTCAATGGCAAACATTGCTAGTTGTGCAAAGTTCTATTTTTTTTAACCTAACGAGTTTAACTAAAATCTTATAAAACCACTTACTGTTCTTATAAGAATATAACGATTTAGTAAAAACTAAGTACCACGATAGTAGAGTCATTTAAAGCTTAGAGGCAGTACCCATACGTGAAACTTCTAAATTTTGCAGTTTATATCTAAATATTTTCAAAATATTATCACACGCTGCTCTACTACAATTATAAGTTTGTTTTAAATTCCATGCAGATAGTTTTAATAGTTTTTGAGAAACAAATTTTATTTTACTTTTACTATACTAATTAATCAGCTGTTGCACATGATGCAAAAATTTAATTTTGAAAAAATAAAAATGCTTCCACATCATTTAAATAGTAATACCAAAACTTGCATATAAGAACTTCTTCACTCTTCTGGTATTTTCTAGAAGATAATTAAGACTTTTTAATATAATTTTGGTAAAAATGTATCTTAATGTCGAATTAATTAAGCCATCTCTTGAACAATTTAAATATGCCAGTTTTTTAAAATTAATTATCTGAGTTTCTGCTGAAAATTTGAATAACGCCAGTTACAAACTACACCTTATGGAACATTTTCAATACGTAAAAGTGTAAGAAAAGTCAAAAGTCGAGTAAAAGGCATCAGAAGTAAATACAAGCCATTAGGCCGTATGCTCTTGAGCATTTAAATGGTCACGTGTTGAATCTTTGAAGAGCTCTGAGAGCAAAAGCCTAGTGTGTAATTGAAGCTAAAGATTCAAAGCATGTTTTGGATATAAAAATTATTTCTTTATCTTTTTTTTTTTAAAGTTTTGACCAAATTTAGGGGATACCCTTAAGGATTCGCCATTACCCCACTCATCCCATTCATTCCTAGAAACTGTTACTTTTACGTGTTATAGACGTGAAGCTAATATATTTAATCTGTAAATGAAACCCGTGTGGAGCCTCTACCACAGACTGTTGCTTCCAAAGCTATATATACAAAAGAAAACTGGAACAAATGGATACATTCCGGAGTGGTAAGAGGCTCATCTCTGATGACAGATGAGTGCAACAATGGCGCCACTGGAAACAAACCTACCGCACGCACGCGCCTGCGCACGCGATTGTCGTCCATTTGTAAGAAATGTGGTGCAAAGGTTGTTTATACTTCTGCTCCATCAAGCGTTCCATTACCCCGAGGAGATTTAAAACGTTTCTTTTTTATTACAATAGAGAGCTAATTTTACACTCCATCTGCTGCAGAGAGTTTGGAATAAAGACGCTCTTGTATTCTTTCCAATGAACAGACGCAAATTTACCCATTTGATTAAAGAAACACCCTTCGGTGTTTGCTAAGCAAATGGGCCATAAGCAAAGAGTGTTTTTCTACCGCGGCATGTCATCCTTGGAGCTGTCAGAAGACCTGGTTATGGTAAACCGGAAGTTATGCTTTTTGAACATGAGAACTATTAAACAGTGTGTTAACTTGCGTCATCAGGATGGTCCCTGTTTCGAATATGCAGGAATGCAACTCTGGCACCGACAGAACTCGCAGTTGGGAGTTCCCGGGTTCGATTCACGTCGATTCGCCCACTCCGACTTTGGGGTTTCGTAGCTTTCCCTGATCGATATTGAATGCTGGGGTGGCTCCCCATCTAGCACGATTTCCTTTCCAACATTTCCCTTTCATTTTTTTCCTTCTCATCTTTCAGGTGTGCTTTTAGGTTACGCGGTGTATGGCGGTGCCGGGCATATGGCTCGGATACTTGCTCAAAGGAAAGAGTATTTCCCGTGAACACCAGAGGACTGCTTGGGCGACGGTTTGTTCATTGCCCTCTCTAGGCAGCTCCAGCAGTGGGACGGGTTTTCGAGCCTGGAAATGTTAGGACTTTCGCGCGTCTCTGTGGTCTGTCTGCTACGGCCTGTAGCCTTCTGTGGTTCCATCACTTCATCCCACTTGTGTTAGCCACAATAGACCTATGAGGTGTCCCTTCCGTTGTGTAACCTATACCTATATTGCCTTCAATGTACTAATAATGCAAAAATGTAATCCCATTTCTTAAAAAAAACAAGTGAAATTATGTACTTTATTTACCTAGCAGGAGGGTGCTCTAAATAGGAGGAATAGTTTTAAAAGTCATGTTTATTCATATATTTTATGGTAGTTTTCGACTTTGATTAACTAACGAACGTAGACGCTTATGATGTGTTATTGAAATGCCAAAAGTCGAGTTTTTAAAACGATTGTGTGCATGTGTGCGCTCGCGCTATTTTTCTCTAAAAATGATCCAACCGATTGTTAGGAAGTTTGGTATATAAAAGCAATAGCGAAACTTTCTCGACCAGTTTGCCAGTTAAACTCAAGTTTGTTATTTCTAACCGTCTGCTAAGAATAATTTTCCTTCAAACAATCGTCAGGAAACCTTCCTTTGATTTCCAACGTTCAAATGAAATTCAAATCACTTTCCGTGATTTTAAAAACGTTATGGTTTGGTAGTATGATATATTTTAACCTAATACAAAAGGCAAAATTATAATAATTGTAATAAATTAGTTATAGCACTTCTTCGTTATGACATTATATTAAAAGCAATATTGCGTGGCTTTTAAGTGAAACATTTCTAAATTTGGTCTGAGGCTTATTCCTCAATCTATTAGTCATATCATTTGTAAAACAACTTATCTGTTTTATGTAATTTCAACTTTTTGTGAAGTAAACTTTCCTCCTTCATTTGGCAATGAACACTTTTATTATTCATCTCGAAGTGACGCTTTAAATCAAATGTGCGTAATATTTTTATCTTCGAGCACGTTACTTACATCTTTTTCTTTCTTTCTTTCTTTCTTTCTTTCCTTCCTTCCTTCTTTCTTTCTTTCTTTCTTAGTATCAATCCAAATAGGAGTATATTTTTACATCAAATTTACGTCACTTTCTTCTCTTCCCTCTCTGTTTATTTATTTTACATCGCTTTAATTACGTAATTAATCGCGACGGATCTGTTAGTACATACCCCGTGGATTGATGTGTGGTGGACAGTTAGCCTTCTAAGTCTCATCCCTGTCCACAGGGCCTTAGTGCTAAGCAAATGTACCTCTGCTTCTATATGTGACGGTTAGATGGCAGTTTCGACACGTGTCTACAGAGACCTTAATGCCAGGCAAGTCTGTCTCTGCTTCTACACGTGCCGGACAGATGGCATTAGAGTGCCGTCCAGTCTATCTGTGGATAGAGGGCAGAGAACTCACTATTATTAACTATTTTCATTTTTGGTATTATGTTAGATTTAACGTGGAGTTTTAGGTCGTGGTATTAAATATCCAATCTCGTATTTACCTTGGCGACTGCGGGAAACAACGAAGAAAAAAACAGTCAGATTGGTCGACCCACGGATTTGAACCCGGGGCCTCCTGAATGCGCGCCATAGACGTTATCGCCTGAGTTATCCCGCTAAATGTTGCTATTCTTTTTTAGCTCTTCAGAGACAAATTTAGTTTAGGCAGATCCCCCCCATAATTGCTACAGACGTCTATGTATGCATTATACAGGGAGAATCACCTAAAACTTGTACCGCAAATATTTCGAAATAGAAAGTGCTATTGATATTGTGACGTATGCAGAGATTATAGGACATACGTCTCTCTGGTCACCGGGATTCGAGATGGCAGTTGGTTTGGAGTAGGGGGAACTAGGCACTTAAGGAGGGGATGAGTTTGTTTGGCTTCACTGACGCTTGAGGTTGGCGTGGCTTGAGTAAGAGAGTCAGGAGGTAACCTTCGAGCTGTAAGGGTGTGCAACTGCTTTCTCCGTGCTAAGGCATGATGGCCTCGCCGACAGACATTGGGCTGAGAGTGTAAGCACTACGTATCTATCCTTATATATTAAATTCAGTAGCCATCCATTCCCTTGAACTTTTAATTATGTTAGTGTAGAGTCCTTTCCTTCCTTTAAGCCATGTAACGTTTCGAATTAGTAATATTTTCTGTATTCTTTTTAGCTGCGTCCCTCGTCGTAGCCTCGCTGTGTTAGAAGTTTGATTAATTTCCCGGTACATTCTCTTACAAGCGAGTAGCTCCCCATCATTTTTGAGCAAATATAAGAAGAAGCTACGACAATTGGTGAGGCGCCGAGAATTGGTGGAGGGCCGGGCATAATTTAATTTTTTTGTGAGATTTTCAAGTGCAAAATGTTTTTTTCTCTATAAAATGTAACGGTTTTTGGTCCTCCACGTGGTTGCTAAAAATGTGAATCTGTTTCTTGGCTTAAGGGTAAGGATTTTGATGGCATAATTTTTGATTTCTATATTCTAAATTTTGTTGCTTTAATTTCTGAAAGTCCCGGGTCTAAATTTTAATTTTGAGTTCATTTTTGTATTTTTTCCATTGTCTGTCGGCGTGACGCTAAAACTCCTGACTCCATTTTTCCCTTATTTTGGCTTTATTTCTACTAAATTATATCACTGTGCTAAGTTATTCGTGCTGGTTATTTTGAAGTATACATTTTTGTGAATTGCGAAAAGTGAATTGTGAAAATTGGGTGATATTTGTAACGTTGATAATGTGGTTGCGTGTGTGAGCTGATTTACGTAACATTGCATTCTGGATTGCGTCATATTGTAAGTATTAACGACTCGAAAGTGCAACAAATTATTTCAAAATTCGTGTGTTGCGTGTTTAAAATTTGCGTGTGTATAAAAAGTGTGGTACATCTGTTTAGAATAATAAAGTAATAAAATGAAAGAAGTCACGTATATATATTGAAAATGTTTTGCATTGTACACTCGCGGAAAAATAGTGGTAAAGATAATGATGATAATTTTGCTTCACCGTTGCCATGCTTGGTTTATTTAGTTACGCAATGCATATTTTTTGGGGAAAATGCTTCACAATTATTCATTTAAGTAAAAGTTTCAGGAGCTACTACCAGCCTTGCCAGTATCTTCACCTAATTAGGTCTGATGTGCCTCTAATATGGACCAGTACGATGTGGATGGTGATGAATCAGCTATATGTGTGTTGCCAGATTTTGGGAAAATTGCACTGGAATTTTGTGGTAAAAAGAATAAGAAAAAAAACATAACCTGTAAGTATGTGTATATTGTGAGTGCTAAAGTTTAGACGAATGAAACAGTTTTACAACTCACACAGGTATGCTAAATTTTATTGTTTCACTGACTGATGCATAATTAAGCTTTGCTTTTCAGGAATAATGTGCAATATGAATGTCTCTGTTAAATTAAAAGTGTATTATTATTTTGGGTGTAACTAAAATTTTAAATTATGTTTTGGGAATTGTAAATCATTTGTTTTGTTGTGTTATGCTGCAGGAATATGTTTGGGTACCGTGTGCTTAATTGAGCTTTCATTTTCAGGAATGTTCTGTGACAGTATTGTTTTGAGTAATGATGTGATTTTGTTCTGTTGCATTCGATGTGATATGATATGATTTGATTTGATTTTGGGTTTCATAATGATGCTGTGATCTTTATTTGCAGAAAATTGTTGCATGAATAGTGTGTGTATGTGTGTATTTGAGGTTATGTGATATATGTGAGATTTGCCTCGGTGGAAGTGCCAAAGTGTAACCCCGATGGCGTAGTGTGAGGTTATATAAGAGATATGAGTTGATATTTGCCTCGGTGGATGTGCGTAAGGGTAACCCCGACGGTGGTAAAGAGAGGAGAAGAGATGAGATGATGTCAGCTTCGGTGGAAGTGCCAAAGTGTAACCCCGACAGTTGTAGTATAAATGTGTTGATTTTTCAGGAGGGCTACATGTACCTGGAAAGTTGATGTGATGTGATGATTTCAGAGATTTTGCTTATTGGTGTTGCTGTAACGTGCCCAGTATAGCGTGTGTGATGTATTCACACGAAAGATTAAATGTATTGAAGTAAATGCAATGAGAATAATTTTTTGTGTTTATGCAACAAGTTTATTACCATCTTAGATAGCAAGTTTTAATACCACCTGTTTTCCAGCTTAATTTTGATTCGGAGGATGTGGATGCAACAGTATAATGTCATGTTATTTGTGTCATTCCTGAAATGTTAATGTGATTTCTTTAAGGTTATGCCTATGTTAGATATTTTTGACTTCGCAGTATGTTAAATGAGACACGTCAGTGAAGATGTTTTGTTTTCCAAGAGAAAATTGAAAGTTGAGATAAAGATGATGACTGAAGTAATGATGATGATCGAAATACTGATGATTATGATTGAGATGATGATAATAATGAGATGAGGAAGATAGTAATGTAGAGGAGAAATTGTATTAGTGACAAAGTAGGACTATCGTAGTTGAAAGCATGTCACGTGGTGTAGTTTGTAGTAATGCATACAGTAGTTTTCAGTAGCTAGTTAAGTGAGTGTTGTGCATAATCTGAGCCATGGTCAGTGTGAATGAGTTCATTTCATTGTCATGTGTGATTGTCTTGTAAGTGCACTTATTTTCTTTTGTTAGTGGTACCAGCTGGTCATTAAGAGTTAATATTGGGATCCCAAATATGTTTTTTCTGTCATGTTATTGTATGAAAAAGTCAATGTTACTGATATAATGCTAATGTATTCTGATTTTGTTCTAATGTTCTATTTGGATTGTGAAGCATTGTGTGTTAAATTTTGGATGGCCATCCCTATAAAATTTAGTTCTTATGTCAATATGTAGTCATTTCTTTTTTTTCTCTCTTTGCCCCATGTTAAAAGAATTTTGAGTGCAAACTTTTAAACATTTCAAATATCTGATTGTACATGACATACTTTTTTATGTGTGATTATTTGTTGGAGCACCCTTTCTACTGTTTTTTGGTGTTTGTTGTAGTTATTTTGCTGATGGCGGAGCTCGAGCGGATAAGACGAGCATCCCCACGTTTCACGCCAGATGTTCCAGAGTCACCACAGGAGAGCTGTCGGGCAGCCACTACACTGCTGTGGCATAAGGAGCCACTATTTTGGGGGGCAGTCCAAGCCAGCGACTGCCCACCCCGTTGTCATCACCAACGACCTTCAGAAACAACAACACTACAGCCAGGATAAGTCGTCGTTGTGGGTACACTATAAACTTACCCACAAACAGTTCCATCGGACCTTCACTCTCAGGTGCAGTGTAGTGTGCGTGTGCGGGGTGCTCGAGCATAAGTGCTCAATTAACACATTATCCGAAAAGATTCGAGACTCTTAAAAAAGCCCACTTTGATTTCTTTTATATCTTCATGTGGGTGTTCCATACACATGTATAAATTTACTTTGTATGTCATTTTTGTTTTTGTAATTTTCTGTGATTATTTGCCTTGTGTCGACGAGGGCGTCGATCTCGGTGGCCAGGGGGAGATGTGACGTATGCAGAGATTATAGGACATACGTCTCTCTGGTCACCGGGATTCGAGATGGCAGTTGGTTTGGAGTAGGGGGAACTAGGCACTTTAGGAGGGGATGAGTTTGGCTTCACTGACGCTTGAGGTTGGCGTGGATTGAGTAAGAGAGTCAGGAGGTAACCTTCGAGCTGTAAGGGTGTGCAACTGCTTTCTCCGTGCTAAGGCATGATGGTCTCGCCGACAGACATTGGGCTGAGAGTGTAAGCACTACGTATCTATCCTTATATATTAAATTCAGTAGCCATCCATTCCCTTGAAGTTTTAATTATGTTAGTGTAGAGTCCTTTCCTTCCTTTAAGCCATGTAACGTTTCGAATTAGTAATATTTTCTGTATTCTTTTTAGCTGCGTCCCTCGTCGTAGCCTCGCTGTGTTAGAAGTTTGATGAATTTCCCGGTACATTCTCTTACATGCGAGTAGCTCCCCATCATTTTTGAGCAAATATAAGAAGAGGCTACGACAATATGTAGTTTTCACAGCATTGATTGGTAGTCAGGGGCTCGTACACTTAGCCTATAGACAGATTTTAATAATACTGAGAAAGTGTATTTTTTGAACAAACCTACAATTGTTTTAAACGGAACAATGCGTAGTTACATCAACAGAATAAAAGTAGGGTAAATTAGAATCTCAGTGGCGTTTGTTGCAAGATTCTAGTGCAAGTGGTTTACGAGAAATCTTATTTTGAAACTTACACGCACCGACACTTGTACAACCTGTGGTAGCACAAACTAAAGAAAAACAAAAGGGAATTACAATACTTCTGTGGATTCTTACAAGTAAAGAAAACATAGCCCGTCAAAGGTTGTGTTCAAAATGGCCACCGCCAGCTTCAATACACGCTTCCAGTCTGCTATGGAAAGACTGCTGCACACGTTCTAGCATTTCAGCGGAAATTTCAGAGCACGCAGCAGTAATACGTCGTTTCATATCGTCTGGTGTAGTTGGTGCATCCTTGTAGACAGTGTCTTTCAGCCTTCCCCACAGAAAAAAAGTCTAAAGGGGTCAGATTCGGTGAACGCGCCAGCCAAGGTACAGGACCTCTTCGTCCAATCCAACGATTTGGAAACAATCCGTTAAGACAAGCTGTAGTATGCACTATGGGCTGGACAGCCATCATGTTGGTACCACAGGTTTCTCCTAGTCTGCAAAGGAACGTCTTCTAGCATCTGTGGCATAGGGTCTGTCAGGAGGCTGCGATACTTGTGCGAGTTCATTGTTCCTTTTATGAACATGAGCTGATGGTTCACTATCCCACACCACACGTTTGAACTGCATGGACGCTGACGTTCCACCTGACGAAGCCAACGGGGATTGTTAACACACCAATAGTGCATGTTTCTGCGGTTTACCTGACCATGATTAGGAAATGTTGCCTCATCACTAAACAAGATACATGATGAATCTGGAGTATCGTGTCATAATGCCTATGTACAAAAGTTAACAGGATTCTCAAAATCGTTTCCATGCAGCTCTTGATGGAGAGAGATGTGATAGGGATGGAACCTATGTCGATGGAGAATGCGCAGTACACTTGCCTGACTTATGCCACTTCCACGTGTGATTGTGCGGGACTAATTTTGGAATCGACTGCAACGGTAGCCAAAACATTAATTTCTGCTTCTTCTCCAGTCACTTGTTTGTTTCTGTTACATGTTCTAGGTGTTATAGTACCACTTTCACGTAATTGGTTGAAGAGGTTGATAAATAATTGCCGAGATGGTTGACGTCTATTGGGATACGTTTCCGCATACACCGTACAGCAGAGGTGGCGAAAACGTGACTCGCGAGTTATTTTGACTCGCAGGCGCACGTTCCCTCTCTGCAACCGTCCGTTTGATTTTCACATACTGCTGAATGACGCCGTGCGTGTTGCATATTTGGTGACTCGCGGAAGGAAGTCGTTTTCGCCAGCCTTGCCGTACAGGAACGAACTGCATTCTTCCTACACTCTCCAAAAACCATGAGCATGTCGGCTTTTTCTGCATTAGTAAACCCCACCTTCCACTCACGACGTACTTGAACTGTCACAAACTAACTGACCAGAAAGTTGTAATGCAATCAATGAACAGAAAACACAATGCAAACAAACTTAACAACATCGTACCTAGCAACTGAATGGGACAAACAATAATTGTCGGGGTGGAAACCTTTCAAAATAGGATTTCTCGTAAACCACATGCACTAGAATTCTGCAACAAAGACCATTGACATTCTAATTTACCCTACCTTTATTCATTTGATGTAATTAGGCATTGTTCCATTTAAAAAATTGTATGTTTACTAAAAAATTACGCTTTCTCTGTATTATTAAAATCTGTTTATAGGTTAAATGTACGAGCCTCTGATTACGAATCATAGCTGTGAAAACTACAAATCAATAGCACTTTCCATTTCCGAAATATTTGCAGTGCAACTTTTAGGTGATTCCACCTGTATAATGTAATTTCTTATTCTTTGTTAAAAATACTTTTAATGCTAAACTGTATGTCAACTATGAATTGCATCTCACATCTTAAAATTTACTGCTTCTCTTATTGCTCAGGACTTTCCAAAATTATGTACCGGAAAAACAGCTTTGAGTTACTGCGAAAAAATTGCCAAACAGTCATTTTTTCTTCTCGAAAGCGAGTCATGTGCATAAAGATTGAAGTGATGTTAATCAAATTTAACTGTAAACGATTTTATTTTCAGAGAACTGAAAAATCAGTTTTAGGCGTATTTAGAGAGCATTGTGTTAGACGTTCACAAGTGTACTAAAGTCTTGAAGAGATTAGTTTTTGTCTTTCTGACCGAAAATATGTTTGCTAAAAATAGGTACGATATGTATACCGAATGTAATCGTTCCAAGCCCAGTAAACACTTCCATGAAGTAAAACACGCAATGCTTTTCTAGTTGAGCTTCCGCACCAGAAACCCCGAGACTCAATGCACGAGATTAAATACAAACCTGGAAAAAGGAATAAGTAGATAATAGCAACAACAATAAATTTCAATGCGTTCAAATGGTGGGCTACCGAAATCGGGTCCGCGTGTCATCTAGTTCATATGTTTGCCCTGGTATGTAGTTTGGTCTTACTTAGAAAAAGGTCATTTGGTTAAATGGGACACGAAGTCAAAAGGTCAAAATATCTTGCTTTTTATTGAGTTATTTGAAAATTTTTACAAAACAAAACAAACCTTTTACGCATGATGCACTATTCGGCCACGATATGACTGCACTTGGAGAAGGGTGCCACTGTTTTGTTGACAATGTGTATTGTTATCAAAGCTTGGGATCAGAGGGGAGTGAGGGGCAAGGCAATAGGAGAATGTACAGTTGCACAATAAAAGTAATACTAAATTTTCAGGTTCAGTCTCGCTAGTAAATGCAACTTGGTATTGTGAATTATTTCTTTACCTGACTGCCCTTCTAATGCTCCGTCCACTTGTTCCGTAACTGTTTAATTCCTCTTCCTACCGAACGCACTCATATCGTGGACGACTAGTATTTAAGAGTTGCCTTTTTTCTCTTTTACCTGCGTTCTTAAATTCTGAGCTACCCTTCCCAGACATGTCCGATCTTAACCTGCTTCCTTGTGCTCGCACCTATGATCTTGGTACTATGAAAAATACTTAAATAACGGAATTGGTTGAAAAGTAGCTTTGGTACGTAGCAACAGTTTAAAGAATGTTCGGAAATTACCATTACAAACTTTTAGGAGTTATGGAGGGGACTGACTATATAACACTCTGAATACAACCCATATCAGGAAACGTGCCGCTATAGTGTTAGAGGAACAAACCACTCAGGTAGGTCTAGTGTTTGAATCTGGGTGATTTCATGGAAATCGTCGAGAAATGTGGTTTTGCACCATCTCACTTTGCACTTCTCGCTCTATAATCGCTCCACCCTTAGAACCCAATTTAATACAACCATATGACGTTATTACTGGCCAGCCAGGATATGAATGCATGCGGCGGGAAAAGAAATTTAGCAGTTAGGAACAAGTGAGCGGGGCATCGTAAGGACATTCAGGTAAAAACAACATCCGGAATTCCAAGTTGGGGCAGTATTTTTAACACTTGAATAATTTCAATTAAATTATATAATAAGTAAATTCAATAACAGTCCGCCTTGAAGCAATATGTATGTAATAATTTGTAAAAATGTATGTAACAGTCATTGCATATTGTAAACATGTTTAATAATGTTATGTGAATACATTACGTAATTTAATAATGTAAGAGCTGTGAGAATAATAAGTTTAACGTTGCTAACAATGAGTTAACAATGAGGTAACATTGAGGCAATAATGAATTTGAGAGTTTAAATGCTACTAGTCATGATTAGAGCAACGATAATGTAAATTTTGTGACAGTTTAAAATTAGCCAATCAACAGCCAGAAAAAGCTTTAATTAAATGCAGGTATTCTATTAGACTAGAACTAGCCAATCAGAGACTTTAAATACAGGAGTTTACGGATTTTGACGGTTGAAATATGTTCAGTTGCCTGCAGACCTTGGTAGTGACCGGATGGAAGATGTGTTCTCTAAAGAAATATTACGTATTCGTGTGAAACGAAAATTATGTATACGCGTTAACCAAGTGTAAGTTTTAAATTAAAGAATCTCACAGCTCTTAACATCAGTGTAGTGCTATTTAAATTGTGCCAAGGATTAATAAAAAGAAGTGAATTTAAACTTAAAATCTATGTAAGCCTACATTCTTGTCGCACCACACCCTGTCTAAGAGATACGTGACTCTAAAACAGCCGACGCAAAAACAAAAATATAAATATTATCTATAGAAGCAGTTTAATAACAAAGTTAATAAATAATATTTTAAACTTGGAGGTAACAACAAAAATACATCTTCAAAAATCAGCTTTTCATACGTAGCAGCATATTACGTAACAAACAATCTTCTTCAAATTAACTCCGTAAGCATGGTGCCAATACTGCAAACTCCAACAACAAACTTCTAAAGACAATAACAATTCAACTTGGCTTCCCAAGCGTGAGGCTTATAACTTACGTAACAATAAATTACGTAAATAAAACAACTCCAAGAACAATACTTCTTCAAATTGGCACCCATACATGGGACACATGCCTACTTCAAAGTTGCATTTACTAGTGAGGCTGAGGCCTGCAAATGTAGTACTGTTTCCATGTGCAACTGTACATTCCCCTATCCGTACCCTCACTCCCACCTGAACTCATACTTGATGACGTTCGCATCGCCAACAAAAACAGTGGCGCCCTCCTCCAAGCGCACTTATATCGTGGTCGACTAATACTTAGACCACGATATGCGAAAAGCAAAAGAACACCATAACGTATAGTACTTTAAATATGTGGTATTGTTTCCGAGTTATCAAAAAGTATGTTAATCAAACATAGTACGAAACTTTTGATAAATGTGAAATAGTAATTAATATGAATAATAAAACTAAAGAGGGTTGTAGCTTCCGTTTAATTCTGCGTGAAACAGGTTATCTCTCTTTTGTTTCATACGATGATGAGCAGTTTGTTCCTCACAGCTGATACGAGGCTAACGCGGAGGGATAATGTAAAGATAATGAGGAGCCCCGTAATCGGGGCAGAGCACCACAGGTAGGCAGCAACGGCCCTTTTTACTTCTACCGTGACCCCTGGGAGGGAGGGGTGAGGGGATGAGCACACGCGTGAGCATGAACGAGTCTTGAACGTTTCCAGTTCGAAAGCATCCAACTACGCCTAACCACAAGCCTCCCCTGGTGGGGCCCACACGGAGGCAGGTCCTAACAACAGTCCCACAACGACGCCAGGGAAGAAACCTTTTCAAAACGCATACCCACCACCCAGCCGCCGAACACCGTCGCCCTCGTCCTACAATCCTGAATCCAACCCGGCACCTCGCGAATGCGATTCGTACACATTACCGCCGCGCCATCTCGCTTAGTACGCAGTGGGATACGAAATGTTTCGTTTGCATCAAATCCGGTTCTAAGGTTGGATCGAGTATAGATAATCTTAAACGACGTTTTGGGCAAAGATGGATAGGCCGAGATAGCCCAATTGCATGGCCTTGCGATCCCCGTATCCAATTGTCGCTTTTCAGCGTTGTCGTGTGCGAAATCTGATGCACAAGAGATTCAAGACGGCAGATGTGATTACTGATTAAGCAGGTGTAGCACAACGTAATTCCCTGGTCAAGTGTGCCAAACAAAATTGTTGGTCGCAGTTTGAATCGCTTTAGAGGACCAATACCAAGCAGAAGCGCAGATAGCAGCATTTACACAGAAACCTTCTTTTAATTTGACAACATTTCGTTTCTTTCATACTCCTTTTCCTTTGGTTTTGGACATAATTACCACTTTAGTATAAGTTAATAGGTTAGAAATGTAATGGGGTCAGAAGTAACTAAATCACTGTCCTCCATCGTCCAGCTAAAGCAGGAGGTTTAAAGATTTAGTTTGAAATGGTTGTACCACTAGCACAAATTTGGAGTCTATTCAAAACATTTACTCAGTCTCCTTCGGTCCTGCAAATGTATACAGGATCCAAACAATGTGTATTTAGTATTCAACTTTATTGCAAAACGGACCTTACTTAAAAACATCCCAGTAACATCTGTACAGTTCTATCACTTGGAGATTCTCTGATTCTGAGTTTTTGTTCATCTTCGTGTGCTTTTGAGTGCTTTAGAAATCGTAAGCTGTGTACTTACTGTTAGCATAAGAGCGCAGAGGTCTTGGAGTATGAAGCGTAGTGTAATATCCCAGGTAACTGGTGCTAGGAGAGGAACAAAAGTTTTGTGATGCAGCATCAAGTCTGCAGCATCTCAGCAAGGAACACATACATTCAGAGCATGGCATGCTAGATCCTCCAAGTGACACACCATCTGCAGAGAAAAACATACAACATATTTTAAAGCACATGTGCACATTCTTGAGCACGACATGCAGTGCAGGACAAAGAACGATACCTCTCTCTACCTTACACTTGGTGTTTGAACAATATAGGGTGAATCACCTAAAACTTGCACCGCAAGTATTTCGGAAATGGAAAGTGCTATTGATGAGCAGTTTTCACAGCCTTGATTGATAGTCAGGGGCTCGTACATTTAGCCTATAATCAGATTTTAATAATACTGAGTATATTTTAGCAAACATACAATTTTTTAAATGGAACAATGCCTAATTACATCAAATGAATAAAGCTGGGGTAAATTAGAATGTCAATGGTCTTTGTTGCAGAATTCTAGTGCAAGTGGTTTACGAGAAATCGTATTTTGAAAAGTTTCCACCCCGACAATTATTGTTGGTCCCATTCAGTTGCTAGATTCGATGTTGTTAAGTTTGTTTGCATTGTGTTTTCTGTTCATTGATTGCATTGCGACTTTCTGCTCAGTTAGTTTGTGACAGTTCAAGCAGTACGTCGTGAGTGGAAGATCTGGGTTTACTAATGCAGAAAAAACCGACATGCTCATGGTGTATGGAGTGTGTAGGAGGAATGCAGTTCGGTCCTGTACGGTGTATGGGAAACGTATCCCAATTAGGCGTCACCATCTCGGCAATTATTTATCAACCTATTCGACCAATTACGTAAAAATGGTAATGAACAAGTGACTGGAGAAGAGGCAGAAATGAATGTTTTGGCTGCCGTTGCAGTAGATCCGCAAATTAGTTCCCGCACAATAGCATGTGGAAGTGGCATAAGTCAGGCAAGTGTACTGCGCATTCTCCATCGACATAGTTTCCATCCCTGTCACATCTCTCTCCATCAAGAGCTGCATGGAAACGATTTTGAGAATCGTGTTAACTTTTGTACATAGGCATTATGACACGATACTCCAGATTGATCATGTATCTTGTTTAGTGATGAGGCAACATTTCCTAATCATGGCCAGGTAAACCGCAAAAACATGCACTATTGATCTGTTGACAATCCACGTTGGCTTCATCAGGTGAAACGTCAGCGTCCATGGAGTTTAAACGTGTGGTGTGGGATAGTGAACTATCAGCTCATAGGCCCTTTGTTCATAGAAGGAACAATGAACTCGCACAAGTATCGCAGCCTCCTGACAGATCATCTGCCATAGATGGTAGAAGACGTTCCTTTGCAGACTAGGAGGAACCTATGGTGCCAACATGATGGGTGTCCAGCCCATAGTGCATGAAGTACTACAGCTTGTCTTAACGGATTGTTTCCAAATCGTTGGATTGGACGAAGAGGACCTGTACCTTGGCCGGCCCGTTCACCGGATCTGATCCCCTTAGACATTTTCCTGAGGGGAAGGCTGAAAGACACTGTCTACAAGGATGTACCAACTACACCAGACGATATGAAACGATTATTACTGCTGCCTGCTCTGAAATTTCCGCTAAAATGCTAGAACGTGTGCAGCAGTCTTTCCATAGCAGACTGGAAGCGTGTATTGAAGCTGCCGGTGGTCTTTTGAACACAACCTTTGACGGGCTATGTTTTCTTTACTTGTAAGAATCCGCAAAAGTGTTGTAATTTCCTTTTGTTTTTCTTTAGTTTGTGCTACCACAGGTTGTACAAGTGTCGGCGCGTGAAAGTTTCAAAATAAGATTTCTCGTAAACCAATTGCACTAGTATCCTGCAACAAACGCCACTGAGATTCTAATTTACCCTACTTTTATTCTGTTGATGCAACTACGCATTGTACCGTTTAAAACAATTGTAGGTTTGTTAAAAAAATACACTTTCTCAGTATTATTAAAATCTGTCTATAGGCTAAGTGTACGAGCCCCTGACTACCAATCAATGCTGTGAAAACTACATATCAATAGCACTTTCCATTTCGAAATATTTGCGGTACAAGTTTCAGGTGATTCACCCTGTATAATGCTGAATTTATTAATGCTAATCCGTAATTATGGATAAATAATTACTAATAAAAATCTGTTTTGTTACATTCACGACTATCTCTATCCACTATTGTTTAGTTTCTACAAACTGTTATTATGGAAGCTTATTTTTCTATTTACTACATATTATTCGAAATAAGCCTTTGTAGAAATAATTTAATTACACATTTCGTTGTATATTTTAAAGGCTATCCAACATATGCTGGCCTTGAAATTGCATACTCTTTCCATGATATTTCGAGAAACAACTAAATAGCGACAGCACTCTTTATAAAAATGACAAAGTATTGAAAACTTCAAATCAACAATAAGGTATATCTAGAAAATGGCCGATGCTACAAAAAATGTTATTTGAAATCAATTGTGTGGTAAGTTTTTGTCTATCTCCCCGAACATTATACAAAATTCCTTCCGAATGAAGAGGATTTCATTTGCTATTCAGAATATACCATTTATTTATCATCCAAATATCTTAAATATGTAGTATTTCAATCAAAATCGTTAGGCTTTTTGAGAATTACAAACATTTCGAAAAATGTTCCATATGAAAGTTAGTTTTGTTGGGGGGATTTTCTTGAAAATGTTCGTGTTGCATTTTTTGGAGGGTACTGAATTTAAATATCAAGTTGTTCATGTTTATCCATTTTTACTTTCTCTACTACGTATTGTAAGCAGGGAAAGTATTGTGTTTCACCCAAAAATTCGATATCGAGGTTTCACTGGAAATACATTAGTAAAAGATCCGTGTGTGTATGTGTCTGTGAACAACATAACTCAAGAACGAAAAGTCGGATCAACATCAAACTTGGTATTTAAGTTCAATACCATCTAAATATGCGACACGAGGATTTTAAAGAAAATCCCCGCACCCCAGATTAACCTTTACATGGAAAATTTTTTCAAAAATTTTTAATTTCTCAAAAACATTTCCAACGATTTTGAATAAAATATCATATGTTTAAGATATTTTCGTGGAAAATGAAATGTATGTCTGGAATTTTTTGAAAATGCCTCCAAAAAGTCCTCTTCATTCTGAATGACTTTTGCATAACTGGTAAACTTTAAGAGATAGACAAAATTTTACTATACAAAAAATCTAGATCTCGTTAAAACACACAATTTATGTCACACACATTTTTTTGTAGAGTGAACCATTTCCGAGATATTCCTTGTTATTTGTTTGAATTTTCCGATACTTATACTTTTTCTCAAATGGAAATTTGTAACACTTTTTTTATGTTCTGGATATGAAAAGAGAATGAAATGCTCCACATAGCGACCAGCTCTTCAAAGATTTGACTATAAGTCTACTGTATTTTCATATTCCCCTTGCACCTACAAGAAAATTAGCAATAAGATAATTTCTGCAGATGTTTATCTCGACTAACATGAAGTATTTGGACAATAAGCGTTGGTAGAAATAGTTTGTACAAGAGTAAAGAAAGTCATTTGAGCGCAACACATCAGATTTTTCATTTTTGGGATATGCTGTTCCACACACAAACGCGCGCGCGCGGATCGTTTTCAAAAAGTGTTTTTAATTCAGAGAGCCTCTAATGTATTTCGGTGAAACCTCGGTATCGGATTTTTGGGTGAAATGCAATACCTTATCTACCTTTGTACGTGGTAGAGAAAGTAAAAGTTGTTTGGGTTACCCTCCTTTCTTATTATAGGTCTACACAAAATCTCCAAGTTGGTACGGTGACTTTTGCAAGCTGCCGGATGGGCGCCGATTGCCGTCAGCAGCATATTTTTCCTGGTTAAAGCGTATTTTCTTTTCTTTGGCAATTTCTTTACCTCCAGTTTCTGGGTTTTTGTCCTGCAACCGTAGTTCTACAGAATGTGCCAATAACGTCTGAATAGCAGTGCGGACATTTATCTGCTGCTTGGTACGTTAATTCAGTGCTTCCACATGCTTCCGTTAACCACCAATGACATAGCACTGCATTTCTACCGCAGAAAATTTGAATTTATGGCTATTATGAATATATTAGCACCACTTTAGAGCGGTTACTAAGCATGAAACCAAGAGAAGATCTCCAAGAAATTTTTCAAACGTGTCTGTCGGGAGGTATGCCGATACTTCCGACGTCTACACGGATTCCTGTCATTCGCTCAAGTGAGCTCCTTGACGTACGAGGGCGTCTTGACCCTAAAAAGGCTGCGGGACCTGACGGGCTGACACCTGCCATGCACTGCAACATTTCCTTCAACGCCCGCTCTTTCTTAAGGGTCTTCAACATGTGCCACATCCTGGACTGTTTCCTTCGAGAGTGAAGAGAGGCACGGGTGATATGCATTTTGATGCCCGGAAAAGACCCGGGCATCAAAATGTCAACATCCTGCCAACTACCGTTCCATCAACTTTCTCTCAACCCTCTCGAAAGTCTTCGGGAGGCTTGTTCTGACCCGCCTGTCCCTACTACTGGGAGACATTAAAGCCATCCCCGAACACCAATTGGGGTTTTGTCTTGGACCTCAACTTCCCAGAAGCTGCTGCAGAGATAAAAGCCGCCGTCCTGGGTTTCCAGAAGGGTTTTATCATCGCCACAGTGTTTCTAGACGTTGCCAAGGCCTTCTCTAGCACCTGGAATGTGGATTTCCTTTACAAAATAATCCATCTAGGGCTATCAACTCAGATTATCGATATCTTGCACAGTTATTTCAGACAACGTGCATTCAAGGTAACAATCATGGGGAAAACATTTAAATTAGGCAAGCAAGAGGCCTGGATTCCCCGAAAGCTCTGTACTGTACTATTCCCCACGCTCTTCAGCTTGTACTTGGGGGACTTTCAAACTCAGTTGCATATCAGTATAACCCTTTGCGTTGACGTGCTGCTGTTCTGCACCCACAGACACATTCCCTGAGCCTTCAACTCAGTACTACGACCTCCGCCTCGTCCAAAAATGGTATAGATGTTAGCGCATGTCCAACATGAGGTGATCCACCTCATCTACTAAATAAGCGCCGTACCCCGGCAGACTGCTCCACATTTAGTTGGATATACAGGTCTGACTTTTAGACAACACATCCAAAACCTGTCCGCTCGAGCGCAGGGAGCCACGGCCTCTCTATATCCCATATAGGATCAGGATGCCCGTTCTCTTTAAGCTACAGTCTTTTCGAACCACGATAATCCCTCTTATACTTTACGCCTGGGGGTGTGGCCGCAGATCGCTGGCTACGATGGGCGCAGAATAGGGAACTACGGTCTATCTGTCCAATCGCCCATTCCTTCCCCGTGAGGCTACTTCTTGAAGACTCGTTACATCCATACGTGCAAGGTGAAATTAGGCGCCGGACTGCAAAATTCTAAGGCAGTTTACTTCAAAATCAGTGCGTCCTGTTTAGGTCTCTTAGGGATTATAATCTCCGAATTCGCTTGCGGTCTTTTCTCATGGCTTGCGGGCTCAGTAGGTAACACTCCACCTCCAACAGCAGCGAAACGTCATCCAAAATTAAATTTAAACCAACTTCCCCCAGAGGTGCCAAAGGGCCACTGCCCCTAACTGCCCTAACTGACTGCCGTCGAAGAGAAAATGCTACTTCCTGTCCATCAAATTCTCAAACACATGATCATTCTGCCATTTCCCGTCGCTATGTGTCGACGCGCTAGGGCATTTTCTATGTAAGATCACGGGCCAGGAATCACTGGAATATCTATAAAATTCACAGAAACACAAATTATGATTTTAGGTGATGATTTTTTTATGAGTTTAACGTCCTTTAACCGGCTAGCTTTTGTTCCTTTTGATACATGTACACAACATCTTTTGTCGGTGGTCGCTTCGCAGGACGCGATGTGCTGCTTAAGTTTGCATTTGCTGATGTGAATGACAACACATCGTGTTAGATTTACGTCTAAGTTTTACGTCGTTATGTTAATGCATAATTTTCATTGTACATGAGTAGAAACAAAAAACCGGTTTGAGCACAGCAGAGAGAGATGCCGACACGCGATAAAGTTCTTTGTTCTACGCCGACAAGCCCGCCCCCTCCCTTTGTGTGCTCACATGCCGCCAGGTCTCGTGTCGTTAGGCCCCGCCCCCTCTCGCTTTGTGTGCTCACCTAATGCCGACAGTGTCTGTGCTAACAGGTCCTACCCCCTCCCCAATGCGTTCTACTGTGGCGTCATGACTTGAGGGAATTGTTTTCTCGAGTCCTGCCGCCCCTCGGCAAATTAATTAGGTAATGTTCGTCAAACATTTTTTTTAAGACTACTAAGGCCTGCACATTGCATCCTCGAGCAATTAAGTTTTTTGAATAATGAATTGTTGACTGGAGTATAAGTAGTCTGCTCACGGGAACAGTCTGTCATGTAATGAAACACTGCAGCCTTCTTCTATCTGGGGAAAGCGCTTGTCCATTAGCTGAACATGTTAGACGCTTTCACCACATTAATAGGCTTTTAAGTTTACATTCCGGATCTGTTTACATACATTAGCGATCAACGACATACTTCCGCCTGGCGGTAACGGTGACCTACATTAGCTGACCCGTTAGACGCTTTCACCCCATTAGCGAACAATGTCAGTAATTGTTTTCCTAAGTGCTCTGCATAACTCTCAACACTTCAACATTTAGCGACGGAAATGATATAAAAAGCAGCAGCTTCTCCAATGAATTCCAAGTTGACCAGAATGGCCGGAATCGAATCTAGGAGTGATTACAAATTCAGCTTCTAATAACTCAGAGACTAATTACGATAAAGACGTCAAATAAAGTTTATTACATTAATGTCATTAGATAGTTTCTTGTGAATGTATATTTGGGTACATGGTGTCCAGGGTTCGAATACCGATAAAATGTAATTTAATTATAAATTTAATAACTCCTAAACTAATTAAGATAAAGACGCCAAATAAACTTTATTGCCTTTATGTTATTAGGTAGTATCTTGTGGAGATGTAATTAGATACCTGACGTTCTGGGTTCGAGCCTAATGTTTAAATCGTCATTATCTCAGAAACTAAGAGAGGTAGAGGAATTGACCAAAGCATGATTGATAGCTCCTATGATGGGTAATTAATACTGTATATAATTTTTAATCAGTTGTCCTTAATTCGAATCCCGATCTTTCAATCACTTACTTATTTTTTTCTCTATACTCTAGAATATTTCACTTAGATTGATGCTGTAACTGCATACAGCACCTTTAAACATATCAAACTAATATTGTAAATAATTTTGTTTCTGGTGTCCAGGGTTCGAATACCGATAAAATGTAATTTAATTATAAATTTAATAACTTCTAAACTAATTAAGATAAAGACGCCAAATAAACTTTATTGCCTTTATGTTATTAGGTATTATCTTGTGCATGTGTAATTAGATACCTGACGTTCTGGGTTCGATCCTAATTTTTAAATCGTCATTATCTCAGAAACTAAGAGAGGTAGACGAGTGAACCAAAGCATGATTGTTAGCTCCTATGATGGGTAATTAATACTGTATATAATTTTCAATCAGTTGTCCTTACTTCGAATCCCGATCTTTCAATCACTTACTTATTTTTTCTCTATACTCTAGAATATATCACTTAGAGTGATGCTTTAACTGCATACAGCACCTTTAAACATATCAAACTAATATTGTAAATAATTTTGTTTCTGGTGTCCAGGGTTCGAATACCGATAAAATATAGTTTAATTATAAATTTAATAACTTCTAAACTAATTAAGATAAAGACGCCAAATAAACTTTATTGCCTTTATGTTATTAGGTATTATCTTGTGGATGTGTAATTAGATACCTGACGTTCTGGGTTCGATCCTAATTTTAAATCGTCATTATCTCAGAAACTAAGAGAGGTAGAGGAGTTGACCAAAGCATGATTGATAGCTCCTATGATGGGCAATTACAACTGTATATAATTTTCAATCAGTTGTCCTTACTTCGAATCCCGATCTTTCAATCACTTACTTATTTTTTCTCTATACTCTAGAATATATCACTTAGATTGATGCTTTAACTGCATACAGCACCTTTAAACATATCAAACTAATATTGTAAATAATTTTGTTTCTGGTGTCCAGGGTGTCCAGGGTTCGAATACCGATAAAATGTAATTTAATTATAAATTTAATAACTTCTAAACTAATTAAGATAAAGACACCAAATAAACTTTATTGTGTTTATGTTATTAGGTAGTATCTTGTGAATGTGCAATTAGATACCTGACGTTCTGGGTTCGAGCCTAATTTTAAATCGTCATTATCTCAGAAACTAAGAGAGGTAGAGGAGTTGACCAAAGCATGATTGATAGCTCCTATGATGGGCAATTAATACTGTATATAATTTTCAATCAGTTATCCTTACTTCGAATCCCGATCTTTCAATCACTTACTTATTTTTCTCTATACTCTAGAATATATCACTTAGATTGATGCTGTAAATGTATACAGCACCTTTAAACATATCAAACTAATATTGTAAATAATTTTGTTTCTGGTGTCCAGGGTTCGAATACCGATGAAATGTAATTTAATTATAAATTTAATAACTCCTAAACTAATTAAGATAAAGACGCCAAATAAACTTTATTGCGTTTATGTTACTAGGTAGTATCTTGTGGATGTGTAATTAGATACCTAACGTTCTGGGTTCGAGCCTAATGTTTAAATCGTCATTATCTCAAAAACTAAGAGAGGTAGAGGAATTGACCAAAGCATGATTGATAGCTCCTATGAGGGGCAATTAATACTGTATATAATTTTCAATCAGCTGTCCTTACTTCGAATCCCAATCTTTCAATCACTTACTTATTTTTCTCTATACTCTAGAATATATCACTTAGATTGATGCTGTAAATGCATACAGCACCCTTAAACATATCAAACTAATATTGTAAATAATTTTGGTTCTGGTGTCCAGGGTTCGAATACCGATAAAATGTAATTTAATTATAAATTTAATAACTCCTAAACTAATTAAGATAAAGACACCAAATAAACTTTTATAGGGGGAAAGGATGCTCTCCTGAAACATTAGCCCTCTAGAGAGAAGCATTTATAGGGGAGAGATAGGGAATACCAGGGCTGATGCTAGGCTAGTCAGATGCTAAAGGAGGGAGGGATATGCTTTATACGAGAGAGATAGGGAATACAAGGAAAGATGCTATACTAAACAGGACTTGAAGGGTAGAATATGGGCGATATAGCGAACCGAGGAGAGGTATTAGGATAGGAGTTTTGAATGATGGAGTAGGTCTTTATATGCGAGAGATAGGGAATACGAGGGTCGATGCTAGGCTAGACGGTGTTGAATGAGGGAATGCATCTTATATGAGAGAGGTAGGGGAATATGAGGAGAAGTGCTAGGCTAGTCGGGAAGGTCTGAATGAGAGAATATACGTCTATATGGGAAAAGATAGGGAAAACGAAGGTAGGTTCCTCCTTAAAGAGAGAGTCTTTAAGGAGGAAAATGCATTTATATAAGAGCAGTAGGGTATACGAGGAGAGATGCTAGTCTAGACATGGTTTGAGGATTAGAGTATACGTTTATATGGGAGAAATATGGAAAACGGGAGAGATACAAGGATAGACAGAGATTGAAGGAGGAGGAATGTAGGTTTATACTGTAATATAGAGAGTAATTCGATTATAAAAGTTTTCTCATCCAGCCTTACAATACTTTTATATACTTATTTTCTAAACCTTACAAACTTTATATTTGTTAAACAGTAGTGCGCGAGACGGAGAGGGACAAACAGTATATCGGTTTACAGTGAAGTATACGTCCTAACCTATTCCCACCTTGTTTGTTCTGGATCTTCTCATTGTCTATCATCTAACGTTGTCTTAACGAAATGTCTTTAATAAAACTTGTTTGATATTATGACGAAAGTAAATGCCGCTAGTCGTGTTTTGTTTGGAGGCCGTTATGAGGGTCATTTTGGGTCAATTTATTTTTTAAATGGGAACCTACAATTAGGGTCCCATTTAAAAAGACCCTGAAACGACCATCACAACGTCCTCCAAACAAAATACGACTAGCGGTATTTACTTTCGTCATAATATCAATCAAGTTTTATTAAAGACATTTCTTTCTACAACGCTTAGTTTTGGATATATTGTATAACCTCAACTTAAGTGGTCCACCCTATTCACATAGCGTGATCATGTTGTTACATGGCGTGATCAGATTGTTACATAGCGTGATCAAGTTGTTACATAGCGTGATAGGGTTGTTACATAGCGTAATCAGGTTGTTACATAGCGTGATCATGTTGTTACATAGCGTGATCATGTTGTTACATAGCGTGAACATGTTGTTACATAGAGTGATCAGGTTGTTACATAGCGCGATCGTGTTGTTACATAGCGTGATAGTGTTGTTACATAGCGTGAACATGTTGTTACATGGCGTGATCAGGTTGTTACATAGCGTGATCATGTTGTTACATAGCGTGTTCATGTTGTTACATAGCGTGATCATGTTGTTACATAGCGTGATCATGTTGTTACATTGCGTGTTCATTATGTTACATAGCATGATCGTATTGTTACATAGCGTGTTCATGATGTTACATAGCGTGATCGTGTTGTTACATAGCGTGCTCAGGTTGTTACATAGCGTGATCATGTTGTTACATAGTGTGATCAGTTGTTACATAGCGTGAACATGTTGTTACATAGCGTGATGAGTCTGTTACATAGCGTGATAATGTTGTTACATAGCGTGATCTGGTTGTTACATAGCGTGTTCATGTTGT
The DNA here is from genome assembly GCA_030765065.1 of Deroplatys truncata. Lineage (NCBI taxonomy): Eukaryota > Metazoa > Arthropoda > Insecta > Mantodea > Mantidae > Deroplatys > Deroplatys truncata. Next base: position 83,655,619 of record CM060988.1, read on the forward strand.
TACATAGCGTGATCGTCTTGTTACATAGCGTGATCGTGTTGTTACATAGCGTGAACATGTTGTTACATAGCGTGATCAGGTTGTTATATAGCATGATCAGGTTGTTACATAGCGTGATCAGGTTGTTACATAGCGTGATCGGGTTGTTACATAGCGTGTTCATGTTGTTACATAGCGTGATCGTGTTGTTACATAGCGTGATCAGGTTGTTACATAGCGTGATCAGGTTGTTACATAGCGTGATCAGGTTGTTACATAGCGTGATCATGTTGTTACATAGCGTAATCAGGTTGTTACATAGTGTGATCATGTTGTTACATAGCGTGATCATGTTGTTACATAGCGTGAACATGTTTTTTCATAGCGTGATCAGGTTGTTACATAGCGTGATCGTGTTGTTACATAGCGTGATCAGGTTGTTACATAGCGTGATCATGTTGTTACATAGCGTGAACATGTTGTTACATAGCGTGATCAGGTTGTTACATAGCGTGATCAGGTTGTTACATAGCATGATCGTATTGTTACATAGCGTGATGATGTTGTTACATAGCGTGATCATGTTGTTACATAGCGTGATCATGTTGTTACATAGCGTGATCATGTTGTTACATAGCGTGAACATGTTGTTATATAGCGTGATCTGGTTGTTACATAGAGTGATCGTGTTGTTACATAGCGTGATCGTGTTGTTACATAGCGTGAACATGTTGTTACATAGCGTGATCAGGTTGTTACATAGCGTGATCATGTTGTTACATAGCGTGATCAGGTTGTTACATAGCGTGATCATGTTGTTACATAGCATGCTCAGGTTGTTACATAGCATGATCAGGTGGTTACATAGCGTGATCATGTTGTTACATAGCGTGCTCAGTTGTTACATAGCGTAATCAGGTTGTTACATAGCGTGTTCATGATGTTACATAGCATGATCATGTTGTTACATAGCGTGCTCAGTTGTTACATAGCGTAATCAGGTTGTTACATAGCGTGATCAGGTTGTTACATAGCGTGATCATGTTGTTACATAGCGTGAACCTGTTGTTACATAGCGTGATCGTGTTGTTACATTGCGTGATCATGTTGTTACATAGCGTGATTAGGTTGTTACATTACGTAATCAGGTTGTTACATAGCGTGATCATGTTGTTACATAGCGTGTTCATGTTGTTACATAGCGTGATCAGGTTGTTACATAACGTAATCAGGTTGTTACATAGCGTGATCATGTTGTTACATAGCGTGTTCATGTTGTTACATAGCGTGTTCATGATGTTACATAGCGTGTTCATGTTGTTACATAGCGTGATCAGGTTGTTACATAGCGTGCTCAGGTTGTTATATAGCATGATCATGTTGTTACATAGCGTGATGAGTCTGTTACATAGCGTGATCATGTTGTTACATAGCGTGATCATGTTGTTACATAGCGTGATCATGTTGTTACATAGCGTGATCAGGTTGTTACATAGCGTGATCATGTTGTTACATAGAGTGCTCAGGTTGTTACATAGAGTGCTCAGGTTGTTACATAGCGTGATCATGTTGTTACATAGCGTGATCATGTTGTTACATAGCATGATCAGGTTGTTACATAGCGTGATCATGTTACATAGCGTGATCATGTTGTTACATAGCGTGATCATGTTGTTACATAGCGTGATCATGTTGTTACATAGCGTGATCAGGTTGTTACATACTGTGATCATGTTGTTACATAGCGTGATGAGTCTGTTACATAGCGTAATGCATGTTGTACAGGTCTATACAGATCACCAAACTTTAATTCGGAGTAACAGATCGTTGACATGAAGATGGTAGAGGCATTCCACTAGCTGGAACGATTCAAGAGCTGGAAACGCTGGGGACACGCAGCGTAATGCATGTTCTGAGGTCCTGTAAACGAAAGCAAAGAGCTTCGTACATATGTGTGTGTGTGCGCGTGCGCTCGCGCTTGTGCATATACATGTTTACGTGTTTTTTAGTCTTTCAACTCGTAAATCTCTGTGAACAGCGTAACATCATAAGAAAAGCCAGATAAATGCTAAATTTCATTCTGGAGTTGGACGCTCTTTAAAGATGCCAGTGACTGCGATTCCTTATATTTTATTTTCTGAAAAATAGCTATATTTGTATAATAAATAAAATGCGTATCAAAAGTTCTATAAAGTTTTCTTTATTTCCAGGGAATCTGAATAACTTACTGGTGAAGAAATGAATATCTTATTAGATAAATACAATTTATTTTAAATAAATATTTTTGTGACATTAAATATTTCCGAAATACTCCTGTTCGCAGGAATTCCTCAGTAATTTAAGGGATACTTTTGGAGTATTAAGTAGCCTTGCCATGTTTCTCCTGAGCTCGTAGGCAATGTATAAGTATTATGGAAGGTATGATTAACTGAATGCAATTAAGGGAAGAAAGCTCACGTATGCAATTTTTTGAATAGTTACGAAAATAAATAACAGCGTGTAATGAAAATTGCGCAATTCTGAGAAATCTGAATTTTTTGGGATGTGGAAACCTTAAATGACATTCTCTAGCTTTAAAATTTATTAAACACTTTGAGTAAAAGTACAGTTTCTCTCTAAAGATTAATACAGAGATATCTTAAATTGCTATGTGTTTTTAGATTTTGAGAAACACTTCTGTGCCTATCATAATTAACACTGGATCGTCCGAATACCAACATTTTGAAATGTAATCGTTGTTTGCAAATTAAAATGTGCCGTAGTAGATCTGCTTAACAGTTTCTTTATCCATATTATTCCTTGCCTGTTTCATTACTTTTTTGTAATATATTTATGTTTGTATAAGTTATTAACAACGCTTAATTTTTCTGAGATTCTTTCATTTCTAGTTCCAATTTCAAGATCTTCATTTTCACTGTGTACTCTTCTTCCAAACACTCAAGCCTCCTCTCATAAAAACCCTCTCTTATGCCATCTTTGTTCTTTTCAGGCAATGGAGTTGAAAGTTCTGTATGGGAACTGCAGACGCCACCTTTACACTTTCTCTTTTTTCAAATTCCTTACCTGTTATTAAAATTGCTGAATGACCTGTTGGAACTGGATTTACTATTTCAATGTCCTTCACTGTGGTGATTACTTCTGAATGGAATCCAACTTCATCATTAAACTCATTTGCGATTGAATAGAAGAGCAACAATTGTTATTTGGCTACTATTATCTAAGAAAGGCGGTACATACATACGCCTCCAGTTTTGTACAATCGTACCTTGTCAATGGCATTTGCTTGCTTCATTCTTTTCTTTACGTTCTCATAATATCATTTCAGGGATTTTCATTCACACTGGATGATCTTCCTAGAATTATATTCATTTGCAATTTATTTCCATGTCTCTTCCTTACGCTTAGCAGAGCTATCAGTCATTTTATTTTCAACACTAATTTGTGTTCCAAAACAATGTCGGTCATATATCTTTCTCTTCTTTCTTAAAATTTGCTGCCTGAGTCTTTTTATTACTTTCGTCCTTCTCCATTTTGCAATTTGTTTATGTATCAGAGACAAATGAAAGTTGAATGGCATTAACAATTGTGAATTGATTCAATACAATTGCAGTGATCTGAGATTAGTGAATAATGAATAACGTTTATTTCTCAATACTCGATACCTAATTAAGTTATATACTTTTAGACTATAATAATATTTGAAAATATTAGGCTATTTACACTATAAATTCACTTCTTTGTTGTTTGCCTATACTAATCTATGGTCTCAGTACATACAACTCCTGGTTTTCTATGTATCGATGACCCTCTGTCTACTTGTTTATGTTTCATTATATATACCTTTATTTTTTTTAATGTGCCATATGTATGATTTCCTGTGTTACGTCTTGTTACATGGTTACGTTAGATGATAGACAATGAGAAGATCCAGAACAAACAAGGTGGGAATAGGTTAGGACGTATACTTCACTGTAAACCGATATACTGTTTGTCCCTCTCCGTCTCGCGCACTACTGTTTAACAAATATAAAGTTTGTAAGGTTTAGAAAATAAGTATATAAAAGTGTTGTAAGGCTGGATCAGAAAACTTTTATAATCGAATTACTCTCTATATTACAGTATAAACCTACATTCCTCCTCCTTCAATCTCTGTCTATCCTTGTATCTCTCCCGTTTTCCATATTTCTCCCATATAAACGTATACTCTAATCCTCAAACCATGTCTAGACTAGCATCTCTCCTCGTATACCCTACTGCTCTTATATAAATGCATTTTCCTCCTTAAAGACTCTCTCTTTAAGGAGGAACCTACCTTCGTTTTCCCTATCTTTTCCCATATAGACGTATATTCTCTCATTCAGACCTTCCCGACTAGCCTAGCACTTCTCCTCATATTCCCCTACCTCTCTCATATAAGATGCATTCCCTCATTCAACACCGTCTAGCCTAGCATCGACCCTCGTATTCCCTATCTCTCGCATATAAAGACCTACTCCATCATTCAAAACTCCTATCCTAATACCTCTCCTCGGTTCGCTATATCGCCCATATTCTACCCTTCAAGTCCTGTTTAGTATAGCATCTTTCCTTGTATTCCCTATCTCTCTCGTATAAAGCATATCCCTCCCTCCTTTAGCATCTGACTAGCCTAGCATCAGCCCTGGTATTCCCTATCTCTCCCCTATAAATGCTTCTCTCTAGAGGGCTAATGTTTCAGGAGAGCATCCTTTCCCCCTATAAAAGTTTATTTGGTGTCTTTATCTTAATTAGTTTAGGAGTTATTAAATTTATAATTAAATTACATTTTATCGGTATTCGAACCCTGGACACCAGAACCAAAATTATTTACAATATTAGTTTGATATGTTTAAGGGTGCTGTATGCATTTACAGCATCAATCTAAGTGATATATTCTAGAGTATAGAGAAAAATAAGTAAGTGATTGAAAGATTGGGATTCGAAGTAAGGACAGCTGATTGAAAATTATATACAGTATTAATTGCCCCTCATAGGAGCTATCAATCATGCTTTGGTCAATTCCTCTACCTCTCTTAGTTTTTGAGATAATGACGATTTAAACATTAGGCTCGAACCCAGAACGTTAGGTATCTAATTACACATCCACAAGATACTACCTAGTAACATAAACGCAATAAAGTTTATTTGGCGTCTTTATCTTAATTAGTTTAGGAGTTATTAAATTTATAATTAAATTACATTTCATCGGTATTCGAACCCTGGACACCAGAAACAAAATTATTTACAATATTAGTTTGATATGTTTAAAGGTGCTGTATACATTTACAGCATCAATCTAAGTGATATATTCTAGAGTATAGAGAAAAATAAGTAAGTGATTGAAAGATCGGGATTCGAAGTAAGGATAACTGATTGAAAATTATATACAGTATTAATTGCCCATCATAGGAGCTATCAATCATGCTTTGGTCAACTCCTCTACCTCTCTTAGTTTCTGAGATAATGACGATTTAAAATTAGGCTCGAACCCAGAACGTCAGGTATCTAATTGCACATTCACAAGATACTACCTAATAACATAAACACAATAAAGTTTATTTGGTGTCTTTATCTTAATTAGTTTAGAAGTTATTAAATTTATAATTAAATTACATTTTATCGGTATTCGAACCCTGGACACCCTGGACACCAGAAACAAAATTATTTACAATATTAGTTTGATATGTTTAAAGGTGCTGTATGCAGTTAAAGCATCAATCTAAGTGATATATTCTAGAGTATAGAGAAAAAATAAGTAAGTGATTGAAAGATCGGGATTCGAAGTAAGGACAACTGATTGAAAATTATATACAGTTGTAATTGCCCATCATAGGAGCTATCAATCATGCTTTGGTCAACTCCTCTACCTCTCTTAGTTTCTGAGATAATGACGATTTAAAATTAGGATCGAACCCAGAACGTCAGGTATCTAATTACACATCCACAAGATAATACCTAATAACATAAAGGCAATAAAGTTTATTTGGCGTCTTTATCTTAATTAGTTTAGAAGTTATTAAATTTATAATTAAACTATATTTTATCGGTATTCGAACCCTGGACACCAGAAACAAAATTATTTACAATATTAGTTTGATATGTTTAAAGGTGCTGTATGCAGTTAAAGCATCACTCTAAGTGATATATTCTAGAGTATAGAGAAAAAATAAGTAAGTGATTGAAAGATCGGGATTCGAAGTAAGGACAACTGATTGAAAATTATATACAGTATTAATTACCCATCATAGGAGCTAACAATCATGCTTTGGTTCACTCGTCTACCTCTCTTAGTTTCTGAGATAATGACGATTTAAAAATTAGGATCGAACCCAGAACGTCAGGTATCTAATTACACATGCACAAGATAATACCTAATAACATAAAGGCAATAAAGTTTATTTGGCGTCTTTATCTTAATTAGTTTAGAAGTTATTAAATTTATAATTAAATTACATTTTATCGGTATTCGAACCCTGGACACCAGAAACAAAATTATTTACAATATTAGTTTGATATGTTTAAAGGTGCTGTATGCAGTTACAGCATCAATCTAAGTGACATATTCTAGAGTATAGAGAAAAAAATAAGTAAGTGATTGAAAGATCGGGATTCGAAATAAGGACAACTGATTAAAAATTATATACAGTATTAATTACCCATCATAGGAGCTATCAATCATGCTTTGGTCAATTCCTCTACCTCTCTTAGTTTCTGAGATAATGACGATTTAAACATTAGGCTCGAACCCAGAACGTCAGGTATCTAATTACATCTCCACAAGATACTACCTAATAACATAAAGGCAATAAAGTTTATTTGGCGTCTTTATCTTAATTAGTTTAGGAGTTATTAAATTTATAATTAAATTACATTTTATCGGTATTCGAACCCTGGACACCATGTACCCAAATATACATTCACAAGAAACTATCTAATGACATTAATGTAATAAACTTTATTTGACGTCTTTATCGTAATTAGTCTCTGAGTTATTAGAAGCTGAATTTGTAATCACTCCTAGATTCGATTCCGGCCATTCTGGTCAACTTGGAATTCATTGGAGAAGCTGCTGCTTTTTATATCATTTCCATCGCTAAATGTTGAAGTGTTGAGAGTTATGCAGAGCACTTAGGAAAACAATTACTGACATTGTTCGCTAATGGGGTGAAAGCGTCTAACGGGTCAGCTAATGTAGGTCACCGTTACCGCCAGGCGGAAGTATGTCGTTGATCGCTAATGTATGTAAACAGATCCGGAATGTAAACTTAAAAGCCTATTAATGTGGTGAAAGCGTCTAACATGTTCAGCTAATGGACAAGCGCTTTCCCCAGATAGAAGAAGGCTGCAGTGTTTCATTACATGACAGACTGTTCCCGTGAGCAGACTACTTATACTCACGCTCCAGTCAACAATTCATTATTCAAAAAACTTAATTGCTCGAGGATGCAATGTGCAGGCCTTAGTAGTCTTAAAAAAAATGTTTGACGAACATTACCTAATTAATTTGCCGAGGGGCGGCAGGACTCGAGAAAACAATTCCCTCAAGTCATGACGCCACAGTAGAACGCATTGGGGAGGGGGGTAGGACCTGTTAGCACAGACACTGTCGGCATTAGGTGAGCACACAAAGCGAGAGGGGGCGGGGCCTAACGACACGAGACCTGGCGGCATGTGAGCACACAAAGGGAGGGGGCGGGCTTGTCGGCGTAGAACAAAGAACTTTATCGCGTGTCGGCATCTCTCTCTTCTGTGCTCAAACCGGCTTTTTGTTTCTACTTACATGACCCCTAAGAATTTCTCTCTCTCTCTCTCTCTTCTCTCTCTCTCTCTTACGGTTTACCAGATACAAAAGTAATTTAAAATGAAGAGAATTTCGCCTTCTATTCGCAGAAAATTTAAGATACACATTCCGTTTGCATTTATTATGCAAATATCTTACTTTAATAAAAATATTTGGAGTCATTTTTGAGGGAAAAATGTAATGGGTAGATCGGGGGGGGCAGATTTTTTTTTAAAAATATTCGTGTGGCATTTTTGGAACATATTGAACTTCAGCACCAAATATGGTATTTAACCGACTTTTTGTATTTGAGTAGTGCTCTTCACAGACAGACAGGCAGGCAGACAGACTTCATAAACACACTCACGTATCTTGTTCTAAAACCGCTCTCGATTTAGGGACCTCAAAACATGTGTTTACAGTGAAACCTTCATATGAGTTTTTGGGTGGAATGCAATACTTCCTCCACTTACTATAGGTAGGTAGTAAAAAAAGCAATAATTGGGTATTTTAATGTGGTCTATATTTCTCCTTAGTAAGTTTTTATCTCTCCTATGGTTCCCCAGTTATATCAAAATGTACGAAATTAGCTTTGAAGAGACGTCACAGGCCATTCAAGATATACGTTTAGATAATAATATTAATACCTCAAATCACTTAATTTTAATGAAAATTGTTAAAGCTATTTATGAGAAAACGAAAGGTTGTAAAATATTTTTTATATATTATAAAGGATATTGGGTGGGTTATTTTCTTTAAAATGATGTTTAAACAGTGTGCAGCACAAGTACGAGGGCGACACTGAAAATGTTTAGAAAATCAAACAAGCATTAGTTTAAAAAAATAAATGGTTTTATTGTTATTTAAAATATTCCCTTTTAACATTAATAGATTTTTGCATTTGATGAAATCAGTCCTTAAGGCAATGATGCCACTCTTCCTGAAGCACTTCAGAAACCAGGTATTTATAATGTTCCACTGCTTCATCCGTTAACGAAAAAGTGATTCCACGCATTTTATCTTTAATTTTTGGAAACAAACAGAAATCACAAGGTGCTAGGTCAGGGTTGTATGGTGGAGGGTCCATGATACTAACCTTTAGGGCATCCAGATACTCAGTTGTTAGTTTTTCCATGTGCAAAGATGTGTTGTCATGATGTATGACTATTTTTCCTTTTAAGAGTTTTTCACGAACTTTAAAAAAAAATTGTGGTAAACAGAGATTTGTGTACCAATCGGCAGTAACGGTACATCTATTTTCTAATGCTATAGTAGTAATATGGTCAGTTTTAGAAAAAAAAACTAGCAGCTATCTTCTTACTAGCAGCAGCACTGCGAATTCATCGGACTTTTGTAGGCTTAGGTGTTATTCGAAAGACCCATTGAGCCATTGATTTTCCTTTCAGGATCATAACAATAAGTTATCGAAGATTCATCACCAGTAACGTATTCCAAACCAAATTTGAAGCAACGCCTTGGAATTTTTCCAGCGTTTTTCTGCACCAATCAATGCGTTGTTGTTTTTGATCGGGAGCCAGTTTAATGGAATCCATAGACAACAAAATTTTCACACGTCTGACTATTGATGTAAAATGTTTTGGATTTGAGTCATACCAATTCCCAATGCTACCTGAATAAATTCATGAGATGTCCGTCGATCTTCTTCAAGCATTGCTCGAACAGCGGCAATATTTTCATCAGTAACAGCATTTCTTGGGCGACCTTCATGAAATTCATCACTAAGAAACAAACAATCTCTTGTTTTCGCTGTACCAATTATTTTTTTTGCCTTAGATGGGGCTTCTTCGCGAAGCCTTCGTGAAGCCGATCTTCATATTGTTTAGGCGTTAATGATTTAAAATTGTAAAAAAGTCAAAGCCCAGAAATGTTCTCTAGCCAAATTCATTTTTGGGTGAACACAAAATATTTAAATGATGATGATTAACAAATTATTAGAGCAAATCGAACAAACTATATTGCAATCAATTCGTAAAATATTAGAAAGTAGTTGTCAAATATAAACATATTTCATTTGTTTTTAAAAACATGGCATTCTAAACATTTTCAGTATCGCCCTCGTATAAAATATTTTGTTGATTAATTTTGGCAATTATCAGACAATTCATTGTTGAATATCTTATGGGGAGTATTTTTAACACTGAAATGATTTCAGTCTAATTATATAAAATATAAATTCAATAAAAACCCGCCTAAAAGCAGTATGTGTATGTAACAATATATAAAAAGTGTATATTACAGTCATTGTAAATGTTTATATTATTGTATCCATGTTCAATAATGTTATGTGAATATATTACGTAATTTAATAATGTAGGAGTTGTGAGAATAATAGGTTAAACGTTGCTAACAATGAGGTAACAATGAGGTAACCTTGAGGCAATAATGAGTTTGAGAGTTTAACAATACTACTTCTGATTCTTGGAAGCAATAATGTAAATTTTGAGACAGTTTAAAAATAGCCAATCAACAACCAGAAAAAGGCTTTAGTTAAATGAAGGTATTCTATTGGAGTAGGATTAGCCAATCAGAAACTGAAAAGGAGAAAATGTTACAAATTTAGAGTTCAGTTGGTTGCAGACAGCGTTACTAACCAGACGCAAATGGTGTCCTCAAGAGATTTAATATGTATTCGTGTGAGACGAAAAGTAAGTTACGTGTTAAAAAGTGTAATTAATTAATAAAAACATCTCACAGCTCTCTCTCTCTATATCAGTGAAGAGTTATTTAAATCGTGTCAAGCATTAATAAAAGAAGTGAAGTAAAATTATAATCTGTGTAAGCCTACATTCCTGTCGCATCACAACCCTGCTAAGAGAAACGTGTCTCTAACAATAATACTGTCGCAGCCGAGGCAAACATAAATATAATACTTACAGAAACAGTTAAACTACAATTTTTTTTTAAACTTGGGGCAAAGGCCACCTGAAAGTACATTTGGGGCGAAGGCTACCAGAAACTGTTTACTATACGTGCGGTTGCAACTACTACAAGTTCGGCTCCCCAACAGTTGAACTATAATACAACTCCTACAGCAAAACATCTTTCTCACTTTCCACATACGCACACATATACACACGTCGATAGGCGGCTTTAAAAATGGGTTTTGTTTTAGCTCAGTTGTCCTCAAGACTTATACTTACAGTAAAACCTATATATGGATTTTTTTGTGTGGAATTGTATACTTCTCTACCTTGCAGAAAGGTGATAGAGAAAGTCAAAACAACATCATAATATTATGCTTTGTTCATGTTGGACAGAATGAAGTTTTCTAATGCATTTTCTGCGTTGCACTGGACGTACACTTGCATATTATTCATTGTTCTAATAAGATCTGTTTTCCGGTCGTCCTTGAGCTAAGTAGTTTTATAACTCAAATGATATGTATTTCTGATTCAGCACACTGTAGTTTGATTTATAGCCGTGTGTTTGTAACAACAGATATTATAAGCATTAGAAAACAACGTTATAAATCATCAATGCCTTATTCACACATAAAAAATATTAAAATTGTTGGAAGCGGTCCAGTGACGGATACTTAGAAGAGAAAACATACCTAAATAAGGCAGAAACATACCTATATAAGCCTAATTTATGACCAAAATCAGCAACTAATGGCGCTTAATGGTTTTTTTTATAAATTGTTTCTCATAAATTGTTGTTACCCACGACAATAGCGTTGCAAAGCTGTCTTGGAAATCAATTATTTCTTATATACAGATGGTAGCACGCTTGAAATATAGATTATGAAATATATGAATCGTTATACGAATTAAAAATTCTACATGCATGAGGATATAAAATGCTTGTATAGCTTTTAATAGTGTATTATGAAAGCCGTTTATAATGCTATACTTTATCGTGACAGTAAATGTTTTGTGACTGCAATAATTTTATAACACCGTAACGGATTTCATTCGTTGCTTCGGAATAACGGAATTATAAATGAATATTAGTAAATTTGAATAATAAAGATTTTATATTACTGTATTTCCGTATTATCTAGCTCGTTTGTCTATTAATATTGCTGTTTGAATAACTACTTACTACCTAGCGGGACGATTCAGGCAGTGACGTGTTCAAGTCCCCAGGGCCGACGATCTAACACAGTTTTCTGGAAATGCTGCATTGCCTGTAAATACCCTTTGACGGTGAACAATCATCCGTCAGAATAGTCGTAGGTGACTTTTAAACTTTTGTACTGTCTGCCATAGATATTTAATAACATAAAAGCTACATGTATGTATATATGTGTGTGTATGTATGTGTGTATGTTTGTATATATGTATGTATGTACACTATGTAATCAAAAGTATCCGGACACCCCCACAAGCATACGTTTTTCATCTTAGGTGCGTTATGCTGCCACCTATGCCTGGTACTCATTATCCGCCACCTCAGTAGTCATTAGACATCGTGAAACAGCAGAATGGGACGCTCCGTGGAACTCACGGACTTCGAACGTGGTCAGGTGATTGGGTGTCACTTGTGTCAGAAGTCTGTACGCGATATTTCCACACTCCACATCCCTAGGTCCACTGTTTCTGATGTGATAGTGAAGAGGAAACGTGAAGGGACATGTACAGCACAAAAGCGTACAGGGCGACCTCGTCTGTTGACTGACAAAGACCGCCGACATTTGAAGAGGGTCGTAAAGAGTAATAGGCATACATCTATCCAGACCATCACACAGGAATTCCAAACTGCATCAGGATCCACTCCAAATACTATGACAGTTAGGCGTGAGGTGAGAAACCTTGGATTCCTTGGTCGAGCGGCTGCTCATAAGCCACACATCACGCAGAAAAATGCCAAACGACGCCTCGATTGGTGCAAGGAGCGTCAACGTTACACGATTGAACAGTGGCAAAACGTAGTGTGGAGTGACGAATCACGGTACACAATGTGGCGATCCGATGGCAGGGTGTGGGTATGGCAAATGCCCGTGAACGTCATCTGCCAGCATGTATAGTGCCAACAGTGAAATTCGGAGGTGGTGGTGTTATGGTGGGGTCGTGTTTTTCCTGAAGGGGGCTTGCACCCCTTGTTGGTTTGCGTGGCACGATCACAGCGCAGACCTACATTGATATTTTAAGCACCTTTTTGCTTCCCACTGATGAAGATCAATTCGGGGATGGCGATTGCATCTTTCAACACGATCGAGCACCTGTTCATATTGCACGGGCTGTGGCGGAGTGGTTACACGACAATAACATCCCTGTAATGGGCTGGCCTGCACAGAGTCCTGGCTTGAATCCTACAGAACACCTTTGGGATGTTTTGGAACGCCGACTTTGTGCCAGGCCTCACGACCTACATCGATACCTCTCCTCAGTTCCGCACTCCGTGAAGAATGGACTGCCATTCCCCAAGAAATGTTCCAGCACCTGATTGAAAGTATGCCTGCGAGAGTGAACGCTGTCATCAAGGCTAAGGGTGGACCAACATCATATTGACTTCCAGCATTACCGATGGAGGGCGCCATGAACTTGTACGTCATTTTCAGCCAGGTGTCCGGATACCTTTGATCACGTAGTGTATGTATGTATGTATGTACGTATGTACGTATGTATGTATGTATGTATATATGTATGTATGTATGGTGGGTCATAACAAATTCATATTGCTTTATTTTTCTAAACCATTTTTCTCTTACTTTCCCCATATATTCTTCTATTCTTTTTATATCCCTCTCCTTTTGTATTTTCATTATCCTAACTTTTAATACTTCTTTGTTAACATTCTTTCATTCTTTAGGCAAAGACTGATCTCTCCACAACTTAGTTTCTTCACGTTCAATTATATAATGCAAATCATTAACTGCCTCTCCACAAAGAGGACACCAATCCAAATTCGCTCCCTTCCTATCTCCCCTTAGCCTATGTGCACTTAATCTAGCCCAGGCTCACCCTTCTCTCACTAACCTATTACCTACATCCACATACTTCTCCCTTCCCCAGTCCACCTTTAATTGTGTATATAGTTCCAAACTTTTCTTTCCTTCCAGACTTTGGAATAATTCTTGTTTCTCTATATCTTCCGCTCGGTTCCTCACTTCTTTCCAGGAACCTTTAACTAACCCCTCTCTCTCCTCCCATAAGTTACCCATTCCTATTTTCAGTAAAATTCTCCTTATTCCTTGAGACCAGTTCATTCCATCACTGCAGTTTTCTTGGATTATTAAAATTTCCTCAAGATATATTCGTCCAACGATTTCAATCTATGCCAATATTTAAGTATCCTTTTCACTATCATGCCCTTGCTACCTACTCTTCCCAACCCCAACATTGCTGCTCCATTAGGTGATGAAATAGATAAACCTATAATAAATTTACAGAACGATCTCCCATCTCTCTCAATCATCTCCCATCCTTTGTCACTTCCCCAAATCTCTGATTCATTGACCATTTTTGCTTCAACTACAGCTTTGTAAACCCTTTCCAACCATTTAATTTGCATATCTGGTATTTTCTTTAAGCATATTCTTATAGCAGTCATTGCTAATCTTCCCTTAGCTAAGGCACTTATCTTGTGATCATTCATCTCCCATTACTACTTATTCTCACTCCCACATAATCAAACTTGTTTACTATTAGCAAATCCTCCCCTTCCACATACCACTTTGCCTCCTTCTTCAATTTATAGCTCTTTTTAAATACCATTATCTTTGATTTTAAAACATCTCAGAGGTAATTTTCTTCAACTTAAGGGCCTGTGAAAGGGGTTAACAACCCTTACACAGAAAAACAAATACGCTTGTCAACTTCAAAGTGAAAGAATCTGCTCTAAAAATTGCTTCAGCTGTTGCTTTTCTGAAGCAGTCTACATCTCACTTCTGACACAATGTAACAAGCGTTATTCGACAAGTCACTGCCGGTCACATTTAAAATAAACTTTACTCAGACAAGCATATTCTTAGTCGATGCCATCTGTGTCACTGGTGCCATTCTATCGTTACAATAAGTGGAGAAAATAAACGCCGTAATCTGTAAACACACGATGGCTGCATGATTTCACAGCAGTAAAACCCAGAACAAAGTATATACATTTGGAAGCTTAGAGAACGGGACGCCAATCAGTGTCCAAAGTGTTGTCGGCAAGCGTGATGGACATGTGTGTCTTTTTCTTGCAGAATTTGCTCCATGCTACAGAAACATATCCCCACACTTCTTGGAAAACAACTAGTTGGGAACTGGGCGGAGATAAGACACCTGTTGAAATTCCTCGAAAGCGCTGCACCCTTTTCGGGGGCTCAAACTTAGTCCCAAATGCCGATGAACGTTTCTGTAGGTTTGGAATTGTTTGTGCCACAGAAGAAAGCACTAAAGAATAAGGGAAAGATAATGAAGAACACGCGGTCTATAGAAATGAGGAAGCGTTATACAGGGTTATTCAAAAAACAAAGAGTAAATTTCAATTATTTATAACAAAGAAACTGTGCAAAACACAAACACATTCTGTATGTGGCTGGATGGAGGAAAGTTTTAGATTTTATGGTCGCTGGGGCTGTATGCGTTTATCAAGAACGCCATTTGCTGCACGGGACTTCAAAACAGCAGTCCATTTTGTACTACAAAAACTTCAATTGATTCCTGACTATTACTCTTTTTATTCCACATGTAAATTTACTTATGATGTGAGGGTTGTTTGTTGAATTTACTTAATTTACTACAGAAGTCGCTTGAACAATAGATTTACGGAAATTGCAGTGCGCAAAGTTATTTTTTCGACGATAGAGCTTTTGATCCACTTCCCTTTCATGCTGTCAGATGGAAAGTTGAATTTCCTGCATACTTCTGGTAACCTAACCTATGTACCTGTGTGTTTAACCTATTTTATTGCATGGATTTTATTAAATCCTCTGTGATATAGGCATTATTGCTGACATGGAATATAATAATTTTACCATTTAAATCTTAGTGGATGGTTAATTCCTTTTTGTTTTTTTAGATAATACATACTTATGATTTTATTGATTGCAGCAGCTAAGTATGAAGTTACTGATTACAACCAGGCGTGTAGAATCGATTGTCACTTCGCCACGAAGGTTAATGTTGATGTCCTTGCTACTTATTTCAAATAATTTTTTGTATCATCAGCCATTTCTGAGGCGTCCGTTATTAATACTTTGATTTGTTAAATACTTTGTCATTCTTTATTAGTCCCGTCGATTTTCAGTTGTTTCTCGAGATTGCATGGAAACAAGTATGGAAGTTTAAGGCAGTGTATAGAATACAGTTCTTAAACATTTGACTATCGCTGTTCCCTTTTTATGTATAACGAAATGTGTAATATAGCTATTTCTGCAACGTTTTATTTGGATTAAAATGAAGTAGATAGAAAAATAAACTTTAGTAAGATTAGTTCGTATACCCACTAAGAAACACGAAAGAGGGTAGATAAAGTCATGTGAATGTAATGAATTTTTATTATTTACTTCATTTGGGAATAAAAGATAATTATTAACCAATTTACTAAAATAACTCATTTTAAAACATATTTTTCCCATTTTAATGTTAAAATATGTCAAAACATACAGTATTTATTAAAATAGGATACATTTAAAAGAGCATAAAATTTATTCCACACTACAAATTCCTAGTTCATGAAGATAATTTATCAGAATATCACTAACTTGCTTTGAGAAACATATGCAAATGTATATATATACTTCCTAACCCTGCGACCACAAAGAATTTGGACTCCAAGTTTTCCGGATCTCACAGCTCTCGACTTTTCTGCTGGAGATACATAAAGCTGCAGGTACAGGATCAAGATCGAATCCATTGCTCATCTAAAAGCAGGCATGCGGCAGGCGGTGTTTGACGTCACATCTGCAATGTTAGGAAATGTGTTTCTTTCTGCGGTGTATCCCTAGATGTGGTCTGCCTGGCCGCCATGTGGAAGTGGCTGAGACAGAACTCTGATGGATTATTATTAGGTGTTAAGGATTTCGTTCACTGCATTGGTTCGAATCTAGTAACTGTTTTTTTTTATAAAAATGTTTGGGAAACCTTTAAATTCCCTGTAGATGTTTTAGTATTTTCATTCATTTCGTCCAAGTTGAAAATCCAATGATTTCATTTTTTTCTCGCTTATTTCATCAAGCATATTTACAGAATATTTAAAAAAAGTATTTCATATTTTGAGAGGTGGTAGTATGGACCAAAACAAGAAAAATACGCCCAGTAAACAGGGGCTCTAAAATGCATACCTTAAGAGCTATGAGTTCTTGTTTATCTTCCCTGCTGTGAAACATCTTTTCTACTGCAAGCTCTTTGCTGTTACACCTACAAAATGCAGTAAACAAAGATTAAACAAATGAGGACTGTGAAACGGCATAGCTTCTAATGTAACCTGCTTGCAATTACATATGACCTGCACTTGTGAACCATCGCTAAAGCAGGAGCTCAATATGATGCTCATTTATACAGAAAGAGTAAAAAAACTACGAACCGCCTGCGCGGTGTTTTTCCTGTCCACGTCCTCGGTGTTCGTTGCCGTCTGGCGCTATCATAGAAAGGCGCGGATGAAGCCACACAAAACTACTTTTAAACGCTTTACTTAGCAACTTTATAAAAGGAAATGCTGAAACTGGCCACCGTCCTTGTCCATACATTTTTGGCACCTCTTTAGGAAATTATCCATCACTCGCCAATTTTTTTTGAGTCAACAGTTGAAGCCCATACATATGTGAATACAATTTTGCCCCCCTTTTTTAGAGAATTAACAGCCAGGGAGCGTGATTTTGCCTTTTTTCAATAAGACTCTGCAACAGCTTATACTGTCAATATTTCGATGAGAAAAATTGAAAGTGTTTGAGGAAAGAATTATTAGTACAGATTTGTGGCCCCCTCGGTCCCCCGCCCTAACCCCCTGCGATTTCTATCTCTGAGGAACTTAAAACAAAGTATACAAGACAAACCCACACACCCTGGAAGAATTAAAACAAAATATCCGCCAGGAAATCGCCAGCATTTCTCAACGTGAACTTCGGCGAGTGATGAATAGTTTCTTAAAGAGATTCCAAAAATGTATGGACAACGACGGTGGCCAGTTTCAGCATTTCCTTGCATAAAGTTGGTAAGTAAAGTCTTTAAAAGTAGTTTTAAAAATGTTGTATGGTTTTATCCGCGCCTTTCTATAATAGCGGTAGATGGCTGCGAGCGCCGAGGACGCTGCCAGAAAAACACCGCGCAGCCGGTACGTAGTTTTTTGGCTCACCTGTAGTAAGGCATGCTTCTGTCCGACAAATTAAATTGAGTTTTATTTATGGACGCTCTTTAACTGCTGTGGTCCTTAGCGTCCCATTCTACATTGGGCGTGAAAGACCGGTAATTTTGCTCAGAGGCTTCTTTATTAGGCTTGAGGTACTTTTACGTGCCGTAAATTACGACGTGGGACCATCGGCTTTACTTCCCTTCCGAAGGAAGCCATGCTTAGGAGTTTTACGCCCTAAAAAATTCATCGCCCTCCGCCGGGTTTGAATGCGGACCTCGGAAACTAGAGGCCTAGCATGGTAACCACTATACCATGGAGGACGACTTCTGCCCGACGTCTTAGGGAATCATGCGCTCACTGAAAGACTCCAGAATGGCCAGGGATGCTCTGGCAGGCATTGATGACGCCTATTTGTAGTGACTGTACATCTTTAATGGAGGTTGCATACTCCAAATATTTCAAGATAAAACTACAATGTAAAAGCATTTACAAACTAATTCCACTAGAACTAATAAGAATATGTATTACACTTACTCATAACTGTAAATACAGTTTACAGTAACAAAGTTAACAGATGTTTACTGCATACGGTATCCATAGATAATAACTCTCCTCATTTGTTTATTGTCTTCTGTAGGTCGTACGTAATAGCAAAGAGCTTGCAGTAGAAGAAATATCTCACAGTAGGAAGATGAACAACTGCTCATAGTTCCTACAGTATACATTTTAGAGCCCCTATTTACTGGACATTTTTTTTTCTTGCTTTGGTCCATACTATCACCTCTCAAAATAATGATTTTTTTAAATACCTGACATATTTTCCAACTTTCCCTGGTATGAGACAAATGATATCTGAGAATAACTTAGACCAAGTGAATATTCTGGGAAACAATATTTCTTACATAGACTCAAATAAGACAGAAATTTAATTGCAACCAATGTGTGACGTGGCTACCGAAATATCACAAAATAATCTTCGTACAGCCTTATCTAAAATACTGTTCTTTTTAATTATTATTATTATCATCATTAATTGAACCGAAATGAGGCTTGAAAGAAATAGGTTTTGAATTCATTATACCTATTTTGATCATGTTTCCAGTAATTGGGCAGTTTTAAAGCATTCCAAATAAAGTATCCTTTGTCAAAGCAAGAAATCATCGCGTTCCAGTTACATTGGTAAAATACATTTAACGTGTATAGAATAGTTTTTCGCGTTTGGTGATGCGTAGATCCCTGGGGTTTGTGGAACACTTTTAGGAAGTTCATGGCATTATTTGTATCTCATAACGTACTGATTTTTAAAAACTAGCATTTTATAAACTGTTTGGTAGTACAGGCCGTGACGTGAAATGGAATCACTGCTGTATTGATCGATAAGTCTTGACTCAAAGAAAATGCAAAAATCATTAAATGATGTGTTCGATGAGGCAGATAAGATAATATCTGTATTTTATCAAGCCTCAGCCCTTGCATTCCACAATCAGTTAAGAATTACATGAAGAACCTGGAAACTGGTATATGAAATTACTTTTGCATATAGAAGTGAGTTGGTTATTCACAGGGAAAAAATCTGTTGTGTTACACTCACATGACTTTCTGCACTCTTGTGCAAACTATTTTTACAAACGCTTATCCTCCATGTACTTCATGTCAATTGAGATAAACATTTGCAGAAATTGTTTTTTTACGTTATTTATTAGCACCACGCTTTGGGCGTCAATTTGAAGAAGTATTTTATTTATATTTTAACTGTTGGGGAGCCGAACTTGTAGCAGTTGCAACCACACGTATAGTAAACAGTTTCCGGTAGTCTTCGCCCCAAATGTATTTTTAGGTGGCCTTTGCCCTAAGTTTAAAAATAATTAACTTTTTAATTAAACTGTTTCTTTAAATATTTAATACTTATGTTTACCTCGGCTGCGTCAGTATTATTGTTAGAGACATGGAAGTCTTGGCAGGGCGTGATGCACAAGAATATAGGCTTACACAGATTTTAAGTTTTAATTCACTCCTTTTTATTAATCCTTGACACAAATTAAATAGCACTTCACTGATATCGAGAGCTGTGAGATTCTTTCATTTAATACTTGCACTTTTTAATACGTAACTTATTTTCGTCTCGCACGAATACGTAATTAATTTCTCGAGGACACATCTCGCATCCGGTTACTATCACTGTCTGCAGGAAACTGACTAGATTTCAACCGTCTAAACTTTGTAAATTTATGTATTTCAAGTCTCTGATGGCTAATCCTACTCCAATAGAACACCTGCATTTAACTAAAGCTTTTTCTGGTTGTTAATTGGCTATTTTTAAAGTGTCACTAAAATTGCATTATTGCTGCTCTAATAATGACTAGTAGCATTTAAACTTCCTTACTCATTACTGCCTCAAGGTTACCTCATTGTTAACAACTTTTAAAATATTATTCTCACAGCTCCTACATTATTAAATTACGTAATGCATTCACTTAACATTACTGAACATGTTTACAATAATATAAGCATATGCAATGACTGTTACATACAAATTATTGTTGTATACACATATTGTTTTAAGGCGGGCTGTTATTGAATTTACTAATTATATAATTTGACTGAAATCATTTAAATGTTAAAAACACTGCCTCAATGGCTAATTTTTGTAGGTGCAAGGTGAGTATGGTAGGCTTTAAGCGATAGTCAAATCTTTTAAGAGCTGGTTGCTACGTGGAGCATTCCATTCTCTTTGCATGTTCAGGACATAAAAACGAATAACGAATTCCCCTTTGAGAAAAAGAATTGGAAAATCCAAGCAAACAACAAAGAATATCTCGGAAATGGTTAACTCGAAAAAAGTGTATATGACACAAATTGAGTGTTTTAACAAGATCGACATTTTTTGTGCAGTATAATTGTGTCTATCTCTTACGATTTACCAAAAGTCATGCAAAATTCATTCAGAATAAAGACGACTTTTGTGGACATTCCCATAAAATTCAAAATATACATTTCATTGCCATGAAAGTAGCTTAAAAATATGATATTTTAATCAAAATCGTTAGTCATTTTTGAGAAAATCAAAATTTTCGAAAAATGTTCCATGTAAAGGTTAGTCTGGAGGGGATTTTCTTGAAAATTTTCGTGTCGCATCTTTGAAACACACTGAACCTAAATACAAAGTTCGGTATTTATCCGACTTTCATTTTTAAGTTATGCTGTTCACAGACACGCAGACACAGGCCCTTTTCTAAAAAGGTTTTCTTTTGGATTCAGGGGACCTCAAAACATGTATTTCCGGTGAAATCTCGATATCGAATTTTTGGGTGGAATGCAATTCTTTCCCTACTTACTATACGTAGTAGAGAAAGTGAAACTGGTAGCAATTCTTCGAGCTACATGATGAAGTACGGCTATTTCTGAGTGATACTAAATGATGAAGTACGGCTATTTCTGAGTGATACTAAATGATGAAGTACGGCTATTTCTGAGTAATACTAAATGATGAAGTACGGCTATTTCTGAGTGATACTAAATGATGAAGTACGGCTATTTCTGAGTAATACTAAATGATGAAGTACGGCTATTTCTGAGTGATACTAAATGATGAAGTACGGCTATTTCTGAGTGATACTAAATGATGAAGTACGGCTATTTCTGAGTGATACTAAATGATGAAGTACGGCTATTTCTGAGTGATACTAAATGATGAAGTACGGCTATTTCTGAGTGATACTAAATGATGAAGTACGGCTATTTCTGAGTGATACTAAATGATGAAGTACGGCTATTTCTGAGTGATACTAAATGATGAAGTACGGCTATTTCTGAGTGATACTAAATGATGAAGTACGGCTATTTCTGAGTAATACTAAATGATGAAGTACGGCTATTTCTGAGTGATACTAAATGATGAAGTACGGCTATTTCTGAGTGATACTAAATGATGAATTACGGCTATTTCTGAGTAATACTAAATGATGAAGTACGGCTATTTCTGAGTGATACTAAATGTCCATGTGTTCAGTTGAATCACTTCCCTTGACTGTAAATGGTAACATACTCGCATATATTTTTGCATACTTGTACACATCCAATATTTCCAAGGAGGTAGTAGTATGAATATTTATACTTTCTCTACTATGTATATTAAGTAGGGGAAGTATTGCATTCCACCTAAAAAATCGATATCGAGATTTCACCGGAAATACATGTTTTGGGGCCCCTGAATTCAAAAAAATGCCTGTTTAGAAAAAGGTTCGTGTATGTGTCTGTGAACAGCATAACTCAAAAATGAAAAGTTGGATAAATACCAAACTTGGTATTTAGGTTCAGTAACTTTCAAAGATGAGACACAAAGATTTTCAAGAAAATCCCCCACCCCATAGAACATTTTTCGAAAATTTTGAATTTCTCAAAAATGGCTCTAATGATTTTGATTAAAATATATGTTTAAAATACTTTCAAGACAAGTAAAATGTATATCTTAAATTTTCTGGGAATGTCCCCAAAAGTCCTCATTCTGAATGACTTTCCATAACTGGTAAACGTAAGAGACGTATAGAAAGAATTTTACTACACAAAAAATGCAGATCGCGTTAAAATACACCATTTATGTCATATACATTTTTTTGTTGAGTGGACCATTTTCGAGATGTTGCTTGTTATTCCCTTAAATTTTCCAATACTTCTACTTTTTCTCAAATGAGAATTCGTTATTCGATGTCTTGGACATGTAAAGAAAATGGAATGCTCCACATAGCAACCAGCTCTTAAAATATTTGACTATCGCTTAAAGTCTACCATATTCCCTTGCATCTACAAGAAAATTATCAATAAGATAGTTTCTGCAAATGTTTATCTGGATTAACATGAAGTAGATGGAAAATAAGCGTTTGTAAAAATAGTTTGTACAAGAGTAGAGAAAGGCATGTGAGTGATGTGATCAGAGTTTTTTTACGTTGGAGACAGGATTGAGACAGCAATTATAAAAATAAAACTATGAAGAAGCCGAGCTGAAGGTGGGTGCCAGCATTTTCTTGACATTTAGGTAATTTATGAAGTCCACTGAAGTTCAATATGATGTCATCGTTTAGCGCCTGAGTGATTTAGCAATTGGCTTCAGAGATTAGTTTAGTATGATAAGGGACAATACTGCCCTGTACTACGACCTTTGCAGATCTATTACGCTTCCCCAATCTTGTCAACGATTAAGAAGTCTGACGTTCATAATGAACTGAATCATGGTTGAAAGCTCCTCCGATTTTGGAAATTGACTCCCAAAATTGACGGTTGTTTGGTGAGCAAGTGCTGGGTACTCGCACAATAGATGGGCAGCTGTCTCCCGTTTATTTACGCCGTCTACAGGCAGGATTCACTTGCTGTTCCGTTTTTGCAGGTGTCCTCTAAGGGTGCAGTGTCCTGTAAGGAGGTCCGTTGCCTATGAAAGCTTTAATTTTAGAAGTTCTCGTAGCTTGCTGTCTTCCAAAGTCATCTCTTATGAGAACTTTGGACTTCAGTGATTACTTTCCTTTGTCAAACTATGAAGACTGATATAATTTTTTTTTACGAGAAGCAAGATAAATCCTTTGATGTTGTTGTAATGACTCTTCAAAATAGATTCAAACAATGTACGCTTGATCAGCTTTGGATGAAAATATTTTCTGGTTACAATAGTTAAAAGGGTATTGAAATATTTAGTCTATCTTGTAGTACATTTGAAAAACAAATTATTTCAATGCTTTGTTTCCTGTAAAACAAGTAAAACAATGTTGATGAACCTGATTTAAAACTAAAACTAGCAAATACTGAACCAGATGTAGAAAGAATTGACAAAAACGAGGTATGATTTCCCCCCCCCCCATAATAGATAGGTACTGGTATATACTGTAAGTTGTGTTTAGTAATTTAGTCTTCCTACTAAAAGATAACAAAGCTTAAATATGTTGGGTCCGTGGCTTTCCTCAAAAATAACAAGGAGTCCACAATTCTGAAGAAATTGGAAACCAGCGCTCTAGGAAGTTAGTCCTACCTAAGTTATAGTCCTATCTAAAGCAAAATACAATGCAAAAACACATGCACATGTGTGTATATATACTATCAGGCTCATTTAGGTGGCTTAAATAAAAGTATAACAAAGTTTTGTCAATCTTGACTAATGAATCGAACTATTGAAGTATTTGTGGTGCGTTATATTTCACTGCTATCTCAAAAGACCATCTCAAATTAGGTTAGCCTAAACACTACTTACATCCAATGGCGACAAATCTGCTGCGTTTCTCCTTGCTCCCATGATATAACTCATGCTTGCAGAGTTTTATAGCAATCAGGTAAATGCTTTTGAATTACAAGGTAAGAACCTTGTTTATCCTTTAATTGACATGCCATAGTTTTTTTCTTATTTTGAATGGAATATATAAACAGTGCTCATGAATACAAACAATTCATAGATATGAGTCTTAGGACTGTTTCAACTATGACTGTAATCTTCTCCTCTTAGAATGTAATCCTGGTCAGATCTATTTCCGAAGTGAATTTTGTATATCTATTAACCTTAGGGCAATACTGAGCTGAACATTTAAATTTTCTTCATTCCCGAACAATGGTTTCGAAATATGCAGCTTTACATAACGCTAGCCAATAGTTGGGTCATGAATCATAATAGAAAACGAACCCTGAGACAAAATGTATAATTTTTGCAATAACTTTTGAGTGTTGCTTAATACTTTGGTATTTTTCCTACTCACTGCAAAACCTGTAAAATAGTTTCAGTTGCTGTGTCGGTTTTAACTGTAAGAATTTGGTTGTTTACAGCTTTGTGTCCACATTTTCTACATTTCATCCAAGTAATTAGAAAAAGGTAGAACATTTTATTTCGAAAATCAAATGTTAATGTACATACAAAATATTAACATATAAACTCACGCAGAAATTAAAGGAGTCACGCCATCTCTCTAAAACTTGAAAGCAGTAAAATAATGAAAGCTTGTAAATGGGCTTAATTTCAGTTTAATTTAAGGTCACAACGACCTTTGAATATAACAAGAAGTGAGTAGATACAAGCCAAAAGATTCTGTCTTCACAAACGTAGTTGACAGTCATCTATAAAATTACTAACACAGAACGGTTGATTACTGTACTGTCACACAGTGCAAGCTCAGCATCTTAAAATACCTGATGTGTTACACTCACATGACTTTCTCTACTCTTGTACAAACTATTTTTACAAACGCTTATTCTCGATATGCTTCATGTTAATCGACATGTTAATCTTATTTCTAATTTTCTTGTATGTGCAAGGGGAATAGGGTAGGCTTTAAGCGACAGTCAAATCTTTTAAGAACTGGTTGCTGTATGGCGCATTCCATTCTCTTTGCATGTCCAAGACATAAAAAAATGAATAACGAATTCCTATTTGAGAAAAAGTATAAGTATTGGAGAATTTAAGGGAACAACAAGCAATATCTCGAAAATGGTTCACTCAAAAAAAAAATGTATATGACATATTTGTGTATTTTAAGGCGATCTATATTTTTTGTGTAGTAAAATTTTGTCTATCTCTTATGGTTTACCAGTTATGCAAAAGTCGTTCACAATGAAGAAAATTCAAGATATACATTTTGTCATGAAAGTATCTTTAATATATGATATTTTAATCAAAATCGTTAGAGCCATTTCTGAGAAAATTAAAATTTTCGAAAAATGTTCCATGTAAAGGGTAATCTGGGGTGGGAGGATTTTCTTGAAAACCTTCGTTTCGTATCTCTAGAAGATACTGAACCTAAATACCAAGTTTGGTGTTTATCCGACTGTTCGTTTCTGAGTTATGCTGTTCACAGACAGACACACAGACACACACACGGACATGCTTCCAAAAATGCTTTTCTTGGATTCAGGGGGCCTCAAAACATATATTTCCGGTGAAATCTTGGTGTCAAATTTTTGGGTGGAATACAGTACTTCCCCTACTTACTATACGTAGTAGAGAAAGTAAAAATCGCATTCCATAGACGAGAGGTAAACTGCGAAATGAATCACACTCTTTAAAATGCTAAAGTGTAATGGGAGCTGTGTGGATACGAATAATAAATACTAAAAATGTTGTTGCATAAGGTAACAAACAGAAACTGACAAATTGGTGAATGTCCAAATGGAGTTGTACGATAATCGATTTCACAGTTTAGGATCAATGACTTCAGTTCTTAAATATTCTTTGTCTCATAAACATTTGTTTACACATTTAGATATATCCATATTACCACATTTAATAACGTAATCCAAATGGCAGTGATTATCTCGTTTATGGGGAGTCGTCAAGCCAAAAATGAAAAAAGTTACCTTTTTATTTTATTTATTTATTTATTTATTTTTGCATTTCATGAAAATATGGTTAATTCTGCTCAATTTGGCGTTTGGTTCATTAAAATATTCAACTATTTACTATTATTAAATTAATTTCTAAAAATATTAGTGAATTTGGGTTTTAAAGTAATAACTTCGCAACATTTCACAAATGCAATCATTTGGAATACGTAGGGCAGAGATTGCAGTAATAAACACCACTAAAGAGTCAAAATCCAAAAGAAGGAAGGTAGCACTAATGGGAAAGATGGAGAAGAAGATTAGGACTACAATCCAGGGGAATTTTAGAGATTTTTTCCTATTATTAAGTGAGTATTATAGACATTTTTACTTTAAATGGAATTACTCAAAACAATGTTTCTCAACATAAATGAAACTACAAGATGTATCTGCATAAAAAGTTTACCACATGGTAAATCCCATGATCATGTGGAATTGCTTTAGTTGAAGTTGCTCAAATAGTTTATTTAAAAAAAATGTCAGAAATGTTATTGAAAATTTTAGAGGTTTACAAAAACAATATTTTTTTTCCAATCAGTACTTTTACATCAAAATGAATCTGTGTATTTGAAGGAAAGAATAAACACAATGTGAAAATATTACATTTCTTTGTTAAGTGGGCTCTGAGAAACGCGTTCATTAACATAGCTAATTTACTATGGGATAGGGCTTGACGACTCCCTTAAGGGATTTGAATTTTGAAATTAAATTAAGTTTTATTTATGGACGCTCTTTAACTGCTACAGTCCTTAGCGTCACATTCTATATTGGGCGTGAAAGACGGTAGTTTTGCTCAGAGGCCTCTTTATCAGGCTGGAGATTCTTTTACGTGCCGTAAATCTACGACACGAGATCACCCGCTTCACTTCCCTTCGAAGGAAGCCATACTAAGGATTTTGACGCCCGAAAAAATACATCGCCCTCCGCCGGATTTGAACCCGTGACCTCGGGAAGTAGAGGCTAGCATGGCAACTACTACACCACAGAGGAGGACTTTGAGTTTTGAAGGTTGGTCTGACTCTTCCTTTGGTCACTACATTTATCTATCCAGTTACAGTTATAGTTTATACAACGGAGAGGGACACCTCGCACTTAGACTTACATAGCTCCTTTTCAGCTAACATCCTAGGGGGACGGGATGAAGTGAATGAACCACAAGAGGCTACAGGCTACAGACGCGCAGAAGTCCCTAACAATTCTGGCCTATAAGCTCATGCCACTGCTGCAGCTGCAAAGGGCGATGAGCGACCCATCGAACAAGCAGCCCTCTACTCCACAGGGAGTAGGTACGGTTTACTTTGAGCAAGCACCCGCGACATCTGTCCGGCACCGCCATACATCACGAAACCTAGAAGCACACATGAAAAATGAGAAGGAAAACGGAATGAAAGGGAAATTATGGAAAATAAATCGTGGTAGATGAGAAACTACCCCAGCATTCCCATACCGACCAAGGAAAACCACGAAAAATCCAAGGCCAGAGGGGCAGTCGACGGGAATCGACCTCCCGTTACCGTGGAGCCACCTTGCTCGGTTCCAGTTGATCACTTTTTGGTGCATTTCTGGATGTAGAAGATACCTACCAAATTGCTCACACAAGCGATGACTTTGAGCACTGTAAGGTAAGCCTACATATAATAAATAGACATTACAGATGATTCTTCTGTCCACTTTATGTTGGTCGAGACAAATGTTTGCCTAAAAACCGTTTCACACTATGTAGTACATTGGTTCCATGCAACATGCAAAAACAGCATTCAGTTGTTGATTTTTTTTTGGGAGGGATAAGATTATGCGAACATTTTCAAACAAGTCACATAGATGCACACCAAGGCATACTTCATGGGAAAATTCAAATATACAACAACGAATATTTCGGACATGGCTAAGGCTACGAAAAAACTATTGTGCTACATTATATGCTTCAAAGAGTTAATATAAGTATTCTACACTTTCCACATAACAATATTTTGCATATATTTTCTCTTTTTTCAGTTATTCGAAGTTCAATATTACTGATGGGGCAGCAACTTCATTCAAGTTTATGCTTAGGGGGGCAAGATTGCCTGAAGGGCTTCTCGAATTTTATGTGAAGTTTAACGACACGTTTAACCTAAAAGAAAATCTCTTTTACTTCTCAAATGTGAAATATTTATATTAAATTACAATTGTTGTGATTTTTATTTTGGTAGAGCAATAATAACCAGTAGTATAATCATTTCTCGTAACCTAGGGGAGACGATTGAACCCCTGCCCCCTTTAAATGACGCACATGGATGAGGGCCTGGTCGGTTATACCTACATGCAATTTTATCATGCGAATATCTTAAACAAAAATATTCTGTTTTAATCCAAACTGTTAGAGCAAATTTTGAGAAAATAACAATGCAATTAATCGAATTTATCTAAATGGTTGTTTATGGCAGCGGGTAATGAATATCTGCCTTGGCACCTTTTAAAATACGGGACCTAATGGGAGATTAAAAGCCCTATTTCGTCAATGCTAAATTTACTAAATTCATGACACATTAACTCAGAAACGATGGACTAAACATTGTGCAAGTAGCAGATGCATATCTTCTAAGTTAACTGAAATACTTCGATATAATAATGCCATTTATTAAAAAATATATGATCTTTTTTCTTAATTATGCAATTTTTTACTATATTTTATCAGTACTTAATCTTTTTTTTTAAAAAAAAGAAAAGCCAAACATGCTATGAACACCAAAGAAGATCCACCACAGCATTAAGATATTTTTTTTATCTTACTAAAACTTAATTTAGATATATTTAAATTTTTTTGTGAAAACAGGTCATACATATCAGAAAATGTCACAGAAAGTTGGTTCAAAGTTAACATGGAGAAAACAAACTATATATTTGCAAAGAAAGAAGCCAAATGGTTTGAATATACAGAAGCTGCTATATTTTGTGGTGTAGAGAAAAGCTTTCTCTAAAATATGAACTAGAACTTATTTCTCTACTGTAAAAAGTATAGAAGTTAGGATTTTTTTTCTGTGAAGTGATACGGAACTCAGGGTACAAAATGAACATTTATATTAAATTAAACAGACAATTTCAGTTTATAAGGCTAAAAAAATTAAAATTACCATGAACTGTTAGTTTTTGCCATTTCATACTATTTGGTAGATATTTATATGACTTCCCACATCCTCATTAGGAACGTCTACAATTTATTCCTTACGAATATAGGGACCTCAAAACATGCACTTGTGGTGAAATACGAATACTTAATTTGTTGGTCGAATGAAATAGTTCTTCTCGCTTAAATAATGCGTAAACATAGTAATTAACCGAACAATAAATATGTTTTAAAAACCTTTGGCCATAACGTCAGTTGAGAGTTACTTAAAGAAATAAGCTTCTAATACTTCACAATCCCCGCCGATGAGAAAAACAAGAGCACCTATAAACAATTCTGAAATGTTGCATTCACAGACTTTGGCTACTCATTCTTCCATAAACCATCCTTACAAAAACCTACTCTTTAATCTACTTCTTGTTAATAGAGATAAGCTTTCATTAAACATTTCCTTGGAGGTTTAAGAAGGCTAAAGCGATAGTCAGATTTTTAAAAAGCGAATCGCTAAATGATTGCTTTTAAATTCCATGCTCCTTGCATGACCACGAAAAAAAAAGAATAGCGACTTAAACTCGAAAAAATTAAGTATTTGAAAATTCATACCCACAAGAAAGAATATATTTGAAATGGTTACCGCAAACAAATTATTTCACATAAACTGTAGACTTAAACAAGATCTACATCCTTTGTGTGGTATGATTTTGTATATCTCTCACGGTTTAGCAGTTATACAAATGTCATTCAGAATGAAGAGGGCTTCACAGTCCATTCACAGAAAATTAAAGATATATCTGCAGTTTATTTGTCATGTAAACATCTTAAACATTGGTGTGGTATTTTAATAAAAATCTTTAGAGCCATTTTTGACAAAACCAAACATAAAAAGTCTTTTTCATGTAAAGGGTAGTTTGAGATGGGGAGGACCTTGTTGAAAATATTTGTGTCTTATTTTTGGAAGACGCTGAACTTAAATACTAAGTTTGGTATTTAAACGACTTTGCATTTTTTAGTTAAGCTTTTCACAGGCACATACGAATTTTTTTCTTAAAATGCCTTATTTAGATTCAAGGAGACTCAAAACGTGTATTTCCGGTGAAGTCTCAGTATCGAATTTTTGGATAGAGTGCAATACTTCTCCTTACTAAAATAAGTAATAAATAAAATAATAAGAAAGAAAAAACTAACCTTGAAGACGATTATCCCTTCTCGATAAAGGAGACATCTCATCAGATAATATCCTGTCTATACCAAACTTGAGCTGAGTGCTGTCTGTTCCCGAGGACGTGGTATCTCTGCAGCGGACTGGGACGGTGGAGTCCAGGCTAGAGGTACGGGACATCCTGGGAAGCTCGGGATTCCGCACTGCCGCACCAGGATGCCGAGATATCACACTGACACGAGGACTTACATTTCTAAAGGCGGCTGTTCTCAAAGGCAGAACAGTCTCAAGTGAACTGGAACACATTGGAGTAAATGCAGAGGGGCTCTCAAGCTCTCGAGGACTGCTTGGCGAAGAAGAGGGACTTTCGCTCCTTACAGGAACTCCAGAATATGGTGAGTCCGCCGATGTTGAACTCTCTGTTTCTGGAATACCATCCATGATTCTATATTGCTTCAACAGCTGTACAAAATAACCACACGTATTTTGATACACTCACGTAGCGAATATACGGAAGGATACTGTGCAGAGCTTTCAGTTGTCATGCTTTTGAGATACGAATTCATAACGTATTTGAGAAGATGCATAAATTAATCATTTAGATATTAATTTTTCTTTAATAGTGCATCAAAAGCATCTTAATTTCAAGATACCAAAACAGTGATTTACTGTATTTACGATTGCTTCTTTAATATTTTCTTACAAGTAACTGTAGAGCAAAAGCAGTTGTTTCACACGTTGTGCAGTCATTTGTTTCCCTCGCCGTCGCTCCGTACATATCGATATACCCGCACACAGAGATCACTCGCATTGTTGCACCACGCGTCTTGCATCACTCAACTATTATTTTCTCACAAGATACACATGAACATCTTAATACATTAAAGGCGGGGTTCATGTGGACCAATAGGCAAACACGATCGGCAATCGCAGATCAGGAATTGGGTGACTGTGCGTGAGATGGGGGCGTGGTGACGTGTGCACGTGGGCGGGAGGAGCCTGCGTGTTGTGCCCATGCCAAAACTGTCATATATGCCTCCCATATGTGCAGGAAACGCGTTATCCCTACTTCTTAACAATCCCTTTTTCTTCAGTCACGTGCTTAGCAGAAGCACTCTAGTAGAATTCGATCGTCTACTGCTAATAATCTGTATATTTATCGCATCTTGAGGATATGACATTTCTAAATTTGAGAGAAAACTCGTCATTTCTAAACTAATAAAGACAAATGAATGATATATTGCACAGTTGTTTTTTGTGGTACTAGAAATACAATTAATTTTGCCGAATTTTTTTCTCGATCTTCAATATTTTTTTAATAAATTTGTTAATAATATAATAATAAACGTGATTGATATAATACTGAATGAAAAAAATAGGAATTCTGCCCATTCGATTTTAAGTTTTTTTCAAAACATTGTTCTGGGAAAAAATTAAAAAGGTCTTAATAATAAATACATTTGTACGTGTATTCCAATTATTCTAGATTTAAAAATTTAATTTTTATAGATCCTTTGAACATTTTCAAAAATGTGAATCTATGCCAGGCATATTTTATGTGTTCATACCATAACAATACTTTTGAAATTAAATGAAACGTTATTGCAATCTAATTAAAATACACATGTTTGAGAGTAAAGAAAAGTTTCATAATTCTTTTATTAAAATTATATGGGACTGTTAAAACTTAACTTTAAAAATAATGACGTGAATAATTAGCATATATAATAATAATAATAATAATAATAATAATAATAATAATAATAATAATAATAATAATAAAGCTCTAACCGAAAATGTTCTGATAATATGCGATTTTGGGTGAATTTGGAAACTAAAATATTGTATTTGTGTTACAATTAAGCCAGAAATTGTGAACCATTTTGTTTATATATACCTACGTATGTGTATGTGTGTGTGTGTTTTTTTTTAAATTAAGAAATACCCACCCCATCGTTGTGGAACTTGGTATAAGCTTACCTTAGGTGTCTAAATTATTCTATACAAAGAGTACAAATATATTGTAAGTTGCACAAAAAGTGGGGAAAAGGAGTAGTAGAATAAGGGAGGAAGAAAGGGAAAAGGATAACGAAGGGAAAGAAATATGGAGATTTAACCAGAATGGGAGAAAAAGGTAGAGGGGAAACAGCGAGAAGTTGTTACTTATTAGAACTAGAAATCCGTTTCTCTAGACTATTTAATATTCGCTAAAAATAAAGCTTTTTAAACATTCGATTTCTGGCTTCAGGCTCACACATACGTTAGCAGCTATCAATTATTTTCCAAAATTGAAAATAACTAGAAATGTTCTGTCACAATTTTATTAAAGGTATCTATATTGTTTGTTGATGACCAACTGGCAAATACTGAAGATTTTGAAGCCACAAAATATATGAAGAGGAAATCGATAGAAAAGTATGACAAATGGACGCTGAACATTAGTTTGAAGGAAATAAATTATATGGCATTAGGTGCATATTTTGGTTATAGGAATGTATTTATACAAATGTTTATGATGTTAATGATGATGATGATGATGATAATAATAATAATAATAATAATAATAATAATAATAATAATAATAACAATAATAATCCACTAGATGGTTCAGCTTTAAAGCTGACTTCACTATGAATACATATTCAAGCACCCTTATTGGTTTTAAGAAATGTATACGGTTTAACATAATAAATGCTTACTATTTTAAGGCCAAAAGTGAAATATGAATCCTCTTCCATATAATACCTAATATGCTCAGCTGGCCAATCTAGCAATGACGGCACTAAAAGCAAACTTGTGTGTTTCAGTGTTTTATACGCTAGTGTTATATACAGTGGCGGCTGCTGCATAAGAGCACATAAACACCTTAACTTTAAACACCTTGTGGATTTATTGGTTATTTTTTTCTTTGAACGTAAGTATATGCGGTAATTTAAAATGTACGGCACTTAAATCCATCACGTTACTCCATGTCGATAAAATATGACAACATAGCCGCTAGCACGCTTGCCTTTGCACGTTTTAAGGAGCTTCTGCGCATGCACAACTGATACAACGTAGTAATTTCCTTATGGTGCCAAATACATATGGGTCGTGCACACTTGAAGACGCACACTAGCCACGAAGCTTTTCCCACGTTCTGTTTCATATTGTCATTAAATTTACGTCAATGACATTAGGTGGTAGCCCACTACGGCAGAAGTTAGAGTAACTGACAGAAGTAGATATCGTGCACGAGCTCAGAAACTTCTCCCGGTTTCTCCAATATCTCAACAATTTAATTTACGCGGGTTCTTGCCCTTAATTATACACACAACAAACATTTAAAAAAAACTTTCTTTATGCATTATTACTATTATAATTATTGTGTAGCTCTTGTTGCTGTTAGCAGCGGTTGCATTCTTTCAATTTGTTCACAATCATAACTATTATACGTTCTCTTGGACTGTGCTAGAAAGTTACTTTCTTTTTAATTTCTTATAAATGCACGCCACTGAAGCATCACGTGGTAACGGAGCTACATTAAACCTCTGTCACTTGTTGCAAGTTTTATTGCTATTTACATGATAAAGGCGTCCCACACGCTGTGATTTGTTAATTGCTGCACCACTCACTCGACACGAAATAATCGCAGTAAATTATGTCAGCCACCCTCGTAGCGAACTGTCAGTGAGAGGGAAGGATTGGCGGTTTACGAGCTCGTTAAATACGGAGGCGTTTTCAGTACTTGTTGCTCTCAACAAAATGGGGGTCACCGCCATTTTATGTCGGGTCAGAGCAATAATAGACGTCACTGTATTATTACACGGTTCCAGACACCAGCTTATGACAGCAGTAATTCAAAGAAAGAAAAGAGAAATAAAGAAACAAGGAAAAAGGAAAGCCACACGCCGCGGTAGCAGAGTTATCACCAGCTAATTGCTGATAAATACTATTTGCTCTCTGTGGGAGAGAACAGAAGTATTTACCATGCTTATGAAAATCCTGAGTTTACTAAAACACGAAGGTTTGGAAATTAAACAAGTCATTTTATTTATTTATTTTATTTTCCGTGCTTATACAGTTCCGCAGACCCTTGTTCGAGGAAGAGTTGAGTATACGTGAAACTTCTCAGTGCAATTGCTTGCGATCTTCCTTTGTTTTAGTGCGGTAGCTACAACTGCACTGAGACAACTATACCTATGAAACAATACGATTATTAATGTAATGCACAGTGCAAATCTTGCCATTACTGGAGCGCGAGGAAATATCAAACGTATCCCCTTCCAATGTTAATCTTCCTCCCCTATGTCTTGAAGTAGAATTTATAGGGGTTGTTGTGGGTTGAGGCGATGAGGTGTGGCAAAGGGTGTAGGCGGAGTCGATGAGGTGTCGCCGCTGAAGCCTGGTAGATACTGTTGTCCTCTGGTGTAGTGGTTAGCACCTTGTTACCGAGGTCACGGGGCGTAAAAACCCTAGCATGGCTTCCTTCGGAAGGGAAGTACGTAAAGCCGATGGTTTCATGTCGTAATTTAGGAATTTACGGCTTGTAAAAGAATCTCAAGCCTGATAAAAAGGCCTCTGAGAAAAATTTCCGTTCTTTCACGCCCAATATAGAATGAGACGCGTCCATACACAAAAAACAAACAAACAAACTAAAAGCTGATGAATGCTCTGGAAATTTTTGTAGATATGAATACTGTGTACTCTGAAATGTTCGGTTGAATTTACCGCGTCTCTAACACAGTTGGTGTGGCAAGTTTATATCTAGTGTAGTAGAATTGACTTCCTGGCGAATAATTTTTATTCACTAATTGTTGTGAATTCTAGCATGTGTAACGCATAGCAAAATACTTAAATGTTTCTTTCTGTCCGTTATATTTTAAGAGCGTCCTCCAATAAATAAGTTTCCCTATTTTATAAAATAAAGATGAATCAGTAGTGAACCAGAAGTCGGGTCCTGTGCTTGTAACCAGCTGTTCACTTCTGATTGATCTTCGTCACGGTGTTAAAAGTGCTTACCTCCATGATGACCTTTGAGTCAGTGGAACACGTGAAAATCATTTGAGAAAAGATCTGGTGAATGTGGAGGATGCGAGAAAACTTCTGAGCTCCGCCTGGGTCAAGATTCAACTTGGAATCCACCTTGGTATCCTCCGTATTCACCGGAGCCTGCCCCAAGTAATTTTCACATGTTCCTCCAACTCAAAGGTAAGCACTTTTAACACCGATGATGAAGTCAAATG
Organism: Deroplatys truncata; assembly: GCA_030765065.1. Classification (NCBI taxonomy): domain Eukaryota; kingdom Metazoa; phylum Arthropoda; class Insecta; order Mantodea; family Mantidae; genus Deroplatys; species Deroplatys truncata. The sequence continues at coordinate 83,691,468 of CM060988.1, forward strand.
AGTGAACAGCTGGTTGCGAACACAGGACCCGACCTGCTACAACACTGGCTTGGAAAAACTTGTGTCACGTCCCCAAAAATGCTCGGGAAAACTGTTGACCAAGTATAAAAGTAACAGAAGGATTGTACAATATAAATAGAATTAATTCAACATAATCAATTATGCGTAATGTTCTTTATAAACTAGGGAAACTTACTTATTGGACGCCCCTCGCACTTAAAATTATTCTATTAGCTCCAAATCGTAGCAGTGTTGAATCTTATCTCAGGTTTTTCGTGTTTATTATATAAATAATAAATACAGTATGTGAACTTTCACTATAACGTGTTTTATTCTTTTGCTCAAGGTGCTTAAACGATGAACAATCTATGATAACTGAATCAAAGATTTACTTACTTAACCATTTTAATTACTTGTAGACTTTCTTTATATTATAATTATAAATTCTTTGTTGCTTCTCGTTGAGAATATTTGATAATTCGCGTAGGGAATGAATACATTCTTCCGCTTTCCCTGTAAGCTGTAGCGGAGTTTAAAAAACAAAAGGTGTAATGATCGGTTCTTGGTGTTGGGTTGGTAATTCGGGAGGATTGATGTTGCTGCCGGCTACTCAGGTAGAGGAATATGGGTACTGGAAACTCTTACCTCAGGGAGTGTGGATGGGAGATGAATGAAGCTCACAGTTCTCCTCTCAGATGACCCGTTTATTGAAGATCCACACTGTTGTCCTCATCCGAATACCCTTTCACACAAGACGCGATTACTCCTGTCATCCCCTGCTATTGTTTCCGTGGTTTACCCTTTCTTAAGTATTTTTCGAAGTTAAAGACATTACAATATTACTTTAATGACTTAACCTTTAGTCATGTTCTAGCTACCCTTTTACTCACGTTCACTTTAAACTAATTTTTCCCATACATAAATAATTACTCGTCGATATCTGCACTGTTTCCCTCTCGGATATAAAATATTCTGAATTTCTACATCTGTCTTACTCGACACGGAGTTACCTTCTCCACCCTACGGTTCGACACACAGTGTTCATCTTCTCTCCCCTACCTTCCGACACAAAGTCAACTTCTCTACCCTACGTTTCGACACAAAGTGAAGCATCTTACACACGTCTGAAACTTGCTCTCTGTCATAGATAATTTTCTATTTCACACCTCTTTTCTAGTTTCCATCTATCTTTTTGGTATGCACGTGACTTTTAATAACTCTTATTGGTTACTTCTCTAAATTTTTCTTCGTCTTCCATTGGCTCTTAATTTCGTCGACCGGGCATCGTCCGCGTCTACCATTAACAACTTATGCTCGCTAGACTGAATTTTCTGTGCGCTTGACCGAATTCGGTTTCCAGCCCGTTGTCTTCGCATCCTGAGAGCTCTACTCGGTTCCTATTGTGACTTATCGCTTGCTAATGTCTCTCTTCCTGTACGTTCCTAAGTCTTCAACCTTTTTACGGTTCTCGCCAAGTCTCTTCGTTCTCAAATACACGTTTTCTACATTTTATTTCACTTTCTGATTATTTATTAATATCTAATCTTTACTTTATTTCTTTCGTTATGATTTTAATCCCCCCTTTTATAATTCTTAATGTTCTCTTTTATTCTTCCCTCATATTGGTATTCCCCTCCTTCTTATTTTGATTAGATTCTTATTAATATTCTTATTATGGTTTATTATTTATTATTCATATTATTTGGGCGGATCTTATCACTTCAAAGCGTTTCCTTTTTCAGTGAAACGTTTCTTTACAATCACAATAGTTGAATATTGTTTATATAAGCTATTGTCTGGTTGCTATCGATCGTAAAACAAATTCACATAGTTTGAAATTCTTACATGGAATAAACAACATATTCACAAGAATAAGATATTTACAATCGTATAAAGCTATTACTGCTGCAATTCTTGCTTTTTGTTACATATTGTGTATATTACGATTTTTTTTACTGTGAAGTCAATCTTTATCGATCACTTTATTTAACGTACTTTCAACGTTATTCAGTTTTTTATCTCTCATTACAGCACAAATGCAATTCTAATTAGATTAAATGTATAAATGCTCAAGGCAAAGTTGAAACGCAAATGGTGTTTTAAAATAAAAATACATTAATAATTGTGATATACAATGCATAAAACTCATCCACTCCATTGGATTTCTGTTTCACCATTCCTTAGCAAGTTATAAAAATTATTTTCTATTCTTTTACTAATGTCTGCCTCAGTCTTAAATCCTCAAATCTACTGAAATTGACATTAACATGATTTAGTCAGGCAAGTAAGTAACCAACCTTGCACTCCCATCACTCCCAGACTACGATATTTCTAACGCACAATACGGTATTTTCTTTTACAAGTTGATATAAAATTGACTCAGAATGAAAAGTACTTCACAGGCTACTCGCAAAATATTTAAGATATGCATTTTATTTGTCAGCAAACATCTTAAACATATTGTATTTTATTCAAAATTGTCAGGGCCATTTTTAAGAAAATAAAAATAACGAAAAACTTTCCATGTAAGGGCTAGTTTGGGGTCGGGGGGATTTTCTTGAAAATTTTTGTGTTGCATCCCTGGAAGGTATTGAACTAAAATACCAAGTTTGATATTATGCCGAGATATCGTTTTTACTTTCTCTACTACGTATAGTAAGTAGGGGAAGTATTGTATTCCAGCCAAAAATTCGATACCGAGATTTCACCGGAAATACATGTTTTGAGACCCCCTGAATCCAAAAAAAGCATTTTTGGAAACATGTCCGTGTGTGTGTCTGTGTGTGTGTGTGTGTGTGTGTGTGTGTGTGTGTGTGTGTCTGTCTGTCTGTGAACAGCATAACTCAGAAACGAACAGTCGGATAAACACCAAACTTGGTATTTAGGTTCAGTATCTTCCAAGGATGCAATACGAAGGTTTTCAAGAAAATCCCCCACCCCAGATTACCCTTTGCTTGGAAGATTTTTCGAAAATTTTAATTTTCTCAAAAATGGCTCTAACGATTTTGATTAAAATATCATATGTTTAAGATATTTTTATGACAAATAAAATGTATATATTGAATTTCCTGGGAATGTCTCCAAAAGTATTCTTCATTGTGAACGACTTTTGGTAAACTGGTAAACCATGAGATAGACAAAATTTTACTACACAAAAAATGTAGATCGCGTTAAAATACACAATTTATGTCATACATTTTTTTTGTTCAGTGAACCATTTTCGAGATATTACTTGTTATTCCCTTAAAATTTTCAATACTTATTTTCTCAAATGGGAATTCGGTATTCATTTTTTTGTCTTGGATATGCAAAGAGTATTAATCTGTGGGAAAGGGAATGGTGCTGCACCTAGCAACCAGCTATTAAGAGATATGTATGTGCTTAAAGACTACTGTATTTCCAAATTGCCCTTATAAATATATATTCCCCTTACATCTACAAGAAAATTATCAATAAGATAGACTCTGCAAACCTTTATCTCGATTAACATGAAGTAGATGGAGAATAAGCGTTTGTATAAATAGTTTGTACAAGAGTAGAGAAAGTCATGTGAGTGTAACACATCAGATTTTTTTGTGTTGGATATGCAAAGAGTATTAATCTGTGGCAAAGGGAATGGTGCTGCACCTAGCAACCAGCTATTAAGAGATATGTATGTGCTTAAAGGCTACTGTATTTCTATATTGCCCTTGTAAATATATATTCCCCTTACATCTACAAGAAAATTAGCAATAAGATAGAGTCTGCAAATGTTTATCTCAATTAACATGAAGTAGATGGAGAATAAGCGTTTGTAAAAATAGTTTGTACAAGAGTAGAGAAAGTCATGTGAGTGTAACACATCAGATTTTTTAGTTATGCTGTTCACTCACAGACCCGCGCGCATCCCCCACACGGACCTTTTTTTTTTAAAAAAGGTTTATTTTATATTCAGGGACCTCAAAACAAGTATTTCTGAGCAGTAGAGAAAGTAGAAACATGTTTAATACTTACGAGACTTTTTGTGCCCATTATGAAAATTAAATTGGGTTTTATTTATGGACGCTCTTTAACTACTATGGTTCTTAGTATACCATTCTTATTGAGCATGAAAGATGGCAGTTTTACTCAGAGGCCTCTTTATCAGGCTTGAGGTTCTTTTACGTGCCGTAAATCTACGACACGGGACCACCGGCTTTACTTCCCTTCCGAAGGAAACCACAGTAAGGATTTTTACGCCCGAAAAAAATCCATCGCCTTCCACCAGGTTTGAACCCGCGACCTCTGGAACTAAAGGCTAGCGTGCGTATTATGACTGCACACTTGTGTCTTATATACGGAAATGCAATAAAATAATGCGAAAATTAAACTAAAAATAGGGGACGCTCTCTTTAATATTTTGATATATAGAAGTCAACATAAAGAGATAAGGACTTAAACACGTGAAGGGAAGGGAAGTCTAAACAATCTAAGTTTTATATTTTATTTGAATATTTTAGTGAGTTTCTGGAAGAACCGTGGGTGGAAATTATTTTTTTTTTAACTTTTTGGTTTCTTTTAAGTTGCTCAGTGTGGTATTTGCTTTATTTGTTTATTATCTTGAAATTTCTGTATCTCCCTGTTCTCTTGTCGACACTGTTCTCTTGCTTTATTTAAATTGTGACATTGCAGAATACGGTATAAATAAATAGTTCACACCATTCGAAGAGTTGAACTAACAAATAAATATATAAAATCTGAATATACTATCCCGGCACCTTGGTTACTACACCGGGACATACATTCAAACTTTACATTTATCCTCACAAACACATTTACATTTTAGATTACATCAATTTTTTTTTCAGATGAAATAACTACAAACTACACAATGTCTACAAAATAATAATATAATAATAAAGAAAGAAAAATAGAAATTATTGGATAAGAATAAAGGCGTAAAAATTAATTACAATTCTAAATTCTATATTTATCTACACTTGCTGGAAACCAGCAAACTTAGCAACTGGTAACCAGCTACTATCTACTCCTATGTAACTATATTCACTGGAAACCAGCGAAAATGTACTGGTAACCAGCATAAAACCTTCTACTAAACTACTAATCATTTTAATAAGTTTATTTATATTTATACTTTATTTCAAATTTTCTTTAATTAAAATGTTTTATAAAGTTAAAGTTATGTATTTATAACATTCCATTATTCTCATAGTAATTATTTAATTTATAATAATTCAATATCTTTTTTAATTCATTTATATCTTTATTTATACATTTGTGTTTATTTGTTTATTTATATACCTTATAACGTTTACATTTACCTTTAATCTCAATATTAATTTTGTATTACCTCCCTCTTAAATTGTTTTTTTATATATCAGTTTTTAAAATTTTATCACTATATATTAAACCTTTACCTCTTTTAATGAACAGTACGATTCGTAATACTAGTGTAGCTTCACAGAGATCACACACATTCATCTTGTGAATGTATAAGTGGGTACCAGTGCTTTCGGCGCTGAAATGGGAAGGATTTTCAAATATCATTATTCGTCAAAAGCATTTACTTCTGTAGAACGACGATTGCAAAGAGAACCTCGTAATACGAAGAAGATTCGAATACCTAAGTTTTTTTGAGAGAAGAGATATTGTAACACATTGCTTTGAACACCACTACGAGTATAAGCACTTCATGTGTGTTGCACCTACAATGGGCGTGTAATTGCTGCTCGTGGGTCACTCGCCACACCCTGCATTCTCTTCGAATGGTAAAAAATGTTCTCTCATTGATTGATGACGTTTTCTATCATGGGCAATGCAAATGCAGTAACAGAGCCACCTTGCAGACAAAAGTTAGAGGAAAATATTGTAGCGGGAAAGCCTTGTTCCTCTGGTTGATGCCCTCTGCTGCAGTGTTCTGGTCTTCGGCTATTGTTGCTCAGAGGCTGTTGGTTTCTCCATTCCTAAGAATTACCTAACTAATTTCACGGGTCTCAGGGTTTTCGTAGATGAGGCAAATTAAAATACACTGCATTTCCCTTAAGAGTGTGGTTTATTATCAAATAAATAATTGTGGGCGGCTAGCTTTTCCCATTGTAACAATTCCCAACATTATAATAAATTAGGACCCTAATATAACTGCACACGTTTCCCACCCCAATGCACAAACGTGCATCTGTCGTCCAGAGTGTATCACTGTGTCGACGAGATTCTATAAGAGAGTGAAAATCTGGGGTTTTCTTCCCCTTTTTATACCTAAGCCTGACGCTCACCTTTGCGCCTCAAAATGTAACGACATTTCTAATTGGCCCTCAGACCGCCTAACCTTATTATGTATGAAAATATTCTGCTCCAAAACTTTTCGCATACGCGCCCTAGTGACGCGGCCGGAAGCAGATTCAATATCTCTGTCCCTTTCCTTTCTATATCTGTCTCTTTCTATTTGTCCTTATTGCTACCAGTTCCTTGCTCATTAGCTCGGTGAAAGGTGGGCTCTACCTAGAACTAACTTTTACCTGGAATTAGTAGCTCGCCCGTCCCTTACTTATCTAAGTTACAATCTGCTTTTTACATTTCTTGGCTGCTAAATATTCTATCATCTTTCTTGGTGAATTATATTATTATGTACAATTGTTGTTTAACATTGATTTATATGTCTAAACATCAAACAGTTCTCCACATCCTAACTGACGTTCTCATAAGCTGGCTTCGCAAACCACAAGTTCCCTTTCTCAAACAATTCAGTACAGCATTCCCTACTTCTTGTTTAATTTCTGCACGCTCATACTGAAACATCTTGTATATTATACTTTTCATAAACATGACTCTTCTATCCACATTACCTTGATCACATTAAGAATGTTGCGTAGAACTGTTTCCAAATTGGACAACACCGAATTAGTTACATGCAAAGTTGGGAAACAACATTCAACTGTTTATATCAGAGTCTGAGAGAGGGAAAGAGAGAGAGAGAGAGAGAGAGAGAGAGAGTGTGAGTGTGCGTCGCTCATTTTCAAATGTTCGTATATACCTATCGACCAAGGAGAAGCTAAAATATACAGCTGCGAGTGTCCCGGAAATGGCTAATACTACGAAAAAATTATTTTACCTAAACTGAAACTGAGTTTTACTTATGGACGCTCTTTAACTCCTGTGGTTCTTAGCGTCCCATTCAATACTGGGCGTAAAAGGCCGGTAATTTTGCTCAGAGGCCGCTTTATCAGGCTTGAGATCCTTTTACGTGCCGTAAATCTACGACGCGGGACCACCGGCTTTGCTTCTCTTCCGAAGGAAGCTATGCTAAGGATTTTTACGCTCGAAAAAAATCCATCGACCTCAGGTTTGAACCCGCGATCTCGGGAACTAGAGGCTAGCATGGTAAGCACTGCACCACGACATTTTACCTAGAGTTATACTGATGAGCCATATTTTTCTGTGGCAAATTTTTATCAATTTCATTTGGTTTTCCACTGATGTACAGTTCGATTAAAATGAAAAGGATTTCTAAGGCTATGCATAGAATATTCAATACATACATTTTATCTGTCACGCCAAAATTTGTGATGCCAGTATCTCAAACATACCAGATTTTAATTTAAACCATTAGAGATATTTTAGGGGAAATAAAAAGTAATTAAATTTTCTCACAGATAGGATTTCTTTCTTTTTTCATGGTGGAGGAATTTCGTAAAAATATTTACCTCGCATTCTTATAAGATTCTGGACTTGAATACGAAGTTCAATGTTTATTCAATTTTTTACTGTTGATTGTTCTGTTTACAGATGCACACACTTATACATATACAGCGTTGTAGAAATAAATATATTGAATAAAAGTTGCTTGATATCATGGAGAAACTAAATGTCATTAGTCGTGTTTTATTTGAAGGACGTTGTGATGACCATTTTAGGGTCAATTTAAATTGATCCTAATGGTAGGTTCCCATCTAAAAAAATTAAACTGACCCTATAATGACCATCATAACGTCCTCCAAACAAAACACGACTAATGTCATTTACTTCCCCACATAATATCAAGTAACTTTTATTCAAGATATTTCTTTCTACAACGCTTAAGTTTGGAGATACTGTACAGTCTCAACTTAAATGGTCCACTCTGTATATAAACATTTTCATAAAACGTTTTGGAGGTTTTCGGGGATTCCCCAAAATCCTATATTCGGTGAAATCTCCATATCAAATTTTTGGGTGGAATGTAACACTTCCTCTACAGGACGATGGTAAGTCATATAGAAAATAACAGAACTACCTACTTTATAGGAGAGAGGCGAAATATGTCACAGGGGGAGGTTCAGTATATATGGGCCGCCGCCACCCAGTATTTCGGTGCCAGTAGGGCGAAACACCGGCTCTGTTATGCTTCCGGTAGCTGACCGTTTGGAACATCTTGAGTTTTGTTAGACTGCAAAGCGCGTTTCGCTTAATTGCAAGGTTGGAAAGGAACAGTGGCGTGTAACACAACCTGCTACCCTTTTAATTTCTTCTTCTTCTTCTTCTTATTATTATTATTATTATTATTATTATTATTCAAGGCTTAGATACTTCGGTCCGTTCAGTCTCCATCAAATTGACCTCGTCATCGTTTTGCTAGCCTTTCTAATGACCTCCTTCATAATGGATTATAATTTATGGCTGCTTTTGCTATACGTGTAGTTGGCATTCTATTTACATGCTCTTTCGTCTTTCTGTTATGCTGGTATTACAAGTTGCATAATACTATCTATTTTTAATTATTTTCGGATATCTTCATTTCTTCTTTTTGTATAATAATGTGCTTACATCCAGCAATATACCTAAGGAACATATTATAAAAATTAAAATATACCATTAATGGAATGAATAAATGCTGATTATGGATCAATAAAGTCTTATTTTAGAACTATAATATACAAGTTATAAATTATTGAGAAGTATAATTGATGTTTATATGGATAGAATCAATACTAACATGAAGAACAATCGGAAAAGAATTTGGAATAATTGAAATAATGGAAGGACTAAGTTATAAGATAAATTAATAGATTGTGCTGGATACCAGTACATTTATATCACTGGAAATTAGCACTAGTTTTAAAATTTTGGGTTAATATTTTTTTTTACTCTATTTTATTTTACGTCGCTTTAACTCCTTGGCCATATCACGACGGATCTATTGGTGGATAACTCTTAGAACGATATGTGATGGACAATTAGCCTTCTAGGTCTCATCCCTGTAACCACCCGCTCCGTCACGTGACACAAATACCCTAGCACTTAGCTAGCAAATCTTCTGCTTCGTGCCGTGCAGACGCCATTAGGGTGCCGTCCAGTCCAACCATCGCCACCATATAAAGACGGACAGTTAGCCTTCTAGGTCTCATCCCTGTAACCACCTGCTTCATGCCGTGCAGATGGCGTTAGTGTGCCGTCCAGTCCAACCGCCGCCCTCACACAGAAAGGCAGATAGTTAGCCGTCTAGGTCTCATCCCTGAAAATGCCATCTTGCTTCGTCAGGTGCCCACAGAGCACATCTTCTTCTTCGTGCTGTGCAGATGGCGTTAGGGTGCCGTCCAGTCTAACTGTTTACATTGTCTGTAGATAGATGGCACAGCATTCGCTATGACTACTTATTTTTCATTTTAGACTTAAGGTGGAACTTTGGGTCATGGTATTAAATATCCAATTCGGTATTTACCTTGGCGACTGAGGAAAACCACGAAAAAACCTCAGACAGATTGGTCGCCCATGGGATTTGAACCCGGGATCTCCCGAATGCGGGCCACAGACTTTACAACCTGAGCCATCCCGCTCGGTGGGTTAATATTGTAAGTTATGTATTTGCTGGATCCCAGCAAGTACCGCCAATGATTTAAAGTGGTAGTACTTTTATTTTAGTGTGAATGTTTTACTATTTTATTATTATTTTCATTTCTTTTCCACCTTTATGCATTTTTAGTTGCTTAGGTATAAGGTAAATATGTAAAACAATGAGTGTAACAATTGCTTTGAATAAATATTAAATAAATATTAATATTAAATTTAGGAAACCGGACACCAGGTCGACGTTGAAAGGGGATATATCATACATATTATACATTGTACATATGAAAGGGGAACCATACACATAAGAATTGTATAGCAATAATTAATTCACTGAATGTTAAAACATTCAACATGTAACTTTGTACAGAGCCATTTGTAAGTAACGGGCACTAGCTAATTGAATGGGAATTCCTGGAACTCATAACGAGGGGGCACTCTGCCTGGCACAGAGGGGTACGACGCTACATGATGGCGCTGAAGCGCAAGGTTCTGAAACCTCATATTTTCATACATGCTTGGGTAACGCGGCCTGAGGGCCAATGGGAAGCATCGTTACATTTTTAAACGTACAGGACAGCGTGGGTAAGCTGCCCTATATAAGACCAGGTTTTGCCGAGGGGGCACTCTTACTTACTACCAGTTCAGCGCAACAAGAAGTCACGCCGAAGCAAGGTGCTATAGATGCACGTGGGTGCATATAAGGGTGGGGATGCGTGTGAAGATAGATAGGCTCCTGATAAATATTCAAGTGGTGGGATAAAGTAAATGGGAAAAGCTAGTCGCCCATATTTATTCGAATAATGAAATAAACATTAGTTATAAAGGGAAAACTTGAAGTGTATTTTTAACTTGCCCCACCCATTAGAACCTGAGATTAAAGAGACTTAGCAATTAGGTAGGAATGGAATACTCAACTACCGACGAGCATCACTAGCCGAGGAAGAAGAATACTACAACAGCACGCTGCAAGAGTCGACCACCATTTCCCGCTACAACGTGTTTCAAAAATTTTATTACTATTATAATTATTATTAATAATCATAAACAGTCATGTTCTCTATATTATTCATGTTCTATAAGGCTTCTACATTTGAAACAAAAAAATCGTGGAACAATCAACAGAAAATTTATTCAATTTTGCATATCCACAGAGCCAAGGACAATCTGAACACCAAGAGCTGTTAAAACATCTATTTTGTTATCAAATTGTAAAACTGGGAAGGAATCTGACATTCATTCAATGTCTTTCGTTTCTTAAATGAATGCAAACATAGTTTCGTAATGTTTTCAACAGAAAAGTAAACTGATATGTTATATTCATACGACTTTCTCTACTCACTCTTTTATAAACTGTTCTTAAAAAACCTTATTCTTCTATCTACATCTTGATAATTGGGATAAAATTGCATTACCGTTTACACATTTCGATTTAGGTATAAGGATACATTAGGCTAGAGCATAGTCACATTTTTAAAAAGAAATCGCTTTGTGATGGCTTTGAAATTCCATGCTTATTGTATGACCACGAGAAAAAGCGAATGGCGGCCTGAAAAAAGTATAAGTATGTGAAAATTCAAACCGATAACACAGAATTTATCGGATTAACGTCAAAAATGGCATAAATTATGTGCTTTAACAAGATCTACATTTTTGTGTAGCAAGATTTTGTTTACCAGTTATACAAAAATTATAACGAAGAGGACTTCACAGGCTATTCACAGAAAATTTTAAGGTATACATTTTATTTGTCATGCAAATGTCTTAAACGCATGCTATTTTAATCAAAACCTCATTTGAGAGAAAATAAAAAAGAACCAAACTTTTTCCATGTAAAGGATAGTTTGGGGTGGATGATTCTATTGCAAATCTTCGTGCTGCATCCCTGAAATACGCTGAATTTAAATATCAAGTTCGGTGCTTAACCGACTTTTCCTTATGCTGTTCAAAATGCTGGACCTCGGTGGCTGGAGCGTAAGTATAGTTTCGGTGCTCCGCCAAGCTGAGATTCGCGGGTTCGAGTCCCGCCATGCGCGCGGGTGTTTGTGTGTCTGCGTGTTGTATGTGTCATTGTAATTGCTGTAAAAAAAGACGCAGAAAACACGGTAATGATAAGCAGAGGAACATTTTAAAAACTTATACACACACACACACACACACACACACACACTCACACGGACCCTTTTCTAAAAATGTTTCTTTTTTGGATTTAGGGAGCCTTAAAACGTGTATGTCCAGTGAAATCTCGATATCGAATTTTTGGATAGAGTGCAATACTTCTGCTTACTTTACTATCGGCAAAGGAAGCAAGCAAAACGCAATGTTCCTGCTAGCTATCACCGGTAACATTCTTAGAGCAACAATAATGTAATTTTTGAGACAGTTTAATAAATAGCCAATCAACAACCAGAAAAAGCTTTAGTTAAATGAAGGTACTCTATTGGAGTAGGATTAGACAATCAGAAACTGAAATATAGCAAAATTTACAAATTCAGAAGTCAGTTACTTGTAGACAGTGTTCCTAATCGGACGCGAGATGCGTCCTCGAGAAATTTAATACGTATCCGTGTGAGACAAAAATAGTTTACGTGTTAAAAAGTGCAAGTAATTAATAAAAAAATCTCACAGCTCTCTCTCTCTCTCTCTCTCTCTCTCTCTATATATATATATATATACATATATATCAGTGGAGTGTTATTTAAATCGTGTCAAGCATTAATAAAAGGATGGAAGTAAAATTATAATCTGTGTAAGCCCACATTCTTCAGTCGCACCGCTCCCTGCTAAGACATTCATGTCTGTAAAAATATATAAATACTGATGCAGCCGAGACAAACATAAATGTATAATATTTAAAGAAACAGTCAAATATTACAAAGTTGATATTTTTTAAACATTTTTGGGGCAAAGGCCAGCGGAAAGTACATTTGGGGGAAGGCTACCGGAAACGTTTTACCATACGTGCGGTTGCAACTACTTCAAGTTCGGCTCCCCAACAGTCGAATTACAATATAACTCCTTTCTCAGTGTTCATTATGAAAACATAAGCGAAACAAAACGGTTGGGGATAACGGCTGTGAAATTCCTGTAACAACATTCAGCACAGATAACACAGTTATCTGCAAAATGTAAGCGAGATAGGTAGGTAATATAAGTTTGTGGTCTCATTTCTAGCAACTGGTCCTGAGAAACTGAAAACACTATTATACTCGGCGCCAATCAAGAAGGTGATTGACATTTCGGGGGGAGAGAGAGGCGACGTTGCCGCTCATCGCGACCACGTGGAGAGAGTGCTAGAACTGTGTTGAAGGCGACTGGGTTGCGCCTGCATTGTAGAGCGGGTATTATTTATATTCGTATACGAGGACAATATCTACATGCAGAGGATAGAAAATGCAAGAATATATCAGTGAAATATTGATGCTTATTCTAATGGGAAAAAATGCCAGAATTCCGAATCGCTAGCATCGCTGCTCGTTTGATAGACATTGCTGCCACCGCCACCATCGTCATCATCATCATCATCATCTGAAGAGCTGCTAGAATTCCCCACGGAAATGACAAGCCGTTCTATAGTTTCTTCCAAAACTCCTTCATTTTCCCAAGCTGCATTTCTTACGCCCTTTGTACGAGTCACCCCCCCCCCCCCTTTTCAGTTTTCAGCTTTTACTGATGTTAGTGCCTCTTCAGCAAGTTTTATTACTGACGACACAGTAAACCTTTATTGTTTCGCCCAACATAACACTTTATGTCGGACTTTTCTTCAGTCCCTCCTTCAGCGGTACATTATGGCGAACAAGCCACTGAATTATTTTCTCCTCTTCGAAATATTCTCTCACAGAGCATATTATTTCCCGCGCCTGTCCTTTAATTGGGACATCTTTAACAAATACAGTTTTATTCGGTTGCCGAGTGCGCTCAGTTTTTCGTTTGGCTGCGCTATATTTGTCACTATTTTTGGACATTATTAAATATCCATTAAACGTGTTAACACAATTATAAATTCTGACACAACACACGCACGCACAAATACACGAACTCAAGCACACGTAACACAAGGCAAATGCCACACAAATAGGACGTTGCAAAAGAACTTTTCAGTACGCAGGCAATCTCTAAACTGATACAAAAACATAAGCAAGCTGGGGCTAAAAGGAGGACATTGTTTATAACTGCAGCGACAGCAGAAAATAAGACTGCAGTTCATGTTCACTGCAACGGTCCCTCGCCCGGCAGTCATGCCAATCACGTGTTACGATATCGCAACAAGGCATTTGCGTCTATCGTTGCTATGGAAACGTCTTAGTTCTAATTGGTCCTTCTAATGGTTCCTATGACGACCGCTGTGGCGTATTCATCCCCTCCCATCCATTTAAAGCTTAGTAACTGTCAATCACTTTCTTGATTGGCGCCGAGTATAGCAAAACATACAAGTATCAGGTCACCATATTCTCTTGTTGATAATTCTGCCTGCAGTATACATTATAATAGAATTGAAATTAATGTAATGGTATTAAACGTAGAGTAACTCTTCTTCGTCAAAAGAAGTTTTGGAGAATTTCCTCATTTCAGGATAGAGCCTAGAAACCAAAGGAATGCTGTTGTATAAATCACAGTTGTAGAATTTGTAGCACACATTTCTTAAGCATAAAAACTCTAGTGATGAACTGTGAAGATATAATATATGGTCTACTGGACGCGGGAAGCCAAGAAATATAAATCAATCTACTGTGCATTAAGGTTTGTACCTAGACAGTATAAATATATGCACAGCATAGCATCCGCTGAAAGGAAATTGGGACAAAGTGTTGCATTGTTGCCCAATAAATATACGCGCTTTAGACAACTAACAAGTGCAGATTAAATCTAGATAATCAGTAATTGATTGTAATTCCAATCTGATAAATTCCATCTTAATTCCTGAGAATATATATACTTTCGTGACCGACACGGAAGCCTAGGTCGTTAAGGCACGGGCTCGTAAACGGGAGATCTGTGGTTCAAATCCCACTAGGACTATCCCTGAGTGTTTTTCCAGATTTTCCTCAGCCATCATAACTGACAAATGTCAGAGAGGTATCGTCCTCCGTGGTGTAGTGGTTACCATGCTAGCCTCTAGCTCCCGAGGTCGCAGGTTCAAACTTGGCGGAGGGCGATGGATTTGTTTTCGGGCGTAAAAATTCTCAGCATCCTTCGGAAGGGAAGTTAAGCCGCTGGTCCCGTGTCGTAGATTTACGGCACGTAAAAGACCTCAAGTTTGATAAAGAGGCATCTGAGCAAAATTTCCGGTCTTTTAAGCCCAATATAGAATGGGTCGCTAAGGACCACAGAAGTTAAAGAGCGTCCATAAATAAAACTCAATTTAATTTTAATTTTTTGCCGGGGAGGTACCCTAAACTTAGGGTTGGAACGTTTCCTTTCCAGGTTTCCTTTTTCAATTATTTATCATTTCATTTCATGCATCCTCAGTGTCCGCCACCTGTGGTTCTGTCTGCAGTAAGAACGGGCTTTAAACATTACTAAAATATATATATTTTCCTTTGCTTATAGCGTATGTCGTATATAAATCCATTTGTTTCTTTAAGATTCTATATGGTTCTGTTTCCTCTCATATTTTTCACATACTTGGTTATTTGATATTTAATGTTCTTCTATTTCTCTTTTCTCAACGCTATATCACATTTGAGACTACTCATATAATACCAGTTGAATATGAAAGTACAGGAAAATCAGGATTCTGTTTCTGATGATGCTGGTGACGTAAATTAGAAGACTTTTACTTTCCCTACTACATATAGTAAGTAGGGGAAGTATTCTCCCAAAAATTCTATATCGAGATTTCATCGAAAATACATGTTTTGAGGCCCCATTAATAAAAATAAGCATTTTTAGAAAAAGGTCCGCGTGTGCGTCTGTGTGGATGTGTGCTTGTGTGTCTGTGAACAGCATAACTAAACAATGAAAAGTCGGTTAAATACTAAATTTGGTATTTAGGTTCAGTATCTTTCAAAGATGAGACACGAAAATTTTCAAGAAAATGCCCCACCCCAGAATACACTTTATATGGAATATTTTTCGAAAATTTTGACTTACTCAAAAATGCTATAACGATTTTGGTTAAAATATCATATGTTTAAGATGTTTTTATGGCAAATGAAATGTATATATTGAATTTTCTGGGAATGTATCCAAAAGTCGTCTTCACTCTGAATGAATTTTGCATAACTGGTAAACCGTAAGAGATAGCAAAATTTTACATTACAAAAAATGTAGATCTCAATAATACACACAATTTATGTCACATACAAGTTTTTTTTTTTTGGAGTGAATCACTTCCGAGATATTCCTTGTTATTTGTTTGAATTTTCTAACACTTATACTTTTTTTTTCAAATGGGCATTCGTTATTCGTTTTTCTTATGTCCTGTACATGCAAAGAGATCAACCAGCTGTTAAAAGATTTGACTATCGCCTAAAGCCTACCATATTCCCCTCGCACCCATAAGAAAATTAACAATATGATAGTTTCTGCAAATTTTATATCGATTAACATGAAGTAGATGGAGAAATAAGCGTTTGTATTAAATAGTTTGTACAAGAGCGGAGAAAGTCATGTGAGTGTAACAATCGGAATTTTTAGTCTCATTAGCAAAATAGCACGTGCAGATATTATTTTGACTTCTGTGCAGAAGGTGCTGTGTTTGCAAGGATTTCCTTCTACTTATGAATATCATTTATCATTTTCATGAGCTAAATTTTCTTACATCTACACTTCCCCTTCTGCTCAAACCGGCCTACACAGTTTAGGCGATTTCGAACATACGAAGCTCAAAAACACAAACACGTTGAGTATCTTATTCATATATGATGCAAGTAATACATATACTTGGTACATAATTCATTTTTGGCATCTTGATATGCGGAACATATTGATACTTTGTCTTTAAGAACAGTTTGAGCACTTTCTATTCTGAATGGCACATCTTCAGATAATTGTTTTTGCATAGATAACATTATAATAGAACTCCAATTACTGATATGCCAAACATCTGGATAATTGATTACCCGGATCAGAAACCGAGCGGGATGGCTCAGGCGGTAACGTCTGTGGCCCGCATTCGAGAAGTCCCGGGTTCGACTTCCGGCGGCTACCACTCTGTCTATGCGGTTTTTCGTGGTTTTCCTCTGGTTGTCCAGCGAATGCTGGGGTGGTGTATTCTACCATGATTTCACCTTTCCCTGATTTCCTGTCATTTCATCCTTCAGGCAGTGTCTCCGGGTTCCGTAGTGCGTCTAATAATGGCATGGTTGCTGCGCTTTGGAAAGATTTCTCCCCGCCAACGACGGGGCGCGTTGACCTGCCTGCAAGGGCCGCTTCCTTGTCTTCTCGCGGGACTCCGCGTCTATTGGCGAGCGCGGGTGTTTCGTACTGAAAATGATAGGGACCGTCTGCTTGCGGACCTACGACCTGCTGTGTCTCCATCGCTTCATCCCTGCATCCCGGGGAGTGTAGGTACAATAGATCTAATTGGTCGCAGTCTCAAGATGTCCTCCTCCGATAATTACATCCTACCTGGATCAGAAATCAAAGATAATAATACAAAGGTTGGGTGTTGATGCCTCCTCCACTTCTGTCTAAAAGAAAACAGTTCTTCATTTCAGAATTTGGTATTTATCTTCTATTCTCAGAGTGAAACTCATTAAGAGAAACGGCAACTAAACCTGGGGCAGTTGAAACCATAGTTATAGGGTTGCTGTGAATTCCTATATAGTATCGGAGAAGTAGGACATGTTAGTTCCTATAATTTTGTAGTTTGGTGAAGCATTCTGAGCAACCTTAATATAGATTGGTATGGTTAAAAATTATATCTTTGTTTAAAATTATAACATTGTCAGACAAGTGGTCAAAAATGTTTAAAATAGACATGTCAAGTTACAGTTTTCAATAACGTCTTCATCAAGAAATGACAATACAAACAAGTACGTCAACAACTTTCCTATTTCACTCTCATCAGTAACAAACTTCTACAGGTTAAAGTCGCTGCACACCGCTCACAAACAATAGTTGGTCGTCACGTACACATCTTCATCATCATGGAAGTATGACTTGGTGTCTTTAAAGCCTCGTGATCAAAACTAGATGCCTTTTGTGACTATATTGTTGACATATTGTGGCGAACACATGTCAGGTTGGTAAGCCCTGCGTTGAGTCAAGCCTTCGTAAGAACTAATGTGGTACACCTGGTTATGTTTGTATACTGGAAGGCTTGATTCAAATGTTGGTTCTACTGATTAGTTAGTTAATTGGATGTTTGGAATGCTCCAGTAGATTGGAGTTTAACAGGAAGTTGGGGTGGGGATAATGAAATATAAAAAGAGTTGAATTAGCGTGTTTCGCTCTCTTTTTTGGGTTTGTGTATAGTGAGAGGAGCATGTGAGTGTGCTAGACCTTCGTCGACCTAGTGGCGGGGCATGGCTTCAGAATTATCCTGGAGGTTAAAGGTACTTTTGAAATTTAGTAATAAATTGTGTTATTTGTGAGTTGAATCCTGTTCATTTAGGCTTCCCGTACTATGTTTCCCGGTCCTCGGTATTGCACAGCCAAGCGAGTAGTGTTAGTTTTTACGTCCCCTTTGTCCGGCTGAGCCAGGTGGTTATGGCATAGCCGTGACAATATGCAAGCGAAGAAAGTGCTTTCCCACCAGACATTCGATTAAGTTAAGAAAGTATCATAAAGAAATAAAACATCAAAAACGTAACATATTTATTTTAAGCAAAATTTTTACTAACAACTTAATGCCTAGTTGTTTGACAACGTTATAATTTTAAACAATGACCAAGAATATAATTTTTAAATACACCAGCTTGTGTTAAGGTTGCCCAGTCCCAAGTCTATGTTAAGCGAGAGCAAAAATGTTGTCTTTGTGGGTGAAAGTGAAGGTACGGACGAACGGAGGGATCCCCGTGACCGGGGCAAAGCACCGTAAATAGGCCGCAACGACCCTTTTTGCTTCTACCGTGATCCCTGGGAGGGAGGGATGGGCGGAGAGACCCGGAAGGCGACCAGATCCGGTTGACCACGGGCGCATGGTTGTATGGGTCCCTAACGTTTCCAGCTCGAATGCTTCTGACTCCACCGGTTAACCCACAAGCCACCGAGCCCCCGGCGGTCCCCCCAAACGGGGCCCACTCGGAGGTGAGAGCTCCGCAACGACGCCAGGGAAGAAATCTTTAAAGACCGCACAGCCACCTCCCAGTCCCAAACCGCCGAGCACCACCGCCTGGTCTTACAATCCTGAAGAAAGATGATGGGTACTGCAAATTAGGGGCACGAAAATTGTAGTAGAAGATTAATCACCCAATCATTCGCCTGCCGACCTGGGGAAACCACGAAAATTCAATGGGTCAGAGTGGACGGTCGCCGAGGATGAACTCAGCAGTTTCCGAATACGACTCGCACGCGTTACCGCGACGCCACTTCGCACGGTTTATCATTATATGAATTTATATATCAATATTCTTAAAAACGACAACCTTGTAGAAATTCACAGAAACAAAGTTTAAAATCAATTTCCTGTAAAACCTGTTGGGGTCTCGTCATCTGTGATTTTCGTTTCAGACCCAATTATCCCCAGTCAGTCCATATTACTGGTGTTCTACTGAATGTAAAAAGTTATTGTGAATACATTCACATGTCTTTCTCTACCCTTTATCGTTTATTAGTGGATATACAAACTATTATTACTACAGCTTATTTTTCTATCTACTACATTTTAATCCAAACAAACCTTTGCAGAAATAGCTACACTATACATTTCGTTAGGATACAAAGAGAACGTGATGGTCAAATGTTTAAGAGCTCGGCGTTATATGCTGGCCTTGAAATTCCATTCTGTTTCCACGAAATCGCGAGAAATAACTGAAAATCGATGGAGCTTAAAATGAATAAAGTATTGAACAAATAAAACCATTAATAACGGATATCCTGGAAATGGCTGATGCTACAAAAGAGTTATTTAAAATAAATTATGTGCTTTAAAGGGATATAACTTTTTGTGTGAATACGTTTTGTCTATCGCTTAACGTTTATCAGTTTTACAAGATTCTACAATACTCCTTCCAAATGAAGAGGACTCCACATGCTATTCCCAGAAAATTCAAGCTATACATTTTATTTGTGTTTAAATATCTTTAATATATGGTATTTTTTATCAAAATCGTTAAGCTCATTTTTTGGAAAATCCAAGATTTCGAAAAATACATGTAAAGGGTAGTTTGGGTGGGGGATTTTCTTGAAAATCTTCGTGTCACACCATTGGAAGGTGTTGAACCTAAATACCAAGTTTGGTACTTATCGAACTTTTCGTTTTAGAGTTATGCTATTCAAAGAAACACACGCGCGCGCTTGGATCTGTTTTCAAAAGTTCTGTTTTTGGGATCCAGGGGCTTCAAAACATATATTTTCGGTGAAATCTCGGTGTCAATTTTTGGGTGGAATACAATACCATCTTTACCTACTGCATATGTACGTTGCATCGGTAGCCCACCAGGATGGGTGCCAAATTTGCATCGGGTGTTGTGTATGTGTGTTAATAATAAAGTTTGTGTAACACATTTTTAATTTTTACTTTCTCTACTACGTATAGTAAGTAGGGGAAGTATTGCATTCCACCCAAAAATTCGATACCGAGATTTCACCGGAAATACATGTTTTGAGACCTCCTGAATCCAAAAAACGCATTTTTGGAAACATGTCCGTGTGTGTGTCTGTGTGTGTGTGTGTCTGTGTGTGTGTCTGTGTGTGTGTGTCTGTGTGTGTGTCTGTGAACAGCATAACTCAAAAACGAACAGTCGGATAAGCACCAAACTTGGTATTTTGGTTCAGTATCTTCCAGAGATGCGACACGAAGGTTTTCAAGAAAATCCCCCCACCCCAGACTACCCTTTACATGGAACATTTTTCGAAAATTTTAATTTTCTCAAAAATGGCTCTAACGATTTTGATGAAAATATCATATGTTTAAGATAATGTCATGAGAAATGAAATGTATATCTCGAATTGTCTGGGAATGTCTCCAAAAGTATTCTTCATTGTGAACGACTTTTGCATAACTGGTAAACCATAAGAGATAGACAAAATTTTACTACACAAAAAATGTAGATCGCGTTAAAATACACAACTTATGTCATATACATTTCTTTTGTTGAGTGAACCGTTTTCGAGATATTGCTTGTTATTTCCTTAAATTTTACAATACTTATACTTTTTCTCACATTCGTTATTCATTTTTTTTATGTCCTGGACATGCAAAGAGAATGGAATGCGCCACATAGCAACCAGCGTTAAAATATTTGACTATCGCTTAAAAGCTACCATATTTCCCTTGCATCTACAAGAAAATTACCAATAAGATTGACATCTCGATATCTCGATTAACATGAACCATATGGAGAATAAGCGTTTTTAAAATTAGATTGTACAAGAGTAGAGAAAGTCATGTGAGTGTAACACATCAGATTTTTTTATTATGATTTCTATTTTTTTATTTATGCCTCGGCTGCGTCAGTGATATTCGTTAGAGAAAGTATCTCTAAATAGGGGTGGTACGTCTGCAGAATAATTTTACACATATAACACCAATTGTAGTTGTAAATTCTAACTTCTTTATTACTTCGTCACGGCAGTTAAATAATATATATATATATAATTATATACATATCAGATAGCAATTTACTGACGTATCTAAGTATGAAGCTGTGAGATGTTCCTAACTACATTTTTAAAGATCAAAACTTAGCTTTTTCGCACTGCACTAAATTCTCACATCTGCCCACTCTGAGCTACAACCACTGGACTGAACTGCTCATGTACACTACTTCTTAGCGTCCACAGCTTAACATTTCAAATTTAATCTTCCTAGTTTTGGTTGGCTAAGCCTACTCTAGCAGAACACCCTTTGATTGGCTTCTTGCACCCACGTGACTATTTACAAACTTGTTGAACGTTACACCAGTATTTTTCCATCGTCTGATGGTAACCTTCTTAGCTTTCTAAGTTATTGCTCTCTCTCAACGTTACACCTTATTGTTAGCCACCCTTAGGTTTCCATTTTATTATTTTGTTTGCTACGAAAGGCAGCTTGCCTTTACCCTCACAGCTCCTGCGTTACTAAACTAAGAAATACATTCATCTAACAATGTATATATATACAATAAATACACATAATAAAATGGCTGTAATATACATTTTATAGTATTTTTGATGCATATAGGTAAGCTATTATTTTTATATTGCACAATTAAAATGATATGAGTTAAGCGATAAAAAATACTGCCTCAACGTGGTAGAGGAACTAAAAACGGAACTTAAGTTGGTTTAAAACTTTCATGGTATACTTGTGAGCCTCTTGATTATATCCTTAATAATACCAGTGGAATATACGATATCTTTCAGTACCAGCCGTAGTACAAAGCTATCAGAAGTATATTATGAAACCCAACTCTCAGGATGAAAAGCGATGCTACGTTGCACTCTTACAGCCTTCGTGACGGGCTTGCTCGAGGCACAAATCATTTCGAAGGCCGGCTCCATGTAGACTCATGATTCATGAGTTATAACTTTTCGACAATATGGCAATGTTTAAGGACTCTGATCATACATATTCAAAGGAACTAAATTCCAACAAATGACAAACAGCCCTGTCCTCGAGGACCACCGCTGCGCCATTTCGCACCAGGAGTAGCCCCTACAACATCTTCGTATTAGCTTTTTACTCATAAATAGTCTCATATAATGGACTATTTTTAAGGTCCTTGTTGAAGGGCAATATAAATTTAAGCTTTATAGTGCCGAAGTTTGACTGCAGAAATCGTATCTTCAATGAGGAAATAAGGAAACTTGTGCATGGTCATTAACAGTAGATTATGTAGGGTTTTATTTTGCGAGTAGGATATTTGCGAAACGAAGGCCTAACAAGGCCTTACAATCCTAAGACACCGTAAAATATCAATAATACTATAGTCATTCCTGAAACCAACATAGATTACGTTTAGGACGCGTTCCTGAAACAACAGAAATGACGTTAAAAAAGTGAGATGTCAGAAGTTTTATTAATTCACTAGCAGTCATTTTAAGTGAAATTATTTTCACCATGTTTTGCCTTACACCAAGCAATGAAGCGATTAAACGTTATATCATATTACTTTATAGATTTTTGGGTGAGTATATCTAGTGTTATTCTTTCTGCTACTTGTGTAATTTCATTTCCATTTTCCTTCCTTCTGAATTCATAATTTCCGTCATTTAATCTTTATGTAGGTTAGATAAAAGAGTAACGTTTTAGATCAAAGAAAGCTGCAATATAACGTATAGGTTAGATAACTCTACAACGAATTGACAGGTGAAATTGAAATTTAAATTGAGTTTTATTTACTATGGTCCTTAGCGTCCCATTCTATATTGGGCGTAAAAATACCGGAAATTTTCCTCAGAGGCCTCTTTATCGGGCTTGAGGTTGTTTTATGTGCCGTAAATCTACGCCATGAGACCACCGGCTTTACTTCCCTTCCGAAGGAAGCCATGCTAAGGATTTTTACGCCCGAAAAGATCCATCGCCCTCCGCCGGGCTTGAACCCGTGACTTTGGGAACTAGAGGCTAGCACGGTACCACAGGTGGATGACATATAACAAGTTACAGCTAGCACCACAAAAAATCATGCCGTTATCCTGAGGGCCCTAGAAAGCGTCAAAATATCTGTTTTATATCGAGAGAAACCATTATAATCCCAAAAAAGGGTATCAGATGCATAGGTATAATGCTAGATGAAAATACCACCTTCGGAGAACATATAAAAACCGTGTCAAAAAAGGCAAAAGAAAAAGCATCGCAACTCGATAGAATAATGCCAAATATTGGTGGACCGCAATCAATTAAACCACAAATGCTATGTGGAGTAGTTTGTTCGAGTATGTTATATGCTGCACCGATATGGTGTACTGCCCTAAAGAAAAAGAAATATGCAAAAGAGATGGGGAGAGTGCAAGGAAAGTAATATTGAGAATGATTTGTGCTTATAGCGCAGTTTTAAACAGGGCACTACAAGTAATAGCAGGGACCATTCCAATGGATTTATTGCTGAAAGACCGCTTATTAGTGTTTCAAATGCGTATAATTCCACTGAAGGTAAAGAAGAGATTAGAGATCAAATTATTAATGAACAGCAAGCAAGATGTGGTGAAACTACTATAGTAGGACAATGGACTAAGCGGATAATTCCAGATGTGAGATTATGGCTGCAGTGTAAACATCGCCAGGTTGATTTTTACCTGCTTAGTTTTTGACTGGTCATAGAAGATTTAAGAATTATGCATTTAAAATGGGGAAAATCGACACTACTAAATGTCCCTAATGCAATGCAAAGATTCAGTAGAGCATGCTTTTTTCGATGTCCGCGATGGGAGGAGAAGAGAAGGGAAGCATATACCAAATTAGATGTGGTATTGACAATGGAGAACCTGATTACCACCATGACCGAGAGCATAAAGACATGGAACATGGTGAAACAACTAGCTAGGCATATACTGGAAACCAAGAAGAAGGATGAAAGGAAGGCAGTAAATTAATGTTAAAATTAAACGCAAAATTGTTAGTGTCAGTTTCAAGGTATAGGAGCTGAACGTAAGGAAGTGAGATAAAAAAGCTAACATTCTGATGAGATGCATTATTGCAGTTCCAGTTTGGTTTTTTAGTTGGTGAGAATCCAACTCGCCTCGCAAAGAGGCGCCTTTATAAGAGTTTTCCTTACTATAAAGAAAATAAACAACCAAATGCGATAAATTGAAGTATGGCGATTTGTATTGTGAACAGATAATGGGAGCGCCATGAGAAATTAAAATTAATCATGTAGAAGGACATAGTGAAAAGTAAAACCTAATCAAACCAAGTCGAGTTATTAAACATGTGGAAATACAAAGGGTAATGCCATGTGATTGGACTCGAAACCAAAGTTGCTTACAATGAAGATTATCGCACGTGTGCAAGCTTTCAGCTGTGTGCTCTGTGTTAGAAGTTCTACTTTTAGGCTTTGCTGTCTATAAAATCCATTATAATCGCTCTGGTATTTTTTTCATATGGATTTCAATTATACTACAACTGAATGCGACAAGTGTAGTAAAGGACCTAAGCTGACATACTTTGATTCAAGCCTTCTGTTTTATTAAAGTTCAACTTTAAAATACAGTACCTTGCCCTCAATGTGTTCAATAGTGTCAACAAGCAGTTAAACCTATTCTTAAACCACCGCTTGAATCTCAGACAAAAGTGAAAAGTAGAGTAAATTGACATACAGTAATAAGTGGCACAGCTACACTACTGTCAATGGATTCTCACCAACTAAAAAACCAAACTGGAACTGCAATAATGCATCTCATCAGAATGTTAGCTTTTTTATCTCACTTCCTTACGTTCAGCTCCTATACCTTGAAACTGACACTAACAATTTTGCCTTTAATTTTAACATTAATTTACTGCCTTCCTTTCATCCTTCTCCTTGGTTTCCAGTATATGGCTAGCTATTTGTTTCACTATGTTCCATGTTTTTATGCTCTCGGTCATGGTGGTAATCAGGTTCTCCACTGTCAGTACCACATCTAATTTGGTATATGCTTCCCTTCTCTTCTCCTCCCATCGCGGACATCGAAAAAAGGCATGCTCTACTGAATCTTTGC
This sequence comes from Deroplatys truncata, assembly GCA_030765065.1. Taxonomy (NCBI): domain Eukaryota; kingdom Metazoa; phylum Arthropoda; class Insecta; order Mantodea; family Mantidae; genus Deroplatys; species Deroplatys truncata. Next base: position 83,716,992 of record CM060988.1, read on the forward strand.
ATTGCATTAGGGACATAAGCAAGTAACCACGTGTCAAGACGTAACACAGCGTAACCTGCTTATGTTAAGTAGTGCGACGTCTTGTCATGCGGTTATGTTACGTTGTGTGACGTCTTGTCGTGCGGTTAGGTTACGTTGTGTGCCCTATCCTTTCCCATATAAACGCAAAAAAGTGTGCCCGGCCTGTCTTATCTACCCTACTCACCCACAAGCTACAGAGTGAATTTCCATTTAGCATGGTTAAGATATCTAAACTGGTTCTGCTGTGTATTAAATGCATTTCAATTACATTCAGAGTGCTCGAAGTGAAAGGTGTTACGATCAGCTGTTCCAACAAAGCACTGTGCTACACTGTCTTATAAATCAATTGGTTATACCTTAAGAAAAATATTCGTAGCAGAACTAAATAGTCTGATGCCGATACGGGAAGATTATGTGGTTAGCACCATCCTTCCCCAGCCGGAACGTTGGCTCTCAGAATGACAGACCGCTCCTCAAATGCATCACGATGCTAAGTGTATTCCTCTGTATATTCTTTGTTGTCGCTTCAACTTTAAAGTCATATCGCGACTACTTTAAAATACAGAACATGATCACAATGATAATACAATATTTTAAACAGTAATAGTACGTACAACATTAAATTCTATAGATAGATGTGTTACACATTGTTATACACTTTTGTCGGTTTCATAAAGTTTAAAGTTCTTTGTTGTCCTGAATTTAGGGCGCCTGGTAGGCTGTTGGGGATGTCACATCTTTCTCTGTGTTGTACATAGCGATGGCAGCCTGTAACGAGATGATGAACTGTGAGGTTGGATCTGCAGAGGACGCACACAGCAGGAACGTTACGGTTGAGGAGATGTTTGTGAGTTATAGAAGTATGTCCAATATGTATTCTAGTTAATACAACTTGGTCTTTGCGGTTGAAATAATAGTGATGAAGTTTGGACTCGGAAATGTAGACATCGTGTAACTTGCTTCTAGATGTGGCTTTCCATTTGTCTCCATTGATTAATGCGTCTTTTTGATGAAGTGGATGAAGTCCGTGTGTGGGATCTTGATGTCCTGAGGGGAATGTTTGGTGGCTTCTTTGGCTGCCTGATCAGCTGATTCATTTCCCAGAATTCCGACGTGAGACGGAGTCCAGCGAATGACAGTGATTTACCAGAGAAGTTCTTTAATAATATTTTGGTAATTTCGTCGTATTTTCTGATTATGATGTCGAGTGTCGAACACAAACACTGAAAGGCAAACTGATATAGCTATGCTATATCTCTCGCCATTTTATGCTAAGGGTGAAATCATCTGCCTTAGAGAGTCTATATAAATGTCTAATTGATATTTATGTGGCTACAAAGTCTTGTTCAGATTTGAATAACGTTTCATTATGTACTTCAATTCACTTATAGAAATTTGCTGTATAATTTAATTGTTTAATTGGTATCTTCTGTATTGTCGTTAACAGATTATTTATTATAACATTCCTTTCATGATAATACTTTTGCGGTTTTATAGCAAAGAGGGTTTATAGCTCAATTAACAAAACAAGCTAAGCTGTTTTGTCTTTTGTCGCCATTTGAAATTAAGAATGGATATAATGAAACTTTTAATGTTAAATAACTAACATATACTGCCTATGAGAAAGAGAATCTGGACTGGCACACTCACAAGGCTTTCTCTACCCATTACACCGCGGCATAATCCCCTATATTTATTACGGTATTCATATAAAAAGTTATCCTTCTATTCATATTAGGTTACTCGCGATATACTTTAAACTATAAACTAAATTAAATAACATGAGCTTGCTTGCATACACGGTACGAAAACAAAATACAAGTATTCACATATCGTTAGTCAACTTTTTTTACTAATGAATACATTTGGATTCATGGCTCCGATGGCGATGGCTCCGTGGTAACGTGCGAGACTCGCATTAGGGGCTTATTCTCGTCGATCGCCCACTCTGACCATGGGTTTATCAACGCTTTCCCTGGTCGGTAAGCGAATATGGGGTGTTTTCTCAACTACCAAGATTTCCTTCTGATTTTGTAGGTGTGATTCTAGGTTTTTTTTAAGTTCCCCTGTTTACCCAGTTTATAACTATGTGTGTTACTGTATTCTTTATCGCTTATTGCCGCAATTACACAAACACGCAGACACATACAAACAGCCATGCCCATAGCGGGATTCGAACCCGTGTCCCTCAGCTTGGCGGTGCGATGAAGCTATACACTCCAGCGACCGCGGCTATGAGGGCCGGCAAAATCAATCGCCCTCCGCCGGATTTGAACCCGTGACCTCGGGAGCTAGAGGCTAGTATGGTAGCCATAGACTACGGAGGGCGACTTAGATTTCGTTGCGTATGGCGGTGCCGGACAGATGGCTCGGCTGCTTGCTCAAAGTAAAGAGTACTCCCCGTGGACGCTAGAGGGCAGCTTAGTGGACGGGTCTTTCATCGTCTAGGCAGCTCCAGCAGTGGGACGGGTCTTCGAGCCTGGAATTTTTAGGGACTTCCGCGCGTCTCTGTAGCCTATCTGCCTGAGGCCTGCACTCTCCTGTGGTTCGTTCACTTCATCCCTTCATCCAGGGATTATCCCAAATAGAAATTAAATTAAATTGAGTTTTATTTATGGACGCTCTTTAACTGCAATGGTCCTTAGCGTCTCATTCCATATTGGGCGTGAAAGACCGGAAATTTTACTTAGAGGCCTCTTTATCAGGCTTGAGGTACTTACGTGCCGTAAATCTACGACACGGGACCACCGGCTTTGCTTCCCTTCCGAAGGAAGCCAAGCTAAGGATTTTTACGCCCGAAAAAAAAAAATCCATCGTCCTCCGCCGGGTTTGAACCCGCGACTTCGGGAACCAAAGGTACCATACCTATAGATGCCACATTGCATTTCTAATTGGGGAAACTTAAAGATGTAACAACGAAATTTCTAGAACGGCTAATCCTTTATTCTTTATGCAGTATATTAACACACAGTAAGATAAAAATATAGCTAGTTGCGTACGAAGACGCAATTTTGGATTTCTTTATCTTATATACAAAATATTATTACTTTCTCTACTGCGTATAGTAAGTAGGGGAAGTATTGTATTCCACCCAAAAATTCGATACCGAGATTTTACCGGAAATATATGTTTTGAGACCCCTTGAATCCAAAAAAAGCATTTTTGGAAACATGTCCATGTGTGTGTCTGTCTGTGAACAGCATAACTCAGAAACGAACAGTCGGATAAACACCAAACTTGGTATTTACGTTCTGTATCTTCCAAAGATGCGATACTAGGGTTTTCAAGAAAATCCCCCACCCCAGATTATCCTTTAATGGACCATCTTTCGAAATTTTTAATTTTCTCAAAAATGACTAACGATTTTGATTAAAATATCACACGTTTAAGATATTTTCATGACAAATGAAATGTATATCTCGAATTTTTCTGGAAATGTCTCCAAAAGTATTCTTCATTGTGAACGACTTTTGCATAACTGGTAAACCATAAGGGATAGACAAAATTTTACTACACCAAAAATGTAGATCGCGTTAACATACACAATTTATGTCATGTATATTATTTTTGTTGAGTGAACCATTTTCGAGATATTGCTTGTTATTTTCCTTAAATTTTCCAATACATTCTTTTTCTCAAATGGGAATTCTTTATTCAGTTTTTTCGTCCTGGTAATGCAAAGAGAATGGAATACTCCACATAGCAACCAGCTTTTAAAATATTTGACTATCCCTTAAAGTCTACCATATTCCCTTTACATCTACAAGAAAATTGGCAATAAGATTAACATCTCGATTAACATGAGCATATGGAGAGTAAGCGTATGTAAAAATAGTTTGTACAAGAGTAGAGAAAGTCACGTGAGTGTAACACATCAGATTTTTTTTTGTTTTGTACAGATCTTCATACAATTTGAAATCTTTATCTGAGCAATGATCCATGTCATTTGCTAATCAAACAGAGATTATAATGCACATATATGGAGACACTAGAATGGAAGTTCAAATGAGAAAAAGAAATATTTCTGCATTAGTCATTGGCTTCTGTCATTCGAGCAACAAAAATTATCAGAATCAACGTTAGCATAAAACTATTATTTTAACACGTACACAACGTGATCAAAAGTATCCGGACACCTGGCTGAAAATGACGTACAAGTTTCTGGCGCCCTCCATCTTTAATGCTGGAAGTCAATATGGTGTTGGCCCACCCTTAGCCTTGATGAAAGCGTTCACTCTCGCAGGCATACTTTCAATCAGGTGCTGGAAGGTTTCTTGGGGAATGGCAGCCCATTCTTCACGGAGTGCGGAACTGAGGAGAGGTATCGATGTAGGTCGGTGAGGCCTGGCACGAAGTCGGCGTTCCAAAACATCTCAAAGGTGTTCTGTAGGATTTAAGTCAGGACTCTGTGCAGGTCAGTCCATTACAGGGATGTTATTGTCGTGTAACAACTCCGCCACAGCTCGTGCAGTATGAACAGGTGCTCGATCGTGTTGAAAGATGCAATCGCCATCCCCGAACTGCTCTTCAACAGTGGGAAGCAAAAAGGTGCTTAAAATATCAATGTAGGTCTGCGCTGTGATCGTGCCACGCAAAACAATAAGGGGTGCAAGCCCCTCCAGGAAAAACAACACGACCACACCATAACACCACCACCTCCGAATTTCATTGTTGGCACTACACACGCTGGCAGATGACGTTCACCGGGCATTCACCATACCCACACCCTGCCATCGGATCGCCACATTGTGTACCGTGATCCGTCACTCCACACAACGTTTTGCCACTGTTAAATCGTGTAATGTTGACACATCTTACACCAAGCGAGGCGTCGTTAGGCATTTTCCTGCGTAATTTGTGGCTTATGACCACGGAATCCAAGGTTTCTCACCTCACGCCTGTCATAGTACTTGGAGTGGATCCATGATGCAGTTTGGAACTCCTGTGTGATGGTCTGGATGATGTCTGCCAATTACTCTTTACGACCCTCTTCAAATGTCGGCGGTCTCTGTCAGTCAACAGACGAGATCGCCCTGTACGCTTTTGTGCTGTACATGTCCCTTCACGTTTCCACTTCAATATCACATCAGAAACAGTGGACCTAGGGATGTTTAGGAGTGTGGAAATCTCGCGGACAGACTTCTGAAACAAGTGACACCCAATCACCTGACTACGTTCGAAGTCCGTGAGTTCCACGGAGCGTCCCATTCTGCTGTTTCACGATGTCTAATAACTACTGCGGTCGCGGATGAGTACCAGGCAGTAGGTGGGCACAATGCACCTAATATGAAAAACGTAGTTCGTGGGGATGTACGGATACTTTTGATCACATAGTGTATGTATACGAATATGCTTTATTATCTGATAGCCGCCATTTATCAACAAAAACTGAACACTCGTTTACATTTCGTTTCTTCTAATTACGAAAGCATTCTATGCTACCCAAAAATTCGATATCCAGATTTTATTGGAAATAAATGTTTTGAAGCCCTCTGAATAAAAAGAGGTATTTTTTAGAAAAATAAGCTGTGTTTGTGAACAGCATTACTCAAAACCGTAAAGTATGATAAGTACCAAACTTGGTATTTAAGTTTAAGTTCAGTATCTTCCAAAGGTGAGGCACGAAGTTTTTCAAACAACTCTTTACATGGGAAATTTTTCAATAAATATTATTTTCTCAAAATTTTTTCTAACGATTTTTATAAAATACAGAATATTAAAGATATTTACATGAAAAGGAAATGTATGTATATATTGAATTTTCTGGGAATACCTGTGAAAACCTCTTCATTCAGAAGGAATTTTGTGTAATTTTGTATAACTGTTAAACCAAGAGATAAGCATAAACTTATTACTCCAATAATGTAGATATCTTTAAAACACAGAATTTATTTCAAATAATTGTTTTATGGCATCAGCTATTTCCATTGCTTGTTTGAAATTTTCATTAATTTTGTCATTTTTTGCAGTGGTCATCATTCGGTTGTTTCTCGTGATCGCATGGAAAGAGTACAGAACTTCAAGGCCAATATACAGCAACCAGTTTTTAAATATATAACTACCGTTGTTCCATTGTTTCTATAACGAAATGTGTAATGGAACTCTTTATGCGAACATTTAACTCATTTAACTTGAAGTAGACAGAAGAATAAGCTTTTCCAAGAATAGTTTGTAGAAGGATAGTGGGTAGCGAAATTAATGTGAATGTAACACCAGATTTTTATATAATATAACGACCACGTTTAGTAAGTTGTACGAGAACCATAAAATTATGTTTTCAAAAGAAGACTAACGTCCCGAAAAAACACAGTATGAGCATTGTGGGCCATCAAAGTATGACAACCCTTTGGACACTGTGATGGATTTTGTTCTTCTTCAGTCCAAGAAGAGAATCACGTCATACCTTAAATTACAGAAGGGGTTCGAAATGTCGACTTCGTATTTGGTTACAGAGCCTAAATTGGTGGGCAGAAATGCTTTACGTGTTCAAAATCATTAGAATGCGACGATGGCGTGATGTGTAGTCATTTGCAGGAGCTATGTCAAACGCGGTTAGTCCGCCCACTTTACAGCGATGGCTAATGGGTTGCATAATATTTAGTACACCAAAACTATCTATATCAACTTAGAGGCCTCACAAGACTCAAACTAAGCGTTTCCGAAAATGGATTCCCGTTTGAAAAACGAACTAAAATTTCCTCTTTAATCTGAACGAATTCAAATATTTCGGCAATTGCCGTTGAGACATGTTGTTTAAAGATTGTATTTCTATTTTTCACCGTATGAGGCGTGCCGGTCGTTTTCGGTGCCTGGGTCCAGCCTTCCTTTGCCTGACTCGTGGAGTTCGATTCTGCCAGTTTGAATGGATACATTTCTCTCTTTGAGTTTCTTGTACGGCTTAGTAAGCTGAATTTTGAATTGCCTTTCTATCTGCCTATACATCTGGGCCTGTCCATTGCCATTTTTCGATGAGTAGATGGACTATTCGGAAACCCCCACAAACATACGTTTTTCATCTTAGGTGCATTGTGCTGCGACCTACTGCCTGGTACACACCCGCGACCTCAGTAGTCATTAGACTTCGTGAAACAGCAGAATGGGACGCTCCGTGGAACTCACGGACTTCGATCGTGGCCAGGTGATTGGGTGTCACTTGTGTCAGAAGTCTGTTCGCGAGATTTCCACACTCCTAAGCATCCCTAGGTCCACTGTTTCTGATGTGATAGTAAAGTGGAAACGTGAAGGGACATGTACAGCACAAAAGTGTACATGCCGACCTCGTCTGTTGACTGACAGAGACCGCCGATATTTGAAGAGGGCCGTAAAGAGTAATAGGCAGACATCTATCCAGGCCATCACACAGGAGTTCCAAACTGCATCAGGATACACTCCAAGTACTATGACAGTTAGGCGTGAGGTGAGAAACCTTGGATTCCGTGGTCGAGCGGCTGCTCATAAGCCACACATCCCACAGGAAAATTCCAAACGACGCCTCGCTTGGTGTAAGGAGCGTCAACATTACACGATTGAACAGTGACAAAACGTTGTGTGGAGTGACGAATCACGGAACACAATGTGGCGATCCGATGGTAGGGTGTGGGTATGGTGAATGCCCGGCGAACGTCATCTGCCAGCGTGTGTAGTGCCAACAGTGAAATTCGGAGGTGGTGGTGTTATGGTGTGATCGTGTTCTTCCTGGAGGGGGCTTGTATTCCTTATTGTTTTGCGTGGCACGATCACAGCGCAGACCTACATTGATATTTTAAGCACCTTCTTGCTTCCTTCTGTTGAAGAGCAATTGCATCTTTCAACACGATCGTGCACCTGTTCATACTGCACAGGCTGTGGCGGAGTGGTTACACGACAATAACATTCCTGTAATGGACACGCCTGCAGAGAGGCCTGACTTGAGTCCTATAGAACACCTTTGGGATGTTTTGGAACTCCGACTTCGTGCCAGGCCTCACCGACCTACATCGATACCTCTCCTCAGTTCCGCACTCCGTGAAGAATGGGCTGCCATTCCCCAAGAAACCTTCCAGCACCTGACTGAAAGTATGCCTGCGAGAATGAACGCTGTCATCAAGCCTAAGGGTGGGCCAACACCATACTGACTTCCAGCATTAAATATGGAGGGCGCCACGAACTTGTACTCATTTTTAGCCAGGTGTACGGATACTTTTGATCACGTAATGTATTTCGACATTAAAATGCATTTATTTTGCGGAGTCAAAGACGTGATTTACATTTGTTAACTTTGTATCATTGATTTTTTCCCTGGTCATTTGAGTTTTATATGTAGTGTGGGATATATAGGGTTAGCCGTTTTAGACAATATTTGTTTTAATTCTTGTAGTTTTATTATGTTTTATCCAAATTTTTAAGTTGTTCCCATTTTATCTAAATTGTTGACTTATCCGGCTTTTCTGTAAATTAACAATTGTTAATTTGTTCAAGTTTATCTAATTATATTTTGTATGGGACTTACTTTGCTGCATCATGGGAATTATTTCTTAGTGGTGTTGATCTATTAATGGCCAGGCAAGGGTGAGGTGAAGAGCTATTAGTGGTTGAGCTAAATGGGACAAATCCATTCTGTACATAGCATAATTTATCATATCCCTTTTTCTGCAATAATTATGTAATTTGTGTGAAACTATGCAATTACATAATGGCTTCTGAAAAATTATGAGTATGGAATGTTTGTGTCTTCATCTGGATATGATTATGATAATTGCCTGTGGCAAACATTTGTTGATTAAACACAGTGTTCCTGAATTTGACAGTTGTGAAGAAATGCTTGGGTGGGGGCAGTTTCTTCATTTTGTGATCAATGTTGTTATGCATTTCTTTTAGAACTTCGTATTAATAAAAATCCGACGAGTTACATTCATATGTCTTTCTCTACGAGAAAGTTTCATATATACGTTATATGTTACAGTATTCATATAAAAATGATTTCTCTTTTCACGTTTCGCTTAGGAATGCTTTTAAATTCAGCAAGATGTGCTTAGTGCTAACATGAAAAAAATAATATGTTTATTCGTGGTAACAAGGAAGGGGATAAAGGCAAGAACCGCAGACTCTCAAAAATGTCTGTTAGATATCGCTCAGCATGGAATATTTTGAAAGGGTTAGGATGTAGGATGTGTTTATTGGAAGGGGACACCTCTCCACTGTGACCACCTTGATCTATTCTGGCTACGCCCTTAGGAGGCAAAGATGAGGTGAAGGAGCCATAGGAGGTCGGAGGCTCGCAGGCAGAGAGGCCCGCAGAGACACGCAGAAGTCCTTAATATTTCCAGTTTCAACACCCGCGCACCAGTACAGGCGGAGAATCCAGAGAGAGGGCGAGGACAACGCACCCTGGCGTTCACGAATAGAAATCTTTCCAGTGCACAAGCAACTATGCCATCTGCCCGACATCTCCAGCACCGCAGGACCCAAAGACACATCTGAAACGTGAAAGGGAAATAGAAATTGAGTTTTATTTATGGACGCTCTTTAACTACTATGGTTCTTAGCGTCCCATTCTATATTGGGCGTGAAAGACCGGTAATTTTGCTCAGAGGCCTCTTTATCAGGCTTGAGGTTCTTTTACGTGCCGTAAATCTACGACATGGGACCACTTTACTTCCCTTCCGAAGGAAGCCATGCTAAGGATTGCCCTCCGCCGGGTTTGAACCCGCGGCCTTGGGAACTAGAAGCTAGCACGTTACCACTAGTCCACGGTGATATGAGAGGAAATGGGGAAAAGGAGAAATCTTGGTAGGATACATCACCCTTGCATTCACCTAGGCGACCAGGGGAAAACCACGAAAAACGTCATGGTCAGAGTGGGAAGTCACCGAGAATCGAACCCGGGACCTCCCGAATGCGGGCCACAGAATGCGCCTGAGCCATCCCGCTCGGTTTTGAAAGGATTAACAGCTCGAAAAAAGTTTGTAACACTATTGTGTTTTTTCCTTTAGTACGTTTTTGTCTATCTTTTAAAGTTTCTTGTAATTCAAAATTATACAAACATTTAACCAAGAAAACGGATCTTCACAGGATATTCACAGCAAATTCAAGATATACATTTTACTTTTCATGAAAATATCTTAAACATAAAGCAAAACATTTTAATCAAAATCATCAGAGCCATTTTTGAGAAAATAAAGAAATAACAATAACATTTCCATATAGAGGGTAGTTTGGGGTGGATATTTTCTTTAAAATCTTCCTGTCGCATCCTTGGAAGACACTGAACTTAAATACCGAGTTTCGTATTTAGCCGACTTTTTGTTTTTGAGTTATGCTGCTCACAGATACACGGATACACGCACAGGACCTTTTAAAAAATTCTTATTCGGCGGACCTCAAAACGTGTATTTGCAGTGAAATTTCACATAGAACTTTTGGGGGAATGCAATACTTCCTCTACTTACTATTGGTTACTAGAGAAGCTCGTAGTTGTTTCTAATGCTCCCCATATGGTCCAAAACCTTCAGGGGATACCTCATAACACCAAGCGTTGACTGGACCCATTTCTAAGGTGAAGGCACCCAGCGGGGGCAATCCGTTGCCTCCGATGATAGGGTGATGATGAGGATGGCGGTGGAATGAGAGGACCTACAGCTTTTACCGTGCACTCCGAACCATGTTGGCCTTGGGGATACTTCACATGAGCAAGTCAGGTGAAGTCGTGGATAGGGCCGACTTAAAATCGCCATACCAGAGCCAAATATTGAGCCTCGGACCCTCAGTACGAGAGCCAGAAAAGAAATCACTACACTACCCGGCGCCCCAACTTAGTGGAGAAGGTAAAAAGTATAAAACTAATACCGTGTAATGAACGAATTTCCACTGTAATAAGAGAGGAAACACATTGTAATTACGCTTCAGTTTTACGTTGTATCATGTCTTCAAGAATCCTGAAATGTTCCGCTTTTTGGGCACACCTGTCCCTCATTCTTGAACTATGGAGGGGTCGCCTAACGCTGACCTGGCGCCTAGAACTTGTAGCGTTTCTACATTAAACCTTGTTGCTTCTATATGATAATAACGAGAAAGTATGAAATATGCAAGAACATTAATTTTAATATTTCCTATCTAAGAAAAGAAATAAAACTAAAATTATTTAGTAGAATAAGAAAGCTCTTAATGGCACCCATTGCTGAAATTTGGTTAAAATATTAAAAAAATTAAAAAATGCTATAGAACTTTACTTCAATTACAACATGCTTTTTCTCTAAGAGACCTTTAAGGGTCAATACGTGAACATTTAAATGCACAAAAGCACACGGCTAATGGCCTGTATCGGAGCGTAGGGAAGAGGGGCAAGGATCAGGAGGGGGAGGGTTAGTGGTTTGTATACAATAGCGTGTGCGGGAGCACAAGCTTCTTTTCCTTTTTCTCTTCTCTTCTTCTATTGTTTTTTGTGTGCTTTTTGTTGTTCGTTTCTCTGTTTTTTGTTTCCAATTATCAAATATCATTAATTTTAAAGTTCAGTGCGACAAATATGAGTGAATCATGCGGACTACAGTGTAGTATGTACATAAGCACGTACGGACTATCTGACCCGTGCAATGTATGAGTTTCAATATGTAAAATGTTTAAGACCAATAAATACATCACTCTACTCTACTCTTCTTCTAATGCCTTTACTCGACTTTTATTTTTCTTGCACTTTTGCAAATTCAAAAATGTTCCAGACGGTGTTGTTCGTAGCCAATCTTGTACAAATTTTCAGCAGAAACGCAAAGAGAATGAAAACCTGACATAGGTTTTTGCTACACTTTTAACTTGCTCAATATATGGCATAATTAATACGACCATTGAGGATAAATTGTTACAAAACTATATGTAAAGGTTTAGTTTTTTTTCAACACAACCAGAAGAGTGACAAAAATACCTGTACGCCAGTTTTCTGTATTAATGTTTAAGTAATATGTTAGTATTTTTACCTTTTCAAAATTACTATTTCTCCATTGTGTGTAACACAGGATTGATTAACATAATAAAAGTAAAATATTTTTTCTCTAAAAAATATTAAAAATATCTGTATGAAATTTAAAAAACACTTGTAAGCATACAAGTAGAGCAGCATGTGACAACATTTTAAAAATACTTAGATAAGAATTGCAAGATTTAGGAAGTTCACCTCTTGGTACCCTTAAATAATTAAACTTAGAGCATACATTTTCTATTTTTCCCCCCAGAAATGTGTTCTCTTTATTTCTTGAAATATTTAGGTATTTGCGGATTTATTACCTGCACAAAAGTTGAGAAAATGTCTTTCTAATCCAGGGTACAATGAAACTTCATGTTAAGAACAATACTACAATGAGATCGCACGGTTGCTCCCCCACCGGACGCCGCAGCTCGGACTCCAGTCGAACCAATTATAATATCCGCGCAACCACCTCACATTCTCGTGGTTACAGCTGCAACCACAATGATAATAATTACATACCTTATCACAAAAGGGTGTTGGAAATGTTTTTCTTCTCTATCCACACATTTCTGGCATATTCTCAGGAAATTTTCATTCCAATTTGAGAGTTCAATATCCGAAATTGAATCAATTTTTCGCCTGATGTTTTCTTTTAGTTCTTCCAATGTATGTTTTTTTTGCACACACTTTATTGTTCAAGTCCACCCATAGATGAAAATCGCATACAGTTAACTCAGGGGATCCTGTATACCATAATCCTTTACTAATTACTCTATCTTCAAAACATTTCATAAATTAAACTTAATGATTCATCATTGTAAGCGCGGTAGCAAAAGTCTTGTTGGACATGTAACGTCGGTCAGCTGTTCAAAACTGGCGTAAGTCATTCCTATACCTCTCTGCATATGTTGTTTGCTCATAAAATATAAATTCTATTATTCTGTATTCATTTACGCACACGACACAACAATTTTCGTGTTATGCAGGGGAATCTCGTGTGTAAAATCGGGTTTCTCTATGCTTCAGCATCTCTTATTTTACGACGGATCAGAACCATGTATATTGAACCACGCTTCGTCAAAGAAAGATAGTAAGGGTGGGTCAATTCTCTGTCATTGACATTTCGCAAAATCCAATTACAGAAATTTATCCTACTCTGATGATCACGTGAAAAATAAAGATATGCAGCAAACTCCATACATTAGAAGATCTAAAAGAAAATGTGAAGCGAGGTATTCACTGAATTGAACTCACCAGTGTAGGTGGAAATTTTCTGAAAAGATGTTAGTAATGTGTGGGTAGAGGAAAACACTTTCAACATATCTTATGATAAGCTATGTGCTTGTATCCTTGTAGTTGTAGCTTTAACTATAAGAACGTGAGGTGGTTGTGCGGGTATTAACATTTTCGGCGTGTTTCCGACGGTCGGCGCGCGAGTTGCCGTGCGGTGGCCACAGTGTGAAGGAAAACCACTGTATATAAAGTGGACTAGCTTTATTCGTAATCTTTAACTGTGTCGCAGTAATCTATTCGTGTTATCTTATTTGCTGAGCGCCTGTTATTGTTTTACTATTTTGAATTTTGGGTTCTTTGTCCTCCGGCTAGCTATTATTACTCAGTCGAGCAAATATCTCTGATCAGGGCGTGTAAAGGAAAGGAGTTGTTACTAAAAGATAACACTGATAAAAGAATTTGTTTTCACACTTTTATTGCCGTCGCACTTAATTAATAGTTCACATCTGTAATCTTTATACACGCCTGACTGAAACTGTTATATTTCCGAATATAATTACTGTCGTACGCTTACTTTACAGTATGTAACTAACTTTACGACGCGAGAGATTCTGTAGAATTGCATAATGTGTACCTCATGAATGCTTCCTTAGAACTGCCTGACGTGTAACTCGCGAGAGAGATTTCTTAGAACTGCGCGATACTTGCTTCTAGCTCAAGAATTTATACTCCCTCACCCCGATATGCCTACACATTATAATAGAGCTGCTATTGGTTACTAAATCGCGCCAACATTACAGTCTGTTTTATAAGCCAATCATAATTACTAAAACATATGCTCTAGGGAAGATATTCCCACCATTTCTAAAGAAAGGCGCGCTACCCTGACGTCATTTGTTTGTCTCTTCTAATTGATAAACAACTCATCCCATCGCTTCATTGTTACCCACTCCTATTGTCAGTTTCAGTGAGGCCGTGTAAACTTATTTCCTAACAATGCTTATAGCTAACAAACATCTAAAATCATTGTCATACAATAATGTTAATTTACACTACAATCACTCTGGCATTCACAGTGTTGTGATATAAAATACTCCCTCAACTGTGCACTTCGGGGCCTTTGATGCACCACTGAAGAACATCTAGCCATCGCAAAACACCTGTGTGATAATCTGGAAAATTTATGAGAGATGACATCAACAGGTGAAGCAGAAGCAAGTTTAACGTCCGAATCATGTGGAACAAATGCATTCGATAGGGCTCACGATTACCTTAATTTTATAGCAAAGCAGGAGTTTGCAACAAATGAGGATGAGGCTTCTGTTTGGGAAAGTTAACATGTGTAGGAACAGGATAGGGATGCTAATATATGTATATGGGCCCAGCAGGGGGGTGTGAGCCCCATTGTTCAGCTCCTCATCGCGGCAGGAAACAGGTTTTATTATGACGCAGTCACAACATCTCACAAGTGCCCATACGTGTGGTCCATTCCACAGGAAAAAGATCCTTTCTGGTCCATGAACCTCTGATATTACTATTACACGACCATAACTGACACTCAAGGGCCGTAAACCGAATGCTTTGTCAAACAAAGTGAAACTGCTCGCTTACTCAGGCTGTCCTTGTAGCAGTACATATGCAGAGGGGGAGGGGGGAGCTATACGTAATGCAGTGGCATTCTGTTGTACGATTAACCGAATCCGTATTGTAAACAATGTGAGACGTTAATTTAAACGAATTTATATTTCACCCTATTTGGGGGTCATATTAATTAGATTTAATTCTGATATAATAATAATTTTATTTTCTCTAGGTAAAAGCAGGTATCACATTTCACCCAAAAGCTTAGTAGTGAGGTTTCAACATGATTACGTGTTTTGAAGTCTCCAGATCCCTTTCCATTCTATCGGAAAAAAATTTGATGTGATACATTCACATGACTTTCTGTACCCTTTATCGTTTATTAGCGGGTATACAAAATATTCTTACTATAGCTTATTTTTCTATCTACTACATTTTAATCCAAATTATAGCTACATTACTATTTAGTTATAGATACAAAGAGAACAGCGATATTCAAATGTTTAAGAACCCGACGCTATATGCTGCCTTAAAATTCCATACTGTTTCCTTGCAATCGCGAGAAACAACTGAAAATCGATGGGACTTTGAAAGAATGACAAGTATTGAACAATTCGAACCTTTAATAACGGATATCTCAGAAACGTCTAATGCCAAAAAAGAACTAATTTTAAGTAAATTTTGTGTTTTAAAGTGATCTACATTTTTTGTGTGGTACATTTTCGTCTATCGTTTATCGATTACAAGTTTATACAAAATTCTTTCCGAATGAAGAGGACTTCCTAGGCTATTCCCAGAAAATTCAACATATAAATTTCATTTGTCATGTAAATTTCTTTAATATATGGCATTTTAATCAAAATCGTTAGAGCCATTTTTTAGAAAATCAAAATTTTCGAAAAATGTTCTACGTAAAGCGTAGTTGGGGGGATTTTCTTGAAAATCTTCGTGTCACATTCATGGAAGATACTAAACTCACATACCAAGTATGGTATTTATCCGACTTTTCATGTTTGAGTTATGCTGTTTACAGACACACACACACACGGACCTTTTCTAAAAGTGCTTTTTCGGATTCAGGGCCTCAAAACATGTATTTCCGGTGAAATCTCGGTACCGAATTTTTGGGTGAAATGCAGCACTTCCCTTACTTACTATACGTAGTAGAGAAAGTAACAAAAAAAGAAAGAAAAAAAAATGATGTGTTACACTCACATGACTTTCTCTGTTCTTGTACAATCTAATTTTACAAACGCTTATTCTCCATCAATTTCATGTTAATCGATATAAACAATATCTTATTGCTAATTTTCTTGTAGGTGCAAGGGGAATATGGTAGGCTTAAGCGATAGTCAAATATTTTAAGAGCTGGTTGCTATGTGGAGTATTCCATTCTTTTGCATGTCCAGGACATTTAAAAAAAATCTGATGTGTTACACTCACATGGCTTTCTCTACTCTTGTACAAACTATTTTTACAAACGCTTATTTTCCATCTACTTCATGTTAATCGAGATAAACATTTGCAGACTCTATCTTATTGCTAATTTTCTTGTAGATGTAAGGGGAAAATATATTTACAAGGGCAATATAGAAAAACAGTAGCCTTTAAGCACATACATATCTCTTAATAGCTGGTTGCTAGGTGCAGCACCATTCGCTTTGCCACAGATTAATATTCTTTGCATATCGAAGACAAAAAAATGAATAACGAATTCCCATTTGAGAAAAGTATTGAAAAATTTAAGGGAGTAACAAGTAATATCTCGAAAATGGTTCACTCAACAAAAAAAAATGTATATTACCCAAATTGTGTATTTTAACGCGATCTACATTTTTGTGTAGTAAAATTTTGTCTATCTCTTATGGTTTACGAGTTATGCAAAAGTCGTTCACAATAAAGAATACTTTTGGAGACATTCCCAGGAAATTCAAGATATACATTTTATTTGTCATCAACATATCTTAAACATATGATATTTTAATCAAAATCGTTAGAGCCATTTTTGAGAAAATTAAAATTTTCGAAAAATCTTCCATGTAAAGGGTACTCTGGGTTGGGGGGATTTTCTTGAAAACCTTCGTGTCGCATCCTTGGAAGATACTGAACCCAAATACCAAGTTTGGTGTTTATCCGACTTTTCGTTTCTGAGTTATGCTGTTCACAGACACACACAGACACACACACACAGACACACACACGGACATGTTTCCAAAAATGCTTTTTTTGGATTCAGGGGGTCTCAAAACATGTATTTCCGGTGAAATCTCGGTATCGAAATTTTGGGTGGAATACAATACTTCCCCTACTTACTATACGTAGTAGAGAAAGTAAAAACATAAAAAAACAAACAAATAAGAATTCCCGTTTGAGAAAAGGTATAAGCATTGGAAAATTCAAACAAATAACAAGGAATATCTCGGAAATGGTTCATTCCACAAAAAATGTATAAGAAACAAATTGTGTATTTTAATGAGATCTACATTTTTTGTATAGAAAAACTTCGTCTATCATTTACGGTTTACCAGTTATGCAAAAGCCATTCAGTAAGAAGAGGACTTTTGGGGAAATTCCCAGAAAATTCAAGATATACATTTTATTTATCATGAAAATATCTTAAATATATGATGTTTTAATCAAAATCGTTAGAGCCAATTTTGAGAAATCAAAATTTTCGAAATATGTTCCATGTAAAGGAACACATGTACTCTGTGGTAGGGGAGATTTTCTTGAAAATGTTTGTGTCGCATCTTTGAAAGATACTGAAGATAATTACCAAGTTTGGTATTTATTTGACTTTTCGTTTTTGAGTTGTGCTGTTCACAGACACACACAGGGATCTTTTTCTAAACGTGCTTGTTTGGATTCAGGGGCTTCAAAACATGTATTTCCGGTGAAATCTTGGTATCGATTTTTTGGGTGGAATGTAATACATCCCCAGTTACTAAACGTAGTAGAAAAGGTAACCAAAAAAATCTGATGTGTTACACTCACATGACTTTCTCTACTCTTGTACAAACTATTTTTACAAACGTTTATTCTCCATATGCTTCATGTTACTCGAGATATCGAGTTATCAATCTTATTGCTAATTTTCTTGTAGATGCAAGGGGAACATGGTAGGTTATAAGCGATAGTCAAATCTTTTAAGCGCTGGTTGCTATGTGGCGCATTCTTTCTGTTTGCATATCCAGGACATTAAATTGAATAACGAATTTGAGAAAAAGTATAAGTATTGGAAAATTTAAGGAAATAACAAGCAATATCTCGAAAATGGTTCACTCAACTAAAAAAATGTATATGACCCAAATTGTGTATTTTAACGCGATCTACATTTTTTGTGTAGTAAAAGTTTGTCTATCTCTTATGGTTTACCAGTTATGCAAAAGTCGTTCACAATAAAGAATACTTTTGGAGACATTCCCAGGAAATTCAAGATATACATTTTATTTGTCATAAAAATATCTTAAACATATGATATTTTAATCAAAATCGTTAGAGCCATTTTTGAGAAAATTAAAATTTTCGAAAAATCTTCCATGTAAAGGGTACTCTGGGGTGAGGGGATTTTCTTGAAAACCTTTGTGTCGCATTCTTGGAAGATACTGAACCCAAATACCAAGTTTGGTGTTTATCGGACTGTTCGTTTCTGAGTTATGCTGTTCACAGACACACACACAGACACACAGACACACACACACGGACATGTTTCCAAAAATGCTTTTTTTTAATTCAGGGTGTCTCAAAACATGTATTTCCGGTGAAATCTCGTTATCGAAATTTTGGGTGGACTACAATACTTCCCCTGCTTACTATACGTAGTAGAGAAAGTAAAAATTACAGCTGACGGAGTTGTACAGTCGAGGCTACCTCTAACTTTTAAATGGAAAATGTGATTTGTTATATTCACACGACTTCTTCAACTACTATCCTTACAAAAGCTTATTCTTCAATGTTCTTCATGTTAATTGGGATAAACATTTGCAGTAATGATTTTATTATACATATCGTTACAGGTACAAATACAGCAGGGTTAAGTGATAGTCACATTCATCGCTATGTGACAGTTTTGAAATTTCATTCTCTTTGGAAGACCACGAGCCACAAAGTGTTACACAAAACAGTTACTTTGCAGTTTTAAAAAAGCTTAAAGTTTTGAAAATTCAAACCAATAGTAAAGAGAGTTTTGTCTATTTCTTACAGTTTACAAGTTGTAAAAATTCATTCACAGTTAAGAGGCCTTCACAGGCTACTCCCAGTACAACCAATATGTACATTTTATTTGTCACGCAAATATCTTAAACATGTGGTATTTTAATCAAAATAGTTAGAGCCATTTTTGATAACATAAAAAATAATGAAACATGATTTATACTAAGGAAATTTGGGGTGGGAAGATTTTTTTAAAAATCTTCGTGTCGCATATTTGGAAGATATGGACTAGGACTAGGAGCGAAGGGGGACTTGGCACCTCGATCTATAAGATGTGCCTAAAGCCCCTGACGGGATGCACCCGGGAGGGGTAAGGTGAAAGGAGACAGAGGGTGGTTGGACCAGGAGGCACGATGGGGCAGAGGGCAGGGTCCCTACCTTTTACAGACTGAAACTCTCCCAATTGCATCCCCCTGGGGGTCCGGGAATCGGAGACCGCCCCATTCCGGGGGACGAAGGGTTGTATAGAGCATCCTTTTCCCGTAACATCCAACGCGGAGACTACCCCCGACACTTTCAACCCTGAAACAGACCAAACAGATAAAAGATGAAGTGAAATGAGAATGTAGGTGAAATGGATGGACAGAAAATTCGGGGGATGTAGTGAACCTCCCCAGTATTCGCCTAGCAACCCGGAGAAACGGGGTTTGGGTCGGGAAGGTCGGCGCGGAAGTCGAGCCCACGACCTCCCGAATGCGAGCCGCTTGAGCCATCCCGCTCGGTTGGAAGACACGGAACTTGAATACCAAGTTTGGTGTTTAAACGACTTTTTGTTTTTGATGATAACTATGTTCACACACACGTGCGGACCTCTTTCTGATTTATTTTTAAACTTAGGGAATTCCAAAAAACATGTATTTTCAGAGATATTTAGGTATCACAGTTTTGGGTGGAATGCAATAATTCATCTATTTAGTAAGTAGTAGAGAAGGTAAAAAAGAAACAAAAAGAAATTGACAATGTTACCGACAATTTAACTTCATGGAACTTTGAGTACTGTCCTTAGTTTTCATTCATATTCTTTACAGACACGGATGATAATAGCTTTGTTTGTTTTTTAAATGTGCTTTAACGTTTATTTTATTAAGTATATTCCATTAAAGTAGTGATATCACGGTTTTTAACCCAGCCCTATTTTGCTCAACCTCAAGGGCAAGGAAAGCAAACAAGAATCTGACTTTTGTTCTCCGATTTGGATCAAGAGTCCATTGAACGATTCTCAATCTACTGGCTCTGAAATGCGGCGGAATTCCTTGATTTGTTCCGCAAACCTTTGTTGCATGTTCAGGACACTTTGGTACATCCTGGAGCCTACACTTGTTGTGGCTGCTGGCAGGGGGTTTTTGTCCTTTACTTTTTAATGATGTTATTTATGTGAGCGTTCCCCACATGGGGTAAGGGTCGCTTTCCATTGCTAGATCGCCTGGTGTGAACGTTCTTCCAGCAGCACCTGTGATGCTGAAGGACGTGCTGACGTACTGTGGCATTGTGGCGACTAACGGCTCTTCAACACTAAGTTTACAAACTACAACTTTTGTTGGAGGTGCTGAATCAACAAATTACCATTTTTAAATTAGAGCTTGCCATTATGTTACTTTTAATATCGCACGCACCCTCTAAAAGTCAGTCAAGTTTTAAATTCACATAGATCCTGTAACACTTATTACTTGGTTGGCCAGTGGGTTTTAGTTTTTAGAGAAAATTGGGAATATTTCACATTAATATTATCCATTATTTTTGCCACACAACAATGCCTTCGTATGTTCTCAATAGCACCTTTCGTTTACTCTAGGATAGCGGTTCCCAAACTTCTTGCACACGCGACCCCCTTTTCGATAATGAAATTATTGGCGACCCCTCCATTCACTTCGCTGCTTAATCATTAATTTGGAAGTTTTCGCGCACAGTTCAACAACTTAAGTGCGACGTTAAAGGATAAATTAATTGAGCTTTCTTCAGACCAAAGTTTAAAACTGACTTTCCAGAAGGAAGGTGTGTATCAGTTCTGGCTAGCAAGAAGAACAGAATACCCTGGTGTCTGCCGCACTAAACGTACTTATTCCATCCTGCACCTCATATCTCTGCGAAATTGGATTTTCGTCAATGATGAACATCAAGACTAAATCTAGGAATAGATAATGTGTGCAACTAATATACAGCCAGACATTGAACGATTAATAGCAACCAGGCTCATACTTATCACTAATCTTTCTGAAGTGCAGTGAAATAATTAATGTTTACATAAAATTGTACATGTGCATTTACTGTGAAATTGTAGTATTAATATGCTTCTTAAATACAAAACATGATTCTGTTTAAATGTAATAGGTGACTAAATTCCATTTTCCCCATTGTTATAATAATAATTAACAATAAACATGATTTATTAATAATTCCAAATATCTAAATATCAGATAAAATACCGCGGCCCCCTTGAGGGTCGCGACCCACAGTTTGGGAACCGCTGCTCCAGCATAAGCCACCAAAACTCGTTCTTTAAGAAACCCTGCAAGTAAAAATTAATCTGAATGAGATCTAGAGATTTTTAATTGTTTTCAAGAATGTGGATAAAGAATGAAGGCTGTTTTATTAATTTTTATCGGTTTCAAGGTGTATAAACACTAAAATGAACCCTTTTGCCTTAAAATAGCATTGGACGAGTTTTATACGGTAGCTTCTTAAGATCATGCACTAATAATAATAAAATGCAAACAAATAATTTTAGGAAAAGGTCGTTGTATATGTCAGAACTCGACAAAACTAAAAAATGAAAAGTATGATAAATACAACCTCATGCTTAAGGCAAGCGCCTTTTAAGAATCCATTTTAAGAAAAAATAATCATAAAACACCTCCCACATCGAATAAACCTTTACATGGATTTTTTTCGTTACATTTCATTTTAAAAATGGCTGCAACTTATTAACGAGAGTATCATGTTCTTTTATTATTCAGTTTATTATTCCATTGCCTTTAACTGTAATGATCATATCGGCGGCCTTTTACCTTAGGAACATATTGCCTTATTGACAATGGTGTTAACTTGTATGCACTTATCGTTGGATTTCTAGACTTTTTTGAGTTTTGTACATTAGATTACTCACAAATTCACAATCTCATTCACTTTTTGAACTCTGGGGAGGATAGGGAATAATCTTGGCTAGAGAAATATTCCCAACTCCCAGTCGGGAATCGAATCAGGGACTCCTCACACAGATCATAATGGTGTAATTTGGAATTGCTTACTCATTGCATGATATCATGAGAGACAAAAGAATGACAACTTAGCACTTCAAAAACTATATGATTAAGCACTGGAAAAATCAATCCAATAGCACAATAGTTGGGAAATTGTTAATACCACAAGTCTATTTTTACTTTCTCTACTACGTATAGTAAGTACGGGAAGTATTGCGTTCCACCCAAAAATTCGATACCGAGATTTCACCGGAAATACATGTTTTGAGGACCTCTGAATCCCAAAAAAAATCATTTTTAAAAAATGGTCCGTGTGTGTCTGTGAATAGCATAATTCAAAAACGAAAAGTCGGATAAATACCAAACTTGGTATTTAGGTTCGTATCTTTCAAAGATGCGACACCAAGATTTTCAAGAAGATCCCCCACCCCAGTCTACCTCATTTTTCGAAAATTTTGATTTTCTCAAAAATTGTTCTAACGATTTTGATTAAAATATCATATGTTTAAGATATTTTGATGGCAAATGAAATGTACCTCATGAATTTTCTGGGAATGTCCCCAAAAGTTCTCTTTATTCTGAATGACTTTTGCATAACTGGAAAACGCAAGCGGTAGATAAAATTTTACTATACAAAAAATGTAAATCTCGTTAATACACACAAGTTATGTCATATACTTCTTCTTCGTTTTTTTTCCTTCTTTTTTTGCCGAGTGAACCATTTCCTAGATTTCCTTGTTATTTGTTTGAATTTTCCAATACTTATACTTTTTCTCAAATGGGAATTCATTATTCGTTTTTTTAATGTACTGGACATGTAAAGAGAATGGAATGCTCCACATAGCAACCAGCTCTTAAAAGATTTGACTATCGCTTAAAGCCTACCATATTCCCTTTGCACCTACAAGAAAATTTGCAATAAGATAGTTTCTGCAAATGTTTACCTCGATTGACACGAAGTAGACGGAGAATAAGCGTTTGTACAAATAGTTTGTACAAAAGCAGAGAAAGTCATGTGAGTGTAACACATCAGAATTTTGTTTTCCATTTATATCCCCACTTTTAACGTCAATGGTCGTATCGGTGACCTTTGGAACATATTGCCTTTCGACATTGGTGTGTTAGCTCTTACATAATTGTAATTGGATTACCGTTCTTTCTTTGGGTTTTATGCATTAGATCACACACAGATTCCAGTCTCTGGGGAGAATAGGGAATAATCTTGGCTAGAGAAAACTTCCCACCCCAGAAGAAAATTGAACCCGGACCCCTCACACAACAGGCAGGTGCTCATAATAGGTTTCTGCTTAGGTCTGAAAGCCTCTGAAAGCTAATCGTAGAAAATTAAAGATAAACATATTATTGTTGATGAAAATATCTCAAACATAGGTTGCTTAAATCAAACTCGTTAGAGTAGTTTTTGGGAAAATAGAATATAACAACACTTTACCATGTAAAGGGTAGTTTTGAGTGCAAGAAATTTCCTGAAAACCTTCGTGTCCTATCCTTAGAGGATGTTGGAGTGAATACCAAGCTTTTATCCGGCTTTTCGTTTTTGAGTTATGCTGTTCACAAACACACGGACACGATAATACAGATAGTTGGACAGACAGAAACATACACATATAGACATTTTTATAATTCTTTTTGGGTTCAGTGGACTTCAAAACGCGTATTTCCGTGAAATCTCGATTTTGAATTTTTGGGTGGATTATACAGGGTGAACCATTTAAGTTCAGATTTTACAATATCTCTAAAACTAAGCGTTGTAGAAAGAAATGTCTTTAATAAAAGTTGCCTGATATTATGGGGGAAAGTAAATGCCATTAGTCGTATTTTATTTGGAGGATGTTGTGGTGGTCATTTTAGGACCAATTTAAATTGGTCCCAATTATGGGTTTCCATTTAAAAAAATTCAATTGATCCAAAAATGACCATCCTAACATCCTCCAAACAAAACACGATTACTGGCATTTACTTTTCTTCATAATATCAAGCAACTTTTATCAGACATTTTTTTCTAAAACGCTTAGTTTTGGAGATATTGTACAGTCTCAAATTAAATGGTTCATCCTGTATAACACTTCCTATGCTTATCATGGGTAAGCGGGAGAGAGAGTGTGTAAAGGTAAAAGAAAGAGAAAGGGATGTGTAGAAGGTTAGTTTCATTTCATTTAGCTACCCATAAAGTATTAAAAGGGATTTGCTTGCACACATAAAATAGAGAAAATCAGCATTTTTATGCGAATATGTCTTAGGCGTATATGATGAATTTTGACAAGAAGTACTGTTTATTCTCTCCTAACTGACCTCGAAGATATTCTCTGACGCTTTAACACACCTACACGGTGATAAAAATAATGATTGAAGAGCACATAAAATATCAGTTAATAGTATTTTTCCATTGGTATATAATCGCGCACCTGGAAGACCTACAATTCAACAAGCAGTTCATAACATTAGAAGCTGGCACACATGAGTAACAGAAATACTACACCTTGGAGAGTTCGATAAATGCCACATTCCTTTTGGATACGGCAATTCATTAAGATACCCGCTCCCCCTCAGCTATTACTGCATCATTTGTATGCTTTATCCAGACACTATGAGGTAAAAACAAACTCATCTTACTGTCTCATATAAAAACACAGTAAATAAAACTACGCACCACCCTCTGCGTGCAGTTTGCTGAAGTGGAACACAGTGGAGCTTAGGAGCGGCGACACGCATCAAAAGGATCCAGTTAACGCTCAGCGCATAAATACTGTACTTACCTCTTTGTACACTCGCTTATACTCATTATCATTTACACATAATAACCATGTTTAAATATATAACTAAATAAAGCCCTAGGATCCAGCTAACGCTCAGCGCATAAATACTGTACTTACCTCTTTGCACATTCGCTTATACTCATTATCACTTACACATAATAACTATGTTTAAATATATAACTAAATAAAGCCCTATTTTGCACAATTTCTCCATGAAAAAGTATTTTTAATGGCAGTATAGCGTAAAACTGAAATACATTATACTTTTATTCTCAAATACGACACATTTATTAGACATTATTTTAATAATCTATCCAGTCTCTATTCTTGTCCAATATCTGATTTAGTGCCTAGGCACTGAATCACTCGTCGCCCTCTGGGAGCAATGTTACGAAATGTGGGAACATATGCGTTTAGGGTCAGAGTCCTTCCAGCACCTAAGCGATTGTGTGTCTAGGTGGCTAAACAGGTACTGGGCATGAATGTAGATTGGTCAGATTATTAAAATAATGTCTAGTATAAGTGTCCTCTTAGAGAGTAAAAAGTATAATTTACTTCAGTTTTACATTATATTGCCATTAAAATACTTTTCATGGAGAAATTGTGCAAAACAGTGTTTTATTTAATTGTATGCTTAGATTGGACAGATGATTCCATTAAAGTATAGTAAATATTTACTCTTAGAGAGTAAAAAGTATAATGTACTTCAGTTTTACATTATATTGTCATTAAAATACTTTTCATGGAGAAATTGTGCAAAACAGTGTTTTATTTAATTGTATGCCTAGATTGGACAGATGATTCCATTAATGCATAGTAAATATTTACTCTTTGAGAGTGAAATGTATAATGTATTTCTGTTTTACATCATGTTGCCACTAAAAACATTTTTTTTTCGTGGAGATATTGTGCAAAGCATGGTTTTATTTAGTTAGGTATTACTTTAAGATGATTATTATAAGTGATGAAGAATAAAGATATTGCTCAAAGTTATATATACATATGTTAATAATCTAGAACTGTGCATGTAAAACAGGACGCCACTGCATGCGCGAAAATGTAAACAGGTACAAGCACTTCCTCGTCGCTATACATCCTCCTCTGTGAAGACCAGTAATATGCTTCCCAAAGCTGCGGAGCAACATAAATGGAAACGAGTTACAAGAACGGTATAGTTAAGGTGAGCTGCGTAAAGCAAAAATTAATGCTTTGAATGTATTTACACTCAGTAAGTCAACTTACCTGGAATTCCAACAAATAATGTTGTAGAGAAAGCGAAATGGATGGCCGGAAACGTAAACAAAACCTAGGGTTCTACTTTCTGTATATTTTAAACCATTAATTACACCCCATCCGTTTAGTAAGCAAGCTGGTGAAATTTAGATTGACGATGGATTATTTGTGCAACAACGAAATCGACGCGTTTAGACATATAGGTATAGGTAAGAATAGCTTTAATTTGCACAGGTATTCCAATACATGTTATTATATCATTAAGAAATTCTGTGTGTCTCATTTGAGGAATTAAAGCTTATAAGATCCTTCACTCGGTATACCCACTCGATTGCGCCATTCAAAGCAGCATTAATAATAATAATAATAATAATAATAATAATAATAATTCGTTGCCTTTTAATTGCCACGAGACCCGATACACGTTTGTGCATGGACCACAACCCGCGTATAACGTCACGTCCATCCCTCCGGTTTAAAGTGGTTTCACTTTAAGTTCAAAGGAGTTGTAAACAGGATCACGTGACAAGGAAGCGTCTCATTGGCTGCTGGGTGAACTACAACTTTTTCCGCTTAGAAATCGTCTCTTCCTCTACACAAAACAGTTCGCTTCAGATTCTAACATTTTGAGTTATTCTTGTGTATAGAAATTTAAAACACTCCCCTTGTAACAGTTCTTTTTATGAAACAAAATGTAATCGTTCAGATTCCCCTACAAATAACAGAACCGTTATAGCAGAAGGCTTATGAGTGTATGCGCAGGCTCTGTAGTTCGTTTCCGGATAAATCGTCAGTTGTGCATGTGTTGAGACAATATTACTCTAAGAGTGCCATTACTACAGGTTGAGCCAAAAAGCTACGAACCGCCTGCGCGATGTTTTTTCCTGTTCGCGTCCTCGGCGATCTTTGCCGTATGCTGCTATCATAGAAAGGCGCGGATGAAACCATACATTTTTAGAACTGCTTTTAAAGGCTTTACTTACCAACTATATGAAAGGAAATGCTGAAACTGGCCACCGTCGTTGTCCATACATTTTTGGCACCTTTAAAAGTAGTTTTAAAAATGTTGTATGGTTTCATCCGCGCCTTTCTATGATAGCGGCAGACGGCAACAAGCGCCGAGGACGTGGACAGGAAAAAACACCGCGCAGGCGGTTCGTAGTTTTTTGGCTCACCCTGTAAGAATCCTTCACCCCTGTGAGGAAACATAAACAAGGAAAACTTTTGAAAAGTGAAGAGAGAATATGATTAAATTAAATGTTTTTAACACATTCTAGAAAATTATCTACCTTTAATCGACAATGAAAGTGGTTAGCTGTTGTTTAGAAATAACATCACTGTTAGTGATGCAGAATCATTGATCGGATTGTTTGCGTCGCCTTTGTTTTCTGTTGTATTTTCTAACCTGTAGTGCTCATCATTTTCTTAACTCGTTTACTCATAAAAGTTTAAAGCAAAAGTGGTGCACTGATATTAGTCATTAAATGAATGATTTCTAAAGCCAAAAGTTAAGAATTTAAGAGTAGTTTTATCGAGTATCTTTAATCAGAGGTGGAATAGTAGATAGGTAGAGCTGCCAAACTGTTCAGGTACCACTTTCGTTTATTTACTCTTGGTATTGTCTTAGAAGCTTAGATTTTAAGGCTAAATATAGGAATAAGACATACAAAACGCTTAAACGCATGATCACCAAGCTGCGGAATGTGCTGTATTTGCATGCTATCTGGAGCAATTCCCTAGTTCCCGTCAGACATCTCGTGGTAATGCCGTGTGCTCGGCGGAGTGATACATTAAGGTTTATTTACTTCTACTTTAAACTTAGAGGGAAACGGATATAGCTATACTACTACGGTCCAGGCACTAACTGTCAACCGGTGCAGAATCTTTCATTCGCTTTACAGAGTAAAGAGGTTTAACGGTTGTAATGTTAAGTCGTAAATGCAGTAAGCCTGCGTTCCATGCTCTAGCGAACTCTGTTAAAAATTCCTGGTGTGTTTCGTATTTGGTCAAATTCAGTTTGGATATGTCCTCTCAAAATGTCAACATCAGGTACAGGATTCGCATAAACCAAGGACTTCAAATGTCCCAGACGAAGAAATCCATTGGATTCAAATCAGGCAATCGAGCAGGCCATACAATGGGTCCCCTTCAACCAATCCATCATTCAAAAACTTACGAACTATCATACTGAAATGAGCTGAATCACCATCGTGTAAAAACCACATCAGTCGTTGGGTGATGTCCAGAGGCACATTATCAGCTAAGTGATGCAACTCATTTCTGAAAAACTGGAGATAGGTTTGCCCATTCAGACGCGGAGGGAAGAAGTAGCGACCAATAAGGTGATCAAGAATGATTCCACTCCAAACGTCGAGAGAGAACCTCTGTTGATGGTTGTCCTGTCGTACTTCATTGGGATTTTCAAATGCCCGTTATGAGTGTTATTAAAATTGAAGACGCCTCGCGAGTAAAACCAGCCGCATCCGTGAATAAGATACAGGCTAGGAAATTGATGAACACAGCGCACTGCTGTAACATGACTTACAGAAACGTCTTCTTGGCTCTAAGTCCATCTCATTTAATCCTTGCACACGTTGAAGGTGATGCGGGTACAGAAGATTTTCATGCAGAATTCTCCAGTCATATGACTAACTCTTTCCCTTACAGCCATACGTCTTGTGCTTTGTGATGAGTCTGCATCCACAGCACGAAGAACTCGTTCTTCAAGCTCAATGCCTCGTACCGCTCTTGGTCTCCCAACATCCCTAGTATTCCTCTCAAATGCGCCATTCTCTCTCAAGCGTTGATGAATTCGTGCCAATGTTCTTGCACACGGTAACGGACTGTCAGGGCACTTTTCTGCATAAAGTTCACGTGCTCGTGCTGCATTGCCGTCTGCACGGCCATATGTATAGTGCATATCCGTCTGTTCACTCATGGAATACATCTTCTTTGACCTATAACAACGAAACGGTTGATTTTCAGATCTATGTACGCATTAACTTTTTTTACTGTTTTGATGTCAGGAACACGTCCTCCAAATAAATGACACCAATAAAGATACATCCTGTCTAATGAAGCGAATGAGGCATTATTTCCCCGTCCCTTCAAATCAACGTATTGGCGTACACCCAAGTTCCAAGCGCAATGAACTCCAAGGTCTTATAATAATAAACGATAAAATTAGTAAATCGTATATGCATTTATAAATAAGTAATATAGAAGGTAGAAGATTTTGTTCTATTTATAGAGTATTAATGCTTCATACATTTCACGATTTAACGTGCTTTGAAGGGTTGTAATATGAAAGCGCTTGGGATGATATAAATGGGAAGGTCAGACATGAGCAAAATTCACATTCGGTTACTAAACACACCTCAAAGAAGCAGATCGTGGGAATGGTGGCCGCTAGGAAACCTGGTAAGCATACTCGTATGTGATAAGCAAACCTTCCTGCGTAAACTGATTTCTCTGTCGACATACTTTATTTATGGAAAGCGAAATTAAAGTTGCATTTCGTTATTACCAAGCGTTCAAAAACTGAATTTTTACATTATTGTACTTGCACTAGTGTTGGAGTTCCTCTTCAAAGTCTGTTTCTCCTTCTCTCTTTTATTTCAGGTTGAAAAGATGACTTGTTCACTACTCTGCGCATGTTTTGTTCCTGTCTTCAGATCCGCAGGTCTGTCCAAGCATGCTTATCGTCGATAAAGGCTGGAGGGTAAGGAGAGGAAACAGTTGTATATTTAATGAGTCCACAATGATTATTTACGTTTCTTCTTAGACACAATTTTTATGAACCTCCATCTGTGTAATTACAAGTGAGAAAATAAGTCAAATGCCAAAATGCAATTTTTTAATTCTTGATTTTATAGGCGCTGATACTTCCTGTTTGCTTCTGTGTGTGTGTGCGTGTGTGGGGGTGTCTATCTGTGAGAAACATAACTCAAAAACGAGAAGTCGGATAAATATCAAATTTATTACTAAGTTCAGCGTCTTCCAAGGATCTGAAATTAATCTTTATGTGGAACATTTTTCATTATATCGGATTTTCTCAAAATCGGTTACAGTCGACAGTAGTGGTTAAAATGCCATGTGCTTAAGATATTTATATAATTAATAAAATGCATATTTTGAATTTTCTGCGAACCCCCTACAAAGTTTTCTTCATTCGCACTGAGTTTTGTATAATTTTGCCTACGAGGTAGGTAGGTAGGAGGGTACATAGGTAAGGTAGGAGGGGAGGGAGGGCAGGCGGGAGGATAGGTGGGTGTGTGGATGGGTGGGTCGGTCGGTAAGTAGGTAGGTAGGGGTAGGTAGGTGGGTGGTGGGTGGGTGGATAGATAGATGGATAGATAGATCGATAGATAGATAGACAGACAGTTAGACAGACATAGATAAACAGATAGATAGATAGATAGATTAGATTAGATAGATAGATAGAAAGAAGGATAGATCGATGGATAGATAGACAGAGAGATAGATAGATGGATATATGGATAGATTAGAAGTATAGATATATAGATAGATGGATGAATAGTTAAATAGATCGATAGATGGATGGATATATGGATATATAGATACAAAGATAGATGAATAGATCGATGGATAGATAGACAGATAGACAGATAGATAGATGGTTGGATAGATAGATGGCTAGATGGATGGATAGATAAAAAGATAGATAGGTATAAGGATAGCTCGATGGATAGATAGATGGATCAATAGATAGACAGACAGATAAACAGACAGATAGATAGACATACAGACAGATAGACAGACAGATAGATAGATGGATGGGTGGATAGATGGATGGAGATAGAAGAATAGATAGATGAATAGAAGGATATATCGATGGATAGATAGACAGGCAAACAGATAGCTAGATAGACAGATAGATAGATGGATGGATAGATAGATGGATAGAGAGAAGGATAGATAGATAAATACATAGATAGATATATAGACAGACAGATAGATAGACAGACACAGACAGACAGATAGATATATAGTCAGATAGATAGACAGACACAGGCAGACAGATAGATAGGTAGATAGATGGATAGATAGATAGATAGATAGATAGATAGATAGATAGATAGATGGATAGATAGATAGACAGATAATCAGACAGACACAGACAGTCAGACATCCAGACAGATAGGCAGATAGAAGGATAGATAGACAGACACAGATAACCAGACAGACAGATCGACAGATAGAAGGATAGATAGGCAGACAGATAGGCAGATAGACAGATGGATGGGTGGGTGAGTGGATGGATGGATGGATGGATGGATGGATGGATGGATACGTTTATCTCGATTAACGAAGTAGATATAAAAATAGGTTTCTGAGAGATTAGTTTGTAGAAACTAAGGTATATAAAAATAAACGACAGTGGTAGAGAAAGTAATATGAATGAAGCCATAGTTAAATCTTTAAAAAGCGAGTCACTATATAATATGTGTGAAATTACTCTCTTTACAACAACTCAACAACTGAATGGCTACTTAGTACTTCAATCTTTAAAATTCAAACAAACAACAAGAATACCTAGGAAATAGTTAATGCAAAAAAAGGCTTGCTTCACATAAGGGTGGGAATTTTAACCATATCTATATTGTGCATGTAATAAGCTTTTTTGTCGTTTTTTATGGTTTACAAAATTCATTCAGAGTGAAGAGGTTCTTACAAGCCATTTCCAAAAAAATCATTTGTCATACAGTTATGTTAAATGTTTTGACAAACTTAAACTTTTAAACCGTTAGAGCTACTTCGGGTAAATAAAATATGACCAATAGTTTTCCCTGTAAAGTATACTTAGGTGGGACATTCTTGAAAATCTACGAGTCGCATCCTTGGAATATGCTTAACTTAAATACCAACTTTGGTATCTATCCGACATTTCATTTTTATTTTCTCTACTACTTATAGTTAAGTAGGGGAAGAATTGCACTCCACCCAAAAATTTGATACCAAGATTTCACCGGAAATACATGTTTTGAGGTCCCTGAATCCAAAAAAAGCACTTTTAGAAAAAGGTCCATGTGTGTGTCTGTGTGTCTGTGAACAGCATAACTCAAAAAAGAAAAGTTGGATAAATACCAAACTTGGTATTTAGGTTCAGTGTCTTTCAAATATTCCACACAACGATTTTTAAGGAAATTCCCCCACTCCAGACCACCCTTTACATGGAACATTTGACGAAAATTTTGATTTTTTTCAAAAATAGCTGTTTAAAATGCATTTTGATTAACATATCATATATTGAAGATATTTTCATGACAAATAAAATGTATATCTCGAATTTTCTGGGAATGTTCCCAAAAGTCCTCTACTTTCTGAATGGCTTTTACACAACTGGTAAACCGTAGGAGAGAGATAAAATGTTTCTACACAAAGAATTGTAGAGCTCATTAAAACACACAATTTATATCCTATACGTTTTTTTTAGAGTGAAACATTTCCGAGATACTCCTTGTTATTTGTTTGAATTTTCCAATACTTTTTCTCAAATGGGAATTCGTTATTCGTTTTCTTATGTCCTGGACATGCAAAGAGAATGGAATGATCCACATAGAAACCAGCTCTTAAAAGATTTGACTATCACCTAAAGCCTAATATATTCCCCTTGCATCTACAACAAAATTAGCAGTAAGATTAACATTTCAATATCTCGATTAAAATGACGATGGATTAAAATTAATTAAATTGAGTTTTATTTATGGACGCTCTTTGACTACTATGGTCCTTCACGTCCCATTCTATATTGGGCGTGAAAGATCGGTAATTTTGCTCAGAGGCCTCTTTATCAGGCTTGAGTTTCTTTTACGTGCCGTAAATCTACGACACGGGACCATCGGCTTTACGTCCCTTCCGAAGGAAGCCATGCTGAGATTTTTACGCCCGAAAAAATCCATCCGGGATTGAACCCGCGACCTTGAGAACTAGAGGCTAGCACGGTACCACTAGTCCATGGAGGACGACATGATGGAGAATAAGCGTTTGTACAAGTAGTTGTACAAGAGTAGAGAAAGTCATGTGAGTGCAACACATCAGATTTTTGAGTTATGCTGTTCACACACACACACACACACACACATACACACATATCAGGACCTTTCTATAAACTGGCTTGGTTCAGGGGATCTCAAAACGTGTGTTGATAAGCAAGTAGTGAAGAAAGCAAAAATAGCCCCTTGGCTTTTCACCGCTCTGCTCAGATCAGCAAAGGCAATTTGTTGATGGTTAGAATTAGTATAAGAAATCAGCAGCCTGTGTCAAGTAACTAGAATTGCTTCACTCTACTCTTATAGCCCTATTTATTATCTCTGCTGTTTTAGTAAACAACTCAGTTTTGTGCACTTTGAACATTTGTATTAAATAGGAAGCATTTAGAATAGTCTTACACTTCAAGCAAGTTCAATTGCCCTAGAAGTCCTCACGTGCTGCACCAAGAAGTTTCCTGGCTCAGTTCAGTGAACCCGCTTCCTTCAGAGTGATATTTCATCTTCCTCAGGATCACGAGCGCAAGCCAGCCATTTACAAACAATTATTATTCTGTGGTGACAAATTTCCGAGGCGAGAACAATCCGTTATGGAGGCGACGCTCTATGAATCAGCAGAAAGCATGACGACTTTGTATCACGCGACAAAGTTGTATCCAGCAGTACCAACATGACAATGGAAACAGTCAAGTCCTTGCTTCTACTTTTGCTGTGTAGCTTTGTGGGAGGAATGGATAATGACGAAGATGATGAGATGAACTTGAACCACCTGGATGAGCTACTTAGTCTCAGCGAACTTCCACTGCAGAAGCTCCTACATGTGAAGCGTTCTTTTGAAGCTGATGATGAAGGTAAAGTCTAAACTATCTCAAATTTAAATGTGCGAAGTACCTGTTTGTCTGAATGTAACGTTCTATTGAAAGTCTTCCGCCTTGGAATTGCTTCAATTTTCGTGCACTTTAAAGAGAACTTAGTAAACCATGATTTGAGGCTTTCCTGACGGCGGTATGAATGGAAGTCTTCTCCAAAGTTCACCTAGCTGACAGCCCGAAAAGACTTGCATTCAGACCTTTTTATTTTTCGGTCCCCTGATTCTATCTTTGTCCTACACACATGTCAGTGTGAAAGAACAATTATACTTCTTTTGACCTGATAGAGGTTAAACTAATGAAGCACGAGACTTAAAGTATCTACGATATTGTAAGTCGCCATTTTTTCCTATTTTTTTTAATGAAACATATCCGATATTTTCACCTAGGAATGACTTTAAATTAGGCAAAAAGTGTTTTTTTTAATTTTTTATTTTAGCGGCCTAAATCCTTTTTTGTGGTTCATTTGTAGCACAGTAATAAACTTCACTAAATTAAAAGGCAATTCTCTTCCTTTTTGTCTTTCTTTTCCCTTTTCTTTGTTGTTTTTTGCTCTACCACATCTTTTTTAAAATTTAATTTAATTTTTTTTGAGATAACGTAGGCTTTCACGGCCGGAGTCAGTATAACCTGTAAACATGTTTTTAAAGCGAAGTGACCTTTTATTACCCTAAGTAAGTCGAGTTTTTATGTAAGCTTTTTTAATGCTTTTCTTTCGTTTTTTAATTTTTTCCTCCTTTTTGGGGTGATTTATAATTTATTTATTATCTTTTATAGTATAAAGTCATGTAGGGAAGGACAGGGCATTGGCAAAAAGGGAAAAGTGTATTACTTATTAGTTTTATCTTATATTCGGAATATCCAGGACTTGAATTAGTATAATTGTTTTGTGATGCAGGATTGTCTTCCAGCTCTCAGCACATAGAAATTGTCGTAGATGAGACAGCATAGAATTAGCTGGATTGTTCAACGTTTGTAGCCAGTAAAGGTACCCATTATCAGCCAGAGAAGAGAATTATACAATGGAGGGCTCACCTTAGGTAGATTTAAATGTAAGATATCAGAGTGTTGAGGATTGCATCCTGTAGGTATCCAAGTACGACAATGTCCTAAAATCCACATCCAGACCACTGCTTTACCGGAAAACATTCCATCACTCGACGTGGAAGTGAATCTGCGGCCTTGCAAAGTTGGCAGCTGTGGGAAATAGCCATTGGTGATAGAGTTTGTCTGCCGTTGCAAGAATTTCGTTTACAATTCCATATGTTACTGCCATCCATTCGGAGTTGATTTGTGGAAGGCTAAAACATCTCTAAATGCGCTTCCAGGACCGTTGTGGGTTTTTCAACTGTACATGAGGGCTAACAGTAGCAGCTTGAGGGAGAAAAGCTCAACATTCTTCACAGTCACAATTCTCAACTTTCTCCAGTGGTAACTGATCCAAAGCCTGATAAATTTTGTGTAACATTGGGGAACCTTTTCATGTTTGCCCTTATTCCAAAACGATGTGTATTGTTGTTTTAGCATGATGTCCACGGGGTCACCCTGATTATTCAGGACAAGCAATAGCATTTTAAGCATCAAGGCTTGAGACTGACGAACCACCTCTAGTAATCTCCAGCCACCTTGGCCCTTAGGGAGATGTAGTTGAGTACACGCAATGTGATAGATCTTTCCTATCCAAATAAAATAACCTAATACCTTATTAAACTATATATAGTATTTTCCGGCATATAACACGCACCGGCACATAAGACGTACACCATTTTTAAGACACACAGGAGGAAATTAATGAATCTACTGTAATTCAAACAATTATAACAAATAAGTGTTGAAACCGAAATTTTAGTAGAAAGTAAAATTCCCGCTTGTCTATTGTCTAAAATCCAAGTATATCAGTTCTTGTTCATTTAGCAGTTCTACTTCATAGATTACATTTAGTGCGAGCTGCAATCTTTAAAACCTCTTCCTGATTCCGCCAAGTTCCTATCACTAGGGCTGCGACATCGGAGTCGTTACGTTTGTTTAGGCGTCCGGTAGTCGACTGTTTACGAGAGGGTTATCTGTCAGTTGAGTCAACTGTATCGCCGCACAGTATTCATGTAGACGAAATGCCAAAGGAAAGGGTAAGAAAGTCAACAACGTTGCAAACTATAGATATATTGGAGTATGGGGAAAATGTTTTCTCTAATATTAATGAAAACCTTTATTGCAAAACGTGCAATAGCACAACTACTTCTGCGCATAGTAGGCCGTGTAATGTGCGAAACATGCCAGCACAGAAACATGCAAGCGTTGTATTGCAGACTGTGAGGATAAACTGCTACAGCAAGAGTCACCTCCATCAAATCAAACGTTTAATGCAGAACTATGCGCGGCATTTATTTCTGCCGATATCCGTTTTATAAACTGCAGGATACAAAATTGCGGGCATTGCAATAAACTGACATAGAATCTTATCCATGCGCACACTAACGTAGCGTTTTGCATTAATGATTTAATAAAGACATTTCAGTTATATAGAGTGAGTCAAAAGACTCCGAACCGCTTGCGCGGTGTTTTTCCTGTCCGCGGCTTCGGCGCTCGTTGCCGCCTGCCGCTATCATAAAAAGGCACGGATAAAAGCATACAAAAATTAAAAAAAAACAGCGTCCTATATGCCGGAAATACGGTAGTACTAGCAATTACAGCGTAAAATGTGCGCTTTCTTGAACATCAATATACTTAAGCTGCAGCAATGCCCTTCCTTACACTTCCTTTTTACCGCCTTTTACGTGAAAATTTGAATTAAAGCTTTGATACGTCTCTTGAACATGGTAGAACCCGTAAACAAATTCAGATACAAAAGTTACCCCTCTTCTACGCAGCAGGGTAGCCCAGGCGGTGTGGCCCGCATTCTAAGGTCCCGGGATCGATCCCCAGTGACCGCCCACTCTAGCCCATTGGTTTCTCGTGGTTTCCCCGGATCGCCAGGGGAATGCTGGAGTGTTCATCCTCTACTACGACTCTTCTTCCTCTCATTTTCTATACCCATCATCTTCTTTGTCATCTGTTTCAGGGTTGTAGGACCAGGAGACGGTGTTCGGCGGGTTGCGGCTGGGCGGTGGCTTGCGCTCTGTAAAGGTTTCTTCCCTGGCGTCGCTGCGGTACCGCTCAGTTAGGTCTCTCCTCAGAGTGGGGCTCCGCTCCGGGGGACCTGGATGTTGGTGGCTTGTGGGCAGGGACCGTGCGGCGTCGGATGAGTTCTATCTGTAAGCGTTAGGAACCCCGTCCATGCTTGCTCCCGTCGGCATCCGGATTTGGTCGCCCTTTGTGTCTCTCCCCTCATCCTTCCCTCCCAGGGGTCAATTTGGAAGCATAAAGGGCCAACTGGCCTGCGTGCGGTGCTCTGTTCCAAGGGCTCCTCCGTAATACGCACCTTTACCTTTTACCCTTCATCTAGGCACATGCTCACTGAGTAAGAATGTGCAGATCACAGTGCACATACAGACCAAAATAAAACCTTTTCTCCATTGTTACAACAAGATAGTTTGACACATTTTGTACTCACTTTGAAATAATCCAGAACTTCCATCAAATTGAACGAAGAAGCAAATTCGTCATATGTATACCTTGGATTTAATGCTAATAACCTTTGAAGTCCTCTTCATTCGGAATTAATTTTATTTAGTTTTAAAGAACTGGTAAATCATGAGATATAGAGAAAACTACATAACAAACGTAAACCTCGTTAAAACACAATTTATTTCACATAATGTTGGTGGCCTTAGTCATTTCTGAGATATTTGTTATTATTTTGAATTTTCCAATACTTTGTCATTTCTACTTGATCTACTACTTACTTCTTACCTTCAGTAAGCAGGGGAAGTATTCTATTACACCTGGAAATACATGTTTTGAGGCCCAGTGAAGCGAGAAAGGGATTTTTTTTAGAAAAGCTCTGTGTGTGTGTGTGTGTGTGTGTGTGCGCGCGCGCGCGCGCGCGCTCGCGTTTGTGAACAGCGTAACTCAACAACGAAATGTCGAAAAATACCAAACATAATTATTTAAGTTCAGTATCTTCCAAAGATGTGACACAAGATTTTGAGTAAAATCCTCCTAATCCCAAATTACCCTTTACATGGAATATTTTTCATCATTATTATTATTACTATTATTGAAGCGAAACTTCTTTAGGCGCGGTAGGGCAAATTAACCTGGATCAGACGAAAAATGAAACGCATGAGTTGGCCTGACCCAGAGACTCCAACCTGAAGCTGAGAAAAAAGAGAGGGAGAATCATTTCTACTCTCTCCGTCGCCTACGTCATGCACAGCCTGCGCGCAAGCGCCGCGCGTACTGTGCTAATACGTAGCATAGGGAACCAGTATTACACTTACGTATTACAATGAAAATTAGCTGAATACGTTGTAATATGAAGCTCAACCATTGATACGATTTTTGAATGAAAATTTCAAGTTAAAACTGAACAATGACAAAGCTCAGTTTACAACCAGATCATGCACTACCAATGACGCAGTATTCTCTCGTTATTTAGAAAATTTACAGTCAAATTACTTGTATCATACTTAGCTACCATAAGTTTCTTTCTTAGAGTATGAATTAATGGAAACTGATGGAGAAAAGAAGTATTTCGTTTAATTAAGTGAGATTTTTTTCAATCTAATTCCGCATAATCATTTCCTGATCCTGAAATAATAAAATGGTAGAACTTAAGAAGTTTCAATTCTAACCGCGAGAGTCTCACGAATTCTTTTCCTTTCTTCCTTTCCTTCTTGTAATTTTTTCACAAAAACTGCTACAACGATTTTGGTTCAAATACCAGACTTTGTAATAATGTGTAAACCTTAAGAGATAGACAAAAACTTACTAAACGGATAATGTAGATCTGTTTAAACATACAATTTATTTAAAATAACTTTTCATTACTTTTTCAGTACTTAATAATTCCTTTCGAAGTGCTGTCAGTATGTAATTGTTTCTAGTATTGTCATAAGAGAGTGAGAGTGTTGAATTTGTGTTGGATTTCAAGTGTTGAAAGAGTGTTGAATTTTAAGGACAGCAAACTTTATCCGTTTTTATACGTTAGCTTATTTTTCTACCTCCTTCATTTTAATTGAGGTAAACTTTTGCAGAAATAATTTTATTAGACTTTTAGTTGTAGGTACAAAGGAGAATAAACGGCACTGTATTGACAGTCAGATGTTTATAAGCGGGACATTCTATACTAGTCTTAAAATTCACACTCTTTACATGAATTACGAGAAAAACTGAATAGCGGAACCACGTTAAAAGTGATAAAGGGGAAATTTAAATCAATATCTCATAAATATTTCATAAATGGTTGATGTCACAAAATAAAAAATTGTTTGAAATAAATTGTGTGTTTTAAAGAGAGGTATGCCTTTTTTGTATGCTAAAGTTCTGCCTATTTCTTATGGTTTACCAGTTAAACAAACCACACAAAATTACTTCCGAATGAGGAGGACTCACAGGCTATTACCAGAAAATTGAAGATATACACTCTGTCATATAAATATGTGAAACATTTTATTTTAATCAAAATCGTCGAGAAAATAAATATATCGACATTTTTCTCCATGTAAAGGGTAGTTTTGAATGGGGGATTTTCTTGAAAATCTTCGTGTCCATCCTTAGAAAATACTGAACTTAAATATCAAGTAAGGTATTTATCGAGCATAATTTTAGAGTTATGCTGTTCATGGGCATACAGACACATACAGAGATATTTTCGAAAAATGATTTTTTTTATTCAGGGAACTCAAACATGTATTTCCGGTGAAATTTCTGTACTGAAATCGTGGGTGGAATACAATACTTCACCTTACATACTAAAGTTAGGTGGCAGAAAATGTATGAATGAATAAATTTATTTGTACAATTTGTTGTACCCCCTACTCTTATACCTTGTGTACAAATTGTCAGGTGCTTAGCTTCCTATTGGGACTCAGATTGCTTGGCTTCCAGGCCTTATGGCTCACTGAGCGGCTCATTGTTTCTCATATCTCTTATTTTTATAGACCATCTTTCTTTTACCTTCCTTAAAAACTCCCCCATGACTTTGAGTTTCTTTTCTTCTTTCCTTGTCAACATTTTGATGCTTACTATCTTCCTATCCATATTTTCCCCCACACTTTCTCTCTCCGTACCTTTATTTCTTTACATTCCGTCATATAATGATCTATACTTTCCCTTCCTCCACACAGCTCGTAAATTCCTCTTCCCCTGCCTTTCAACTGTTTTAGATCATTGCTCCCGTTCTCACTGCGACGGTATTACTTATAATGTTTGTGTATTTGTGTTTACTCTACGTGGTGAAGCCATTTTGTGACGTGATTCTTTGTTAGGTTTGTTAGCTCCATCTGGTGTCAGCAATTTGCGGCAGTATTAGTGTTTGTTTGAAAGAATGCTAATGTTATTTTATTTAATTTTGGTTCACTGTCCTCCGGCTAGCTATTATCCTTTTGGTCGAGCACTTCTCTTTATACAGGTTGTGTAAACGGAAAGGAGTCTTTTATCCAAAGATAACACTGATGAAAGAATTTGTTTTACACTTTTTATTGTCGAACACATTCACTATCACATTTACACTTTGATCTTGACACTCGCCAAACTGAAACTGTTATAATAACTTCATTACTGATCATTCTTAATTCGCGTACTTCAGCTTTTTGTATAATTAACTTTACAACACTTTAGATTTTTCATAACTCTGCTACGCGTAACTTGCAAATCGATAGCCGACGTGTACTGTACAAATATTTCTGCTGGACTGAAGGCGACGTGTAACGTACAAATGTTTTCGACGAACTGACGGACTGAAGGAGACGTGTAGCATACAAATATTTTCGGTGAACTGACGGGGTCTACCTCTAATCTAGCCCTTTTTATACTCCTACACCCCGATATGCCTAAAGATTATAACTGAGTTGCTATTGGCTAATAAAACGCGCCAACATTAGCGTCTATTTTTATATCCAATGAAAATTATGAATACATATGCTCTAGGGAAAATGTTCCAGCAAATTCTAAAGAAAAACGCGCCAACATTACGTAACTTCCTCGTCTCTAATAATGATAAACAGCTCACCCCCTCGCTGCATTATTGCACGCTATTATTGTCAGTTTCAGTAAGGCAGTATAAACCCACTTCTCAACAATAATTACAATCAATAAACATCTCAAATCAATGTCACACAAAAATGCATATTCATACTATAATCATTCTTTACATTTAAATAATTTATGATATAAATTACTGCATCATCACCCATGCTCTAGCCCTTCCCTTTCTTGCCTGTTACAGTAATCAACGTTCTCTCTCTTCCCATCTTTTTTTTATTATTTTATAAAAGCTTAATGATTTTCTATCTTCTATGCTTCCCCATAACCCTTGTCGTTCTATATCTTCCACTCTGCTTCTTACTAACCTCCAGTTATGTTTTTTTCTTCTGATCTCTATATATCTTCCATACCTATTATTTCCATTGTTCTGAAAATGTAATAAGATTTTGTAAAAAAGTTTTATCTCTTTGAGTCAAACACTGATTTTCTATTTATCACACTGCAACTCTGTTATTGCCCATTGTACACTGCCTAATACCAAACCCACTAGTAGTAAGTGATGAGCGAGAATTGTGTTTTTTGCCTTCATGATTTTAAATTGGCAGTTTTCTTAACCACAGATGCTAACCGCAAATAATGTTTCATCTGTTACCGAACAGCAGAAACATATATTGAGATTTACAATTGTTTTCTTTTATTTTAGATGACAGTGTGATGTCAGATGAAAATGGTATCGACAGTACTTCTGCCAGGGACGAAAACCCCGAAGCTCTTCCGCTGACTGCTACTGGAGGCAAATCTCGCCGAGTGAACCCGCTTCTTCACAGACCACGTTTTCGAACTGCTACGCGACGAGGAGGAAAGGGCGGCGGCGGCGGTGGCGGTGATGGAGGATGGATGCAGGCGATGGAAAAATCCAAAAAGGCCGACCCCTCTAGCATCTTCCAAACATCCATCACGGCACTCTCCTTCCTTGCATTTGGTGGATACCTGCTTTGTCTCATAGTTCAAGCTATTAGGGCTAAAGAAGCCGCTGCTGATGGCGACTTACCGGAAGAACCTCAAAGATTTGTCATACTCATGCAGAGACCAAACCGCGTTCGCCACAGGAGATCTGCCAACAAACGTAAAAATCGTAGGTTGCCTAAAAGACAGTTATCAGAATCACAGGAGAGGTATGCAGAAGAGGATAATAAAGCAAGCTGCAATGAAGCAATATCCTCTGGAGAAAGTGAAGAATGTGAACTGGGCTCTAGTGGAGCCGCAGAACTGGGAAGTAGACCTTCAAATGCTTCCAGAGAGGAGCAGCAAAATGACGTCAACGTTCAATATTGGCCCATGGCTAATGTAGATGCAATGTATAGAGCTCTAATAATGATTGCCGAAGGGTATTCTATGTACCATCAAGTGCTACATTCGTAATTCCGTCTTATTTAGAGCGGTTAAGCTGCCGAATGTGTCAGTGATATCATAGTGAACTGCGATTGTTGTGTTGATTGAACACGTTCTGCCCTCAATAAACATAGTATATACCTAGGCAAAGTTTTGCTGTAATATATATGTCGTTATC
Organism: Deroplatys truncata; assembly: GCA_030765065.1. Classification (NCBI taxonomy): domain Eukaryota; kingdom Metazoa; phylum Arthropoda; class Insecta; order Mantodea; family Mantidae; genus Deroplatys; species Deroplatys truncata. Next base: position 83,759,713 of record CM060988.1, read on the forward strand.
TCTATGTGATGGTTCGTTTTTATGTGCATTTTTATTTCCTGGAAAAAAGTTAATGAATTAATAAACTTGTAAAAATTCCCAAAACGTTAGTTTTCTTTTATTTTCTTTAGAAGCACAGAGCTAGGATTTCCCTAAATATTAAGACACTCGATTTTATCACAATGTAATGTAGCAATAATAAGAAAGAAAATTAATCCAAATGTTTGAAAGCTCTGAATTTTACATATATCTCCCCAAAATTATCTTAAGCAGTATTATACCATTTATATTTTATGAAAAGGAGTAATCAATTTAGAAACACGTAATTTCGACCCAATTTGGAGGAAAGCTAGCCAGAAATGTCATTTTCTGAATTAAATTTGAGGATAATGGTCAGTAGATTCACCTGCTATCACTTCTTGGTTGGCAAGTTTCTGCCAATAGCTTTAAGACCACACACTCGAAATATTATTCACAATTATTAAGTGAAATATTAGCAATTTCAGCGAAAGGGATTTTGTATACATTAACATTTGAAAAGTGGCACTGTTGCTCCTTTAAATGCATTTTTTCAAATAAATGTTTCAAACAAATGGTCTACCTGTTCCTTATTACTCAGTGGCGGCTCGCGCTAAAGGGTATATGGGCCCTCCCTTTAATTTTGAATAAATACCGTTAAATAATTTCTGCATGAACTACCAATTAAAAAAAATCTGATGTGTTACACTCACATGATTTCCTCTACTCTTGTACAAACTATTTTTTACAAATTCTTATTCTCATCTATTTCATGTTAATCGAGATAAACATTTGCAGAAACGATCTCTTGACATGCAGAGAGAATTACATTTTACACATAGCGACCAGTTCTAAAAATATTTGACTATCGCTTAAGGCCTACTATGTTCCCCTTGTTTTGTATTTGCAACGGCAATATAAAAATACAGTAGCCTTTAAGCATACTCTTAATAGCTGGTTGCTATGTGCAGCACCATTCTCTTTGCCACAGATTAATACTCTTTGCATATCCAAGACAAAAAAATGAATAACGAATTCCCATTTGAGAAAATAAGTATTGAAAAATTTAAGGGAATAACAAGCAATGTCTCGAAAATGGTTCACTCAACAACAAAAATGTATATGACATAAATTGTGTATTTTAACGCGATCTACATTTTTGTGTAGCAAAATTTTGTCTATCTCTTATGGTTTACCAGTTATGCAAAAGTCGTTCACAATGTGGAATACTTTTGGAGACATTCCCAGAAAATTCGAGATATACATTTTATTTGTCATGAAAATATCTTAAAGATACGATATTTTAATCAAAATCGTACGAGCCATATTTGAGAAAATAAAAATTTTCGAAAAAGTTCCATGTAAAGGGTAATCTGGGGTGGAGTATTTTCTTGAAAACCTTAGTGTCGCATCTCTGGAAGATACTGAACCTAAATACCAAGTTTGGTGTTTATCCGACTGTTCGTTTCTGAGTTATGCTGTTCACAGACACACAGACACACACACACACACACACAGACACACACGGACATGTTTCCAAAAATGCTTTTTTTTTTATTCAGGGAGTCTCAAAACATGTATTTCCGGTGAAATCTCGCTATCGAATTTTTGGGTGGAATACAATACTTCCCCTACTTACTATACGTAGTAGAGAAAGTAATAAGAATTTTAGACGCAAACCCTGAATGTTTCAGCACCTGGATTGGAATATACAAGTGAAGCGCACGGTTTAAACGGCTTCTAATCCGATGCGGGCAACTTGGTGTGTGTATGTGTCAAAAGAACGTGCATGGGCACATTGCCTTAATGTCCAGGCTTAGCAGAACAGAATGCTTTGGTTTAAAAGAAGTTGTTATGATCAGCAAGGGTTGACAGGGGTGTCGCAAGGAGGGTTCAAGAAGGGCACGCAGAATTTGTGGATTTTCCTCACGCATGCGCACTGTGCCTGCCCTCCCTATCGGAACACCTGCAAGAGGAGCTTCCCTAAGAGATTTTTCGTGAGATGAAAGTTAACAGTTCCCATCAGCTGTTTGTTCTTTCACGCCAATAGCTTACGAGAAATCTAAACTAAAATAAACTCTTCCACTATAAAAGCAACTTAAATAAGTATCCTTAAATGACATTTTAAAAGGATCCAGCATTATTATGAGTAAACTTGAGTAATTAACCTTTCGTCTATAGATAGAAATGTTGGTCTTTATTGCATCCGTTAACGTTACATTTTACTAAGGCTTTTAATATGTTTACAGTGACGTCACAGACATTATTTAAACATGCTGCTCATCCTAAGTATTCATATTTACTGTTGACAATTCTTGCACGTAGTTTCTGAACAAGAGTACAAGCAAAACTGTAAACAAAGATAATATGCATGAAAAATATAGGAGACGCTAAATTATTTCTTTTAGTAAACAAAGTGTGCAGCGAATATTTTACGTTAAATAAAAATTGAATACCACTACCTAAAATTATTTTTGTCTATATTTTCAGAAAAACGAATGTCTTTTTGGGGCTTTACCTATTTCTGCAATTCAGCGTGATAAATCATATACCTGGATTCTATCTCATGTAATTTGTATAACTTGTGTCCCCTACCAACTAAAATGTGTACTAACCCCATGTTATTTATTACTTGATTTTATGCAGTTTACAGTCAGTCTGAAAATATCAGTTCCGTTTCCATCCAAGATTAACAGAACGACAAGTTTAAGTAGAAATAATCATTAGTACGCGTTTAAATTCAGTTTTAGAATCCAATACGTTCTTAAAGCAACCATAAATATAAATAAGAATAGAGTAGTAAATAAATACGAGTAGATGCTCTATGGACTGTAAGCCGTCCTACATCTCTCAAGCTAGGCAGCAGTTGAGTGAGATAGAGCAAATGTAGCACTGGCTCAGAGGCCAAAGCAAGTAAATATAGGTTCTTTTCACATTCTCAGCAGCTGTGTTTGTTTGTTTCTATGTTTTATATAACATCTTGGGAGCCATGGAGGGATAATTAAGTGTAGACATACTTTAGGTAACCCGTAATTCAGTTTACTTATAACCACATGTTTTGTAATAAAGAAATAAAAAAATCTTGTGTTACACTCACATGACTTTCTCTACTCTTGTACAAACTATTTTTATAAACGCTTAATCTCCATATGCTTCATTAATCGAGATGTCCAGATGTCAATCTTATTGCTAATTTTCTTGTAGATGCAAGGGGAATATGGTAGGTTATAAGCGATAGTCAAATCTTTTAAGCGCTGGTTGCTATGTGGCGCATTCCAATCTCTTTGCATGTTCAGGACATAAAAAATGAATAACGAATTTGAGATAAAGTATTAGCTTTGAAAAATTTAAGCAATGTCTCGAAAATGGTTCACTCAACAACAAAAATGTATATGACATAAATTGTATATTTTAACGCGATCTACATTTTTTGAGTAGTAAAATTTTGTCTATCCCTTATGGTTTACCAGTTATGCAAAAGTCGTTCACAATGAAGAATACTTTTGGAGAAATTCCCAGAAAATTCGAGATATACATTTCATTTGTCATGAAAATATCTTAAATATATGATATTCTAATCAAAATCGTTAGAGCCATTTTTGAGAAAATTAAAATTTTCGAAAAATGTTCCATGTAAAAGGTAATCTGGGGTGGGGGATTTTCTTCTAAACCTTCGTGTCGCATCTATGGAAGATACTGCACCTAAATACCAAGTTTGGTGTTTATCCGACGTTTCTGAGTTATGCTGTTCTCAGACACACAGACGCACACACATACAGACACACGGACATGTTTCTAAAAATGCTTTTTTTTTATTCAGAGGGTCTCAAAACATGTATTTCCGGTGAAATCTCGGTATAAAATTTTTGGGTGGAATGCAATACTTCCCCTACTTACTATACGTAGTAGAGAAAGTAAATATGCTTGCATGTCCTAGGACTTGAGCAAATCACGCTCACCATCTTCTGTTGATGCTGGACTGTATATGTAAAGGTACGAACGAACGGAAGGGGCCCCGAAACCGAGGCGGATACCGCACGTAGGTCAGTCGGCCCTTTGTGCTTCTAACTTGGTATTTAGGTTCAGTATCTTCCAGAGAAGCGACACGAAGGTTTTCAAGAAAATCCCCCACCCCAGTTACCCTTTACATTGAACATTTTTCGAAAATTTTAATTTCCTCAAAAATGGCTCTAACGATTTTGATTAAAATATCACATATTTAAGATACTTTCATGACAAATAAAATGTATATCTTGAATTTTCTGGGAATGTCTCCAAAAGCATTTTCCATTGTGAACAACTTTTGCATAACTGTTAAAGTATAAGAGATAGACAAAATGTTACTACACAAAAAATGTAGATCGCCTTAAATTACACAATTTATGTCAGATACATTTTTTTGTTGAGTGAACATTTTCGAGATACTGCTTGTTGTTCCCTTAAATTTTCCAGTACTTATACTTTTTCTCAAATGGAAATTCGTTATTCATTTTTTACTTTCTCTACTACGTATAGTAAGTAGGGGAAGTATTGCATTCCACCCAAAAATTCGATACCGAGATTTCACTGGAAATACATGTTTTGAGACCTCCTGAATCCAAAAAAAGCATTTTTGGAAACATGTCCGTGTGTGTGTCTGTGTGTGTGTGTGTGTGTATGTGTGTGTCTGTGTGTGTGTGTGTGTGTGTCTGTGAACAGCGTAACTCAAAAACTAACAGTCGGATAAACACCAAACTTGGTATTTACGTTCAGTATCTTTCAGGGATGCGACACGAAGATTTTCAAGAAAATCCCCCCACCCCAGACTACCCTTTACATGGAACATTTTTCGAAAATTTTAATTTTCTCAAAAATGGCTCTAACGATTTTGATGAAAATATCATATGTTTAAGATAATGTCATGAGAAATGAAATGTATATCTCGAAATTTCTGGGAATGTCTCCAAAAGTATTCTTCATTATGAACGACTTTTGCATAACTGGTAAACCATAAGAGATAGACAAAATTTTACTACACAAAAAATGTAGATCGCGTTAAAATACACAACTTATATCATATACATTTTGTTGTTGAGTGAACCGTTTTCGAGATATTGCTTGTTATTTCCTTATATTTTCCAATACTTATACTTTTTCTCAAATTCGTTATTCATTTTTTTATGTCCTGGACATGCAAAGAGAATGGAATGCGCCACATAGCAACCAGCGATAAAATATTTGACTATCGCTTAAAAGCTACCATATTCCCCTTGCATCTACAAGAAAATTACAAATAAGATTGACATCTCGATATCTCGATTAATATGAAGCATATGGAGAATAGGCGTTTGTAAAAATAGATTGTACAAGAGTAGAGAAAGTCATGTGAGTGTAACACATCAGATTTTTTTGTCCTAGTAATGCAAAGAGAATGGAATACTCCACATAGCAACCAGCTCTTAAAATATTTGACTATAGCTTAAAGCCTAGCAATTCCCCTTGCATCTACAATAAAATTAGCAATAAGATTAAAATCTGGGTATCTGGATTAACATGAAGCATATTGAGAATAAGCGTTTGTAAAAATAGTTTGTATAAGAGTAGAGAAAGTCATGTGAGTGTAACACATAAGATTTTTTAAATCTAGGGCCACAGTAGGAGTAAAGTTATTCTCGTCACAAGGGACTTCAAATGACGTAACAACAATAAAGCATTATTGTTATGATTTTTACCCCATGGGGGTTAAAAGAATAAAACCTTATTCTCTGTTTACACCTCAATAAACCAGGAATATAGGTTTAAACGGGCCAGCATTATTAGTTTAATATTTCACAACTTCACTCATAAACAACCTTGAGAGAATACTAGAGAGATTTGTGCATTAAAATTTCTGGTTCATTACGTTCATCAAGGGTGGAGATGTGCTTAGAAGATTATGAATTTCTGTAATTAACTTTAACAAATTGAAAGAAATGCTTTAATATCAACACTTTTGCCACTATATAAAATTGTTATGAAGTGCGGTCCATGATTACTGTTACCTTAATTACACTTGTCGCTTAAATGGGAGTCAACTTTTAAGTTAAGCTTGAGAGACAATCCGTAGCTATCCGAGAAGGGAAGTGGTTTTTACTTCTGCATCATGTCGTGCAAGACGTGTGACAGAATGTGGTGGGGCCAATTTTCTGCTTCCTGCAGATTCCAGACACTTCTTAAAAGACAGCTACAACTAATATAGTGCAAAACAGTTCAGGAGGGATTGTGATCTAGTAACATTTCCTAACAGAAATGAATTTGGGAGTTATTTTAATAGCAGTTATGTCCCTGCGGTTGCATTATATTCGAGCTGAAAGTCTTAAAGATAACAAGACGGTTGAAGATCAACTTCCTCGTAGAGTAAGGCATCTGATTGACACAGGAGGTAAGTGTCGCATTTCTATTTCTAGGCCAGATATGACTCGAGTCCCGAGATCACGGGTTCAAACCCGGCGGAGGGTGTTGGATTTTTTTCGGGCGTAAGAATCCTTAGCATGGCTTCCTTCGGAAGGGAAGTAAAGCCGGTGGTCCCGTGTCGTAGGTTTACGGCACGTAAGCCGTAAGTAATCAAGCCTCATAAAGATGCCTCTGAGGTCTATTACGCCTAATATAGAATGGGACGCTAAAGACCACAACAGTTAAAGGGCGTAAATAAATAAAATTAAATTTAATTTAATTTTATGACTCGAGCAAGCGGAATCATGTCGATACATCTACTTTGCAAAGTTTGATGTTAACAGATCCTTCTTGAAATTTACTAGCTGTCTTATCTGTGGAATTGTGTGAAATGTATACTAACAATATGTGTTGCATTCACATGACTTTCTCTATTCAATCTTCTACAAACTATTCTTACAAAATCTTACGAGGGTGACATCGAAATTTTTTAGAAAATCAAACAAAAAGAGGTTTCAAGAATGTTAAATGATTTTATTCTTTTTCAAAATATTCCCCTTTAACATCAACACATTTTTGCATTCGATGAAACCAGTCCTTAAAGCAGTGATGCCACTCTTCCTGAGGCACTTCAGAAACCAGGTTTTTATAATGTTCCACTGCTTCAACTGGTGACGAAAAAGTGATTCCAGGCATTTTATCTTTAAGTTTTTTAAACAAAAAAAATCACAAGGGGCTAGGTCAGGGCTGTATGGTGGAGGGTCCATGGTAGCAATCTTTAGAGCATCCAGATACGCAGTACTATTTAGTTTTGCTGTATGCGACGATGCGCTGTGATGATGTAACATTATTTTTCCTTTTGGGGTTTTTCACGAACTTTTTAAAAGCTTAGTGGTAAAGAGACATTTGTATACCAATCGACAGTAACGGTACGTCTATCTTCTAATCAGCACTGCGAATTCATCGGACTTTCGTAGGCCTAGGTTCTGTTTGAAAGACCCGTCGAGAAGATTGAGTTTTCTTTTTAGTATCATAACAATAAACCCAAGATTCATCACTAATAACGATATTCCAAAACAAATTTGAAGTGCAGTCTTAGAATTTTTCCAGAGTTTCTCTCCACCAATCAATACGTTGTTGTTTTTGATCGGTATTCAGTTTATGAGGAGTCCATCGACACCAAAGTTTTACAACGTCTAACTGTTGATTTAATTTTGGATTTGGCTCATACTAACGCACAATGTAGTCCGAATGAATTCATGAGATGTCCATCGATCTTCTTCAAGCTATTTTCATCAGTAACAGCATTTCTTGGGCGACCTATCATGAAATTCGTCACTAAGAAACAAACGATCGTAAATAATTATAAATGTTCTCCAGTAAAATTCATTTTGGGGTGAGCACAAAACCTTTAAATGATGATAATTAACAAACTATTTGAGAAAATGAAACAAACTATAAGGTAATCAACTCGCAAAACATTAGACAGTAGTTGTCAAATATAAACAAATTTCATTTGTCTTTAGAAACGTGCATTCTAAAACTTTTCAATATCGCCCTCGTATTCTTCTATCTACTTCTTGTTAATCAAGATAAACCTTCGCTTCACACTTACACATTTTGTTATATGTATAAGAAGCATATAGCAAGCTAAAACGATAGTCAACTTTTTAAAATGTGTATCGTTATGCGATGGCTTTAAAATCCCATTCTCCTTGTATGAACACGAGAAAAACCGAAAAGCAGCCTACCACTTGAGAAAGTTATGCGTTTGAAAATGGAAACCATTAACAAGGAATATCTCGGAAATGGTTAACTCCACAAAAACATTTATTTGACACAAATTGTGTGCTTTAAAGAAATCCACATGTTTTGTGCAGTAAGATTTTGTTTATCTCTTACGGTTTGTCAATTATGCAAAAGTCATTAAGAATGAAGAGGGTTTCAGAAGCTTTTCACAGAAAATTAAAGATATGAATTTTATTTATCATAAAATATCTTAAACATATGGTATTTTCATAAAAAGCATTAGAGCCATATTTGAGAAAATCGAAATTTTCATGTAAAATGTGGTTTGAGATGGGAGGATCTTGTAAACCTTTGTGTTCATCGTTGGAAGAGGCTGAACTTAAATATCAAGTTTGGTGTTTAACGATTTTTTGTTTTTGAGTTATGCTGTTCACAGACATAAGCAAACAAGGACCTTTTTCTAAAAATGCTTTTGTGTTTTGTATTCAGGAATCTCAAAACTCGTATTTCCAGTGAAATTTCGGTATCGAATTTTTGAGTGGAATACAATACTTCTTTACTTACTAGAGCTAGGTAGTAGAGAAAGTAAAAATCGTACATATCTGCTTAAAGCATTTAAAAAAATTACCTCTACCAGTATTTCAAACTTCTTATATAATTTAACCAAATTTTGCAACATTTGGACGCTTTTACTTTAGGACCTGACAAGAATAACAGTAATATAAAGTTTTTAAAAACGAATTATCTCATATAAATATGAGGCGTGAGTTTAAAATAACTACTGTTTTAATATTTTGTCGCTGCAGCACTGCAGTCGCGATTTTGAGCATGCGCGATCACTTCCTCTATTCGTTAGGAAGCCAGATGAAGCTGTGAGCGATCGTAACTTTGTGTTTTGCTGTTGTTAGAGCGTTTAGAAATGTTCAAAACAAGTGAACGAACCACCGACTGTGAAGCCAAATCAGTGATACGTTTTTTGAATACGAAAAATATTATGCCAGCAAACATTCATCACAAACTGTATGAGGTTTATGGGGAAATAATAATGAGTTTTGATTCATGAGAATTCCCGGCCACACACATTCAAACAAACTCAAGATCTGACTGCATCATTTGGTTAGGAACAATTCGACCACCGTCCCTACAGTCCAGATTTGGCACTAAGCGATATTCATGTTCTTCATCTGAAGAAATTCCTTGGTGAAAAACATCTCAACGACGATGATGTGAAACAAGAAGTACATACTTGACTTTCATTACAGGCGGCATCATTCTTTGACGAAGGCATACAAAAACTGATATCCCGTTACAAGTGCCTGAATAACGGCGGTGACTATGTGGAGAACTAGTGTAAGGTGTAAGGTAATGAATGATAATAAAGTATTTCGAAAATCATATTTTGTTATTTTTTTAAAAAAATTATCCGTACTTACTTTAAAAACACGCCTCGTATATAGTATTCTAATTAAAATCAAATGCCATTTCAGAAAATAAAAAATTTCGAAAAATCTTCCATGTAAAAGTAGTTTGGGGAGATTTTCTTTAAAATATTCGTGTCGCATATTTGGAAGATACTGAACTTAAATACCAAGTTTGGTATTTATCCGACGCTTCGTTTTTAAGTTATGTCGTTCACACAGACACACACACACACGCACACACTATCGAATTTTTAGGTGAAATGCAATAACTTCTCAACCTACTATATAGGTGGTAGAGAAAGTAATACGCAATACTGGGTAGAGAAAGTTGTGTGAATGTAACACACAAGATGTTTACAAAAGTTAATTTTTTATTATGCTATTTTACCGGGATAAAGAATGCTTTTTATGTTAATTAGTAACATTAGGATTATAAAAACTATGACAGTTAATAATGACATTGTAAATGTACAGGTGAGCTTTGAAGTGAGAACTATTTCTTACCTAGCAGGGTTCGTTTTTCCTGAGCCTTCGGTGAGAATAGGGGGACATAGAAGGGGCAGTCGGAGCTGTTTAATCTCGGAACTTTAGGAACCCCGCTGCGTCTGGCGCTATGAGATCTGGCCACTCTTCGTCACTTTATCCCTTTCTCCCGGAGGTTTAGTAAACGCAATGGTTCTAGCTTTGACTGCAGTGTTGAAACTCACCTACATTTCTAATCCCTATCCCTAACGTTAAATAATTAATAGATATAATTAATTACTTCAAACTTAACAGAAAGCTCAATATAGGTTCTTGGTGAATTAAAAAGTACGATGAATGCAACCACATATATTACTTTCTCTACCACGTATATATTATGTAGAGAAGGTATTGCATTCCACCCAAATATTCGATACCGAAATTTTACCGGAAATACATGCATCCCCTGAATAAATACATAAGTAGATAAATGAATTTTTTAGAAAAAGATCTGCGCGTCCGCATATGTGTGTGTGTGTGTGTGTCTGACGCGAACAACATAACTAAAAAACGAATAGTCGGACAATAACCAAACTTGATATTTAAGTTCAGAAAATTCCAAAGATGCGGCACGAAAATTTTCAAGAAAATGACCCCCCCAAACTACCATTTACTGGAAATTTTTGAAACTTTTATTTTTTCAAAAGTGGTTATTATGATTTTGATTAAAATAGCATATTTTAAAGATATTTGCATGGCAAATAAAATGTATATCCTGAATTTCTTGGCACAGGTTGCGAAGTCCTCTTCATTCGGAAGGATATTTATATGATCTTGCATAATTGGTAAACGTTAAGCGATAGACGAAAACGTACTACATAAAAATGTAGATCTCAGAATTTATTCCAAATAACTTTTTTGTGGCATCAGCCATTTCCGAGTTATCCGTTATTAATGGTTCGAATTGTTCAAAACTTTGTCATTCTTTTAAAGTCCTGTCGATTTTCAATTATTTCTGGCGATATCATGGAGAAAGTATAGAAGTTTAAGGCCAGCGTATTGCACACATTTCCAAAACTATTCCATTTGTATCTGTAACGAAATTGTAGTGCAGTATTTCCGGAAAGGTTAATCTCGATTAAAATGAAGTAGATAGAAATAATAAACGAGAAAGTCATGTGAGTGTAATACATCCTATATTTTTTAAAATACAATTATTACACCCTAATCTTATGAAAGCTTATCTTTCTATTTACTTCACATTAATGAGATAAACCTTTGCAGAAACTGTTATATTACCATTTCGTTGTAGATACAAGGGGAATAAGGGAAAACAAATTGATAGGTATTTAAAGGCGGGTCGCTATATGCTGGCCTTCAAATTCAACTCTCTTTGCATATCACTAGAAACAAGTGAATAGCAACAGAGCTTTAAAACTGACAAAGTATTAAAAAATTCAAACCGATAATAACGGATATCCCGAAATGGTTGATGCCACAAAAAGGTTGTTTGAAATAAATTGTGTGTTTTAATAAGATTATACATTTTTTGTGTGATCCACCTTTGTCTATCTCTTAAAGTTTACCAGGTAAACAATATTCCTTTCGAATGATAAGGGCTTCAATGACTATTCCCAGAAAAATCAAGATATAAATCTTGTCACGTAAATATTTTAAACGTATGGTATTTTAATCACATCCGAAATTGAGTTTTATTTATGGACGCTCTTTAACTGCGTTGGTCCTCAGCGTCCCATTCTATATTGGGCGTGTAATACCGGTAATTTTGCTCAGAGGCCTCTTTATCAGACTTGAGGTTCTTTTACTGCCGTAAATCTATGACCGGTACACCGGCTTTACTTCCCTTCCGAAGGAAGCCATGCTAAGGAGTTTTACGCCCGAAAATATCCATCGCTCGTTTTGAATCCGCGACCTCGGGAACTAGAGGCTAGTATGATAACCACCACATCACGGAGGGCATTAGTCACACCCGTTAGTCATTTTTGAGAAAATATAAATGGTAATTTGGGGCGCAGGATTTTCTTGGTAATCTTTATGTCGTATCTTTGGAAGATATTGAACTTAAATGCGAAGTTTGGTATTTATCTGACATTTCGTTTTTGAGTTATACAGTTCACAGACATGCACATGCACACATATATGCGAACATTTCTTTGAAAGCGTATTTTTTTTTTTTTTTGGATTCGGGGGGGGCCTAAAAACGTATTTCCGTGAAATCTGGAAATCAACGTTTTGAGTGGAGTAGAATACTTCCTCTTACTATAGGTAGGTGGCACAGAAGTTTTTAGAATTTAATGCTCTATGATAGAGGCTAACATACGAACTTGAAGAGCTCTTCACACAAGATGGCCTCTTTCTTAGATATAAAATCAAAGGTTAATAAATGAGCAGGATAGAGTACCTCAGAGTTTTGGAATAAATATTGCGATACAAATCCCATTGCAGCGGTGGTGGCCAAGGTCCGGGAGGGTCTGGACATGGCAGGCAAGTTCCTGGGGCTGGATACAGCCCGTGGAGTGGCGCAGCTGGTAAGTTCCAGCTTCCTGAAGACCAAGCTGAGGCAAGACTCCGGTGGTCTCAAGTATGGACTCTTCTCAGGCTTCTTCCGTCTCCTGGGCCTCGACTCCACTAAACTAGGTGCCATTGCTCTCAACACCCTCATCTTCATCGCCCAGCTTGTAAGTAACTCTTCCTTAAAGAGAATTTACGCTGTAATTAGTAAATTGTTCCTACTTTTCTACAGGTATAATCAGACAGAAAAATTCATTGTCATAGCTGGGACTTGATCCGCGGATCTTCGGCTTACCGTGCCGCTTCTCTAACCAACTGAACTACCATGGCAATATGCCGAAACGACAAATTATACAACTGACTCACATTTTTTCCGGTAAACAAGGCGCTCTCAAATGCATTTTGAGATAACATAGACCAGTGATTCCCAAACTGTGCGTCGCGACCCTCAAGGGGGACGCAGTAGTTATTTGGAATCATTAATAAATCATTTTTATTGTTAATTATTATTATAACAATGAAAACATTGAATTTAGTCACCTATAACATGTTACATTTAAACAGAATCGTGTTTTGTATTTAAGAAGGATATTAATACTACAATTTCACAGTAAATGCACATGTACAATTTTATGTAAACATTAATTATTACACTGCGTATCAGGATGATTAGTGATAAGTATGAGCCTGTTTGCTATTAATTAATCGTTCAATGTCTGGCTGTATATTAGTTGCACACATTACCTATTCCTAGATTTAGTCTTGATGTTCATCATTGACGAAAATCCAATTTCGTACGGATATGAGGTGCAGACACCAGGGTATTCTGTTTTTCTTGCTAGCCAGAACTGATACACATCTTCCTTCTCGAAAGTCAGTTTTAAACCTTGGTCTGAAGAAAGCTCAATTAATTTATCCTTTAACTTCGCACTTAAATTGTTGAACTGTGCGCGAAAACTTGCAAATTAATGATTAAGCAGCGAAGTGAATGTACGGGTTGCCAATAATTTCATTATCGAAAAGGGAGTCGTGTGTGCAAGAAGTTTGGGAACCGCTGACATAGACGAATGATGACTTACAATGTTCTAAGTACTTTAAGTCCCGGGCTTAATGGTTAACGACTATTAGCTCAATCAATGTAGGTAGATATAGATTATCCCGCACTGCGATCTACACAGATCTATTGCGGCTACTACCGCTAGGAGTAAAGAATGCAGTGAAGAAATCACAGGAGGCTACAGGTCGCAGGCAGAGAGGTCGCAGAGATGCGAGTGGGAGAGAGAGATCCAGGAGCTGCTAGAGAGGGCGAAGAGCGATCTGACGACCAAGCAGCCCTCTGGTGTCTACAGAACTCTTTCCTTTGAGCAGGCATCCGCGGCAGGCACCTGTCCGGCACTGCTATACGCCAAAATCTAGAAGCATGCTTTAACGATGAGAAGGAAAAATAATGAAAGGGGAATGATGGAAAGGAAATCGCGGTAGACAAGAAACCACCCAGCATTCGACTGTCGACACAGAGAAACCTGAAAAACCCATGGGTCAGATTGGACTGTTGCCGGGGATCGAACCCGAGACTTCCCGAATGCGAGTCGTATACGCTAACGCGGCGCCACCTCGCTCGGTTCAGTAAACGTTAATCAGTTGTTCTTCCACACATAGCATGTGCAGGCTTAAGTTAGAAAGGTAGAATCAGATTGAAATATTCAATTGCATAGCCGCTATTTCAACCACGGATCTTGCATTAAATTCTCCAGCTGACTCACAGTTTCTACCTTTTTAGGGTTAAGAAAACCGGTTATTCGTAAATCTAGAGCAAGTAATGAACAAAATGCAGGAAATTATGTTTAATTTTCAATTCGGGTCATATAGCTTAGTGTCAAAAACGAGTATTTGTTTACTACTAAATGTATAATCACTTCTCAATGGAGAGTCTTTGCTCTATGCAGATAATTCTGTAGTTTGATAAATAGTTTTAGAGAAAACATTTAATGCAAAGTTCAGTTTACAGAAAAAGAGACATATCAAATATAAGATTTGCTGATTTTTTTCCTTTAAAATAAATTTTAAAATTAGCTTTGAATGTTTCAATTTTGTCCACTTGTTGTTTAAAAGACAAATACTGTGCTTATAAATCGTACACATATGGGTACAGACCAGTAATAGGCACTGTTTATTTCACTCCCAACTTTCTCTCATTTCAAATTTTCAGCACTTTACATTCTTTGAAATTCCTTTATGAAAAAATTTGTGGAGCAATTTATTTGAAATTTAATTCACAAAATTGTGAAAGTATAAAAAAATGATTATTACGCTTTTTACCTTGCATTTGTATATACAGGATGGACCATTTAAGTTGAGACTGTACAATATCTCCATAACTAAACATTGTAGAAAGAAATGTCTTGAATAAAAAAGTTGCTTGATATTATGGGGGAAAGTAAATGTCATTAGTCGTGTTTTGTTTGGAGGACATTATGATGGTCTTTCTGTTGTTAAAGTAAACGTCTATACACCTTCCGCCTCTCTGATCTAATTCTCTAATTTCAATTAAATTAAAGATATATGTACTGTGACCATTTTCTTTTCATTTGAAATCTAGATCCCTTTCCACAATTTTTTCACACTCCTGTAAAGCTGAATTGTGCTGAACGTTTTGAACATCTGGCAATTAATAAATAAACAAATGAGTAATGCGGAAGTGTGGCAACGAAGGAGCAGAATATTTCCACAATCGGGGCCAAATATCGGTTTCTAGGTTACCAAAAAGTGGGAGAGAAATATAACATTTTCTCTCTAGGAAGGTACTGCCATATTTTTCTCCCTAAATGAAACATTTTTTATACTCTATTTTATTTTATGTCGCTTTAACTCCTTGGTCATATCGCGACGGATCTGCTGGTGGATAACTCTTAGAACGATATGTGATGGACTTTAGCCTTCTAGGTCTCAACCCTGTAACCACCCGCTCCGTCACGTGTCACAGAGACCCCAGGGCATAGCTACCGAATCTTCTGCTTCGTGCCGTGCCGTGCAGACGGCATTAGGGTGCCGTCCAGTCTAACCGCCGCCCTCACACAGAAAGGCGGACAGTTAGCCTTCTAGGTCTCATCCCTGTAACCACCCGCTTCGTGCCGTGCAGATGGCATTAGGGTGCCGTCCAGTCCAACCGCCGCCACCACTAGGTCTCATCCCTGGAAAATGTCGTCTTGCTTCGTCACGTCCCCACAGAGACCCCCAGCGCATGGCAGCCGGATCTTCTGCTTCGAGTCGTGCAGATGGCGTTAGGTTGCCGTCCACTCTAACTGGTTACATTGTTTGTGGATAGATGGTATAGCATTAACTATTACCACTTATTTTTCATTTTACTGTTGTTTTAGACTTAAGATGGAACTTTGAGTCGTGGTATTAAATATCCAATCCGGTATTTACCTTGACGACTGAGGAAAGCCACGAAAAAAAAACCAGACGGATTGGTCGGCCCACGGGATTTGACCCAGGACCTCCCGAATGCTGGCCACAGACTTTATCGCCTGAGCCATCACGCTCGGTGAGAGTAACATTAACTAACAATGAAAACATCAACTTTCTCACTTATTAAAATTAACCGTGAAGGAGAAATACGTACAGTTAATCAAGTTAAGCTGCAGGATTCCATTAGTTGATGAAATGGGATTATTAATTATATCTACTATATTTTTGGAAGTTCTTGGGCCTTGTAAGGCCTGATGAGCGACGTTAATTTTATTTGCAAAAAAATTCTCTATGTAATTCACAGTCACATTTGTTCATTCTTCAGTAAACAGCATTTTTAAAGCGAGCGCGCTCCTTTGTATAATCTTTGGATTTTTTCCGTTAACAAATCACTAACTGCCTCAGTAGTAGCACATGTTATATATTTTGATTCTTCGAAATTATCAATTTTGCATTCAAATTCACAATGTAAACAATGCAATCGATATAAACAACAGCAACGTTGCTACACATATCCTTTCAATCATTCCAAAATCCCTTATCTCTTGCCAATAATTCCAAAGGAACTCATTGAAATAGTTCGAGCGAAATACAATAAAAAATAAATAAAATGCGACAATTTATTTTCGGTCGTGGAAAAAATAGTATATACACCACGGATCGATTTTCCCCTCAGTACTTTTGTAGTTTTAATTAAATGCTAGGCAAGGTCTATTCCAAAAGTGCTAAACTGCCATATATTTTACTAGATGTCTTATCCGGCGTTGCACGAATGTATTCTGTGAGCATAGGGTTTAAAATAGGGATAACACTAATTTTTTAAAGGCGTTAAGTAGCCCACTTTTTTTTATCGAGACCTAAAATATATAGCAAGTTTTGTCCAGATTGGTAAAGTGTAGCAGATTTGTACGTAAGGGGTTGAAAATTGGGATAGCACATTTAGGGTAGATTAATTTTCCTAAAGTGTAAGTGCATACATTTGAATCCACATTTCCCAAGTGGTGCAGTTTTAAATAAAAGGTGTTGAAAAGAAGAGTAAGGATATCTTTTAAAACTGCAGAAAATATAGAATTGAAAAGGAGGGCTGAGGAAGTTTTTGGAAGTAGTAAGGAAACCTACTATTTTTGACAGATTCAGTAGTATTGTTGTGCAATATTTTAACCAAATGGATCAAACACTGCAGATTTTTACATAAGGAGTTGAAATATGTGACTGTAGGTTAGCTTTTAATTTTCTCTCTGTTCTGTAGTATTCGTGTACAACATTTTGTTTAAATGGGTCAAATGTAGATTTGTACACAAGGGGCTGAAAATAAGGATAGTAAAAGTTTTTGAAATTTTGCAGTAGCTTACCTTTTCCAGACTCTAAAACAGTCACCAGTTTGTCAAAAACCATATCAACTGGTTACAATGTTTGGAGGGAAGGTTTATGTAAGCATGATATAAACTACCTCCTGCAACAGCCAAATTTTAAAGGTTTTAAGCCCATCCGTTTAGTCTTTTGTGTTGGAACTAATTAAACCTCTACAATTTTTAAACAGAGAGTTAAAATTCTATATTATTCATATTGAAAGAAACGGGATTGAAACTTGGTGATACGAATATACAAACTTAATTTTTGGGGGTATGTCATATAGCCTGTGTCCTTCGGGTAGAACGGGTTTTGCAATGGTAAAAGAATTATTTTAAATAGGTTAAAAGGCTTTTGAAATTTACCAACACACACAAATTTTCTCTCTTTGTTATATTAGTACCTCTAGATATAGATATAAATGAGAGAGAATAAAAATATGTTTTAAATATCTTATGCTAGCACCACATATACCTTAACTTAAAGCACATTAGAAGTACAATTCTAGTTCTTTAGTCTATTTTCTCTTTAAATCGACATTAATTATATTGCAGATCAGTAATTCATTGGTAACACCGGCAGAATCAGAAGAGTCGCCCCTGGAAGAAGTTCCTCGGGGATCGCCAGTTTCATGGATACTAGAAAATCCAGCAATACAGGTTAGTGAAATGTTCATTTTCATACTATATTCCATAATTTGGTTAGTGTGTATTTAAGTTGCTTTTCTCCCAATGGCAATCTTTTAGTCCTACGCGCCTGATATTTAGACAACTTCTTAAGCAGCACTGCGTGACATACAAGGTATTGCAGGCGTATTGTATTGCCTACAGCCTTCCAACAGATGGCGCTCAGCTGTTCAAAGACGTATGGAAAACTTTACACCCATTTCGTCTTTGCCTGAAGCTTCCTTCGCCTCTTTCCGCTATGCATACTCTATTTTCGCCTCGAGTAAAACATTTAGCTTGAGTTTCGTTTGCACGTAAGGACAGTTACTGATTACCCTTTGTTCTGTTCATATCCACACATTTAAATACAATAATATAAACAAATCAGAATTACACTAAATAGGTGATGTAATTAAGATAGGTTACATACAGCAGCTTAAATTAATATCGATTGAAAACTGTTACATCAAATAATTTTTAATAATTTTAACAAACTATTTCTGAATCATTGTGAATTAAAGAATTTGCTGACTTTCAGTGTATAAAGCACAAACTCTGATCTTCTTAACTCAATGATTAAGTTTTATTTTGAATGGAATTATAAATATTTTGATAAATATTTTGATAAATAATAAGAGAAGCAATCCCGGGAAAGAAACAGTGGAGATGAAGAACCTAATTAATAGTGTATTGGGGTTATTATTTATGTGCCTTATTTATTGATTTCTTATATAAAATAAAACATAATTAATTTGAGTACTTTCAGTTTCAAGAAAATTCACTTTTATGTTTTATCATTTGGCATTATTTTAGCCGTCTTCCTTTGAAAATTATAACTGAGGATGTAGGATGTGTTTGTGGGAGGGGGGACACCTTGCGCACTACAGCCATCTTGATCTATTGTGGCTACACCCTCTACGAGGCAGGGATGAGACGAATGAGCCAGTGGAGGTCCCAGGTCCGTAGGCAGACAGTCCTACAGAGACGCGCAGAAGTCCCCAATATATCCAATTTGAACACCCGAGCAACAATGAGGGAGGAATCCTCAAAAGGGCGCGACGCAGCGACCCTAACTAGCAGAAGAGCTCATTTTGGCGATTTCTGGGAGAAATCCTTCCAATGCGCCTGCCTCCACACCATCGGCCTGGTACCACCAGCACCGCAGGCCTGAAAACACATCTGAAACGTGAAATAAAGATGAAATGAAAGGAAATAGGAGAAAGAAGAGATCGTGGTAGGATACCCCACCCCTACATTCGCCATTCATGGAAAACCATGAAAAACCCCACGGTCATAGTGAGAGGTTACTAGGAATCGAACCCGGGACTTCCCGAATGATGGCCATAGACGTTGTCGCCTGAGCCATCCTGCTCGGTAAACTGAGGTTGTGCCGTATTAGTTTTTTTTCAAAATCAAATTGCTTTATGCTGAGCATGTTTTTAAAAGCAGTAAACAATAATAAAAAATCTGATGTGTTACACTCACACGACTTTCTCTACTCTTGTACAATCTATTTTTACAAACGCCTATTCTCCATATGCTTCATATTAATCGAGATATCGAGATGTCAATCTTATTTGTAATTTTCTTGTAGATGCAAGGGGAATATGGTAGCTTTTAAGCGATAGTCAAATATTTTATCGCTGGTTGCTATGTGGCGCATTCCATTCTCTTTGCATGTCCAGGAAATAAAAAAATGAATAACGAATTTGAGAAAAAGTATAAGTATTGGAAAATATAAGGAAATAACAAGCAATATCTCGAAAACGGTTCACTCAACAAAAAAAAATGTATATGATATAAGTTGTGTATTTTAACGCGATCTACATTTTTTGTGTAGTAACATTTTGTCTATCTCTTATGGTTTACCAGTTATGCAAAAGTCGTTCATAATGAAGAATACTTTTGGAGACTTCCCAGAAATTTCGAGATATACATTTCATTTCTCATGACATTATCTTAAACATATGATATTTTCATCAAAATCGTTAGAGCCATTTTTGAGAAAATTAAAATTTTCGAAAAATGTTCCATGTAAAGGGTAGTCTGGGGTGGGGGGATTTTCTTGAAAATCTTCGTGTCGCATCTCTGGAAGATACTGAACGTGAATACCAAGTTTGGTGTTTATCCGACTGTTAGGTTTTGAGTTACGCTGTTCACAGACATACACACACACACACACACACACACACACTCACACACACACACACAGACACACACACGGACATGTTTCCAAAAATGCTTTTTTTGGATTCAGGAGGTCTCAAAACATGTATTTCCGGTGAAATCTCGGTATCGAATTTTTGGGTGGAATGCAATACTTCCCCTACTTACTATACGTAGTAGAGAAAGTAAAAATAAATCTCTTTAGAACTAATTTAAAAATATGCATGAAATTTGGTGTACACCCTGATTACTCTATTAAAATTTCAAATTAATCGAACTGAAATTATGTATTTTAGAAATATCAGAGATGGGCATCCTTAAATTTCTGGGACCTTGGTTGTGTTTCCAGCTGTAATAAATGTTCCACTTTCAGGGCAGTGAGTTGCTGCAGAAGACTCAGGACCGCCTGTTGACCGAGAAGGTGATACGCGGTGTGCAAGAGAGACACAGTGACGAGGAGTCAGGCTGCATACAATTGCTGATTTGTAAGAGTTCTCCCTTCGTGTGGGGCATGCAACGCTCCTTGCAGACTCTGCTTTCTGGGAGGTCAAAGGTCGAGGATCGCCATCTGACGGCCATCCAGCGCATGTACCAGGACATGCCCAGCCTTGCCGAGGTCACGGAGCATGGGGACCATTGTGAGGAAATGTTCCCAAGGTGCACCCTTCTGCCTCACTAAGACACACTTCCCACATGGTGCAACGGGTTTCTCTGGTCCGGAAATTACGTTCTATCATTGTTGTTTACTTTGGTAGAAAACGGGGATTCAGAAGATTCTGAGGTGTCAATAATGCAGACATAAAACATATGCTTTGTGAAGATACATTTGTTCAGTTCAGTTCAAAAGTGCAGGTCCACGCAAGGGGCAATACGACAAGAAAGAAAATTTGAGAAAAAGACCGGTCCTATATTGCTATGTATGTACAATTCAGCAATCACTCCCGAGAAACTATTAATATATACACTTCCTAAGATGAACGACTGGGGGTTTGGATTGATATTAGTATATTATAAATCAAAGATGAAAAATGCACGATTCTGAAGGATTTATCCGGAGGTTAGAGATTTACCACGCTAAGTGCTAACATATACATTTTTTGTTTGTTTCTTTCATACTATCTGGAATTTCATGGGTTTTTTTTGTCCCCAAACCAGCACTCAAATTGAAATTTTTCGCCGTACTCCAACAATAGTTATTTTTAATTTCTCTGCCACGTATACAGTAGGTAGAGAAGGTATTGCATTCCACCTAAAATTCCATGTTGAGCTTTCACTGGAAATACATGTTTTGAGGCCCCTGAAAAAAAGCATTTTTAGAATAGGTCCATGCATGTGTCTGTGTGCGCGTGTCAAAAATGAAAAGTCGGATAAATACCAAACTTGGTATTTAGATTTAGCACCTTCCAAAGATGCGACATGAAGATTTTCAAGAAAATCTCCATACCCCAAACTACCCTTTACATGGAACATTTTTTATTTTATAAAAAATGGCTCTAACGATTTTTATTAAAATATCGTATATTAATATTTACGTGACAAATAAAATGTATATTTTGAATTTTCTGGGAATAGCCTGAGAAGTCCTCTTCATTCAGAAGGAATGTTGTGTAATGTGTATAACTGGTAAAACGAAAATTTACTATACAAAAATGTATTCATTCATTATCTGTTTACCCTCCTCTTATGTAGGACTTACCCCCCCAGGACTTACAAGCGGGTGCCTGGGGTCAGAGGCCCTTCGAGGAGCAGACACTCATGGATCAGACAGAGCATCCAGGATGGGTGATCAGCCCGATGCCTGGTATGGGATGAAGGAAGTAGATGAAACGAAATGTTGGTGAAATGGATGAAAGAAAAGGCGATGATGGAGCAGTTGGTGGAATGAATGGCGGGGAAAACCGGAGAACCCGGAGAAAACCCGCCACAAATCCCACATGCAGGTCCCTAGGGTTGAACCCGGGCCGCCTCGGTGGGAGGCGAGCGGTCTAACCACTCGGCCACGGCGCCGCCTTACAAAAATGTATATCTCTTTAAAGCACACAAATTATTTCAAATAAGTTTTTAGTGGCATAACCCAGTTCTGAGATATCCGTCAGTAATGGTTCTAATTGTTCATTACTAGGTCATTCTTTTGTGAAGTCCTGTTTTTCGCGATTGAATGGAAAGAATATAGAATTTTAAGGCCAGCATATGACGTCTATTTCTTAAAGATTTGACTACCGCTGTTCCCTTTCTATCTGTAACGAAATGAGTAATGTAACTATTTCTGCAAAGGTTTGTTTGGATTAAAATATAGTAGATTGAAAAATAAGCTTTAGTAAGAATAGTAGGTGTACCCATTAATAACGAGAGGGTATAGAAAGTCATGTGAATGCATCACATCAGAGTTTTTTCAGGACTCGTTTTGATATTCCGGTCTCAGGTTCTCTTCGACCGTAAACATCTTACTAACCCTGAAAGAACTGTTTTCCTATAAAGTTACGTAAATAACCATTTCCCACGACTAGAAGTTTGTTTGAACTACTTTGCTGGGTACATATGCACAGGTGGAAATGAGATACTACAAAAGATCTGATGTTAATTCACATTAATTTGTCTACCCATTCTTACATTTGCATCTCCTCTATCTCAGAAAACCTAATTTTTCTTTTTAATTTATGTTTATCAAAATACAAATTTGCAGAAATTGTTTATTACACATACAGGAGGTTAAAGTGACAGCCAGCTCCTTAAAAATACGGGTCGCTATATACTTGGCATGACAAAAAACATTGTGTCTTATCACTATAAAAAGTGTGTGATGAAGTAGTGGGAAATTCATAACAATGTCATCGAATTTTTCCGAAATAGTTAATCTCACAAAAACCTTATTTGACCTAAACTGTGTGTTTTAACGCGATATAAATGTATTCCTTATGTTTACCAGCTATACAAAATTACACAAATTTCATTCAGATTGAAGCGGACTTCGTAGGCTATACACAAAATATCCAAGGAGTATATATTTTTATTAATTGTGCAAATACCTTAAACATGTGACATTTTAATCAAAATCGTTAGAACTATTTTAAAAACATATAAGATAATGGAAATATTTCTATGTAAGGGTTAATTTGCGGGAAAATGTTGGTGTTGCACTCTTGGAAGTATGAACATAAATACCACCTTTGAATTTATCCAATTTTTCATTTTTGTGTTAAGTAATTCACATACACGCACACACACAAACGCATACACACAACACTTTCATACAGAGACCCTTTAATAAAATACTTTTTTATTCAATGTACCTCAAAACGTGTATTTCCGGTGAAATCCCGATATCGAATTTTTGGGTGATATACAATGCTTCCCCTCTCTAATATAGATAAGTTGTAGATAAAGTAAAATATTTTTTTTAAATATAATGTTATTGTATAAATTAATTATACTTTTAATGAATGTCCCACCGGCATGTTGTGAGAAATGTATTTGTTGTGCTATGTATGGAAAGTCAGTTTGAAGATGTATTATATTTGAACTGTTGGGGAGCCGAACTTGAAATTCGTTGCAACCACACGTATAGTGCCCGATTTCCGGTAGTCTTCGCTCCAAATGTACTTTCAGGTGGCCTTTGCCCCAAGTTTAAAAAAATATTAACTTTGTAATTTAACTGTTTCTTTAAATATTATATATTTATGTTTGCCTCGGCTGCGTCAGTATTTGTTAGAGACACGTTTCTCTTAGCAGGGTTTTGGTGCGACAAGAATGTAGGCTTACACAGATTATAATTTTACTTCACTCCTTTTATTAATGCTTGATACGATTTATATAACACTTCATTAATAGAGAGCTGTGAGTTTCTTTTATTAATTATTTGCACTTTTTAACACGTAAACTAGTTTTTCGTCTCACACGAATACGTATTATACCTCTCTCGAGGATGTGTCTCGCGTCCGGTTAGAAACACTGTTTGCAGGCAACTGAATTGATTTCAACCGTCTAAACTTGTAAATTTCTGTATTTCAAGTCTCTGATTGGATAATCCTACTCCAATAGAATACCTTCATTTAACTAAAGTTTTTTTCTGGTTGTTGATTGGCTATTTTATAAACTGTTACTAAAATGACATTATTGTTGCTCCAAGAATCACAAGTAGTGCTGTTAAACTTTCTTACTCATTATTAGCTCAAGGTTACCTCATTGTTAGCAACTTTTAACTTATTATTCTCACAACTCCTACATTATTAAATTACGTAATATATTCACATAACATTATTACACATGGATACAATAATATAAGCATATGCAAGGACTGTTACATACATCTTACAAATAATTACATACACATTGAGGCAGTATTTTATATCACAACACTGTGAATGCCAGAGGGATTGTAGTGTAAATTAACATTAATGTATGACAATGATTTGAAATATTTGTTAATTATAAGCATTGTTAGGAAATAAGTTTACACGGCCTCACTGAAACTGACAATAGGAGCAGGTAACAATGAAACGAGGGGGTGAGTTGTTTATCAATTAGAAGAGACAGACAAATGACGTCAGAGTAGCGTGCCTTTCTTTAGAAATGGAGGGAATATCTTCCCTAGAGCATATGTGTTCGTAATTTTGATTGGATAAAAAAATAGATGCTAATGTTGGCGCGCTTTATTAACCAATAACAGCTCTGTTATAATGTTTAAGCATATCGGGGTAAGGGAGTATAAATTCTAGAGCCAAAGACAGATATCGCGCAGTTCAACAGAATCATTCACGAGTTACACGTCGCGCAGTTCAACAGAATCATTCACGAGTTACACTTCGCGCAGTTCTACAGAATCATTCACAAGGCAAACGTCGCGCAGTTTTAAGAAATCTCTCTCGCGAGTTACATGTCAGGTAGATCTATGGAAGCATTCACGAAGTACACATTACGCCATTCTACAGAATCTCTCGCGTCGTAAAGTTAGTTACAAATGTGAATGCGAATTAATAGTTCGCGGCAAATAAGTGATTGTAGTTACATTCGAAAATATAACAGTTTCAGTCAGGCGTGTATCAAGAGTAAATATGTGAAATTAATAAAGTGTGACGACAATAAAAGTGTAAAAACAAATTCTTTTATCAGTGTTATCTTTTAGTAACAACTCCTTTCCATTTACACACCCTGTTCAAGAGATGCTTGTTCGACTGAGTAATAATAGCTAGCCGGAGGACAAAGAACCCAAAATTCAAAATAGTAAAACAATAACAGGCGCTCAGCAAATAAGATAACACGAACAGAATACCGCGACAACATATTGCTTCAAGGCGGGCTGTTATTGAATTTACATATTATATAATTAGACTGAAATTATTAAGTGTTAAAAATACTGCCTCAGTTGTCACAGTAGCTCAATGGTTAGAACACCCGCACGGAAAGCGGAAGAACCGTGTGCAAATCCCGGTTGTGGCGTTGAATGTTTTTGACTCTATATAATATTCTTCTGTTTATACTGATTGCATTGTTTAGTTCAATTAAAATTTCAGATATTTCAATATATTATACCTACATCTTATGCCGCTACCACAACTATAGAATTGTTGCAGAAATTCTCAAAGTAGTAGTAGTAGTGTGCCTTACGAGCGGTTCAAAGAATGGCTCAAGAAGAGGGATATAAAACATATTCAGAAAACGCCATGTCAGTGTGTTTCGGGAAATATTACTACATTATTTTCCTAGGGAGAAATGTACTTCCCTTTCGATTTTGGTAATCGTGGAAAAATTATACTTTTCAGTTGATAAATGACAGTTTTAATTTTTAGCATATTTTAATACGTGTTAATCGAATATAATAGTAAGTGCAATTTTTGCTCGTAAATCAGGTATTTGTTATTGACCAAAATCAATCTAAGAACGCTTTAGTTTCAATCATTTATGGGCATCTTAGCTCTAAAGTTGTGGAAATTAGATTATGGTACCTGACGTTCCACTTATATCTTCATTTGTTCGTGTTCAGTATGCAGGTTAGTTTAAAGTATCTTTTAAAGTATGGGTTTCATTCAGTTCAAAATTTATATACAGGCTAACTAAATAATGATAATTACAGTAGGACGTCGTCAATTTTATGCAGTTTACTGTTTCCGGGATGTGACCTCGATTCTTTTATTTTTAAGAGGAATGCCCTAATTTTATTACATAATTGTATATTATCTTAAACAGTTCTTCAAAAATAGTTTGTAAACAATTTGGCAAGTTCTAAATGCCTTTTGGAGTATGACACAAAAGGAATTGAGGTCACAGATGCAGCATAAATGTTATTTTTACTTTCTGTACCACTTACCAAGTAGCAGAAGTATTCCTTCCACCCAAAAATTCCTGTTACCATTGTGAGAATACTTAGTTAGGTCTCGCCTCCGAGTGGGCCCCAACAGGAGGGGTTCGTCGGGTTTCGGAGGCTTGTGGGTGGCCCCGGGCGGCGTCAGATACGATCGAACTGGAATCGTGAGGGACCCCGTCCTTGCTTGCGTCCATCGTGCTCCGGATCTGGTCGCCTTTCGGGACTCTTCCCTCATGCCTCCCTCCCAGGGATTACGGTAGTAGCAAAAAGGGCCATTGCGGCCTTCTAGCGGTACTTGCACCGGTTGCGGAGGCCTCTCCGTTCGTCCTACCTTTACTTTAACACCCAAAAATTCAATATCGGAGTTTCATCGGGGGTATACATATTGAGATTCCCAGAATCCAAAAAAATGTTCGTGTCCCTTTGAATTAGTATGTGTCTGTCTCTTTGTGAACAGCTTCCATGTTTAAGTCAGGCCGTAGGATGTAGGATGTGTTTATTGGAGGGGACACCTCGCCCACTGCGACCATCTTGATCTATTGTGGCTACACCCCCGGGTGGCAGAGATGAAGTGAAGGAGCCGGAGGAGGTTCCTGGTCCGCGGGAATGCAGGTCCACAGGGACGCGTAGAAGTTCCTAATATTTCCAGTTTGAACGCTCGCACACCAGTGAGCGAGGAAGCTGCAAGAGAGCACGCAGCGACCCTAAATGGCGGGACAGTTCACTCACAGTCATTCACGGGCAGAAATCTTTCCAAAGCGCATGCATCCACACCATCTGCTAGATCCTGCCAGCACCGCAGAACTTTAAATCACACCTGAAACGTGAAAGGAAACGAAATGAGAGGAAATGTGAACAGCTTCCATATTTAAGCCAGGTCGTAGGATGTAGGAGTGTTTATTGGAGGAGGACCTCTCGCCCATTGATACCTTGGAGCACCGGATTGCCTTCTGTCGGCAGGTTGATGACATCTGGATGGTGCCAAACGGGGGCCCCGCCATGCCTTGAGGAACTGCAGTGCCTGGAATTTCGCTTCAAGAATATGGCTCTCCAACGCTGTGTGATTTGATTGGTAACGGGAATACAGAATGCCGACAATGTGGCAAAGAGGGCGGAATGGTTTCGCTTCTTGAGACTGGGTTCATTCGCTCAATGCAGCCCTTTATCTCCCGTTTTGAGGTCACTAATAAATGTTGTTGTACCGAAATCCCAATATTAAAAGAAAGTGGCGTTTAAACTGATGAGGATGGCCTACACAAACCCTCTATATGTTATAAGCATAAAATAAATAAACAAAAGGTTAAAAAAATTGCTTTCTCACAGGCGTATAAGCAACAGTTGGCTAATTTAGAGCCAACATCCTGATGATAGATGCAAACTGCGCTTTATTTACCAGAAGAAAATAATTAATTTTAAAATGATATACTTCAGTGCCCTTCTGTATTATTATTTAAGTATCTAGTGCACAGTCCTGGTAATTGTGACACGAGTGAATGCTTAACGCGTGAGCGTAAATGAATGAATTCCAAAATTGTATTTATATGCAGTATATTTCAAGGATACCACGTAAAGATTCTCAAGAAAATCTAAAAAAAAAAACTGTATGCTAATTAATTCATTCATTCAGTCATTTATACATTCATTGGAATAGCAGACTCAGACTGAAAAACGTAATGCTATTGTAGGGATTTGAACCATAGATATTTGGTTCTAATCCTTTGAGCAGCGCCTTGAGAACGCGTTATAGTTTACCGAAAAAAGTGTCGGTTGGGAAATTTAATGCATTCGACATGTTGCTGTTGTCGCTCAGTTGAAGAGTAGCGACACAGAAAGCCATGGTTCAAATCCCGCGTATGGCATTTAATTTTTCAATCCAATTCTATCTTTCCAACATTAGTCTACACATGGCATGTATGAAAGAACAATTATAATTCACGCATGTTTGAGATATTAACAGACAAATAAAACGTATGTTGCATTTCGTATGAGCAGTCTATGAAATCCTGTTCATACTCATTGAATCTCATGTATCTTATGAATCTTATATAAATAAGAAATGGAGACTTATTTTAGGGAAAAAATGTAGAGCTTGTTAAAATATAAAATTTAATTCAAATAAGCATTTTATAACAATTATTCTAGAAATATTCCTTGCTGTTTGTTTACATTTTCTAGTATTTTAAGCAATGCAGTTTCAAGTACAGCTCTTTTGATACTTCTGTCAAAGAGTTAGTAGTACTAAAGAATTTGAAGAACAGCTGATTGTTATGTAATCTTTTCGTCTGCTCTTGTATGTCTGTTACAAAATATATATTGAAACAATTTCTGCCATCATTCATTATGACTAACACAAAAAGTGGAAACAACAAGCTTTTGTATGAATAATTTGTAGAATAAATATAATAAGATTTTCCCAATTATTTAGATACTTCTGCAATACAGTTTTCCTATAAATCAATTTTAGAAAGATAAAAGCTGAAATGGACTGTTGATATTTTTGAAAAAGCTATTTAAGTATGTACCACCTTATTAGTCATTAGGTATCAAATATAGGTTGTTGGGGTATCTTAATGTAAAGCAAAAAATTGTATAAATTTGATATCAGTTAATATACTATTAACTCCACATACGAATTTTAAAGGAAATAAAACTAATATCTTTAAGTCTGGTTCACAACAATCGAGAACGGTAACCAGCACGAGAATGTTAAAGTTAAAATATATGTTTTCTAATGGGAGCGTTCACAATAGACGGGAAGCTTTCCCGGGAACGGGAAAGAAGACTTGCCCAAGTTTGAACTGTCTCGTTCTCATTCCCGGGCACGGAATATTAGATTCATATTGTGCATATTAGACTCTTTCCTGTAGAGGTTATTATAGGTGACCGCGACATGAAACTTAGTGCTTTCTACTGTCCCGCAGCTGGAAACATGAAACTGTAAGAAATTAGTAGCATACGAGCACAGAATACTTAATCTCAGTTCCTATATCCGCAGATATGGCCCAGTTTGCTGATAACGTCTTGCTGTACACCACAAATAGACACATAATCAGAGCCTTCGACCCTATACAACGACACCTCCGTCTCATCGAACTCTGGTGGCGGATGTCCGTGAACCCGGACATCAAGAGACGAATCCCCGCTGCAGACATACCAACATTCACCTAGCAAGACCACAGGATAGAGTGGAGGACATCCGTTCGCTACTTGGACGTCACACTGGATAAGGGCCTAACTTTTCGTGAACACGTGTGTGGAACAACGAACGGTGCTAGGGGGACGGTAGCCGCCCTATACCCGGTTCTAGCTTCCACTATGCCTGTTCACTTAAAGTTACGCCTCTATAAATCACTTATTTTACCTCTAATGCTCTATGCCTGTGAGGTATGCGGCATGGTAGCAGATTCCTGGCTTCTCTGCTTGCAGCGGATACAGAATGGGGCACTTCGGTCCATCTATTGTGTCTGCCGTGGCTTTCCAGTCAGGCTACTACTCGAGACCTCGGCCCTCCCATATGTGGAAGATGCGATTAGGCACCGGGCTCAAAATTTCTACGCCAGATTGGCACATCACGAGAACAGTCTTCTCAGATCCCTGAGGGACTACCTGCCACAAGAACGTCGATACAGACACTACCAGGTTCCCCGCATGGCTTGTGGGCACCCCCGGGAACGAAGGCTTTAAACCTGCCAACAGCAAAAACTGTCACTAAGTACTCCCCCTCCCCATGGGAGTGGTCAATCAAAATTAAACAAACCACAATCCATTAAGGAAGAACAAACACTAACAGAGCAGGGCACTGGCGCTGCTCCTGAAAAGGCAGCCACTGAGGAGCCTATAAAAACATAGCGCTACCTCCCATCACACCCACAACATCAAAAACAAACCACCATCCTACAAAAATCCATCATCCTTATGGTTAAGTCCTTCCAATAGTACGTACATAGAAAAATTTACTTAGGCTCACCACGAGCCTACCAGACCGGAGTTCGAGTTCCGCAGATACATTGAGCGTTGGTTCTTCTAGTGACAGGGTCATCTGTAGTTTGTTTATATGCAACTCAAAACTGGCTATTGCTTAAAAAGCAATGGCAAAAGTTACGAAGAGCAGCAAAAACCGGTAGAAATTAACTAAGATAAATAACTTTAATGTATGTCATTAATAAAGGAATGAAAGCTGGTACGACTAGAGGAATAGAAAATGTAATGGATCTGCATTTAGATAATGTTTACTCTGTCGAATTTTGACGTTGGGTAACCTCATTATGTTGGCTGAATAGGAAGCAGATGAAAAATAACATTGGTCAGTTAAAAATAAATGAAATCCCAATGCGCAAAATTGACTTTTCACTTTATGAACGATATGATCATCGATATGCATTCCTGTTCTCGTTGTCGGGCTGTTGTGTGCAAAAATCTGGTACGCTGCATTGCTTCCCGTTCTCGTTTCCGTTTTGGTTACCGTTTTAAATATATTGATGTGATGCTGGACTTTTAACTAAACGATCTGATTGGGTCTAAAGAAAAGAGAGCGGTACTTAATTGCTTTTGTAGCAAGCGATAAAATAACTTATTAATGTGGTATATATGATTCGTATATAGTAATATAAAGTTAATAAAGAAGATGTAATTAAAGTTGTGGATGTAAAATTATTACATTTTGAGTTATGAATTTAATTGTAATTCATTTTGGAAAAAATCCTAAAAAAGGCGGTAAACCCCAAAAGAAACTTCAATAGTTTTTGTGATTCATGGTTGTAATTGGTTGATAGCTACACATGTGTAGCTATGATGGCACTGTGTTTGTGTGAACAGCCGAAGTAAAGCAAAGCACAACAGAATTATTTTACCAAGCCGGTTATAATCAAGTTGGCACAGTATTGTTATACACCGGGTAAGGCCAAAAGGTTTTGCAGCTAAAATATTAAATTTAGTTACCGCGGCATAAACATTGGGGAGCGTAGCTGCAGAGGCAAACGAGAGATACCAGGAACTTGCTGCACAAATATAAAGCATGCGTGGGATTTTTATAATAAAATACACATTTAACACATTACCCGTGGCTTATTAAATGATTCACATGATGCCACTACATGTTTACAACAGATTTCAGGAAAGACATTGGAGGGAGATCTTTCGCACACACGAAAAACACACGCATTCCTACACACATATCCACTCGCCCTAAAGACACACACAAGACTGGCGCTACTAGACTAGGTGGGGAGGGAAATGCCGCGCCGGACATAAATTCAAACTCCCAATCAAAACGATTATACACGGCAATGTCATGCTACACAGCAATAATGTGTCCGACGCGACAATGCACACACATACGCTACAATATGAAACTATCGTTACGATATACATTTTGGGATAGGACTGCTCCTGACTTGACCTTCCTAGCAATTGCTGAGGAAAGATTTCATATGGTGTAAATGAGAGCATCATTAGAATGCTTCAAGGTATTAAAACTGCAAATCTGCACAGTATGTTTTACCATACAATTTTTACGTATGAACCAAACTTTATGAAGGTATCTTTGTTGGGCGGATTTACAGAAATCCATCAGCTGCATTAAAAGAAAGCGCATTTCCATTTTTGTTGTTGTGTGCTGTAATGTTTTAATTGTATAGCATGAAGCGTGTTTTTAAAGATACTACCGATAATTTCTAAAAAAATAACGTAATATTATTTTCCAAATACTTTGTTGTTTTCATTACCTTACACTACTTCTCCACATAATCAGCGCCGTTATTCAGGCTTGTCGTCGTAACAGGAAACCAGTTTCTGTATGCCTTCGATAAAGAAAGACGCCGCCTGCGATGAAAGCATAGTCTGCACTTCTTGCTTCACCCCACATCGTTGAAATGTTTTCTACCATGCAATTTCTTCAGATGAAGAAACATGAAAATCGCTTGGTGCCAAATTCGGACTGTAGGGAGAATGGTCGAATTCTTCCCAACCAAACGATGCAATCCGCTTTTGAGCTTGTTTGGCTGTGTGTGACTGGGCATTGTCACTCATAATTGTTTTCTCATAAACCTCACAGAATTGACGATGAATGTTAGCTGGCCTAACATTTCTCGCATTAAAAAATGAATCACTGATCTGAATTTACAGTCGGAGGATCGTTCGATTGTTGTGAACTTTTGAAACGCACTAACAACAGGAAAACACGCAGTGACGATCGCTCACAGCTGCTTCTGGCTTCCTAATGAATGGAGGAAGCGATCGTGCATGCTCAAAATCGCGACTGAGCGCTGCAGCGGCAAAATATCAAAAAACACTTAATTTAAAAAAGTGTAAGTGTCTAGTAGAGATGAAAAGCTTTATAGAAGCCACTTCAAAAAAGTCACAGAAATCACTGTGGCTGTAACACAATACTTATAAATATAAACTGCAAGATGGAGCTCTTCCATAAAATTGTTGGCTTAATTTTATAATTCTAAGGATTTCAAACTACGAGAAGGGGTCGGAAAACAATTTCTCCGGTCTGCCACCTGCATGAAGCATGTGCATTGAAAATTATGTAGGCTATTTAGTTCATACGTAACGTATTTGATATTGACCAATAACGTTTAGCAATGCCTGAGGCATCAACCAATCATGGTCGTCTATCTTATAAAACGCTTGCAGAATGCGATTTTATCGGATAAAACGTCAGTTCGTTTCTGAACAGCAATAATATCAGTATGTAGTGATTAATACGTTATATCATCCAATTGTGTTTTTAATCAATGCGCATTCATATACGCAGCTGCTTGATATTGACATTTTATTGATGTAGTATGATTATTCCTATATATTTCCATTTATTGATGAGGCAGATAATTTATTTAGTATAATAAGTACACTTGATTTCCAATCAAAGGATGATTAGATGTAAAATGTATAAACATTAATCGAGATAAGCATATAATTAAAAATGTAGTTCCAATAATGTCAGTTTCCAAATAAACTATGTTCTTGAAAATATGTCTGTTTTTTTGTTCTAATTTTATCTTATTTTGGGGTTAACATTCTCATTCGCACTGTTGGTAGCATCAGTTACTATTCCGTAACACATTCGATTGTTCGTTCATTTAGTTAGATATGCCATGATGTGACAGTTGATACAATGCAGATTTGATTTAAAACAGTATAAGTAAGTAATTATTATTTATAGGTATAATGTTACATTTTATTAGTGGAATAGTCTTAATAAATCCCATTCGCACTCGCGCATCTATCAATAAACTTTGTGTGTGTGTGTGTGTGTGTGTGTGTGTGTGTGTGTGTGTGAGTGTGTGAGAGAGAGAGAGAGAGAGAGAGAGAGAGAG
The DNA here is from genome assembly GCA_030765065.1 of Deroplatys truncata. Classification (NCBI taxonomy): domain Eukaryota; kingdom Metazoa; phylum Arthropoda; class Insecta; order Mantodea; family Mantidae; genus Deroplatys; species Deroplatys truncata. The sequence goes on from CM060988.1 coordinate 83,793,560, forward strand.
AATTTTATTTGTACATTTTTTATACACAATCCTTTTTCTACAATATTTCTTGTAAACTATCTTTATCTATGCATAAATTTTCTGGCCAGCTATGTTCTGCCTGTACTGCTCATTTTGCCTGGCACCCTGGCCTTATGGCTCCACTGATCAGCCCTTTGCTACCCTTAATCACCTGCGATCCATCCTCTCCCTCCTCCGTTTGCCCCTTTAACTTTCTTATCTCCCTTACTTTCCTAATCCATTTCTCCTTTATTTTCTTTAAAATCTCTCCATATTCTTTTTCTTTTTTCTTGTCAACATTTTTATTGTTGCTTTTTTCCATCTATTTTTTCCCCTTCTTCTCCTCCCATAGTTTTTGTCTCCGTTCCGTTAATTCTTTGCAGTCTATCATATAATGTTCTGCGCTGCCTCCGCATAGTTCACAAATTCCGCTTTTTCTGCCTCTTAGCTTTCTCAGGTACATTGATCCTGTTCTTATACATGCAAATGCTTCTTTTTCTGCTCTATTACAATAAACCACTTACCCTTCCTTCCTCATTTCCTTCTTACTAACCTATAAAACCCTAGTGGTTTTATTCTCTAAGCTTCCTCAGATCTCTTGTTTTAATAAACTTGTAACCTCTTGTAAATCTTGCAGTCTATGATAAAAAGAAGCAACAATTCATTGTCTTTCTACGCAATATTCTTCAAAATTGACGCATTTATTCCACTCTTTCACACACTTTAAGAATCCCTGCATATTGTATAAATGGTAAACGAGCCTACGTATGCTTCAATATTCGCATTGGTAGTGAAATATTTCCCTTGTTACTTCTTCAGCAAGAAAGAAGTAGAAAACAGTGGGGACCAGATCTGGAGTGTAATGTGGTATTTCAGACGTTCCAAATGGATTTTGATCTGGCCTGCCCTTATGGAACCTTACATTCTCGTCTAGAAGAATTATTATTACTCTAATGACACAAATTAAGGCCTTTTCCATTCTTCAGCTAGTTATTATTCAAAGTTATTTAAATACCTTTTAAAATGCATACCTATCTTGAATTTTATGAGAATATCATATGAAACCCTCTTTATTCGGAACGAATTTTGTACAATTTTGTATAACTGGTAAATCTTAATAGATAAACAAAAACGTACCACACAAACATGTGGCTCTCTTTAAAATACACCATTTATTCCAAGAACATGTTTGTGGCATCAACTATTTCCAAGATATGCTTTGTTATTGGTCTGAATTATCAATATCCTGTAAGTTTTTTAAAGTGCCGTCGCTATTCACTTGTTTCTTTTATAGAAAGAGTATGGCATTTATAGACCAGCATGTACCGACCCGACTTTTAAACATTTGATTGTTTTCTTCTATCCCCCTTGTATCTACAACGAAATTTGTAACGAATCTATTTCTGTAAGTTTTATCTCGATTAGATAGAAAAATAAGCTTTCGTAAGAATATTTTATAGTAGCTATACAAAAATAAAACAATAGTGGCAGAGAAAGTCACGTGGATGTAGCACTTTAGATTTCTTTTGGATTCATGGGGCCTCAAAACATATATTTCCGGTGAAATCCCGATGTTGAATTTTTGAGTGGAATGTAATACCTTCTCTACCTTATAGGTTACGTGTTAGAGAAAGTAATATGCATAAATGACACGTATGAGAAAAATAATACCAAAGATACACCAAAAAAATCCTTAGTTGATGTTTCTTGAGGTTTCTCTTGATGGATATACAGTAAATGTGGCTAAATGCAATTTTCCCTCGCCACAGGCAAAGATAACTCATGGGAAGGGTAACAGAAGATGTTGACCTCCAACATTCACAGTTGTAAAAGTGGGTCCATCTGAGCTTATGAAGCACTGCATATGGATGTTGCCAGTGCTAGTTATTTAACGGTATTCCAACCAAACGAGGTGACTCGTATGCGGATTGCCGTTACATACACAAGCAACACCTCGCAGCGGCAATGCACATTCCAAACACTTCATCTGCATTCTAAGTTGGATGCTTGCCTTTAAACGCTCAATTTGGCACAAACGGCGAGACAAACAGTGCAGCAAGCTATCGGGCTCTTAAACACAAGTGTGCATAAAACAATCAATCTGAAAGGGATTCATCGTGGCATTAAAGATACCTATCTGTGAAAAAATTGCCATAAATATGGATTTTAGTGTTATTAAACACTCTAAAAATACTGCTTTAGTTTTATGTAGCTTTTAAAGCTGTACGAACTTTTAAAACATGACATATAGCATCAGATGACTGAAAAATTCAATGCCATAGCCGGGATTTGAACCACGGATCTCCCGGTCTCCGTCCAGTTGCTCTAACCATTGAGCTATCATGGTAACATGCCGGCACCACATTAAATTCTCCAACTGATTCGCACTTTTCCCGGTAAACCACAAGGAGATCTCAAATTGTATTGATATGACATACCCCAATGGCGACTTACAATGTTGTAAGTACTTTAAGTCCCGGCCTTCATAGTTTCAACCACTATTAGGTCAATTAATGATTTGGTCAATTCTGATTCTACCTTTCCAACTTTGTCCAACACACGGCTTGTGTGGAAGAACAATTAATTCCATTAATTGACTTAATAGTGGTTGAAACTATGAAGGCCGGGACTTAAAGTACTTACAACATTGTAAGTCGCCATTAGGGTATGTCGTCTCAATACAATTGGAGAATTTAATATCGTGCCGGCATGTTACCATGGCAGCTCAGTGGTTAGAGCAACCGGACGGAGATCGAGAGATCCGTGGTTCAAATCCCGGCTACGGCATTGAATTTTTCAATCTTTGAATCTACCTTTCCAACCTCGTCCGACACACGCTTGTGTGGTAGAACAATGTATTCCATGACATGTAGCGTTTTAATTGTCTGCCTGTAAACCCAGCTTCCTATAAGTTTGGAGTCAAAAAGTCTGATGTGATACATTCACATGTCTTTCGCTACCCTCTATCGTTTATTAGTGGGCACACAAACTATTCTTACTAAAGCTTATTTTGTATTACGTTTTAATCAAAATAAACCTTTGCAGAAATAGATACATTACACATTTCATTATGATACAAAGAAAAGCGATAGTCAGATGTTTAAGAACTGGACGCTATACGTTGGCCTTAAAACTCCATACTGTTTCCGTGCAATCGCGAGAAACAAATGAATGTTGACAGGACTTCAAGAGAATGCCCAAGTAATGAATGATTTGAAATATTAATAATGGATATCTCAGAAACAGCATATGTCACAAAAAAAAGAACTTATCTGAAATAAATTGTGTGTTTTAAAGAGATCAACATTTTTTGTAGTACGTTTTCGTTTATCGTTTAACCTTCACCAGTTACACACGATTATACAAAATTCCTTCCAAATAAAGAGGACTTCATAGGCTATTCCCAGAAAATTCAAGATATGCATTATATTTTATGTAAATATCTTTAATATACGGTGCTTTAATTAATCGTTAGAGCCATTTTGAGAAAATCAAAATTTTCAAAAATGCTCCATGTAAAGGGTAGTTGGGGTAGAGGGATTTTCTTGAAAATCTTTGTGTCGCATCCTTGGAAGATACTGATATTAAATACCAAATCGTTTATCCGATTTTTCGTTTTTGAGTTATGCTGTCACAGACGACAGACAGATACACACGCACGCGCGCGTGCGGACCTTGTTCTTAAAATGCTTCCATTATGTATTCAGGAGCCTCAAAATATGTATTTCGGTGAAACCTCGGTATCGAATTTTTGACTGTAATTCAATACCTTCTCTCCCTACTATGTACGTGGTAGAGAAAATAAAAAACAAACCAAGTTTTGCCAAAATTAAAGTGAACAAACCATTCAATAGATGACCTCAGGAATCTTCAAATACTAAATTAGCTGCAGAGGAGCAGAACAAGACGAAGGAGGACCTGTATATTCACTAAATTTACTGCATAAGGTTAGTTTTATATTGTTCCACACGATGTATTTTTCGGTATAAATGAATGAAATGTACATCTGCGTATAAATAAGAATAAATAAATGTTGAGAAAATTTTGTTAGCGTGTTTAGTTGTGATGTTATTAAACAATGATACTAATATCCTGTAAAAGTTTAAGCAAAATATTTAAGTTTCATGTTTAACATATATTTTCTCTCATACTAGTAAAATATTTAAAAATTCATCTATACAGTTTATTAACATTACTATTACAGAACTTAATTATTATAAGCTATTAATTTAAAAGAATAATTGCGTCGAGTGGAGCAGTTTTTCAAAACCTAGAAATATGAATATCCCGGGAACTAATTTTAAAATATACATCTAAGGTAGTGTATATATTATACCTACATTAAACCTTCATTGCTGTATTGATCGATCTGAAATTGAGGATTTTAGAAATTTCACAGATTTAAAAGCCCAACTGGTTTGACAGAAATCGAAATGGCTCTAACCGCATATTGCTGGTGGCTATGAGTGTAATATTCATATAAAACTCGAATAGCACGCAGCAAAACATTCTTACTTTCGCTGCCATTTACCTACAATAAATACAGGAACTAGCGTATCCCATTCAAAAATTCGAAATAGAGATTTCGAGAGAGATACCAATTTTCAGAAAGTAAAAGTGTAGATCTCGTTAAAACGCGCAATTCAAATAACATTTTTGTGGCACTAACCATCTCCGAATATTTTTTGTTATTGATTTGACTTTTCAAAAACTTCATAGTTTTTTCAAGAGCTGGGTTACCATTCGTTTGTATCTCACGGTCATACAAAGAGTGACATTTCAAAGTCAGCATACAGCGAGCCGCTTCAATCTCCTGTATCTCTGCATCTACAACGAAATGTGTGATGAAACGTTTTCTTCTGAAAGCGTTTCTCTCGATTAGCATGAAGTAGACAGAAGAATAAGCTTTTAAAAGGTTCGTTTTTAGAAGGGCGGAAGGACAGAGTCATATGCAACTTATCACATTTTTTGAAAAGAAAAAATTCTGATGTGTTACACTCACATGACTTTCTCTACTCTTGTACAAACTATTTTTAGAAACTCTTACTCTACATCTATTTCATATTAATCGAGATAAACATTTGCAGAAACGATCTTTTGACATGCAAAGAGAATTACATTTTACACATAGCGACCAGTTCTAAAAATATTTGACTATAGCTTAAGGCGTACTATGTCCCCTTTGTTTTGTAATTGCAAGGGCAATATAGAAATACAGTAGTCCCTTTAAGCATAGTCATATCTCTTAATAGCTAGTTGCTATGTGTAGCACCATTCTCTTTGCCACAGATTAATACTCTTTGCATATCCAAGACAAAAAATGAATAACGAACTCCCATTTGAGAAAATAAGTATTGAAACATTTGAGGGAATAACAAGCAATATCTCGAAAATGGTTCACTCAATAAAAAAGGTATTTGACATAAATTGTGTATTTTAACGCGATCTACATTTTTTGTGTAGTGAAATTTTGTCTATCTCTTATGGTTTACCAGTTATGCAAAGGTCGTTCACAATGAAGAATACTTTTGGAGACATTCCCAGAAAATTCAAGATATACATTTTATTTGTCATGAAAATATCTTAAATATATGATATTTTAATCAAAATCGTTAGAACCATTTTTGAGAAAATTAAAATTTTCGAAAAATGTTCCATGTAAAGGGTAGTTTGGGGTGTGGAGATTTTCTTGAAAACCTTCGTGCCGCATCTATGGAAGATACTGAACCTAAATACCAAGTTTGGTGTTTATCCGACTGTTTGTTTCTGAGTTATGCTGTTCACACACACACACACACACACACACACACACACACACACACACACAGACACACCCACGGACATGTTTCCAAAATTGCTTTTTTTGGATTCAGGGGGTCTCAAAACATGGCTATTTAATCGGTTCTTTACGTAAAACATGGCATTGAATTTTAACCTCCATTTTTCTCAATTCCTTCTTTTCAGCATTTTTCACCATTCAAAATGCTACTTGGACCCAGTTTATTAGTTTGAAATTTACAGGATAGGTACAGGAATTATGGACTTAAGCATTGTTGTGCACTGATTAAAGCTATTAAATATTTCAGTTTAAATTCATTGTTTTCCATAACTCATACTGCAAAATTAGAAAAATTCGATAACTAATTAAAATTTAGAAATGCTTGTACAAATGCCTGTCTACTAAGCTCAAATTAAAAGAGTAATATGAAAAATTGTGGGGTCCAAGAATAAGTTCATATTACAGTATCAAAAAGTGATTAAATATAAATAAAAAATTACAACTGTTTGGACATAATTCGTTAAAATGTTGCATGCAGTATATATGCTTTATGCTGTGAATATATGGTAAAACAATAAAAGCAATTAGAAGAAGGTTTTTGGATTCTCTCAGATACCCCTAGGGGTATTATCGTAACCACAGCTAAAAGAGAATAACGAAAAGATAATGTAGCTGTGAATAGAATTATAGGACAAGTTCGCTTTCGCGACACAGTTCCATGCAACTTCTCCTCGTTGCTATGGATCGTTGCATTTTCTTCCGTGCAGTTTACGCAACACGGTTAAAGGAAGATTCTGTTTTAACTGGGTCGAACAACTACTTCAATTTGCGAATCCATGAGAGTAAAGCTTCTGATATACGTGATTAAAAGCAATAAATTACTCGAATGTCTACAAGCAAGCACAGCAGCTATCACGATTGAACGAATACAGGTCATAAAATAACATACTAAATTTTTGGGACAGAGGAAAAAAACTGCATACCTCTTGAGAATTTAAAAAATCTGTGTTACACTCACATGACTTTCTCTACCCTTGTACAAACTATTTTTACAAACGCTTATTCTCCATATGCTTCATGTTAATCGAGATGTTAATCTTATTGCTAATTTTCTTGTAAATGCAAGGGGAATTGGTAGGCTTTAAGCGACAGTCAAATATTTTAAGAGCTGGATGCTATGTGGAGTATTCCATTCTCTTTGCATTACCCGGACAAAAACAAAAACAAAAAATGAATAACGAATTCCCTTTTGAGAAAAAGTATACGTATTGGAAAACTTAAAGGAATAGCAAGCACTATTTCGAAAATGGTTCACTCAACAAAAAAAAAGGTATATGTCATAAATTGTGTATTTTAACGCGATCTATATTTTTTGTACAGTAAAATTTTGTCTATCTCTTATGGTTTACCAGTTATGCAAACGTCGTTCACAATGAAGAATACTTTTGGAGACATTCCCAGAAAATTCAAGATATACATTTTATTTGTATGAAAGTATCTTATATATGATATTTTAATCAAAATCGTTAGAGCCATTTTTGAGAGAATTAAAATGTTCGAAAAATGTTCCATGTAAAGGGTAATCTGGGGTGGGGGACATTTTCTTGAAAACCTTCGTGACGTATCTCTGGAAGATACTGCAGCTAAATACCATGTTTTGTGTTTATCTGACTGTTCGTTTCTGAGTTATGCTGTTCACAAACAGACTCACTGGCAGAGACACACACACCGACATGTTTCCAAAAAATGCTTTATATGCATTCAGTGCACCTCAAAACATGTATTTCCGGTGAAATCTCTGTATCGAATTTTTGAGTGGAATGCAATACTTCCCCTACTTACTATACGTAGTAGAGAAAGTAAAAATTAGCAAAACATAACAAAATGGGGAAAGACCTTCACGTGTATCAAGTATGAATTTGAAATCCCTAACTGAAAATTAAGACACTGGGAAGTGATGTGAATGCCAAGACTCAGTACTTTTGGTATAATTGTAAATGTTTGTTTCTTCAAAACTACTATCGAGACTAGAACAAAACTTTGTGTAGGTGTAGCTTGAAGCATAATGTATTTAATGACAAAAATTTCTTCAAAAGTGACGTAAACGTCATTATTATTTACAAAGAAATGCTGTGGAATATCTGACATACATGGGTACGTTCACAGCCTAGGATTTTCATAGGTAATCCCACGAGCAGTTACGAATTTGTCTGATGAAACTCGTAACCTCGAATGGGATTTACTAAGAATATTCCATGAATAAAATGAAATATATTATTAATAATCATTTCCTTGGTTGTGTGGTTTAAAATCAAATCACCATTGTGTCAGCTGTCAGATCATGACATATCAACTGTGTTCCTCTGACGAGAATGTAGCTGTAAGGAATGTGTTGACATCACCAACTCTAGCGCCATCTGAGAAAGATTACGGCTCTACTTTCAACATATCAACAAGGCTTAAGGCATTTTAGAAAACATACGCTTTGTGCTAGCAATGCTGAATACAATTGAAGATTCATAAGGCAAACGAATGAACAGAGTTTACTTTGTACTTTGAGGCAGTATTTTTAACACTTGAATAATTTCAATTAAATTATATAATATGTAAGTTCAATAACAGCCGCCTTGAAGCAATATGTATGTAATGATTGTGTAAAATGTATGTAACAGTCAGTGCATATGCTTATATTATTGTAAACATGTTTAATAATTGTATGTGAATGCATAAGGTAATTTAATAATGTAAGAGCTGTGAGAATAATAAGTTTAAAGTTGCTAACAATGAGGTAACAATGAGGTAACCTTGAGGCAATAATGAGTTTGAGAGTTTAAATGTTACTAGTCATGATTAGAGCAACGATAATGTAAATTTTGTGAAAGTTTTTAAAATAGCCAATCAACAGCCAGAAAAAGCTTTAATTAAATCCAGGTATTCTATTGAACTAGGATTAGCCAATCACAGACTTGAAATACAGAAGCTTACGGGTTTTGACGGTTGAAATATGTTCAGTTGCCTGCAGACCTTGGTAGTGACCGGATGGAAGACGTGTTCTCTAAAGAAATATTACGTATTCGTGTGAAACGAAAATTATGTATATGCGTTAACAAAGTGCAAGTATTAAAGAATCTCACAGCTCTTAATATCAGTGTAGTGCTATTTAATTTGTGTCAAGGATTAATAAAAAGATGTGAATTTAAACTTAAAATCTGTGTAAGCCTGCATTCTTGTCGCACCACGCCCTGTCTAAGAGATACGTGACTCTAAAACAATACTGATGCAGCCGAGGCAAAAACAAACAAATAATGTCTATACAAGCAGTCTAATAACAAAGTTAATAAATATTTTTAAACTTGGAGTATAACAACAAAAATACATCTTCAAATCGGTGTTACATACGTAGCAGCATATTACGTAACAAACAATCTTCTTCAAAATTTACGTCCATACGTGGAGATAAATAAATAAACAACTCCAGCGTAGAGACAATAACTTCAAGTTGGCTTCCCAAACGTGAGGCAAACCTTCAACAACAATAAACTACAACAGTTGAAGAACAATATGTACTTTAACTTCCTTTCTTACTGCGCATTGTAAATAACTTAATAGATCACTAGAAAACACTTATACACTGCTCCACGTGAAACACACTGGAATACTAAAGTTGCGCGATATTTTTAATGTAGATAGTAGATCTATTTATGACATAATTGTGAGCTGTTACCTGGTAGTGTTCCCCCCTGCTCCTTCGGAGAGCATAACGCCCCGAAAATGTTTTCTCGTCAGGCCTACAGTACTGAATGAATGGATAATCGAACGTGTTACAGAATACTAATCAAATCCACCAACAGCGGGAATGAGAAAATAGATAAACTCAAAATAAGCTAAGATTCAGAACATAATAAAGACATATTTTAGTATCATACTTTATTTAGAAACTGATACAATCCGAATTGTTTTATTAAAAACACAATTGGATGACGTAGCCCATTACTGCATACTGAATTGTTAGGATTCAGCAACGAGTTGACTTTATATCTGCTAAAGTAGTATCCTTGCAAGCATATTGTAAGACAAACGATTGTGATTGGTCGATTAAATGCATTTGTTTCAGAAGTGTTTAGTTTTCTATTTAATTTAATTTATTGCCAGAAAATTACTAGTTAAATAAAAACATATTGGCTAATACCTCTAAATAAAACTCAGTTCTTATTTTAATATTGGCTAACCTTTAGCACCACCCGTGAATGAGAAAAGTTCAGTTTCACATTCGAGGGGAGGGATTCCTCAAAAAACAGACGGACATAGATTATAAGTTTATAAAAAAGATAAAATAATTAAAGTATTATGAACTAAATTACTATTTGTGACGCTAAAACAATCTGACGCAAAGCTTAATTTTAAGCTATAAAACCTAATTTTGCCGTAGAAAAGTTTTAGTAGCTAATAATTACAACGCATTTTTTTATACAAAATTTAAACCTTAATTACCAAAATAAAACAGAGAAGTTTTCATTTGCTAAACAATTAAACAAAATTTTGAAATAACGATTTTATTTTAAAAATGAAATACATCTTTAGTTTTTAAAAAAACTGACGTGAACACTCACATAACCTTTTCTACACATGGCAAACTCTGCATAGTATATTCTTTGCAGTGGCAGCCGCTGAGGTATTCTACTGGCAGTGCAAAAAAAAAAAAAAAAAAAAAGAGAGAGAGAGAAAGAAAGAAAGAAAAAAAAAAGGGAAAATAAATCCCTCAAATAATATGTTTACGCAGTGTTAAGTGCAAATGATAAATAGCATGTGTTACAAGATTCAGGAGACTAAAAACCCAATTATAAAATTTCCAAACAAGTTGTAAATATTTATAATTATGTTTCTAGTGGGGCATATGTGGCAGTAATTTGTATCACAATAATGTAAATGCCAGAGTGATTGTAGTGTAAATAAGCATTATTGTATGACATTGATTTGAGATGTTTGTTAATTATAAGCATTGTTAGGAAATAAGTTTACAAGGCCTCACTGAAACTGACAATAAGAGCGGGTAACAATGAGCGAGGGGGTGAGTTGAATATTAATTAGAAGAGACAAACAAATGACGTCAGATTGGCGCGCTTTTCTGTAGAAATGGAGGGAATTCCTTCCCTAGAGCATATGTTTTCGTAATTTTTGATTGGATATAAAAATAGACGCTAATGTTGGCGCGTTTTATTAACCAATAGCAGCTCGGTTATAATCTTTAGGCATATCGGGTGAGGGAGTATAAATTCCGTGCCAGAGAGAGGTAACGCGTAGTTCATCAGAATCGTTCGCAAGTTACACGTCGCAATTCTACAGAATCTCTCGCGTCTTAAAGTTTGTTATAAATGTGAAACACGCGAATTAATAATGCGCAGTAAATAAGTGATTATAGTGATATTAGAAAATATAACAGTTTCAGTCTGGCGTGTATCAAGAGTCAATATGTGAACTTAATTAATTGTGACGGTAATAAAAGTGTAAAAATAAACTCTTTTATCAGTGTTATCTTTGAGTAACAAATCCTTTCCGTTTACACACCCTGTTCAAGAGATGTGCTCGACCGAGAAACAATAGCTAGCCGGAGGACAATGAACCCAACATTCAAAGTAATAAAACAATAACAGGCGCTCAGCAATAGATAACACGAAATGACCGCGACAACTTGGCTCCCATACGTGGTGCATATAAACATGAAGCATCTTCCAACTACCTACAAATATTCCACTTCACCTTTTCTACACATGGCAAACTCACATAGTATATTCTTTGCAGTGGCAGCCGTTGAGGTATTCTGACAGTGCAAAAAAGAGAGAGAGAGAGAAAGAAAGAAAGAAAGAAAGAAAGAAAGAAAGAAAAAAAGTGAAAATAAATCCCTCAAATAATATGTTTACCAACTTCGTGCAGTAACATCGAACGTATTAGGCAATTGACAAGAACTGAATGTACTTTAATTGTAGACCGTACTCCCCTAAATAACACTAAGCAAAACTAAAAACAATAGTATGTTTTCCTCACAGCCACAACCCATTTTTTTAATATAATTTCCGGATTGAATTTACGACATCGACTTTTATTTGCTGCTGCATATTCATTCGGGAGTGGCATACCCAATGTATTCCTCTGAATTTCTTCACTGAGAATCCTGTTGCTAAATGCAATTTTTAATATTTCACTCGCTTTGTTCATTTTTGTTACTTTCACTTATAACAGAATATTCACTTAAAGAAAACACTTTGGATTGTTTTATACCTGACTTCACGGTGGACTGAGCTGTTACTATCAACGTAAACATAAATACTTAACGATTGTTTTGAAAATAGGTGCTCAAAACAAACACGGTGAATACGTTAGTTTTTCGTTCTGCGGTGCATAAGATACCAGTATTCAACCATAAGCAATAACTCTACTGCTATGAAATACACAAATATTGAAGCAATGCCAAGACATAATTATATTCACAATCATACATTTTTATTTATAAGGATATTTTGGTGTATTATTTCTGCATTAGATTTAATTAAACATTAATTACCGCATTAGTAGTAACTCGCAGCAAAATGGTAACATTGCATTAAAGGAAGGTCGACCGATTTTTCCACAATTGTCGCTAGATTCTGTGCTCTAGCGGATGGAATGTAAGCTCTGCGCCAGAGCAATCTTGGCTCCACCTTATAATAACAACGATATAGAAACGTACACCCTAGCCTATACCACAGAACACCAAAGTATAGCCTATACACTGTGCTTATGAACGTAATCGGTGCCAATCTGGAATTGGCTCTAAGTTTCAGAAAACTACCGGCAGAACGCGCGCCGCTAACGCGCCCTTTCAAATGAGAGAATTATACACATTCGAAAGCAATGTTTTATGCGCAAGACCTATACATTTTTCTTTACTTTTGACACAAGTAGTGCCACGGCACAATGACACTATCCCAGAAGCCGCCCCTCATTCGTTGTATACTATAGATAGTATTTGTATGAAGAGCGAATTTTCTACTCATGTTTCGTTATTCACGACATACGTTTATCTAGGAATTACGATTTCAAATTAAGCAATAAGTTCTTAGTTACACGCAAGAGCATTCCAATGGTTAGTAAGAAGTTGTTGCGATGGAAAGAAAAAAAGAAGAGTCGCAAACTTTCAAGCATGTCCGTTAGATGACGTAGCTGTGAAGCTGTAACATATAATATATATAAAACGTCTAATGCTACAAAATATGACACAAATTGTGTATTTAATGAGCTGTACGTTTATCCTACTGTAAGCTTTCGTGTATATCCTATGACTTTCCAGGTATACAATCGGTATGAAGTGGACTTCATAGGCTATTCACAGAAGATGCAAGATATATGTTTAATCTGTCACAAATAACATTTCAAAATTTTTAATTATAATCATGAGCGCACGCGTTCATGAATTTAGTAAATTTAGTAATGACGAGAGAGGGCTTGCCATCTTCCCTTAAAGAAAGTTATCGACCATTCCGATGATTGCTTCCCCTCCAAAAGGTACTTAAAGGTAATCATTTTCAGAAGCAGAAAAGATGTTGAGCAGGGGTTACGCAAATCAGAAGTAAAATATCTGCTGATATTTTATATCCATTTTTCTTGTATATCATGAGATTTACCATCAGCTATTAGTAATATAATGGTACTCCACGAAATTACAATTATGTCTTAAAGAGGAGGATTTAGCATAAAAATCGTCTAGTCATTGTACAATCATTTCATAAAGAATAAGGAGAAAGGTAAATTAAACGGATTAAGTTGTCATTGGAGATTTAAAGCCACCTGTGCAACTTCAATAGATCACCTAGTGTGCTATAAGTTACTTTTTGATCAACCTCACTGTAATACCTGATTACATGTGACGTAATCGAATTGTTACGGCATCCATAACGCTTCAGCAACTCATGATCTTACTCGACGGTGTGCGCAGCTCCCCTATCACCTATACCTTTTAATCCTTCAAAGCAGCAGTCCACTGGAAGCCATTCCCCAGATAAACTTTGAAATACGTGTAATTAAAATAAAGTAAATTCTGTTCATTGCTATTTTAATATTCTAATAGACTGAATTCATTTCCTTGGCTTACATGTATTACTTTCATGTTACCTGCAAAAAACAACAACCACAATAAAGATGTGCGAACTCAACAGTGCTGCCACTACTTGTACTACTCACAAGCACGCGCAAGGTCATCCCACACAGTTATTAACAGGATAGGGTCTTTGTGTAAAAGCTCAAAGTCGTATGCAACTTGACTATAGATAATGGTAATTAAGACGCTCGCATGAAAATTATGAAACGCGGTAGCGATTGTTTCATAAACATACTCACGTCTTAATTACTACCATCATGGTCTTATTGCATAATATACTATTATGCAATACTACAACTATAAACTTATTACTGTATTCAATATACGCATAATTGGCTCATTATGGCATGAGTGCTAATAATAGCAATGACGTAATGCACTATTCCAAGTTACCTTGATTTATAGAGAGAAGATGAAGCCATTTTGTGATATTCTTTTCTCTGAGCAACGAAGATGCAAAAACCTGTGTGCATTATTAAATATAGAATAATTAAGATCTGAATAATTGCATGCCATGAGTGCTGATAATAGACTACATCACAATCCTACTCACTTCTTTCCCAGGAAGGGAATACATGTAAGTGGCCGTCTTGCTTATCGGTTCAACATACAGGTAATAACAAATAAAAAGCAGGGAGAGCAGTTAACGACTCATAACATATGAAAATGCTCTCACTTATGTCAGCTATGAATGCCGCATTATTTCTTAACTTATTTCCTACAGTTCATAAAGCTAAGATTGTATAAAATGTTGTATTTATCTCTGGATAAGCTTAATATAACACTGTCACACGAACGACAGCGAGTGCGAGATACATTCTATCGTGCCATAATCATCAAAATTATCGACTATTGTCATTCTCTTGACAATTCCGCAACACTTCCACAGATGCAGATTCTCAGTTCTAAGAAAGAAAAGAAAAGCAGAAAACTCTGTGTCAGTGAACACCCTAGAAACAGTATTTCGTGTACGTGGAATACGTTCTTTCTTTTCTGTGTCTTTGGTCTGATTTTGTCCTCAACATACAAGCAGTGAACACAATTAACTGCATGGCGTTCATTCACAATAGAAAGGTGGCCCATTATGATGTTACCTTTTAATTTATTTTTGTAACAGAGGAGACTAAGCAAAACATGAGAAGTGGTTGTTAAAAGAGCCGTTACTTAAAAAGAGCAAACAATTAGTTCTGTCGATGAGTAGAATTTCACACGTCTCTAAGCTAACGGACCTCTCTGATGCTATTACCTGAGAATTTCATGCACCTTTAACTGTTCACAGGGCTCAAATTTTCCATGGACAAACAGTGTCAAGAAAACATCCCACGCGTCAGGTCTTAGATCAATGTTTATATCTTAATATAAATACTAACAATTTAAGTTATCTGATATGCAGTGTAAGATGAGAAAAGAAAACTAAGCTACCTGGGTGGACTTTAACACATTCCCTCAGCAAAATTAAGTTGCCAGTAGGCGAGGCACACATCTCTTTAGTGCAGTAGACGGGATGAAATCGACCTCTGCAATACACTGGCTAGTTTTGAAAAGCACATTCTCTAAAATTAATAAGCATTGGATTGATAGATATACATTTAGCATAACATAATTTCTGGAATCCTGAAAGGAAAAGCAGAAAAAGGCATAGAGTTCAGGTTCTATAAGACAATAAAAAAACCAATACTACTTACTGTATGAGAGCAAAATGTGGAACATCCACAGAAATATTTCAGTAAAACCATCTACAGAAATGAGGCTTTCAGAGCTGTTATAGGCCGGGTTCACCAACAGTGCTAAATTTTAACACAATGTTAAACCGATTTAACACTGAAGTTAACAAAAATTCTGTTTCACAAACAATGTTAACTTTAACATTGTGTTAAATTCGGTGTTAAGTTAACATCGCGATACCCTTGTGTTAAGGTGTTTAACAAGTGTTAGAAGTTGGAAAATGGCTGCCGCAAACCAAGCTGTTGATGCGAGTTTGCTAAAATTTACATTTTTAATACCATTCCTAATAGAAAAGTAGTCGTACATCATAATAAATTTGAAACCCT
Source organism: Deroplatys truncata (assembly GCA_030765065.1). Classification (NCBI taxonomy): domain Eukaryota; kingdom Metazoa; phylum Arthropoda; class Insecta; order Mantodea; family Mantidae; genus Deroplatys; species Deroplatys truncata. The sequence continues at coordinate 83,809,521 of CM060988.1, forward strand.
GCAAAAGGAGGAATTTTTAAAACCATATAGACTGTTCAAGGGGTCATGAGCATAGTTTTATGGGAAATACAAGAGGTTAGAATACTACTAAGAGAAGCATGCCTCTTTTTCCTAAAGCTACAAGTGTTAATTAGGTACTTAGATTTTATGCTACTATCATTTTTCATTTACTTGGTGGATGATAATGTTGGTATTTCCAAAGCTACCGTTTGTGGTTTATCCGGAAGGTTTCCAAAGGAATTGTTTCAATAAATAAAATACTATTTTTTTCGGGTCTGCTTGATTAATCAGCGACAACACTCTTTCGTCCAGTTTAGTTTCAATGCAGTGTCCACCACCAATGTTTAAACCGTCTTACACGCTCTTTGCGCCTAACGTTTCTGGTGCTGCACTTTATGTTAGCATAAAATTGCCGCATTTGCTTACTAGTCTTAAGAGAAACGCGTACATTCCAATTAAATTACTCGTGAATTTTGTCCCAGGCTACAAATTTATCCTTTAATGTAAGGCGGTGAGCTTTTTCACACTTGATTACGTCTATACTTATTAAGCAGATGTTAATCAACGCGTTTCAAACGGTGAAACATTTATTTCAGTGACATCGCGATTCTAACCTCCAAAAATGGGAACATCACATAGTAATTGCCATGAACGTAAATAGTTGTCTGCTACTGACACAGAGGGCGCAGCGAAACGTAGACAAAAGTGCATCGGAGCACGTTCAGAAGCAGTGTAGTTCGGCCACCGCCTTCTCGAAAGCTAGCGTTCGCAGTTGCCTTTGACGTTAGCAGTATGTTAGCTAACAATTTGCTGTAAAAGCTTGATGAAACGCAAAAGTTTTAACCTTATGTTAGACTTTGAACACCGTGTTAACAAACAAGATGTTAGAGCATTTTTAACATCGGTTGGTGAAACCTGCCCTAGGGTTGTAAAAGAGTGTGCCGATTTACAACTGAAACAATAAGAATAGAGATACAAAAGGACCCGTACAAGATCCTACAAAGAAAACTGGTTAAAACATTCACAAAGAATACCAAAGAGCAATTTCCAAACCAACTTTGATTACTCCAATAAAGCACGGCGCTTCGTAGGAAGACATAACATGAGATGGAAAGACGTAATAATATCGTTAGGATATCCTAACCCACGAATGGAAGAAGAAGACCAAGGAAGATCTGTCATACAAAATTAAGCTTCGTTCCTCCTTCTGTTCATGAAGGACATAGATAATAACGAGAGAATATAGTTTTATACATAGCCTATTTAGGTTTTAATCTTATGCTGTAGTTAGCCTATAAACACGTTACACATTTCAAGACCTAATGTGTTGTGAATGCCGATATTAAAAATCTGATGTGTTACACTCACATGACTTTCTCTACTCTTATACAAACTATTTTTACAAATGCGTATTCTCCATCTACTTCATGTTAATCGAGATAAACATTTGTAGAATCTTATTGCTAATTTTCTTGTAGATGTAAGGGGGAATATATATTTACAAGGGCAATATAGAAATACAGTAGCCTTTAAGCACATACAAATCTCTTAATAGCTGGTTGCTAGGTGCAGCACCATTCCCTTTCCCACAGATTAATACTCTTTGCATATCCAAGACAAAAAAATCTGATGTGTTACACTCACATGACTTTCTCTCTCTTGTACAAACTATTTTTACAAACGCTTATTCTCCATATGCTACATGTTAATGGAGATATCGAGATGTCAATCTTATTGATAATTTTCTTGTAGATGCAAGGGGAATATGGTAGGTTTTAAGCGATAGTCAAATATTTTAACGCTGGTTGCTATGTGGCGCATTCCATTCTCTTTGCATGTCCAGGACATAAAAAAAAATGAATAACGAATTTGAGAAAAAGTATAAGTATTGGAAAATTTAAGGGAATAACAAGCAATATCTCGCAAACGGTTCACTCAACAAAAGAAATGTATATGACATAAATTGTGTATTTTAACGCGATCTACATTTTTCGTGTAGTAAAATTTTGTCTATCTCTTATGGTTTACCAGTTATGAAAACGTCGTTCATAATGAAGAATACTTTTGGAGACATTCCCAGAAAATTCGAGATATACATTTTATTTGCCATGACAATATCTTAAACATATGATATTTTAATCAAAATCGTTAGAGCCGTTTTTGAAAAAATTAAAATTTTCGAAAAATGTTCCATGTAAAGGGTAGACTGGGGTGGGGGGATTTTCTTGAAAACCTTCGTGTCGCATCTCTGAAAGATACTGAACCTAAATACCAAGTTTGGTGTTTATCCGACTGTTCGTTTCTGAGTTATGCTGTTCACAGACAGACACACACAGACACATAGAAACACAGACACACACACGGACATGTTTCCAAAAATGCTTTTTTTGGATTCAGGGGTCCCAAAACATGTATTTCCGGTGATATCTCGGTATCGAATTTTTGTGTCGAATACAATACTTCCCCTACTTCCTATACGTAGTAGAGAAAGTAAAAAAAATCTGATGTGTTACATTCATATGACTTTCTCTACTCTTGTACAAACTATTTTTATACACGCTTATTCTCCATCTACTTCATGTTAATCGAGATAAACATTTGCAGACTCTATCTTATTGCTAATTTTCTTGTAGATGTAAAGGGGGATATATATTTACAAGGGCAATTTGGAAATACAGTAGCCTTTAAGCACATACATATCTCTTAATAACTGGTTGCTAGGTTCAGCACCAATCCCTTTCCCACAGATTAATACTCTTTCCATATCCAAGACAAAAAAATGAATAACGAATTCCCATTTGGGAAAATAAGTATTGAAAAATTTAAGGAATAACAAGCAATTTCTCGAAAATGGTTCACTCAACAAAAAAATGTATATGACATAAGTTGTGTATTTTAACGCGATCTACATTTTTTGTGAGGGAAAATTTTGTCTATCTCTTATGGTTTACCAGTTATGGAAAAATCGTTCACAATGAAGAATACTTTTGGAGACATTCCCAGAAAACTCAAGATATGCATTTCATTTGTCATGAAAATATCTTAAATATATGATATTTTAATCAAAATCGTTAGAGCCATTTTTGAGAAAATTAAAAGTTTCGAAAAATCTTCCATGTAAAGGGTAATATGGGGTCGGGGGATTTTCCCGAAAACCTTCGTGTCGCATCCTTGGAAGACATTGAACCTAAATACCAAGTTTGGTGTTTATCCGACTGTTCGTTTCTGAGTTATGCTGTTCACAAACAGACACACAGACACACAGACAGACAGACAGACACACACACACGGACATGTTTCCAAAAATGCTCTTTTTGGATTCAGGGGATCTCAAAACATGTATTTCCGGTGAAATCTCGGTATCGAATTTTTGGGTGGAATACAATACTTCTCCTACTTACTATACGTAGTAGAGAAAGTAAAAACGTGCGTATTAAAACTATCCTCGTATTTGCCTAAGTCTGCCTTTGTTCTGTTATGAGTAACGTGAACCCTGGAATACGAAACGATTACAAAAGCATTTTGGAACAGAAGTTAACTGACAGTTCCGAAAGCATTAATTTTACGTACATGCGTACCTTTAAATACTAAAAGGCGTGCACACATACACACAAATGCCCAGTGGTTCACCTGTCCCTTATCTTTGCAACGTACAGATTATAGACTATTCTGAAAATATTGGTGCCAGATCTCATTCAGTATTAACAGAACGATATTACAGTGGAATTGGCGCTTTAGAAGACAGTCATTTTTACTTTCTCTACTACGTATAGTATTGTATTCCACCCAATAATTCGATACCGAAATTTCACCGGAAATGCATCTTTTGAGACCCCCTGAATCCAAAAAAGCATTTTTGGAAACATGTCCGTGTGTGTATCTGGTGTCTGTCTGTGTGTCTGTGTGGGTCTGTGTGTCTGTGTGTCTGTCTGTGAACAGCATATCTCAGAAACGAACAGTCGGATAAACACCAAATTGGTATTTAGGTTCAGTATCTTCCGGGGATGCGACACGAAGGTTTCCAAGAAAATCCCCCCACCCCAGGATACCCTTTACATGGAAGATTTTTCGAAAATTTTAATTTTCTAAAAAACGGCTCTAACGATTTTGATTAAAATATCATATGTTTAAGATATTTTCATGGCAAATAAAACGTATATCTTGAATTTTCTGGGAATGTCTCCAAAAGTGTACTTCATTGTGAACGACTTTTGCATAACCGGTAAACCATAAGAGATAGACAAAATTTTACTACACAAAAAATGTATATCGCGTTAAAATACACGATTTATGTCATATACATTTTTTTTGTTGAGTGAACCATTTTCGAGATATTGGTAGTTATTCTCTTAAATTTTTCAATAATTTTCTTAAATGGGAATTCGTTATTCATTTTTTTGTCTTTGATATGCAAAGAGTATTAATCTGTGGCAAAGGGAATGGTGCTGCACCTAGCAACCAGCTATTAAGAGATATGTATGTGCTTAAAGGCTACTGTATTTCTATATTGCCCTTGCAAATATATATTCCCCTTACATCTACAAGAAAATTAGCAATAAGATAGAGTCTGCAAATGTTTATCTCGATTAACATGAAGTAGATGGAGAATAAGCGTTTGTAAAAATAGTTTGTACAAGAGTAGAGAAAGTCATGTGAGTGTAACACATCAGATTTTTTTTATTAAAGGTTTATTTAAGGTCGTTTTGGCTACATGGTCTTATCACGACCTGTTATCATGAAAATACATTACATTATACATATATAATACATAATGATATACATTAATTTACAATTGCATAAATATGGAATTAGGTAAACATTTACAGTAAATCAGAGAGTTTTGTGTCCACTAGAAACTATAGCGTCTTCTTTAGTATATTGGGTCTGTTAACTGCATTGGGAAGATTGGAAATGCAGGCTTGTCTACATCTACTGTACTGTGGAAATCTAATAAGGATATGCGGGATGGTTAGAGGAATGTTACAGTGGTACAGTTTGGAGGTTGGTCCTTAGTGAGAAGATAACAGTGCGTTAGTTTGGAGTGCCGAATTCTAAGCCGGGTGACCTTAACTTGATCTCTTCTTTTGAGAGTTCCGTAAGGTTGCAGAAAAGGTTGTGTGCAGCCTAAGCGAGCCTCATGAAGTTTGCTGTTGATTGATCACTATTTCAATTCCCATTTTTGCATGTACATGTGTTTAATGAAACTGATGACGTCTTGGTGTGAAGAGGCGATCGATGAATCACTGACGGGAGGTTTAGTTGCTTCTTTTGCAGCAACTAAACCATACAAAGGATACCTTTTTATCGGGCTTGTTGCTTAGCGTGCATTTAAACTTGCGTTAGAGATTCCTGACTCCAAATGCTAATAAGAAATACCTGTGAGTGCCAATGCAATGTAATTTGTGGTACGCGTACTATTGACGACATCTCTGTTCATTTACGTAGTAGCGCAGTATTGTTGGAGTGAATTCCAAGATATTCGATTTAGGTTTGAATCCTCCGAAGTTTGCTATTTGCCCGCTTCTTTCTCAAATTCTTTAGAGATTACATGGCAAAATAGATGACAAATTCCAACTTTTCTTGATTTTCTTATGTCTTTATTTCACTTGTTTTCCTCTTATTTATGTTCACTTTTTATGAATCTTGTCCATATCGACATTCTCGTAATTATAGGAAATAAAAAAGAAAACAGCCCGATGTACATTTATTCAGATTCAACCAAGCATGCAGGTATACAATGTTTTAAGGCCTAAAACTTTTCTAATTACACTACAAAACAAGACTGAAGCGTTAGGTCCATTTTATAAGAAAAAGTACAGAAAATTAAGTTGAAAATATATATGTTTAGCCATTCAATTACCTTTTCAAATGGAAATAAAAGCAAGTTCATCTTCATAACTTAAAACACTTCTTGTCTATATCCATTGGATTTAGCGTTTCCGACATATACAAAACCGTCTAGAGCTTATCGATAAAACTTCTTAATTTAGCGAAGCTATAAAATGGTGACCCCCTTCATTAATACAGATATGTGCTTGACACTCTAATGACAATCTGGCACTTAATAACATCTAGGGTGTTACGGATCTGCGAGCCTCATTGATAAGTTGCCGAAAGTGATAAAGGTTCTCCAGTTCCTGTCTGTACATAACTTATTTAAATGGTCCTGAAGGAATATGTTAAGTGGTGTAAGATCGAGAGACCTGGCGGACCACGAGACAGGTTCTCCTCTTCCTATCCATCTTTTTATATGCGTGCCGGATGTGCATGTTGTGACGATTCACAGTTGTATTGTGAAACCACGATTTATCTGAAAACAAAACTTTCGATAAAAAGGTTGAATTGCAGTTCACACTGCAAAATATCCAATGGTGAAAGGCTACTCGAGCTTCAAACTGGTGACCATAGAGTTCCTGGTGTAACGGCAGAATTTAAGGCTGAAATTTATTGTTAAGCAATATTCGCCAGACTCACAGCCTACTAATGTTTGTCCTGTGTCAATGCATGTGTGCTAATATGGGGATTATCAAAGACAACGTCTAAACAACCTCTTCATTATGGCAAGAGATAACTGCTGTCGTCAGGACCTGTCCTTTCAAATGCCCATCATATGAAAACGACGTTCAACATTTCTAAAAGTGTTGGTTGTCGGTTGTCGTCATTACAGAAATCAGTTTACGTATACGAGGTACGTCCAGAAAGTAAGTTCCGTTTCAATTTCTCTCCGCTGCAGCGCTGCGATCGCAGTTCCGCACATGCGCGGTAGACGCTCTGTATCAAGGAGAAGAAACGTGCGCCATTTTGAGATCGCTGTTAGCCACGTACGCTTTGCTGTGCTTGTTTACAATGTCGTTGTTGGTTGAAAATCCCGCCGTAGTGAAATCAGATCTGTGATTCGTTTTCTGAATGCTAGGAAAGTGAAACCAATTGAAATTTATCGGCAAATTTGCGAAGTTTACGGACAAAATGCGATGAGTGATTCAATGGTGAGAAGATGGGTCCGACAGTTCAATGAAGGACGTAGTGAAGTGCACGATGAAGAACGAAGTGGGCGTCCATCTTTGGTTACAGAAGAACTGGTTCACGCGATTGATGACAAGATCCAGGAAAACCGGAAGTTTACAATTAGTGCTCTTGCTATGGAATTTCCCCCAAATCTCAGGATCACTAATTCATGAAATTGTTACCGAAAAACTGAAATTTCGTAAACTTTGCTCTCGTTGGGTACCAAAGATTCTTACTGAGCAACACAAAACAAACCGGATGGGTAGTGCACTTCAGTTTTTGACCCGTTATGATGAAGGCGGCGAAGAATTTCTGACACAGATAGTCACAGGAGATGAAACTTGGATTTCTTACGACACCCCTGAAAGTAAGCGGCAATCAATGGAATGGAGGCACACTTCATCCCCAGCAAACGTTAAGCCGAAACAAATCTTGACACCTCGAAAAATGATGTGCACAGTGTTCTGGGACTGGAAAGGCATCTTACTCATTGATTTCTTACCGCGTGGTCAAACAATCAAAGCAGATGTTTATTGCGAGACACTTAGGAAATTGCGCCGCGCAATACAGAATAAGCGCCGAGGATTGCTGTCAAAAGGTGTTGTTTTTCTTCACGACAACGCACGACCACACACTGCAAATGTGACGCAAAACCTCCTACAGGGATTTGGCTGGGACGTGTTTGACCATCCTCCGTACAGCCCTGACCTCGCTCCTAGCGACTTTCATCTGTTCTTACATCTCAAGTCTTTCCTTGGCGGTCAAAACTTCAATGACGAAGAGCTGAAAGAAAATATTTCCAACTGGTTGAAGACACAGGCCGCAAACTTCTATGAAGAAGGTACCTATACAAAAACTTGTGCCACGCTATGAAAAATGCCTGCAAAATTTCGGCAGTTATGTGGAAAAGTAGTTTAAGAGTTGTAGGATTTTGTGCAAGAAATAATTTTTCTGTATCTTTACACAATTTAATTTTATTACCAAACGGAACTTACTTTCTGGACGTACCTCGTAGATGCCGCGCCTGTAATGCGTTCCGTGGTGCTTTTCCGTAAATGAGTGGTATATCAACGTCGTGGTCAATCGAACACACCGTAACAGACTGGTTCTGAATGTGCTGTGAGATTCATAGGAGATAAGGTTACGCTGTATAAAAATGTAACTTGGCTAATTCGGGGTGTCTAACCTACAGTGACATCAGAAGAAATTCGCCATCCACTTTGAAGATTCTAACAGCTCAAAAATTCCATGTTGGATGCATACAAGCGACAAACGATAATACATTTTAAGTGCTCTGGTATTTTTCAATAGTTTTTAATAACGTGCTTTTTTTTAAAAAAAAAGTTGCCTAATTTTCAAAATTTTATGTGCAGTTTTACAATTTTTGGAGTATCAGAAAGATACTCTGAATTCACTACATGTACTATCATGCAATATCGGAATTATTAACTCATATAATTAGTAATTTTATGCAGATATGATATAGAAATAGATAAATAATTGCAAACAATAATTTCCATATATTGAATCAATACATAATGGAAGAACAAAGGTTACAACTCTGTAAGTGAATAAGGAAGTCAGCGCCAGGCTGATTACCGGTCCAGGAAAAGTAATTAGTTAAAGTGTGGAGCAGCTAAGGTAACTTAGTGAAGAAGAAATCCATTAGCTCAAGGTTCAGGTAGCTAGAATTCAAGATGTTAAGGAATAGGAGACATGTGAAGCTGCACGTAGGCCCGGTCGGAAAAATGAGAGCGAGAGAAAGGATTCTTAGAATTTGGTAGTCAAAGAGTAAAAGTTGTGTTTCAGATGTTTAAGATTTGGCAGCATATAATGTAGGAACTTTGGTGGGGTAGTTCAAAAGTAGGTGAGATTTAAGTTAATAAAATCGCGTGTATTGCTATAATTAGCGTCTTTTCTGTCTTTTATTTTCGTAAGCCTTAGGGCTTACAGTCTGTTACGGTGATCGGCTGTTGTAGCCCCTAAGACCGCGTTGGGGTAACAGTTACTTAGCGATAACCGCGAGGGGTTTTGTCGGCAAGCATTTTAATGACTTATGGCAATTTACGTTTCTAGTCTCTTTTAATGCGGAAACAGTTATTTAAAACCGTAAAACTCGTAATCTAAAAGGCGGCGTTCGATTATTACCGAAGAAACAGACGACATCGGTCATCGTTTGAAAAATCCCCTCCAAAAATTCCATGATGGATAGTTTCCTAAAGAGGTGCCAAAAATGTTTGAACAAAGACGGTGGCCAGTTTCAGCATCTCCTTTCGTAAAGTTGGTAAGTAAAACCTTTAAAAGTAGTTTTAAAAATGTTGTATGGTTTCATCCGCGCCTTTCTATAGCGGCAGACGGCAACGAGCGCCGAGGACGCGGACAGGAGAAACATCGCGCAGCCGGTTCGGAGTCTTTTGGCTCACTCGGTATTTCCTTACCAAAATAAACCATTGAGCATTAAATCGGCACGATTTCATGCTCTCGACTACACACTTACCAATTCAGCGACAAGCACTCCGTTCCCCTTTTACTTACTCTACCACGTACCTAGTAGGTAGAGAAGGTATTGAATTCTACCTAAAAATTCGATACCGAGATTTCATCGGAAATACATGTTTTGAAACATCCTGAATAAAAAATTACATTTATTAGAAAAAGGTAAGTATGTGTGTGTGTGTGTGTGTGTGTGTGTGTGTGTGTGTGTGTGTGTGTGTCTATCTGTGTGTCTGTAAACAGCATAAGTAAAAAACGAAAAGTTGGATAAATACCAAACTTGGCATTTATCAGTTATTTCTCGCGATTCCATGGAAACAGTATAAAATGTTAAGGCCAGCGTATAGCGTCCAGTTCTCGAATATTTGACTATCGCTGTTCCCTTTGTATCTATAACGAAATGTGTATTTGTATCTACTTTTGAAAACGTTTATTTGGATTAAAATGAAGTAGATAGAAAAATAAGCTATAGTAACAATAGTTTGTGTACCTAATGAGCGATAGAGGGTAGAGAAAATCACGTGAATGTAACACATAAGAGCTTTTGCTTAAAACATGCTCACATTGCACCTTCTCTCTGCTTTTATTTATTACTGGCTATTGTGTTAATCCTTTGCGTGACTTAAAACGTTTATTAAACATTTTTGTTCAATTTATGTATATGCCCCTTTAACATATTGGTCATATCGGCGGCTTTTGCCTTTGGAACAACTGCTTAATGCAAAGCTGTTCATTCGTTTACAGTTGTGCTAATCTTTGGGTTACCTTTAAAGTCACATACGCAAACTCTTTCATATTTTCAGACTCTAGGGAAGATAGGGAATAATCCAGGATAAAGAAAAATTTCCACCCTCCAGCCGGGAATCAAACCCGGAACCTCTGGCTTTTGAGGCCAGTATGTTAATCACCAGACCACACAAGCAAGTCCATTTAAATTTATTTCACTATAAATCACATTACAAAACGTATGACCAGTCATTCTCGCTACATAAAACAGTAGTAACAGCCTGTTTTTGGAATGGACTAACGTTGCTAGGTCTGTTTTCTTTTGAAGAGAAGACTGGATTTACACGCCTACCAAAGAACGAGCAAGCATACCAATATCGACCTTATTGGCTTTAGGGCATTGCAGTACTGCATATCTCGATAAACAAAACGTAACTATACATAAGTCCACTCATCTCATAATTCTTGGTTAGTACCAAACTTAAAAAATTAAATGTATCCGTTATGTATTATACACTACTTATATAAAACTGATTTTTCTAACCAGCTTACGTTACCTACGATATACTTTTGGCTAGGAATGAATTCAAATTAAGACGAAAGTACTTAGTTACATGAAAGAATGAAACAACCTTTAAATGCTTAGTTGTGGTAACAAGCTGCTGCTACGAGTATGGCACAATCCTCAAAAAAAAAAATATATGAAAGAGAGAAAAACATTTTAGCAAACATTTAAGTATTATCTTTAAAGGACACCTGAGTCTTGGGAATGGTGTAAACTTTCAACCTCACTTTTTCCACAAAGAAAGCTGTAGGAAGTTAGTCTAGTTAAGTTTATAATAGGCTAACCCATCACATTTTAATACAGAGTACTGCTGAAAGTTATACTCTTTCAGATTATATTAGTCTAATCCTGAATTTTCCAAAATAGAAAGCTGCTGCAGGTTAGTCAATTTGAGATTATATTAGCCTGTTCCTCACTTGTCTGTCTACAGCTAATCCACCTGCAAATTAGTTTATTGTGAACTGTATTAATATATTCCTCACTTTTCGAAAAGATAAAGTTGCTGCAAGATAGCTTATTGAAATTATATTAGTATATTCCTCAATTTTCCAACAGGTAAAGTTGCTGCAAGCTATGATATTTCAGGATATATTAGTATATTACTCCCTTTTCCAATAGATAAAGCTGCTGCAATTTAGCGAAATTGAGATTACATTAACATATTTCTCACTTTTCCAACAGTTAAAGCTGCTGCAAGTTAATTTATTTCTCACTTTTCCAAAAGATAAAGCTGCTGCAAGTTAGCTTACTTCAGATTATATTAGCATATTTCTCTCTTTTCCATCAGATAAAGCTGCTGCAGATTAGCATATTTGAGATTATTTTAGCATATTTCTCACTTTACCAAAAGATAAAGCTGCTGCAAGTTAGCTTACTTGAGACTATATTAGCATATTTCTCTCTTTTCCATCAGATAAAGCTGCTGCAGGTTAGCATATATGAGATTATATTAGCATATTTCTCACTTTTCCAAAAGATAAAGCTGCTGCAAGTTAGCTTACTTGAGACTATATTAGCATATTTCTCTCTTTTCCATCAGATAAGGCTGCTGCAGGTTAGCATATTTGAGATTATATTAGCATATTTCTCACTTTTCCAAAAGATAAAGCTGCCTGCAAGTTAGCTTACTTGAGACTATATTAGCATATTTCTCTCTTTTCCATCAGATAAAGCTGCTGCAGGTTAGCATATTTGAGATTATATTAGTATATCACTCACTTTTCCAAAAGATAAAGCTGCTGCAAGTTAGCTTACTTGAGACTATATTAGCATATTTCTCTCTTTTTCATCAGATAAAGCTGCTGCAGGTTAGCATATTTGAGATTATATAAGTGTATTCTCACTTTTCCAAAAGATAAAGCTGCTGCAAGTTAGCTTACTTGAGACTATATTAGCATACTTCTCTCTTTTCCATCAGATAAAGCTGCTGCAGGTTAGCATATTTGAGATTATATTAGTATATCACTCACTTTTCCAAAAGATAAAGCTGCTGCAAGTTAGCTTACTTGAGATTATATTAGCATATTTCTCTCTTTTTCATCAGATAAAGCTGCTGCAGGTTAGCATATTTGAGATTATATAAGTGTATTCTCACTTTTCCAAAAGATAAAGCTGCTGCAAGTTAGCTTACTTGAGACTAAATTAGCATATTTCTCTCTTTTTCATCAGATAAAGCTGCTGCAGGTTAGCATATTTGAGATTATATTAGTATATCACTCACTTTTCCAAAAGATAAAGCTGCTGCAAGTTAGCTTACCTGAGACTATATTAGCATATTTCTCTCTTTTCCATCAGATAAAGCTGCTGCAGGTTAGCATATTTGAGATTATATTAGTATATCACTCACTTTTCCAAAAGATAAAGCTGCTGCAAGTTAGCTTACCTGAGACTATATTAGCATATTTCTCTCTTTTCCATCAGATAAAGCTGCTGCAGGTTAGCATATTTGAGATTATATAAGTGTATTCTCACTTTTCCAAAAGATAAAGCTGCTGCAAGTTAGCTTACTTGAGACTATATTAGCATATTTCTCTCTTTTCCATCAGATAAAGCTACTGCAGGTTACCATATTTGAGATTATATTAGTATATCACTCACTTTTCCAAAAGATAAAGCTACTGCAAGTTAGCTTACTTGAGACTATATTAGCATATTTCTCTCTTTTCCATCAGATAAAGCTACTGCAGGTTAGCATATTTGAGATTATATTAGTATATCACTCATTTTCCAAAAGATAAAGCTGCTGCAAGTTAGCTTACTTGAGACTATATTAGCACATTTCTCTCTTTTCCATCAGATAAAGCTGCTGCAGGTTAGCATATTTGAGATTATATAAGTGTATTCTCACTTTTCCAAAAGATAAAGCTGCTGCAAGTTAGCTTACTTGAGACTATATTAGCATATTTCTCTCTTTTCCATCAGATAAAGCTGCTGCAGGTTAGCATATTTGAGATTATATAAGTGTATTCTCACTTTTCCAAAAGATAAAGCTGCTGCAAGTTAGCTTACTTGAGACTATATCAGCATATTTCTCTCTTTTCCATCAGATAAAGCTACTGCAGGTTACTATATTTGAGATTATATTAGTATATCACTCACTTTTCCAAAAGATAAAGCTGCTGCAAGTTAGCTTACTTGAGACTATATTAGCATATTTCTCTCTTTTCCATCAGATAAAGCTACTGCAGGTTAGCATATTTGAGATTATATTAGTATATCACTCATTTTTCCAAAAGATAAAGCTGCTGCAAGTTAGCTTACCTGAGACTATAATAGCATATTTCTCTCTTTTTCATCAGATAAAGCTGCTGCAGGTTAGCATATTTGAGATTATATAAGTGTATTCTCACTTTTCCAAAGATAAAGCTGCTGCAAGTTAACTTACTTGAGACTATATTAGCATATTTCTCTCTTTTCCATCAGATAAAGCTGCTGCAGGTTACCATATTTGAGATTATATTAGTATATCACTCACTTTTCCAAAAGATAAAGCTGCTGCAAGTTAGCTTACTTGAGACTATATTAGCATATTTCTCTCTTTTCCATCAGATAAAGCTACTGCAGGTTAGCATATTTGAGATTATATTAGTATATCACTCATTTTCCAAAAGATAAAGCTGCTGCAAGTTAGCTTACTTGAGACTATATTAGCATATTTCTCTCTTTTCCATCAGATAAAGCTACTGCAGGTTAGCATATTTGAGATTATATTAGTATATCACTCATTTTCCAAAAGATAAAGCTGCTGCAAGTTAGCTTACTTGAGACTATATTAGCACATTTCTCTCTTTTCCATCAGATAAAGCTGCTGCAGGTTAGCATATTTGAGATTATATAAGTGTATTCTCACTTTTCCAAAGGATAAAGCTGCTGGATGTTAGCTTATTTGAGATTATGTTGGCATATTTCTCACCTTTAGAACGGATAAAGCTGCTGCAAGTTAGCTTATTTGAGATTATATTAGTATATCACTCACTTTTCCAAAAGATAAAGCTGCTGCAAGTTAGCTTACTTGAGACTATATTAGCATATTTCTCTCTTTTCCATCAGATAAAGTTGCTGCAGGTTAGCATATTTGAGATTATATAAGTGTATTCACACTTTTCCAAAGGATAAAACTGCTGGATGTTAGCTTATTTGAGATTATATTAGTATATCACTCACTTTTCCAAAAGATAAAGCTGCTGCAAGTTAGCATATTTGAGATTATATAAGTGTATTCTCACTTTTCCAAAAGATAAAACTGCTGGATGTTAGCATATTTGAGATTATATTAGTATATCACTCATTTTCCAAAAGATAAAGCTGCTGCAAGTTAGCTTACTTGAGACTATATTAGCACATTTCTGTCTTTTCCATCAGATAAAGCTGCTGCAGGTTAGCATATTTGAGATTATATAAGTGTATTCTCACTTTTCCAAAGGATAAAGCTGCTGGATGTTAGCTTATTTGAGATTATGTTGGCATATTTCTCACCTTTAGAACGGATAAAACTGCTGGATGTTAGCTTATTTAAGATTATATTAGTATATCACTCACTTTTCCAAAAGATAAAGCTGCTGCAAGTTAGCTTACTTGAGATTATATTAGCATATTTCTCTCTTTTCCATCAGATAAAGCTACTGCAGGTTACCATATTTGAGATTATATTAGTATTTCACTCACTTTTCCAAAAGATAAAGCTGCTGCAAGTTAGCTTACTTGAGACTATATTAGCACATTTCTCTCTTTTCCATCAGATAAAGCTGCTGCAGGTTAGCATATTTGAGATTATATAAGTGTATTCTCACTTTTCCAAAGGATAAAACTGCTGGATGTTAGCTTATTTGAGATTATATTAGTATATCACTCACTTTTCCAAAAGATAAAGCTGCTGCAAGTTAGCTTATTTTAGATTATATTACTCATTTTTGCAACGGATTGTGCTGCTGTAGGTTAATGTATCTGAGATTATATTAGTTTATTCCTCATTTTTACAACGGATGTAGATTAACCTAGCTGTAGGTTAGCCTAGCTGAGACTGCCTATTCCTTAGTTTTCGAGCAGAAAATGCTGTGTAGAAAAGTTAAGGTAAGCCTAATATAATATAAGGTGTGCGAACATGTAGAAGCTTTCTCATAACAAAAAGTGAGGGAATATGTTAATATAATCTTACCCAAATTAAAAGTTAATAACTTTATTATGAGAAAAATTGATAGATTAGGGTATTGCAATTCCAAATATACTATCTTGCAGATACATTCTCATTCGAAAAAGTGAGGTTTAGGGTAAAGCAGTGTAACTTGGAACAACTTTCTATTTTGAAAAGAAAAAAAAAAATCCGGGAGAGTCTAATAAAATACCAAATATGCTAACTTGCAGAAGCTAACTTAAATATATATATGCTATCCCTACTCTTATTTTCAATCTGCACCAATTGGCCAACCTGGACAAAACACGGATCACTTACGTTTTAGGTCTCAACGAAAATGGTAACCTAATCACGCCTTTCCAAAGCTATTTTCAACCGCTTACTTACAGAATGATCACCGTTCTGTAAGTAAGAGGTATAGAAATTACAATATACGAGAGGTTACTAAAGTGCAACTTTGACGTTTTCCCACCATTATGGGATAGGTCATCACAATCTGGTGATGATCGGGTTGTTAGGTTAATTATTCACAACCGGCAACTCCCTCGCAAATACCTACCTGTCCCATGTATTGGGAAGGTTGGTTTTGTTGTATTTGTTACGTTGGCATCCTGTTTTTATATTCGGAGGTGTTCAAACTTTGCAGTCAAACCATTTAGTCACCAACTGACGCACTACTTATAATACTAATTGTATTATATTATTATATTACATTAATTGTATTACTACTTATATTTGATTAGTTATAGTTATATTAATTAGGTCAATTATAGAAGTATTTATTAAGCTATTGTCAGGCAGTGAGGTTTTAGTAAGTAAACAGAAATCGTGTAATAGTTATATTAATTAGGCTAATTATCGAAGTAATTATTTATTATTAATTATATTATTAGGTTATTATTGGGCAGAGGGGTTTTAGTAGATAAACAGAGCAATCGTGTTACCGCACGGAGTAGAGATGACGTCAGGTATACTGTGACGGACACTCTACTCCCCTACCCTTCACAACACCCAGTTTCGTTGCGACTGTTCCATTTATTCGCTGCACACAAACCAGTGGAAATCTGTGGCAATATGCCTAAAATAAAGAGGATTCACACACAAAAACAATAATCACAATTAGCATCGTTTGTGGCGGAAATTGGCGGGGAAACTTCAGCATAAATGGCGAAACCATCAGATGTAACGTATGTCACATAGAGCTCAAAGGACGTTTAAAATATCATGTTAAACATTATGTCACATTAATACATTAAACATGTCTAGCACATGGTCATTACCGAGTTGCGGAAGAAATTAAAGCCTGTTTTCCGGATGTTGATTCTTTTATAGCCAACGTGGAAAGGATATTTCGCAAGGAACCCTTAAGAATCAAAATATTTAAGGGGACGGAACTTGGTATTCCCTTAGTTCCACAACCAACTGTAACTCGGTGGGGAACATGGTTAAATGATGTAGTATACTATATTCAATATTATAATAAAGTTGTTATTGAAATTGATGTTTTTGACGAAAGAAAAATACTGCTATACGTGAAGTCAAGAGAATATTTTCACCAGCATTGTTTTAACTTTTTTTTCATATATTCAGAATAAATTCAGCAATATTGCCAACTACAATAACATATGGGATATTCAGTGAAGTCAAACGGCAAAAAAACTCGCATTTTTTGTTGGCGTTGTAATTTTTTCTATTAATAAGGGGTGCTAAGGAAAGCATATTTATCAAATATTAGTATCTAAAACCCAAAGGTTGTCACGTTATTGAACAATAAATGTATCGTAGTAGTTCATTTTGTCGCATTTTAAGTGCGCATAGCTCCGGAACACTTTATTCCAGAATATGGTACCAAATCTGATTTTGTAGATAAAAGTCCGCATTCCGTTACAGCATATACTAATTATTTTTATAATATTCACTAAAATTATATACACTTTTTGCTTATTCTAAGCGTCTCCGGATTTTTATAAAACTAAAATATTAGATTGAGACTAATCCATAGTGTCATTAATAGAAGTCGGCAATGTTGGTAAAGAAGCTATGTTTGGGTGTTCGTAGCTATAACACAAATGGTGAATAAACGCAGCGATCTGTGCGGTTGATGCACATGATCACCAAGCGCTCTGTGAATCTGTGAGAAATACTCAGAATCGCACACTGCTTAGTAAGCGTTCTCATTGTTTAACCATGCACAGCAGCTTCCTTGACCTTCAGTTCACAACAAACGTGCGAGAGCGGCCATGAGCGCGTAAAGTAATTTATTTCTTTAATTATTTTAGGCGTAACTTTATCAGTAACAATTACAGTGAAATATATGATCGAGTTTAAATTACGGAATCTTACCACATATAATAAAAGATTTTCCTGTCCGTAAGTATAAAGTTCTTCACTTAAATAAAAATAACATGTTTACTTATCAGTATGGAATTAAAATAAAGCTCGACTTAAATAATTAGATTTAAAGGTTTCAGAGTTATAACAGCTTGAAATTGGGAATTTTAGGAAGCTACGATAAATTTGAACAATTTTATTTGCAAAACTATGAATTTTATGAGTTTGCATAAAGCATTGTATCGGGCTTATCTCCAAATACAAAAAGTTTCGTTTCGTTTAAAAAATGCAGGTTGGATTTTCCTTCTATTTCGGACGATTTGAAATGGAATGCCCTATATATATATATATATATATATATATATATATATATATATTTGCAAGCATAGACACCAAAAATAACAGAAGCTCTTGAGACAATAGAGCAGGTTTCAGAAACATCATACCAGAGTATGGTATATATCTGGAACTTTAAAGAAAGGATGACAAAAAAACTTAAAGGTATGCTGGAAAATAATTCAGGGTACGCAGAAATGTGTAGATAGATATTTATTTTATCTTGTAGAGCTAGTAAGCCATAAGATAAGTCATAAAATTACAACTTAAAATTAGGTTCGTGCAAATCATAAAGGCACATTTTAATTAAAATTTTCTAAGATTGCTTTTAAATTTTACTTGTAGATTTAATATTAACAGGCAAGGAATTAAACAATTTCAAACCATAGAACATAGGAGATCTATTAAATTTTGTCGAGTATTGCATTGGAATGTTAAAATTATGTCTTATACGTGTATCATTCGTATGAAAATCAACATTTCTAAGAAAGTGGTCTCTGTTAATAAATAACAACTCCAGTAGTTTAAAAATATATAACCGTAGACAGTCAATATATTAGAACTAATAAAATAATCCTTACAGTATACCCTATTATCAATGTCCGCAATACATCGTATTATGCGTTTTTAGGCAATAAAAACCTGCTGCATCATGGATCCTGACCCCCAAAAACAAACACCATATGCCAACCGAGATTCAACATGCGCAAAATAAAGCAAGAGTAAAACGAGGGACGCGGAGGGGAATCTCATACAAATATGATATTTTGTTGTTTTATTTGCTTCTACAACTTGGATGATGTGGAACGTTGTTTTTCAAAATATAGCAACTGTCTATGTGCTAATCGCACGCCATCTATATTTAACGTATTTCGAAACTGCATTATTCTACATTGTAATACTCACGATGTAACAGAAAAGCCAATGTAACTCAGATTTCTGTACATAATGAAGTAACTATATTGTACACTCCAATACCTAGATATATCTATATTGTTTTCTGCCAATACTGCGTAATCCTGGTCAACCTCCTTTCGAAGCAGGATGTAGTGTCTTCAATTGTTCACATTTGTTTACAGAGAACAGTACAAGTTCGCAATCGCTTCCACCTTACCTTGCAACCAACCCTCGGTGCGTTCCTAACTTGATGTTTACTTACTAAAACCGCTCTGTCTGGATATTATTAATTATTAGGGCTTACCTTTGCAGTTAACTAGAAATTTGAATCTTTGACAATTTTTGGTATAAAGCATTGTCTGTTTGTGTGGGGTTTTATTTTTAGAAGAAGATCTGGGTAGAAAAAAAAACCAAGAAATTTAATTGTTTGATTTAGATAAGTAAGCCGAAATCGTATTAAAACGGAACTATAAGCTATTCTTCATACTATTACAATACAATAAAATACGCATACTATATTAATTAAGTCCATAAAATCGTTCAGATTTTAATTTAACACTCAAGGTGCATCCCGGATAAGGATAATCAGCGATTATGGCGGAGAACGGAGGTGATGATCAAACGTTTGCGCCGAAGAAAAAATATTACAGAGCAGTATGCATGATATGACTTTGACTCATAATACTAGCGAAGACCGAAATAATGCGTCTTTTGTAAATAGGTTGCCTGGTGATTTCTCTGGTTATATATTTGAATTTGAATTTATTGTTGGTCAATACAGTGTGATACACAACTGAACCATGCCATACATACATTACTAATATACAAGGTAATTTAGGTACCATATATTGTACCGTGTCGTGCATTACATCAATATACAACAAATACAGATAATAAATTATATATAGTATAGATACAATGTATACGCTTAAAATACTGGATATACATTTAAACCATTTTAATTACGCATTATAGAAGAATCAAACACACATGAATATATACAAATTATATATAATAAATTACAAGTTCATGTATAAATTATATTGCAATACAAATTGTAGTATTTACTGGTTTGATGTTACCATCTAGGTATGTGGACGTTAGATTAAGATTGTTGGATTTAAATATTCATCCAGGCTATAAAACGCTTAATTTATTAAAACTTACACAAGCTTTTATGTGTTGAGGCAGTGCATTGTAAAGCTTTGCACCCATATAACTAGGCACCTTTTCTGATAGATGTAATCTGTTTCTAGGGAGGTTTAGTGATAGATTTCCCCTTGTATTATGGGTGTGGATATCTGAGATAGTTTCCATTGGAGATTTGTATTTCACTAAGTATAAAATTGTTCTGTAAATAAAAGGGCTTAGTAATATCAGAAATTTTGTGCACTGAATGTGCTTTTGCAGGATTCGTTGTACTTAAGATCCCCAAGATATCTAATAGATTTTTTCTGCAATATGAAGAAGTTCTGAAGATTTTGTTTTGACGTATTTCCCCATAATTCAATCCCATATGAAAGGAGAGAGTGAATAAGCCCAAAATAGATGATTTTAACTGTAGAGGTAGGGACAGAGTTTCTCAAACATCTGAGAACATAGAGATTTTTACTAATTTTTGCTACTATCTTGTCAATTTGTGAGTTGTAGGAAAGCTTGCTGTATAATTCCTAGTAATTGGACTTCGTCTAGACTTTTTACTGCCTCAGTCCTCAATGGCCAATAATGGTGGATGATTTATGGCTCAAGTATCTAGCGACTCAAGTTAGAACGTTGACTGCCCTGACATGCGGCACTAGCCATCTTTGTTTTTTAGTAATCTAAGTTAGTCTACGTCCCTATTAAAACATTTAATCTTAAATATTCCTACATGAGGTTACTGTGGTATGTGTTGCGAGCATGCAATGTGAAAAACAGTAGCTTCTGAAGGTAAACATATTTCGACATAGCATGGAAGAATGTGTTTTACAGCTCTTCGATGCTAAGGCAAGATATCTGATATATGATTCCGGTTGAAGCAGGTATATGAATGAGCTAATGAAAGTGAAAAGTTTGATGATGGGATCCGTAACACATTATGCGTCATTCCATACAACGTGGGTTGTAAGAAACAAATAGGTGCGGTGTCTACTTGATTTCACCTGCGGAATCTTGAAGCGGATATCCTCTTCTGTAGGGGAACGGTCAACGCCCCGCGACCAACCACAGTGGACGTTGTGTGCGCTACCTTCATGGGGGTCAAGCCAGATTCTGACTACATCTTTGAGCTCTTTAACGGGAGTTTTTGTTGAGAAACATTTACAGGATGGACCTCGTATGGATTTATTTTCTAATTCTTAACTAGAACGAATACACATAAAATTCCGTCTAAGGTAAACGCTATCTTGACCTAACGGGTAAACAGTAACATCCTACAGTGACACTAGAAAACACTTCTCTCCACTTTATGGCATTCTAGCAGACAAATTACACTTTGCGTGTTCTGAATATCTTCTTCTTCTGATTTTGCACTGTATTAGTGTTATACTTTTCTTGAAAATTGTATTGATTTTTTAATATTTAATTTCTCTATTACTATGGTACCCACAACAAGTAGAGGAAGTAATGTATTCTGACCAAAAATGTGATATCGAGATTTTACCAGAAATACATATTTTCTGCTTAGTTACTGCCGCTAGCTGTATTCCAGCTAAGTAACGCAGTGAAAACATACAATTTGAAATTTCGGCTAAAAACAAAACAGAGAATATCTCTCCATAGGGAAAATGAATAATTAGATCAAAATAGTGTTAAAACGGCAAATAAATAGACCATAAAAATAAATTTATTTATGAAATGAAAATATATATATATATATACACTAATATTACAAAGAGAGAACGTGTGTGTGTGTGTGTGTGTGTGTGTGTGTGTGGTGGAAGGGGGTAATCTCGAAAACCATTCAACCGGATTCTTTAACCACATAGGCTATAGCACAGTTTCTAATTTAAGACCTGGCTTTTTGTTGAGAATTCTATAAAAAGGAAATAATTACTATTCTATAGAAAGTGCATGAATAAATAAGAAAAAACAATCGGATCTCCTTATAACGGTATATGTATGCGATATTTATCCGAAAACTTTTCGTAGGCCTTCTGTAAGAAAATGTTACTGTATTTCCTCTGTATGTTGTAATCGAGTTCATTGCCAGTGTACCCTAAATAATTATTTAAGTAGAGACAATTGTGTCCAGTATAACATTGGGAATCCATCAACCCATATTTGTAATCAACAACTGAGAATATTATTTTTCTCGGTGGTTACAGACTCTATGTCATTTCCACAATTTTTAAATTGCTTGATTGGGAGTTCAGAAACGTAATATTTACCAGTTTCGTCCAATGTCATAGTATATTAACGTCAGGGCATTTTTTTATTATGTGACAACTGTATAGCATTTGTGTGATTAAATAACTATGGGACCACTGAGCAGGAAGGCTCAGGCAGTGACGTTTGTGGTCCGCATTCGGAGGTCCCGGGTTCGATTCCCGGCATCGCCCACTCTGACCCATGGGTTTTTTCAGGGGGTTTCCCGGGTCGTTAGACGCATGCCGGAGTGGTTTGTTTCATCCCCGAATTTCCTGTCCCTCCATTTCGCTCCATTCATCCTCCATACCGTTTCATCTATTTCAGGGTTGGCAGTGTCCGCGATGGCATTTCTGTACAGCGTTTCAGGGAAAAGGATGCTCTTTGTGAAGTTTCTCTGTACCTCGGCCTTCGGTTCGTTACTGGGGTATAAGGATCATCCCTTGCCCCTTGGGGGTCTTGGACCCGGTGTGGGACGGGGTCCCCAGTTTGCTTGACCGATGCAGTGGGATCTCAATCTGGGAACTGTAGAGATCCTGACACTGCTGCGTTATGACTCCTGGTTCCGGCCACCAGGTGTCTCCTTTCACCTCATCCTCCCTCCCTGGGGCGCCCCCTTCTGGGGCGTAGGTACAATATGCTCATTCCTGGATCGGTGCCGAATCCCCTCCGCTTTACTATCCAATCCAACTATGTGACCAAAAAAGGGGGTAAAAATGTATAGCATTTTATCTTCTGTGATTATCTAACAGTAAGATTCCAATGATTGTTCCACCGCTAAAAGATACTTATAGGCTAGACAACTTTCCGGAACTTGGAAGACTGTCTGGGTGAGGTTAAGAAAATCAGAAATACAACAGCTGCCGATATTTCACTTTCTTTTGGGTGACTATCAGAGAATCTTTCATACGTTATTAGTAATGTCTAGGTGCTTTATGAAGTTACAATTGTTAGGGGTAAGGGAGAGGATTTACCATTAAACACTTCCAGATCAACGTACAATAGTTTCATAAAAAATACGGAAAGACGTATCTGAAATTAATTCAATTGTAATTCAAGGTGTAAAAGGCTACCCATGCAACGGCGAGTAAGCCAGCTAGTACCTTATAGATATGCAATCTAATCAAATGTAAATTGTATCATTTCAAAATATTAGAACTTTAAAAAATACAAGAGTAAAATGCTCAAATTTTCTAAAACTTCAGCCGACAGTAAACTTATTGTTATACACAGCAGATAATTGGGTCATAAACACAAAGAGCTGGGTGAGATAGAAACGTCGTCAGTTTAATATGTACAACCTAATCAAGATAAGTTAAAATAAACAACATTGGCTACAACACTTACTTAGGGTGCTCTCAACCGAACGGGATGGCTCAGGCGGCAAGTCTGGGGCCCACAATCGGGAGATCTCGGATTCGATTCCCGGTGACCGCCCACTCTAACCATGGGGTTTTTCGTGGTCTTCCCCTGGTCGCCAAGGGTGTGCCGAGGTGGTGAATTCTACCACAATTTCTCTTTTCCACCAGTTTCCCCTCATTCCATCTCCATTTCACGTTTCAGGTGTGCTTTCAGGTCCTACGGTGCTGGTGTTGCCTGGCAGATGGCATGGATGCATGCGCGTGGGAAAGATTTCTCCCCGTGAAGGCCAGAGTGAGCTGTCCCGCCCGTTAGGTTCGCTGCGTCGCTGTCTTGGGATTCCTCGCCACTGCTGCGCGGGTGTTCAAACTGTTAGGGACTTCTGCGCGTCGCTGTGGAACTGCCTGCGGACCTGGCACCTCCTGCGGATCCTCCATCTCATCCCCGGGGGGTATAGCCACAATAGATCACAATGGTGTCAGTGTGCGAGGTGTAACCCTCCGAAAAACACTACATCCTACATCCTAAGATGCTCTCAGCTACCACAAAGAATTTGTATATGAGTTACCCATAGATATCGGAGCTACATATGTTGTCCTCCGTGTAGTGGTTACCATGCTAGCCTCTAGTTCCCAAGGTCACGGGTTCAAACCCGGCGAGGGCAATAGATTTTTTCGGACGTAAAATCCTTAGCATTGCTTCCTTCGGAAGGGAACTATAACCGGTGATCCCGTGTCGTAGATTTACAGCACGTGAAAGAACTTCAAGCCTGATACAGAGGCCTTGAGCAAAATTACCGGTCTTTCACGCTCAATATAGAATGATACGCTAACGACCACAGCAGTTAAAGAGCGTTCATAAATAAAAGCTCACTTCAGTTATTGGATCTACATATGCTATTCGCAGATTATAATCTCAGTGAAAACACTGCCTCCTTTGCTTAAAGTAGTTTTTCCGTAGCTTCTGCTTCTTGTAACCTTTCCTGTGCCTTAATCAGATTTAATTATAAAATGTTGCATAAGTCAGTTGCTGAAAGTTTAAATACTAGTGAAATGAAGAGATTTAAAAGCATAATAACGCGGAAATGTCTCGCAAAAAAATCTTCGCATGCTTCCTTACGGTTGAATAGGTTAGTGTTCGTAAAATGATGATGGAATACCTGTACTCATCGGAAATCAATGGCACAAACCTGAAGGCATAATTAGCTTTTTTATTTATTTAGTTTAAAGGTCACCTGAATTGATGCAGTTCACAGAAATATTAATAATGATCCGTAGTTACAAACCTAATGAACATATCGGTGCTAAATTGATCTTTATTAATGCTCAATGCGCTGAGGATAACATTACAAGTATTGGTTTCAATTATCTCTAAAAACTCTAAAAATATAACGTTCCTACGATGATATTTGATGCAGAAGTATCCACCTCCTAAGTCAAAATCGGCATAAAATGGGAACGTTTCCGTTTCATAAACGGATGACCATTATACCACTCGGTACCTTCGAACCTTGAAGTTTAGCGAATTAAAATTCTAGCGTTAATGCTAGACGATCCAATCCAATTAGTCCGCTTCCCGACAGGATCTGACCCCAGGCACCCGCTTGTCCTCCTCACGACGAGGGGAATCAGAGAAAGAAGAAATTAATGCTAGACGAACTCTGTAATCCCCTCAACACTTTGAGTATGTTACATCTTATAGCACAGCTCTAAGTCTATGCTAGTCCTTTTGAGATTATTAAATGAGTGGCAAAACCCATTAAATTTGCTATATCAAAAGTGCATGACATAATTCAGAACTAAAACATGCTAATTTAAAGTACCTATTCTGTGTAACGTAATTGTACCACACTCTTTTGAGCATAGGTTCTTGAACTCGTTTTTATTGAAGAAACACCCTCTGCAAGTACAGTTGACCTGCTAAGCCTTGTAATGTCTGGAATCTTACTATGAAATTTTGTCCGACACTTCGTTGTAGAGGGATATTTCAACATACACACCATGCAGAAAAACACGCTATTGTGCCATAATGAATAATTTCACCAGCATACAACACAATTTAACCTTTAACAAGCGGCAAACTTCATTCTGTACTAATGATAAACTTACGCGCCATTTGCCGCGAGTTAGAGAATGAATCAAGAGGTAACTGTGAAAACTCAATCCCTCTAAAGCTGTTGTCTTCCTTAGGGAACATTCCTCATTTCTCCCTCCAACTGAGCAAGGTGGCACCGCGGTAACGTGTGCGACTCGCATTCGGAAGGTTCCGGGTTCGATTCCCGGCGAAAGCCACTCTGACTCATGGGTTTTACATGGTTTACCCGGGTTGGCAGGCGAATTCTAGGATGGTTCCTTTCTACCACGACTTTCCTACCTCTCATTCCCTGTACCCATCATTTCCTTCGTTGTTATCTATTTCAGGGTTGTAGCAACAGACGACGGTGTTCGGTGGGTTGCGGCTGGGCGGTGGCTATGCACTTTGTAGAGGATTTTTCCCTGCTGTCGTTGCGGAACTGCATAATTAGGACTCGCCTACGAGTGGGCCCCACCAGGGATGCTGTCGGAGGTTGGGATTGGCCCGGGCGTCGGTGAATGCGTTCGATCTGGAAACGTTAGGGACCCCATCCATGCTTACGCTGTCGTCATGCGGATCTCGTCGCCTTTGGCGTCTCTGCTCCCATCCCTCTCTCCCAGGAAACATGGTAGAAGCAAAAAGGGCCGTTACAACTTACTTGCGGTGTTCTGCCCTGGCTGCGTGAACCCCTCCGTTGGTGCATTTAGCTTTTTCCTTCCAACTTCGTATATTGGGGGTAGTTGGACTTTACGGCGGCCAGTGCTAATATAGAAGCTCCTTAGACGGTAGGCAAACCAACAGAGGGATGACCTCGTGTCTTGTCCGGTGACAACCCATATCTAATGTAACTTAAGTTTTCCAGGTGTTATGCAAATGAGAACCAACTACCACCGAGAAACGTGGTAGATCAAGAACATGATGCTCCGATGATATCTGAGACGCTAGGATCAATATAGGATACTTCACAATAGCGGGAACTAACAAATGAGAAGAATATTAACATCTGCGTGTAAATAAAACACATCATTCACAAAACTTCGGCAGCAGGGTAAAACGAAAGTAGGCTAAGCCTGTAGAAGTCAGCATATCCACTGTTTGTGTAGCAGTAGCTACGTGCCTACTAACATATTATCTCAAGCCATGGTAAAGGAGGCTGGGAACGACCGTAAGAATTCATTAGCTGTGTTAGAGCAGAGGGTGTGAATGCTAACTGTCCACCGCGGTCATGACACACTTGGTGTCTTGTTAGAACAATAATAGACTGCTCTGCTCGACCTCTACTTCTTCTGCAGGAGTAATTGAAGGTTGCTGGGTCATTGTTGCACTTGCAGTATTGACCTACACTCTTACTCATCTAACTTTTTTTTCCCAAGCAATTGAGCTATAACTAAGTGTTATATGGAAATGTTTGCGGAAGGAAAATAGAGACATCTCTCAATGTTTACTAAAGTAATATGTGTGTGCAACTTACCTCCTCCGCTTGATCCAACTAGATTCGAAACAGAGACCGTAGCGTGGCAGACAAGAACGTTGCCCTTGTAAGATTAGACAACTACATGTGTTTTAAAAAGTTCGCTTTTTGTTTTATCCGTAATGCTATAAATGCATATTTTATAGTCGTTAAAAGCAACGATTTGTTGGTTTCGACATCTGCTTTGTTGGAAACAAAAAGGTACCTAAATCAATTGTGGACTTTCTCCTCTCAACATCGACGGTTCACTTCTACATTAGATGAAACCTTGGAAACTACAATTTTCGCACTTATAACTGCATTGCATAGCGAATTTGCAATAACGGGCTAATTTATCTAGTAGAAATGATTTTAGCTTTTAAAATTATTAATTTCTTAGAAACTTTCGCTGTTAGGTTTAGGGTTTAAAATCGGAGCAGGGTTGTTGTACCAACAAAACCTCCGGGAGGAGGGAATGAGGTGAGAGAGAACGAAGGCCACAGGTCTTACGGAGGCAGGCGCAGCGCAGCGGTGTCCCTATCGTTTCCAGATGGAGTATCTCAGGACACGCCTTAGATGCCGCCCCCTCTATCATAACGGAGAGGTTCGGGCAGAAGGCTCCGTAACTAATATTCCTCCTAAGTAAATTAAAAGCAAAACAAGGAGAATCAAAACCTTAAAGACATGAAGCCTCTAATTCTAGGGAAAAAACCACTTCTGTTCTTAAAGCATATCAACCGCATATCGCCCCACCGACTAGCATACCAGGCCCTGCAACTCTGAAAAATACAAGCAAATGAAATGTGGGACAGGAAAATCCGTGGTAGTGTATAATCCATCCCAGCATTCACCTACCGACCTACAAAAAACACGAAAAAATCCAAGGTCAGGTATCTCTCGAATGCGACTACCCTCTCTCTACATGGGATTTAACATAAGGGCAATTTTTATTGCTTGTTGTTATCAATAATAGTAGCACTAGTGCTGATAGTTTTACGACAATTAAATGAAGTTAACGAATGCTTCTTTTCATGATGATTATTTCGAGTTTGAAACCGAAATTAAATTGTCATGTAAAACTAGTAGCACGAGTGCTACTCGGCTAGATAATATATAAAAACTTCCTATGAATTTACCTACAGTGTGATCCATATAAACCTGAACTACATAAATGGGTCATAATTTTCCTCTGAAAGCTCATAGAAGTGTTAAATTTGTTTTAATGGTCTAAGTGGCTCTGGGAGAATCAGTACCACTGCCATTTGTTGATTTCGATGGCAAGTACGAGCATTGTTGACACTAGGGACAGCCTTTAGTTTGCAGTCATAAAAGAAACATACAGTACTTGCTTCGAGAGCGTGCTTTTATTATGAAAACGTATTGGAAGACAAAATGCATTGATAACAACACAACGAAATTTTCGAAGAGAATTCAATGTGCGCAATGTTCCAACAAAGGCAACAATTTTATTGCTCGTAAGAAAGCTGGAGACAACTAGTGTACTCGTCAGTGAGAGTGGAAAACATAGGCCATCACTGAGTGCAGAGTCTATTGATAATGTTCGAGTGAACTCTCCAAAGAAATCGTTGCGTCGATTGAGCCAGGAGACAGGCTATTCATATGGCACATGAATGGCTGCGAAGAAATCGGGATTGTGACCTTACAGAGTGCATATGGTGCAGCAATTCAAAGAAGCAGATCATGCGTTATTGTCGATGGTTTCAGGTTTTCTTATTCCACGTTCAGACATTCTCTCCATAACGTGGTTTACAGATGAGGTGTGGTTTCATTTGCCAGGCTACATCAACACACAAAACGCAGATACTGGGCTGCTGTAAACTCCCATATCATCCACGAAACACCACTGCATGATAAAAAGGTTGGAGTATGGTGCGCGGTGTTGCTTCCAGGTTTGTTGGCCCATTTTCTTTGATACGACTGTAGACAATGTAGTTTAAACAGGCATCTTCAATACTTTTGTGTAGCAGCTGGATGATATTGAATTGACAGAAGGTTATTTCCAGAAAGATGGAGCAACGTGTCATACATATAACTCCTCCATGCAACTTGTAGCCAGTTTCTTTGATAATCGAATCTCAAAAAAATCTGTGGCCCCCAGACTACCTGACCTAACCTCGCTGGACTTTTTCTTATGACAGCATCTTAAAAATAGGGTGTATAAGAATAGACTTCGGACAACTGCTAAACTCCGCGAAACCATTAGTAACGAAATAAGCAACATTGGCGAGGATACTCTTCGTAGAACGTCACAGAATATGGTGAAAAGAGTGTAGATATGTATGTATGCGGTGGAGGGCACTTCACATTTGCTCTGAGGAATAATGGACAATGTAATCTCCCAATTGTGTATTATATTCTCCCAAAGTTGCACATGTGTCCTATTACTGGTTCAAGAGTTATGGCCCATTAAAGTGGTTCAGGTTTGTATGGATCACACTGTAGTTTAGCGTCAACCAGTGTAGATTATGATGCATGTTTGTCAAAAGGAAAGAAATGCTACGTGATCTCACTCACTGCATTCATACAAATTAAAAACAAGTGCACCGCCATGAAATACTATCACTAATCGAAGGTGAATTATTATCAGTGTAGTACGGCTTTTATTCGTCAGCTGTCTTTACCTGTCATGGGCTAATGGCATATTGAGTGTGATTATCAAAATAGTTTTCACTTTGAACAAGGAGATAAACGAAAACTTTCATAATTCACTACGTCTGAGCTTGGAAGATACCTAAGTCATCTGTCTGCCAAAATTGCAAGTAATTATAACGACGAAATGAAAGTGACGTGATAGTTCATGGAGAGTGATTAACTAGGTGGCTAGCATTTGAGGTAAGTAGCCAACATAGGAAGAGAAAACAGTTGTAAAGCGGAAACTTCCTCAACCCCACAGTAGTAATTGGACAATTTGCCATCTCAGCGGGAAAACCCTTATCTGTATTTCACGACACAATTGATAGAGGGCAGCGAGATACAAACCAAACTATATTTTGGAATATTCTCTTATACCTGGTTTATGTTTCCTATTCAATTTTTAATTCGTTTCTTTTGTATATTTGTCTTATATTTTATCTATCTGCGAGGGTAACTTAGGTGAGAAAGTATGGATACAAACAATTATCTATAGGTTTCAAAGCTTAAGATAATGTATACTGTAATGAAACTTGGCTTCAGATTTCAAATAATAATGCTTCACTAATATTCTAATGTTCACTAATGCTGAAATTCAGATGTGTTACATTCACGCGACTTTCTCTACCCATTCTTCAACAAACTATTCTTACAAAAGCTAATTCTTCTATCTACTTCATGTTAATTGAGATAAACATTTGTAGAAATTGTTTTATTACACATTTCCTTGTAGTTACAATGGGAATAGGGGAATGCAGTAGGCTTAAGCGATATTTGAAAACTCAAACCAAGAAAAGAAATCTCGGAAATGGTTAATTCCACAAAAATGTTTATTTGATATAAACTGTATGCTTTAACGAGATCTACATTTTTTGTACGTAGTAGGATTTTGTCTATCTCTTACGGTTTACAAGTTATGCAAAAGTCCTTCAGAATGAAGAGAACTTCACAGGCTATTTCCAGAAAACTCAAGATATACATCTATTTATCACTAAAATATCTTAAATATATGGTATCTATATTAATCAAAATCATCATAGCCGTTTTTAGAAAATCAAAACTTTCAAAAATTTTCCACGTAAAGGGTAGTTTGGATAGGGTGGATTTTCTTGAAAATCTTCGTATCGCATCATTGAAAGATGCTGAACTTAAATACCAAGTTTGGTATTTAACCGACTTTTCATTCTTTAGTTATGCTGTCCACAGGCATATGGATATACACGCGGACACACACACATGAATGTTTTTCTAAAAATGATTATTTTTTATTTAAAAATGTGAAATTAAATTAAATTAAATTGAGTTTTATTTATGGACGCTCTTTGACTGCTGTGGCCCTTAGCGTTCCATTCTATATTGGACATGAAACACCGGTAATCTTGCTCAGATGCCTCTCTATCAGGCTTGAGGTTCTTTTACGTGACGTAAATTTCAGATCGTGTATTTCCAGTGAAATCTCGACATTGAATTTTTTGGTGGAATGCAGTACTTCCTCTACTCACTATAGGTAAGCAGTAGAATATATTTAAAAAAAAAAATAGAAATTTCCTTATTGTACTAAGTACGTCTTCTAAGAATTCAACCAACCAATTGTAGCAAAACTTTGTGGTCAATTTCCTTATGCAATGATGGTAAATCGTGTGCAGCAAAAGTTTGATTAAGCTACTAGTGTTCTAAACTGAAAAACGTAGTTTCGGTTGAAAAAAATTCCTTCAATTCATTGCTATGCATAATCATAAATATTATCTTCTTCCCTTAAAAGCATCAGGCCCTTACAATCTGTTATGAGGCTAAAAAATACTATTATTTTCAAAATATAAATAAACTGCTCCACAGGATTGTTTATTATACACTTTCAGAAGATACTACCAAGTGTTAAGTAGTTTCATAAAAAGATACAATCTTTATGGAAAAATGTGATTTTCTAGAAAACGATGCAAAAGATTTATTTTTTAAATAAAATTTGGCAACTGATGTAAATTCACGTGAAGTGGCATTCATTAAAAGAAAGCAAAACTTGTAACACAAAATACTTTTAAATACTTATAGATGGAAAACAAATAAAACACCCCGGGAACATATTCTCAGCTGTATAATCTGTTACATACAAATTTTAGAAGAAAGAAAAAGAAAGAAAGGAAGAAAGAAACAGCTTCTTGGCAAAAGTTGCCTACATGTACCCCTAAAGAAGTATTCATAACGCTTCTAGTAGTCAGTTTCATAACACTGGTTCATAGATTGGCAACAAGTCTCATATACATATACTTGTTGCTAATCTATGAACCAGTGACTCATTTCCTTCCTCCACCGTTGTTTATGAAACTAAAATGAAAATAAAAACTGTCAGAAGATCATAAGGAACAAAATTAAAACATTGAGAAAACATTATACAAACGCACTTTTGAACAATCACAAGTACCACAATTTGTAATGATGATTTCTCGTGAATGCAGCTGAGTTTCTTCCACATTGCCATATTCCAGCTGCCTATTTATAGAGAAAATCTCATTTGGGAGGAAATAATAGTAGCTTTAGTAACGTCAATATAATCTTGTTTATTCTCAGTAATCAATATACATAATACTACTGAGAAAAACAAGAAAGCCAAAACAAACGAAAAGCCAAAATTAACAAACAAAGAAGAAGGAAGAAGTAAAAGTGCTACTTGGTACTTCGTCTGGTTTGTTTTCATGCCCACTATGATTTTTATGTCACTCATTTTTTTTTGTTTTTCTGGTTATAAAAACACGACAAACTAAAATAGAAAAAATGAAAAACTACAAATTATAAGTGAATATGCGAACATTGGAGTATGATTACAGAATGTGTGGATATTACTTATTTATTACTCTTAGGTTAGCAATGTTTGAGCAGCGTAGAGACTTTTGTAGTCAATGCGATTATGTTGAATCCTTTCGTGCTATTATATATCAATACTCAATAAATAATCATATGAAGATACATAAGAGTAAGAAGAAGTATATTTAGTCTGGTTTGATTTTGTTATAACAGTCTAATATAATAGAGTTCGAAACTTTGTTTAATTTTTTAACCAAGCGATTGTAGCGCCTTCACGTTTGCGCAAGCATAGCTATAGGTGGCATAACTGTTGTAATTGTTTGACTGTGTTATTACTCCACGATCAACGACAGAGAAGAAATCAACGAATATGTGAACTCGCTGTTCCTTTATCATTTTCTGAGGCTGTGAAAACCTAAGTAATTATTATTTTTAAGTTGCCAATGTTCGTACTATTACGATTATCATTGAGAAAGATATAGATGGCCTTGCGAGCTTTTGTAGGCATCACATAAAATCTCGTAATCACGTAAAATAAGGTTGCTTATAGTTTTTAATAACTCGATGAGTTTTGAGGGAGTCATGACTAGTTTTTCAGAGAACAAAATACATTTTAGTGTTTTTGTAGAATAATTATTAGCAACTTACATGTATATGCTGACCAAATGTTAAACCTCTACAATGCTCAAAAGTGCCCTTCATTATGCCACATTATGCCCTTCATTATTTAAATGCGTACGCACATTTAACGACTAAAAGTCATTCTTAAAGCCTTTTTATAGTATATATTTAATACGTTTACTCGCATTCAAATGGTATGAGATGCTACATCTTCCATACTAGAAACTTGAAACGTTTACTGCGTGGTGTTAAACATTATAGGCTACAAAGCCCTATTTTGGACAGATTAAATATATTCAAAATTAAAAACGAAATTTGCCGTATATATATTTGAAAGCTTATTTTTCTATCTACTTCATTTTAATCAAGACATACGTTTCCGGAAATAGCTGCATTACTCATTTCATTATAAATACAAAGGGAACATTGTTCAAATGTTTAAGAACAGGACGCTACTTAACATTCCATTCTCTTTCCATGCAATCCTGAGGAACAACTGAATGTCAACAGGACTTTAAAGGAATGACGAAATATTGAACAATGCGAACCATTAATAACGGATATCTCGGAAATGGCTTATGCCTAAAAAAAAAGGTTATTTAAAATAAACGACATGGTTTAAACAGATCTACATTTTTGTGTAGTACGTTTTCGTCTATCGCTTAACGTTTACCAGTTATACAAGATTATACAAAATCCTTCCGAATGAACATGACTTCAAGATTCAAGATATACGTTTTATTTGTCATATAAACATCTTTAATATATGGTATTTTAATCAAAATCGTTAATTATTTATGAAAAAAATAAACGATCTCGAAAAATGTTCCATGTAAATAGTAATTTGGAGTGGGGAATTTTCTCGAAAATCTTATTGTCACATCTTTGGAAGATACTGAACTTAAATACTACGTTTGGTATCTATATTACTATTTAGTCATGTGTTCACAGAACAGTCACAGATACACACACACACGGGGACCATTTTCTAAAAAGGTTTTTTTATTCAGGGGCCTCAAAACATGTATTTCCGGTGAAATCTTGGTATCGAATTTTTGGGTGGAATGGAATACCTTCTCTACCTACTAGGTACGCGGTAGAGAAAGTAAAAAGGTCCTGTTAAATTATATGCATTATATGCTACACATTTATCTTTCAGGCCTACAGTTTATGTATTTTATAGGAGTAGATATTTTGAAACAGACACTAGTAGGGTAGAATTGCGGGGACTGGCGCAGTTAATTTATGCATGGCTATTCATATGCAAATGAGCTCCCCCACCTCCTCTCCCCCACCCCCACCCCCCGCTGTGCCTTGGTATGCGGGGACTGGCGCAGTTAATTTATGCATGGCTATTCATATGCAAATGAGCTCCCCCACCTCCTCTCCTCCACCCCCACCCCCCGCTGTGCCTTGGTAGTTTTACTTGCACCTGAGGGTCATAAATCTTGTTGAGCACAATGGAAGCTTGACAGTTAAGTAATTAAGGCTGTCAATCAACTGTCAAAACGAACAAAGGGGTCATAAATTTAAGGTTCTGTAACAAAGGCGAGATGTTTTTCCTACCCATCCTACATCAGGCCACTTCTGCACCTGGTCAGTTACCCACCCCCACTTCCATTGTGTGTCGAACACGTGGCATACTCATCCCACAACCCAATAACAAAGCCTGACCCTTTCCATTGTGTAAGAGATTCTATTGTGTGTGCCTTTCTATTGTCCCGTGCAAGCATTCTTTAGAAAGACCACCTGGCATACTCATCCCACAATCCAATAACAAAGCCTGACCCTTTCCATTGTGTAAGAGATTCTATTGTGTGTGCCTTTCTATTGTCATGGGCAAGGCTAGTTTAGAAAGACACCTGCTCCATAACAAAGCCTGACCTTTTCCATTGTTTGGCCACCTGCTAGTTTAACAAAAGAATTCGAGGGTTGCTTTATACTCGTCCTGTCCTTGTTTGTGTGAAAGAGAGAGAAACTTGTTTACCAACTCTGCGTGACGTCATAGTCGGCCATCATGATTTTGCCTGAGGGAGTACTCTCCGATGTTTTACGACCTCCTACGAATATACCCGAGCATAGTTAACAAGCATTCTGTTTCAGCCAACGACTCCGAAAAAAGCACCTAATATACATTTCATT
The DNA here is from genome assembly GCA_030765065.1 of Deroplatys truncata. Taxonomy (NCBI): domain Eukaryota; kingdom Metazoa; phylum Arthropoda; class Insecta; order Mantodea; family Mantidae; genus Deroplatys; species Deroplatys truncata. Next base: position 83,844,945 of record CM060988.1, read on the forward strand.
ACGTGCATTAAACCTCTGAGTGATATCCATAGATCGATGTTCGATTCTTACTGTAATCAAGAGTTTATTGCTAATGAGAAATTAATGATTGATATTATTATATCATTACCCTAATTAATAAAAGGCCGTTCAGAGAATTCTAGCTCGAGTCTTACCAAGTGAAACTCTAATGCGTAATAACTATTAAACTATGCACCAACAGATTAAAAAATGTATTTATCAATTATAATTTAATTTTTTATACATTATTACCCTAATTAATGAAAGACCGTTCAGAGGGTTCTAGCTCGAATCTTACCCAACGAAACTCTAATGCTTAATAAATATTAAACTATGCAAGGTCAGATTAAAATGCATTTAACAAATATAATTTTTATATATCATTACAATAATTAATAAAAAGGGTGTTCAGAGGGTTCTAGATCGAATCTTACCCAGCGAATCTCTAATGCTTAATAAATATTAAACTATGCCAGTATTGCACGGCCAGATTAAAACGTATTTAACGAATATAATTTAATTTTTATATATCATTACAATAATTAATAAAAGGTTGTTCAGGGGGTCCTAGATCGAATCTGCGAATCTCTAATGCTTAATAAATATTAAACTATGCGCGGTCAGATTAAAACGTGTTTAACAAATATAATTTAATTTATACAACATTACAATGTTTAACGAGCTGTATTGTTAGGAACCAGAGGTCCATAGTTCGAATCCAACCCTGTGAAACGCTATAATAACTATTAAGTTATTGAAGCAGCGGGCGGTCGGATTAAAATTGCATTTAACAACTATAATTATTTATATTAAACCCTGATGCATACTTAGATACCAGCACATACACACACACATGCACATACATACAACAGTACACACACACATACATACACCAGTACACACACGCATTCACGCACCTCATGCGTGTACATACATACACCAGTGCTCTTACACTCACGCATTCACGCACCTCATGCGTATGCATACATACACCAGTGCTCTTACACTCACACATACATATACATGGACACACACGTGCAAGCACATATGCCTGTTCACTTACACCCAACAGCACCAACCCACACACGCACACACCAACTCACGCGCATGTCCTGAATGAAAAGAGACAAAATGATGCAATAAAAACTAATTATAGCTCGGGATGCAAGGCTCCATTTACGATTGCTCGAAACCGGTCTTCTAATAACTCCAAAACTAATTAAAATAAAGACAGTAAATAAACTTTATTACTTTTATGTCATTAGCTCGTTTCTTGTGCATGTATATTAGAGTCCAGGTGTTATGGGTTCGATCCTTAACTTTAAAATCTCAATTATCTCAGAAACTAGCAGGGATTAAGGTGCGGACCAAAGCACGATTTTTAGTTCCTACGATGAACAATTAATGCTTTATATAATTTCCAATCAGTGTCCCTAGCTCGAATCCCTATCTTTCAGTGACTTCCTTAATTTTCCACTGTGTTCTAGAATATATCACTTAGATCAATGTTGCAACTGCATACAGGTCTTTTAAACACATCAAACTAATATTATAAATAATTTTGTTTCTGGCGTTCTGAGTTCGAATACCGATTCAATGAAGTTTACTTATAAATTTAATAACAGTAAATAATTAAGACAAAGGTACCAAATAAACCTATTACGTTTATGTCATCAGATAATATCTTGCGGGCGTATATTAGGGTACCTGACGTCCAGGGTTCGATCCTTAAGTTTAAATCTTAATTATCGCAGAAACTAGCAGAGATAGAGCTGTAGACGAAAGCATGTTTGATAGCTCATACAATGAACAATTAATGCTGTATATAATTTTCAATCAGTTGCCCCTAGTTCGAATCCCGATCTTTCAATGACTTCACTGATTTTCCTCTGTACTCTGGAATACATCGCTTAGATTGATGCTTTAACTGCATGCAGCTTTGTGTAACGACATTATGGATGTACTCTGTGTGAGAGAGAGCGAGAGAGGGAGAGAGGGAGAGAAAGTGAAACAAGCAGGGATAGAAGTGCTGAGGGCCTCTGCGCATGCGTAGCAAGAGATGATGTCATTGGCTGCAATAATCACGTGACGTGTAAGCATCACAGCCATGATGACGTGCAGGCATCGCCTGGAGGGGGTTTAGATCCGTATATAAACAGACATCTGTCCCATGTTAGAACTGTCGTGTACTTATTAACTTTACATTCAAGTTTTAAAGAGCTTTAAAAGCAACGTGAGCTGCAGGCCGTCTACACATTCAGCACATATCAAAACGGGGCAATGCAAGGTGAGTTTTAAATAACTATACAAAATCACTGTTGGCTTTTACAATACATATAATTTTATTTAAACGTCACAGTACATGAAAGACGATTCCTTACAAAGAGCATCATATTTTCTAATCTGCGCTTTACATTCACATGGATTTCACTGCATACTCTTCTTCAGTTCACATGATTTTCGCCACACATTCTTCTTACATAAACATTCATACGATTTTCCCCTCATTCTTTGTTTCACTATACACTCACATGATTTCCTCTACTCATTCTTTGTTCCACCTACAGGTTCATGCTCTGTTAACATTCACATGACTTTCTCTTCACATTTTTTGCTTCCATTAACATTCACATGATTTTCGCCACACCTTCTTCTTACATAAACATTCATACGACTTTCCCCCTCATTCATTGTTTCACTATACACTCACATGATTTCCTCTACTCATTCTTTGTTCCCCTGCAGGTTCATGCTTTGTTAACATTCACACGACGTTCTCAGCTCATTTCTCTATTGACATTCACATGATTTCTCCTCGCATTCTTACATAAACATTCATACGATTTTCCCCCCTCATTCTTTGTTTCACTATGCATTCTTGGGTTCTCTGCTGGGTCATCTTCAATGAACATTCACATGATTTTCTGTACTTATTCTTTATTTCTCTACACCTTCATAGGCTTACTTACAAAACATACACACCCTAGTTCTTCAACTTGAATAATGTAGTGAAAATAATAATTCATGGCAATGTCTGTTACAGATTGTTTAGCTGATAGACTTAACAAGATGGTGGAAGAGCGTAGTTTCCTACCGACTCGTCGAGTTCAAGATCTCGAAATAGGTCTTAACTATGAGATAAAGTCCTTAAAGAGAGTTCAAACAAGATATGGTACCAGGATCGTATCTTCGCTGGAGGATTGTCAAGTGTTCTTGCCAGAGCGCTATAATTCGTTAACCGATCAAGAGATTGCAGAAATACCTGGGAGCGTATACCTACAGTATAATGGCATGGCAGAGACGGGGAAATTTAAGACATGTAAATTGTCTTTTTTACATGCAAAGAAGGTGCGTAGAATTGTCAAACTTAAGTATTGAATGTTCTCCCATTTCACAATGAAAAATTCATAAATAAAACAACTGACTCATTGATATTACATATAAAGATACAAAAGATGCATATTATAGAATTTTATAAAAAATTAACGAAATTACAATATCACATGCTTTGAGTTTAATTATATCTAGCGCATTGAAATAACTCTAAATATCCGAATGTTTATACAAATCTTTGTGCTTCTTTTACATGTGCCATATGCTTCATTTTACATGTATCATAACAAAAAATGTAATTCTTTCCAGGTTGCCTTTACTTGACCAAGATAGTTTTCAAGACTTTCATTGTGCAATGTTTCAGGGTGTGCAATAAGAGGAAGAAGAAGAGGAATAGCCTGCTGCCATGCAAAGGATGCTGACGCTATTGGAGGGTAGAATACCTACAAGAAACATTTCGGCAAGAAACGGGTGCTGAGACATCTACATCACCGAAACACATTAAGACAGGATCCTTATATAACATTACAGGGTATACAATGAAAAAATACGGTCAATTTTGTATACAATTCAATGCACGGCTGAGAGTTAGCTCGAACTAGTCTCCCTATATTCACTGAAATTAAGCATTGTGAGCAATAATTTAAGTGACTGTGAAAATACTTTAAGTAATGGTGAAATTTGTATTCTAAAAGACTTGAGCCCTGTATACATTAACAGCATTAAGACTGTTTGCAACGCTGGAATACAAATTATGAAAATAAAAAGACTTTCATTTAAATAATAAGGAAATTTGCATAACCTGCTGTTACAAGTGTAATGACATATACAGAAACAATGAGTCGGACGAGAAAGTGATGGAAATGTAAGATAAATAATAACAATAAAAGAATTAAGGCATGCTTTTACATAGTGTTTTATTCATCAAAAATCCTTGCATTCCTAATGAAAAATAAATCATTATAATGATTAGTTTAAGTTATGTCACAATGATCAAAAGAGAACCGTCTTTAGATGCATTACTCGATCTTAAGTCAGAGCACCAAAAAAGACAAATCACGGCTTCTCCATTTTAGATGTGGTGTCACTATTCAGGTAAATTCCTGTAACACAGCAGGTTGAGTATGCAGATCTGTGGTCCTAAATGGGTGAAACAGAGTCTTATCCAGCTTAACAGTCTTGAGATCTCAGCATCAGAAAGTCGAATCACAAGCCTTCTCCACTCGATGAGTACAGGTTTAACAACAGCATTCTCTTCACCCTGAGACTGTGTAATGTATATAAATGTTCAACTTGACAAGGGATTCTAAACTCGTTGTTAGAGTCCAGAACTGATGTATTATATGGTGAAAACACATGTTCCTCTTCTTAGTGATCTTGTCGTCGAATCTCGGTGTCGATAACATTGAAGATGCCCATGATTATAGGATTCTGAAGCCCAAAAACTGTAGGAACTGCTGATTGCGTGATGTTAACCTGATGGGCGGCAAGGGCAGAGCATGATGTGTGAGTTGAATCATTCCATTATTATATCCTCGACGTCGTTGACTTCTTCTAAAAACTATAGGCATTATGCTTATATACTTGTTTCTAAAGGCAATGATATTGCTGTTAGGCTCCCCTGTTTGCTCTATGAAGCGGATCTTTATGAACAACAGGTAAAATTTGATTTGATGGTTCCTGTGAAATACAGTATCCAGGCGTAACAGATGGGAAAACTGGTAGATGGAGTGTCCACTTTTACTATCGAGGAAGGAGACTGATGCAATACTGCGCTAAATTCGTATGATGCTCAACCTAAATATATTCACTAGGAAATCAGATTCAGACAGCTGATTAGATGGAATAACTTTGTCACTGAAGGACCACAGAACGTTCCTATAGAACAATCACTGGAAAAAATCAAGAGTAAAGGACATTTTAATGACATTTTTATTATTATTATTCACTGATCTAATAAAGAAGACATTCGCATCCTAATATGAGGGATCTTTAAACGTAGGGCATACAAGTCAAGGTCTATGTTACTCAATGTTTTTCCCGGGACAAGTATAGCCCTCTGCCTGAGTTTTTGAATTCCCTTTCAGGCTCTGTCTCCTCTTCGTTTCTGTGTTTCTTCCCTTATTCTTCTTCACTCGAAAACCTCTCCCTCTTTCTTCAATTTCTCTGTTACGTCTCATCATTTCAGCAAGTTGTTTATCTGCAGCTTTTTTCGTATTTACAGCTGTAGCAATGTGTGATGCACCTCCAGCGGCGGCTCCTAGTGCTGCAATAATTGGTATGGGTG